>OZ025294.1:290612612-293138161 GCA_964019185.1 Maratus speculifer | reverse complement strand
ATTCTATCGATAGGGAAAGAAATTATCGTGAATACGGTTGATCGCCTTCGTAAAAAACATGAATTCACGTGATCGAGTACAAAAAACTCCCGAATTTTGTTGATAGGGCACGGAAAAACCGCTGATTTTGTCGATGATGCGTGGAAAAATTTAAAAAATCTGAGTGACTGCGGAACAATCGTGAGTTTTGTCAGTTTATCGCGAGAAGAAAATCACGGATTTCATCAATTTACGGCAGGTATAAAAGCAGATTTTGTCAGTCAATTAAGAAACACTTATTTCATAGTTCATGTGTGGAAAAGTTCGCATTTCATCGAACAAGAACGGAAAAATGTGCTAATTTTGTGGATTAGGCCGGAAAAATCGTGAATTTTTTCAACCAAGTGAAGAAAAATCTCAAATTTCGTCGATCACACCCGAAAAAATCGTGAATTTCGTCGATTAGGCATTGAAAAATTGTGAATTTCACCAATTGGGTGTGGAAAAATTGTGAATTATGTCGATTAGGCGTGGAAAATTCATGAATTTTCTTGATTAGTTTCGAAAAAAGTGCAAATTCTTTCGATTAGACGTTATTTTGCGTTCTTGTTTTAGCACTTTTTACTTACACTGTGCATCACTCTTTGAAGAGCTCCAGGGGGAGGGGTCATGACCCCCCCCCCCTTAGATCTGCCACTGGTGAGAAAAATTCTGAAATAAAATTTTTATTTTGGAACGGGCACAAAACAGGCTTCAGAAAAACATTTATCTGTTTCATTCGTAGAAGAAAAAAAAAATTCAATAAATGAACCACATATACAATATCAGAATTCCAATAATAGTAATAATAGCTGTTTTTATTTATTGTGTGTTAAACGTTGATTTTAATTATTGTAACCAGAATTCCACTTTGTATATCACTGTTAAATTCAAATACTTTTTTGCAGGAAGGGATTTCTGTGAATGTGGGGGTTATGTGTGTGTGTGGGGGGGGGGAGGGGTAATTGAAAACACAGTCTCAAATCTTGGGGGGAGGGGGGGTGGAGAGAAATATTTCATTGCTCCAATGGGGAATGTCTCCCGGGCTTGTCCAGGAGTTCAACACTGCTTCAACACTGCTTTAAATGATTTTGATATGTTTGTTTTCAAATAAAATTATATCTGTGCTAGATGGTGATAACTCGATAATATAATGAATAAATATAAACTTGAAAACAGTGTTAATTACATGACAAAAATCTAAAAGTAAGATTTTAGAATGCATTTTCTAAAAATTTTTGAAAGGTTGTACAAGTATTTAAAATAAAGGTAAGTGAATTTTTATTTATTTTATAAGATAAATATTGTATTTTTGGAATTAGCGAATTTCCATGTTTGATTTTATTTTTCTTTACCGATTAACAAATTTCACTATATTTAAAAGCAATAGACTCCAGAATTTCTTTCGATGAAATTTGCTGGGTTTTTTTTTCGTGATCTGTTTACAAAATTTGTTTTTTAGGGATTTTTTTGTCATAACTTGCCTTCTTTTTTCACGATCCGTTGACGAAATTCACATTTTTTTTGCGATACATGGACAAAAATTGTGTTTTTTCGCGACCTCTTGACGAATTTAGTAGTTTTTTCACAATATTTTAACAAAAAAGTCATTTTCTCATCTTTTTTAATGAAATTTGCCTTTTTTTAGATTTGTTTACAAATTTTGTCTTTTAGGATTTTTTGTCAAAATTTACTGTTTTTCTGAGATTTTTCACAATTTTTTAACGAAATTTTCTCCGATACCTATAGAAACTGAGGTGTTTTCTCATGATCGTTTAATGAAATTCACCTTTTTTTTGCAATCTGTTTACAAATATTGTCTTTTTTTCAGGATTTTTGTTGAAATGTGCCGTTTTTGGGGGATTTTTTTAAACAAAATTTATAGTTTTTTCCCTATTCTTTGACAAAATTAGTCGTTTTTGTAATCTTTTTACAATATTTATCATTTTTAGCAATCTGCCTAGAAAATTTGCAGATTTTTTTTCAGCATCGCTTGTTGAAATTTGTCTTTTTCTCGGGATCTTGATGAAATTTGTTTTAAATTTTCCATTTTTTTCACGATCACTTATCAAAATTTGCATTTTTTACAACCCATTTTATAACATGGTGAGTTTTTGGATTTATCTTTGTGGGTTGACTTACGCATACATGCTACTTTTCTGCAGAAATGCTGAATTCCGCCTTTTTCGGCAATGAATTTTATCATCCCTGTGATCGATGCAAATATGCATTATAATTTGTTGGCCTTCTTATTGAGGGAAGGAAGGTGTAAATACAACAAAAACATGAATACTAACTGCACCAAATTGAGAAAATTTCTTCAAAGGACTGTAGGAAAAAATGCAAATTTCTCTAAAGGATCGCAAAAAAACCTATAAGTTTGTTTAACGATCGTGGAAAAAAAATAGTCAGTTTCAAACAGTCAATTAGCGGAGTTTTCTTCAACAGATTGCGGAAAGGAAAATGCGATTTCGGTCAAAGGATTACGGAAAAAGACGCAGCTTTTGTTAAAGGATTAGGAAAAATACTCAAATTTTTGTTGAAAAATCGTGGAAAATACTCAAACTTTTTCGGAAGATCGAAGAAAATATTCTAATTTTGTCGAAAAATCAGGGAAAATATGCGGTTTTATTTGAAAGATCAGCAGAAATATGAAAATTTTGATGAAAGAACTTGGAAAATGCACGAATTTTTCCAAAAGATCACGGAAAATTGCAAATTTTGCCGAAAGATCGAGGAAAGTAGAAGTTTTTTGTAGAAAGATAACAGAAAATAGACGTATTTTGAAGAATGATCGGTGGAAAATCATGAATTTTTTGAAAGATTGAAGAAAACTCACTAATTTTATCGAAAGATCGTGGAAAAAAGGGAAATTTCTCAAAAGATCTCAGAAAATATGTGGATTTTGATGAAAGATCTCAGAAAATATGCAGATTTTGACAAAAGGTCTTGGAAAGTATGCAAATTTTGACAAAAGATCACAGAAAATACACAAATTATGGTGTTTTTTTTTTTTTTTCTTTTTTTTTTTTTTTTTTTTTTTGCTGAGCCAGTACCATGTCTGCTTACATATTGCATTACTTATTTTTATTTATTTATATTATACCAACACTTGTATGACTTTTTTCATTTTTTTTCTTCCCACATGTGCCCATGGTGGCAAAATGAAAGGCGGGGGGGGGGGGGAGTGATAAATGAAGAATATGTTAGTCATTTCATACAAAAATGTATATATTTATGATATACAAAGAAACTCGCAAGCTAATGTTAAACCTATGGGAGCAACCTTTTGAGGTATGTGAAAGTAAAAGTAATTATATATATAATCTGTAATAAAAATCAAAAAGTATTCAGTAGCCCAATTATAATTCAATCTCAGCTGTTCTGAGCAAGAAAAAAAAACATTTAAAATTATCAATATGCAAGTGAGAAATTTTTTTAAAGAATGCTCTCATAGGTTTAACATTAGTGATGCAATTTCTTTGCATGACCAGTTTCGATTTTTAATGTTTAAACTAATGTTAATCTTATGGGGAAGTTTACATATTTTTTGCTAGCATTTTAGTTATTATTTATTTTTTGGGGATTTTTTTTCCATTAAGCTCTTACAGTTGATCAATTTTATTGTGTATGAGGACATGAAAGGTGCAGGTTCCCCACCCCCATGCAGATGGTCAACAAATTTCATTTTATCTTGTAAACAGCTGCCGAATTTCCCTATTTTTCTGCACAACTTACTGGATAAACTTGTGAGTTTTCTTTCCACATGTAATCAATAAGTGAATCAGGCATTTTTTTTTTTTTTTTTTTTTTTTTGACAGATTGAAGAATGTTTTTTTTATCATACAAAAATGTATATATTTAAATTTATGATATACAAAGAATCTCACAAGCTAATGTTAAATCTATGGGAGCATCCTTTTGAGATATGTGAAAGTAAAAGAAGCTTTATATATACATAATCTGTAATAAAAATCGAAAAGTAAACAGTAACCCAATTTTTAACATTAGCAGTTCAATTTCTTTGCATGACTATTTAAGATTTAAAACACTCAAGCTAATGCTAATCTTATGGGAGTGTTCACATATATTTTGCTAGCATTTTAATTATTATTAAAAAATTTTTACTTTTTAAGGGTTTTTTTTTTTTTCACATTAGGCTATTACGGTCAATAACTTTAATTGTGTATGAGGACAGGCAAGGTGCAGATTCCTCCCCCCCCCCTCCCTCAGGTGGTCCAAAAATTTCATTTTAACCAGTAAACAGTTGGTGAATTTCCCTGTTTTCCCTCGCGACTTACTGGCAAAACAAGTATTTATTTTTGACGGACTGAATAATTTTTTTTTTCATCATAGCCAACTGTTTGGAGAATTTCTCGATTTTTTCACAAAAACGATTGACAATTTTGCAAAGCTTTTCGGCAGCCTAATGACAGAAATAACATTTCTAACAAAAAAAAAAAAAAGCAAAATTCTTTATTTGATTACAGGCAAAAAAATCGCTGAATTCATCAGTGAATTGGGAAGATCTCCAAAAAATCAATCAGTCACAGAAAATATTAAAATTTATTGTGAAAAATGAACTTTAAAAAAATATATATATGTATAAATTATTTAACAATGTACAACTGCTCCCTTTTTTGAAAATTCTCCCCCCCCCCCCTCCGATATTTTTATCTCAAATATATACTAAAATTATGTTGTTTATATATATATATATAAAAGAGCTGCTCTAAAAAAGAAAAAAAGGCATGAATTTTTATAAAAGGGCTATTATGTACCTTGTTCAGAAAAAAATATTTTGAATTGGTTTGTTTACACTTTTTTTATCGGTAAAATTTTGAAATGTTTTCCTGTGGTAGATTAATTTTGTGACTTTTCCCTATTTAAAATGTTATTATGCAATATTTTTTCTTTACATTAATTATTATTCATTATGCAATATTCAGTGGGACTCATTTAACGATTTTTCACCAGAAATCGGCTTAAAATTTTTGCATTTTTTTTCTCCTGCCACCGACTAAAAAATCTCAATATTTTTTTTTCTTTTTTTTTTTTTCTCACAATTCACTGGTGAGTTTCTTTTACTGCAGCAGATTGTTAAATTTCTCATTATTTTAAAGTAACGGAATAAAGAAACTCTCTCTCTCTCTCCTTTTTTTTTTTTTTTTTTCAAATAATTGACTGGGAAATATTGTGAATTTTTTTAAAGAGTGAAATATTGTATCAATTTTTTTCGCATTACTGATTTATGAGTTTTGAAACATTTTATTCCTACATGTTAAAAAAATTTGCAGCTGTAATTGATTTACAATTTTTTTCATTGGGTCAACGGATAAATTTCGCAGATTTTTCCTCTGGACAAACGAAGAATTTCATTATTTTTTCTGCTTTTCATATGCTTTTGAAATTGTAGCGTTTTTATCATTTTAGATCCTTTTTTTATGGTGTTCTGATAAATATGTATAATATCTAAAAATTTCAAAGAAAGGGGGAAAGAGGACATTTCAAGGAGCATAATTTTTCGAGGGATTCAAAGCAGGGCTCTTTTGCTGATATCCCTGTTGTGACATACCTTTTGAAAGGCATGTAACTACTTTAATCTTGTTATGCATCAACAGTTTCTCTTTTCTCATTTATCCCCCCCCCCCGAAGGGGATATTTTCTAAATTTTGTTGCCCCCCCACATGTGACATATTGTTGGAAAACCTGTGACTCCTTATACATGTTATGCACCTCCTTTCCCCCTACTCCCATTTTGCCACTCCCCAGAGGGACACCTCTCAGGGTTTCCCCTAGTGGGGGTAAGCGGGGCTAAAGGCTAACTTCAGGTATTTCGGACAAAGTGTCAAGGGATTACGCAGGTTTTATTACCTTCAGGAAAGTGTAAGGTATTTCGGACAAAGTATCAAGGGTTTACGCAGGTTTTATTACCTTCAGGGAAGCTTAAGGTATTTCGGACAAAAATGTGGAGGGGAAATACAGGTTTTTTACCTTAAGGTAGCTTTCAGGTTTTTTTTGTCCGAAATACCTTGAGCTTCCCTGAAGGTTTTTTTTAAAGGTTTTTTGCTGACTTTTTTACCTGGGAACTACAACTATAGTTACTTCTTTTTTAAAGCTATAATTGCAAAGTACTTTATGGAAATTATACTTCTTGCGATTAAAATGCATTTTGTAAGGGTAACAATTTAAGTTTAGATGAAAGAAATGCTTTGTATATTCATACGAAATATCCATGTTCGATAAATATCTATCCCTATAAAGTGTGTAAATCTTAGAATAATTATAATTTTTAAATGATGTATTGGAAACAAACATAAAGGTGAAACATACATTTATTAACATTTTAGAAAACGAGGTTTCTTTGGTATCATTTTAACATGAAAAATGGAAAATCCCAGCAGCATATTGCAACGCTTGTCGACTAATGTTTTATAAAGTGATTAAGAAATGCAATCCAACGTTATTTTGGTAACGCCAGCATTAAAAATGGAAAGTGAAAAACACATACTACAGTGTAACGTTGATCATGACTCAAATGACAAATATCTGAGGACAGAAAAAACTTGAACGTAATTCAGAACTCCACCTCTTCTGCTATGGTAAAATGTGGTGATATTCCAATAAATTGTAGAAACCTATTGCATATATTGCCTCTACATTAATTTAGATAAATGGGTTTTCATGCAAAATTATCAGATTTTGTTCAAATTTCGGATATAGGAACATTCTGCTGAGACGCCTCCATTATTAGTTTTGGATATTCATTGATTAAGTATAAAGGGATGATAGGGGATCCCCACACCCCGCTTAATTTAAGCAAATGGATTTTTCACGCAGGATTCACCGATTGGCTTTAGATTTTAAAATTAAGTTCATTCTGATGGATCACTTCCCCGATTTCTGTTGGGGATTCATTGGTTAAATATAAAGAGGAGATCAGAGAGCTACCCCTCGTAATTTAAGTAAATGGGGTTTTCATGCATTGTTAACAGATTTGCTTCATTTTTTGATATAAGTTCATACTGATAAGACATTTGACAAGACACGTCTCGGATTAGTTTTAGAGTTCTTTTCTTAAGTATAAAAAGGGGGGAACGGGCGATTATCCCCCTTAAATTAGATAAATGTGTTTTGGATGTAGATTTTTTCTGATAAGTCGAATGCCTGAATAGTTTTAAGGGTATAATGTTTAAGTTAAAGTGGAGACGAGAGGTAACCCCACTTAAATTAAATAAATGAACGTTTATGCAGAATTATGCGATTTGCTTCGAAATCCGGATATTCGTTAATTATTTTAAGACTTATCCCTGATTAGTTTAGGGGGTTGAATGAATAAGTTATAAAGGGGGAAAATGATGAGTTAATCTCGCCTAAATTAGTTTTTCGAGGGGCATTATTTCTTGAAAAAATTACGCTGTAATACACAATTAGTGTGAAAAGCCTGTGAGCTCAATGCCATCAGTTTGACTAGGCAATATTATTTTTATATTTAAATGTCTTCATTAAGCTCAACGTTATGACTTAATACTTCATTTTCCTAAAATGAGATATCCTGTATTTTTTTTCTTTGTTTAATCAATTAGTGGAGTGTTGTGTTTCTTATCTTATTTTAATACGCTTGATTCTTCCTTTCATTTCTGTAAAATATTTCAAAAAAATTCTTTCTCTTTTAACATATTTTTACTGTATTGAATTTCCTTTTTACCCTGGATAATTATTTTAAGTGCATTCCATTCTTCAAAATTTAAAAATTAACAAGAAAGGTTTTCTGCTCAAAGCCTTCGTTTGTTTCAAAAGGTAAAAAATCCTAATTATTACTTTAAAGTAATTTAAGAAATTCATATACCGAACCAAATGTAACCAAATTAATTCAAAGGAATTTGTTTTACTCGAACAATGCTTTTTATTTAGCTAATTTTTAATTGTAATCATTCAGTCAGTATATGATAACAAAGAGTGAATTATTGAACTGTAACTATTTATTTAAACAACATTTTTAAAACTTCTTAATTGATTAGACATTCTTTCATTTTAAATTATTTTTTAAGTTTACCTTAAGAATTAAAATTTATCTAAAATCAGTTGTTTTATTTGAATAAGGGAAAACTCGTTTGCTTTTTTAACAAAAGTTTTTTAAATTCTTCATTTTACTATATTCTCATACTTGATATGATATAGATTATATGTTTATTACTTTGAACAATTTAGGATATTTTTTGTGAAAAGTAAATATTACAAAATCAATAATTAGAAAACAATGTTTTCCCAAAATTTTATTTAAAGAAAATCTTATTTAAGCTCAGTGTTTTTTAACACATCTTTATAATTACTTGGCTATTCTTCAAATATTTAAAAATAAATATTTCAGAAAAGAGCAAAATTGTAAATGTTTAAAATTATTTAATTAAAAGTTCTCCTGCCCGGCGGCGTTGCCCAATCCCGTGATAATAACCTTAAATAAACCTGAAATGTCTATGGCTTTATACCTTTAATAAAAAATTTATCAATTTACACAAATATCTTACGTAATAAAGTTCATAACGGGGACATTGAAATATATATATTTTAAAAAATCAGATTTTTCATTTATAGGGTTTCGTTCATCTGTCGAAACTCTAATCGTCTCTGTACTCCGTCTGTCCGTCACAGAGTCCGTGCATGAAAACTGCATAAGTCAGAGATTTCAAATTTTGTGAATTTAAAGCTGAATACTTCAGGTCACACTGCAAATTATACTGTTTTGAAAAAAAAACTGTTATTTTTTATTAAATTAACTTTTTAATTACAATCTGTTCGTTTTTGCCAATTTAATTTTAAAGTATATCTTTAGATTCAACGTTTTACGTGTATGCATCATACCTTAGAGGCAAAGCATATCGCTAATAAGCAAAAGGTTCTTAGTTCAAGTTCCGGTGCTGGAAAGTAAAATTTTCGTATTGAGATGGATTTAATAAAAAAGAATTTCATATTCTTTTCCAATGATTTATATTATTATTATTTCGTTCATATTACATTTATAATATTTTTTGTAATTTAGTTTTCGTTTTATTTTAAAAACTTTTGCGATTTATCAATTTTTTAGCATTTTAAATTTCGTTCAAACAATTTTTTCGGTTTAAGCAATTTAAAATTTTATTTATCTCTGCTAAAATTTTTAATTTCGGATATTCAAAAAATCTAGGATTTTGTATCCAATTTATACAATTTGATTTGAACATTTTAAATTTGATTAAAATAAATAATTTCTTATTATAAATATTTTAAAATGAAATTTATTATTTCTACCATCTATGTAAGAATTTATTAATTATAAGTTAACTGTTTGGATTTATTAATTAAAATATAAGTTATTTTGAAATAAATATTAAACGAAATTCTCTGTGTGGTTTACGATCATATTAACCCACTTATTTAATTTTTATTCTTAGTCGAAATTATGGCTTTGTATCCTTTTCCAAAAGAAGTACGCGAGAAGTATGCCTTAAACGCATCGTCGCAGCCATTCTGAACTCAAAATTGCTTTCTTATTTCAGCATTCTTTTTAATACTTTCTAACAAATTTGAATATTGTGATGTGGAACTCATATATAGTTTTAAATTAGCTGCTTCAATTTTTTTAATTGTCTTTCTATCTTTCATTGATTAAAATTATACGAAATTTTACCAAACCTTCATTTTTCGTATAAATAAAGAAATAACAGAAGTAATTAAACATTTCTGTGGTTAAATGCTGAAATGCAAAGTCTCATAAAAGTCATTACTTGAATTAAATCTGTGAAGCTAAATGAATAAAATAAAAGAAATATTCCAGTGGCCGAGTTAACTTTGCTCCTATAGCCTTCATAATATTTGCTTGATGCAATAATCTCTGGAATCCATATTTTCTGGAATCCATAAACAAACGAAGCGTCAGTTTCTTTGCATTATTTAGTCTAAATTTCCCTTCCTAAAAAATAATTGAACTTTCTGAGCAACGGATTATTGACTGAAATTTAGTCGATCTAAATTATGAAGGTTTTCATTAAGTTAAACATTATCCTTACGATTTTATTAACGGTTACCGAGGAATTCATGCTCTTTCGCCAAATTTTTAGTATCTCAAGAAATTTAAAGAATTTCCAGATTTGATTATTGTATCAGTTATTCTCTCACTAATCGCTTCGCATAAGAGAGCTCTGAGTTTAAAAGTTTTTCAAAAAATCGATTATTTTAATGATATATTTTGATTATTCAAATAATTCTGAACACAATGCTCAAAATCGCATAAAAATCTTTGCATTTTTAACGGTGTTATAAGCATTTATGTAACAAACATTATACAAAATCCCATCCATATAATTTCAATTTTAAGTCGCGTTTTCTCAAAACTTGATTAATAAAAACTATTTTAAAAAATAAAATTAAAAAAAAACACTATTTTACGGACTGGCTTACTTGTTTATTTATTTTTATTTATTAATTTATTTATCTTGCATACATATAACATATTATTGTAGAATGAATTAATATATTTTAGATAGTTTAATGTTTCGAGTATTTTTAATGAAAAAAAAATGCATTTTTTAGGGATTTTTAAATTGTTAATTTTAAGAAGGTTTTAAAAAAAATAGGGTTTCTTTTGAGTGATAGCTATATCCTTAACGCATGTTATAAAGTTTCTTGGTGAAGCAAAAATTAGGTTCTTGCGTCAATTCAACAGTAAAATATCTTACAAATGTTGATATGACACCTAGTTTTTTTTTAATTGTGTTATGGAAATTTTGCTACATTTTTTTATTTTCTAATGTTGAAGTACTTACTTTTATTTTACAATTTTATAAAATTACAATTATACCTTTAAAATATCAGTAACTTTAAATTAGTTACATTGAATACTTCTGTTTTTATATGAATTCGAAGCAAGAGTTTTGTTTACATGGTTTCTGGCATCTATCAAGCCCTGAACCTTCTTAACTATGTGAAAGAGGTCATAAATGAATCTAGTTTCCTCGCACGAGAATATACCATCTTAATCTAACTTAATTACCTATTTCTGTGTCTAATTATCTCTGGAACACGGCTTCAACACTTATGTTGTACCTCGTGATTTTGTGTTATTTGTATTATTGATGAGAAACTTTAAATAAGTTCTAAACGTTTAATGCTTTATTTTTAAAATAATATGTATGAGTTTTCTAAATATTAAATTTCCTGTGCTTTTTGTAATTGTTTTTATGTTAGACAGTTTTCTCGGGTGTCACCTATTAACGTCTTGTCTGGGTACTTCCCTGGTTGTTACTCAGCAACTATCGAAAACTATAATACGGGAGAATTTTTAGAGTCTGTGGATCATTTAAATTTTTATTACAATGCAAAAATCAATTGAGTTTCATGGCTTGAAATGTTAATAAAGCATTACTGTAAATCCATTCCTCGCCAAAGGTCTGCACGGGTGTTTGCCTTGAGACGGGCCGACGGAATAAGGACAAATTTTAAACGAGCTGATCCGAGCCGAGCCGATGTAAAAATTAGGCCCGATATAAGAGTTAGGTGGATCAAACTAACCTGTAAAATATGAAGTTATACAATATTGAAGGAACGTGACTGAAACGGGGATCAGTATAAATATGCTACTAAAAATACTGATAATATCTAAAATAACTAAGTTCCCTGCAAATGGTGGAGATATATGTATACATCTTTCTTATTTAAGTTTGTATCATTCAAGATGAGTAGATAAATGGAACTGGCATTTATAATAAAACTGTTTCATCAATGTTCTATACGCTTGATGCCTCACCAAAGACCTTAAAATACTTAAAATTAGACCTTAGAATTACAACTCTGCTCTATTTCTATCTCATTTCACATGAAATGTGATAGATATGCAAACTAATTATATAGATTATATTCTGTTTTTATAATGATGTGTAAACTTCACGCGCATCTTTCATCTTATTCGTATTCCTTTTAAATTTTAAATAATTACAAAGTTTGTGCGTATTTCTAAGAAACAGTCATTACAAACGAAAATCTTCTAAAGTTAATTATTGCAATTTTTTTTATTTCGGAATAAATGCCACATAATGATCTCTTTAAATAATTTAAACATGATATATGATTGTTTAAAATGTACTTTAATGAAATAAAAGTTATAAAAAGTATTTAATGGTGGAAATAATTTACAAAATATTTTATCATCAATGTATTTTTTTCAATTTAAAAGGGAGAAAAACTAAAAGACGTGATGAACATTCTCGTAGTTAATAAAGTAATCTTTTATTTATCTTGGCTTTAAAAGTTTAACAAACTTATAAAAAGATTCACTAAAATACTGTTAATGTAAATTTAGTCCATTAGAAAGTCATTTATTTTCAGAGAGCCATTATTCATTAAAATGTGATACAATTTTAACATAGATATGAATGTTTAAAGTTTATTACAAGATAAAATTTTAATGGGAATATATTTATGTTGTTAAAATGAAAGGTCGTAGACATGGCATAATTTCAAATAACGTTTGCTGTTGAGTAACAATTTTTAGCGAAAATGTTGCTGTATTTGCCATTATACGAACTTTATGTTTTTTTTTTTTTTTTTTTTTTTTTTTTCCCGAAGCTTTTATTTTCACAAGAACGCGCTCAGCACCTCAGTTTTACGCTCAGTATCTCTAAATGTCTACAATTTGTTATGTATGTGTATTTGTGAAAATATTTTTATAAGTACACTGGAGATGTATTGGAAAGGCCTTTTATCATTAAATAACTCTTCAACAGATAAATCTACAATTGTAAAAAGAAGTTTGTGTATTATATATTAAAAGGCTATTCATTGTCATATACGGTCATTCCATGAGAAACCGTCTAAATGTCCAGCACGTGGCGCTTACATAAATCAAGCTGATAAAAACTTCTTTAAAACAACATAAAACATATTAAAATACACTAGACCTTTCGAAAGAACTGAGTCTTTCTTCGTCAGACGCAAAAAAGACGTGCGTCTGCTATGAAGGCAGAGGCACGACTGAAACGATATAAGCGACACGACTTGAGTCGTGAGATTGCTTTCATAATTTATAATTTTACTATCATAGATACATCTCTTTATAATCAGCTGACAATAGGCTAAGAAGGAGACTTTTGAAAAATATCGTATTAAAACAGGATTAATTAGATATTACAAATTGTAGTTTTATTTTTTATGTTTTATCACACATGATTCGTTCAGAAAAGTAACCTACATTTTAAATTTAAATACTGAAATATATGTTTAAAATAAAAGAATCGCCAACGGCAACCGAATTAGACAAATTTTTGTTATCGTTACTATTACTAAATGTGAAACATAAAGGAAATCATAATAAAAAATGCATAGACATATACTACCATTATTACATGAGACAGTAACAAAAGTAATTATTAAGACAAAATAAAGCTCAATGGAAAGAAAGTACGTTAGACCCGAATGGGTTCAGTAAAGTATTTTAGCATATTGTTCATAAAATTTTTGAATTTTGAAATGTTGTTCAATTCTGTACTACATAAAGAAGGATTTACAATAGATAAATTAGTACTTTTTGTGGAAAATAAAAGATACATTGCATGAGAGAAATGAGAGACTGCAAGATAGAAGGTTAAAACAGGAAAAATAGTTGTTAAGATTATTTAAAACATTTAAAAAAATTATCAATAACACTGTCTATCAGTATATTCTATAAAAAAAAAACTTTGTAATGCTATGTTTTTTCAAAACATAAGCATCAGCTGCTAATTCACAAAAGATTTTCTTTTGTTGTTGTTTATCAATCATATACAATAAAATAGATACATATTTTCATTTCTTTTGAAAATTTCTTGGCTTTTTCCATGTGTATATAGCAGTCAAAATAACTATTTGACATGCATGAAGTTTTATATGTTATATGTTATGAATAAATAAATAAATAAAACATCAGAATTCTAGTTGATGTGAATTAGATTAAAATATTTCTTTTTTAACTTCAATCAATATTATCTAAATAAATTTAAGACCTAAAGAAAAATAATAATTAATTCATTAACAACCATAGTTACTGTTATTTGGTGAGTAATTGTGCCCACTTATGTAATTATTCGCATATTACTTTACATAAATAGATAAGTAAATATTTCTTATCTGTGACATCTGTGAAAACGATCAGCCACAGAATTCTTATATTTTTACTGAGCTGGAAAATTTATTTCATTGTAACGTTATGTTTTTATTATGAGGAGTATTTCGCAAATAATGATGACCATTTGGCTGGACTAATCATTTAATACGTGTCGCTTCTTGAATATAAATTTACGCAAAAGAGAGATTAAATATATGTATCTTGATAAAGTAACTGACATAAAATCTTATATATTTAAATATGTTCAAATAGTGCGGTAACGGAGCTTAAATTTTGTTTCCATGGAAAATATCCGTACAAACATTCGAGGCGAGAGAAAAAGTCAAGGTGTATATACAATTGTTGAATCAACATTTTCTTAGTGAAAGAAAATTGCTTGCATGATCGAAGTCGTTTGTATTATGATTTCAAGAAAAAAGGGTCTGATTTTGTGGAAGATTGCATGGTGTCCCCACCTATTGTAGTTATAGTTTAATTCGTGAGTTTCACGAGGCATTTCTGAGTCAAAGAGAAATTATGTTTAGTCAACACTCTGACTTTCGATCTGAAATCCATGTCTATAACAGTTGCAATCGTGATCTCAGTTTGGGCAAAAGTTTGATCTAAAGTTTTGGGCAGCGGCTTTTTCTAGTACATCCGCTGTCATTTCTTTCTTTGAGTTGTAATGCAAGGCTGTTGTCCAATTATCATTCAGATGGTTTACATTGTGATATTTTACACTATTGTGTTTTGTATGCACTGGATGCTTCTCATTTTGGGTTAATTTTATGCAGGAGTTATTGTCCTCGTAGATCATTATATGTAATGTTTGCTCTAAGATCGAGTTCTTGAAACAATGCTGGAAGCTACTATGCTTCTTGTGCGATACTACATGGTGCAATGTACTCTGCTTCTGACGATGACATTGCCACACATTCTTGCTTTTTGCTGATCTATGAAAGTACATTATTCCCTAATTTGAATAAGTTTTCCTTCGTTGATTATCTATCGGATCTGTCGCATGCCCAGTCAGAATCGCAATATCCCATAAGAACCGGGGTTTGGATTTATCAATTACGAACTTAAAATGCTTTGTCGTTTTCAAGAACCAATTTCCCTACTGCAACCCAGTCAGCAGTTGTGTAGGAGCGTATCGATGTCTGTTTTAATCCTGTTCATCATCATTTAAATCAATTTTAATTTTTCCAGAAGAGGTTTAAATTTCCTCTAAATCCTATTCTACACTATTTATCTCCTTTTCTAAGAATTTAACGGTCCTAGATATTATAGCTTTATTGTTGCGTGTATATTCTATAGCCTCTACTTCTATTGTCGTATCCTGAAAACATTCCCTCAATGATTTTTTTTTGTCTAATTTTCAACTTTTTACCTTTTTTATGTAAATACAGGGTGTATCTAAACTACTGGGCAAAACTTTAAGAGGTGATAGTACACATCAAGACAAATAATATTAAATGGGAAACTAAGGGTCCCAAACGTCTTCCGAAGGAGAAAAGGCGCCATCAAAGTTTAAGGTCCGAAATTTGAAATGATTATAAAAAACGGAAAAATTGGTCGATTGGTTTGCGTCTTTATGTCAGTATTGTCTAGAAAATAAATTATAAAGATAAATTTCAAAAAATGCAGATAGAGGGCGCTTTAGTCTTTGGAGTAACGAACAACTATTTTTTGCGGTTATTTTTTGCATCTCATTAAATTTTTTTAGAAGTTTAGACATAAACTTAAATTTTGAGCCCAAAATCTGTGGTTACATAGCGAAAACTGAACTGTGTTCAATGGGAGTGAGTAGGTTCAAATTTCGAACGATTATAAAAAAGAGAAAAATTGGTCAATTGATTTGCGGTTTTCACTAAAATTATTCTTTATGTCAGTATTGTCTTAAAAATAAATTATAAACATAAATTTCAAAAAATGTTGATAGAGGGCGCTTTAGACTTTCGAGTAACGAACAACTATTTTTTACCATTATTTTTTGCATCTCATTAAATTTTTTTGAAGCTCAGACATAAACTTAAATTTTGTGCTGAAAATCTGAATCGTTGAGAGTGGTTAAGTAGCGCTAATTGAACTGTGTTCAATGGGGGTGGGAAGGTTCAAATTTCAAATGATTATACAAAACGGGAAGATTGGTCGTTTCGTTTGTGGTTTTCTCTATAGCCATTCTTTATGTCAGTATTTCCTTGAAAATAAATTTTAAAGATAAATTTCAAAAAATTCCCTTAGAGGGCGTCTTAAACTTTAGAGTAACCAACAACAATTTTTAACTGTTATTTTTTGTATCTAATTAAATGCTTGCAAATGCTTAGACTTACATTTTGAGCTCAAATTCTGAATCGTTAGGAGGGGTTAAGATGTGCAAACTGAACTGTGTTCAGGAGTTTAAATGTTACCCTGCCCACCCTACGAACAGAGTTCAATTTTTTGTTACTTAATTACTCACAACGACTCAGATTTTGAGCTCAAAATTTAAGTCTAAGCTTTTAAAACATTTATTTAGAAAAAAAAAATAACAGTTAAAAATAGTTGTTGGTTTCTCTAAAGTTTAAGGCGCCCTCTAACGGGACTTTTTGAAATTTCTTTTCAAGGAAATACTGACATAAAGAATGGTTTTAGACAAAACCGCAAACGAATCAACCAATTTTTCTGGTTTTTATAATCATTTGAAATCTGAACTTCCCCACCCCCAATGAACACAGTTCAGTTTACGCTACTTAGCCACTCTCAACGATTCAGATTTTCAGCCCAAAATTTAAGTTTATGTCTAAGCTTCTAAAAAAATTAATGAGATGCAAAAAATAAAGGTAAAAAATAATTGTACGTTACTCCAAAGTCTGAAGCGCCCTCTATCGACATTTTTTAAAATTTATATTTATAAATTATTTTCAAGACAATACTGACATAAAGAATAGCTTTAGTGAAAACCGCAAATCAATTGACCAATTATTCTGTATTTTATAATCATTTGAAATTTTAACCTACCCACTCCCATTGAACACAGTTCTGTTTGCGCTACTTAACCACAGATTTTGAGTTCAAAATTTAAGTTTATGTCTAAAATTCTAAAAAAATTTAATGAGATGCAAAAAATAACGGTAAAAAATAGTTGTTCGTTACTCCAAAGTCTAAAACGCCCTCTATCGGCATTTTTTGAAAATTATCTTTATAATTTATTTTCAAGACAATACTGACATAAAGAATAGTTTTCGTGAAAACCGCAAACGAATCGACCAATTTTTCCGTTTTTTATAATCATTTCAAATTTTGGACTCTAAACTTTGTTGGCGCTCCGGAAGACGTTTGGACCCTTTGTTTCCCATTTAATATTATTTGTCTTTATGTGTACTATCGCCCCTTAAAGTTTTGCCCAGTAATTTAGATACACCCTGTATATGTTTTATATCCGATCGTTAATATGTCGGACAGACTTGGTTTTCTTTTGTTCCATAATTCAAACTGAGTTAATTATTATTGGCTTTCATAGGTAAGAGATTTGTAGGTAGCTAGCGGTGAGAACTGCTTTGACCCAGATGATCTTTGGTAAATTGATATCGGAATAAATGGTACGAGCCATTTCAACAGGTGTAAGATTTTTTCTTTTCCCCATGTCGTTCTGGAGAGAGCAATACAGTACACTAAGCTGCTGTTCAATATCGTTGATTGTTGGATAATTTTCAAAATCATCACCTAGGTACTCTCCCCCTTTGTCTGTCCTGATCGCTTTGATTTGTTTTCCAAATTTGTGTTTGGTCGGTGCGACAAATTCTTTTAATTTGATTATGTCTTCTTCCTTATTCACGCAAGGAAATAATCGTTGCAAATCTGCTTTAGTCATCCATAAAAGTAATGAACTATTAATTTCCTCATGAATATTTCCGTGTTTATCAAACCGCATACATCACTGTGGATTAGCGACAGAAATTTTTTTGGCCTATTCAAAGCGTCTTTGGGATAAGGTGATTTCGTGACTTTGTCCTCAGTGCATTTTGCATATGTGGTGTTGTGTTTACAGAAATGTGTATATCTTCTGCAAGTTTTTGATTCGCTAGAAATTTGATTGATTCATAATTTTTATGTTAGATGTGCCTATGCCAAATAGCTATGCAGTTCGAGTTTACGCGAGATGCCAGTATTTAAAAGGTGGACCCGTTTTCTTATTTTGGGTCAATTTCGTATAGATTATAATTTAATGCAGGTATCAAAACTGCTTCTTCTTCTTTTTTTTTTATAAAACTACAATTGTTTTCATCGAAGATAACCTTAAAATCATTTTCCGTAGCTTTCTTAACAGCCTGTAAGCTACTCTGTTGACATATAAGACGTCCTAAAGTGTGACTGGGTGTAATAATGTGTAACCGAGTTTTTTAATGTAATATTCCCTACTCCGAGAGAAATTAACTTTTTGTGTCGCAATCAGAATGCTTCCTAAATTACCGGGTTTGAAATTTATAAATTTCTCCCTTGCAAATCTAACGTGTCTGGTGCAATTCTATAACGAATTTGTTCATGTTAACCGTCTTCGCCTCATTTATGAGAAATGATTCATGTCCCTTACCTTTTTCGAAGTAAGAGGCGGGAGGTGAGTCATTCGTCTCTTCTACGATGTCGGCTTTTCCTTCAAAATAAAAATTGGAAGCGTTCTTTGAGTTACTCAGGCCAGTTTTATAATTCACGGGATTGTTTTTTAAGTCATTCATCATTTTTCTGAAAATTCTTTGGAGTTTTATTATTTAAGGGAAAACATTCCGACACATACAGTAGACCGCGTGTGTTTTGTGTACATCTCCTAACCCGGTTTCATTCTTATTGACCATGATACGATTTTTGTGCTGTGATTATGGTTCTTATGGAACCAAAAAATGTCAAAAGTAGTTTATTTTCAATATATTCTATAACACCTTTCTTAAGTAACGGAAAATGTCCGAATTTTAAAATGTTTATGAAAAGGTAATGTGCTTTAAATCTTGCGATTAAAAAATCTAATTGATTAAAAAACTTTTTTACAGAATTTCAGTAATTTTCATATCGCTTTAAAAAATTTAACGAAATTAATACATGCAAAAATATACAGAAATACTAATTGATTATATGTATTTGATAAACGTATGCAATTAATTATTTAATTATATGTGTGGCCGAAGTTGGCACCGTAAGTCTCTGTCCAAAACTTTTTATTTTCATTTAATATAAAATGTAATTAATTGATCAGCGGCATCTAATGTATTTTTATCTATACAAATTTCACATTTGTTTGCTTTTACTTTCATAAATAATCTCCTGTTGTTCATAATCAAATAAATTAAAATACGTTACACAAATTTACAACACGCTAATATATATATATTTTTTTTTTAATTTCAACTTTTCTATTATCATAATAATATTTAAAAATGCATATATTTTTTAAAAACTATCTTTTAAAATTTTAAACTTCCTAAATGTTGGATTTTTATGTTTGTATTTAGAATACCTGTCTATATAATCAGTTACGTTTAAAAAAATACTGAAATACTAAAAATATTAATTGCGTAGGCAATGACTACAAAACTCAAAATACGAAATTAAAAGAATAACAGTAATCATATTAAGAATTTATTCAACTCTTTTTAAAGATATCATCAGATATTCAAATCATTTTCATAATGGAACAAAATTTAAGTAATATATTTATTCATCTATTTATATCACGTATTTTAGTTTATTTCTCTGTGGAAAATAATAAACTATTTATTGAAATATTTCGATTATTCTTTTTTTAAATAACAAAATACATTTCTAGTATATAGAAATTTAAATTAGCTTTTTTTCTTCTTTTAGTTAAATATTTAAACACCCAAAATTCCATACTTAAAAATGTACTTATATGCTATAAAATATTAATTTCACTCCTATTTTCCGTAATTTTCATTTATTATACATATTTTTTCAATCTCGGTTCGAAAATAATTCACTGAAAAAAAAATAAGTACACAAAAATGAGTAGGCCGATGGATTCATATCGAATTGAGTATATTTGGGTCAAAAATGAACACATAGCTTTCACAATTTTGAAACACCATATGTTATCAAATCCGAACAAACGTTAATTTTGTATGCTGTCTTGGTTTGTTTCATTTATGGCTTGCACAAGAAATGCTTATTCAAGTAAATATTAAATTATGCACAGCATTTTAAAATAATTAAAAAATGCTTGGAAATAATGCTCTTGTCATAAAAATATTCGATTTTTCGAATTTTTATTTTGCTAATAGATTTGCTATTTTTCTTACTATACAGGGTGTTTCAAAATAACGTGGACAAATTGATATGACAAATCAGGCATACAACAAGGATAAAAAAAATCGCATAGGAACATAGGGCCGCAAACCCCTTGCTGAGTCACAAATACAAGGTGTTTCATCCTAACTCAATTTGGGTTGACGATAATAAATTTCAGAAAAATGAAATAAATTATAATAAAACATTTAATAGAGATTTTCACCTTTGTTTTAAATGTGATAACACCAATTAAAAGTTATAGAAGTTTGCTTTATGCGCACCAGCAATACGCACTTGGCACCTCACATTTTGAACTGATCATCAGTTTATAGGGTATCATCGATTACTTGAGCAATATGTTTTTCAAAATCTTTTCGTAACGTAAGCACATTTCGCACAAAATTAGGTACATATCGTTCCATTTTCATTACGATGTTATTATTTTCCTGGAAATTATTACTTTCAAACTGGTTGTAGCTAGAAATAAACACCCTGTATTTGTGACTCAGTAAGTAGTTTGCGACCCTATGTTCCTATTTGATTTTTTATCCTTGTCGTATGCCTGATATGTCATATCAATTTGTCCACGTTATTTTGAAACACCCTGTATAATCTTTTAACCCTCTAAGCGTTTGGCACGTAGAATTCCGTACTTCAAAAAATGTTCCAAGAGTGAATTGCACGTAAAATTCTGTATGACAAAAAAGATTTCAAAAGCGCATGGCACGTATTTTTCTCGCACCTGTTTTTTACCTCAAAAGTGCTTTCAACGTAAAATGCCGTATCTACCTTCCCCCTCGGCCTAATGATCTTTATTGACAAGTTGATGGATCATGTGGTAAAGTGGGCGGTCTTTGAGTCTTTGTCCGTTTCACCCCTTTTAACTTGGAATTTTGCCATAAAATTAGCTATCAGGTTGAGAAAAGCGGAAGAAAAAGTTTTTTTTTATTCTATTCATATGGTAGATCTATACTTAATATTCCGAATATTAAAGCGTAAATATTGCATTTTTTTGCACAAAATAACATTGAGAAGGTAGCTTAATGCGACTGATAGAAAAACTTCATTTTTATAACTACCAATAATGTTCCTTTTTTTCATGCTTTCTTTCGTTGAAGTTATATTTAATGGGGGAAAGCAGGTTGGTAAAAATAATATAATCTGTAAGACATAGAAAACAATGGAGATTTTATTTATATGTATGTTCCACAAAAAATAGTGAAATTACAACCAAAAGTATAAAAGAGTTAAATCGAAGAAACAAAGACACCTTGAAAAATTGTTTTCGCGGGAACTTGAAGCAGTTTCAATGTTTTACTTTGTTTTTAATTAGCCTCATATTTATCTCTATGAAGATCCCCTTTTTTTAATAGAAAGTAAATACTTTTTAAATAAAGTTAATTAAAAATCTAATGGTGACAAGAAACTTATAAGATTTAGTTTTAAACGAAACTTTTCTAATTTAAATATTATTTACCATAAAGCAAGTTATAAGATAAAACAAAAGAAATTTGTTCCACAACAATGAGAATTTCTTGTCGCTGTTTACTGTTCATAAATTTGAAAAAAAAAAAAAAAAAATCACTCACTTTTACAGAGACTTTTTTTCCGAGAGATTTTACCCAAGATTTTACCGCAATAAAAATTTAAATTAATGCAGAAAAATTTTTATTTTTTTAACAACTAGCTGCTTTATATTTAAACTGAAAGTAATTGCGATTAAAAAAAAAAAACATAAACATAAATCCAAATTTTCGGCCCCACCAGTGACCGAGCAGTTGTAACCTCTCAATTGGTAGATGGCAGGGGCTGGGTTTGAACCCAATCGCGGCCGTAGGCCAAACCGTTCGGAATTTTAGTGGTTTTCTTCGAACCTTGCGTAAATACGGGTTAGGTTCCCTTAGAAAGACCCCAACGAAGAGCACTCGTCCTGTGTGCCGATATCACTCGAGTAGATAACCGGCCGACGCAAAATAAACTGTCCAAATTTTCAATTTCCCTTTTTTCCATTTTTGGTTCATGGCAGGAAAGAGATCAGTGTAGATTAGTGAAACGTTATCTTGTTCTTTGTTTCCACAATTGTTGTCAAAAATTGTTTTTATTTAACAAATTCTTTATTTTACACAGTAGTGCAAGCAAGCGGGAGAAAGGGGTAGATTTACTAATTATTAGCCTAACATTTTTACTGTAAGATTGATACTTTGAAGTTCGTCACAAATCTTTGACATTTTTCCAATTTTTTAATTAATTATTTTTTATGCAGAAAATACACTTTGCACAAATACATTTGTAAACAACTCCAAACAAACAAAAACAAATTTCAAAATCTTTCAGCACTTTACGCGATACAAACATCAGAAAGTATATTTATTGTACATGGTCAAATCTTTAACATTTCAGCTCGAAGAGATTGCGGGGTGCAAAATAACCAATCGGAATCTGAAAATCCAAAGATTTATAAAATACATACAGTATTTGTTTCTGTTAGTTTGCTACATGTTTTATGTTGAATTTAATACATTATTTTACTGGCCTCTTTGATCTAGATGACATCACAAATTAATGTCCAATATTTGTTAGATACTAAACGTTTACCGAAAAGCTATTAAAATACAGTGATTACAATAATGATTAAAGATTAAAAGTTTTGAGAAAATTAAAATAAATAGAGTTGAAGGTGAAAGTGACAAGATTTCTTGTCTTCTAAAAAAGGGAGGATCTACTCTGTTTTCCTTATTTAGCTACATACATAATCAAACACGAACATTTTAGATCAGCTTATAACAGATTAACAAAACTCATATAGCAATCTTTGTTATATTCAAGTAAAAGCGAAATTTTACGATTGATATGTAGAAATTTTATTAAATATTGTTAAGAATTTACTCAAAAACAACTAGAAAAACTCATATTTATCTAGAAACAAATATGAGAAATAAATCGCTAAAAATTAATTAAACTTTATTGAATATATATATATATATATATATACTTCATGAAGTTCATTAAAAGCTCTATATGTAAAGAGAAAGAAATGCCCCATTAATGGCCGAGAGGTTTCTGCTCTCTGAACTTCTATACGGCAGGTGTCGGATTCGAACCTAATCGTGCCCATCGGCCTAATCGCTCAGAGTTTTCTGTGGATTTCCTTGCGTAAATACTTGTTGGCTTCCCTTAGAATGACCCCACGGAGGGCATCCCACTTTTAGGACCCATATCCCTCGTGTTGATAATTTGCCGTCATAAACACAGCCAACCAATATTAATAATAAAAAAGATTGGATCTAACTGCTCAAAATCATTACATACTAAGTAGAATAAATTGTGTACAAAAAGACTTAATGAATTTCAAAATGCGCATGTGCAGTTGCTAAAAAAATTTATAATACTATAGCCAGAAAGCCATGATTTTAACATGTATTTTCCGTTATTTTATAGTTCTTAAAAACATAGATATACGAAATTTCGCTCTATAGGTATTTTTTTTTATTACAGACACGATGTGTGCACGATAGGAAATTATCTATATGCCCGGTACAATCATGTGTGTTATATTTCTTTCACAAGTATATATTGCAAATAATTGCGTTCTTGCAACGATTGATTAAAAAAAATTGCAAAAGATCAGGGTTATAAATTCCATAATACATTTTCTAATAGTTTCATAAGCGATTAAAATTTTAAAATGGCAATATGAGTTTAATCTTGATTGTATTTCATTTTAAAAAAATCTTTATGTTCGGCTGCGCACTTTTATAAGAAAGTTTTACTATTTTTATTTTTACAGAACAAAAGTTTGAAAATATTAAAACAAGGTAAAACCCGTCAAATTTTGACGAAAGAAAATGTTTAAGAAGGAACTGTTTCATTAACTTATAATAAATCTACAAAATTAGTTATAGTAAAAAATGCATTTTATATTGGTACGTCTAACTCGTAAACAAACGATATTTATCGTCAAATTAATGAACTACTATTTCTATAAAACACAATTGTATAAATTGTTAAAATTAAATTTTAATCGTATATGCAAGCAGCAATAAAAAATAATAAAGATATGTTATGATAAAGTTATCAATTAACGTTCTTATGCTAGTATTCCAAAATGATAAAAAGCAAAATTTATTCAACTTTGACTCAATCATAGAATTTTTTTTCCGGTGAAATCTAAACCCAGCATCATTTTCACCATATCAAAATTTACAAATGTACATTTCACATCTGTATTCACGTTAAAAAAAAAAAAAAAAAAAAAAAAAAAAAATTGGCATTTTAATTTGATAATTTTGATTCAAAACTTGAAGTCTCAATAGACTGTTGATATTCTTTTACGTGTAAATCAAGTTTTGTAAATGAAGTCAAAATTTACCTGGTTTTATAACAGAAGATATTTAAATTTCTATTTTTTCCCTTTTAATGAGAAAATTGCAACATAAAGATACAGCACTCAATTTTTTCTCTTTTTTCCTTTGCTTTAAATAGAAATGGAGTACTCCTGTTGCCGAGATTAGAAAAGAGGTATTAAAAGTTATAAAAAAATTAATATTTCAAAAACAAATTAAGATACAGCTTTCAAACAAATTTCATTTAAAAGTACATTTTTTTTTTTTCAACACGATGGTGTAAAAATTGAAAATATACGACATTAAGAAGTTTAAAAACTTTTAGTAGCAAAAGTTGCAATACCAAAATTCATATAATATTATATAAATTAAATTGATGCCATAGTTCATTTCAAATTTCAAAGTGTTGCCATGCGCAAAATGACGTATGCGTTGCGCACAGATACGTTTGGCCTTTATAATATAGATTGATACTATTTGGCTTAATACATATTTAAATGATAATAATAAGAAGAAGCATTATTTTAATTTAAATATCCAAATTTCATTTTCTCCTGTAGTAATAAAATGAATCTGCTTATTGTTTTCCGATAGTAAGGCTCGCGGTCTTGGTGGCAAACGATTTGACTTGTCTGTAAAAATACATTGACTTGGCTTAAAAATATGAAAAATGCTATGCAATAAAATTCTCAAAGACGAAATCACATTTTAAAAAAAGTCCGTTATAGATAAGTTCCTTTCTTAACGGGTACATCGACTATTATAATTATGTTATACTGGGTATTCTTCTGTCACATACGATTATATTCATTTGGCATGGAAGAACACATTTTGCCGATGATTCCATCATAATTAGGCTCTTTTTTAGATGTATATTTCAGTTACATTGGATTTTAACTATATTGCATAGAAATTTGCTATTCTTTATAAAGAATAAAATTCAAAGTTTAATTGCATAATAATGGCTGTGTAAATATATTGCCTTGTTTGCAGAAATTGCTTGGACTGGGCAAATTTTAATGAATTTTGCGAGAACCAGTTCACGCCAGGAAAATGATTTTCATATGGAAACCGGGGTCAGAAAATT
This sequence comes from Maratus speculifer, assembly GCA_964019185.1. Lineage (NCBI taxonomy): Eukaryota > Metazoa > Arthropoda > Arachnida > Araneae > Salticidae > Maratus > Maratus speculifer. The sequence continues at coordinate 293,112,324 of OZ025294.1, read as the reverse complement.
TCGGCCGGATCAGAAGTCTAGGAAAAAATTAAGTCCAGTCTAGGAGCGGTATGAAAAATAAATTTAGGCCTGACCCGAGCTTCAAAAAACGTAATGGCTGGTCTGGACCCGAGTGTTGTGAATGAAAATTCGACCGAGCCCGTCAGGTGCTATTTATAGTATGCTGACCCAGCGTTCTGTGATTCGATCCTTGTTAATCACACATCTCTTGTAAAATAATAATTTCTTGAAACTGGCTCCAGATAGTAATATATATATATATATATATATATATATATATATATATATATATATTAATCGTTATCATTACAGAAAATTGAGGTTTTTCGGTAAACGGAAAAAAAGTGACCGGAAAAAAAGTTATCGGAAAAAAAGTGACCTAAACTACAAAAGCGGAAAAAAAGTGACACGGAAAAAAAGTGACACGGAAAAAAAGTGACACGGAAAAAAAGGGACAAGGAAAAAAAATGACACGGAAAAAAAGTGACAAGGATTGGTTTTGGGGATTTATTATTGATTTTGGGGATTCATTGGTTAAGTATGAAAGGGGGATCGGGGGGGGGGCTCATAATTTAGGTAAATGGGTTTTTCATGCTGAATTAACTGTTTTGGTTCAATTTTTGGATATACGTTCATACTGAAAAGACGCTTGCCTGATTAGTTTTGGGAAGGGACGATTACCCCTCCCCCATCCGTCCTCAATTAGATGAATGAGTTTTTATGCAGAATTATCCAACTTGTGTCAAATTTTCATATAGGTTCTTTTCGATAAGGCTTATATATAGTATAAAATGCCTGAAGAGTTTTAGGAGTTTAATGGTTAAGTATAGAAGGGGAACGGGAGATAACCTTTCTTAAAATTAAATTAATGGCTTTTTACGGATAATTATCCGATTTGCTTCGAATTTTGGACATGGGTTCATTAAGACGTATAAGACGATAAGACGTATCTCTGATTAGTTATGGGGTTCTTTTGCTTGTTATAAAGGGGGGACGAGCAATTATCTCTCCCTCAAACTAGATAAATAGATTTTTATGCAGAATCATCTGATGCATTTCAATTTTTAAACATAGGTTCTTTCTGATAAGGTGAATTCCGGAATAGTTTTAAGGATTTAATGGCTAAGTATAAAGGGAAGATGGGGGAAACCCCTCTAAAATTAAATAAATGGCTTTTTATGCAGAATTATCCGATTTGCTTCGAATTTTGGACGTAGGTTAATTATGATAAGACGTATATCTGATTAGTTATGGGGTTTTGCTAATTAAAAAGGGGGGGCGGGTGATTACTACCCCCGGCCTTAAATTAGATTTTAAAAAAATTATGCACACTTATCCGATTTATTTTAAATTTTGGATGTAGGATCTTTCTCATAAAGTAAATTCCTGAATAGTTTTAAGGGTTTAATGGCTATGTATAGAGGGAGATGGCTTTTTGCGCAGAATCATCCGATTTGCTTCAAATTTTCGATGTATATTCATTATGAGAAGGCGTATCTCTGATTAATTATGGGGCTCTTTTGCTAATTAAATAGGGGAAGCGGGCGATTAATCCCCCACTCTTTAAATAAGATTTTTTTTTACAATTATCCAACGTATTTCAAATTTTGGATATAGGTTTTACCTGATAAAGTAAATCCCTGAATAGTTTTAAGGGTTTAATGGCTAAGTATAAAGGGATGAACGGGGGATAACCCACAATTAATCAGGAGTTCGCCTTATCATAATGAACACACATTCAAAATTTGAATCAAATAAGATAATTCTGCGTAAAAAGCCATTTATTAATTTAAGGGGGGTTAGCTTCCGTTTCCCCGCTGTATACTTAGCCATTAAACCCATAAAATTATTCTGGGATTCACTTTATGAGAAAAAACATGTATCCAAATATGAAATATATCGGATAAGTGAACATAAAAAACAATTTATATAATTTAAGGGGGGGGGGATAATCACCCGCCTTAATTTTTAATTAGAAAAATAACCCCATATGTAATCAGGGATACGCCTTATCATAACGAATCTATAATCCAAAATTTATAGCAAATCCTATAATTCTGCGTAAAAAAGTAATTTAATTTAAGGTAGGTTATATTCTATTCCCATTCAATACTTAGATATCAAATCCTTAAAACTATTCGGGGATCCACCTTATCAGTAAAAACCTACATTTAAAATTTGAAATACATGGGTTAATTCTGCATAAAAACCTATTTATCTAGTTTAAGGGGGAGATAATTGCTCGCCCCCCCTTTATAATAAGCAGAAGAACCCCATAACTAATCAGAGATACGTCTTATCATAATGAACCTATGTCCAAAATTCTAAGCAAATCGGATAATTATGCGTAAAAAGTTATTAATTTAATTTAAGAAAGGTTATCCCCCGTTCTCCCTCTATATATAACCATTAAAACTCCTAAATCTCTTCATGTATTATATACTATATATAAGCCTTATCGAAAAGAACCTATATTCACAGTACCCGACTTAGACAGTGGGTGGCCCTGGGGCAAACATTATTAGAGTGACCCCTTCTATCTTGAAAATGTTTGTGAATTATACTCAAGTGACTAAAATTAAAATTCAAACCTATTGTATGTATGCATAAATTTCGTACCAAGTACTGATTTCAGTATTTATATTTCACATCTTTATCATCAGAAGATAAATAATTTTAACTATTAATTTTTTTTGTGATGTAACTATTACTTTAAGGGAACGTGGGGCAGGGAAGCAAAGGGGGTAGGAGAAAAAAAGACCCCTTAAAATTCAAAAAAAAAAGAATTTTGGTAATATTTTGCTATTTTATATCATTTGGCCCTCTTTTAACAAGAAACTTTTCTCTCCTTGGGGGGGGGGGCCTTCAAACCGGGGGCCCGGGGCAATTGCCCCGCATGCCCCTGCCTCAGTCAGGCCCTGTATATTCAAATTTGACACACGTTGGATAATTCTGCATAAAAACCCATTCATCTAATTGAGGACGGATGGGGGGGGGGGGGTAATCATCCCTTCCCAAAACTAATCAGGCAAGCGTCTTTTCAGTATGAACGTATATCCAAAAATTGAACCAAAACAGTTAATTCAGCATGAAAAACCCATTTACCTAAATTATGAGCCCCCCCTCCCCCCCCCGATCCCCCTTTCATACTTAACCAATGAATCCCCAAAATCAATAATAATTCCCCAAAATCAATCCTTGTCACTTTTTTTCCTTGTCACTTTTTTTCCGTGTCACTTTTTTTCCGCTTTTGTAGTTTAGGTCACTTTTTTTCCGATAACTTTTTTTCCGGTCACTTTTTTTCCTAGATTCAGGTTTTTCAGTTCTTAAGATAATTCTCAAATGCCCCGCTGAATAAAACGAAAATTTCTGACACACTTTTTTCGTTTCTTTTTAAACACGAAAGCCTGTTTACTAAAATAAACTTTCCTTTTTTTAAAAATAAATAAATTACTTAGAAGCGATTCAAGTTACATGCCGACGGAATTTCTCCTTCCTTTCATTATCACATCAGAAATTCAGTTGAAAGGAAAATTTTCATAGCATTTTCTAAAAGATTCTTTGAGTTTATTGAAAAACAAAAAACGTGTTTCGATTACATAGTTTCTGAATGCAGACACCTGCGAATCTCATACCTTTCCGAGCAAGAATGAAATAAAAATTATGTCATAAAGCAGCCAGTTTGCATTTGAGAACGCCTTAAGGCTTTAGTTTCCATATTATTATGCCTGCTTACTTGTAATGTAATAATACAAATACTGTTTTCGAAGATTCCCCAATCTCCGAGAGCTCAAAATCTCCATTTTGAAAGTTTTTTTTTTTTTTTTTTTTTTAGCGTTTTTAGGAAATTTGAGATGTAGCTGACTGAGAAGTTTGCATCGATATGTTATATCTATAAAAATAACAAACAAAATTTTAAAACATACATAAAGTATTCGATGGAGTCCAAAAAACAAAATGTACCTAAGGTATCCAAATTTATGAATAGGTCTCCGTCAATAAAATAATAGCAATGAAAAACATTTATCAGGCCTAGATCATAAAACACTTTTCAACAATGACAGAATATTATTACGATTTTTTTTTTCATTCAGTGCAGTCGATCATAGTATGTCCTGTAATCAAATTGTTTTATGGGTCTTTGCAAATGAAGCAGTATCTATGCATTATTCTATAAAAAATGCGTCGCAATGCATCTCAAGGGTTTTTTTTTTTTTTTTAACTTTTATTATGTTTGAAGTATTAAAACATCATTAAAGTAACATCACAAACTATTTCCCCCATAGATCATAAATAATTCTCCCCCACTCTTCATAAAGGAACTATAAATATTTTCCGTACTTTTAAGAAATCATATTTTAGCCTACATCAATGATATAATATAAATTTCATTACATTTCAAGTGCTGTTACATAATTGAAGTGCGTCAGAAATGACTTTTTTCCACATGGACAATGATTGTTTTGTGTGTACCTATAAACAATATATAAATGTTACGCATTCATTTTAAATACGCTTCATTTGTGTTTTTGAACAAAGAACTTCTAAGTAGAAAAATGATTAATAAATGAAACTTTTTTTTTCTTTTGTACAATGAAGTAAACAATAAAAAAGAAAGAAAAAAGATCTTTCAAAAAAACTGTCAGGATAAAGGGAACGTGGGATGGGATTACTGACGTCCTCATACTGGATTAAGGAAATGAACAGGGAACAACAAGCTTTAACAACATATGTACCTTTTTTCATAAAATGGAAGCAGGGTTGATTCCTAAAAGACAGCACCGGAAATTGACACAAATAATTTTACCGACAGATTTCAGTGATTATAAAGAGTTACTTTTGTATATTTTTACTGCGGTCAGAAAAGTCTGTACATAAAGGCATATATCTTTCCTAGTTTTCTTATTATTTAGACATAAAGGTTTTGAGCTTGAAAAAGTTTTGTATTGAAACAAACTTTAGTAGTTTGATGTTCCTTTACTTATTTTAACTTTTCTTGTCACATTTGTCATGCTTAGCGGCTAGCATGGAAAATTTTTAACGGTCTTCTTAAAAAATACTTTTAAATTGACCGGCAATAGTCAAATTTTTTAATTCTCTCAAAGGCGTATGCTTTTAAGTGTGTTATTTTGTGAAATTATTTCATGGTACTAGCCAGCGAAAAGGGTTCATTGTAAACGTCTTGGGAGGCAATTCTTTTTGAAATACGGTTTAAGGTAATCTGTAAGGTTCGGGGATTAATTTTCTAAATAGGACTACAATACCGAAGATTTCTAAAGGGAAATTTAAGGCATGTTTATAATGGTGCAGCGTTTATTTGATTTGCGGCATGTGTGAAGTGCGTACCTTACATGCTCACTCACTGTCAGGTTTTGTTTAGCATTGATCAGTTAGAAATTGAATGTAAATGTAGCAATATTTCATCCTTTTTAAAATATACTTTTCAATCATTCATTTTTGTAGCTTTGATCTGCCGAGTGCAAATGTCTTTTATCTTACAGCGAAACTAGGTAAGAGGTTTAGTTTCGTCACAAAGAAAGAAAAAAAATATATATATACATATATATACATTTTTTAAACAATTTTACTTTAGTTTGACTTATAACTTATCTGAGTGCTGCTAAACAATTTTTTTGAGCGAAATAATTTTTTTAATCGCGAAGTTCTATTAAAACTTATGGAATTTTTCCATGATGGATAGTGACTCTGAAATTGAAGATTTAATTGAATCATCTGAATCTGATGAAATATTTTCATCCTCGAATAGTGATACTGATGATGACAGTTTAGATGATGTTCGAGATTGGTGCCCTATAAATACTTCTGCCAGACAACCAAGTCCTCCTAAGTTTCCCTTTTCTGCTAAACCCGGAATAAAAATTCCAATAGTGAACGCAAATTGAAAAAAGTGTCACATGATTTAAGGACAGCCCCATTGTGTTTCGAAATTTTTCGCTTTTCCAGTTTTGATCGACATTTAAATATTTGCAGTAATACTATCATGCAAATTTTGATTTAATTTTTTAAATATCATTTTTTTTTTTTTTTTTTTTTTTACTTAATAAGTTCTATAATAATTTTCTGATAAGTATTTTTTTTTTTTTTTTTTTTTTTTAATATTAATTCGCGCTAAAGAAATCGATAAAAAGAGCACAGCATTTACCAGCATTTTTGCTGATCAAGAGGTGAAATATTTAAACAAATTTGTAAGCCGGACTACTTTTTTTATACAAAGGTTCATCTGTTAACCAAATTTTCAGTGGGGCGTCATATGATTTCTGTCCATAAGAAATTCATTTCTAATTTAAAGTTAACATATATAAGCCGTAATTTTCACTTCAAATTTGTTTCACGTGTAGTATTTTAATTGCTTCGGTATTTTGTATTTATTTATTTAGTTAGTTTTGTGTGTCTGTGTATGTTTGAAATTTATGTGTAAATGTGTAGTTCATTAGATTTAAATTAATAATATAATTCAATAATAATGCTATTAACCCTTTCAGGAGCAAAGTACTTCTATACGTAAAGTACAGAAATGACAGTTCAAATGATGTTTATAGGTATAGTGTAGATATCACTAAATGTATATTTTTAAACAATATTGCAACTTTAAGCATATGTGGAGTTATATGTCGCTGGGACTTTTTTCGTGTAGGGTTTTCGTCCGATAATTGTTTTATGCAGGGTGTTTTCGTCCTGTACCTAATCAGGCTAACTAAAAAGGAAAATGGAGATTATTCTATTTGAACGGCCTTTTGCAAAGAGATTGATTCATCAATTAATCTTTCATAGTTACATAAGCAAAATCTATTTATTTTTTAAAAGCAGTCTTAATACATAAATTTTATTATAATTCAGATTTAATTATAAGGATAAGGAATATTTTTAAAATACAAATTGTTATCGATTAAAAAAAAGTAGACAAAAATATATAATTAAAATTGCAGTTACTTCTAAGTTTGGTTCAATAAGTGATAGTGGGACTGGACAAATGCTCCACATTTTCTTAGAAATATAGCATAATCTTTTCAACTATCTTAAACCCAAATTGATTTTTCTTTGACACATTCCTGAATTCAGTTTTGTTAAAAAACACATTGAAATGGCAGGTGCGCTATCAAGAGATTATAAAGTCGAGCAAATTTTCCATTTTTCGATAAAGGCAGGAAGTCATTTAGAAAATTCTATCAAATTTCGAGTTTTGAAAAAAAAACCTGCACACAACACCTCGATAAAGATGATCATGAAAAAGCACTGGCGAATATGTAATTCATTTGACAGAGAAAATAAAGAGCTATTCAGTCTCAAATCATTTCCATAATCCTGATTGTTTTCGCCATGCCTTAATTATATATTTTTTAATTTATTCTTGAATGTGTCAAAGTTTGTAAATTTCGACATTTCCCCCCCCCCCCAAAAAAAAAGTTCTTTTTCTTTATTTTCTTTTTTTTCCTTGTTTTCTTTTCTTTCTTTCTTTTTTTTTTTTTTTAATTGAATCAGTAACTTTTTTTAAAATTCAAAATGGTTTGTTAAGGATCCTCGAAAAGACATTTTTATTTATGCTACGTATTGCCTAAATTATGCTTTCTTAAGGACATCATTTCAATTTTTTTGTTTCTTTTTATTCCATTTTCACGCCTTTCTTTTCATACAATTATCAATATATATATATTTATTTAGAGACTTCTTGTATTTTTTTTTCTTTGGCTTTAACTATAAGAAGGAATTTAAATATACAATTTTAGAATAGTATTAAAATATCTAAGCAAACATATTTAAATTATAAAATCTAGGTTCAAGTACCTTCACACAAATTAATACTTTGTCAGTAGTAATAAACATTAAAAAGGCATATTAGAAAAATTTAAAAGATGATTTATTCCAAAAACTATTTCATGGAGAAATGAGTGTTTGTATAGCTATTTTCTAATGCAAATTTATTTTTAATATCGAACAATTTGTCTAATTAATAAACGCTATATTAATAATAATGTTTTAATAATTTAAAAGTTACATTTGAAAGTAATTATACTGGTATTCTTTGAAAATCAATTTGAGACAGTTTTTCCTTGCAAAACATTATTCCAGAAAAAAAAAAAAGAAAAAGAAAAAGAAAAAAAAAAAGAAAAGAAAAGAAATATTTTAGAAAAGAAAAGTATGACCAAAAAACTCCTAAAAAATAAATCGTGCCACGTGATTTGCTCCATTTTCTGGATTAAAAAAAAAAAAAAAAAAAAACAATCTTTAGTGAAATAAGGAAATGAGGTATTTATGATTATATTTTTAAAACTTATGCAACAGAATCTGCGATAAGTACATCTTCAAACATTTCCTCAGTACATGTTATCTGGTAAATACTGAGCATTCTAAGCTGATTAATCACTATTAGCTCTGACACCTTCTCCTCCCATCTAAGCTCCTACCACGCCTTCTATTCATACCGCAAGGATAGAGAAGGGGGTGAAAAATTCGGCTGGCGATTTTGCAAAACTTCCTGTCTTCAAAGAGGAGTTATGTTTGTGAAAACATATGCTGTTATTCAAGACATTTTCAAAGTAGTTTTTCCAAAGATACCGAAACGCTCAGAGGGTTAAACGCTTATTACTAGTAATTGTGAGCAAAAAATAAATGTCAATATATTTTTACTTTAATATGTAAGTTTAAGAGGCAATTCATCGCGTTTTACATTTTAATACAGCCATGGAATCAAAAATGAGTACATGTGTTTCTCAATTTTGAGTATATTTGAATTGGATCTATTTTGAGTATGTGAAGTATTTAAAATTGAGTACTTTTTATTTAGTTCTGAGAACCTATTTTTTTCAGTGATGATGAAAATGTTCGTTACTAAAAATAAGTCAGACTGGGATTGAAATTCCAAAACGTTCAGTCATTAAAATTCTCTAATCCCGCTCTGTACTAAAATCTTTATCAAGCGAGGATACCAACAACAGCTAAATATATCCTATTACATATTGTTACATAAACTTTGAGATTTATTTTTTCAAGAATTTCTATACATTGTGCTTTATAGATTCTACATATTTTTAAACTAACTATACTCTGTTGATACACAAACGTTTGCCGCATTATGTGCTCCCAATCTCTTAACCTCCAATTGTTAGACAAGCAACAATTATTCTACAATGCATGTAACTACACCAATAAGACATTAGACGTTCCTTTCCATCGTAGCAAAGAAAGTGTTTGCATTATAAATTTTAAGAAATGATTATGATTTTTTTTAATGTAATACTGCTAATAATGAAAATTTTTCAATGGAAAAATAAAATACTAAACATGCAAGTTTTAACAAAAAAATATTTAATTTAAAAGATTGAATAAATTATGTGCATAATCATTTCATTGCTTATAATTTCAATGGATTTTAGTTTTTATTAATTTCAAATTCAAATTTCTAACAATGAATTTATTCAGATACAAAACAAATTTAAAATATTTTTAACACAAAGTAAGAAATTGAATAAAATTGAGTTTCGATCTTTCAGAGAATATAAAAATAAAACTTTCGTTTTCTAAATTAGAATAAAATAGTTTCAAAGAATTTTAAACAAAAAAGGATAGAAATATTACAATTTTAGAAATCGAAATTCTCTTGAGATTTTGTTAGGAAATCTTAAATTTATGCCTCATGAAAATAATGATAATTCGTCTTTTCCAAAAAATATTCATTTTAAAAACTTTCATTTTTAATAAATAGCTCTGTAAAATAATTTAAAGACATTCTCTTTTGTAAAAAATATCGATCATAACAAGTAGTCAATAAAATAATATATCTGTGAAATTTATTCTTTTCCTTAAACCTTTATGCATTTCTTAACGAATACATTAAAAAATGAATAAATAAATAGATTTTGTTTTTGTTTTTTACGTCACCCAAACCTGCGAATATCAATCTAAAGATAACGATAAGAAAGTAATGTTTTTGAAAAATAATATTTCAAATATGAAATATTATTTTCCAAAAATTACTTTTTTATTGCTTTAGGAATTCATAGAATTAAAATAAAAGTACACTAGAGATCCGATTATCTCGATGCCGAATAACCAGATTGTCCAATTAACCGGACCAATCAAGGACTACGCTTTTCTCTTGCTTTCTCCAAAATTTTTGAAGTGAAATTTCTTTAGGCGCCGAAGGGTTAACTCGTCAAGATATCACTAAAGCTAACCGTTAAATAATAATTTTTTTAAAGTTTTTTTATCTTCAGATTCTTTGAAGGTGGTGCAAAAATTGCTTATTTTGTTTTCTGGCTTCCTCGTGCGAGGAACCTCTCTTCCCCCTCTCTACTTGCAGTCAATTCTACACCGTATGTACTATGTATACATGAAACATTTTTGTGTATTTCTATGCATAACATTATAACAATATTGTAAAAAGTAAAATTTTAAATAATAATAATGATGATAATAACTTCTAAACACGCCTTTTCACTGTAAAGAAAATCCGTTAAATTTACAGAAAAAACTACTAGCAGCAATGTTTCTAGCAGTTTTTGCAGTCAAAATTGCAGTAAAATTAGATGTAAATCCTTGTATTGCATCTAATTTTACGGTAAAAATTGTTGGCAACATTGCTGCCAGTAATTTTTGCTGTAAATGTAACGGATTTTTTTAACAGTGTTGTAATATGCTAAAATTTGCAGTACCGCAATAGGCAGTTCTAAGTGTGCATGGAAATTATCTAAAAGCATTGACATAACCGTTTTCTTTAGATTGCTGAATTATCCGGATTTTTCATTAACTTGAAAATTGACGCTCTATTGTACTATAAGTTTCTAATCATGAAGATAATAAGAACCGAGTCAAATAACTCTATACATTGTAAAACGTACCTAAATTACTTCATGCGCTCTGAGGTAAAACAAATACCCTCCTGCTCAGTAATTTTTCAGCAATAATTCAGTGTTTTTGAAAGTGGCGATGTATATTTCATAGCGTACGGGGCGAATCAAACGTTGGATGCAAACAAAACTCCAGAAACTCAAAACATGTTTAAAAATAAAGTTACACTGTTAAAAAATATATACCTGTAATTTTACAGAGATAAAACTAAAGAAATCTGCATGGGTACAAAAAAATTATCTGTACACTGTGCAATAAAAGCAATAAATTTACAAAACTAATTTTTGTAAAGCTACAGAAATCTGTAGCTTTTCAAAAGAAACTACAAAAATTACAATATTCTTACTAAAATTTTACCTGTAACCTGGGTTGAAGCTACATAAAATATTCTACGCATCCCAATTTCATACAAAATTATTAGTAAACTTACAGATTTTTTTATTTACAGTGCAAAAGTGTATCTGTTGCATCCATTTTTGCTGTTGTTGTTATATAAAAAGTTCTAGGAATTTCATTTTCCTAGAAGAATATTAGTAATTTTACAGATTATTTCTACAGTGTAGAAGTATAGATCAAGTGTCCACTTAGAAACTACCCACATTAATGAGACTGTAAGCTATGGGTTGGACTGCTACGCTTCTAGTATAGAAATTTGGAAGGTGTCTAATATATAGCTAATCTATACAATTACATAGTGAGATTTAAAAACCTATACAATAACGGAAAACATACATCCAGGAATTCCATTTTCCTAGAAGAATATTAGTAATTTGACAGATTATTTATACAGTGTAGAAGTATAGAACAAGTTTCTATTTAGAAACTACCTACATTAATGAGACTGTAAGCTATGGGTTAGAATGCGACGCTTTTACTATGGAAATTTGGAAGGTGTCTAATACATAGCTAATCTATACAATTACATAGTGAGATTTAAAAACCTATACCACAACGGAAAACATACTTCCAGGAATTCTATTTTGCTAGAAGAGTATTAGTAATTTTACAGATTATTTCTACAGTGTAGAAGTATAGAACAAGTGTCTATTTAGAAACTACCCACATTAATGAGACTGTAAGCTATGGGTTAGAATGCGACGCTTCTACTATTGAAATTTGGAAGGTGTCTAATATATAGCTAATCTATACAATTACATAGTGAGATTTAAAAACCTATACCACAACGGAAAACATACTTCTAGGAATTCTATTTTGCTAGAAAAGTATTAGTAATTTTACAGATTATTTCTACATTGTAGAAGTATAGAACAAGTGTCTACTTAAAAACTACCTACATTAATGAGACTGTAAGCTATGGGTTAGAATGCGACGCTTCTACTATGGAAATTTGGAAGGTGTCTAATATATAGCTAATCTATACAATTACATAGTGAGATTTAAAAACCTATACAATAACGGAAAACATACTTCTAGGAATTCTATTTTGCTAGAAGAGTACTAGTAATTTTACAGATTATTTCTACATTGTAGAAGTATAGAACAAGTGTCTACTTAAAAACTACCTACATTAATGAGACTGTAAGCTATGGGTTAGAATGCGACGCTTCTACTATGGAAATTTGGAAGGTGTCTAATATATAGCTAATCTATACAATTACATAGTGAGATTTAAAAACCTATACCACAACGGAGAACATACTTCTAGGAATTCTATTTTGCTAGAAGAGTATTAGTAATTTTACAGATTATTTCTACATTGTAGAAGTATAGAACAAGTGTCTACTTAAAAACTACCTACATTAATGAGACTGTAAGCTATGGGTTGGACTGCAACGCTTCTACTATGGGAATTTGGAAGGTGTCTAATATATAGCTAATCTATACAATTACATAGTGAGATTTAAAAACCTATACCAGAACGGAAAACATACTTCCAGGAATTATTGTTCATACACTGTAAAAAAAATCTGTAATCCTACAAATATAAAGTTGCCGAAATCTGTATGGTTACTAACCTTTTATCTGTACACTGTACAAGAAAAAAAATACAAATCTACAAAACTAAGTTTTGTCAAGTTACAGAAATCTGTAACTTTACAAACGAGTCTACTAAAATTACTGTTATCTTACTAAAATTTTATCGGTAATATGGGTTGCAGTTACATAAAAATCTCTTGGAATCCCAGTTTCCTAAAAAATTCTTAGTAACCTTACCTTTTTTTTTTATTTTCAGTGCAAAACTGTATCTGTTACATGTATTTTTGCTGTTGCCATTACATAAAAAAATCTAGGAATCCCAGTTTCCAAGAAAACTTTTAGTAACTTTACAGTTTTTTTTACAGCGTAGTCAGTGTTGAAATTGAATTTTTTAGTGTATCCTTGTAAATAATGTGATGGAAAGAATTCTTTTGAACCACTTATCTTTTGTATCTATAAATCGTTTCGGCACTTTTAACAATTTCTTCATATAGAAAAGACACTTGGACTACACAATATTATTTAAAGAAATAAGTACTGCTCGGTGTATAAGTAATCACACAGGTATATTTCACTACCTTGTAACAAAATTATAGATACAATATCTATTTATAAATTACATCTGTGCAAGACGACAAAGGATACTATCAGCGAAAAATTACAATCAGTTCTTCCCAATCAGGAGATCACACACGCTATTTTCTAAAGCGATGAAATACTTCTATAGAAATAAGAACCTATAGGAATATACAACAGATGAATGACAACATCCAATCAGAATCCTCAATAAAATATGTGTCACCAGTGTGCAAATGTTACATGTATGCTCTGAAATTTTGTTTATGCAGACAAAATCTTCAATGTAATGCAGTTTGTTTCTAGGAAGTTTTATCTCTCCCCCAACTTTTATTTTAAAGTGGGATATGCTAGAGTGAGGATAAAAATCAGAATGCCTCGTTGCTCACTGGGTAGAAAAATTCTGTAAAGCTTCTATCAGATTCACCAACATTTAGAGAGACTTTTGTGCCAACACTTGATTTCCTGCAACTTTTCGCGAAATATCCTCACAACATCCAGTGTGGTCGCAAATGTCCCCCAACTGTTTTCTGCAGTTCCAAAAAATCCCTGGTTGCTGAGACTTTTCATCCAACATCGAACATTTCAACGAATGAGAGGTAGGCGATTGATACGAATAGGCAATAAATATTAACGGCTGGCACTAGTACTAATGTTTTCCTTGCTTTTCCTCCAACTTTTTAAAAGACAATTGTAACAACTTTTTCTCTCTTTTGAACGGAAAAAAGTTGGGGTTAAAATCGGCTGAAAAGTTTGTCGCGCATAAGGTTCGTGAATCTAATAACAGCTTACGGAGAAGAAGGGTTTGACGCTTGGATAAAGAAGAAACACTACAATTTGAAACATAAAAGCAGTAAATCTTGATTATGTCCATTAATAACTATATCATAATAATAATAATAATGTATTCGAAAACAAAGAGGTGAGAACTTATATTATAAATAATTATTTTGCTTATAAGACGTCACTTTAATAATAAAACATTTAAAATGCATTAAAAATTGATATGTTTCAGCTCATTTTCATTGAGTCATCTTCAAAATCTAAATAGAAAATTACAAACACAATGTGCATAAACAACTGAAATAAATAATTATTCAATTCAAATTAAATATAAAGCCTTTTATATTTTCGATATCATCCGTGTCAATATTATGTAATTATCCAAAAAATTGTCCAATTATTCAATCCATATACTCTAAATGCGGAAAGATAGCGTATCGTTACAAACATGTGAACTTTTTAAATAAATTTCAAGATCTCTCTTATGAATAACTTTAAATAAAAATTAGGTATGTAAATTATTAAACTCTTGTTAAAAACTATCTTAATGTTCGCTTTTTCATTCAGTCTGGATAAAGCGGTTTTTTCTCTGTTATATTTTATATCCGTTATATGTCCTTTACGTCTGATACTAAGCATTATTATTTGCAGGATAACTACATATTAGGGACACGAATACTGTCGAAAATTAGAGGGCATTATATTTAATTTGAATTCAATAATTTTTTTGTTCCAGTTTTTCCCGTTCACTGAGTTTGTAATTTTCTATTTACAATCTGAAGGTGACTCAATCAAAAAGAGTTGAAACATGCCAATTTTTAACATATTTTAAATGTTTTATTATTGAAGTGACGGCTTATAAGTAAAATAATTATTTATAAATTAAGTTCTTACTTTTTCGTTGTAGAATGTATGATTTTATTATTATGATATAGAAATACAACAATTGAGCATGAAGTTCAAAACACAGTAATCTACGTAAAGACAAGGGGGATAAAATTTTAAGATGACGACAACCCATAATTAATAAGAGAAGTCAAGTGTAGACCATGAAAGTTTCACATCAGTGCTCACAATTTTGTATGCAAAATATATTACACTATTCATTAGTTTTGTACATTTATTTCGTTATGTTTTTTCTAGTTGAACTTAATCAAACCTATTTGAAATAGTTCCGTAGACAGAATATAATGCATCCGATTTTTTTTGTATCTTTATAATCGAATTATAAATGCAGTTAACAATAGAATATATGCTTAATAACATATATCCATTACGTTAACATCAAAATATATTTGTTGGAATTACAGGATAAGCACGCAAACAAATGGGCAAATGAACCAAAATTTTGAGCATTCTTTAATTATCAGACATAAGTTTCTAACTGGGTGAAAAATTTTTCGGGCTACTATGCGAAACAGGGATCTTTCGGCTGAAGCTGCCAATGCTCTGCCGATTGAACTAGTCTCGGCGAAATCTGGAGGACCTATTTCACCAGATAACCCTATTTATTATAGCATCTGGATTGCCAAATGAATCAGTTCGACATAATAAATCTTAGATAATAAAACTCTAATAAACCCTGGATAAATAATTACGCTAAATTAATTTAAATACAATCATGATAACTGGTAATGAAATAATGTGTGATATAAATTTCCAATTGTACGAAAAATCCAAGAAATTTATCCGAGATAGTTTATTTGGAAGTTTCAGCCAAGAGATTCCTGGTTTGTATCTTGACGCGGATCTTTTATGACCAGTTGGAAATCTGCATTTTATATGATGTATTTACCAATTAGAATAATTTTGTTCAAAGAACTTAATCAAAGAACTTTTGCATTCGTAGAAAAAAAAGTCATTTCCTACATTTTTATTTCAAGGTTAAAAAAAAACAAAAGTTACTTATCCATTCTGCAGTCTTCAATATATTTTCCCTTTTTTAACTGCGTTAGTAATTATTTAAATATGTAGCACCTAAAGTCATCATCTGATCCGTCAGTCTGTCTGTCCACATGTAACAGTGTAAAAACTACCTAATCTAATGGTTTGATATTTAATATTTACAATCATTGCAGAATTTATTTCATTTCAAATTTTATGTTAATCAAATCAAAATTTAAGAAGACATTAATATTTTTTTCATTCTATTAAATCCTGTCATATGAAAAATAATCCGATGATAGTCCATGATAGATAATGTTTCTAGGTTGTCATAGTAATTATTTTATCAAATACTCTTATATGTAACTAATTCAATGATATCTGTTGATAGGTACTGATTCTAGATTGTTCTGGCGATTTACATTCTATTTAAAATAGAATCGTATTATTTCCATATTACTGAATTTGATATATCGCATATAATATCGCATTTTATATAATCGCAAAAAATTATAATCATTCATTTTTTCATAAGGATTTAACAGCTATAGCACCATGATCTGAATATTTATAACATTAATTATAATACAAACATATCTCATTAGCCACATCTTACGCACAATTTTGGACTTTTTTGTTTGTTTGTTCCTTTTTTCATTTGAGCATGAGCGATTGAATTTCGACGCCATCATCAGTATCTCTAATTTTCAAAACACGCATTCTCTTAGGAATAATATAAAACAATTACTATTTTTTTTTCAATAAAAAATTTTCTTACAGTTAACTTTTTGAGGATAAATCTTTTGAAATTGTATAATTATAGGTTTTGTTTTAATATTCCTTTGAGATATTAGTTACTTCCTGATAGAATTTTTAAAATAATTCATAGTATAATCAATGATTGTCTCAAAGACAATTTAAAAAGAGATGCTGCCAAAAAACTTTAAGTAATGAAGCAAATAATTACCGTAGAGTTTTACTTCCAAGGAAATTTTATTTCAGTCAAACGATAAGCAAAAAGAAATAACATGCTTCATTTCCTCAACACTAATGAAGCATCTTTTTATTTATTTGAAATTTTAACGTTTCATGAGCACATAAAATAATTAAGTTAAATCATTATTATTATACTTGTGCTTTTTCTTTGTGTAAATTTTAATTAAAATCCAATGGAAACGTTTAGTAACAAAGTTTTTTGAAGAAAAATTAATATATATTTTTAAGGAATATAAATAATTATTTAAATTTATTCTAAATAAAATGAATACATAAATTTTATATGTATAACACTTTGTAATTCACAAATATGGTCGTATTAATTTAATTTGACAGTGAAATGCAATTTAGAATAAAATGCTTTGAATGTTGTAATTTAATGCGATTGTAATGAAATTCAGTGACTTATATCAGTTTCGATACATTTGAAATAGTATAATGCCATTAAAATAGTATCTAAATGATTTTTTTCCCATATACAAAATGTAATCGAATTCTTTTGAGGGTCCCTGTAAATGAACCATAAATCGTACATAGTTCATATTCAATACCAAACATCCTTTGGTGACCCTAAATAAGCTTTATCAATTTAATGAAAATCCGAGTATATTTATGGGAGTTTGAACATGGTCAGACGGACAGACAGAAAGGCAGACAAATCGAATACATAAGCACTTTTCAACTTTGTTGAAAATTGTTAAAAAAATATTGATTATTTTTTCCATTAGATAAATCCTGTCACACATAACTAATTCAATGATATCCCATGATAGTTAATGATTATGATATGTTACCATGATGCTAATGCTATTAAATAATATCACACATAACTAATTCAATGATATCCAATAGTTCGTGATGATTCTAGGTTGCCATGGTGATTACATTCTATTTGAGATACTATCGTATTATTTTCATATTACTGAATTTAATATATATAATCGTAATAAATTTTGTACTCATTCATTTTTTCATAAGAATTTAACAACTACTTCACTAAGATCTGAATATTTATAAAACTAGTTATAATACAAACGCATCTCATTTGCCACAATTGATGTACAATTTCTGACTTTTTTCTTTCTTTGTTTCTTTTTAGGTGCGTTCGTAATTATATAATACGCAGCACCTATAGTGTTCGTTCAGTCCGTCCGTCTGTCTATCTGTCCGTCTGTCTGTCCGTCTGTCTGTCCGCATATAACAACGCAAAACTACCCAACCGAATCGTTTGAAATTTAAAATACATAATTATTACATAATTTTGTCGAGTCATTTCAAATTTTATGAAAATCGGATGCATAGATCAATTACAGGGGCAATCAAAAGTATTCTATTACATTACGGTCAATGGGGAAAAAGTTTCAAATGCATTTTAATCGTTTGAAATTTAAAATACGCAATTATTACATAATTCTGTCAAGTTATTTCAAATTTTTTGATAATCGTGTGCATAGATCAATTACAGGGGCAATCAAAAGTATTCAATTACATTATGGTCAATGGGAAAAAAGTTTCAAATGCATTTTAATCGTTTGAAATTTAAAATACGCAATTATTACATAATTCTGTCAAGTTATTTCAAATTTTTTGATAATCGTGTGCATAGATCAATTACAGGGGCAATCAAAAGTATTCTATTACATTACGGTCAATGGGGAAAAAGTTTCAAATGCATTTTAATCGTTTGAAATTTAAAATACGCAATTATTACATAATTCTGTCAAGTTATTTCAAATTTTTTGATAATCGTGTGCATAGATCAATTACAGGGGCAATCAAAAGTATTCAATTACATTATGGTCAATGGGGAAAAAGTTTCAAATATATTCTATACGTTTGAAATTTAAAATACATAATTATTACATAATTTTGTCGAGTTATTTCAAATTTTATGAAAATCGGATGCATAGATCAATTACAGGGGCAATCAAAAGTATTCCATTACATTATGGTCAATGGGGAAAAAGTTTCAAATGCATTTTAATCGTTTGAAATTTAAAATACGCAATTATTACGTAATTCTGTCAAGTTATTTCAAATTTTTTGATAATCGTGTGCATAGATCAATTACAGGGGCAATCAAAAGTATTCTATTACATTACGGTCAATGGGGAAAAGTTTCAAATGCATTTTAATCATTTGAAATTTAAAATACGCAATTATTACATAATTCTGTCAAGTTATTTCAAATTTTTTGATAATCGTGTGCATAGATCAATTACAGGGGCAATCAAAAGTATTCAATTACATTATGGTCAATGGGGAAAAAGTTTCAAATATATTCTATACGTTTGAAATTTAAAATACATAATTATTACATAAGTTTGTCGAGTTATTTCAAATTTTATGAAAATCGGATGCATAGATCAATTACAGGGGCAATCAAAAGTATTCCATTACATTATGGTCAATGGGGAAAAAGTTTCAAATATATTCTATACATTTGAAATTTAAAATACATAATTATTACATAATTTTGTCGAGTTATTTCAAATTTTATGAAAATCGGATGCATAGATCAATTACAAGGGCAATCAAAAGTATTCCATTACATTACGGTCAATGGGGAAAAAAGTTTCAAATACATTTTAATCGTTTGAAATTTAAAAAACGCAATTATTACATAATTCTGTCGAGTTATTTCAAATTTTTTGATAATTGTATGCATAGATCAATTACAGGGGCAATCAAAAGTATTCAATTACATTATGGTCAATGGGGAAAAGGTTTCAAATATATTCTATACGTTTGAAATTTAAAATACATAATTATTGCATAATTTTGTCGAGTTATTTCAAATTTTATGAAAATCGGATGCATAGATCAATTACAGGGGCAATCAAAAGTATTCCATTACATTACGGTCAATGGGGAAAAAAGTTTCAAATGCATTTTAATCGTTTGAAATTTAAAATACGCAAATTATTACATAATTCTGTCGAGTCATTTCAAATGTTTTGATAATTGTGTGCATAGATAAATTACAGGGGCAATCAAAAGTATTCAATTACATTATGGTCAATGGGGAAAAAGTTTCAAATATATTCTATACGTTTGAAATTTAAAATACATAATTATTACATAATTTTGTCGAGTTATTTCAAATTTTATGAAAATCGGATGCATAGATCAATTACAGGGGCAATCAAAAGTATTCCATTACATTACGGTCAATGGGGAAAAAAGTTTCAAATGCATTTTTATCGTTTGAAATTTAAAAACGCAATTATTACATAATTCTGTCGAGTCATTTCAAATGTTTTGATAATCGTGTGCATAGATCAATTACAAGGGCAATCAAAAGTATTCCGTTACATTACGGTCAATGGGAAAAAGTTTCAAATGCATTTTAATCGTGTTACACTCATGCGAACTTAATAAAATTTATATGCAACTATAAAGTACATATTATAATATACATCTTACATAATTTGTGGTGCAAAGAACATTTGTTACTGATTTACAAGGCCACACAAAAGTATTCCATTACATAATGGTATAGGGAGAACATTGTTTGATGAGCGTTTTAATTGTAATTCTCTATTTACAATTTTATGAGATTGATATATGAAAGTAATGTTTTTAAAACTTCGTTATCGTACGAACGCACCTAATTTGCTACGCTTCACGTGCAATTTCCAACTTGTTTCATTTGTTCTTGTGTGCCATCATCAGTATCTCCAATTTTAAAAACGCATCCTCTTAAGAATAAAATAAAACAATTACTTTTTTTTCAATGAGAAAATTATTCTCGAGACTTTTTTATTACAGTTTCCTTTTTGAAGATAAATCTTTTGAAATTGTATAATTATAGTTTTCATTTTAATATTCCTTTGAGATATTAGTTACTTCCTGATAGAATTTTTGTAATAATTCATATGGTATAATCAGTGATTGATTCTCAAAGACAATTTGAAAGAGAGGCCGCGAAAAAACTCTGAGTAATGAAGCAAATAATTACAGTAATCCTGTCAAACGTAACTTACCTAATGATATCCCACGATAAGTAGCTATGCTAAGTTGCCGTAGTAATTATTCTATTAAATCCTATCATATATAATTCAATCAATGATATCCCACGATAGGTAGTGATTCTATGGTGCAATGGTGATTACATACTATTTTAGATAGAATTGAATTATTTCCATATTACTGAATTTTATATGTATAATCGTAACAAATTTTGTATTCATCTGTTTTTTTTTTTTTTTTTTTTTTATTTATAAGAATGCAACAGCCATTACACCAAGATCTGAATACTTATGAAATTCGTTATATTACGAACGCATTTCATTTGCCACATTTGATTTTCAATTTCTACCTTTTTTATTTGTTGTTGCTGTTGTTTGTTTGTTTCATTTGAGAATGTGTTTGTATTGCAGCCTGTGTGTCTGTTAATCAATATCTCTGATGTAATAAACTCATTCTCTGAGGAATAAAATAAAACAATCATTTTTTTCTCTTTCTTAGGGCTTTTTAATGAGAAAATTTTCTTACAGTTTCCTTTTTGAAGATAAATCTTTTGAAATTGTACAATTATAGTTTTCGTTTTAATATTCCTTTGAGATATTACTTACTTCCTGGTAGAATTTTAAAAATAATTCATGGTATAATCAATGATTGATACTCAAAGGCAATTTAGAAAGAGATGCTGACAAAAAACTATAAGTAATGAAGCAAATAATTACCGTAGAGTTTTACTTCCAAGGAAATTTTATTTCAGTCAAACGATAAGCAAAAAGAAATAACATGCTTCATTTCCTCAACACTAATGAAGCACCTTTTTATTTATTTGAAATTTTAACGTTTCATGAGCACTTAAAATAATTGAGTTAAATCATTATGATTATCTCAGAACCTTGTGCTATTTCTATGTATATTTTTTAATTAGAATGCTATGTAAATGTTCAGTAACAAAGGTTCTTGATAAATGATTCATAATTTTTTTTTTATCAGGAATATAAATAAATTATTTAAATTTATGCTGATTAAAACATTTTGAAATTTCCAAATATGATCATATTAACTAAAGTTGAATGTAGAAATGCAATTTAGTCGAATAAAATGCCTTTAATACACTAAGCGAAATGCTTAAGGTCCTACGCTAGTCACTGAAATAGACCCGGGTGATAATAATAACTCTATGGGGGCGTTTTTTTTTCAATTATCTCGCTCAAATTTTAATTTTTTTAGATATTTTTTTTCCTTTTTTGCATAGGATAGCTGAAAACGATCTACAACCGGATTAGGTTTTACTTTTTTAATTTTTGTTTAAGAATTAAAAAAAGTATTAAAAAATTATTTTAAAAAATCCTATTTTTCTCTTTTGATAGCTATTATATAAAAATCCTCCATTTTTTAAAATGGTACAGTCTTTCTTTCTTTCTGGTCCAATTACTTTTCAATAATATAACTATTGATTAAAAACCCTTAAAAACCTTCTTAAACCTTTCAATATAATTTCCAAATAAGTGACTTCTACTTTCCTCTCATTCCTCGGAAGCTTTCAAAACTTTTACGGAGAATTTCTTTCTCAATCTGGTAACATCATTCAGATTCGGCACACGACTAACTTGAATAAGATTAAATTTGTTTGACTGGCAGATTTCGTTCCCAATTTAAAATTCTTAAAAAGATGAAATAAATAAGGAATCACAAAAAATGTGAAACTTAAATATTAAAAGTTAAATTAAAATGTTGAGAACGAAAAGAAAAAATATTTATTTCATTGTGAGTAAGTAAATACGAAGCCAGGTATTTTGCAACTTATGTTAACAATAAATAAATTCGGTATTTCTAGTAGAAATAAACTTGCATCATCCCTATTCAAAGTAAAAGGCGTGTTTTAATTGGCTTTTCTTGATAAGTTAACTTTATATCTTCATCCTTAATTATTGTTATCAGTCTCACAGACCACAGTAATTTTTTATTTTCCCACAATTTTATTTGACTACAGACAATAATATTTTTATGTTTTTGTAAGGAACCTTAGTACTATCGCCGTAAACATATTAGATGAATTTTCTTTATCAAAATCCTGTGAATAAAGTTTATTAAGGTATACCGTGCTTAATTTTAAAATGAAAAATAAAATCTTAGTCACACAAAGAACAACTAGATTTAATCACCAAACAAAAGCAGCACACAGTTATTACAGAGGTACTCAAAGGTACTCAAAGGTTGTAAAAGAAGTATTCACGCATGCTTACAATGTGTTGTTTATGACGGCAAATTATATGAGATTTTATGGATGGAAGCCCGAAGGGGCTTTGCCCTCCGAGGGAGTTTTTTTTTAAAGAACCTAACACTTATTGAAACAAGGAATCAAGGTTTAAAGAAAACCACAGATAACTCCGAACGTTTAGCTCAGCGGGCGCGATTGGTTTTGAGTCCAGCCCCTCCCGTCTACCAACTTTGAGAACAGAAACTTTCTGCCAGTTTTGGGACCATGCTTTAATTAGATGTTTTAATTTAAAAATATGTCAGAATGCCAGGGTCAGATATTTCATCTGGCAAGACTTTTGCTAGTGCTCTCTTTTTCGAGAGACCTCGTCCCTCCGGATGCTCGAAAACATTACACTCACGGCCGTCAATATAAGAAAAATATGTCTACACAGTAAAAAAATTTTTAAATTTACTGTACTTTACTGTGATTATCCAATAAATTTACGGAAATTGTCACTTTTATCACATAAACTGTAAATTTTTGTGTTTTTCGGGCAAAACTGTTAATTTAATGGGAAATTCCGTTGATATAGGAACAAAGTCCGTTTTTTTATGGACATTTTCCATAAAAAACCATAAATAAAAGTTCATTATCCGCAGAGTGACAAGTTTACGCATATCTACAAAATAATGCTTTTTAATTTTCTTTCGAGACTTTTTAGTTGTTTCTAATTTTTTTGATACCACTGAGTTCAGATATGCTGAGATTTTTTTTACCCGTAATATAAAAGGCTTTTCAACAGAGTGCGAATGCCTAACGAAGAAAGTCACAAGAAAAACCTCGACCAAAGGTTTTACATAACATTTTCAAATATGCTATTTGATATATTTTAATAATTTGTAATATTCATCATAACTTACATAAAGTCAAATATGGTTATAATGTATCGTCTCTCCCAGTTCCCTTTTTCAGTTCCTTTTTAGAACATTTTCTTTTGAGGAGTGCTCAGGTTCACATTCAACTATTGTCTCAAATTGTGCTGATTTGGTGTCTTGTGTCTGTATAATTAAATGTTTAGTTAAACAAATGAAGCCTTTTTTTCTGGTAAAATTTATAATTAACAAACTACTCAAAACTCCTCGATCTATTGTAACTGTACCTGCTGAAAGCTAAAATGATATCAGCCTTTTTTTTATCGAAGTCAGTATAAAGAAACTCATTTGAGAATCCTATACTTCAAAGAAATAAGAAATAATTGAGGGCCTGTGTAATTAAAAAGAGAATGATTTCTTAAATGGAAAGTAAGATGAGTGCCATTCAATGAGTAGTGGAATTCATTGCTAAAAAGTAACAGTATTCAGTGAATTCAATTCAAAATGCGGAATACTTATTTAAATTCAAATTTGTAATATTTTAGACAAGTTCAGCCTGAAAATACTTTTATTATAATACTTATAAATCTGATTTGAAAATCTTTGTTACCTAATTAAACATAGGTGATTTCATAAACAGTTTATTGAAACTAATACTAAACATAATTAAGAAGTGGGAAAAGACATTAGAATAGCAGTTTTTACCGTAAATTTAATGATTTTTTTTTTTTTTTTTTTTTTTTTTTTTTTTTTTTTTTTTTTTTACAGTGCATAGATAACAACATAAACCATCATTTTGACGTTTTTTATTGTAATTCGAAAACTTCTTATAAGAAAAAATAGAAATTTAGAATCCATATTAAGCAGGACATAAAGAATATAAACCTATCAAAAAAGTTGTAGGTTGTGTTTCATATTTTTTTCTAATATTAATTTCATAACTCATATAATACATTTTTAAAGTACAAATTCATTGTATTTGTGTTTAAGATACTATTATTATAATCACACAAAAAATGTTACATTAGGATTATAATTTCAGAAGATATTAATAAAAATATCAAAATTGAATTTTCACATCGAAAAAAAAAACTGTGTGGTTTATATTTGTAGATAACCCCCAAAGCAAATTTTAGATACATCAATTAAAAGTCGACTTTATTTCTAATCGTTTGTTATTAGTAACTTTTTTCTATCATAATTAATTTCAGAGTTGGTAGGGAGTGTTTTTTTTTCTTCCACGACTTTACTTTTGTTAGGTATGCATATTTTAAATTTTCCCCAGTCAAATATAAAATTTGGCATTTCTTTCTTATTATATTAATTATATCACTTATTTTACGCATAGAAATATTAAAACCATACTTTTCATGTTTTTCATATAAATCAAATAATAGGGTTTCTTTTTGTAAAGTTCAAATATACAATATTCGATCTACTGTTTATTTTCCAGCATTATTTTAAGGCAAAGAATCTATATTATAAAGGCCAAACGTATCTGTGCGTAACGCATACGTCATTTTTCGAATGACAGCACTTTCTGATGAAACTTTCCTTTTGCAATTTTCATTACTGCAAATTTTTTAACTCTTAGACATTGCACATTTTCAATTTTTGCACCGTTGTGTAGGGAAAAATATGTACTTTTAAATGCAAACTGTTTGAAAACTGTATCTTAATTTGTTTTTGAGATATTAATTTTTTTGTAGTTTTTAATTTAATTTTTCTGGAGATGGCAACTTTAGTACTCCATTTCTGTGCAAAGTAAAGGGAAAATAGCAATAAAGTAAAAAGAAGAAACAGAGAGGACTTATGGTGTCTGGAAGTGGTGCAAAAAATGTAAACCTGGAATCTGCTATATTAAGCCCAACCACAACCGCGTGTTTTCGCTAAAAAGTAGGAAACTTTCAATGACAAGTCTGTGGAAACGTTTAGTACTATAGTTTTTAGTTTATAATAAAATAAAATAAAATGCTACTTTAGTATGATTAATTTTAAGCAGATCATTTTTATTTAGAGAAAAAAAAGCACGGCTGATATCAAAGGATTTAGTATCTGTTCCTTGCGATTCTTTTTTTCCCTCCGAGTTGAATTTTTTTCACCGAGATAGCAAGCAAACAAAGACGATCTTGGCAATAATTCCAGGTTTAAAGTAATGTCCGGTTCCCCAAATTTTTCTCCAATTGTTTAAGACATTCAATTGTAATTATATTAAAACAACATTATAAGCTTAATGTAATTTTTTATAAATTTCAATCAAACTTGCTAGAGCAGACGATTTCTTTTTTGTTACCTGTCATTTTACCAGAAGGAAAATGCAAAACAAAATTATTAAATTTTTTTTTCTTCTTGGAAAAATTATATTTTTTTATGTTATTTATTTTTTACTTTATTTTTATAACCATTTTTATTTTCTAAATATTGTTTCAGAAAAGAAAAAAAAGTACATTTTTCCATAGAAAATTGATCTCAAATAGAAAAAGAACGATGTAAAAGACAAAATGAGATTTGATAATTCGCCAAAATCCAAAGTTTAAAATGTAATTGTTGAAAATTTGTTTTGGCATGATTTGTAAAAATCAAGGTTTACATATTTCATGGAAAATACGGCATCTTCTTTGCACGTTGAAGAGACGGAGTGCAATGTTTATTCTTTTAATTTCTGTTGTGCATTTTAATTTATAAAACGAATTTTAAATTTGTCATAGAGTTAACTTTGAAGCAAACTTTTTTGAAAAAAAATTACGTGCAGTCATTTCTTTGCTTTTAACATTTTAGCATGCGCGTAAGATTTTTTGGTACTACTTGGTTAACTCATCGACCAAAAAACTATCGCCAAATTATAAGATTAAATGCCAAAATTGGATGATTTGTAAATGTCATATTCAATGATATTAAACACGATACACATGTTTAAAATGTCATCAAGAGGTGTTTAATACCCTTTTTTATTTGTATTTTTATTCATGTTTTACTAATTTATTTGTTTCTCCGTTATTTAAAATAAAAATTATGTCAACATATATAACTTGGCTATTAGTTTGGCGATTTTTTTTTATTTGACGTAAATGGTCGATGGGATAATCAAGTAGTACCGATTTTTCATATACGCAAAACCTATATTGTGACAAACAAATGTGTCCGTGTGTAGCACTGACGTTATTTTGCGAATGACAACATTTCAGGATAAATGACTTTTTGCAATTTTTGTTACTGGAATTTTTTAATTTTCTAAACGTCGCACATTTTCAATTTTTATTTCATCATATAGGAAAAGAAATCTACTTTCAAATGCAATTTGATTGAAAACTGTAACTCATTTATTGCGAGCTTATATTTTTCAAGCTTTTTTTTTTTTTTTTTTTTTAATCTTTATTACGTATCTTGATTAAGAAATAGTGATACACAATTTATTCATAAATCTATGAATATTGTTCCTGATAATTTTCCATTATAAAATTAAAATTGGTTGAGTAATAAAATAAAATAATGGTTGAAAACGCAGATTAAATTATTAAAAATTATAAATTCAACATGTAATCAAACAACTTAAAATTTTACACTGCCAAATAAGAAAAAAAATTGAAAATATTTTGAATATGTTTCAAAACTGTATTTCAATTTACTGATTGGCTGTGGTGGTTTCAAAAAAATCAGGTGCGAGTTATTTTTAAATTTATCTAAACCGAGTGAAACTCGATTACGATAGATTAATCTATTTGTCTTAAAAAAATATAAAGAGTTCGGGATTTTTTTCTGGATAATATACTATAACAAAATTAAAATTTCCTTTATAAATAATAAAATAAAATAAAATAAAATAAATACAAATTTAACAGACATATAATTGAATTGAATTATGTGCTCGAAGTACTGAAATGTTCAGAAACAAAATTGCTGCCGTAACGAAATCTTTGGGTAATAACTTCCGGCATGCGTCCAATACGGAAATGTGACTTTTGAAAAAACTCATTGCTTTATTTGATTCAATAATTAATATTTTTCATTTAACCTCTTAACCAAACGAACCATGTTAGCCTAACCATGTTTTTCCGATATGTAATATTTTAATTCAAAGATTGGTTTAATATATTATTGAGATTAATGTTAATTTTTTGAAATGTATAAGATTAAAAAAAATATATGTACAGTTATCAAATACAAATCTTCTTACTAATACTTTTCACAGTTATTATTTTATGAATGAAATAATGAAAAAATCCGCAAGATACTTAACCCTTTGAAGGAATAAGCACTTCAATTCTTAAAATGCTAAAATGATTGATTGACACCAGAGTTTAAAAACAAATTTGCTTCAAAATATTTAAAAGCGCTTCTTCACATATTTGACTAAAATAAAATTGCTATTTCAAATTACTGGCGTCAATGTAGCGTTTTGCAATTCAAATTAAGTGGGATACATTTTATCTCATCCCCTTCGAGGGGTTAAAGGGTTAAAATACTTTTTTTTAGTTAGTTAGCAATCTAAAACGCATATTACATGTGGAAAATTCATTAAATTTTTCAATTTAAAAAAATTGCTTTTTATCTTTGCTATCTAACCCGGGAAGCCTGGGTTCGATCTACTAGTATTTTTAATGATGCAGATCATAAATAAATCCTATTCTGAATTGTGGCAACACAGATTTCGTTTTTGCACAGATGAATTTAAATCAGAAAGAAAATAAAAATCGTTAAAAAAAAAAAGAAAAAAAATATATGAACATTCCCTGTATTTCTTTTAACATTTAGAATGATTTTTCAGTTTGCTAATTTTCTGTTTATTTTTTCATATCCTTTTCTTGATTTTTGAAATCAAAGTTAAAGCATGTTGCATAAAACACTCATTTAAGAACTTACAGTACTAATGGGGAAAAAAAGGCTAACGGGTTCTGAAAATGAAAATATTTTCATGTGTAAAAAATAATAGTTGACCAAAAGGAAAAAGTACAAACACATAGTAAAAATTTTCAACCTCATGTAGATTTTTCTAAAATAATCTTACTAAAATTCGAGCGAGAAATATGTAAAAATCCTCACATAGGATTGGCATTAACAGGAGAGTTTTTCTTTTAATAATTAATGTTGGAGGCTCTTAAAAATCTTCTTAAAATAATTTAAAAAACAATACTTAAAAATTTAATACGAGTTGTGGATATAACTATAAATATTTTGTTCAAATTACATATATTTTGATTTTAAACAAAATATTTTCTATAAAATTATTTTTATAAGTATTCCAAACATACTGTCAAATCAACAGTATGCGATTTTATTTTCGTATATCTTTTACAAAGTCATGCTGTTCATGAAATCTATTTCTCTAGCATTAATCACCATTCTCATTGACTACTTTGATTTACAAAACTTTCTGAAAGTGTTAAATGATTTATAATTTGATAACACAATCTCTATACATATACGAATAATCAAACGGAGAATTAATTTCTGAAAAATGAATAAAATTAAGATGCAAAAATAGTGTTATAAATCTTATTTATTGTAAAAAACATTTAAAAAAATAAAAACGATGTATTTTGTCATTATGAAATCGTTATCTTGAATCCCTATTCAAACAATTAGGAAATGATAGAAAATCAATAGAATTTTTTTTTTCATAATTGTCCTTATGGATAATTATGCTTATGATCCTTATGGATAAGGATATGTATGACTCAAAGGCTAAAGAACTTCTTAATGATCCGGATACCTATGCTATTTTAAAGAAGGATAATGCACAATCCATTCAACGTAATATGAATCTAATTATCTCGAAATATGAAAAGCTTAAAAAGATCCCTACAGATGTTGCTCAGAAATTGAAATGCTCTACCGGTTTAGTTTCAAGATTTTACGGTTTGCCAAAACTCCAGAAACCAAATATTCCGTTGCGCCCTGTCATTGATTTTTCAAAATCCCCCCCTCTATCATCTTTCGAGTTACCTAGCTAAATTATTAAAACATCTCACGCTCCATTCAGTTTATAGTTTGAATTCAGCCTTCAAGTTCTTGGAAGAATTGAGAAGTCTTGAATTCCCAAATGACTGTGTTATGGCGTCGTTAGATGTCGTGGCTTTATTTACATCTATACCTATTCAATTAATTTGTGATACCGTTCAAAAAATTTGGCCTGAGTCTGTTCAGGATACAGAATTAAATGCTGTTGATATTGCTGATTTATTGAGATTTTGTTTAACTTCAACTTGTTTTGTTTTTAATGATTCCTTTTATAAGCAAGTGTCGGGTACCGCTATGGGCTCACCTCTTTCTGTGGTAGTTGCTGAAATAGTGTTGCAATCAGTTTAAGTAAATATTATCAATGCTCTCGGTCAACGTTTAATTTTCTGGCGTAGATACCTGGACGATGTTTACATAATAGCGAAAGAATGCGATTTAAACGACATCCTCTCTACTGCAAATTTGATTGCTGAACCTTTAAAGTTTACCATCTGTTCTGCTGCTGTATTGTGATCTTGTAACATCGCCTTGGCGACAAACACAGCCCCCGCCAATTATACGCCAATCGGCAATTTAGTGTAACCCCTGCTCACGTGTTGTGTGACGCAGTGGATTGAGAGAAACGGTCTCTTAGCAACAAGCTCTAATGCTGCAACAAGCGGCGACTCTTAGAAAATAAACATTCCATTAAATTTACAGTCTACTTGCTTTTTCTTTTTAATTTAGTTTTTCTTTTTAATTTAGTACATCTCCGTACATTTGGTCCTAGCGACCCGGAGGTATGAACGAGCCAGTGTCTTTTCTATTGAATTAAATATTGAATTTATCGAATTTCGTCAACAAGATGAATAATGTCGGAAAGTGAAATAACATCGTTAAACAGAAGGCGAGGGAATATCAAGGCCCAAGTCACTAGAATATTTAACGCAACGGATGGAAAAACATTTAATTTATCCGAATGGAAAGCCCACCTGGACTTACTGTCGAAAACAGAAGAAAAGTTTGAAGCTCTTAAACTAGAGTATTACAGAATAATAGAGGAAGAAAAGTTGGAAGAAACGGAAAAAATCCTCTCGCAACTGGACGAAGATATTCTAAAATTAGAGGTAAGCTTAAAATCCTCTATTAATGCTTATTATGAAAACATTATTTATGAATAAAAAATCCATTGAACAGGACCAAGCTAAAACATCTAGCATTAAGCTACCTAGGGTCATATTGCCGGTTTTTAGTGGCAGAATTGAAGAATGGTCCGTATTTAAAAGTACTTTTAATGAGCTTATTAATGATAATTCAAATTTAAAAGATAATGAAAAATTATTTTATTTGCGTTCTGCTTTGACTGGTGAAGCGAGGAGTTTGCTTACACCAGATGAAAATTATGTTTCACTTTTCAATGCGTTAGAACAAAGATACGAGAATAAAAGAGTTATGGTAGATTGTCATATAAAGAATATTTTAAATCTATATGTAATTAAACAGGAATCCGCTAAGGATCTCCGCATTTTATTGGATAACGTGAAGAAAAATTTAAGGGCCTTAAAGATCTTAAAGTATGATAAAGATAATTTCTCGAACGCAATTTTGCTGAATATTATTCTAAATAAACTAGATAACGAAACTCGTAAACAATACGAACTAACATTAAAGGATAATGAAGTGCCTAATTTTGATGAATTTTTAAAATTTCTTGAACGAAGATGTCAAATCTTAAATAGTATAAGTTCTAACGTATCCTCTAAATATACTGCAAAATCCTTATTCATAAAAACAAACAAACCTCAAAGTAAATGTTGCGTAATTTGTAAAACCGAAAACCACCCCTTATATCATTGTGTTAAATATAAAAACATGAAGTTAAGTGAGCGAATTAACCTTGTTAAGAAAAATAAACTTTGCTTCAATTGTTTAAGTTCAGCCCACCTCATTAATTATTGTAATTCAAAAAGCACTTGTCATGTTTGCAAGAGCGCAAGCCATCATTCATCATTACATAACTATACAACACCAGTAAACAATCCTATAAACAATCTCCCAATACATGAAACAAT
The DNA here is from genome assembly GCA_964019185.1 of Maratus speculifer. Classification (NCBI taxonomy): domain Eukaryota; kingdom Metazoa; phylum Arthropoda; class Arachnida; order Araneae; family Salticidae; genus Maratus; species Maratus speculifer. Next base: position 293,080,234 of record OZ025294.1, on the reverse strand, counting down.
AAATAGCAATTTTGTTTCGGAAGATTTATCACAAAACGAAACTACTGCTCATTCATTTTTTTCGTATGAAAATGATAATAATAAATCTGTTTTAATTAGCACTGCAATAATTTATTTGACAGATGTAAATGGCATCAAAACTCCTTTCAGGGCAATATTAGATTCCGCATCGCAGAACTGTTTTTGTACATTTAAAGCAGCACAAATATTAGGCTTGAAAAAAGAGAAAATAAATATTCCTGTAAGTGGAATAAATAAATTGCCTATTTACATTAAATCTAGAATCAAATCAAAGTTGTCAAATAAAATGAATAGTACCAGTTATGATATTGAGTTATTAATCGTTCCAAACATCTGTGACTTCACGCCCTCGAAAAAGATAAACATATCAGATTTAAAAATTCCAGCAAATATTTGTTTAGCGGATAAAAAATTTAACATTCCAAGCAGTGTGGAGATAATTATCGGTGCTGAACTGTATTTTTCTCTTTTAAATGAAGAAAAAATAAAGTTAGGCAATAATTTATATTTGCAATCAAGTATTTTTGGATATTTAGTATCTGGGTGTATTTATGACAAAACAGTAAATAATAATAATACTAATTATTGTTTCTTAACAAAAAATCTTGAATTACTTAATGACACTTTGAAGTCTTTCTGGGAAATTGAAGAAGTACAAAATTTAAAACCCTGTAACAGTGAAGAATTAGAATATTGTAATGATCACTTCGATAAAACGCACTTCAGAAAACCGGATGGTAGGTTTGTGGTCACGATGCCGTTTAAACCACAGGTTTTAGAACCCGATTTGGGAATTTCCAAAATTCTTGCTTTGAAAAGATTAAACTCTCTGTGGCAACGTTTAGATCGAGATCATGTTATGAAAAATTTATACACAGAATTTATTAAAGAATATAGAGATTTAAATCACATGCATGAAATAAAAGAAAACACGATTTTTAATGATGGCTATTACTTACCACATCACAGCGTTTTACGACCCTCTAGTAAAACCACAAAACTACGCGTCGTTTTTGACGCTAGTGCCAAGTCAACCAACAGAAAATCTTTGAATGATTTATTATGTAAGGGTGGAGTTCTGCAAGATGACCCTCTCGATCTCTTAGGGCCAGTGATTGCTAAAGCAAAAATATTCATGCAGGAGCTATGTCTTCTTAAAATAGAGTGGAATGAGAAGCTGCCTTCTCATGTTGCCAAACAATGGAAAACCTTCCTCGAAAGTCTTAAAGAACTGGAATCCATTGAAGTGCCAAGATGCTTCCTAGCTCTGAACCAATCAGTGGTGCTAAATGGTTTCGCAGATGCGTCTTCCAAGGCTTATGGCGCAGTGATATACATGCAAACATCTAATTCTAGTGAAACCATCAGTCACTTATTATGTAGTAAATCCCGCGTGTGTCCAACCAAGGTAATAACGGTGCCACGTCTCGAACTGTCAGCATGTCTTCTTCTGGCTAAACTCACTAACAAGGTCTTAAATTCATTAGACAAACAAATAGCTTCAGTCAATTTGTTTACTGATTCAACTATTGCTTTAGCTTGGATAGACACTGCTCCTCATCTCCTGAAAACGTTTGTGGGAAACCGCGTTGTGCAAATTAAGGAACAAACTAAGAACTTTCCATGGTTTCATATTCCGTCAGAACACAATCCAGCTGACTTGATATCAAGAGGTGCAAGTGTGGAAAACCTGTCTTCTAACCAGTTGTGGTGGCATGGCCCGCCTCTTTCAATTCTTGAAGAAACAATAGCAAAAACTGACTCTAATATAAGTGACTTTAAAGATGAACATTATTCTAGTGAGCTTAAAGCTCCCAGCAACTTGACATTCGCTATTCATACTGACTCTAATTTCTGTGATAATTTAATTAATCTTAGCAATAATTTCCAAAAATTAATTAGAATTTTAGCTTATATTTTCAGATTCATACATAAATGTAAAAAAGCAACATCTGCTACCGGCCCTCTGTTGCTGGAGGAATTAAAGAGAGCCGAGGTTTATTTAATAAAAAATGAACAGGTAAAGTATTTCAAACATGAAATTTCGGCCCTCCAAGAGGGATCTTCGGTTCATCGCGCAAGTAAGTTAAAATTCTTAAATCCCTTTTTAGATGGAGATAGCTTATTGAGGATGGGAGGAAGACTAGCAAAATCAAATTTGAATTTTGACCATAAACACCCCATTATACTTCCGGCGAGCTGTCGCTTGACGAAAATAATTTTTCAATATTATCATAAACGAGATTTTCATGCAGGACCCCAAGCTCTTTTGAACACAGTGCGTCAAAAATATTGGCCGCTTGGTGGCAGAAATATTGCGCGTAAAATTGTACATGAGTGTTTACAATGCTTTAAAATTAAACCTATAACGGCTAGTCAAATGATGGGGGAACTCCCTCCTGAACACTGTAAAAAATCTGCGCAATGTTCTTGATATTTACTGTGTAACATACCTGGGTTTTCTCGGATTATTTCTACTCATACAAGAATACCGAGAAATCTTGTGTAACATCTTCCACAATCTCGTGTAACTTTTCGGAATAGTTGAGAAAGTGGAAATTGCTGATAAACTGTGAAACGTTCCGAATATTTTCTGTGTAACATTCCTTAGTTTTAGTAGGCATACATTTTGAGCTTTTGTGTAACTTTTCGGATTTATTCTAATAGAAATTATTGGTAGTCTGCGCAAAGTTATACATGTTTTGTGTGTAATATTCCTTATTTTGTGGTTAATATATTAATTACAAAAAATCGTTATTTTGCGTGTCTGTCATTTTATTATCCCAGTTGTGAAAACACTACGGGATCTTGCGCTATAAAAAAATAAAACGAAGGTGTGAATACACTTCTAATTGTGCATCTCAAAGCTCTTGTTCAATTTTCTGCCCTGTACAGCTCCTGAGCTATATTTTACATTTAAAAACTAATTTTTTGTGTGTTTATCATTTTGCTCGCTTAGTTATGAATCGAATATGGAAACTAGAGTCACTAATTTTTACCGAAGCTTTAACAACGCATTTAATTGTGATTCTCGAATATTTTTTTCCCAGTTTAGACTCTTGAAAACTCTTCTTAGTCTTTATTTCCATATGAACTGCTTTTTTGCGTGTGGGTCATTTTGTTGCCGCAGTTGAAGAAAAAGACTATGGTATCTAGAGCAACTAACTTTAAAATGAAAGTGCGGAAGCCCAGCTTATTGTGCATTTTGAAACCTATTTTTCCAAATTCTACCAATGACCGTTTTACGAAATTATTTTATCAGTGATTATTTGACGAAATTCTCGATCTTAGTACAGCAACTTTTTCTCCAAATACCTACTATTTCCGATTAGTAATATTCGCCTTATTTATTCAGCAGTCCAGTTTAGAGGATTTTTTTACAATGTCTATCACTATTTCCGAATAGTAATCTTTCGGTCATTAAATAAAGCGATTATTACTCTTCGGAAATAGTTTGATGCTCATATCAAAAACTTAATATCTAGGTATATGCGTTCGCGTCGTAAGCGAGATCTTTTGTCCAAAGAATAAAAACTTTATATTATATTAAATGGAAATTTTTTTAATTTGTTATAAGAGCGATGTTCTTCTGATGTTGGAACTGGAGTAAATTCAGGTATTAATCGGTATCACGTCTTAAGCGAGTTCGACTGTTCCCCCAAACAATAAATCAAGCATACAAATTATTATAAACAAAATCAACGCTTGAAGGGGAAATGGGAGAAGCTCTGGCCAATTATTTTATTTTTCAAAATATTGAGTCTATAATATGAAATTAAAGTCATATCAGTAGTGAAATGTTTAAATTTTGTCCCCCTCTCCCCTCCTTTCTTTAGTATTTGCAAGCTACATATGTCTATAGAGGATGAAATGGTACAATTTTAAGTTACTTACTAGAAAATTTTGTGTTTAGAAACTAGAAAATTACTAATTTTGTGGCAAGGTTATTGAGCCTAAATGTGATTCATAAGTATGGTAATGTTTTTTTTTTAACTTTAAATCTTAATACAGGAATCCCAAATGCTATATAATAAGGCATTCGATTTTTAACGAAACTGTAAGCATTTTTCTGCATTGATAACATTTTCTTAGAGATTTTCGAGACATCGTTGATTTTATAGCACCCCCATGTTTCTTAAATTTAGCGTATTTCCCAAAATTGCCTCCCAAATGAAGACCCCCACTTTGAAGATCAAATATTCTCACTAACGTAAAGAAACTAGGTCTGTTTCATTTAACTGATCAATAAACTGTTAAAAAAGGCGCCCAGTTTGTGGATTAGAATTTAAACAACTACCAGGTAAGTTCGTATGATATTCTTTATATAGTGTATAAAAATAAGTAAAGCAAATTTCATGTTTAATTATGTTGTCGTAAATCGCATAATCCTCCATTTAAAGATGTTCTTTAACTTAGCACTTAAGTATGTATTTAAGCAATTTAACTTATATGCATAATCAGACTTATATAAAATAAAAAATTCTATGCATATTATCATAAGCTGAAAACTTTCTGTAAATTAAATGAAGGATTAAGTGAAAGCTAAACAAAATTTTATAATATCAATTTAAAATCTTAATTTAAGAAAAAAAAATGTTACATAAATTAAGAATTGCTGGATTTTTATCAGGTTTTTAAGGAAGTCAATACTTCAATTACTATGCTGAATTTTTTAACATTTGTCAGGCATACTTTTTGAATGTTATTTTCTTTTTAAAAATTCTGAATAATTGAAATACTTTATGTGTATATGTCTTTATTATACAGATATGTGCATAATTACTTACAGCAATCTTTCATTTGTATGTTGGTGCAAAATATAGAGAAAAATTAACATTGGCCACTGGCCAGTTACTCAGATTTTTTAATTATTGACCATTAACAAAGTTACAAACACTTCATACAAATTCATATGAAGTGTTCGTACAGTTCTAACTATCAACATTGTAGCTTATTAATATTTTTTAATTTCCATTCGGTAGAATTACACTCAACTGAAAATTGAAATTGTATCTAACAGAAGAATATGTAAGTAAGAAGTTACCGTAGTCAAATTAACAATATTTAAAATGAGCTCGGAAATCCTCATTAACGTGGGTGTGCATTGTGGGGGAGAGGGGGAATCGACAAACCCCAAATTATATTCTATCTACGTAAACAGGCATCCAAAAATCTTAGACAATAATATTAAAATTAAAATTTATTAAATAAAAGCTACATTAGAAAAACTGCTCTAAATCCGCGTTAAAAGGCGGCGTAACATCGAGGATTTCCCAAACTTGACTTCTAAATTTGAATATATTATGTACTCAAACTTAAAATACGCATTATAACTATATTGAAAAACAAGAGCTCGGAAATCCGCGTTAGCAAGCCTTATAAAGCCCAACTAAAATCCACGCAAATGGAGCTTCTAAATCTCGCTTAAAAATAATTTTCAAAATTAAAATTTATCAAATTAACCAAAAGCTGCATAAACAATAGGAAAAGTACTCGAAACCACATTAATAGGGGATGGAGTAACACCGAGGATTTCTGTGATTTGATTTAAAATAACAGAAGTTTAATGTTATATAATTCAACAAACTTAAATACACATTAACTAGTATATAAGAAACAGGAATTCTGAAAATACGCTTCCAAAAAGGCTTCCAAAAGTAATTTTAAAAAAGCATACCGAATTATTTATTAGCGAAAGAATTGAGAAAAAACCTGAAATATAAACTCGTACTTAACATGCATAAGCTTACTTCCATATTTAAAGCTTAAAATATCACTTTGAATTTAAATCTTATTACAACTATTGTTATGATTTGCTGAACTTTTTCAGTGTCACTCAGTATATCTTGAATCTGACATTTTTTTAACATCTTTATTTTGACAGGGTTAGCAAATGCATTTTGAAAATTTCACAACACTACTTTTATAAAACATCGGGATAAATTTTATGAGTGTTTCAAGTGAAGGGGGAGTATGGGGGAAGTTTAAATTTTGCTGCAATTACTATGATAGTTAAAAAATATAATTAAGTATCCGTGATATTAATCCATCTTTCTGCTAAATATGTACCCAAAATTTGAAACGAATTTTCGGAAACGAAATTTCGAATAATTTTATGGCAGGAAAATGCAATAAAAAATGAAAGTGGAGGATTCTACCCCCCCCCCCCCAAATATTTGATCTATAAACCCTTGCATTAACACGTTAAGTGCCATGTCATTCACCGGTGACTGACATTGAAATTTCCGTTTCAGCCGCGTCAGTTGTCCTTGACCAACAACGTAAAATTATAATATAAAACTAAATATTATATTGTTTTAAGGAATTGCTGAAAATTTATTTAAAATTTTCCTTTTATTTTATTAAAGGATATAATTAAGTAAGCGGAAAGTTCAGTGTCAGTCATCCGTGACTGACGTGGAATTCAACGTGTTAAAGGTGTAATTTATCCTTCTAATAAAAGGAGACCAAATTTTAAAATAATTGGTTCTCTACAAGAAAAATCTAGATAAAGCTGAATTAATTGGAGAGGAAGGGTTTCTTTTACACATGACCTGTACTTGACCTAACATTGTTGATTTGATTAATCTCGCCTAATTTTCTAATAAATTGATACTCAAACTTCAAGGAAAATGGATAATTCTAAACAACAGTTTTTGTTTAAGCCTATTTAAGAGGGGGAGGGGTGCTTACCAGTCATTTCATATTTTATCTGGAACCCACCAAAACCCGAAATAATCAGCTTCACCAAATAAGTGGAATTTATTTAGTAAACTTAAGCGAGTTTGCGCAGGAACATGGGTCTTATATAATTCAGATTCATCCAAATTTCGGGTTTAGCAGTTTTTTAGCAGATTTTGTCAATTGACACACTTTAATTTGCACAGGAGTGAGATTCCTGAATTAAGTATATTAAAAGTAACAGTGATTTGGAATTGCGTTCCAAAATTAATTTTGTCATAAATGAAATTAATTATATTGTATATTAAGTCGGAGAAAGACATTTTAAAAATTTTCAGGATTAGGCATTAAAGTTACACATTTCTAGATTTTTTTTTTTTAATTTCAAGATAAACTACGACCCTTGTTTTAAATATTTCATACTGTATAATAGCATGCGTAATTAGCTCGGATAAAAAAGATCTCTTGGCAGTTAACTATCCCCTCCCACCAGCGTGAAACAACCTTTGAACCAAAAAAAGTTATTTACTTTCTTTCCTAGTGTTTAGGATAATCGCTAATTTTGACTTCGAAAATTATAAACGAATTTTTCTCCTTTCATCCCTGGTATCGATATATCTTACAACCATCATGTTTTGCGAGTAGTACCCATCCAGTTTGCAGACTCAGGACGGTAAAGTTAATCTCCACTTTTTTTAGTGTTACTCGGCGGTGGAAGCTGCTAATTTTATGCTATAGTGCACGGAGCTAACCAAAAAATATATGTAAATGAAGAAACGTAAATGAACTTATATTGTATATCAATATCGAGGACAGTGGGAAATCTGAGTTCCGCAAAACCCTGCGACCAAGGGGGGGGGGGGAGGGGCTTGGAAGTAATTGTGAAAAATAAACATCTTAAACGATCATAAACGGTTGATCATTTTAGGATTTTAAGAACGAGTCATTTGTATTGAATAGCGAATGTATATTTTGGGTACTCCAATCCTGATCTGCGCGTAAAAAAAATCATACTCACAAGACGGGTCACGAAACGGGGACCCCGTTTTGTTATGAGAAATAGATATAGATTCTAGAGGGCCTTGTGGAGAATTTAGCAAAAGACTCAAAACTATAGTTACACAACTGATTGGAGATTTCACAAAATCAATATAGAATTGAGAATAAAATGTTTCAACGATGTATAAACCCATTTTTATCTAATAAATTCAAATTTTTCACTTAAAATCCAAAATATTGCAATACATTTTTCAAAATGGAACAAAACCCTGTATATTTCATAGACACTCATGTTTTACCATGCGCAACATGACAACAGTGCACTTGCAAAAACCCCTTGTTTAAAAGATATACATTGAATATTTTGAAACTTTTTTTATTTTTTGGAAAACATACTGGGAATATACAAAAGTAGTTGTAGTACTTTTTGTATTGTTATTAAATCCTTTTGTAGGACACATATTAATGTATTCTATATTATCAAGCTAATGCATAATACAAAGTGTTTTTGCAAATGAGAATAACTTCTCCAATAAAAAATTTGATTTTTCCAGAAACTGAATAAACAATATTGTATTCAATAATTTATGCATAAAAAATAAAATAAATAAAATATGCTTTTTGTTTCTTTGTAGCCACCTTGGATAATAATCAAATCTGAATGTAATGATAGTTCATTAACGGAAACAAATGGAGACTTTGGAACAGCAGAATTAAATTCAAGTATTGAAAGCAGCTCTTTAAATATTAGCAGTCACTTGTATATTAAATCACCCATGGCGCGAGGATTTTCAGATTCCTTTACATAATTTTTCTTCTACTCAAATTAAAGCTTTAAATGAAGATTGCTTGCAGTGGACAGAAAAAAGTGAGTTACTGAACCTTTTAGCTTTAAGAATTTGCAAATACACAGACAATCACTCTACAGCTGAACGAAATCAAGTAGAAGATAAAATTTTAATTGAAAGTGTGGAATTTGTACAGAGTGTAGTTTCGACAATCTCTATATATTATTGTTATAACATAAAATATTCTCTCAAAGGTACTGGAACTTACACTTTCATTGAACTAAAATTGTTGAAGTTGAAACATGGTAATGTAGTTCCCCGAAAAGTAGTTACTTTATGTGAAAAATTAAGCAAACTGTGATAAAATTCTAGATTGTAATTTTAAACCATAATATCAATAAAGTTTTGTGCATATTATGAAAGTTCTGCGAATTTTTATTTTTGATTATGTTATTTTTTTAATTATATAATATTCTCGATATCTTAAGTCGAAGGGATTCTAAAAAAGCAATATGTGATAGCTAATTGTTCAAATAAGTCATTTACAGGAATTTGTAATATCAAAGAGAGAAATGTATTTTAATTGAAGTATCAAGATTACACTGTATTAAGATTTTCAATTTTTTTTTAAAAGGTTATCTTCTTTCGGCAGCTAAATATTCTTTTTTTCCCTTGACATCTAAAATTGAATTTTGTGCTTTAACCAAATGAGTGAATCTCTTTAAATATGCTAATGCCTAAATTACAATTAAAAAGTTATTTTTTACTATAACTTTAAAATCTCTTTCAAAAATTTGTGCATATTTTAACTTGCCTTGAAAATTTGTGTATAAAAACCTTAATGGTTTGGATAATCTTTTAAAAGAATTTTGTATAGCACATGCATAAAAAACTTTTTCATTGATAATATATTAATTATTTAAGGAATAGAATTATCAAAGGTAATTGATTCAATTTAAGTGAAGATAGTGGAGGAAGGGGGAGGGGGGTGGTTAAGCTTCAAACAACCACATACTTCCCCAAAAAAGAGCAGCTATTCAAATACTGTAAAACATTTTAAGAATGCTTTGATAGATTAAATATACCCTTTTATGCCAAATGACTAATCTGTTGTATTAGCCAAATGACAAAATGATAATCTGTTTAAATTATTTAATAATATGGCAAAATTATCTAAAGGTTATTTTAAAAATACACAATTCCTTTGTACGAGAATTTGCCAAAAATGCATAATTTGTGTTACATTATCTCTTAATTTGCACCTTCAAATTGGTATATTGAGCTTGATATAAAAATGGAAAAACTTAAGCATGCATTTTTGTAGATCACAGCACGTATCACACGTTTAGATATTTCTTTTGTTTCTGAAGTGTATATTTATCATAATTTATCCTTGCAGCAATATTCTAATCAATTTATTTTTGTAAAAGTAATCTTAATATAGCCATGATTTAAAAATAGATTTTACTCATATATATCCTGTGTTTTTTTAGATTTGTGTTGTCAACTGAAAAATTAAAACAACTAATTAGAAATATTTTCAATAAAATGTTTAACTTTCAGCTGTGCAATCATCGTTTATATTCTCAATAAAGATTACTAACTCATGAATCTGTATCATGTTCAAGAACCAAACTTAACTGTAACTCTAAGACATCTTAAAACTCTTTGAATAGCATGCTAAAAATTAGAATTAAGTTATTGAAAAAGGGCCTTAACATACTAGATTATAGATTTCTGAACTTTTCAGATTTGCATAATCTTCTAGACAAATTTTTGGTAAAGTTCCTGTGAAAATCTGTGGCAGAATTGCTGCCATTGGTTATCCCAGGAACATTTACCGTATTTCGTGAAATGTTTCAGATCTTTTCACAATGAAGAAACTTAACTGAGATTTTATGCGTAAAGTTGCAGGCTATAGGTTTCAGAATTTTTCAAAATGAAGGAACATAAATGAATTTTCATGAGTAATGTTCCAGATGATAGGTTTCGGAATAGCGGAACCTAACTGAGATCTTATGAGTAACATACCATATTAAAGATTTCGGAAATTTTCAAAAAGGTGGAACCTAACTGAGATTTTATGAGTAGTATTCCAGATTATAGGTTTCAGAGCTTTTCAGAATGGAGGAATTTAACTGAGATTTCACGAGTAATGTTTCAGATTGTAGGTTTCAGAATGGTGGAACCTAACAGAAAATTAATGTGTAACGTTACACATAAAAGGTTTCTAGACTTTTCAGAATGGTGAAACCTAACTGATATTTCATGAGTAACATCCCAGATTATAGATTTCTGGACTTTCCTGACATATGCAAGTTTCCTGGCATTTTTTGGATTAAATTCCTGGGAAAACCTGTGGCAGAATAGCTGCCACAGGTTTTCTTAGGAACCTTACGCAAAATTTTTTACAGTGAAAGAATAGTGCCCAGTTCCCCATTTTCAAATGTGGGATTAGATTTAAGTGGGCCTTTTGAAATAAAATATAAAGGTCAAAGAAAGGGTACTTTTCAGAAAATCTATGTTGCCATATTTGTATGTATGGTCACTAAAGCTGTGCACTTGGATTTTGTCTCAGATTTGACATCCGAGGCTATAATAGCGACTCTAAAAAGATTCTTCGCTCGTCGTGGGAAAAGCTCTGTAATCTTTAGCGACAATGCTACAAATTTCGTTGGGGCTTCAGCAGAACTAAAACGTTTACGCAGACTTGTTACGAGTGATGAAGTTTCGAACTTTTTAGCTTCTGAAGGTATTAACTGGAAGTTCTCCCCTCCTAGGGCGCCAAATTTTGGTGGCCTTTGGGAGGCAGGAGTCAAATCTTTCAAATATCACTTAAAAAGAGCTGTGGGCTCAGCTCATCTCACGATCGAGGAATTCCTGACAGTTATCACACAGATAGAGGCTATTTTGAATTCGCGACCACTTTGTCCTTTATCAACAGATCCTGACGATCTTCAGGTGTTGACTCCTGGTCACTTCCTCATAGAAAAGCCTCTTAATTTAATTCCAGAACCCAATTTAAGTGAGGTCAAAGACAATTTGCTAAATAAATGGCAAAGGACTCAAAAATTAACGCAGTTAATATGGAAACGTTGGCAGAATAATTATCTGAGCCAGTTACAAGAAAGAAACAAGTGGCTGTTTAAAAGGCTTAATATTCTGCCAGGAATGCTAGTTTTGCTTAAGGACTCACAATTACCCATTTGCACTTGGTCACTAGGCCGCATTAATAAGGTTTTCCCAGGCGCGGACGGGATAGTCAGGGTAGTTGAAGTTCGTACCGCTAAGGGTAATTTTAAACGACCTATTTCAAAAATAAGTATATTACCCATTGAGGACAATATCATAGATCCTAAACTTTAAATGTGCTTTATTATGTATTAATTTTTCATTATTTATTTTTGCTTATAATCTGTATCATGTTGTGTTATTACTTGTATTGCATATGTATCTTGAAATATAAAAATATTTCAACGCCGGGCGGGATGTTCCGCTTCTGTATTGTGATCTTGTAACATCGCCTTGGCGACAAACACAGCCCACGCCAATTATACGCCAATCGGCAATTTAGTGTAACCCCTGCTCACGTGTTGTGTGACGCAGTGGATTGAGAGAAACGGTCTCTTAGCAACAAGCTCTAATGCTGCAACAAGCGGCGACTCTTAGAAAATAAACATTCCATTAAATTTACAGTCTACTTGCTTTTTCTTTTTAATTTAGTTTTTCTTTTTAATTTAATGCACCTCCGTACACCATCGAACGTGAGTCTAATGGAGTGTTACCGTTTCTGGACATCCTCATTCAAAGAACAGATAATGATAATTCACAGTTAATTTCTACTTCTGTCTATAGAAAACCGACTTCAACAGGTCAGTACACCAATTTTAAGTCAATTTGCCCACTCAGTCATAAGATTTCAATTATTAAAAGTTTAGCTTATAAAGCGATAAAATATTGCAGTAGCATTGAAGCTTTCGAAATTGAAAGAAATAAAATTTATGAAGATTTAAAGAATAACGGTTTTCCTAAAAATCTCATTAGAAAAGTTTTCAAGAATACTTTAGATTTGATTAATTCAACTCCCCCCCCCCCTTTTCAACAGATTAAACCAAAATTTTTTGTTTCTTTACCATATTATACTAATGTTTCGGAGAAAATTTCATCAGATTTGAAATCATTTAACATTGGGGTTTCTTATAAACCATTAAATAAATTAAGTTCTTTCGTGAATAGCCACAAGTTTAAATATGAAAAAGAAAAATTAAGTGGCGTTGTATACAAGATTCCATGTAATGATTGCAATAATGTTTACATAGGTGAAACTGGCAGATCCCTGGAAATACGGCTTAAAGAACATATCAGTGCTTTTAAAAAAGGTAGATTAAATTCCAGGTTAGTACAACATGCACTTGACATGGACCACACCCCATCTTTCACCGATTCTTCGATTTTAAAAGATAACTGCATAGACTATCACAACAGAATTTTTATGGAGGCGTGGTTTACTAAATTACATCATTTAACCTTGAACGAATCAAGTCCTGTTCCTAATGAATATTTTGTTTTCCTGAATCATTAACTTTAACATTAACTTTAACTGAGTCTGGTATATGCACATTGTTTTTGTTGTGAGTTGATTCGAATACTGAGGAGGCTATGCGGTGCATAGCGAAACGTTTATTAAATTTGTTCTCATTTTAATTGTTTTGTTTTTAATTGTATTAAAGTCTGTCTAGTGTTTCCTAATTGAATATTTTAAATTCAGACGTTAAAATGTTTATATATCTTAGAAATAGTTACTTTTTTATGAAATGTAACTGTAACCTTTAGATGTGATGGAAGTTATAGATACAGATTCCCAAAATGTTTAAATATCCAGTGGCCCTTAACCCAAATATTCCAGTCACCACCAAGGTTAAGAAAAATTATGAAACAACGCAAAACAACGGAGAAACAACGCGAATTTCGCCAAAAGATAACAGAAGAAAAGCTAATTTTATCAAAAAATCGTCAAAAACGCCACTACCTTCGTCAAAGAATTGCTGAAAAAGCGATTTTGTTAAATGATCGCAAAAAATCACAATTTCAGTTAGAAGAATGCTAAAAAATTCGCGATTTTCGTCAGAGGATCGCAAAAAACGTGGGATTCTCGTCACAGGGTTATGAAAAACGTTTGATTCTCGTCAGAGGATTGCAAAAAAGCATGATTTTCGTCAAATATTCGCAAGAAAAACTAAAAATTCGCCAAAGTAGGGCGACTTAGACGCCGAACTTTAGTCTCCAAGTCAACAAATTTAGTCGCTATGTGGCGGCTGGCGATCGTAAATATGAATCTATAGTTAAAGCGATCATCGTATCTAATGGAAAACAAGAAGCTTCATATAACAGAATGTAACTGGCATTATCTACGTACTCACTAAACGATTTATTGAGAAAATCTAGCATTTTTCATGATATTATAGTATTTACAAAAAATAAGGAAAATATTTTTAAATCTTAGTAAAATAGCTTCATTACGGTTAAAATTTCAACATAAGTCGTGTTTCGAATTTAAGGAGATATTCTTCATTGTTGACTAAATAACTGTATTGTGACATTTGTTCCTTATGGATAAGTTCTTTATTATGATGTAATGTGTATCATTCTCTAAAGTGTGTCGCATATATATTTTTAAATCTTGTATAAAATATATTTATAGCATTTGTCATGTTTTCAAATTCATAATCAGTTTTTTAAAATCATTTAAAGTCCTTTAAAGTACATAAAAAAAGGCATATTCAGTTTAAAGTTAAGAGATAAATTACTTTATGTTTCACTTTGTGTAGGAAAATAACCAGGCATACTAATATTTTTCAGTGAGTTAAAAAATATTATGCATTTTTAAAAGATTTGTTCAGAAGAGATTATCCTAACCCGATGCGCCTTGATTTTTAAGACTTTTAAGACACATACATTAAAATATTTTTATTGGGAGGAGGGGAGAAATGCCATAAAAAATCGTTTTCGGCATTTAATTCATTATAGTTTTGCCTAAGTGAGTTAATATTTTCGCACTTAAACTTCTCGAACCCTCTTTATTTCACTACGAATGACATGCACAGTAAATATATAAAAATAATTGTGCTCTTAACTATAATTTGAAACACAAAATGCATACGGATTTTCCGAAAATGGAGCTTTACAATTTACTAAAATATTTTTTTTTTATTTTTTTTTATTTTTTTTTTATTTTTTTTTTTTATTTTATTTTTTTTTTGCTATAAGTCAATTTACACGACTCATATAAAAACAAGGAAATATATCGTTAAATTTTATGTTAATATTTTTTTCTTTTCACAATTTTTTTCCTGTCAAGGAAATTTCAGTTACGTTGAAACACCCTGTTTTTGTGTCTAATTAGGTGGTTTGTGAGCCCATGATCTATGGCTATTTTTCGTGCTGTTAATGTCTTCTTATTCCTCTGAATTTGTCGGCCAAATTTGGCAACACCCTTTATCTAAATATTCATATAATATTTATTTTATATTTATTGCTTTTATCAATGCATTTTTATATTACATTATCTCATTTATCATATCAATATACTATCATATACTACCATATCAAAGTATTATTATATTTCATTATTATTTTTAAACTTGCCAAAAGAATACAGAATATTATTTAAATTACTTTTTTATTATAATTTATGGATTATTATTATAGGAAAAATTGCCATACAAGTTTTTGTATAAAAATATTTTGCTTTTTTTGCTATGTATTTATAGATTCTATCCATGCATTATAAAGTTTTATCCCCGAACTTTCAAAGTATAAAAATGATCCAAGGTACTACGATATTTCACTTCAGCACTCTTAGCTAAATTACTATAACGATTCGAGCTCGTGGAAAAACTGGTCACGTATTTAAATATTCTAAAATGTATAGGATTATAATTCTATTTTTTAAATTGGATTTTTTAAATCTTCTTCGCCTTAAATCCAGGGGACTAATGCAGAAAAACAACTTATTTTATTTTTTCATAAATATAATTTATTACTTCTTAACGGTTTCTACCATTGTTCAAAAGTGTTTACGACATTGTTTTGCCTGGCCGTGCTAAAACTAGGGTAAATATACTTGGATTGACATGTAATATATAATTTTCGATGTCATGCTTCTTATTGAAAATATGAGATAGTGAGGGATTTTTAATTCATTTAGAGGGTTACATTACAATATGGTTTAGAAAGAAAATGATTTTTGATATATTTAATTGGTGTTACATAATTTCAAACATATTCAAATTAGCGTACATTATTAAGATGCATTATAATGTGCCTATCTTTAAATATGATGCGCATAGTATTTACAGGGACGCTCAAAGAATTATTGTATCGTATTAAATATGAGTGATAAATGCTGGAAGTGCGTTCTTCAGTTGTGGTATCGGATTATACATTTAATTAATTTCCTGTACATAATATGTTTGTAAAATTCTATAGAAAATATACAAGGCTGCACAAAAGATATCGAATTTTATGTATATATATATGTTACATTATCTCGGAGCACGGCCGTGTGTCTGCCAAGTTAGCACAAGCCTTAAGCTACCTTTTCCGGAACACTTTCGACATACTTTTCATGCCCTTTTTCGACGTTTTAGGAAGATGCATATTTTTTTTCTTTTATACACATGTTCATATGATCAAATTGAACTAGATTGCATTATTTCATGTTTCTGTAATTTTTAATTTTCGAAATATTAGATTCCGAAAAAGCGCTTTTTTGTCACTCACTCACTGGGGATCATCAAACAACTATGGTACTTCTAAAAGCCGTAGAATTGTGAAATTTCACAAATAAGCAGGTGTTGTAGAACAATTAACCAAAGAAATCTGATAATAAAGAATTTCCGCCTCTAAATCCTTCAACAGTGGGTGTTAATTTGGCGGTATACCGTTCCTTAACAAATTGAACTGGGCTTTGTCGCCAAAACCCGATTAGAGACTTTTGAAGGGGTTTCGTGTTTTCAAGCAGAATGAAATTTTACATGTTTTTTCAAAAATCTTGGTTAAATAGGAAAGATTATAATCAGTATAAGTTATGATCTATACACGATATTAAAACAATAATAAAATGTATCACAATTCGGTACTTTTCCTTTATAGTGACTTTGGCGAAGTAAAGAAAATTGCCTTACGTGAAAAGAATTTCGATAATGTATTTTCTGGCAATCTATTTACTGTTTCATATACAGAAGCATTTTTTAATATAAAAAGAAAAATTTTATTTAGAAAACAACATTTTATCCATGCATAAATAAAATGTTTTTATATATAAATACATATGATAACAACATAAATGTTCATCAGATTTGTTTTCAGAATTGTTTATGTCATTAGGCAATACATCTCCCTTTCTGAAGTTAGAATTGCACCAAGCTTTCTAAAATGCCAAGGCCTCTATTGTACAAAAGTATCCTAATTTCTATATGAAAATTTAAATTTTTTCCTTTAGTTGTGAGTAAAAGAAATGTGTGACTGATAAAACCGTCTTCAATCAAATGTGCCGTAAATGCGGCTTCCGAAGACCACTTCTAATGTTATTATATGTATTCTTATCCTACTTACTTTTAATTTACTGTTAATTTTAAATTTGTAAAAGAAAGATTATAGTTATAGACAAGATATGTTCGTCGCCAAATCCCGATAACAGAAAATTAGCTTGAGTTTAAGAAGGTGCTACAATATTTAGAGCTGAATGAATTTTTATATGTTTTTATAAAAATTTTAGTATAGCAAATCTTTCAGTTTATGTGTATATCTTTGTATCTTTTACTTCCTTAAAACAAATTTTATTAAAGACCGAGAGGCGTCTGCACAGACCATGACTTCACGGAGTTGGCTGAATTTTTTGTCTTAATTAAAACTCGATTAGCATGTTAAAATGTAGCTGGTCTGCTAAGCCATATCTTTGTAGAAACCACCTAAAGACCCGATTTTAATGGTTGATTGGTGGATTTTCGATTGTGTTTTTCTGCACCCATTGCTTTATGTATCCTTACTTTTGGATGTAAGAAAGCACAATAGTAAACCTACCAATCAACCTCTAAAATTAGGACTTCAAGAGGTTTCCACCAAGATGTGAGTTTGCAGATCAATTTCATTTTAAAATGCTAATTTAATTTTGAGTAATCTTAAAATTTCAGCTGTAAACTTAATGAGGGGATGATATATGCTGACGCCCCTGTCCATTATAAATGACGAAATTCTAATCTCAGTAGCATTCAAGCCTATATGACAAATATCCATTACTATTAATTGAGCACTATTTCGTTAAGTGCGTTTTAGTGATGTTAATGAACTTTATGCAATCTGCACCATATATGTAATACTTATACATATAATACGTAATACATTTCTATCATACATATTATAGATATGAGTATAAAGCATAATACATAATAATGCATCATTAGTACATCAAAATAAACAAAACACGGTACTTCTAGGTTATCCCGTCGACCAATTTCGCCAAATTATACAAATCGCCAAACTAATAGCCAAATTATACATGTTGACATAATTTTTATTTTAAATAACGAAAAAACAAATAATTAGTAGAATATTAATAAAAATATTAATAAAAAGTTGAAATAAAAATCACTTAATGACATTTTAAACACGTGAATCGCATTTAATGTCATTGAATGTGACATTCACGATCATCCATTATCGGCATTTAATCTTATAGTTTGGCGATAATTTTTTGGTCGACGGGATAACCTAGAAGTACCTAAAACACTTTTAGTCGCCACATTTGAGAATAGCTATCGTATATTACCAAATTTGTTGATATTCGTTAAATATTTCGCCAAGCTTGACGAAAATTTGAATTTACCGGCAACTTTTCCTTGAATTATTAATGCAAGCCATCTATTTATATTTTTCTGCATATCATCTTATTAGTTAAATGATATAAGACATGAATATTTCCAAAGTGTCAATAGTTTCGTCACCGCACAAAATCTCTGTCATTGTTGTTATATATACTGTTACGATGTTGTTAGTCTTTACTCTGTTAAAATTCCTGTATTATATAAAGATAATTTACAGAAACTACTAAAGCGCCGAAACTGCCAGTTTTCCTAATGATTATGATAATTCTATAATATGTAGCCTGTTTTTCGAATCAGAATAAATCTTCTATAATCGTGTTCCTTGCATTTTAGTTTTCAGCTTTCGAGTAAAAATAGCTAAATTCTTAAAACCACGGCACAATGGCAGAATGTTCAAGAATATTAGAAGCGAATAATGATAGATTTTCTGATGGATCATGGCAGTGAGATATATTCTATCTATATACAGGCGTAGATATGTGGGTGATTCTACGATAAGAGGTAATTTGAACGGCAATCCGTTTAAAACAGATTTTTTATTCTATATGTTGCTATTTTTTGCAATGAATCACATCATATTAATATACTTTATTAAATAACATCACGATTGAATACCTAATTAAATCACATTTTTCTGAAATTTCTTAGAAAGTTTAAAAAAGCCTCTCCCATGGCATGTTTTCTTGCCGGTTTCAATTTAACTTTCAAACAATACATATATTTTTTCCGTCAGATGTTTAGCTAAAGTATGTTTAATTGGAATTTAAGTAATTATACTTACGTATTATAAAATAAAAAATAAAATAATTTTGTTAATTTCAAATAATTTTTTAATTAACTTTTGTCCCGCTTTTGTTGTGTATCGACCCTGTCAAATTTCGTTCCGCTGAAACATATATAAATTCAAGAAGGGCTATATCGGAAGTAGCGCTTAAGGACATCTACTGGCTTGAAGTTAACAATACTATACGCGCAAGCCATTTAAGCGTCGCCATTTTTAGTTGTTAGGACTCGACCGTGCAGTGTAGTGGTTTTTTCTCACGGTGATCGTGTATCTCCCCTGGTAAGTCATAAAACTTATAATATTCATTTAATTCAATTGCATTTACTGCCCTAATTAAAGAATACGGTAATAATTAAAGTGAAATACACAATTAATCCAAAAACTAATTCAGTCAGTTAAAAATTTTGAATTTACATAAAAATGTCTCTCCCCTGCCGTATTTCCCCTGGCAAGATAACTGCCAGGGGAGTGAGTCACTGACCAGAAAAAGTTATAAAATATGTATAAAGTTACTTGCCCTTATATGAAAAAGTAAATAAACGGGACAAAAATCATAATTTAAAGGTTTTTGATCGAACTCAAACTTTTCTGTTTGGCCGGATTCTCTATGTTTTTGAGCCTCTTATCGTAGAATCACCCATATATAGGTGTAGTTATTCTATTCTTCCGTAATTGAATCTACTGAAAAGGTTAGTCTGAAACAAAAATATACTAGCATCAATATTGTTTAATGTAAAAGCAGATTGTCAAATGATCTCATAGAAACAATTTCACTTGCACCAAATTGCATCAGTTAAAATACAACAATTGGCAATGAAACCAATTAGAAAAGATTACTTAATAGGATTAAAAATCTCCATACTAGAGAACGTGCGGTAACAATCAAACATACAATAAGCATAAGTGAGTTAAGAGATATTTATCACGAACGATGAAATGTATATGATGTGCTTCTATGATCCTTGAAAATAAGATCCTAAAGAGAGTATAGTAAAAATATCATTTAGATTCATTTTGTGTATATATTTTATTTAAATCTCTTATGCATTCATAAATGTTTATTTTATAAGATTGTGCCGCACTGAAGAATATGCCATTATAAATATTTATTTTATGAATTGTATATTCACTTTTTTATTAATTCATTTTATGTATTTATTTTATTCAATGTACTATAAACATATTTATTAACTTTATTAAACATCTAAAAGATTGTATTTATGAAGAAATAGATAAAACATTTTCGAAATTTAAATTACCTATATTTACTTTTATCGATAACACTAAATACTATATTTTTATAGTGAAGCATCTATGCATATGAATATTGATTTTATAAATTAGTACATATAACTTCAAATAATTTCCATAAAAGATTTTAGTTTTACATGTTCGAAATATTTATCTTTTAACTGAAGATATTTATACAAAATAAATTTTACAATTTAAGTTTATTGCGCATTTTAAAATGTAAAAAAAAAATATAAAAAGTTCAATTCCTTTTGTGTTCTTCAAATCAAGGATTTGTTGTTTAAATTGAATTTTTATTAAAGGAGTACTGTTAAAAGAACTAAAGAAGCGTTTCCACATTTAATTATGCAACTTTAATTCGTTTTCTTTATTAACTGCTAAGACTAATGATAGTCTTAACTCCGAAAAGGTACTTTCAGAAAGAACCTCAATAAATCTTTGTCTTAGAATTTGGATTTCACTAAACTACTTTCTTGTACTTGTAATGATATTATCTTTAATTGTATGAAATAAAAATAATATAATATTATTTTAATGTTTTATTAATATTTGACTGTGCATTTCAATATATATATATATATACATGCAATGATATATTCTGGCAAATTTAAAAAAAAATCTCATCAAATATGAGGGTTAAAAATATATTAGCGAGAGTTTAATTCCAATTATCCGACAAGCATCGATATCATTTCGATTGGAAGTTTGTGTCTGAATATCATAAAAGAATAAACTGTATGCTAGAATGATTTGCTTGTTTATGTATGTTTATTACATAATAATATATTCAATGCATAAATATAAATGTAAAAATCTATAAATATATTCAATATACAAATGTATATTTTAAATCAATTTCTTAAATTTTGAATAAGTTTGCTGTGTGTAATCAAATAATGAGTAGGTTACTATAAAATGCATTGTACCATGTTTAACCTTCAATGAATGTTCTCAGGTACACTCAACATCTACATGTATTTACGGTACAATACAACAACACACGGGTGAACGAAAATATGTAAAGTGAATATCCGCATTTAGTGCAGGCAAAAAGCAAGAGTCCGGGAATTGTTGGATCTAGCAAGCCTCTCCTGAGCTGTCGGGACTTCTTCCCTCTTTTGTTGTGTAAATGAATTACCCTCTACGGCCTCTCAACTTCAGGGACAAATATTGACAGAAAGTCAAGTACTTTTTTGAGAATTCTGGAGTAGTATTCGCGTATCTAAGAATTGTGAACATTTAAATGTTGATGGCTTCGATGTTTAGGAGAACTCCAATGTCAGACTGCATATTAATAGTAAAATAGATGGTCTCTTGAGAAGAATCTGCGGCCTACATGCGGATTTCTTTTTGTCAAGAAAGGGGTTTACTTGAGAAGCAATTATAACTTGCATATAGATTTCTTATTAGTCATGTTTAAAATAAGGAATTTTACACAAAGTCTTACAGTATGAATTTCTTTCTTCTCTTGCTAAACTATTTTATGTAACTTACGAAATGCTCCTAAAAGAATTGTTCTTATTTTTTCCATTCTCAGAAATTTGAGATCAAGATTATTCTGAAAATCATATTGGTACATTTTTGTAAAAATAATTCAAGTATTAATATTGTTTTTTTAAATCGTTCAGTATATTTTGACTATTAAAAATGAACATTAAAACAACAAAGAGTTTCCAGATACAGTTGACTCTCGTTAATTTGAAATCGGATAAATCGAATCTTCACTGAATTCGAACTAAACATGAAGTTCCGCAATTTTCAAAAGCAGAATAACGTCTAAAATTTTCATTCATTCGAACTCATTTTCTCTTGACTTCGTTTAATTCGAACTAACGACAATTCCGATTTTTCATTTATTCTTACTATCACAGGAACGTCAGATCTTTAAAATGACTTAATTTCTTTCATTTTTGTCAGAAATTGTACTGAAATTAGCATACATATCATCCCATTTATCTGACAACCATTTTCTTAATGCCCCATCTGTCCGACCCTTCTACCGTTGCCCTTGTTCCTAATCCTTTAATTAGTTTATATAATTATATCTTTTAGTTTAATATTCAGTCATATTCTAATGATAACGACCGAAATAAATTTAAAAAATACTTTAACACTAATACCTTTGTAATAGTACCCCTTTAAACATGCTTTCCTTTCACACTTTTTTTAATACGAACATTTCTTGTGGTTCCGCCGAGTTCGAATTAACGAGAACAGACTATATTTCACTTTAATCAATATTACAATAGGGAGACGCTTTCTTTAATATCGACACACATAATATTTATTCATACATCATATAAAAAAAGATCATGTATTTATCTCCAAATTAATATTTTTTTTTGTTAATTAAATTACTCAAAATAAATTTTGATTTAATCTTTACCCGCAACAAAAGCATAGCAATCCAAGTACAATTATTTAAATAAGATTAATGGATAAAAGCGAGAAGTATAAAATAGTTATGCAAATATTTATATAATAAAAAATTTATATCTTCATATCATACATCATTGCTATTTGCATTTCAAGAATATGTAAACACAGATATGAAAAATAGTGATTCAAAGATTAAATTTTTATTATTTTTTTTATTTAAAATAGTTCTTTTTTATTGTTATCAGTTTTAATTTACAAGTGCATGTAGAATTTAAAGAAATAAGAATCATCTAAATAATGTTTTATTCACATTGTTTTTTCAATGAATAACGAATGAAAATGAATGAAAAAAAAGCAAATATTTTTTTTCTATATTCTGAGTTGCTGTTATGATAAGTACGCAAACAGATAATGCAAAGAATAGAAGAAAAAAAAGAAAATATTCGAAACAGAAAAACTTTAATATTTAAAAATGTATATATTTCATTATAATGGCGGTTCTCAAAAATTTGTTTAACTTTGTCTTAACAGCCAATTTTCACATATTTTTGTATCTTATGTATATTATGTATATTTATGTATCTTATCCAATATTTGTAACTATTAAGCGATATTATAAAGTTTATGTAATTTGGTCACTCACTTTGATTTATATCACAATATTTTTTATTTCCAAAAATCACTTCTTCCGACTCCAAGTATCAATCCCTAGCTATATAAGATCTTCCTAATTTTTCATTGTCATTCTAATTCTATATATAATACTTTCATTTAACTCGACGTAAATACGTTTAGTATTGCATTACTAACCTTGTCATTGCGATTTACTTTTTGATAACAACATTTTTGGTACTACTCTGTTATCCCGTCGACCAATTTCGCCAAATTATACAAATCGCCAAACTAATAGCCAAATTATACATATTGGCATAATTTTTATTTTAAATAACTAAAAAACAAATAATTAGTAGAATATTAATAAAAAATATCAATAAAAAAGTCGAAATAAAAATCACTTAATGACGTTTTAAACACGTGAATCGTATTTAATATCATTGAATGTGACATTATTGTACTATGACATTGAATGTGTCATCCATTATTGGCATTTAATCTTATAATTTGGCGATAATTTTTTGGTCGACGGGATAACCTAGAAGTACCACATTTTTAACGGATTATTTCAAATCAAAAAGTGTAAACGTTAATAAGTATCCGTCCCTAGCTATTTGCAAAATTCAAAAATACGCAGCATCTAACTTATGGCGTTTTTTATAACATACTACGTAACAATTATAACATGGTTCGTACGGGTGCTGAAATTTCATGGCCAGAAAATTCTTTGATACCAATATTTTCTTACAGAAAATCTATAATTAAGTAAAACAAAATTTTTCTCTTTTGAGCTATATTTATTTTTCTTTAAAGAAATACTGGTATCTCACCTGGAAAATAACGGTATCCGTACGAACCATGTATAATTTATCAAATTATACAGTTATAATTTGTCAAATTATACAGTTATAATTTATCAAATTTTACGAAACAAACTCTGGTTCGAATCAACATTTTATCACTTGATCGGTGTCGATTTAGCACCAGATGGAGGTACTAGAGTCTAAAAATCTAGTATATCTATAACAAAAAGTTATTGACCAAATGCCACTTTTTCACTCAAATAATCCATATCACTAACTTCTGCTAGAACACCATCATATAGCACATTAAAATTTTTACATGAACATACATCCAAACAGACATTGGTAACTATCAAACCAAATAATTTGAGAAAAAAAATAAAGCATGCAAAAAATGAACTATGAGATATTAACTAAGATAAATACATTAATTTGGAAAAACATAAAGCAAGCCTTTATGGTAGGCCTTTGTACTTTTTTAAATTTTTAATTACTATTTCTACCTTATAAAATACATATAAGAGAAAGGTAACAAGTTCTGTATTTCACAAATAATTTTCCTTAATTAAAATATGCTTGTCACTGGAAATGAATATCATTTTCTTTGCCCGTTTATTTTAGTTCTTTATCAGATCGAAATGAGGCGCTGCAGAGAAATCCTTCTTATTTTTGACGTAAAGTCAAAAGTAGTAAAAACCATAGCTACCAGAAAGATCTTTTAAAATTTCTTGGAAAATGATGTGTTTTAAGTCTTAGTAAAAACTTAGTAGACTTATATTATGTCGAGATAACAGATAAAACTGAATATTACATTGAATTTGAGCCACTATATAGGAAATATGTTCCTTTAAACAAAATTAAAATGTTACACCCCCCCCCCGGAGACAAAAGACAATGTAAAAAAATATTTTAAAATGAAGTTGCTATTATTTTGGCATAATAGGCCAAGAAATGACATATTATTACATAAAAATTAATTATTATTTAATCTATTCAAAATTCAACAATTTTACATGGAAAATCCCTTATTTACCAATGGATAACTTATTTACTTCTTGAAATTTTGAATAGTTTTCAATGGATACTTTCAATATCTTAGGTAAACAAAATCTCGCATTTTCTGATATTCACCCGTATACATTTAAGAATACAAAATACTAACAAACCATTTTTTTAAATTCTTATTCCTTTTGTATTACGCTTTCCATAAACTTACAGGAGACATTTTTAACTGAATCAAAACTATAACCGAAACTGAAATGTATCTATATAATTAAAAACCTAATTTCAACTGCAAGATTGCCATTTATAAGAACTCAGGTCAATCAGAAAATTCATTTTATAAGAAGTTTATCATTATATAAAAGTTGATATCTTTCACTGGGGAGTTTATTACAAAAAACATTCCTCTTACAATGTAAAACTCTTTACAGTTGATACGCGTTTTAAGCGTAAAAATAAAATATTAAATGAAACTTTTCCTATCTTTTGTACAAAAACAAATATAGAAATTGAAATCCAGAAATAATTTGAGTCTGCTTCTTCAAATGAGAAATTTTTTCATATGTTTGAAGTCTTCGTAATATTGTTATATAAGTCATTTGTAATTATTTGAGCGTTTTGAGTTGAAATGTAAAAACTATGTATGCGAAAAATTTCCTACATTTCATTAAAACTTTTGAAAAATTGTTCAGCTTGAAAATATATAATATGAAATGAAGGCTGAAGTAAAAATGTAAAGAGAACAATAAATAGATAAATAAATAAATAAAAATATAGCCATTTTATGATAATACAGATTTGATTAAGCTTAAGGTGGTGGGGGGGGGGGGTTGGCTTTCTTCGGTAGAAAAAATCGATTTTTTTTATTTATATTTTTCTATTCACTACATAGTCTGTAAATTATCCGTGTACAATGATTTGACCGAATTCGAAAAGCTATGTAAACAAAAATTCCACTTATTTTATTATAACTTTTCAAAACTGGTCAGTTTGAAAACATGAAATATGAAATGAAAGCTGAAGTAAAAATGTAAAGAGATAAAAAGCAATAAATAGATAAAGTAATAAATAGATAAAGCAATAAATAGAAAAATTAATATATAATTAAGATAGCTATTTTATGAAAATACAGATTTGATGAAGCTTAAGGATGAATTCGTTTGCCTAAAAGGGACAGCTCAGACAAGGAAACCAGGTCTGTAGAGCATAGTGTCCCTCCCGGTCGCCTTTATTAAGGTCTTTAAAAAAAGTTGGTACTACTCTGTTATCTCGTCGACTGATTTCGCCAAATCATACAAATCGTCAAACTAATAACCAAATTATACATATTGACGTAATTTTTATTTTAAATAATAAAAAAATGAAGAATTAGTACAATATCAATAAAAATACAAATAAAAAGTCGAAATAAAAAAATCACTTAATGGCGTTCTAAACATACATGTTGTATTTCATGATATTGAATACGACATTCAAGATCATCCATTATTGGCATTTAATGTTATATTTTGGCGATAATATTTTGGTCGACGGGATAACAGAGTAGTACCAAAAAGTTTTTTTTATTTTGAAAATTTACTTTAAACAAAAGTTTGATTTTTTCTTTCATTATATTTTTCCTATCCTCTATAACCTGTAGATTATCTTTGTAGAACAGCCATGCTTAACCTGCAGCACGCCGGCCTTTTATGTGCGGCTCGAGACACATAATCATTAATCCATACATATAAAATCAATGGTGCATAAAAATTATTTGAGACCTTTATTGCTGATTTTTTTTACATTTTTATACGAAAACAATCTGTCCTATTACTTAGAACTTAAATGCCTTGAAAAAAATATACAAGTCAAGGTTTCATTCGAAGTTATCAAGGTCGAGTAAATCATATTTCGAATATGTAATCATAAATAATCTATAAAAACATTCTAAATTCAAATGTGTATGGAATAAATCCACACTGCATATCATAAGGGAAAATCGAAACAAGTAAATTCTTCGCTGAACTTTTCTTTAACTAAAACGTTTAATAAGATAAAAATAAGTATTACAGTCCTAATTACATTATTTACAAAATTTAAATCATTGGGAGACATAATACTCCACTTTCATATCTGTTTTTGACTATAAAAGTCACATCTTTTTACCGAAATCAAATCATTCTAATCAAAACGAAAAAATGGGCTGCACTCTTATAAAAATAAGAGTGTTCTAAAAGTGGAAATTGAAGTTAAGAAAATTGCATAGCGCGTAGCGCCAATCCAACTGAAATTTTTTTTCTTCAGCCTTTTTCTTCATATAAGTGATATTTTTGCGTGTAGTCCAATATTTATGATACAGTGTTGTATACATTTTTTAAAGCTCGTCCCCAATAAAATTTCATTTCAAATTAATTATTTTTATACTATGTATTTTTACTATCAAATTTGTTTTTTATTTTTACATTGAGTAAAAAGTTAAAATCACTTTTACAAACTTGGAAATTCTGCTTTTTTACGTTACAAAATTTTATACTTTTTATATAAAACTACCTGTTTAAAAATCGGCACAGAAATTTTTTACACTATTTCGAATCAACAAAATTATTGGCCTATTTCTGCAACATCTGCAATAGAAATTTACCACGAAGTTTTTTGTTTGTAAATAGCGCTGTTAAAAATTTTGGCTACATTCCTTTCGAGACAGATGTTTAACCATACTGATAATATTAACTTTATTATATTGGTTTGTTATGCTACTTTTATTCCTATGCTATTTTAATTAGAAATTTTTAATTGTTTTGTGGCCCTCGAATTTTTTTCAACTGAAGATTAGGCTACCATTGCTTCATCTTGTATGTGATTGATGAAATGTTTAGAGTGATAAATAAAGAGAAAAAACCTACTGTCCCATTCTTCCCAATGTCCCACCCCATCCCATTCTCCCCACTGAGATAACTATAAAATATTTTAAAACATTGTTTTTATAAAAATTGTGATATTTCCGCAATAATATTTTTGGTCAATTAATCTCAATATTTTCGCAAATATTTTCCAAAAACGATTACAACTACCGATATTGTACTTAGTCAGTTTTAATGAAAAAATCCTCTAAATTTTATATATTATGTGGTTATATATATGTGATTACCGATGCTGGATTTGTTTGTGTCTCATATTACGCGGCAGAATTGTGTGCTCATGAAGACTATTCCATCTTGTGCTGTAGTTGCAGCCTTACCAACATATCTGAGTGAGAGATGCTGAGTTGGCTATCGTCTTCGTAGCTTAAATGGTAGAACACTTTGACCACTATTCCAAGGGTTCCGAGTTCGATCCCGGCTTGAACATTTCTCCCTCTATTGTTCTACGCTTAGTTATCAATGTGATATTTCACGTAATGAATATTCCTAAATTTTATATTGTTATTATTATTTAAAATTTCCAGTATATTTTCAGATAGTAAAGAAGATAATTACTGTTATGTAACAATTTGTTGATAAATAATTCCGTAGATAAAGGGTTAAAGCATTAGCGCAATGCGTCCGTAAGCTTATACTGTTTTGGAGCATTATAAGCGAAATTTACAAAAATGGCTTTTCTAAAACTGGGTGGTATCTGAATGCAAAAATTATGAAACCGATCTTGCTATTAAAAAAAGAGAAATAAAGACGATATAATTTATTGGAATTTGGACCACTTTCAATCTTTTTCTTTTTTCAAATTCTTTCCACTTTGTTGATTTTCAACTTTTTGATCGCAAGGTAATCAAATAATGATATAGTGCTTTAGTTTAATCTATTTCATTATTTTTGTAAATGCTTTACTAAAAACGTTAAAACTACCGATATATTTTAACAGTTGAGAAAATATCTAAATTTTATATTATTATTTTTTCAAAGATTCAGTATATCTTCAAATATTACACAAGATAATTATTGTGACAAAGAAATTTCTTGATAAATATTTCCATAAATGAAGAGTTAAAGCATTAGTGCAACACACCTGTAAGCTTGCGTAGTTTTGGAACATTTTAAACACAATTTATGCAAAATGACTTTTCTGAATCTGGACAGGATTAAACACAAAAATTATGCAACCGATCTTGCTATTCAAAAAAGAGAATTAAAGGTGATGTAATTTATTGGAATTTAGACTAATTTCAATCACATTTATATATATATATATATGTGTGTGTGTGTATATATATTTTAGAAGTGAGCCAAATTGCTAGAAAAGTGGTCAGAAATAGACCTTTTTTTCTAATTGCTTTCATTTTATTGATTTTCAACGTTTTGATGACAAAGTGGTTATAGCCCGAACAACATTATCTTTTTCCATAATCCGTAATGGAAATTGATTGCAAACGACCTTGGCGATCTATCAGATCCCGCCCTAATTCGAAGTACACGCTATAGGGCCTCAACCCACACAACTGGAGCTACGTTATTCTTTTTTTAATTACTTCTTTAAGTTCGTCAAGTAATAACAAATAACAAACCCCGCCCCCCCCCCCAAAAAAAAGTGACTTAAAATCTTTATCTTTTTTTTCTATAAAAACATTGCAAAAAAAGTTTTTTTTTCGGGTTTTTTTCTTTTAATTTCTTAACTTAAACAAATTCTAAAGCATTTATATTGACTACCGAATTGTATAAATAATTAATTACATAATTGAAATATTTTATATACTCTGAAAAATAAAAATATCTAAGTGCTAAAGAAAATTTCATTTTAAATAGAAGAGAACTATCCTTGTGAAAAAGATCTGTCTCAAAAACCTGAAATTAAATATAAAGAATATCCAAAGAATTTTGGCATTCACTGAATAAAATAACAAACATATAAAAAAAGGTTTTTTTTAAGATTTAATAACAACTCGTGATTAATTAAATTTTTGATGAATATTTTGTCAACATAAAATTTTACGCAAAGCAAAAACTCGCTTACAATAAAAAATAAAGAATGGAATGTGAAATTCTTGAAATACCAACCTCCTAAAAGCGAAAAAAACTAAAAAGTTTTGTACAACTTTTTCTCTTAATTTCGTATAAAGAATTTTTATTCAAATAGTTCGTTTGATCAAAACTTATCCCCAGCTAAAAAGTAAAATAAAATTAGATTCGTTAGATGTTAAGAAATTTTTTAAATTGTTAATGATAAACGAATAAATTAATTAGGTTTTGAAAGTAACGGAAGAATCGGGCAGTAACATAATGAAATCCAGACATTTTTTTTACTCTCTAAATTGTATCTTATGTGAAATAAAATTTCTTTTTCTTTAATGCTTATTATAAAACTTTGTATTATTTTGGTTACTCAGTATCTAATTATGATATAAACTACAAATAATTACAACGGTAATTTATTACAGAATAAGTAAATGTAAGATTTCATAAATTTTTTAAGTATTTGCTTAATAAAATCATCATTGTTTATCTACAAAAATAAAAATGTTTTTTGCTGAATATAAATCATTCCAATAAAAATTACTTATATTGTAAATAGATTTCTTTATGATATGATAAATTGATTATCTATGATGCAAGTATGAATCTGAATTTTCATTTTTTGCGATAAATAACATTATTTTGCTATCCATTCTTTCCATTCTGTCAGCATAATAATGATATGTTAAAAATTTAGTCAATTTCCTATAATGTAAAGCAATTTCTCTCTAAGAAATAAGAATTTACAGTCATTCTAAATTTTTATATTTCACTATAAAGCCTTCATCCATGCAACGGAGCCACGTCAATATTATTTTTTTTATTCGTCAAATGATAACAAATACAAGCAAAAAACCTGAATTTAAAATCTACATTTTTATTCTAAAAAACATTGTAAAATATATATATATATATATATTTTATTAGTTTTTTTATGGACAACCGCATCCTTAAACTCAAGGCGTATTTTTTAAAACTATAACAACAAAATATTCATTAAAAAATAATTAGAGTTTTGTCAGCTATTTACCAACGTATGAAAAGAAATTTGTAAAGACTACTCTTATTATTTTTTAACTTAAACAAACTCTAAAGCATTTATAATGCCTACCGTATTGCGTAAATATTTAATTACATATTTGAAATATTTTATATACTCTGACAAATAAAAATAATTAAATATTTAAAAAAATTTCATTTTAAATAAAAGAGAGCTATCCGCGTGAAAAAGTTCTATTGCTAAAAAGTGAATTTAAATATAAATTAATATCCACAGAGTTTCCTATTCACTTAAGAAAAATAATAAACACATAAAAAAGTTTTTTTTTCAGATTTAATATCATGACTCGTGATTAATTAAATTGTTTGATGAATATTTTGTCAACATAAAAATTTAAACAAAGAAAAAACTCGCCTTCAAAAAATTAAAGAATGGAATGTGAAATTCTTAAAATACCAGTCTCCAAAAAAAGAAAAAAAAATTCAAAGACGTTTTGTACAAGTTTTACCATTAATTATTTCGTAAAAAGAATTCTTATTCAAATAGTTCGTTTGATCACAAGTTATCCCCAGCAAAAATGTAAAATAAAATTAGACTCATTAGATGCTAAGATTCTTTTTAAATGCTTAATGATAAACGAATGAATTGATTAGATTTTTGAAGTACTGAAATATTGGGGAGTAATGTAATGGAATCTAGACATTTTTTACTCGCTAAAGTGTATTTTATTTGAAATAAAATTTCATTTTTTAATGATTATTATTAAACTTTGTATTATTTGGGTTACTCAGTATCTAATTATAATATTAAATGAAACAATTACAACGATAATTTATTAAAGAATAAGTAATTCTAATATTTAAAAATTGTTTAACGATTTGCTTTGCATAAGTAAATCTACGAAAGTTAAAATGTCTTCTGCTGAAAATAAATCATTCCTATAAAAATGACTTATATTGTGAATATATTTCTTTGCCATATGTTAAATTGATTATTGATGCAATTAAAGACATTTTTTAGATGAATAATAATTTCTTTCTTTCTTTCTTTCCATTTTGTTTGTATAATAACGATATATTAAGAATTTAGAGAATTTTCTATAATGTAAAGAAATTTCACTATAAGAATTAAAAATTTCAAGTCGCTCCAAATTCCTATAATTGGCTATAGAACCTCCATCCACACAAAGCAGCCACGTTATTAGTGGTATTATTATCATTATTATTATTTTGTGTTCATCAAGTGATAACAAATAACAAGTAAAAAAATTGGAGCAAAAATTTTTATTTTTATTATAAAAGAGCATTATTAAAAAAAAGTTTTATTTTGGTTTTCAACGGGCACCCCATTCTCCTAAACACAAAGCGCTTTTTTTAAAATATATGTACATACATATATATATATATATATATATATATATATATATATATATATATAGCAACAAAATATTCAGTAAAAATTTTTAGAGTTTTATCAGCTATATACCAACATATGAAAACAATTTTGTAAAGACTGTTCCTGTTTTTTTTTTAACTTAAGCATTTTTAATGACTACCGAATTGTATAAATACTTAATTACATAATTGAAATACTTTGTATACTCTGAAAAATAAAAATATCTAAGTGCTAAAGAAAATTTCACTTTAAATAGAAGAGAACTATCCTTGTGAAAAAGATCTGTCTCAAAAACCTGAAATTAAATATAAAGAATATCCAAAGAATTTTGGCATTCACTGAATAAAATAACAAACATATAAAAAAAGGTTTTTTTTAAGATTTAATAACATGACTCATTATTAATTAAATTGTTTGTTGAATATTTTATCTACATAAAATTTTACGCAAAGCAAAAACTCGCCTATAAAAAAATTAAATAAAAGAATGTGAAATTCTTGAAATACCAACCCTCGTAAAAGCGAAAAAAGAAGTAAAAAATACAACTTTTACTATTAATTTCGCATAAAGAACTTTTATTCAAATAGTTCGTTTGATCACAAGTTATCCCGAGCAAAAAAGTAAAATAAAATTAGACTCATTAGATGCTAAGAAATTTTTAAATGGTTAATGATAAACATAATGGATTAATTAGATTTTTGAAGTAATGGAGGAATCGGGGAGTAATGTAATGAAATCCAGACATTTTTTTACTCGCTAAATTATATCTTATGTGAAATAAAATTTCATTGTTTTAAATGTTTATTATCAAACTTTGTATTATTTTGATTACTCGGTATCTAATTATAATATTAAATAGAAATAATTACAGCGGTCATTTATTACAGGAATAAGTAAATGTAATATTTTAGAATTTTTTTAACGATTTGCATTGCATAAATAAATACCGTTGTTTATCTGCGAAAGTTAAAATGTCTTCTGCTAAAAATAAATCATTCCTATAAAAATGACTTACATTGCAAATATATTTCTTTGCCAGATGTTAAATTGATTATTTATGATGCAAATAGCGTCTGCATTTTCATTTTTTTAGATAAATATTTTTATTTTGTCTTCAATCTTTCCATTATGTCTGCATAATAACGATATATTAAGAATTTAGTCAATTTTCTATAATGTAAAGATATTTTTCTCTAAGAAATAAGAATTTACAGTTATTCTAAATTTTTATAATTCACTATAATTCACTATTTTTTACCCAGATTTAATAACATGACTCATGATTAATTAAATTATTTGATGAATATTTTGTCAACATAAATATTTAAACAAAGCAAAAACTCGCCTTCAAAAAATTAAAGCGTGGAATGTGGAATCCTTGAAATACCAGTCTCCAAAAAAGAAAAAAAAATCAAAGAAGTTTTGTACAACTTTTTCTCTTAATTTCGTATAAAGAATTTTTTTTAAATAGTTCGTTTGATCACAACTTATCCCGATCTAAAATGTAAAATAAAATTAGATTCATTAGATGTTAAGAAATTTTTTAAATGGTTAATGATAAACGAATGAATTAATTAGATTTTGAAAGTAACGGAAGAATTGGGCAGTAACGTAATGAAATCCAGACGTTTTTTCACTCACTAAATTAGATCTTATGTGAAATAAAATTTCATTTTTTTTTTATGCTTATTATCAAACTTAGAATTTTTTTATAACTCGGTATCTAATTATAATATTAAATACAAATAATTACAACGGTCACTTATTACAGGAATAAGTAAATGTAATATTTCAGAATTTTTTTAACGATTTGCTTTGCATAAATAAACAGCACTGTTTATCTACGAAAGTTAAAATATCTTCTGCTGAAAATAAATCATTTATATAAAAATGACTTATTTTCTAAATTTATTTCTTTGCCAGATGTTAAATTGATTATTTATGATACAATTAGATTCTGAATTTTCATTTTTTGAGATGAATGATATTATTTTGCCTTTCATTCTTTCAATTCTGGCTGCTTAATAACGATATTTTAAGAATCTAGTCAATTTTCTACTGTGTAATGCAATTTTTTCTCCAAGAAATAAGAATTTACAGTCATTCTAAATTTTTATAATTCACTATACGGCGTTCATCCATGCAAAGGAGCCACGTCATTATTATTTTTATATTCGTCAAATGATAACAAATAACAAGCAAAAAGCCTGAATTTAAAATCTTTTTCATTTTTATCATTTTCAAGTCATTTTATCTTTAAAAAATATTGTTAAAAAGTTTTCTTCCAGTTTTCTACGGGCACACCTCCCCCATTTAAACATAAGGCGTATTTTTTTAAAAATACAGCAACAAAATAGTCAGTTTTAAAAAAATGTAGAGTTTTATGAGCTATTTACCAACGTATGAAAATAATTTTGTAAAAACTGCTCCTATTTTAAAATATTTTAACTTAAACAAACTCTAAAGCATTTATAATGACTACCGAATTGTATAAATACTTAATTACATAATTGAATTATTTTACATACTCTGAGAAATAAAATAATTAAGCATTAAAGAAAATTTCATTTTAAATAGAAGAGAACTATCCTTGTGAAAAAGGTTTGTCTCTAAAAAGTGAAATTAAATGAAAAGAATATTCACAGAGTTTCGGAATTCATTTAAGAAAAATAACATTCATATAAAAAAAGGTTTTTTCCCAGATTTAATAACAAGATTCATGATTAATTAATTTGTTTGTTGAATATTTTGTCAACATAAAATTTTACGCAAAACAAAACTCGCCTCCAAAAAATTAAAGAATGGAATGTGGAATTCTTGAAATACCATTCTGAAAAAAAGAAAAAAATATTTCAAAGAAGTTTTGCACAAGTTTTATCATAAATTTCGTATAAAGAATTTTTATTCAAATAGTTCGTTTGATCACACCCAGCAGAAAAGTTAAATAAAACTAGACTCATTAGATTCTATTTTTCTTTAATGGTTAATGATAAACGAATGAATTAATTAGATTTTGAAGCAATGAAAGAATCGGAGAGTAATGCAATGAAATCCAGACAAGTTTTTTATTCGCTAAATTGTATCTTATTCGAAATAAAATTTCATTTTTAACACTTTCCAATAAAGTTGAGAAGTGTTTATGATTTCGGTTTGTCAGTCTGTCGGTCTAACCGTTTGTTCGTCTGGCCGAGGCCTAACATCCGTAAATGTGAACGAACTGCCCTGAAGTTTTCAGATGTTATTTACATTTACCCTACCACGAACCCTATTTCAAATAAAAACTCTAGCACTATTAGTTTTTTTTTCAAGGTCATTCAAAAGTTTACATTTACATTACGGCCTATGGAAAAAAATTGATTCAAATGAATTTTAAAGATGTTACACCCTGAGAAACATATCAAAATTTATATCCGTTTATGAAGTGCATTAAAATATGAGCTGAAAAAAATAGCTATTATTCTTTTACAGGGCCACACAAAAGAATTCCTTTACATAATGGTAAACATGGGAATTGTGGTTTGGTTTGGTTTGGTTTATCTTTGTCGTCCGATTATCTACACTAGGGATATAGGACCTGGGGGAGAGTGCCCTTCGTGGGGGTCTTTCTAAGGGAACCTAACCCGTATTTACGCAACGTTCGAAGAAAACCACGAAAAACTTCGAACGGTTAGGCCGACGGCCGCGATTGGGTTCGAACCCACCTGCCGTCTACCAGTTGAGAGGTCCAAACCTCTCGGCCACTGGTGGGGCCCATGGGAATTGTGTACGACACATTTTAATTATATTAAACTATTTCTTACATAATGAAATTTATATATGTCTTTGAAGCTTAATATAAAGTATACGAAATACTCAGGCATAATACGAATTGCGTAGCATTTACCAATGCATAGCATTTTTTTATTAATTTACAGGGACACTCAAAAGAAATCGGTCACAGCATTGTCTTTGCGTAATAGATGCTTAAGAGTAAATCTTAAAATTCGGTATGCGCTTTTATATTTAAGAAGTTCTTTGCATATAACAATTTATATATAAATTCTATATCTCGTATGAGTTTTGGACAAAAGTAATCGTATATCATTCTCCTTGTTATAGGAGATTGCTGAAGGGGAATTTTCAATTGAAATATATGTATCGCTTAAATAAACTAAATTTTGGAATGCATGTTGTTAACAGATACAAATCTCTATATCATACAGTGGACTGCTTAAAAAATTGGATAATTTTCCAATTGTAGATGGGAACAGCTGAAATTCGGTTTTGAAATGCGTTACACCTTTCCATATGGTAAAATGAGTGGTAATATGTTAAACTTTTAAACAGTACAATTTTGTTACATTATTCTGAATGTGTTGGAAAGTGCTTCATAATCTATGCTTAACGCATGAATTTTTTTCCAGTTTTCTACAGTGCTCAGCAAAAGTTTAGACAATGATCGATTACGCTTCTATATTCAGAAGTATGTACCGAATTTTTGTAATCCATCTGTCATATATTACTTGTGACTTACCCTTTATTTACAAACAATAAATTTTAAGTTTTACCTTTTCCATAATATATAATGGCAAAAAACGAAATTAACATTGTGGCAAAAGTATAGACAATTTGTACATTTACAGAAAAATAACTACAATTTAAAATCAAGTTGCACCCACATTGTCTGCAACTAGTGCAAGAATGTGAATTTTCATCGAAGAAAGTAAATGCTGTGTCACTTGGGGGTCTATTTTGAACCAAACATGTTCAACAGCAGCTGAAAGCTGATTAACGGGAAAATATTGCTGAAATTTACATAAATCTTACGACATATGATGTTACAAAGGTTTTCGATTATGTTTAGATTAGCGCTACACGCTGACCAGTTGATATCAGTAGTATTTTCAGATTTAAACAAAGTTTTTGTTTTGTATGCAACATGAATAGACGCATTATCTTGCTAAAATCCATACTTTGGACCAGCTAAAAGTTCCCCAAATGACTAACAAGTAAGAAAAATCATGCGTTAAGCATAGATTATGAAGCACTTTCCAACACTTAATGAAATCTTTAACAAAACTTTGTTATTTAAGGAAATAATAGTGTATAGCCAAATATACCCAAATATGTATTCCAGTACATTAGAACAGCCCTGTATTTCATATGTTAGTATATACATTAGCTTAGCAAGAAAATACCCAGTAGCTTGAAATTTCTTTTTCAGCAATTCATACTATTAGATGGAAACATACTTGACTACTTTTGTTCAGCCCTGTAGTTTACATTGTGCCTTTATTACACGTCAGCATTAGGCTAAAATTTATTGTAAACTGAAACACTTTTAAAACAACTGAAATCACATTCTCATAAATCATCATTCATAGGCGTCCATGTACCGAATTCTTTGCGTGGCCCTGTATATCCCTTTACCTATATTCTGCAAACATTTCTCAGTAAATTGAATGCAGCTCAGCGTAAAAATGCATAGCTTATTTAAGAACCACGTTTAAATAATTTACGCTCATATCCTGAATAAAATTTCATATAATTATTCAGGTGAGCTCTTTTGGGTAGCCCTGTATATCAACTATAACATTTATACACACCATATAATGTGCATATATTTAGCGAAATATAAACGCGAATATCATAATTAAAATGAATTTCATCCCTCCATCAGCCATATACGGTAGACATATACTATAGACATATGCGGTACTTCGGAAAGAATATACTATTTGAAATCTTTTGTATGGCCCTGTAAATGCTATGTACTTCATATTATGAAAGACAGTAGCGTATAATTTATACTAAGCTTCAGTGACATATATCAATT
Source organism: Maratus speculifer (assembly GCA_964019185.1). Classification (NCBI taxonomy): domain Eukaryota; kingdom Metazoa; phylum Arthropoda; class Arachnida; order Araneae; family Salticidae; genus Maratus; species Maratus speculifer. Next base: position 293,041,895 of record OZ025294.1, on the reverse strand, counting down.
TTATTATACATGAAACAGCTTAATATATTTAAAATATGTCACACATAATTCCCCCTTTTACCATTATCTAATGGAATTCTTTTGTGTGACCCTGTAAATGAATAATAGCTACATTTTCACCTTATATTTTATAGGATGCATATTTTAATATGTTTGGCAGGGTATAACATCTTTAAAATTCCTTTGAAATGATTTTTCCCCATAGGCTGTAATGTAATAGGAAACTTTTGATTCGCCCTGTAGATAAACTAATCATGGTAGAAACTTCATTTTCGATAGGACTTGTGCTAGGGTAAACGTCAATAACGTCCTAAAATTTCATGGCAATCCGAGTATATTAACGGTTTTTCCCCATGGGCCGTAATGTAATGGAAAACTTTTGATTCGCCCTGTAGATAAACTAATCATGGTAGATACTTCATTTTCAGTAGGGTTCGTGCTAGGGTAAGCCTCAATAGCTTCCTAAAATTTCATGGCAATCTGAGTATATTAACGATTTTTCCCCATAGGCCGTAATGTAATGGGAAACTTTTGATTCGCCCTGTAGATAAACTAATCATGGTAGATACTTCATTTTCAATAGGGTTCGTGCTAGGGTAAACCTCAATAACGTATAAAAATTTTATAGAAATCCGAGTATATTTACGGGAGTTAGAGCGCGGACAGACGGACAGACGGACAGACGGACAGACGGACAGACGGCCATCCGGCCAGACGGACAGACGGACAGACGGACAGACAAACCGAATGCATAAGCACTTTTCAACTTTGTTGGAAAGTGCTAAAAATTGATCCCCAAAGTATGTATGTAGTCTTGTGTTGCTTGACAATCATTGATAACTCCAGGGATACACGAGCATTAGAGGAAAGTGATTACCAAATCATTAAAAAGTCACCTCCTTGTTGTCGACTTAAGAAAGTCCCAGGCTCTTTATTGCAAGTCGTGCCAATAATATGCCCACCCGTTTGGACCATTCAAATTTCACTTTTTTTTCGTTGCTGAATATCATAGTGTACCATTTGGGTCCATATAACGTACGTTTGCAAGTTCATTGCATTCTCGCAAATTTATGGCGAGATTTTAAAGCTGGTTGTTTTGTCATTTTCATGTAAATTGATTTATCTCTTTCTTTAATTCATCTACGAATCATATTCATCGACACAGAAAGTCCTGACTTACTTTTAATGTGACTAGCAGTCATCATTTGTGTGATTGCCTGTTTATGGATCCTTTGGTCATCTCAATTTCTGGTCATACAAGATATTCCAGATTTATATTTTGTTTTGAAGGAGTTACTCTTAGACTATACTTCATAAACAGACCACTTTGGACGATTCAAAGCAGCTGAAATTTCTGGAATAGTCTTCCCTTTCCATTTCAGGTTTCCAATTTCAATTACCTAATTTAACTGAATATTTTTAGCTCGCGGCATCTTCACTAACTGATGCCATATCGACGTTTACTTAAATGCTTGAGACATGTGACATCGTAACTTAGAAATTTTTTATTTTTTCATGAACAATTGGCAAAAAAATCAAAAAAGTGTCTAAACTTTTGCAACATGGAAATTTTACTTTTTTCAGTTAAATTAAATATTATCTTATATTATAACCATTATTTTTATCCTAAAATATCTAAACTATAATTAAAAATAATTATAGCCATTTGTAAAACTCAAATGTTCGTATTTCTTATTTAAAGATTAAATAACACCAGTGTCTAAACTTTTGCTGAGCACTGTATTATTCTAATTTTTTGACTTGGATCTGGATATCTTTAATGCATAAGGGATAAAAATTGAAGAATGCTAAGTTAGTTAACAAAACTATAGGAAATTTTCGTAGCACCCTTCTGCTTGAACACATTGAAAATGGATGTTTCCCTGTTCCCCCAGAACCTACCCTTTTGAATAGTTACTACAAGTTAGTAACAGCTGATAACTCTACAGTTATAAATACCTCCATTAACTTAATCATTTGCAGACTGCGGTTAATTTAATGAGTTCCTAGAGTGAAATAGGTTTGATATTTTTTTACTGAGCATACTTCAGCATTTTATTTTCCTCATCTTTAATAATCCAATGTATATATTTACCCTTAACAGATGAAAACAGAAATTAATTTTAAAAAAAATTACCCATTTACTTTTTACTCTTACTTGCGAAATGTTTAGTCTTAAGTATTCATTATGAAAGTAATCTAAAAAATAAAAAAGGCATTATTTAGGAAACAAATATGTATTAGAAGAACATACATTAGTATAATAGAGAAAGCAAGAAATGCTAGTCTCATTAAGTAGAAATATGTATGTTTCATATTTTAAATAATTCTTTATGTTCCCGTCTATGTTTGTTTAGCCTAGGAATGCAAATAACAATAATATAATTCAGGAATGTAATTATTTATTCTTTAACTAACTTATTTTTTTTTCTTTAATTTGAGTTTACATTCGTTAGCCCTTTATTTTGCAAAGAATTTTTCAATTCAAGGTTTTTAAATGCCAAAACAAAAAGAAACTACTAGTTTTTAAAGTAGCGCAAGTAGTAGGGGTTTCAGATGTCTTGCTTTTTACAGAAACGATATAATTTAACAACGTATCATATTTAATTTTTACTCCCAATAAAACATACGCGAATCAAATTTTTGTTATAGACAACTTAAAATCTCTTCTATTTAATTTTTTTTAGAATTCTGTATTAAAATTACTATATTTTTAGGTTGAATTTTCATAAAAGATTTAAATTTACTTTTTTATCTTGTTTTATATTATTTACTTTAATTTTTATACTAAAAGATTCTACAAACTATGTAGATTCTTACAATACTATGTTTCATCCTGTATTATTTTTTGTATAATTAAACATTTAAAAAAAAACCTTTTTCTACAATTCCTTTTTTCTATTGTTCTAATTTTTGGAATTAGAACTGTATATTTTTAATGCATAAGGTATAAAAATTGAAGAATACTAAATTAATAATAAAAATTGGCGGAACTTTCCACAATACCTTCCTGCTTAACACTTTGAAAATGGGTGCTCCCCTGTCCTCCCTAAACCTACTCGCTCGAGACATGATCAGACTTCGAGTAATCGTAATCGTGTAACCGTAATCGATTATAATCGACTACATAAAACTGTGTAATCACATTGTAATCGCAATCGTAAATTTTAATTTCGAAATAATCGAGATATAATCATAATCAAAAGATTTCACTTTGATTACAATCATAATCTAATCGTAATGGCAATGTAATCTGTATCAAAAAGCTATGTAATCGTAATCGAGCACAAATAAACGATTACGTTATATGATTACATCTTCTTTTTTCCTTCTTCCTTTCGCGCAGTCCATAAAATACTTCGTCGGTGAGTTAAACATTGCACCAAATAAAGAGTGTCCACGTTTGCAGCTCAAATCGCCCCTAAAGCAGGGCTAAAGAAGATATGTTATCTCTAGCCTTGCCCTAAAGTAAGAAGAGGTCATAGGTCATAAGGCAGCAGTTCGGGCGGGTGAAACAGAATGCATTTTTACACGGTATATAGTCAGTGTCAGTGCTATAGAGGGCTGCTCCTGGTATATAGTAGTATAAGACATAGAAATAGTCTGACTTTGTTAAAAGGTATGGGAATTGGGGGAAAAACTCTTTGTGGTCATTCAAAGGATCTTGTTTCGCGGGTTATTGAGTGGGATTGATAATGGATAAAAAAGAAAAAAAGAAAGAAAAGTACTATATTTATGGTTTTATTATGGGCACTTAGCAATTTGACAGACATCACCTTCTTTCAAATGTGGGAATCGGAGAATAATGAAAATTGGGGGAGGGGGGGAGATGCTTAAATTGCATGTGACAATTTATCTAACAGCTCATTCGCATGTTGGATTTCTCAGTGGTTATATCTAAGTGGTTGTTGGCCAAGAGAAACAAAAAAAATTGAAGATTATTTCACGGAATCTGTATCAGATTTGAATGAAAAAGGCGTGAAATTTTTTAAATAGAAATGCAAATTGTGCTCGTCAGATGTCAGGGTCTCCATAAAAACAAAGTCCAATTTGAACATCCACATGCAAGTAATTTTTTAATAGATATATACATATTGTATAGATTTATTTTAGAAATATTGCATAGTTATATCATGTCTTTTTCTTTTAAATTGTAGTGAAAGGATTTTTTTATATTAAATTAACTATATAGTGTTTTTAATCATAAATATAAAGTATGTGCTTTGTGATTGTATGTGATTGTCCTCAAAATTTGTATTTTAATATATCTGGATAAGTTAAACATATAGATCAGTTTTCTTACAAAAGTTGTAATAATAAAAGATAGTTTATATGTATATATATATACATATACATATGTTTATTTTATCAGAATCCCTCCCCCCCCCCCCAAAAAAAAAGGAAAGTAAGGCAGGTTTGTTAATAAACATACGGGTGTAAGTAGGATTTTTTTAAGGGTAAAGGACAATGGTAATGATATCTAGTTGTTGGTAAATTCTTTTAGCCTATGCACCGACAAATTCAATGACGAACCCCTGAATTTTGAAATGTAGCCACCAAATTTTGTTATCTCTGATTATTTTTTAAAAAAACTACCAAAAAATCTCTCTAAATGAGTTATAAATAAATAATGGGGAAAAAAGGTAGTTAATTTTTTTACCAGAAAGGTTTGTTTCCCCCTCTCCCCTGCCCCAATATACTCCTACCAAAAGACAGTATTTTATATTATTATTATTATTATTATTATTATTATTATTATTATTATTATTATTTGCCTGTTAACGTTCATGTGTCTCAATTTTGTTTTAAATATGTGGTTCAAGGGGACAGAGGTATGCAAATGAAAGAAAAAAGAATGAATTGTTTTAATTCTCTCATTTCGCAAATTTTGGTAGAAACTTATTTTATTTAATTTTTCTTCATTTTTTAAATTTTGTTTTCCTTATTTGCCTAAATGTCTTGCAACGAAAGTTGTGAAACACGGGTCTTCCCCCTCCCCCAAATTTTAGTGTGTGTGTAAGGGGAGGGGGGGGCTCATTCTATGTACACCGGTATTCGTGAATTTTAAATCAGAATTTCGCATGTTACATATACCTATTCTATTAATCAAACATTCTTAGAAATGCTCTTAATTTCAAAATAAATTTATAATAATGAAATCAGTTCTAAAATATTCAAAAAGGAAAACATATATTATTTATATAGAAAAAAAATAGCTCATTTAATATAAATGATTTATTTTTCCTTTAAAAATAAATAAATAAAAGGAAACGCATATTTTGTAAATTTGTAACTCTAGTTTGTAACATGTAGACTACGGAATTACTGTAATCGAACTGTAATCGTAATCGACTAGTTCGGTAATTCTAATCTAACAAAAAAATATTAATCGTAATCCAAACGTAATCGTAATTTTGAAATAAAATAAAAAGAATATTGCCCAGTGAAACTGATGGCATTGAGCTCACAGGCTACGCATACTAATTGTACATTACAACTTTATATTTTCAAGGTTAATTCCGTTCGAAAAAAATTAATAAAGGGGAAACAACTCTCCCCTTTCCCCTTTTTTATACTTAATCATTGAACCCCCTAAACTATCAAAGACATTTTTATCATATAAAAAAATCTATATCCAAAATTCAGAACAAATCGGATAATTCTTAATAAAAACCCATTTATATAATTTAAGAAATGTTATCCTCCTCTTTTATACTTAAAAATTAAACTTCCGAAACTGTTCAGAGATTTGAACGAAATCTGACGATTCTGCATGAAAAACCCATTTATATAAATTAAGGAGAGGGGCATTAGAACCCCCATTCCCCCTGTTTATACTTATTAATGAACACCTAATGACAGTCACGGAATCGCCTCGTCAGAATGATCCTATATCTAAATTTTGAACGAAAACTGTTAATTCTACATGAAAAACCCATTTATATCAATTAAGGGGAGGGGCATGAGCCCCCCGTTCTCCCTCTTATACATATCGAATGAACTCCAAAAACTAATCAGGGAAGCGCCTTATCAGGATTACCTATATACAAAATTTCATGTGGATCGGCTATTTTTATCATGAGTTATCGCGTTACGCACGAACGAACATACATACAGAATGGGCGGGCACATAAGCTCACAGGCTATGATAGCCTGTGAGCTAAAAATGGATAATCGATTATGTAATCGTAATCAGGCTTGCATAAATAGAGACATAATCTTAATCTGTTTTTTAAAATTGAAAATAATCATAATCTTAATCGATTACAGTCCTCTGTAATCGACTCGAAGTCTGGACATGATACACTACAAGTTAGTAACAGCTGATAACCTCACAGTTATAAATAACTCCATTAACTTAATCATTTATCGTTTGCAGTTACTTTAATGAGTTTTCAGAGTGAAGTAGTTTTGATATATTTTACTGAGCATACTTCAGCATTTTGATTTCTTCATAATATTTTAAAGTAAATGTTTACCCTTTACAGAAGAAAAAAAAATTAATAAAAAAAAATTACCCTTTTACTGTTTACTCTTTCTTTTGAAATGTGTAGTTTAAGTATTCATTATGAAAGTAATTTAAAAATAAAAAAAATCATTATTTATGAAACAAACATGGATTAGAAGAACATACATTAGTATAATACAGAAAGCAACAAATGCTAGTCTCATTAAATAAAAATATGTATGTTTCATATTTTAAGTAATTCTTTATGTTCCCATCGATGTTTCTTTAGCTCAGGAATGCAAATAACAATAACATAATTCAGGGATGTAATTAGTTATTCTTTAACTAAATTATTTTTTTGTTTATCTTTAATTTGAGTTTACACTCGTTATCCTTTTATTTTGAAAAGAATTTCCAAATTCAATGTTTTTAAATGCCAAAATAAAAAAGCACTAGTTTTCAAAGTAGCGTTAAAAATTGGATTTCGGATGTCTTGCTTTTTACATTAACGGTGCAATTTAACAGTATATCACATTCAACTTTTTGACCCTCTAAAACAAGAATACAATTTTTAATATAGATAACTTAAAATCTCTTCTATTTATTTATTTTTTTAGTATTCTATTTTGGAATTATATATCTTTTTTTATATTGAATTTTGATTTAAAAAAATTTAAGTTTTTTATTTATCTTGTTTTGTATTATTTATTTTGATTTTAATGCTTAAAAGATTCTCCAAGCTATATAGATTCTTACAATACTATGTTTCATTCTGTATTACTTCTTGCATAAGTGATGCATAAAAAACCTTTTTCTACAATCCTCTTTTTTTCTATTGTTCGAATTCGTTGACTTAGAACTGTATATTTTTAATGCATAAGGTATAAAAATTGAAGAATGCTAAATTAATAATAAAAATTGGCGGAACTTTCCACAATATCCTCCTGCTTGAACACACTGAAAATGGGTGCTCCCCTGTCCCCCCTAAACCTACCTGCTTGAGACATGATTCATTGCAAGTTAGTAACAGCTGATAACCTTACAGTTATAAATGCCTTCATTAACTTAAACATTTGTCGTTTGCAGTTATTTTAATGTGTTCCCAGACTAAAATAGATTTAATATTCTTTATTGAGCATACTTCGGCATTTTCTTTTCTTCATAGTACTTTAACGTAAGTATTTACACATTACAGAAGTAAGCAGAAATTAATATTAAAAAAATTACACATTTTACTGTTTACTCTTTCTTGCGCATTGTGTAGTCTTAACTATTCATTATGAAAGTAATCTAAAAAATAAAAAAGCGTTATTTATGAAACAAACATAGATTAGAAGAACGCACATTAGAATAACAAAGAAAGCAACAAAAGCTAGTCTCATTAAATAACGATAAATACGTTTCATATTTTAAATAATTATTTGTGCTCTCACCTATGTTTGTTTAGCTTAACGGAAGCCGCCAGTGGACATATTAACTTGTTAATTTGAGAAATGAAACAATTTTGGGTACTTTAACAGATTACCCTAAATAATATTCAGATTAGCTACGTAATATGCATATTAACGGCTTTTGAGCTTTAGAGGTAATCTATATATTTTTTTAAGAACGTTTGTCGAATATATATTTTTCTTCAAGAACGTTTTGCGGTCTCAGTTTCTTTCGATGAGGTAATTTTTCCACTATTTGATTTTTTTGGCAATTCAGTGAAGTAGAGCAGATATCGAGCTCTAGCAGAAGGAATTACTATTATTATTCCTGTTATTATTTTTTTTTCCTTTTTTATGTGCTGCGTTGTTTAACTTTTACAGGATTGCTCGAATCTATGCCAATTCAATTAAAAAGTTTTTGAAGTTGGATGTTTGAAAGTGTAAAGTACGAGTACACGGTCATTAACAATAATAGTACACGGTCACAGTTTATATTGCTAGAGTAAATATTGTTAATGAGTTACTAAGCATATTATTTTTCCAAGTTGTGTAAATGATAGGTGGAATAGTAACAATAGTTCCATTGTACTGCTTTGGTAAATTTAAATTGCACTTCTGTAATTACAAATCAAAGGATTATTTCTTGAATATTTGCAAAAGGATTTAAGGATTACTAGTCTTTAATAAGTGAAACGATGATGTTAGCGACTTTGATAAAAATAATTATAAAATGTAAAAAGCGTTTTAGACTTAAAGCTCTAAGTTTTTTAAAGAATTAAGTTATTACTAATCCTTCATAGATTTGATACCATGCTTAGTAGCTTTTAAAATATAATTGCTTTTTATTTTCCAATAATAAAAGAATGAGACCGCTATTTCTATCAAGATAGTTAATTTATAAGCTGTATTCAAGAACGGAGGTAGATTGCGTATGCGCATTTGTCATAAAATAGATATTAAATCTAATATTTCATTTTAGAATCTACGAGAGTTTTAGTGATATTTATGTTAAATTTAGTCAAATGTTTGATGAAGTTCGCGTTGAATTCAAATTCTTTTCTCTGGCTGGTATATCTGTAGCTCGAGGGAGACATTTTAGATTTCCGGGAAGGAAATTTTACTTTTTGACAGTCGAAACCTCAAATATTCTGGGGAAGTCATCAAACATCGAAGACACTGCTTCGAGAGCGAAACCCCCCTCCCTCTCCGGACCACCCTCTGAATTCAACGTTGGATGAGGTGAGAATTATTTTGCAAGATAATAGATTTAAAGCACTGTTTTTTCAACCCCCCCCCCTTTATCTATTAAATCAGTTTTAATTTAAAAACTTACTTTTCATAAATACGATTGCAACACACAAAACATGGTGGGAGAAATACCACAGAGCAATGAAAAATATACTTATCTCATTTCTTAATTCACGAATATTTTTATAGCTACGATATTTAATTTTATTAATGAAGAACACGATTACTAATCCGTATATAATAATTACCATTTAAATAATAATTCTTTAAAAAATAATTTTTTTGTGATAGTTTTTCCTGATATGCATTATATGTTATCAGTCAATAAAAAAATAGAAAACAAAGACAAAAAAAATTAACGACGTGAATTGTAAAATAAATGCAAAGTAATTTTATTAAGAACGTATTTTGTTAATAACATTGTTTTCTATTAACTTACAAAAAATATATTAAAGATACTTGAAAAACAACAAAATTGCTTTAATGCAATATAAGTATTTAAAGGATGTTATTTGGAATGTCTTTTCTCGAAATTCCTTTCCATTGTTTAAAATCCATTAGCTTTGTACGCTAAATAAAGGAGATGAATCAAATCTGCTGGTTTTGATCCAGAAGTTTATCTTCAAATCTACTAGTGAAATTTATTTAACGACATGGAAAATGTATTGGAAACAAAAACTTGAATAAAAGATTGTATTACTAAAAATACCATTGAGTTTTCATTGTTTTGAACTTCAGAGCTCACGCAAATCAGAGCTCAATTTAAAATTTTCTAACTAACGTTAGGGGTTAAGAATAGAGAGAAATTAAAAATATTTTTTATTCCATTATCTTTAAACCGTTTCTCATATTGCTTATTAATATAATTAATATGAATGATTATATTTATGATACTAATAAATCAAAGTGAGACTTAAAAATTTTCATGAGGCAAAAAATGCTTTTCTTTGAATAGTTTTAAAAGAAAAGTTTGCAATTTCCGTAGAAATTGAACTGAACTTTCTTGAAAAGGTAAATCATTCGTATCTCTTCACTCGGATTTCTTTCATTCTCAGAATATAAATATTTTCCTTATATTCTTAGAATATAAATACTTTCTTTGGATTCCCAGAAGATGAATACTTATTCCTTATATACCGTTTCGATTATTAAGTAAAACAATTGCGTATTAAAAAAAAAAAAAACATGAGTTATTATCTATATCACTTCGATTAACTTTGAACTGTGATAATTACATATCTGTAATGAAATTTCACCAGCAGAGAACATTGTTTGTTTTTAATTGCTTCTGACTATTCAGTATTATATCAAAACTTTCTTTATGGATAATATATGTGAGAGTTATGGTAAAATTTTTGTAAAGATTTTTACGATGCATTGGGGAGAGCTGTAGAAAACCGGGTAGGCGGGTAATTCCGGGTAGCGCAGATTCTTCGTTGATTTAATCTTTTATTTGTCAGTCAACACCAGGAATTACTTGTAGAAAGTTATAATGGTATTTGTAGCTGAACAAAACGCTGTGGGATTATTTTTCGTGTGAAAGGTTGCGTTTGAAATTCTCTTTAAAAATTGTTTTGTGTGATTCTCAGTTTTACGCATATATTAACTATTTGTCAGAATATTAAATACTGGTTCTTACTAGATCTATTGGTTTGCTTTCTTGCTTGAATTTTAAGAGCTTTAATTTTTTATAACTATACGATTAAGAATTGTGACGATGCGTTTTTAAATTTGTGTGATGTTCGGGTGAAGCCGGGTACTTAAGAGAGGGTCAATTCCACGTATATCTGGTTTTGTCTTACATTCATGAAATTTTTTTTTAGGATATTTAATAATAGAGCATGGAGCTGTAAATTGCAATATAATACTGTTAGGTACTGTTAATCCTTTAAAATATCATTTATGGTATCTTTGAATTCGTACTACAAACAAGATGGAGTGGAATGGCGGTTGCTTTCCAATCCTGTGCAATCTATATCAAAAATATAGAAAAATTTCTACATATTTATTTTTGGCACATGGAACAACACATGTGGATTTCGTTTTTTTACATAACAAGAATGTTTTTGAATGAAATGAATTTTAAAGAATTTTCAATAGATACCCGGTTTTACCCGACTAGTGGGGTAAAACCAGATTTTTACATATTTCTGAAAAAAGCTATTTTCTTATATAATCAATTATATTTTTTTATGGGAAATAATATATTTTTTAGAGACAAAGATTCACTTAATATTAAAAAAGGCGTTCAGACTTTGTATTCCCAATTAATTGTATTTGAGAATAGTCGCTTTGTTGTAATCGCTTTTATTGATCGCTTTGTTGTAAATATTTTATCGTAAGTATCAAACGTATAACGCGTACGTCCATGTGGAATATGAAAATACAAATTTACGGTAAACGCTGATATAAATTTCCGTTCTTGAAATAAAAGCGGTCTGGGTACCAAAGTCCATTTGCCATTACTAGTGTTAATTAAATGACCAAGATTTGACAAAAGGTTAGCTACAAAAGTTTAATTCCTTGGTAAAAATAGTTAAAATAAATGGTGTCCGAATCAAAGGTCCTTAGTTTAAAATTCCCATTAAAAATATTTCTGGCGTAAGATATGGCGCTGTTTAAAAAATATGGTAGACAAAAGTTTAAGTTTGGCGACAGTTTTTTTTTCTTTTAATTTTGTTCATTCACCTGGCAGTGTTTCGAGTAGGCAAAAAGCAACATGTTGGCGCTATTAATGGACCTTTGCGTATTGAGTTTACTATGGACATGTTGTCTCATATAGAAAATGAATACGATTTCCTCAAGCAGATAATTTTTTTTCTGTGAAAGCAACATTTCATGCCTCTAAAAAATTGGAAGAAAACTTCGTTTTTATACCGATGAATTCCTCCCCCAAAAAGTTTTTTCTCCTGATTTAGTGAGTGATGATTTTATTTCATGGAGAGGGGAATGAAATAATTCTTTTATGTAGGACAAGTGGGGACCGTTTATTACGTATTTTTAAAGTCTGTATTGAATTACATTATCCGCAAGTCGATACAATCATTTTTTAAATTTTCGGCAGTTTTATTAATATAAATTTTACCATTATACTTTACGCAAATAAAATAAGCATTTACAGTAAATACTGAAGGTCATTCTCGATATTTCTTTTCACTATAAATTAAAATTCGATATCACTCTTTGGTCCACTTTCATAAAATGATTTTAATTGAAAGTATTTTTAATAACATCTTTAAACTTTGTATTTGCATAGATTCAACATGAAATAATAAAAAAATAAAAAATTATGTGGCTACCCAAATGATTATTATTTTCTTTTCAAAAATTTGGAAGTTGATGTAAGGTGTCCTGGGGCAATAACGCCAGGGTGGATAATAACGCCATGTGATAATATTGCGCATAAATATGAAGGAATCCAGGAAATGACACATGCGTTTTCTGCGCAAAAGGGATCTAAGTCATCTGAATCACAAACAATCGCTAAGTTAATTTGTTCTCTTTGCAGATCTTATTGATGGAACCAGCACGTAAAAGTCAACGCTAGATCTAAAATTTGCAAATTAAGTTCAGTGATCTGAAAGCTACATATTTATTAGGACATACTTTGTTTATTATATAAATTTATAGTGCATTTCATGTTCTTTTAAAATGTCGTGGAAATTTTTGGATGCATTCACGAGGCAGTTTGTAGTTTAATATATACTGCGCAATAAGTATAATCATGGTAATAATGTAATATACTGGCGTAATTACTCAGATTAAATCTTTTCAGTTTTGGAACTACATCCGAAGAAGATTTATTTTTTATTTTACGCTTGAGAGCGCATTACTTTCTTTTTGTAAAACCAAAAACGATAAAGAAAAATTAGTATGTCCTCAGTGCTGCTATTTTTTTCATATTTGCCAATTTATAGGGCTGTAGAGTTTCTATATATAAAATTGGACAATTTGCATGTCATTAATTCATCGTATTTTATAGTTTTTTTTGCGTGGTGTTACTACCCAACTTTGCGGGTAATAACGCCAAATAGTATTGGTCAAGAAAACACGCCATTACGTTTTATGAATACATATCTGCTAAAATATTCTTTCATATATACATTATCGATAAGTTGCTGTATCAGATCCTATATATTTTTGAAAGAACAAAATTAAAACTAAGCAGTAATAATATGTAGAACCTTAACGTGGCGTTATTATCCCAGGATACCTTAATTATGGAAAAAAAACTTCTCTATTTTTCTGTAATTTTAAACAATATAGTATCCAAATTTCATGTATATGTAAGCTTAAATCCTGAAAAATTAGAAGCACATTTTACATGCAGACATGTAGAATTAGATTTACTTTTTAACTATATAAAAAATATTTTTTAATTATAAATCGAAAACATCATTGAATAAGAAATTGAAAAATTAATGAGAAGGTGGCAGCTTATATCAAAGTAACATGTAGCAGAAAAAAAAACACATTTCTAATAGAGGAAGCACAATTTCTCCTTGTTTAAAACTTATAAACAATGAAGTACAGATTCCATTAAAATAACACAATAAATATTTAATATTTTAATGAACTTTTGTAATTAACTAAATAATTGCTACATTTAGTATGAAAACTACATAAAATGAATTCATGTCGTGTAAATAATTAATTTTCTTTTGCTAATTCTTATGTGGGTTAAGTAATACAATGTTCTTAAATACGTTATATAGATAATAGGGAATGTTAAATCTCAAGATAACGTTATTGATCTTGAATAAATTGTTATTATTGCTATTATTTTCTTCCAGCCAGATATTTCGTATATAATACTTAGTTCCTTTGGAAGTTTGGGCGTAACTTTAGGTACTTTGTAAAGTTACGCAACCAAAGGGAATTCAAGCAAACACGTTTTCTATTCACGTCTGAGGTAATTACGTTTTACTGCAGTCGTTACTCTGAGTAATTCTGTTATTATAATGTAGGTATTTATTATCATTATATGCAGCTCAATTTGTATGAGAGGAAATTACGCCAGTATTTTTTTAACTAATATTTTATTTCTTTTTTGTTCCTAGCCACAGTTTTCTGGGTGCATATATAAATAATTATTGAATTTTGAATTCTTCAAGGTTAAAATTTTTGGTACTACTCTGTTATCCAATCGACCAAAATATTATCGCCAAATTATAAGATTAAATGCCAATAATGGATGATCATGAATGTCAATTCAATGACATTAAATACGATACACGTGTTTAAAACGTCATTAAGTGATTTTTATTTCGACTTTTTATTTGTATTTTATTAATATTCTAATAATTATTTGTTTTTTATTACTTAAAATAAAAATTACGTCAATATATATAATTTGGCTGTTAGTTTGGCGATTTGTATAATTTGGCGAAATCGGTCGACGGGATAACAGAGTAGTACCAAATTTTTCAATGGGTTTTTCTTTCCTGGAATATTATTAAACTGCATCAGAATGAAACGCCATTAAAAAACCTATCAGTAGATATATTACTCGAGTAGGTGGCAATCTTAAGCAAGAATTTAAGATATTTGATTAAAATAAAATTTAAAATTTGTGGTTACTAAGCTTTTGACATTTTTGGTAGATTTCGTAGGAAATACTATCTATTACATTCTCAACTGTTCAAGTTTTTATAGGACAACTCTTAATGCAAAAAAAAAAAAAAAAAAAAAAAAAAAAAAAAAAAAAAATAGCAAATTTAAATAGTTATTCTTGTTTTATAAGATGAAAGGTATTCCACAAATAAAATAAAAGAAAATTGCTCTTCAAAACTTTCCGGCGTGAATTCCAAAACTAGAGAGAAGTCGGTCTATTACTGATGACGTCACACCCCGTATCCTTTGATCTTGAGTATTTCGATGGCAGCGGTTTTTCCCTTCTTTCTTATTCTTCTTCCGAAATATGAAAGGGTATTTATCTCGTGAACTATTGGATTACTGACTGTAATTTTTAAGCATTTCTTGATTCACTCGGCAAGAACTATCGAACGATGCCACTCTCGTCAAAATCCAGAACTGAAGTTGGGTATTCTCTCTACATTCTAAAAACAATCCGTTAAAAAAAACCGCAGAAAAATTAGATGTAATTTTTGTTTATTACATCTACTTTTACTGCAATTTTTACTACTGGCAACATTGCTGCGCCGTAAATTTGTCATTTTTACTTACCCATCATACGTAGTATAGGGTAAGTCTTGCAATCGTTTTGAAAATCGAAAATTTTTTTTTGACGGATTTACACGTTGTAGATAGTGGAGATTCCTAAAAACATATTTTTAGAAAAAAAATTTTGCCGTCCGTCTGTCTGTCTGTCTGTCTGTCTGTCAGTCTGTCTGTCTGTAAACGTTCTATCTCCCGAACAAATTGAGATAGAGACTTGAAATTTTGTATGTAGTTAGTATGTAAGAATGGGACGAACCCTATTTAATATCAGCAACCTCGATTATCCGGAACTATTTTTTTCTTACTCTTGAAAAATTCGTTCTGATGAAAGGTATATAAAAATTTTCGAATTTTTTTGTTCTAAGGAATGGAAGTAAAAGGCAATAAAATAACACACATTTTGCATATAGAACGAAGTCGATCGGATTATTAGTTGCCGAGATATTTGTAATCTTGTTTTCCACATTCTTCGATTTTTCATGACCCTGTATTTCATTCAAATTTCAATTCAGAAGTATATTTTAATTGAAAATGAGACGCTTAATCCGACGCAGTTAATTGTTAGTTAATATAATTATTATTTTTGGAGTTATAAGTATGTTTCTTTTACGCAGTTCGGTACTACTTGAGTAGTTTGGCGTTTTATATAATTTGTCGAAATTGGTACATCAGCAGTTCTTTAATATAGCATTACTATGTATATTAACAATATTTAAATTTTGTTTAATGTGAATTGCAATGCATTGTATAAATAGTTTCACATGTTTTATTTTCATATACATATCCATGATGGGTAAGTATTACGGTGGCCCCCAACGACTAGTTTTTTTCAGTGTAGTGAGAAGAAGTGCCATATGTAAATATTTGCTTTACAACAGACTAAAATATTTTAAACTAAATGATTGTTTTCCTCGAATCTAAAATTTTACAACACAACTTATTTTATTGATGTTTCTTGTTTTTAATTTTTATTCCATGACATTATTCTTAGATTTTCTGTACGATTAGATCGAATATTATAGATAAGTACATTGGATTAGATTCAAATAATTTTAAATTCAGTATCTGACAAAGTTATAAAAGTTACCATATGCATTTAAAATCAAAGCATTTCTTGCTATTGATAGATTTTCAACCTTTTCTTCTAAAAAATGGAGAAATATAAATATTTAATCTCATTTAAACAATTTCAGATAAATTCCATTGTTTCCATTTTTCCCCTTCTTTATAATTTAAGGGTGTGTTTAAAAATGCATCATTTATACGATAGCAGTTCATTGCGGATTCTTCATTATTTTCCAAAAATTTTCAAAATATTTGAGAAAATATCTGCAAAATTTCTACTATATAGATAGTGTCTTTGATTTTTGTTTCTATCTGTTTCATATTATTAATTATATGGTAGAATATTTTGCTAAAACTGATATTAGGACATTTGTATAAGAATAGAAACAAATATAAAGGTTTGTGATATTGCGAGTAGATTACAGGACGCTGCGGATTATCTATGTTTCCATACTTTTTACTTGAAAAAAAATAAACAACAAATTTTACCCTTTGCGTCAGATTGAATTAATATACTTATATAATAAAAAATCGTTTTCAAAACACAATAGTCAGTATTATTATGAAAAACATTCTAATTTTTTGTCAAATTAGGAGAAATTAATAATGTGTATTCATAAAAATAGCATTAGAAGTAGCTATAAAAACTATCGTACGTCAGCAACTTTTATAGAAAGAAATATACCCAAGTTATTCAATACCTATTCAGTATTACAACCGTTTATATTGGTCCTCTGACCTGAAGCACCGATGCAAACAAATATAAAGGGTTTTATTGAATGCGTTTGGAAATCACGTACATTATTAGTAGGCCTAATGCATAGCCTCTAACAAAAGCAAAGAATCTTTTTGTCAGGATATGGACATAGAGCTGAAGGGCAATTCGCTTGAATAGAAAAAAAGAAAAAACGAGAAATAGATTAAATTGTGTCATACTTTTCTCATATGCTTTTCGAAAAATGCTTTTTTAATGCTAATATAAAATATTCTGGTTCAAATATGATACTTGCACAACAATAATGATATAAAAAAGTATGTAATATTACTATACACACACATTTATCTAAAAAGAAAAAAAAATGAAAATGGTAAATAACTTTTTAAAATATACCAATTTGTTTTTTATCATTTACTTTTATCAAATAAGAATAGAATTGTACTATTGCATTAAATAGTACCCTGAAAAAAAAAAACAATATGCGACAAACAAAGATTTTAAGGCATATCGAATGCTCTGAACCAACTCAGTATATTTTATAACAGCTTACTGACTCTTTAAGAATGAATTTAAATGGGTGATAATCACAGTATAAACAAAATAAAAATGTAACTTTTATATTTATTAAAGTATAAAGCATAGGCGCAAATGTAATCAAGAATATTCAGACAGAAACGCAATATCTACTAAGAGAATAAATATAGATGTGAGTGTCAGTAAGCATAGGATTGGCACCTTAAAATTCAAAATATAAAATTAAAATAGACGATAGTAATCAATAAAAGATTTTTAAGCACAAGTCAAAGTCATTTTTAAGCACAATTTCCATCATTATAATAAAAAAATATATCCTTATTACTTTTTTCTATCTTCAATAGAAGAAAGTATTGTAATCGACATTTTTTTCGACTTCCGGTTTTAGACGGATTTACACTTTTTAAGGGTCAGAAATTCTAAAAAACATGTTTTTACAAAATGTCTGTCTGCCCGTGTATCTGTGTATCTGTGTGTCCCTGTGTCCGTGTGTCTGTGTGTCCATATGTCGCCATTCTACCATTAAAAATGTATGAAGATATGCATAGAATTGAACCAAATATTTTGTGAATTTTTTTTGGCTGTGGCAAGTAGGTCCTCCTTCAGTTTTGAAATATTTCGCCGGAAGGGGGCGCTGCAATCGCTATTTTTGTGCTATTTTCAATATTATACCGACTAAATGTGTATGAAGTTATACATCGAATCGAACCAAATTTTTTTGTGTAAGTGTATGGCTATGGATAGTTGGTCCTCCCCGAATTTGAAAAAAATCCACCGGAAGGGAGCGCTGCAATCGCGATTTTTGTTCTAGTTTCAATATTGCACCGACCAAAAATGTATGAAGTTATGCATCGAATTGACCCAAATTTTTTGTGTAAGTGTATGGCTATTGTTAGTTGGTCCTCTCTGAATTTGAAAAAATCCGCTGGAAGGGGGCGCAGCAATAGTGATTTTTGTGCCCTTTACAATATTCTACCATTTAAAGTGTATGAAGTTATGCCTAAAACTGAACTAAAATTTTTGTGCATGATTATTTTTTGGTATGGCAAGTAGGTCCTCCCTGAATTTGAAAAAAAATTTGCCTGTCATTATATTGGCCATCGGCTGGTGCAGAGACGGAAACTCGTTTTTACTCCGATCAATTGACTGAAGCAGAAATTTAAGGTGAAAATAAAAGTTGGTATAGTATTGAATTAAATTTTTTAAAAATTAACATGAGTAACTATTTTTTTTTTTTAATTTTAAAATGTACGTATGAGATAGAAGAATGTTTTGGGATTGGCACATCAAACTAGTTTTTTTTTTCTAAAATGGGAATAATTCTAATTAATATTCATAAAAATTACATTAGAAAGAATTATAACAACCACTGTTCGTCAGCAATTTTTATAGAAAGAAATAAACCCAAGCTATTCAATATCTTTTCATTATACAACCATTTATATTGTTCCTTTGACCTGAAGCACCGAAGCAAACAAATAAAAAGGCTTTTATTGAATGTGTTTGGAAGTCACGTACATTATTAGTAGGCCTATAGCATAGCCTCTAACAAAAGGAAGGAATCTTTTTGTCAAGATATGGACGTGGAATTAGAGGATATAGATATGGAACTCAAGGGGAATTCACTTGAATAGAAAGATAGAAATAACGGGAAATAGATCAAAATATGTCATACTTTTCTCATAAGTTTTCTAAAATATACTTCACAATTTCAACGTAAAATATTCTGATAGGAATATTATTTATGCAACACACAGATGTTGTGAGAGAGTATCTCAAATTACTCTCTATACTAACCATTTATCTAATTATGTTTAATATATTTATACTCTTCCTCTGCCCTAAAGCACAGAAGGAAACAAATAAACATGCTTTTATTGAATGCGTTTGGAAGTCACATACACTATTAGTAGGCCTATGGCATAGACCTTAACAAAAACAAAGGATCTTTTTGTCAGGATATAGATATGGAGTTCAAGTGGAATTCGCTTGAATAAAAAGGTACAGATAATTAGAAATAGTAATTACAAATAATAATTAGAAATAATACTCAGAAAAATTACATCAGAAAGAATTATAACAACCACTGTTCGTCAGCAATTTTTATAGAAAGAAATAAACCCAAGTTAATCAATATATTTTCAACAACCATTTTTAGCACTTTCCAACAAAGTTGAAAAGTGCTTATGCATTCGGTTTGTCTGGCCGTCTGTCCGTCTGGCCGGATGGCCGTCTGTCCGTCTGTCCGCTCTCTAACTCCCGTAAATATACTCGGATTGCTATGAAATTTTTATACGTTATTGAGCTTTACCCTAGCACGAACCCTATTGAAAATGAAGTATCTACCATGATTAGTTTATCTACAGGGCGAATCAAAAGTTTCCCATTACATTACGGCCTATGGGGAAAAATCGTTAATATACTCGGATTGCCATGAAATTTTAGGACTTTATTGACGTTTACCCTAGCACAAGTCCTATTGAAAATGAAGTTTCTACCATGATTAGTTTATCTACAGGGCGAATCAAAAGTTTCCCATTACATTACGGCCTATGGGGGGAAAATCGTTAATATACTCGGATTGCCATGGAATTTTAGGACGTTATTGAGATTTACCCTAGCACGAACTCTATTGAAAATGAAGTTTCTATTATGATTAGTTTATCTACAGGGCGAATCAAAAGTTTCCCATTACATTACGGCCTATGGGGAAAAATCGTTAATATACTCGGATTGCCATGAAATTTTAGGACGTTATTGACGTTTACACTGGCACAAGTCCTATCGAAAATGAAGTTTCTACCATGATTAGTTTGTCTACAGGGCGAATCAAAAGTTTCCTATTACATTACGGCCTATGGGGAAAAATCGTTTCAAAGGAATTTTAAAGATGCTATACCCTGTCAAACATTAAAATATGCATTCTATAAAATATAAGGTGAAAATGTGGCTATTATTCATTTACAGGGCCACACAAAAGAATTCCATTAGATAGTGGTAAAAGGAGGAATTGTGTGTGACATATTTTAAATATATTAAGCTTTTTCCTGCATAATAAAATTGATATATGTCACTGAAGCTTAATATAAATTATACGCTACTGTCTTGCATAATATGAAGTACATAGCATTTACAGGGCCATACAAAAGATTTCAAATAGTATATTTTTTCCGAAGTACCGTATATGTGTCCGATGATGGCTGATGGAGGGATGAAATGCATTTTAATTATGATATTCGCGTTTATATTTCGCTAAATATATGCACATTATATGGTGTGTATAAATGTTATAGTTGATATACAGGACTACCCAAAAGAGCTCACCAACGTTACTGAATATGAGCGTAAATTTTTTAAACGTGGTTCTTAAATAAGCTATGCATTTTTACGCTGAGCTGCATTCAATTTACTGAGAAATGTCTGCAGAATATAGATAAAGGGATATACAGGGCCATGCAAAGAATTCGGTACATGGACGCCTATGAATGATGATTTATGAGAATGTGATTTCAGTTGTTTTAAAAGTGATTTAGTTTACAATAAACTTTAGCCTAATGCTGACGTGTAATAAACATACAATGTAAACTACAGGGCTGAACAAAAGTATCCAAGTATGTTTCCATCTAATAGTATGAATTGCTGAAAAAGAAATTTAAGGCTACTGGGTATTTTCTTGCTAAGCTAAATTTTCCCATTATATGAACTGACATATGAAATACAGGGCTGTTCTAATGTACTGGAATACATATTTGGGTATATTTCGCTATACACTATTATTTCCCTAAATAACAAAGTTTTGTTAAAGATTTCATTAAATGTTGGAAAGTGCTTCATAATCTATGCTTAACGCATGATTTTTCTTACTTGTTATTGTTACTTTGACCTCAAGCATTGAAGCAAACAAATAAAAAGGCTTTTATTGAATGTGTTTGGAAATCACGTACATTATTAGTAGGCCTAGAGCATTGCCTCTAACAAAAGGAAGGAATCTTTTTGTCAAGATATGGACGTGGAATTAGAGGCGAATTCACTTGAATAGAAAGATAGCAATAACGGGAAATAGATCAAAATATGTCATACTTTTCT
Source organism: Maratus speculifer (assembly GCA_964019185.1). Taxonomy (NCBI): domain Eukaryota; kingdom Metazoa; phylum Arthropoda; class Arachnida; order Araneae; family Salticidae; genus Maratus; species Maratus speculifer. Next base: position 293,020,186 of record OZ025294.1, on the reverse strand, counting down.
CATAAGTTTTCTAAAAAATACTTCACAATTTCAACGTAAAATATTCGGATATGAATATTATGTATGCAACACACAGATGTTGTAAGAGGGTATCTCAAATTACTTTCTATACTAACCATTTATCTAATTATATTTAATATATTTTTATTCTTCCTCTGACTTGAGGTACCGAAAGAAACAAATAAACAGGCTTTTATTAAATGTGTTTGGAAGTCACATACATTATTAGTAAGCCTATGGCATAGCCCTTAACAAAAGCAAAGGATCTTTTTGTCAGGATATAGATATGGAACTCAAGGGGAATTCACTTGAATAGAAAGGTAGAAATAATTAGAAATAAATCAAAATATGTCATACTTTTCTTGCGTACTCGGGGAAAAATACATTACAATTTCAACGTAAAATACTCTGATAGGAATATGATACATGCACAACAATGATAATATAAAATGAAGTATAGGAAATTACTACGTAGACATATTTATCTAAACAGTAAAAATATATGTATAAAATTGAAACTGGTGTTATACACAATTGAAATGAAAAAAACTTCTTTAAACACCATAAAATAAGTTACTGCGCAATGCGTCCACAATGACCACCATTGTGGACGCATTGCGCAGTAACTTATTTTATGGTGTTTAAAGAAGTTTTTTTCATTTCAATTTAGTAAAAATATATTTGTGAAAATTGTAAATAATGTATAATAAAGAGTATCAAAATATTTTAGCTTTTACTTTTATCAAATAGATAAATGTTGTGCAAATCATTATATACTATCCTAAAATAAATACAATACAATACAAATTTGTTAACGCATAACTAATAATATAAAATACTTCAGTGAGTTTTTTAAAAAGTGAACTTTAGGGAACTCAGTTCCCACCATTCGTAGAAAAATGACGAAAATGCTGATTTTCGATTTTTTTTTTTCTTAAATGATCATTCTGATGAAATTTCGTAACAATCCGAGTTAAGTAGGACCTCGATTACCCGAGCTTCGATTATTTGAGGTTTCTGTTAATTAAGCCAATAACGAAATCTGATTTTTTATTTACTTTTTTATGAATGCACTTTCAAAAAGGCCACATTTTTTTTGTTCACTGTCCCGTAAGAGGCTCTTTTAGAGATCTACATGGGTCCGGCTCTACAGAATTAGGAGAATTTTTTCAACTGCCACGGCCGGCAGAAAAAGTTCAACAACTCTGCCGGGCCGAATCGATAAAAACTTAAGTGGACGTATAAAAATTTAAACGAAGGCGATAAAATAAGGGCCATTTTCAATGAATATCACTTTTGAGCGAATAAGTATAAATTTGTATCAGGAGCCGATGTTACTTTGACAACATCGATATAGAAGTATAACATGTCCAGCTTAGAGATTGACACTGGACAGTTACATGTTTTTTTTTAGTCTCGGGCTTCGTTTTTTCAGCTGACTCGTGCCGGACCGAAATAAGCCTTTCATTTTTTTTTCTACATAATCAAGATGGACTGGAACTGAACTTAATTGTTCTCAGGATGTGTGTGGCAGGCAATGTGTTTTGTAAAATTTAATAGCGTAATAAACTTCCGTTAACGGAATCTTTGGAAATAACTTTTATTTGTTGATCTGTGAAACATAATTTTATATATCTTTATATTCATCATTTAAAAAACGTTATATAATTTTTTATTGCAAAAGATCTTAAATTCGCGAGCTCGGCGAGTTTTTATACAAAGCTTCTGTTAACCGAGATTTCCGATAAGCGAGGTACTATAGGTCCCAATTATCTAGGAAAAACGAGGTTGCACACGTATTATAAATATAGTTTAAAGCGTTTATATTGCATCACTGTCCCTTTAAATGTGCAGTCCACTTCACTTATTAATGATTTTTATCAGTTTGTAATTTTTTGACGAATAGACATATTCAAATTGATAAAAAATTAAGTACATTTTTCAATTGAATCGGTATTTTTATTATTCCTTATGGTCTGTATGATAAAAAATAAGTATTGGATTTATATTATTATTATGATGATAACAATAATAATTATATACATTATAAATAATGAAAGGCACAAATAAAACGTTTTTGTTCTTATTTGTTCTATACGAATTAAAACAGTTTTTTATATAAAAAATGTAAAATATATTGATTTTTTACTGTAATTTTACATGTGTTTGCACATTTTATTTATTTTCTTTCAAATTAATAAACTTATGATAAATCCTATACTTAATATACATCACGCTTCTACAAATTGTTTAAAAAATAAATTAGCTCAAAGTATTAATAGGTGGAAATTTTTCCAGAGAGAGAAAATTCGCCTTAAAATACAATATTTCAAATGAAAATCAAAATTCAAATTCCTTTTTTTTTAATTGCTTATAGGCGTTAATGCCAACCTAGTGAAAAAGATTCCATGCCGGGGATCGAACCCGGGCCATCAGTATAGCGCACTGACGTTCTACCGATTAAACCACATGGAACGACACCCAGCCTGGAAGTTTTCACTATTACGTGTTGGCAAGGCTACATTCGCAGCACAAGATGGAATATATTCCATGAGCCACCGATCTGGGGCAAACACGGAACTCAAATAGAACCAGCGTCGATGTATATATTAATAGGTGGAAATTTTTCCAGAGAGAGAAAATTCGCCTTAAAATACAATATTTCAAATGAAAATCAAATTTCAAATTCTTTTTTTTTTTAATTGCTTATAGGCGTTAATGCCAACCTAGTGAAAAAGATTCCATGCCGGGGATCGAACCCGGGCCATCAGTATAGCGCACTGACGTTCTACCGATTAAACCACATGGAACGACACCCAGCCTGGAAGTTTTCACTATTACGTGTTGGCAAGGCTACATTCGCAGCACAAGATGGAATATATTCCATGAGCCACCGATCTGGGGCAAACACGGAACTCAAATAGAACCAGCGTCGATGTATATATTAATAGGTGGAAATTTTTCCAGAGAGAGAAAATTCGCCTTAAAATATCTTTATAAATAATCTTTTTCACTAGGTTGGCATTAACGCCTATAAGCAATTAAAAAAAAAGAATTTGAAATTTGATTTTCATTTGAAATATAGCTCAAAGTGTTCATAATTGTACGACAAGAACCATTTTAAAATTTATTGAAGTTTTTCAAAAAAAAAAATAATAATTTTCAAATTTTGCTTAGGAAATCAAACAATCTGGATAGAATAATTTTCCTTTATTGATACCTATTTTAGTATGCCAAAAATGCACCTTAAAATGGTTAAATTTTTAAAAACGTTCAGAGGATACCGAATTCCAGTATGAAGAAAACAAAAATACTTACATGGTCGGATTCATAAGAATTGAGCTTCTGTTCAAAGGGACAGATTTAGTGAATTTCCCAGTAGTTTTCAAAATAGGTACTTCCTGCATCAATACACTTTTGTAGACGGCATTTCCATGACTCGAAGGCGTCTACGTAGGCCTGTTCCGGAATGGCTTCAAGGGCTTCTTTGACATTTTCTTGGATGTCCTCGATCGAGTTGAAGCGTTTACCTTTCAGCGCTGATTTTAAAAGTGGAAACAAGAAGTCAGGGGGCAATAAGTCCAGATTATAGGTAGGATGTGTGACAATTGGAACGTTTAGCCGAGCCAGGTAAGCGCTCACGATGAAGGAGGTGTGACTGGGCGCGTTATCATGATGAATCTTCCAGATATCCTTGATGTCCCTTCGCTTGCGCGCGACGCTTTTTTCGGCCTTTATATGTCAATTTATAAGTGAACGCCACACATCATCGTCCCTAGCAACATGAGCGCGCACCGATGAACGCTAGCGTCAAAATAAAGTGTGACTCATTTCTTATGAATTTGACCATGCATAACTTATATATATCTTTAAAGTACTGGAACATAGCATTTCAGAATAATTAGTTTGCATTTTGAAAAGAATGATACAACATTGCATCATAAAAATAATTATGATGTAATAAACTTTATTTTGTTGACTAATAGGGCCAGGCGGGGTAAAATAGTTTTAAAAAAAGCTCATTTTTCAATGCTGAATGATACCTTAACTGAATTGGCAAAATAATGACTTAGAATATGCAAAAGAACTTATCACAAAATTTGAAGAACTGTTTCACCAAAAATATGCCAATTACTATTTAAAAAATATTAAATTTTATCATTTTAGGGACAAGACAATTCTGTTCCAAAAATTTTCAAATAATTAATACTCACTGCAAATTATGAACAAATTTATCTGAAAATAATCAAAAGCCCTATTTAGGGTTTCGTTTATCTGAATAAACCCTATTTGTCTGTGTCCTCTGTCTCTCCGTCCCTCTCAGAGTCCGTGCATGAAAACTGTCTAAGTCCAATACTTTAAATTTTACGTATTTACGATTAAATACCACGACAAATCATAAAATTTTGAAAAAATCTATTATTTTAAATAATTTTTTTTTCAATGTCATCCGTTCATTTTTGCGATTTAAATTTAAAAAGAAAACCTTATTTTCAATGCTTTTCCTGTAGACATCATAGCTTGGAGGTAAAGTGTCTCGCTAGTAAACAGAAGGTTTTTGGTTTGACATTCCGATTCAGGAATTTGAAATTTTCATATTAAGATGGACTTAATAAGAAAAAATATCGTATTTTTGCCCAATTTAAGGGTTTATATTATTAGGCTTTCATTCATCTGATATTCATAATATTTTTTAGAATTCAATTTTCGCTTTTAGGAATTTAAAATTTTACTTATTTTATTTTATTTATTTATTAAAATTTTACTTTTTATTTATTTCGGATCTTTAAAAAAAATAGAATTTTAGATTTTATTTAAATAATTTGATTTGAGCATTTTAAATTTTATTAAAGGAAATAACTTACTTCGAAATAGTCATGTCTCATAACTATGCACCGCTGAGATCTACTATACATGTCCTGGGAAATTCGCAAGAAATATTCTTTTGGGATGGAGTTCAAAAGCTTCTTCACGTTTCGTGGGATGTCAACAATATGGTCAAACCTCTTTCAAAGAGAGTTTGAGTGGTGAAAATAGGAAGAAGTCTAGAGGATTGAGACCTGGCGAGTATGGTGGATGTTCAATTTACACCACTACTCATGAATTTATTTCGGTGCATTGCAAAGCTTAAAACCAAACTTTAAACTAATCTTTTGTTCGTTCATTTTCCCGTTCTCAGTTAAGAACCAATACACTGAATAAGCACTTAATAAAACACGTCTTACACAGAACATAAACGATGCTCAACTGAACAACGGTGAGGAAAGATGTCAATACTTTCCTCTATGCAGGTGCAACGTTTTACTTCCCCAGTGTTGCCAGATCGGTTGTTCTGAATTCATTCACCGAGCTTTTTTGTCAGAGGTAGTATTATAATTTTAAAAAAAGATAGATATGACAACAAAATACAAGAGAAGAGTAGACCACAATAATCTTTCGATGTACCAAATATTTAGTCACTCCAGAAAAGGCTTAGAATCGCTCAGTCTACAAAAAGTATGTAAACCTTTTTAGTAAGATTAAATGCTTGAAAGATTTCAGCAATTTTTCAAACTTTTAGTAAATATGCTTTATTTATTTTATCCTTTAATTCAAAATATAAAACACTAACACAACTCATACTAACAAATTTTAATTGACAAAAATATTTAAAAATTTATGCAGTTGAAAACCTTTTTATTCAATTTTTTATTTCTACATAATTTTTATTAAAAAATGTGAATTTCACTTGTGAATCCATTGTAAACTAAAACTCACAAAACATCTGCTGTGAAAATATATACATATATATGTAATATCATAACAAAATCGAAAATCGTAACAGAAACTGAACTTTTTATGTTTGCTTACTTTTTTCATTGTTTTTAGAAATGTCATAAATATATAAATGTTGCTGATTTGAGAATAGAAATAATATGTAAGAAACTCTTTAAAATCTATAAAATTGTGCAGTATTTTTTTATGTGAAAAAATAAAATTATTCTTTTTCCTACACTGAAAAAATATATACATTTAACCCTCTAAGCGTTTGGCCCGTAATATTCCGTACACTAAGCTCCAGGTTTCACTGTAATATAAGCAACACTGTAAAAAAAAAACGGACGATTTAAGGGAAGTAGTACTGGTAATCTGGACGCCAGTACTATTTACTGTTTTTTAACGGAAAGATCTCCGCTTTTTTCTGGTAAATATTCCGTTTTTTTCGAGATTTTTTCTGGAATTTACGGAAATTTTTCCGTTAAAAAAAGTAAATACTACTGGCGTCTAGATTACCAGTAATACTTCCATTAAATCGTCCGTTTTTTTTTACAGTGAATGTCTAAGATATTATAATTCTATAAATTTAAGGAATTTCCAAAGCATTGAAGAATGATTAAGACTCTCAAGGGTTATATTTATATTCCTAAATGAGATTTTTTATGTAATTTTGAAATAATCATATTTTATTAGCATTTAAAACAAAATGCAGAGAAAACAACATTACAATTTTACCCATTTGTAAGACGCTTGGAGGGTTAAAGATCGTTTATAAGAATTTATAGGAGGTCATCTTTTAATACGGAAAAATTCGTTTTTATCCTAAACAAATCTCTTCAAAATTCTTTGGAATATTCATGTCATACATAATATTATAAAAAAATAGGACCTAGAAGGGTTTGATTGTGTATCCGTCTTAATTTTCAAAATTTCTGGATGGATTTATTTCTGATTTACGTCATAGGATAAACCATTTTTATCCGCTCATTTGTAATGTAAGAATACGATGATATTTTATAATAAAATGTATTGTTTTTGTCTAATTACAGGCGTAAAGATTGTCATCCATCTTTCTTTTTCTTCTATTTTCATGATGCTTATTAAATTATAAATCGTTAAAGAGTGAAAACGGTTACACCAGTCAAAAAATTAGGATCACTATTAAACATAAATAAAACACTGTTTTTAATTTTATTTGTCTAGGACATATTTTATAATAATTTTTATTTATTGAATTAAAATTTTGAAATTTTTTGTGACGGTTAACCATATATTTGTAAACAAAATGACACCACAAAACTTCTCATATATTTTAAATCCTTTTTTTTAACTTATTGTTATGGATGGAAAAGCCTCGAAGTTCCTTATGAATTACACATCTGAAAATACCTAATCAGGTGGAGGTCTCGTCATTTGATAAAGGTACTAAATTACGAGGCTAACTCGAATAGGGCGATCCGTCGAAATACTGGACATGATGTGTAGGTGTACGTTGCATTGTGCAATTAAACAAGTTATTCCAGTTTAAGAAAACGGCCAACATAGAATCAAAATAAAATGGAACAGAGCTGCTATTAGGACAGCAGAAATGTGAATGTAGCAGATCGCTACCATGAGGCATTCGTGCGATTTTTCTCCTTTCAAAGCACCCAAACTCGTAAAACTTGGTAATGACCTAGTAAATAAGATTCTGGTGAGAGTTAAAAAAAGAAAAAAAACTACTGATGTAACATGGAAAGATGACAGACCACTCAGCTAAACATTACAATAATTTCTGCTCCAGACCTGCTGAAATTGTGTCAAGCTATGATGCATATTTCCTCTGATTATGCGATTTTACCCTACTTCTCCCTGTAACTTTTCTTTGATAATTATAGTTTATAAGTATAAATATAATTGCTTAGTATATTTTCTGCTAAAATCGATTGCGCAAAAAACTCATATTTAAACGCAAACGCGTATTTTCTATGCCTTACCATTTTCTAGAGCCACTATTTCCGAAGAAAAAAAATGTTCTTTCTTTAAATAACAGAAATTCGGAAATTATATAAATATAAGGAGAATTATTCTTCAGAAAAAAAAAAAATAAAAACTGAGAAAAACTGTGCAAACTAAAAAATGAATTTCAGGCATAAATTTTAATCTAAAAAATATATGTTTCCGATGAAAAGACAAAATAATGCCTTTTTTTAGCTCACAATATCGTTGTTTACTTCTAAAGTATAAAGTTACTTAAGTAAAAACTTATTAAATATAAACAAATATGACATGAAATAGTAAACTTTCTAAAATACAAGCATTTTAAAGCTTACAAACAATTAGATTGTTTAAAAAAATAATTTACGTCACTAGTAAAGCATTTGAAAAATTTGTAAATAGAAATCTAAAAGAGAAACGGGTAAAAAATCACAAAATACGTTCTTTAAGCAAAATTTAATTTCCCTTTCTTTCTGTTATTTTTTGCGATTAAAAAGAAAATTATTCTGGTATTGTTTTCACAAAAATACGTTTTTCAGTTTTCAAGAGCCTATTTATTTCTTGAGAAAAAATTTCTTATCTGTATAGTGGCTTTGTTTTTCTAACATTCTTGGCATCATATTTATTGTTAAGGAATTTCTTAATACAAAACAATCTCACAAAGAAAATAATGTAAATGTACCTTTTTTTTACTTGTTTTAACATAAAGAATAAATGAGATAATTTCGCTCATTGTGGAAAGAGTAATGTGAGTAAAATTAGAGAAAATATAAGAATAAATTAATATAAACGAAACAAATCTATATTGCGTAAATTTCAAATATTTGTCACCGTTAATTGTATTGTCAAGAACAATGGAAATATTTCATTTAAAGGAAAATGTTCGCATTTTCTCAGAATAGAATTCTTTGTTATTTTAATCCCTTTTGTTGGTTCCAACAATTGATAAATAAATGATAAGGAAAAGTGAAATGAAATAGTTTCATTGAGATTTACAGTATCTAAATTTATTTTTCTCCTAATTTTTAACAAAATACAAAACTTCAAGTCCAAAATCGTTTAATTTTTAAGAATAAGTATTTATCATTTTCTATTAGCAGATTTTTATGACATCTAGCAAGATATCATTTTCTGAACTCATTCCAAGTTAAATTTATTACTGATTCATACTGTTTATGAGAGAAAAAAAGAAATTTATTTTTCTTCGTCAAAAATTCGTCGGACATCCGTCATAAACATTTTTTTTTCAAGAAAATGATGAATATAGTTTATGATAGACAGTATTATATATTTTTACTATTTTACCGTAGATAAAAGCAATTTGTATTGCCAAGAGGATTATTTCGTTATTTCAAAAGAAACATGTGTCAGGAAAATTAGTTATCTTCCATTCTTTCAGTAGTAGTCTCCAACATGTGCTCTGGGAAACTTTAAAATCTCGTCAGGACGTGTATAATTTCCAACAGGATAAATATAAAAACCAAAAACGACAAGAGGATTATTTCCATATTGTAAAATGAACATGTGTCAGGAAAATTGGTTATCCCCCATTTTTTCATTAGTAGTCTCCAATATGTGCTCTGTGAAACTTTAAATTCTCCTCAGGACGTGTATGATTTCCAACAGGAGAAATATAAAAACCAAAAACGACAAGAAGATTATTTCCATATTGTAATATGAACATGTGTCAGGAAAATTAATTTTCTTCATTCTTTCAGCTGTAGTTTTGAACAAGTGCTCTGTGAAACTTTAATGTCTCTTTATAATCCAAAAGCTGACAGCACAAAAACCCGTGTATCAATCACAAGAAAAAAATATTTATTTTATGGAAGAGTAGTAATAGGGGAATCTAGTGATCGATGTCTGCCGGAAGTTTAGTGGCGCATAAGCCAAAAGTTAGTATCTCTAGTGGTTTACTCGTAGATTTATCATTGTGTTTGCCGTACAATCAAAGGTATGAAATAATTGTACCGCAAATATAATGATAAACACTCATTGCGGCCAGAGGATTATCCTTGATGTTTGAAATTAGCTTGCTGGTATTCTGATTCCAACGTTTTCAACCTTCATTCTGTTCACGAATGAAGCCTTTTTCCGCTGTTAAAATGATACTTAATCAACACAATGATCTTCTGTAGATCTACAAAGTATGCACCCACATGTTTACCTACAACGGTTATCCGTGAATATATAGTCGAATATCATTGGTGATTACTTAATTTGGCCTCTTACCAACTTTTACTTCTTATCACCCAGAGTAGATGGTCAAAATATCGCATTTTTCTGGAGGAAGTTCTGACAGAATTACTCCACACTGTTAATGTATCGATTCGGCGTGCAAAGTAATTCTAATATGATGAAGCTAATGTTCATTTTTACTGTTGCTTACATGTTTACTTGAACAGAATGCTTGCTCCTCTATGAATTTGATACGATATGCATAACTCATAGTCTCAACAATATTTCGATGTATCTAAACTGGATTTTTCCCCCTAATAATGAGGAAATGCATGGTTTGAAGGACCACCGTTGACTCCGATACCAGCCTTGTGGCAAAAATCTCCGTCCAGCTGAAAACGTCCTTGAAATACCGGGTACTTTTAGAGTCTTATATTATTATGGTACTTGCATATACTATGGTTACAGTAAGGAAAGGTAAATGACTTGTCATTTTTATATAATGGTATAACGCATGCCTTTTGAACATTAATATTTAATTTTTTTAAAAATTAATGATAGCATTATCAATATCATTTGCATTCTTAATGGTAGGTAATGATAAATCATAGTAACTTAAAAAAATTAATTCATCCAATTCATAAGGGAAGAAGGATGGTAATTAACTAAATCAATTTTGAAACTTACTGGCAAATAATCAGAAATTAAATTATTAATAATTATAGTAATGATAGGGAAGGATTAAATTTAAGATATAAACAAATCGATGACGGAGGGGAGGGAATTACCTTCACCAAAATGGTAAGTACATGAAGTGCATTAACACTAAGATGTAGATGCGAAATAAATTTGAGTCTTTGTTTACGATTTAAAAAATATTTACGAAATTATTTTCTAACATGTGTAGTGTAAGACGTAAAAAAAGATTTGCAAATTATTTATGCTTTCACTAAAGAAATTAAACTAAATTAAACCAAATTAGTTATAATGAAAAAGATACAAAATTTTTATACAACCAAAACAATAAGCAACTACTTTGAACAAATCGATTGCATATACGATCATAAAATAGTTTTAAAATAACTAAATAAAATTTATTGCTTCAAGAAGAAAAAGAAATATCATACTTTATCCAACATTATTACGCGTGATTTATAGCAAAAGAACTCCAAGGAAATCAAATTTTGAAAATAGGATAATAATCATATTGACTTCGGATTATTCAAATACGTGACCAGTTTTGCCATGAACATGAATCGATAAAGTAATTTAAGTAATTTTTAGTTCTAAGAATCTATATAGTTTTCTCTAAGATTTAAAGTTTCTTCTTTTTGTTGGGAAAAACTAAGGGCGAAATACGATAATGCAATAATAAAATAAATAAATAAGATATAAAGTGTTATATCCATGAAATAGTTGAATTTTTTATACATTAATATTGCTTAGACAATTTAAGACATGGTAGCCGATAATTTTTTCTTTTCTGATTGTAATATAATGGTTGTGAAGATAACTACATAATGGTTTGATTTTAGCCCTTGATATTTTTTAATCGTTATTACTGAAGAATAACATTTTAAATTTATTTTTATGGTATTTTTATTGCATGTATGGAACGGTTTGCTATTATTTAAAGAAATTTAATAGCGGATCAATATTCCGACAACTAGTATACATGCATATTTTAGTTTAAAGAAATACAGCATAGAAAAATACATAAATAATTATTTTAGAAATTGCTTTATTATCTATTTTAATGGACTTTTTTGGAGTAACGCATGTTAAATATAATCTCATAACGTCACATCCCGTACCTGAAACCTGACATGTTTTATCCTAGACAGCTAACTTTTTGCAACAAATTGTCCAGACATTCGTCTGTTTTATAGATAGCGATTGCATAACCTTATTTTAGCTCTATTCTGATCATAATAAGAGCAATAATATGGTCCGAATAGAGTACATTTAAGGTTATGTAACCGTTTTCTATAAAAACGTTCCAATGACTGGAGAGTTTATTGCAATTTTTTAACAGTGTATGCACAAAAGTCTGTGGAAATTACGCCATTAGATTAAACAAGTTACAATTTTCATTTCTGCAATTTTTTTTAAATATAATTCCTTCTAGATGTAAAAATATTTAAGTGTATCTGTCACTAATGTTTAAAAGAAAAAAAAACTAGTCGAATGTACCAATTTCAAGACTTTCTTCTTTTTCATATATATTAATATTTCAAATGGTTATTATTACACATACTAATCTATCAGTGTTATTTGTTATATGCATCATCAATCTTTATTTGCAATTTAACTCTTCCATAAATAAATTATTTTTCACACCAAAAAAAAAGATAATAATAAATAAAAAAAACTAGTTGAATGTGCGAATTTTAAAACATCCGTACAACATAATACTTCAAAAAGTAGTTACACATATTAATACTTCAATATTATTTGTTCGATATTATACGATCTTTGATTTTTATCTTGTTTCTGCTTTAGTAGATTAATCGGCAAAAAAAAGTAAATGTTTACCATGATATTTATTAAAATTAATAGTTTTTTCCTTTATTCAGTTGTTATGAACTGTTTGCAAAAAGCCAGCTTAGCAGGACTTAGTGAGTTCCTCTCCCTACACGAACCGATGAACAATAGAACTACGCTAAATCGAGAAAATGATACAATAATCGCTATCACAGTGCTTCTTTCCACGGAATATTTCCAAACTCGAGTAAGATCTGCTGGCCATAAGCAAAAACATGCACAAAATTTTTTTCCAATTCTGTGCATAAATTTATACATTTTTCGATGGTTAAATAATGAAAATAGCACAAAAATCACTTTTATAGCGGCCCTTTCCGACAGATTTTTTTTTCAGATTCAGAACCTGCTTGCGATAGTCAAACACTTACAAAAAAAAAATAGTTCATTTCTATGCATAACTTCATGCATTTTCGGTGGTACAAAATTGAAAATAGCACAAAAATCACTATTACAACGCCCTCTTCTGGCGGATGTTTTTCAAATTCAGTGAGGACTTACTAGACATAGCCTTACATCACAAGATCATGTGTGCCTTGATAAACAAACACTTTCATAAGTGTAGTTGCATGGAAAATCCCTTTATTATGCTATATGTCCATTTGTGACCACAAAAGTGAGATAGATTGTGTGGGGAGGTAAAAATATCCAATCTTCCAAACCTCATCCTACAAGTTCATTCTTAAGGATTTTATTCTTTTATGCATGTTTTTAATCTCGCATACAGAGATAATTGTTGCAATTCCATCTTCTAGTAAAATTAGGCACAGTTTTTCTTAGCTCTTCTGTGAAATTTACTTTTGTCATTTTTCATTTTTGTTTTTTTTTCAATAAAAAAAACAAATTTGTTTTTCAATAAAAAAAACAAATTTGTTTGCAACAAAGTTGTTGCAAAAACTGCGGAAAGTTCTGAGAAATTCAGCCAGTAAACCCGTACGAATGTCGATTGTTTGTGTAAATATCGTCTGCAGAAAGCAAAAGATTTCATATGCTTCGTTTCCGTTGTAATTTTTTTTCTTACTTTATACTTTTGGCAGCATTCTCTGTGTTTTTAGTTTCTGTTTTTTATTGCAGTGTGAAAGATGATGGAATGTTGTAAGCCGTGTTGTTTCGCTCGCTATTCCTTGTGAAATAGACCGCAAACTTACAGTCTGCTTTGTTGTGTTAAATTAGAAGAACCAGAGTGTGTTTATTTATCTAAAAATGCAATAAACATCAGTTTCATCCCAAAACAGGAAAAACTAGTTCAGTGTTATTTGTAAAGATCAACCAAAAATTCAATTTCGTTTTCGTTTACTGACCAAAGTTTAAGTTTCACTTAAAATTCGTTTTCGGCGAAAAAATTGCCGATAATTCGATCGGACCGAAATTATCAGTATTCCAAAAATCTCGTTCCTTCTTTGGAGATTTTAAACATTACTCATTCATTTCATCTTTATAGGCTCGAAAGTGATACTCTTTATTTATTGCTATGAATTTCACTCTTTATAATTATCAGTTATGAGAGACTGAAGAAGTGGGTGCAAATTATAAAGCAAGTAATATATAAATGGCTAAACTCTAAACAGCTTTTCACGTGTTCGTTAAAGCTGCAGATTTAACAATAATAGAAAATCTTTAGCTTGAAACTGCAGAAGTATTTAAAATATTTTTTGAAAAAATCCTAGTATAATCGTTACAAAAATCGTTATAAGAGATAAATCTATGTATAGCTAAAATATATATTTGATACAGTTCATAGCAATAAGAAGCTTCGCTCATTCGTTGTGGCGTTCTTTTGTTAATTATAAAGGGAGGTACGGGCGATTACCTCCCCTTAAGTTAGCTAAATAAAGTTTTATGCAGAATTATCCGATTTACTTTAAATTTTGGATGTACGTTCTTTCTGATAAGTTGAATTTCTGAACAGTTTTGGAGGTTTAATGATTAATTATAAAGAAGGGAACGGGGGAAGACTTTTCTTAAATTACATAAATGGGTTTCTATGCAGAATTATTCGACTTGATTCGAATTTTGGATACAGGTTTATTATATGATAAGGCGTATCCCTCATTAGTTTTGGGGCTACAGTGATTAAGTATAAAGAAAGGAAATGGGGGGGGGAGGTACGTCTTTCCTTATTTTTTTCGAAAGGCATTATTATATAAGGCTGTAATGTACAATTAGTCTGCATAGCCTGTGAGCTCTATGCCATCAGTTTAACTGGGCATCATTATTTTTATTTAAACGTTGAATCAGCTCTTTTCGTTCTCGTTATTACGACCACTTATACCACTAAATAACAATATTTTTAAACTGATTTTTCACTTAATCAGCGGAAATACGTATTTAATGTATAATGCAAATATTTGTAAGCATTTAGACAATAATCGGCTGTGAAATTTATTATATTTTTGTAAAAAAAAGAAAAAAAAAGAAAAGAAAGAAAGAAAAAGAAAAAGAAAGAAAGAAAGAAAAAAGAAAAAGAAAAAGAAAAAAGTAGCGAAAGTTGGAATCTTTTTACTCAAATACGAAATTATTAATAATAGCTTCAAATTCTCCTGTTGAAGTTCTTAATGTTTTTCTATGAAAATTGTACACGAGCTGCAAAACCGTTGTATTCATAACCGATAAAAATTTCAAAGTGTACGGAACCTATTTTTTTTAAAAAAAATCTATAAAATGACTTTACGTGAAAAAAAAAAGCAATTTTCTTCTAACCAGCATTAGAAATAAATATTTTTTCGCGATTTTTTCACATTAAAATATAAATTCCGAGAAAACTGAGTTAAATAAATAAAGTCATACAAATTTATGGTTCATTTAGGTATGCTACGTTCAGGGCAACGCCGGGCTTGGAATCATTACATGGGAATTTCCATTACAATGAGAGCAGTTTGAATAATTTTACAAATATAATACCAAAAGAATTATTCAAATGTAAAGTTCATGCAATTTGTCGGTTAAACCTACTTAAAACTCAATATAGATTAAACTTAAATTTAGTGCTATTTTTTAAACTCTGGCAATTGTACTTATTAAGGTAACTTATATTTCTAAAAATGGAACTTAAGTTACCATAATTGTCAGAGTTAAATAGCACGAAATCTATAAGTAATTTTCATCTAAATTTAGATTTGATAGGTTTAATTAACAATTCATGTCAACTTGTATTTTACCGGTGTTATATTTATAAAATTGCTGAATTAGATCGTTTTAAATAAAACGTAAGTTACCACACAATAACCTTGGTGAGGTAGTAGGAAATAAGCTTAAAAAATTTTAAAAGATAAATTTGTATCGAAATTGTTAAATGTAAAGGAAAAATATCTTCCCCCTGCGTAGATTACTATTAATACTTCGCAAATTAACTATAAAAAAAGCTTTAAAAACTAAAACTGAAACATAAAAAAATCCCCTTACATGCATCTAATTTTTTCACTATAGTTAATGATTCCCAAATGACACTTTTTGTTATGAAGTTTCTGAGAAGAACTTTTAAAAAACTTTCTGAATACCCGCAATATATTATTTTGCATCCTTTATTTGACAAACCTTTGAAAAGATCTTTAGAAAACTTTCTTTTTAAAGTAGGTGACTTCATTGAGTTTAGAGTACACAACTAACTTTCCTAAGAAATGTATTTTTTTCTTTTTTAGTCCGATCAAATTTATTTTAAGATTTTTCGTGATTCTCAATAATGGGCAATAAAGAAACGTAAGTTAAAATTGCAATAAAAGTTCGAAAATTCGAAAAATTCTAAATATTAAAATTAAAATTCTGGGACTGACAGTTATTTAATATGTAGGTACAAAAAAAACGTAGGTACAAAATGAGCAGCAATTGAATTGAGAAATTATACTAATACCAAAAAAATTATTCAAATGTAAAGTTGATGAAAATGTTGGATTAAACTTGCTCAAATTTAGACATTTTTTTTTAAATTCTGGCATTTATATTTACTGTGGCAACTTAAATTTCTGAAAACAGAACGTAAGTTACCGTAATAAATACATTTATCAGAGTTAAAAAGCACGAAATCTACAGGTAATTTTAATCCAAATTTAGCATTAGATAGGTTTAATTAACAAATCATGTCAACTTCTATTTTAATGGCGTTATATACTAAAATTACTGAAGTACATTTCTCTAAATGTAACATAAGTTACCACGTAACGACTTGAGTCAGCTAGTGGGAAATATGATTGAAAAGAATCCCAATTTATTTTTTTAAGGGAGACCCGAACCCCATTTTCGGCCAAAAATCATCAAAAGTTCAAAAAAATTTTTATCTCAGAAAACGATATTATACATGTTTGCGAATATCCTTTCAAAATTTCAGAACTCGGGGACACTTGGAACAGGTAGAAAATGAGCTTTTTTAATTGTAGTCACTATAGAGTTTAAAGGACTAGCGGCCATTTAAAATATGTTTTCCTGAAAATGACTTTTTTCATATTTTGCTTAAGTTCAAAGTACTAAGGCTCAGTGGTAAAATGATTTAGAAACAAAGTGTTTATGTTTTTAGAATCTTAAAAAAAATTGCAATAAAAGTAAGGAGAGATATTTTTTTTAGCTATTTCTGAAAATTTTACATAGGTTGAAAATTATAACGAATTTAACGAAATTTGCCATACATAATGCTTTTTTTTAGCTGATTAAAATAGAAAATTAAAAATATCTCTCCCTAGGTCTTTTCCATATACTATAACCTTATTTAAGAAATTTTAGTAATACCAAAATATTGAAAATTGAATGAGGAGTAGTAATTTTAAAAAGACTTAAAGTCGAAATTTTTTCGACAAAAAAAATCATAAAAATCGACATAAAAAATATACTTTTTAATAAAAAGTGAATTTTTTTGCTAATATGCCTTACAAAAAGATTCTTAAATAGTACACCAAAATTCATTCCTTTAAAATCAATAATAAAAATTTTGGGTTTTTTTTCTTACGGGTCTCCCTTAATCAAACTGAAAAAATGTATCGAAACTGTTAGAAGTACAGATAAAACAGCTTCTGTAAGATAGGTTTATTATTAATACTTCGCAAAGTAACTATAAAAAAGGCCTTTAAAAACTCAAAAAAAATTTAAAAAAAATTCATACATGCATCTAATTATTTTCCATATAGTTAATGATTCACAAATGATACTTTTTATTATAAAGTTTCTGCAAAGTACTTTTAGGAAACTTTCTGAATACCCCCTACATATTATTTTGCATCCTTTATTGGACAAGCCTTTGAAAAGATCTTTAGGAAACTTTTTTCTAAAGTAGGTAACTTCATTGAGATTAAAGTACACAACTAACTTTTCTAAGAAATGAATTTTTTTTTCTTTTTTAGTCCGATCAAGTTTCTTTTAAGATTTTTCGAAGCTCTCAATAATGGGCAATAAAGAAATGTAAGTTAAAATTGAAATAAAAGTTTGAAAGTTCAGAGAAATTCCAAATATTAAAATTAAAATGTTGTGATTGACAGTTATAGAAGGTATAGTTTTAAAGGAGGTTGTCAAAATTAAAGTTTATTTTAATTATCATATTTAGTATGGTAACATATATTTCTGAAAACAAAACGTAAGTTATCATAACAAATACATTTGCCAGAATTAAAAATCTCGAAACCTTTAGATAAATTTCGTCCAAATTTTGCTTTGAATAGATTTAGCTTCGATTAAGTTTAAGTGACAAATCATATCGACTCTTATTTCGTTGGTGTTACATTACTAAAACTACAGAATTAATTTTTTCTAAATTTAACGTAAATTACCCTGTAATAACCTGAATTTTACAAAATACCGACGATTTTACGGAGATTGTAACGGTAATCAGGGTGCCAGTGCAATTCACTGTTTTTTATCGGAAAATTTTCCGTAAATTCCAGAAAATGTTCCATTTTTTTTTTTGGAAAATTTTCTGGAAGTTGCGGGAATTTTTTAGTTAAAAAATAGTAAAATGTACTGGGGTTCCGATTGCAAGTACAATCTTCATAAAATCCTCCTTTTTTTACAGTGTAGGTCAGCTAGTAGGAAATATGTTTTTTAAAAAATCCAAATTATTTTTTATTATTCTTTTTAAATCAAAGGGGGAAATGCTATCGGAACTGTTTGACGTAAATATTTTCTGTCAGATAGGTTATTTTTATTACTTCGAAAAGACACTATAAAAAGGCTTTAAAAACTAAGAAAAAAAGTAT
This sequence comes from Maratus speculifer, assembly GCA_964019185.1. Lineage (NCBI taxonomy): Eukaryota > Metazoa > Arthropoda > Arachnida > Araneae > Salticidae > Maratus > Maratus speculifer. The sequence goes on along the minus strand of OZ025294.1, from coordinate 293,001,560 downwards.
TTAAATAACATCCTTACATGCATCTAATTTTTTGACTATAGTTAATGATTCACAAATGATACTTTTTGTTATGAAGTTTCTCGAAAGAACTTTTAAAAAACTTTCTGAATACCCCCAATATATTATTTTGTATCCTTTATTTGACAAACCTTTGAAAAGATCTATAGAAAACTTTTTTTCTAAAGTAGGTAACTTCATTGAGATTAGAGTACACAACTAACTTTTCTAAGAAATGTAATTTTTTTCTTTTTTAGTCCGATCAAATTTCTTTTAAGACTTTTCGACGTTCTCAATAATGGGCAATAAAGAATTGTAAGTTAAAATTGAAATAGAGTTCAAAAATTCTGAAAAATTCTAAATATTAAAATTAAAATGCTCTGATTGAGAGTAATAGAACGTACAGTTATAATGGAGGTAGATAAAATAAGAGTATACGCCTCCTCAACCCAGAAAATCCGACATCTCATAATTCTAATTTTAAAAGTTAATATTTAAATATTATATGTTACTTGTAGAGTAAAATATTGTTTACTACTAAAGATAGACCGAAACCGGTTTTTAAGACCAAAACCGAATTTTAGTAATCTTCCTATTTTTGAAAAAAAAATAGAAATGTCCAAAAATTTTTTAAAGTAACATGCATACATAAATGTACATAATTATTAATTAATTATGCGTGCAATTATATGAGTGTTCCAAGTTGGCTATCTGTGTTTCTGACTTTTTTATTTTTATATAAAATGAAATGTAATTAACTCATCAACAACACAGATTGATTTTCTAATTTACGAATTTCATCTAATTAAAAAATACTTTAGCTGTACATAGCACGCTATATGCCTTTTTAAAAATTAGAAAACAACTTTGAACTCAAGGAAAATTAAAATTTATTCAAAGAAATTATATTCGAATGCAGAAGTTGGAATTTAATACAAATTCAGCCCTGTTCCGTGTTATCCTTTACTAGTAGTCATTGGGTAAGTGAATCTATTGAGTGGCCCCAATTTCTGCATGTATTAATACGATCTACTAGTATGCCCTCATCTCGAGCCCTTAGTACTGTTTGCATCCCTTTATTTTTTAATTGATTTTCCATTTTGAGATGTTTGTGTAATGTTGTGGATGTCAGAGAATAATTCTGTGCAATTTTTTTTTTTTTTTTTTTTGTAATTTGCCATTTTAAAATTCTTTTATTGTGTGTTCCATGTCTGTTGAATTGGGTGTTGATTTTTTTGTTTAACTGAGTAACTTTTTGCCACCTTTAGACTCTTCAAATAATAAGAACAAACAAAATATTGTTACAATACATATCCATACATATGTTTTCAGATATTACATGAAACTAATACTGTATAAAAAAAAAATAAACCTTGAGAGAAAACGGGTTCAGATTCATCCCATAAATTTTAAACCTCTGATGTTACAAGACATTTTTCACTTTTTCATTATGTAGTTTAGAAATAAGTAAAACTTAATACAGCAAATCGTTTACACATATCTATCATTAATTAAAAATCCCTACTGTTAGGTTTAGAATACAAAAGATACTACAGTTACACACAAAGTTTTGAAGACGTTAAAAAAATAAGGTTTTTGATAATCTACATGTACCCCAGTAGTGGTGCCAATATGGCAAAACCGAATTTCACAGTTCTTAATGTTATTACCTTCTTATAAAAAATTGGCAACTAAAAATATCATCACATGTATTTATAATGAATTTATTTGTATGACTGGGAAGTTTCGTTACTATTCACCCCGCTGTTCCTATTCAACCCATTTTACAGTACATTTCGAGGGATTCAAAGCATGTATATATTTTCATGCTGAGATATTCGGTTGTAAAAAAAGTTTCTTCGTTTTTTTACAATTGAACTATTATTTCTTCTGTTATTTTTGTTTTTCTTTTCTTTTCCATACGGTTTGGTATAGGTGAATTATATTTTTCTCTGAACTGTTTATTTTCGCCCACTATACTTTCTGAACCATGGTTTGTGTTATAAATATATTTCAGACGACTGCGTATATTTTCAAGATAAAATACTGAAATTTAATTACAAAAATCAAAGTTATACGCGATTTTTTTTTTTTTTTTTTTTTTTTTTTTTTTTTTTTTTTTTTTGTACATCGAAATTTTAGGTAAATTTATTTTGGTTTTCTAACTAATTATTTCATTTCTATATCCGATCATACTTAAATCAAATTTATAATCGATCATTAGCTACAAATTTATAGTATTAAAAATTCTCATCTATTATATAAAATTAAGTATATATTTTTACTCAAAATGTATGTAATGTTAATCTTTCAGGAAAATAAATTTACTACAAAGGGTTAATTTTCTTTTTTATTTTATTTATTTATTTATTTACAATTTTTGGAAGATTATTTAATGTACAAACTGTTTGGCATTTTCACATTTCCATATTTTGATTTTCGAAGTCGATCCGTAGTTTAAAATATGTCGGAAAAAGGGAGATAGTTGTTGTTCGATATTTTAAAAGTAAAAAAAAAAAAAAAAAAAAAAAAAAAAGTAGCTATCGTTAAACATTTTAGGAGTTAAAAACATAATATTTCCATAGCCTGTGTAAAAATATATTTATATGTAGTGCTGAAAGGGTCCATAAGATTATTTTTCTGTTTCATTTGATCTATTTCAGTAGCTAAATATAAATAGTTCTTATTGTCCAAAATCTTTCAAGTTTTCAAAGAATTAAAAAAAGAAAAATCTAAAGATATCTTGAAATTTGCATTATAAAAATATATCCAGAAATTCACAGTTAACCATCTACCAGTAAAGTTGACGAGTTTTTTCCGATCCGTTAGTGGATTTTCTGCTTTGGGAAATAAAAGAAGGAAAATTTCCGTTTCAAGAAGCGATAACTTTCTATTATAAATTTGGTATTACAAAGTTGTTATAAAATTAGTGAGAAATAGAATATTCTTTAATCTCGGTGACAAAAAGTAGTACAGTCGCAATTTAGCAGCACGATACAAGTCTCACAAAAGAGCTAGGACTCTTTCATCGAGTTTTTAGCTGACAGGCTATCAAAGCCTGGGAGCTTATGTGCCCGTCCGTTCTGTATGTGCGTATGTGCGTAACGCGATAACTCATGATAAAAATATCCGATTAACTTGAAATTTTGAATATATGCATATTCTAAAAAGGCGCTTCCCTGATTAGTTTTTGGAGTTTATTCGATATGTATAAGAAGGTGAACGGAACGGTTGCTAATGCCCCTCCTCTTAATTTATATAAATGAGTTTTTCATGCAGAATTATCAGTTTTCTTTCAAAATTTAGATATAGGAACTTTTTGATAAGGCGCCTCCATAATTAGTATTAAGTTTTCATTGGATAAGTATAAAGAGGGGGAACGGGGGGCTAATGCCCCTCCCCTTAATGGATGTAGATGGGTTTTTCATGCATATTTATCAGTTTTTTATATGATAAAGCATATCCGTGATTAGTTTAAGGAGTTCAATGATTAAGTATAAAACGGAGAAATGAATTGAGCTGTTTCCCACCCCCCTCACCCTTAATTTGTTTTTCGAACGGAATTAACCCTTAAAAATATAAGGCTGTCATGCACAATTAGTATGTGTAGCCTGTGAGCTCAATGCAATTAGTTTAACTGGGCACTATTCTTTTTATTTCATTTCTGTTCAAAAACATGTCAGTTGTGTAAACATTCAAAATAAATTTGTGGTAGAAGTATCTTCGTTGTTTACTCCCACCTCCTTTTCTTTCGTTATTTTAACGCAATATGATGAAATTTTCCGACTTTTAACGGAAAATGCTTTTTTGCCGTCAAAGGGGGCTTTTTCCGTGAAACTCAAAAAAATATATTCGGGAATTCCAGATTTTTTTTTTAAATAGTATTTTATTTAAGTAATAAATACCTGGACACATATATTTTCAACCGTCGCGGTGAACGACCAATTTTCGTCGATGACCCCTACCTACGACCCAAACAGACCTGGTCTCTCGCGCGACAGCGCTGTCGCCCGGAGGCGACCACAGATAGCGCCAAAATACTTCACTTACGACCCAAATAGACTTGGACTCTTAATAGAAAAAAAAATTGACAAATTGAAACCGGACAAATTTAAGAGAAAAAGTAGACAAATTAAAGATCATGTGTGCCTTGATAAACAAACACTTTCATAAGTGTAGTTGTATGGAAAATCCCTATATTATGCTATATGTCCATTTGTGACCACAAAAGTGAGATACACTGCTCAAAACAATTAAAGGATATTGCAGTTTTAGGTGGATTTTGTATCTGGGAAACTTTTTAGCTGATTGATACATGGTCGACAGACATAGTAGGTTATATGAGAATAAATTACACATGTTTGGCAGAAAAAAATGCATTTTATTACGCATTTGTGTACAAAAGGAAAAAAACACAATTTGTGTATATGAGAAAAAAAGAATAAGAAAAGGTGTTTTCTTCAAAGAAAATCATTTACAGTAGGGGCTATGGTTTCCACGGGCGGCCAGCAACGTTGAACACCTTTGAGGCATGGACTCAATGAGGCTATTAATGACGAGTTGGGGTGTTCTGCCCCACTCGTCCAGAAGAGCTTTTTCCAGTTCTTGGAGAGTTTGTGGGGGTTGTTGGCGGCCAGAAACTCGAATTCCTAGAGCGTCCCAAACGTGCTCGATTGGATTCATGTCTGGAGAACACGCTGACCATTCCATTCGAACGATTCCTTCCTGGAAAAGTAAATCCTCCACCAGGTTTGCACGATGTGGCCTGCAGTTATCGTCCATTAAAATAAAGTTATCTCCGACTGCTGCAGCGTAAGGGACTACATAATGTCTGAGGATCTCATATCTATATCGGGGACCAGTCAGAGCTCCATATCGAATGATGTAGAGGTCAGTGCGCCCGTCAGTGGAGATGCCACCATACACCTCCACCGCCAAATCTGACACTTTCGTGCACGAACGCAGGATGCACAGAAAAACGGGACTCGTCAGAAAACAGAATATTGCTCCATTCATTTCTCCTCCAGTTGACATGCTCGGTTTCCCACTCCCTGTGGTCGCGACGATGCCTTGATGTTAATCTGACACATACCATCGGTCGGAGAGCATACAGACCTACAGCATGGAGCCGGTTTCGGACAGTCTGAGTTGAAATCGTGGTGCCTGTAGCAGAGCGAAGCTGTTATTGGAGAAGAGTAGCGTTCATGTTTCGGTGTCTCCGAGCTGTTAACGCTAAATACCGATCTTCATTGGGCGTTGTTGCCCGTCTACGACCTTGCCCTGGTCTTCGGCCTGCACATCTACTCTCCAAAAAACGGTTCCAGATCCTGGAAATGACACTTTGTGACATTCCAATGGCTTGCGCTACTTCGGTTTGAGTTTGGCCCCCTTCTAGTTTACCAACAATTCTCCAAGCTTCTGAATCTGTCAAATGACTTCTCTGAGACATCGTACTCATCGAAACAAAGCAATCACTGAATGCCGATCATCCTTGTCTTCATTCTCTTTTATCCAGTTGAAAGTCAAATTTCATTCGCTGCCGCTTGAAGCGACGTTTTTGACGTCGAACTCAAAATTTGCATACTCCACAGTTTGAAAACCAGAAAAATTTGCATTTGTGATTCTCTTCTTCTACTTTCGGCAGAAAAAATTTCGTTTATATCTTTATTTTATATAAAACTTCAAATATCCTTTAATTGTTTTGAGCAGTGTAGATTGTGTGGGGAGGTAAAAATATCCAATCTTTCAAACCTCATCCTACAACTTCATTCTTAAAGATTTTATACTTTTATTCATGTTTTTAATCTCGCATACAGAGATAATTGTTGCAATTCCATCTTCTAGTAAAATTAGGCACAGTTTTTCTTAGCTCTTCTGTGAAATTTACTTTTGTCACTTTTCATTCCAGCGAGCGATACTTACTTTTTTTTCGGTGAAGTTCGATAAGTTTGCAAAAACTGCTGAAAGTTCTGAAAAATTCAGCCAGTAAACCCGTAAGAATGTCGGTTGTTTGTGTAAATATCGTTTGCAGAAAGCAAAAGATTTCATATGCTTCGTTTCCGTGGTAATTTCTTTTTCTTACTTTATGCTTTTGGCAGTTTTTAGTTTGATTTTAGTTTGTGTTTTTTATTGCAGTGTGAAAGATGATGGAATGTTGTAAGCCGTGTTGTTTCGCTTGCTATTCCATGTGAAATAAACCGCAAGCTTACAGCCTGATTTTTTGTGTTAAATTAGAAGAACCAGCTTGTGTTTATTTATCTAAAAATGCAATAAACATCAGTTTCATCCCAAAACAGGAAAAACTAGTCCAGTGTTATTTGTAAAGATAGACCAAAAGTTCAGTTTCGTTTTCGTTTACTGACCAAAGCTTAAGTTCCATTGAATATTCGTTCTCGGCGAAAAAATTGCCGACAATTCGATAATTCGGTCGGACCGAAATTATCAGTATTCCAAAAATCCCGTTTCTTCTTTGGAGATTTTGAACATTACTCATTCATTTCATCTGTATAGGCTCGCAAGTGACACTCTTTATTTATTGCTATTAACTTCACTCTTTATAATTATCAGTTATGACTGACTGACGATGTGGATGCAAATTATAAAGCAAGCAATGTATAAATGACTAAATTCTGACCAGCTTTTCATGTGTTCGTTAAAGCTGCAGATTTAGCAATAATAGAAAAATTTTAGCTTGAAACTGCAGAAATATTTAAAATATATTTTTAAAAAGTCGTATAACATATGATCTTTTACAAAAATCGTTATAAGAGATAAATCTATGTATAGCTAAAATATATATTTAATACAGTTCATAGCAATAAGAAGCTTCGCTCATTCGTTGTGGTGTTCTTTTGTTAATTATAAAGGGGGGTACGGACGATTACCTCCCCCTTAAGTTAGCTAAATAAAGTTTTATGCAGAGTTATCCGATTTGCTTTAAATTTTGGATGTAGATTCTTTCTGATAAGTTGAATTTCTGAAAAGTTTTGGAGGTTTAAGAGTTAATTATAAAGGAGGGAACGGGGGACGACGTCGCTTAAATTACATAAATGGGTTACTATGCAGTATTATTCGACATGCTTCGAATTTTGGATACAGGTTTATTATATGATAAGGCGTATCCCTCATTAGTTTTGGGGCGTCATAGATTAAGTATAAAGAAAAGAAATGGGGGGGGGGATACTTCCTTCTATAATTTTTTTCGAAAGGCATTATTATATAAGGCTGTAATATACAATTAATATGCATAACCTGTGAGCTCTACGCCATCAGTTTAACTGGGCATCATTATTTTTATTTAAACGTTGAATCAGCTCTTTTCGTTCTCGTTATTACGACCACTTATACCACTAAATATCAATATTTTTTAAACTGATTTTTCACCTATTTAGCGGCTATACGTATTTAATGTATACTGCAAATATTTTTTAGCATTTAGACAATTATCGGTCGTGAAATTTTTTATATTTTTGTAAAAAAAAATAATAATAATAATAAAAAAATAATATAAATTAAAAAAAATAAAATGTAGCTAAAGTTGGAATTTTTTTACTCAAAAAATTCGAAAGTATTAATAATAACTTTAAATTCTCCTGTTGAAGTTCTTAATGTTTTTCCATTAAATTTGTACACGAGCTGCAAAACCGTTGTATTCATAACAGATAAAAAATTTCAAAGAGTACGGAAACTATTTTTTTAAATCTATAAAACGACTTTACGTGAAAAAAAAAGCAATTTTCTTCTAACCAGCATAGCATTAGAAATAAATATTTTTTCACGATTTTTCACTTAAAAATATAAATTCCGAGAAATTGAGTTAAATATATAAAGTCATACAAATTTATGGTTCGTTTAGGTATGCTACGTTCAGGTCAACGCCGGGCTTGGAGTCATTACATGGGAATTTCCATTACAATGAGAGCAATTTGAATAATTTTACAAATATAATACCAAAAGAATTATTCAAATGTAAAGGTCATGCAATTTGTCAGTTAAACCTACCTAAAGCTCAGTATGGACTAAACTTAAATTTAGTGCTATTTTTAAACTCTGGCAATTATACTTATTAAGGTAACTTATATTTGTGAAAATGGAATTTAAGTTACCATAATTGTCAGAGTTAAATAGAACGAAATCTATAAGTAATTTTCATCTAAATTTAGATTTGATAGGTTTAATTAACAATTCATGTCAACTTGTATTTTATTGGTGTTATATTGATAAAATTACTGAATTAGATCGTTTTAAATGTAACGTAAATGTAACGTAACAATGATTTTGGGGAGGTAGTAGGAAATAAGCTTTAAAAAATTAATAAAAATAAAAATTTGTATCGAAATTATTAAATGTAAAGTAAAAATATCTTCTCCCTGCGTAGGTTACTATTAATACTTCGCAAAGTAACTATAAAAAAGGCTTTAAAAACTAAAATAAAAACATAAAAAATCCTCTCACATGCATCTAATTTTTTCACTATAGTTAATGATTCACAAATGACACTTTTTGTTATGAAGTTTCTGAGAAGAACTTTTAAAAAACTTTCTGAATACCCCCAATATATTATTTTGCATACTTTATTTGACAAACCTTTGAAAAGATCTTTAGAAAACTTTCTTTTTAAAGTAGGTAACTTCATTGAGATTAGAGTACACAACTAACTTTCCTAAGAAATATTTTCTTTCTTTTTTAGTCCGATCAAATTTATTTTACGATTTTTCAAGATTCTCAATAATGGGCAATAAAGAAACGTAAGTTAAAATTGCAATAAAAGTTCGAAAATTCGGAAAAATTCTAAATATTAAAATTAAAATGTTCAGATTGACAGTTATATAAGGTATAGTTTTAAAGGAGGTTGTCAAAATTAGAGTTTATTTTAATTATCAGATTTAGTATGGTAACATGCATATCTGAAAACAAAACGTAAGTTATCATAACAAACAGACAGTTGACAGTTATTTAATATGTAGGTACAAAAAACGTAGGTACAAAAGCGCATTATATTGAGAGCAATTTATTTGGGAAATTATACTAATATCAAAAAATTATTCTAATGTAAAGTTAATGAAAATGTTGGATTAAACTTACTCAAATTTAGGATTTTTCTTTAAATTCTGGCAACTATATTTATTGTGGCATAAATTTCTGAAAACAGAACGTAAGTTACCGTAATAAATACATTTGTCAGAATTAAATAGCACGAAATTTACGGGTAATTTTAATCCAAATTTAGCATCAGATAGGTTTAATTAACAAATCAAGTCAACTTCTATTTTATTGGTGTTATGTACTAAAATTACTGAAGTAAATTGCTCTAAATGTACCGTAAGTTACCACGCAATGACCTGAGTCAACTAGTGGGAAATATGATTGAAAAGAATCCTAATTTATTTTTTAATCAAACTGAAAAAATGTATCGAAACTGTTAGAAGTACAGATAAAATAATCTTCTGTTAGATAGGTTTATTATTAATACTTCGCAAAGTAACTATAAAAAAGCCTTTAAAAACTCAAAAAAATTAAAAAAAAATTCATACATGCATCTAATTATTTTCCATATAGTTAATGATTCACAAATGATACTTTTTATTATAAAGTTTCTGCAAAGTACTTTTAAGAAACTTTCTGAATACCCCCTACATATTATTTTGCATCCTTTATTGGACAAACCTTTGAAAAGATCTTTAGAAAACTTTCTTTCTAAAGTAGGTAACTTCATTGAGATTATAGTACACAACTAACTTTCCTAAGAAATATATATATTTTTCTTTTTTAGTCCGATCAAGTTTCTTTTAAGTTTTTTCGACGCTCTCAATAATGGGCAATAAAGAAATGTAAGTTAAAATTGAAATAAAAGTTTGAAAGTTCGCAAAAATTCCAAATATTAAAATTAAAATGTTGTGATTGACAGTTATAGAAGGTATAGTTTTAAAGGAGGTTGTCAAAATTAGAGTTTATTTTAATTATCATATTTATTATGATAACATACATTTCTGAAAACAAAACGTAAGTTATCATAACAAATACATTTGCCAGAGTTAAAAATCTCGAAATCTATAGCTAAATTTCGTCCAATTTTAGCTTTGAATAGATTTAGCTTCGATTAAGTTTAAGTGACAAATCATATCGACTCTTATTTAGTTGATGTTACATTACTAAAAACTAAAACTACAGAATTAATTTTTTCTAAATGTAACGTAAATTACCCTGTAATGACCTGAATTTTAAAAAATACCGGCGATTTTACGGAGAATGTAACGGTAATCAGGGTGTCAGTGTAATTCACTGTTTTTTATCGGAAAATTTTCCGTAAATTCCAGAAAATGTTTCATTTTTTGGAAATTTTTCTGAAAGTTACGGGAATTTTTTAGTTAAAAAATAGTAAGCTGTACTGGCGTCCCAATTGCAAGTACAATCTTCATAAAATCCCCCTTTTTCTACAGTGTAGGTCAGCTAGTAGGAAATATGTTTTTAAAAAAAATCCCAATTTATTTTTTATTATTCTTTTTTAATCAAAGGGGGAAATACTATCGGAACTGTTTGACGTAAATATTTTCTGTGAGATAGGTTATTTTTATTACTTCACAAAGACACTATAAAAAGGCTTTAAAAACTAAGAAAAAAGTATTTAAATAACATCCTTACATGCATCTAATTTTTTCACTATAGTTAATGATTCGCAAATGATACTTTTTGTTATGAAGTTTATCGAAAGAAATTTTAAAAAACTTTCTGAATATCCCCAATATATTATTTTGTATCCTTTATTTGACAAATCTTTAAAACGATCTTTAGAAAATTTCTTTCTAAAGTAGGTAACTTCATTGAGATTAGAGTACACAACTAACTTTTCTAAGAAATGTATTTTTTTTTCTTTTTTAGTCCGATCAAATTTATTTTAAGATTTTTCGAGTTTTTTAATAATGGGCAATAAAGAAATGTAAGTTAAAATTGAAATAAAAGCTCAAAAATTCGGAAAAATTCTAAATATTAAAATTAAAATGCTCTGATTAAGAGTTATAGAAGGTACAGGTATAATGGAGGTAGACAAAATGAGAGTATACGCCACCTCAATCCAGAAAATCCGACATCTCATAATTCTAATTTTAAAAGTTAATATTTAAATATTTTATGTTACTTGAAGAGTAAAATATCATTTACTACCAAAGATAGACCGAAACCGGTTTTTAAGACCAAAACCAAATTTTCCTATTTTTGACCAAAAATGAAAACGTCCAAAATTTTGTTAAAGTAACATGCATACATAAATGTACATAATTATTAATTAATTATGCGTGCAATTATATGAGTGTTGCAAGTTGGCTATCTGTGTTTCTGACTTTTTTTATTTTTATATAAAATGAAATGTAATTAGTTCATAAACAACACAGAATGATTTTCTAATTTACTAATTTCATCTAATTAAAAAATATTTTAGCTATACATAGCACGCTATATGCCTTTTTAAAATTAGAAAACAACTTTGAACTCAAGAAAAATTTAAATTTATTCTAAGAAATTGTATTTGAATGCAGAATTTGGAATTTAATACAAATTCAGCCCTGTTCTGTGTTATCCTTTACTAGTAGTCATAGGGTAAGTGAATCTATTGAGTAGCCCCAATTGCTGCATGTATTAATACGATCTACTAGTACGCCCTCATCTCGAGCCCTTAGTACTGTTTGCATCCTTCTCTTTTTTAATCGATTTTCCATTTTGATATGTTTGTGTAATGTTGTGGATGTCAGAGAATAATTCTGTGCAATTTTTCTTAGTAATTTGCCATTTTTAAATTCTTTTATTGTGGGTTCCATGTCTATTGAATTGGGTGTTGATTTTTTTGTTTAACTGAGTAATTTCTTGACACCTTTAGACTCTTCAAATAATTAGAACAAACAAAATATTGTTGCAATACATATCCATACGTATGTTTTCAGATATTACATGAAACTCTTACTGTATAGAAAAATAAACCATGAGAGAAAACAAGTTCCGATTCATCCCGCAAATCTTAAACATCTGATGTTACAAGCCATTTTTCACTTTTTCATTATGTAGTTTAGAAATAAGTAAAACTTAATACAGCATATCGTTTACACAGATCTAGCATTAATTAAAAATCCCTACTGTTAGGTTTAGAATAAGAAAAATACTACAGTTACACACAAAGTTTTAAAGACGTTGAAAAAGTAAGGTTTTTGAGAATCTACTTGCATTTTTTTTATATACCGCAGTAGTGGTGCCAATATGGCAAAACTCAATTTCACAAATCTTAATGTTATTACCTTCTTATAAAAAAAAAATCGGCAACTAAAAATATCATCACATATATTATAATGAATTTATTTGTATGACTGGGAAGTTTCGTTACTATTCACCCTCTGCTCCTATTCACCCCTTTTTACAATACATTTCGTGTGTATATAATTTGTGTCAGCATGTATATAATTTTTATGCTGAGATATTCGGTTTTAAAAAAAGTTTCTTCTGTTTTTTATAATTGGACTATTATTTCTTTTGTTATTTTTATTTTTCTTTTCTTTTCCATATGGTTTGGTATAGGTGAATTATATTTTTCTCCGAACTGTTTATTTTCGCCCCCTATGTATTATACTTTCTGAACCATGGTTTGTGTTATAAATATATTTCAGACGACTGCGTATATTTTCGAGCTAAAATACTGAAATTTAATTACAAAAATCAAATTTTAAGCGATTTTTTTTCTTTTTTTTCTTTTTTCTTTTTTTTTTTTTTTTTTTTTTTTCGTACATCGAAATTTTAGGTGAATTTATTTTGGTTTTCTAACTAATTATTTCATTTCTATATCCGATCATACTTAAATCAAATTTATAATCGATCATTAGCTACAACTTTATAGTATTAAAAATTCTCATCTATTATATAAAATTAAGTACATATTTTCAATCAAAATATATGAAATGTTAATCTTTCAGGAAAAATAAATTTATTACAAATTGTTACTTTTCTTTTTTATTTTATTTATTTAATTATTTACAATTTTTGGAAGATAATTTAATGTACAAACTGTTTGGCATTTTCATATTTCCGTATTTTGATTTTCAGAGTCGATCCGTAATTTAAAATAAGTCGAGAAAAGGGAGATAGTTGTTGTTCGATATTTTAAAAGTTAAAAAATAAAACAAAAGTAACTATCGTACAAATCCTTTATACATTTTAGGAGTTAAAAACATAATATTTCCGTAGTTTGTGTAAATATATATATTTATATATTTAGTGCTGAAAGGGTCCATAAGATTATTTTTCTGTTTCATTTGGTCTATTTCAGTAGCTAAAAATAAATAGTTCTTTTCGTCCGAAATCTTTCACGTTTTCAAAAAAAAAAAAAAAAAAAAAAAAAAAAAAGAAAAGAAAAGAAAAGAAACTAAAGATATCTTGAAATTTGCATTATAAAAATAAATCCAGACATTCACAGTTGAACATCTATCAGCAAAGTTGCCGAGTTTTTTCCGATCCGTTAGTGGATTTTCTGCTTTGATTCATAAAGGAAGGAAAATTTCCGTTTCAAGAAGCGGTAACTTTGCGTTATAAATTTGGTATTAAAAAGTTGTTGTAAAGCTAGTGAGAAATGTAATATTCTTTAATCTCGGTGACAAAAAGTAGTATAGTCGCAATTCAGCAGCACGATACAAGTCTCACAAAAGAGCTAGGACTCTTTCATTGTTTTTTTAGCTCACAGGCTATCAAAGCCTGGAAGCTTATATGCCCGTCCGTTCTGTATGTGCGTATGTGCGTAACGCGATAACTCATGATAAAAATATCCGGTTAACTTGAAATTTTGAACATATGTATATTCTGATAAGGCACTTCCCTTATTAGTTTTTACAGTTCATTCGATATGTAAAAGAAGGTGAACGGGTGCTTATGCCCCTCCCCTTAATTTATATAAATGGGTTTTTCATGCAGAATTATCAGTTTTCTTTCAAAATTTAGATGTAGAAAGTTTTGATAAATCGCCTCCGTAATTATTATTAAGTTTTCATTGGATAAGTATAAAGAGGGGGGAACTGGGGGCTAATGCCCCTCCCCTTAATTGATGTAGATGGGTTTTTCATGCATATTTATCAGTTTTTTTATATGATAAAGCATATCCGTGATTAGTTTAAGGAGTTCAATCATTAAGTAAAAACGATGAAATGAAGGGAGCTGTTTCCCACCCTCCTCACCCTTAATTTGTTTTTCGAACGGAATTAACCTTTGAAAATATAAGGCTTTCATGTACATTTAGTATGTGTAGCCTGTGAGCTCAATGCCATCAGTTTAACTCGGCAATATCCTTTTTATTTCATTTTTGTTCAGAAACATGTCAGTTGTGTAAACATTCAAAATAAATTTGTGGTAGATAGCGAAGTATCTTCGTTGTTTACTTCCACCTCCTTTCGTTTCGTTATTTTAATGTAATATGATGAAACTTTCCGACTTTTAATGGAAAATGCTTTTTTGCCATCAAAAGGGGCTTTTTCCGTGAAATTCAGAAAATTGTATCCGTGAATTCCAGATTTTTTTTTAAGTTTATTCTTGTTATCACTTAGATTCCGTTAGCATAAATATTTCCTATCGTTCGAATTCTCAGAAATTTTAATAGGTCATAATTTTAACTGCAAAATTCTGATTAAAATTTCATGAAAAAATATGCATATGTAGTAATGGAAAATTTAGCCAAAGACAAAGAAAACCGCATCAAAACACCTCGGTTTTTAATGTTTTCGTTGAAATTATCCAGTATCTTACACTGCAAAAAACCCTTTTACTCATTCAAAAGTTTCCAAAGTTTTTAATGTGATGTAAATCCGGTCTGCAGATGTGGTCTGAAAACATTGTGTGAAAATATGGACGTTTAGTCTATTTTATAGGAGATAAAAGATTATATGTTTGCTCTTTCCGAAGATAATTATTATTAAAGTCCGTATAAAAATCATTAGCTAATGATAAGTTGAGAAAAAGTGTGTCTCAGTTGATTAAATGTGGATTTTTTTTAAATTATCGTAATATAAAATAAGATCGATTTATTACTGTAAAAGAGACCAAAAACATTTATAACTTTATTACAAACACTGCAAAGAAAATGTCTCTAAAAGATTAATGGTGATTGTTTGAATCTCTTACAACAAGAAATTAAAGAACAGAAAATTTGAAAAAAAAATTAAAATTAATTCTGCTTATTGTCAGAACAATATTCCAATTCCTATTTTTGAAAAAGAAATTATGAATCTTTATTCTTCGGACGTTAAAAGTATTGAGTTTCACATGATAAAGCGTGCAACCATACATCCGAAATTACAGTTCAATATTTCGAAATATTGACTAGAGAAATCGGAATCAAGTGTGTATACTACACTGTTAAAAAAATCTGAAATTCACAGATTTCTTTCTTTTATTTTCCAAAACGGAAAATCTACTAACGAATATATTATAAAGGAAATCTTTAAAAAGCACAACAAATTTTTCCACTAACTCATAAAAGACATATTTTGTACAGACTGGCACCAGCAGCTTTTTCTGAGACAGCAGGGACTTATTCCGCTGTCAAAAGGTCTCGCGTTCGATTCTGAAGATGGCTTGAAGTAAAATATAAAATAAAATAAAAAATAAATTAAATAATAGAGCAGCTCAAAATCACTCGGAAGGTTCGAATTATTTGACGATTGTTTGGTTCATTAATTTTAAAATTTAAATTAAATGATTATCATTAAAAATGAAACTTTGTAACAGAAAGTTACCGCCTCTTCAAACGGAGTTTTCTTTCTTTTATTTTCCAAAACGAAAAATCTACTAACAGAATGGTAAATGTCTGGCAACTTTGCTGCCAGTAGTTTTACCGTGAATTCACAGATTTTTTTTTTTAACAGTGCATTTAATCATATCCCAACCAAGTCCCCAGATGTTTCACCAACCTTGTCTTTGAACTATTAAACGAACTCTTCCGAACTCTTCAAGTAGTAAAAAAAAATTCTACTTCCATTTTTACCAAAAAAAAAAAAAATAAATAAATAAATAAATAAAAAAAAAAAAAAAAAAAAAACTTGCCATTATGGAAATTTTGTTGCAATATGATAGTCCTCAACAAAGGCTAACAGACAGAAGATATTAAAAAAACAATTGTTTAAACCTCCTGACTGCCGCGAATTAATTTTTCCGTTAACTAAGTTGCAGGTTTCTCTGCAACCTAAGCAATATTTAAATTAATGTAATTCTCCAAATAAAGTCCAGTTTTGAAAAATTAATTTATGATTAATACTATAAAAGCTTATATAACTATACGTAATAAAATATTTGGTATCGCATTGGAAAAAACATTTTTTTTAAATATTTTTTATAAATTACAGAGAAAACAACGTTACAATTTTGTCCTTTTGCTCGGCGGTGAGGGGGTTAATTTATGTATATTACTTTTGTTGCTAAAATCTTTTCCAATATGTGTAAATAGCCGTTATACAGAAATTGATCCAAAACGAAAATAACTTAATAAAGTTTACTAAAACAAATTTAGCATTAAATACTGTGAGCATAGAAATTAATAGCTATCAATACCGTTTGCTAAAGCCTTGCTGGTTCAATATTCTGAAAGTGGGACGCATTTATCATTAATGTATATTTTGAGTGATTTTAAAAATATATGTGATGATAAAGCAATATCAATTAAAGCTCAATTATATATATAACAGAATCAAATGATAATTCCCTATCCGCTCCGAGAAGCTCTCGAAACAGTGTCTCCAGATGACTAAAGACACAAAAGATTTACACTAATCTCTTTATATAATGGCATGACAGATTTTGTGAGCAATGTAGATGATTCCCATTAACAAAGACTAGGCTTGTTTCCTCTGGTATCTTAATAAATCTTTCTACTTAACCCATTACATGATTGCTTATTTTGTTTACTACTATTCTAAATAGGGAAATATCTTTATAACGAGATAAATAAAAGTTATAGACGAAATTTCAATTTTACTTAACGAGCTCTTAAAAGGGTCCAGGGCACAAAAATCTGAAAATTTTTGAAAAAAATTGTATTGCATTGATTTTATTATTACTATTATTAAAATGGCGTTTAAATTATGTTTCTATCTCAACTGAATAAGAAATATTAATTTTTGTCCTTTTGGTTTATTTTCAAAACCTAGCTTTCAAGCAATAATTATCATGGACATGACAAATATAATGCATTGGAAAAATAAAATCCGAAGATAACAAGAAAACCAAAGAAATATTAGATAATTTTACCATATCATTTCAAAATTATAGTAAAACTAAGATGTAGATAACTAAGTTATTGGATTAACTGGATAATAAAACTTAGAAATGACATTACAACACACTTTAATACAACTTCTTACAGATAATTCAATCTGTAGCTTCTTCTAATATGTTAAAGTTTACATTGAAAATCTACAATACACTATCTTTTCAAAAATATAACTATGTTTCATCCATAACAACATTTTCATAATACCGTCTTTTCCAATTTTTTTTTTTTTTTTTAAATCAGTCCATTCGCTCGTGCTCGTGAATTTTCATAATGCGTGTTTTTAAATCATGGATAGTAAAAAATATACTAAAGAGTCAGTTAATTTGGTGATTATGTTTGTCTTAAGAAAAATAAAATATGCTTAAGTTCAAATCCTACAAATCGGTCATCCTGACATTATGGCACCTCGACATCAGCATCTTGGCTTAGTATTTTTTAGGCTTGTGATTTACAAAATCTTTTCTTATCTTCATATTTGGAATATCTTGAAACAACTTTTAATTACTCTCCAGATAATATTTTTTCTGAATTTTGTAGTATTCCAATGATGTTAAAACTGTAACTTTTTTGATAATTCTTTTAACTACATGTACTATAAATATCGGAATCGAAAGTAGAAATGGTAATATTTATAGATGAAATAAAATTAGAATTAAAAAAAACCCAAGGAAGTTAGAATATTCATTTGTATTCATGATTTCTATTCATAGTCATTATATATATATACCGGGTGTCCCAAAAATGACTGATGGATTTTAAAATTCAATAACTTGCAAATATAGCTATTTAAAAAATTTTAGCAGCAGGGTTTTGTACAAAGGAGTTTTTTTACCATAATTTTTTATTTTAGTTCGCATATCAAACAATAGGTGGCGCTGACAGCGATTGAAGGCCAGGTGATATATGCTGAGTTAAACGTCGACCTGGCTTTCAATTGCCTTCAGCTCCACCTATTGTTTGATATGCGAACTAAAATAAAAAATTACGGTAAAAAAAGCTCCTGACATTTTACATAACCCTGCTGCAAAATTTTTTTAAATAGCTGTCACCGTTTGCAAGTTATTGAATTTTAAAATCCATTAGTCATTTTTGGGACACCCGGTATATACAGTTAAATTAAGTTTTTATGCATTAAATAATCCGCATTCAGTTTGTTAACTCTTTTCAAATAATGAATACATTTCACTGAAATAATTTGTTATGGTATGTCTCAGTAGCATAATGTCGAGATTTAAATAAAATTACCATGAAAATACATACCTAATTATTCACATTACTATTCTCCAGACAAATTATGCATATAAGAATCTAAAATTTAAAATAAAGAAAAGGCACATCATTTACATTAAGTGGTATATATTTTTCTTATTATTAAGATGAAGTAAAATGTATTCAGACGAAAAGTTCATTTAGAAATTATTTGCTTTGCAAATATTTAATTTTATTATTTCTTCTTTATTTCATACTTTGTTTTAACTTACAAATTTGTTTGCATGTGGAGATCGAATCTTTTTACTCATTTTAACCATTTCCTGTTAAATTAGATATTTGAAATTTAAAATACCTATGTATTCCTGACGGCATTAATGAAACATCGATTTTTAAAATTCGATCCCTAAGGGGGGGGGGGGCAAATTTAAAATTTAAAAAATTCCTCTTATCTCATAAACTAATGGGGAAAATTTCGAAAATTAACATGTTTATAGTATAACTAAACTTATTAAACATGTGTCTCCGAATTTTTCAAAAATTGACCGCAAAATTGGGAGAGGTTCCTGCTACCAAGTGCCCTCTGTTTTTGAAAGATATCGCTAAAACACTGCTTATATTTTATGGTTACACAATTATAATTTGAACTCTTATTACTAAATCAGTATCAGCTTCAACAATGAGTAAGTATTTTTTTTAAAGTACTATACAAGATACAAACAGTAATGCTTAATTTTGTCCAGCTTGGCGAAATATCGCCAAATTTGGTACTCCATTTTAGAAATCCATTGGACAGTCAAAACTGAGTGCAGCCTTCGCAGGATTATATTTTTCAAGTGAGGGGAGCAAAATTAACTTTGATGAAGCTAAAATCATAATTCCATGCAAGAATCCATATCTTAATAAAATTTTAGCTACCATTACGATCATTAAGCTCGGACAACGTGCTTGTAACGATCATTTATCATATACCATTCATAAAATCTGACATAATATGTTATAATAAATTAACAAGCAGGTTTACGTACTCTCAACTCAAGTATGCTCGTGGACGTTTGGACGTTTGGACGTATGTGTTTATATTTTGAATTGCATTTAACATCTTTCTATTTTATGCTGACGACGTTCGCAGAAGCGATAGGAAACGTTGGTAATTTTAAAGCGTATTTTAAATACTAGGGGGGCTCCGCCTCCCTGCTCGCTACGCTCGCCAACCCCAACGCGTAATTGCTTCGCGATTCCACGTTGTAGGCTATCCCTGCTTGCTGCGCTCGCCAATACCCCATGAAATCGCTTCGCGATACCTTATTTTCCATACACTGTTAAAAATCTGCTGCATTTTGTTGCAACGCACTCCCCTGTTTGTATAGAAAACGGTTACATGGCCGTGAAATGGAGCTTTCTCATTGGTTGGAATAGAGATATTATATACAAGCGGTGAAGTGCGTTGCAACAAAATGCAGCAGATTTTTAACAGTGTACACTCAATTTTGGAATTCACCCTTCTCCTCATCGGTCGAAGTATAGACGGAGCCCTTTCCTGATTGGTCTATTCGACTCATGGAAGGTGTGGTCCACCCGGACGCGTTATTTCCGGAAACCTTACACATCAGCATCATTCCAGGAGTGAGATTTGTTTAAGGCTAGTTTTTTTTTTTTTTTTTTTTTTTTTTTTTTTTTTTTTTTTACTATAGAAGGATATTGTTTTTAAGTGTACCATTTAGCAATCTGTATTTATTTTAGTACAAATCTTTTAATTGTAATGATTTAAAATCACTGTTAAATATCAACTAGTAATGCAAAACAAAAAGAATATGAAAATTAAATTTCAAAGATTTATTAGATTTAAATTTTACAAAGAAAATGCGATGAAAATAAATCTGCATTGAAATTAAGGATAACTGTTTAAAATCTACTTTCATTACTCACATGCATTTAATTCAAGAATAATTTTTCAACTACAATGGAAAAGAAATATGGTGTGGTCTATACCGTGAAATTACTTTTTATCTTTAAAAAGTTAATTTGACAAGTATTCAAAATTTTTAGTTTTGTTTCAAATTTTGCTTTGAACAAAATTCTATTTTAAAATACCTGTATGACTTTAAAATATCATTTTCGATCAAAGTCTCAAACGCTGTTTTAGAAAAAAAATAAGAAAGTTTTAAACGGAAAGAATAGTACACAATCAAATCAATATCTGAAATATAAACATTTAAAACATCGCCACCATTTAAAATTTATTGTAATTTTTTTAGGACCTTAAAGCTTGATTTAAGTAAAAATTTCGAATTTATAAGATGATATAATCAGTGTATCTAGACAATCCTTTTAGCAAAAACAAATAAATAATTAAATAAATGGTTATGTAACTTTTTATTTTTCAAAATTTTAATTTAACCCTTAATATATACACATGAAAATATGGTCTTAAAAATGCACATTTCGTGTTTACATTAGAAAGTTCCCAATGTAATTAAACATGTAAAAAATCTCTAGGTATATTTTGTCGTCCATTACAATTTTTTTGTTGGGAAGTTTTGAATGCATTTGATCTGCGAAGTGAATATCACCTCTGTTTTTATCATTAACTCTAACTCGAAACATTTCCAAACGTTGATTTCCTAAATTGCAAACGCGCTAATAAGCATTCTTAAGGTTAAGCATGCGAAATTTCTAATTTTCTGCATTTTTGCTATTTTAGCTTCTTATGTTCTTTTTCCTGGTTTACATTTTTTCTTTTCTTTCTTATTGTGTAATTGTTTTGAAATTGTGTTTCAAAAATAAATTGTTATTTTTGGTAATTTCGTTTTCTTCAGCTCACTCTTCCTTTAATTATTCTCTAAAAATTCAATTAAGAGAAAATAATATTTTCCTCTTGGTTTAATTTTTTGTAATAAACAAGGAGATGTAGTTAAATGTATTTTAACAAACTGCTTTTTTTCAGTGATTAGATTTTCTTATTTTTCTTTTTATTCCGATAATACTATTTATTTTTAAAAACGGAAAAGAAACAGATATTGTAAACTTACACTTAAAAAACACCCAATCAAGATTCTCAATTATTAATTTATACGTTTTCTTTTTTAAGAAATTCATAAAAACAAACCTTTTTTTTTAACAGAAATTAGCGTTTGAATCAGAAATTTTTCGTATAATGAAGATAACCAGTATAAACTTGAACTCACAGATGTAGTACAAAATTTATCGATTTAAAGCAAGTTGCTGTAACCATAAATTTGTCGCACATTTTGAAAAGAAAATGCTGACTTTTGCTGTCATGCATCGGAATCAAAAAAGGAAAATACCAATGCCGCATTATAATTTACTCACAAATACTGTAAAGGCGCTTATTTTCGCGAACCTATCGTAATTGCAAAAATTTATTCCTCGCGAAATATTTTTTTTCGCCTCAAATAATAATAAAAAATCAGAATTTTTTTCAATTTATCGAAATTTAATGGTTACAGTTACTTAAATAAGGAATAAATACAAAAATTTCCTAAGTAAAAAAGTTCTAAGTATATTTTGTCGTCCTTTATAATTTTTTTTGTTGGAAAGTTTTGAATGTATTTGTTTTGCGAAATGAATATCACTTCTTTTTTTATCATAAACTGTAACTCGAAACATTTCCAAACATTGATTTCTTAAATTGCTAACGCGCTAATTAGCATTTTTAAGGTTAAGCATGTGAAATTTCAAATTTTCTACACTTTTGCTATTTTAGCCTTTTTATGTTCTTTTTCCTGGTTTACATTTTTTCGTTTCTTTCTTATTGTGTAATTGTTTTGAAATCGCATTTCAAAAATAAATTGTTCTTTTTGGTAATTTCGTTTTCTTTTGCTCACACTTTTTATTTAATTATTCCCTAAAAATTCAATTAAGAGAAAATAACATTTTCCCCTTGTTTTAATATTTCGTAGTTATAGAAGGAGGTGCTGTTAAATGTATCTTAGCATATTGCTCCCCCCCCCTCACTAATTAATTATTTTTTTATTATTTTTCCGAGAATACAATTTATTTAAAACAACGGGAAAAAAATCAGATAATGTTAATTTACACTTTTTTTTAATTAGACAATCAAGGTTTTCAATTATTAGTTTTTGCGTTTGTTCTTAAAAGAAATTATTAAGAGCAAACTTATTCTTAACATAAATTAGTGTTTGCACCAGAAATTTTTCATAAATGAAAACAACCAGTACAACCCGATTCACTTGAACTAACAGATGTAGTACAAAATTTATCAATTTTTGATAAGTAGTTGTAACAACAAATTTGACGCATATTTTCAAAAGAAAATGCTGACACCTGCTATCATGCGTCGGAATCAAAAAAATAAAAATACCAATGCCGCATTATAACTTACTCACACATATAAACAACAACAAAGAAAAGTAGTCTTCTTTGTTAACAATTTGGAAAATAGTTGTTTTTTTCGGTCCAGAATGAACGGTAAGGTGTCCGCATTTCCTTTTTTTTTTTTACTCTTTCTAACGTCCGTGATCCTTTAACTTTTCTTCTGTTACTGCATCTCTCTAACGAAAGACAGGTTCAAAGTTCCCTCCCCATGACCCGGATAACCGAGTGTCTCGCGGAAACCATATTCAAAGATCCCCGATCTACATCCCAAATACCCGAGTTTTTAGCGGAAGCCAGGTTGAAAGAAAAAAATTAAAAATTGAGACCGGACGAATTTAAAAGGAAAATTGATTAAATTAAAGACACCGAAAAACTTCAGGATGGGGTCGAGGTTCTGAAGTTACGGAATGACAGCAGCTGCGTCGAGCTTATTATTATAAAACTATTAGCTGACCATTCGCAAATTCGAATCTTAATCCAGTAAACTTATATATATATAAGTCAGGTAAACAGTCGTCTTCTTCATCTGAATGTAACATGTCAAATTGATTGGTATTTCATTTTCCAAATGGTTATTGCAATTTGCTAAATTATTAATTGTTTCTTTTTTTTTCTTTTTCTATTTATTTTTATTTATTTATCTGTGTGCATAAAATTACATATTTTTCAGTACTATACTTTCGCATAAAATGAATTCTCTGCCAAATTTTAATTTTGGGTGGAGTTTTGGTTAATCTCTTCTTTTAATGATTTAAACTGTTTAGTTAAATAATCTGTATTTTGGTATTTGTTTTTAAGAAAATAGTTTTACGACTCACGCTTTGTAAACACAGCATCAGTTTGGTATGCACCCAACATAATATATATTTTTAATTATTAATCAAATTATTAGCTTCATTAACGAGAATTCGTGCTTTATGTAATAAGATTGATGACGATCGCTCAACCACAAACATTAATGTGTAAACAAAAGATCTCTTGAAAAAAAAAAGTGCTCCTTTAAGAAAACTATCGCGTGCCAAAATCACTAATGACGTAATTAACCTGTTGTCGTATGCATGATTTTCAGCATAGAATAAAGCCAAAACGAGGAAATATTTGATTTTTTAATCAAAATTAATTATTTAAGTTTCAAAGAAATAAGATGTGAAATGTTATGTATTCGTTACCATTAAAAAAAAAAAAAGAAATCAAGAGTTAATTATGTAAAAGATTCTGGATTAACTGAGTAGGTTCGGGAAAAGCCTCACCCGCATAAGCGAATATCCCAGACAATCGAATTTATGCAAATTTTGATAAAAAAATTTGGAAAAAGAATAGAAAGAATCAAATTATTATACAATCAAACATTAATAATTTAAATTATTCAAAAGAAAGAGAAAGAAGATAGATTTAAAATAAGTACAGTATATAAAAACTAGAAATTTAATTATCTTCACTGTTTGATGAAGAATGAAATCTGTTTTCATTTTTCTTTTATTCTTAAACAATTTTTACTTCTCAGATGTTGCATATTTTTTTCCCCAGTTGTGTTTTCATCTTGTTGCTCCAAGTAATTAAGTAACGTTCAAGTGTGTACTAATTCGTCATTGTAACTTAATTTTGGATGGGTTACAAGATTTTCTTCATCATATTCGAGACATTTTTTGAAATTATTTGTTTCTTCAGAACTACAAGCGACACGCGTCCTAAAATGCCATCTTCGCTTAAAACTTCGCAACATTTCAATTTCGAATCTTCGATAATCTGTTGTTGCACAGCTTCTTCGTCCAAATTTTAAGAACAGTTTAATTTTTTTCAAATCTTCTAAGATTTTTCCCTGCAAATCAATACTATCGTAGGATTACGATACAAAGTACTATCATCGTTATGCTATAAGTACTAACATTTTTTTTATCTAAAAAATAGCCCTCCTTGATTTCTTAGACGTAATGCTTTTTACTAATTTTCATGCAGCACCATCATAATAAATTGCATCTAAAACTGTAAGATTTTTATTGTTCCGCTTAATCCGCAATCTGGTAAATCGAGAATCTACTGTAGTTATATTTCAAAATACTTTTCGAATTTAAATTGGGCTCTTCAAAACTCAATTAATAAGTCAATTATTAAAAAGCCGGAAGGTATGTATTTACTACATTTAGTTATACATCAACTTTTCTAAACAGATAATCTATAGCAATGAGTAAAAAATGTGTGTCTGTCAGTCTGTCTTTGTTTGTCTCACACAATATCGGAAAGACCTCGACTGAAAATAACCACAAAAAGTGTTTTTAAAAAGTCTATTTATTTATTTATTTTTGTAATTATTATTATTTACCTTTCAGGCGATTTTGGTACTTGTTGGTTACCTCATTGCGATAAATACCTACTTGTTTACTTATTTATTATTTTTATGAATTTATTTTGCCATTTTCTATCATTGACATGTAACTTTTTTTAATATTTAAGAAGAAAATTTTTCGACGAGTTTCGAAATTTTTTGACGAGAATTCTGAATTAGTAACATTGATTCTTCTTTTAATCTCATGTGAACATGTCCATGGTTTATTTCAATCTGTAAATCATTAGCAATATGAAATTTTAAACACTGCTTTAAAATAGAAAGAAATTTATGTTTGTACAAGAGCTAATTTTAGGTACATCTTCTCAAATGTACAGTTTTCAAAAAGATCTTTGAAATACAACTTATCCAAACCTTTTCATGTTTAATATGGGCCCATTACATAAGAAACGAACAAAATATCCTGCACATGATGCTTACATATATATCTACCTCTACTAACTTATAAGTAGTCAAAATATAAATTAAGTATTAAAATTAACAAAATAACCTATATTTTTATATTAGCGTAGTATTTTAATTTGAAGACAGAATATTATTCTTAAAAAAACATAATATATAGACAAATGGCTCCAAACGTGATACGGAATAGCACTTTAATAGATTTAAAAATTTTCACATTTTAAACACCTAACTTTAGAAAATTGCCTGTTTTTAATGATGAATAAATAATAAAAATAATACTAAAATTCTACATATTTTAAATCCTAAACTTAAGTATTCTCCCTGTCTCAGGGCCATTCCATGGAAAATTGATAAAATGTCCTTCATGCAACAGTTTCATAAATACTTATATTTATTTGACCTTTTTAGCACTTTCCAACAAAGTTGAAAAGTGCTTATGCATTCGGTTTGTCTGGCCGTCTGTCCGTCTGTCCGCGCTCTAACTCCCGTAAATATACTCGGATTGCTATGAAATTTTTATACGTTATTGAGGTTTACCCTAGCACAAACCCTATTGAAAATGAAGCATCTACCATGATTAGTTTATCTACAGAGAGAATCAAAAGTTTCCCATTACATTACGGCCAATGGGGAAAAATCGTTAATATACTCGGATTGCCATGAAATTTTAAGACGTTATTGACGTTTACCCTAGCACAAGTCCTGTTGAAAATGAAGTTTCTACCATGATTAGTTTATCTACAGGGCGAATCAAAAGTTTCCCATTACATTACGGCCTATGGGGAAAAATCGTTAATATACTCGGATTGCCATGAAATTTTAGGACGTTATTGACGTTTACCCTAGCACGAACCCTACTGGAAATGAAGTATCTACCATGATTAGTTTATCTACAGAGAGAATCAAAAGTTTCCCATTACATTACGGCCTATGGGGAAAAATCGTTAATATACTCGGATTGCCATGAAAGTTTAGGATGTTATTGACGTTTACCCTAGCACGAACCCTATTGAAAATGAAGTTTCTATTATGATTAGTTTATCTACAGGGCGAATCAAAAGTTTTCCATTACATTACGGCCCATGTGGAAAAATCGTTAATATACTCGGATTTCCATGAAATTTTAGAACGCTATTGATGTTTACCCTAGCACAAGTCCTTTCGAAAATGAAGTTTCTACCATGATTAGTTTATCTACAGGGCGAATCAAAAGTTTCCTGTTACATTACGGCCTACGGGGAAAAATCGTTTCAAAGGAATTTTAAAGATGTTATACCCTGTCAATATAAATATGCATTCTATAAAATATAAGGTGAAAATGTAGCTATTATTCATTTACAGGGCCACACAAAAGAATTCCATTAGATAATGGTAAAAGAAGGATTTGTGTGTGACATATTTTAAATATATTAAGCTTTTTCATGCATAATAAAATTGATATATGTCACTGAAGCTTAATATAAATTATACGCTACTGTCTTGCATAGTATGAAGTACATAGCATTTACAGGGCCACACAAAATATTTCAAATAGTATATTCTTTCCGAAGTACCGTATATGTGTCCAATGATGGCTGATGGAGGGATGAAATGCATTTTAATTATGATATTCGCGTTTATATTTCGCTAAATATATGCACATTATATGGTGTGTATAAATGTTATAGTTGATATACAGGGCTACCTAAAAGAGCTCACCAATGTTACTGAATATGAGCGTAAATTATTTAAACGTGGTTCTTAAATAAGCTATGCATTTTTACGCTGAGATGCATTCAATTTACTGAGAAATGTTTGCAGAATATAGATAAAGGGATATACAGGGCCACGCAAAGAATTCGGTACATGGACGCCTATGAATGAAGATTTACGAGAATGTGATTTCAGTTGTTTAAAAAGTGTTTTAGTTTACAATAATTTTTAGCCTAATCCTAACGTGTAATAAAGGTACAATGTAAACTACAGCGCTGAACAAAAGTATTCAAGTATGTTTCCATCTAATAGTATGAATTGCTGAAAAAGAAATTTCAAGCTACTGGGTATTTTCTTGCTGAGCTAATTTTTCCCATTATATGAACTGACATATGAAATGCAGGGCTGTTCTAATGTACTGGAATACATATTTAGGTATATTTGTCTATACACTATTATTTCCCTAAATAACAAAATTTTGTTAAAGATTTCATTAAGTGTTGGAAAGTGCTTCATAATCTATGCTTAACGCATAGATTATGCGTTGTTAAAGCATAATTATACTTGTTAAAGCATAAACTATGCATTAAAAATAACAATATTCATATTAATATAGTTGCTTAAATTTGAGGACTCAATAAAATTCTTAAAATAGCATAAATATGTAGAAAAGCCATCCCTAGTATTTAATCTAAATTAAAAAAAAATAATAATAGCAAAAATCGAAAAGAAGTTTTCAGTTAAGATTTTAAAAATCAGGCCTGAATTAATCAGAAGATTGATTCTCCTAGGTTCAAGACATCTTCGTCTTCGAATTACAAAAATAAGAAAAAAAATTGACAAACGTTTCTTAATCTTGAAAGACATAATATTAGCACGAACAAAACTATTCAATAATCCTTTTCGCATTACCCATGATCAGTAATGATCAACTTTTGTGAAAAATTAGGTTGACTCAAAAAGGTTTGAGTAAAATAACACTTACAATTATTTTTTTCCTTATATGTCTGTGTAGGGGGGGAATGAAGAAGCGAAACTGTCTAAATACTATAATTAAAAGTCAAACTGGTATTTCTATGTAAAATATAAAAGAATTAAAATTTATTAAATAATTTATTAAATTTTATTCTCACATGCTCTTTTCTATAAGTAAATTAATATTTATTATAAATAAAATTTAAATTATTAATTATTTAAAGGGTCAATTTACTTCAAAATTGGGCAAAATGTCCATTTTTTTTATATCAAACAAAAGCCAGTTTAATTCTGATTATTTTGACCTCACATTTTTATCGATACAGTTATTATATCACGAGATATTGTAAATTTTGTTAACGCAACTAGCACAATTGCCCACACAAATGAAAACATTAAACGGCTTTTTCTCTGCGTTCATACTTTCCTTCATTATGATGTTTTCAAAATGCTAAAGGCTGTTTTTGTACTTGAGACAGAGAATTAAAATTTTTTGTACATGTTCTTTATAATATATGTGATAAATCTGCATACGAAAGTAGCCTTCAGGTTTTTTGTTATTTTTTAAAAAAAATAAAAGTATATGAAGATGTATTAGATTTTATCATTTTACA
The DNA here is from genome assembly GCA_964019185.1 of Maratus speculifer. NCBI lineage: Eukaryota > Metazoa > Arthropoda > Arachnida > Araneae > Salticidae > Maratus > Maratus speculifer. Next base: position 292,972,678 of record OZ025294.1, on the reverse strand, counting down.
CTATAATTATGTAATCGGTAATATATATATATATATATATATATATATTAATCGTAATATTTAGTGTATTTAAAAATGAAGACGCAGTCTTGTGTAATGTATGTTTCAAAATAGTTTTTAAAAATTGGGCAAAATTATTGATATTTCAAAAAGTAGAAAAAAATTTTAAGTCATTGCTTTATTCTTTTTTATAAAAAGAATTATTTAAATATGCAGTTAAAAAATTAAAAATGTACAGATTCTTTACATTGGAATGCAATGAATTCGCCATTTGAACCATATTTTTAAAAATAAACAAAATTGTTGAAAATGTTGTCCACTTGTATTGTAAAAAATCTAATCTTAATATCAAGAATAACTGTGTCATTTTAAATACCTTTCATCGATTCGCTAAGATATCAAAATACATGAAAAAATGTGCAGGAAATTTATTTTTGAGAAAAATTTATTTTTATGTCCGCTGCAGGGGCTTCCACTGTTCCTGTAATTCTGATTAATGTCATAATTATTTTTCAAACAAAATTATTTTGAGAAATTCAACAAAACCGAATTTTACTTCAGTGATTAAATAAATATATATATATTGAAATAAATCAACTGAAATTGGGGGAGCTGTCGCTCCACGGGCCCATTTTACCCTTTAATGCACATATGCAAACAATACTATTTCGAATTCAGTTATTTTTTAAATCGGAAATTCGTTATTAATACCAGAAAATTAAAACATCAATATTCACTTTATTTAATAAGAAATGTTTCATATTCAAACAGACGTATTCTACCATGAAAAATTAAAAGAATACGTTAGTGCTGCTACTCATGACTCCAAAAAGTGATTTTTATCTTTAGAAACCGCAGAAACCAATATTTTACTTTAGATTTAAAAATTCGTGTACACTTTTTTAACTACCACTTATTTTTGGAAACGTTTCCGGCAGGCATGATTTAAATCAACTGATTTAAATCAAGATTTAAATCTAGATTTAAATCAACTTATTTTTTTTTTAATCATTTGATTTAAATCAATTTTTTGCAATATCACATGAATGCACATATTTAAGGAAATTTTTGGGTAAAAAGTAAGAAAAGTATTAGATAAAGATATAATTAATTTAAAGCAAGATATGAATAAGCTGTTAATGGCTGTCATTTTGCTGGCGTTTTATTAAGTCCCTCTGTTTTGAATGGAAATGAAATTTCACTTAGTATAGAGGAAAATAATGAAGGTTTGGCATTCATTAAAGAAAACTGTCCAAATCTTCTCACCACTGTAGCACATTTTCAAGCAAAAAATGGCCCATTCCAAAAATTACCATTGCTTGAGAAAAAAAGTTTGATATTATGACAGATTATGATTGATGGAAGTACTTTTATGTAATGGGAGGTAACGAGAGAATAAGCAATATTGAAATTGAATTTATTTACCAATTAACAACAGCCTTGGATTCATCTGTTAGAGTAAAAAAGCTATTTTCTTCTTTTGGACTAGTTCATTCAAGCCTTCGTAATAAATTAGGAGTAGACAAAGCTTCTAAATTAGTGTTTTGTTCAAACATTTAAATCTCTGATTTATTCCTATTTGCTTAAAAAATATTGAATTAATTGCAATTTTTATTCCTCAATAATTAGCTTGCATTAAATGAATATTTAATTTGTTTTTTAAATTTTACCACTTTCTATTCATTTACAACATATTTAAATTTATTTCTTATTTAGTATGCATATTCAATTACAAAATAATAGAATGGCTTTAGATTAAAGCCTTGATGTTTAATTTTTAGTACCAATCAGTAACTAAAATATAGTATTTTTTAACGATATAATTATTTTTTATATTATTTTTATAAATTATAAATATTATTTACTCTTTTTTAGTTATTTATTGTAAAAAACTGCTCCATGTATTGTAAAAACATAAAAACACAATAATTGAAAATAGGATTCTAAAATATCAAATAAATCCGATTTAAATAAAAAAATCTGATTTAAATCAAATAAATCCGTTTTTTAAAAAAAAATTTAAATCATGATTTTTTTCCAACCCTGGTTTCCGGGTGCTTTGTATAGTATCAGAAAACCAATTAAGTTTTTGATTTTTTTGAGAGACTTTTTATCGCGTAGCTGTGCTCAAATGGATTTGGTAGCGTCATATATACACATTCTTTTTAAACTTCATTTAGGCAAGAATTTTGAGGGTCGTTTTTTATGTCTGATGAAAACCATACAAAACAAAATACCTGATATATTAATCTGGTTACCTGATATGTTAATAACTTTTTTCAATCCAAAATAAAGGTTTTATGTATTCTAACCATTCTCAAGTAAACATGTTCACGTGAAACAAACATTTTTTACGGACAAATAAAAGGATTAACAGCTCAGACTTTAACAGTAAAATTAATATTATTTTATTACTCTTGCAAGGAAAAATCTAATTACAGAGCTGAGTATTTTTGTTGCCAGGATGAAAGTGAACAGTATCCTAAAAACTGATATTTCGATTTGAGAGGCCTAGTTAATACATTAAAACAACTATTCGGAAGTGATTCTGAAAATCAGCGGGAGTAAAATAAACTTTGCTTTTATAAAAACCACTATAAAAATCGAAAAAAAATGTTTTTTTCTAATCGAGTATAATTAGATACAACTCACTGTTGGCTTTTGTTCGTAATTATATTATATTTTCGTAGAACTTAAGAAGCATTTACTTACATTAGATGTAGATAATTCATAGTAGCATCTGAATATCGATACATCTGAATTTTTTATTTAAATATAAGTAAAGAGACTGTAGGAGTATGGTAGTATATAAAATTGGAGTTTAACATTAGTAGATAGTGTTTTGATTATCCTGTAAAAATACTCTTTTGTTTTGATTAGAAAATTAGAAAATTAGCAATTACTTTTCTTTAAAAAATAAAATATACTTATTTTTCATATTTTTAATTTGAACAAATATATCTCTCTTCCCTCTACAAGTCTTTAAAAGTTAGAAACATAACTCATTACTTTTAATCATCACTTCAATTTAAATAAATGAATGCTACATTGGAAATAATGAAAGTTCTTTAATGTATCTGAAACTATTTGATGGAGATTAATTGCAGATCTCGTCCTTAAAACCCCTTCTTAAATTTTAGATCTTCATTAACTAAAAGAGTTGTTTAGGTGAAGTGATTAAAAAGATTCAGCATTAGACTTTGAAAGTTTTTGAATAATCTTTTATAGATAACTATTCAATTATGTGTGAGATGGATTAACAGAATACTGCAGTGAATTGCTGAGACACGAAACAAACTTATCTTTCGTCTTGAATTCCTTAACTATTTACAAAGTATTTAAACTAATGATTTTTATCAATAAAAATAAACTTTAAATTAATTGATTAATAGAATATCAACATTGTAGAAGAATATAATTTATTGCAAGTCAAAACCCGTTGAATTCTATGAAGAAAATTGTCTAGAAAATCTTATTTATTAAATTTATTTTTCAAAAAATGTAATAAATAATCAATCTATTATTGGTTGGTCTGAATTTTAAAAGAAATATTATTTTTAACTGAAGTTTAATTTCAATTTTTTTAATTGTTGAAAAATTAAACATTATTCCTATACGTAATCAGTAACCTGTAATTAAGGTTTTTAAAAAAAGTATATATGAAATTATTAACACATTCGCTGCCGATCACGCGCCAGCGCGTGATATGGCGCCAACGTTAAGGGGCCACTCACGCGCCAGTGCTTGGTGTGAGGTGATGTCCAATAGCCAGTCACACGCTGGCGCGAGAAAATCTTTCACTGATTCTTTGTCATAAAAAGTAAATCAGCTTCTGCAAAAAACCCACTTCTACAATGCGGCATTAACTATCATCACATCTTCACGTAAGCGGCAGCGAACGTGTTAATTAAGGCTGTGATCTTTAGTATTATGTAATGAAAAATCAACGAAAATTGCACATTTTTGCACATTTTTCTCAGTGATTCCGTGAAAATTTTCCGTTTTAAAAAGATTTTCCGGACGATGAAAATTGTGAAACATTTTAGTAGATTTTTAATCTCCCCTAATTTAGAACATACCGCTGTCCTAAGAAAAGGGAAAACTTCATTCATTTCTGAGTCACATAAACATTAATAACATGCCACGATAATTTCGTGTATTTATGTGTATACTGAATTTTGTGGAGTAGTTAGAAAGATTCATATTTTTGCGATTGGTATGCCTGAAAAAAATTAATAAAGTTAAATGTGAAGGATATTTACTATTAAATTTTTCTATCGGCAAGCCTGAATATAATAATGTGCACTGAAGATTGATGGTAATTTTTTCTATAAGATATTTTTAAACGGAATATTTAAACTTGAAACAATATTGTTTACTTTTTTAATTACTACTTTTGGTGTCGGGTTGAACTTGGTTTCTCTCTCTAACCGCACAAAATTTTTCGAGTTCAGGCAAACTCATCAGTAGCAGAGATTATACCAAAATTAACTAAACCGCTTTAAAATCCAATGAACAGTTATTCGTGCAAGAAAATTATGATTGGTGTATTTAGCTTCTTAATTACGGTTTGTTGTTTTAGTTTAACTTTAAATATTGTTACATGGGGTTGCATTGTCTCAAATTACAACAAAGTTAAATATAACGTTTGAATTTATCAACGTGTTGTTATGTTTAAAAAGTTTGACCCTTTATCTACCCAGTCATGTATTCATGAAAATTTTACATTCTAAAGCAGTTTACGTAAACTGTTTAAACTAAATTAAAAAATTTAAATCATCATTTAATAAATTTTTGAAGTATTTAAGAAAGATTGAAGGATTTATAAGGATTAATTAAATTTGAATTTCAGGAATTTTGTGCAGTATTTTTGTGCAATAATGCTTTTGGAACAGAATAAAGTAATGTGTCTGTAACTCATTCTAAACAGTACTACAATTAACTGAAGTTTTAAAAGAATTTTACAATAAGCAATTTTTTGGTTTATATAAGTTTTATAATAAGTAATTTTATGAGAACCGTCGATAGCTAAAGGGTTAAGAGAATGTAGTACAAAAACTGGGAGAACTTTATATGTTTATTTGAGGATGTTTAACATTCAATCCGGCTCCATACAAGAATAAAGTTTCATTCCTTGCTCCTCCCATTTCTCATTCAAATTTCAGAAAGTGTTTTATCCTCCTTTAAAAATCTATTTGGAAGGAAACTGACTAGTGATTGATGAGGTATTAAAGAGAGCTATTATATCCGATTTAAAAGATTTGGCATGGTCGGTATTAGTGTACAAAGAAGCCGTAAACTTATTCTCATTATCCGTTTAGAAGCCCTTTTTATATGAAGCTCATTTGACAATTATTTGTTAACTGAATTCATATTCTTCTCTCTCATTAAAATGATACATTAAAAAATATCAATTGAGATTTTTGCACTTTTCTGTCGGTTGTGCCGTATAAATAATAAATTATCCGTTTCATTTAGATTTTCCATTACATGAAAGCCTTGAAATGTCTTAATGGATTATTAGTCTGCTCTAAATAACCTACTCTAATTTAGAACGTACGGCTGCCATAGGAAATGAAAAATGTCATTCGGTTCTAAGGCACATAGATAATAATGTCATACTAAGAGAATTTCGTGCATTTATGTGTATACTGAATTTCATGGAGTAGTCAGTAAGATTCACATTCTTACACATGAGGAAGTGGAGGTGAAAAGAACAATGTTAATATGAATTATATTTACTATGAAACCTTTTTATCAACAAGCCTGAATGTAATAATGTATATTCTGAGGATTCCTAATCATTATCCGTATAAGACATTTCTAAATAGAATATTTAAATTTGACACAATTTTAAAATGTTGTTCACTTTTTATTGCGTATTTTTTGGTATTGAGTTGAACTTGATTATATCTTTAGTTGATTCCATCTTAAATTTTTTGGGCTCAGGCTAAGACATCAGTAGTAGATTATCCCAAAATGAACTGAACAGCTTTAAAATCCAACAAATAGTTATTCGTGCAAAAGAATTATCAGTGATTTCGTTAGTTTCTTTATTACGGCTCGTTGTTTAGTTTAACTTGAAATATTGATAGACGGGGCGGCATTGCCTCAAAAATTAACAAAATTCAATGTAACGTTTAAATTTCGAAATGTGTTGTCAAGTGTAATAGGTGAGAATATAGTGTAAAAACTAGGAGAAATTTATGCATTCGTTTGGGAACATTTAATATTCGATCTATCTCTATACAAGAATAAAGTTTCATTTCTTGTTCCTCTAATTTCTCATTCAAATTTCTGGATGTGTTTTACTCTTCTTTAAAAATCCGTTTGAAAGTAAACTCACTGGTGATTGATGACATATTAGAGAGAGCTATTGTATCAGATTTAGAGGACTTGAAATAGTAGGTATTTGTATACAATTAAGCTATTAATTTGTGCATTATTTCTCACTAGCAGTTACCCGTGACTTCGTTCACATAACATTTAAAGAAGAAATAATTGATCAATCAAGCAAAAAATTTCGATGATGAAAAGCATGTGTAATTAACTTTTTATCGCGAATTTATGGTAAAAAAAACTTCTGATAATCCCTAGTTGCTAATTTGTTTGCTGGTCAAAATTTTCCTTTCAGCGATTAATCCTAATAGATAGAAACATTCTTGAATTCTTTTGTTCAGCCCTGTAGTTTTCCAAGTGCCTTTAATACACGAAAGTATCTTTCTAAAATTTATTTCAAACAAAAATATTTCCTATTACTACCTAAATTACATTTTCAGAAATTATCATCCGAAGACAACCTTGTATTCTCCTTGTACTTCTCAGTTCTTTGCGGGACCCTGTTTATTATTTTATATATATATTACAAACATTTCTTAGTTTACTAAATGCAGTTCAAAATAAAAATGCATATTTTATTTAAAAACCACCTTTAAGTAAATTACGCTCATATTCAGTAACCTTTCCGAGATCTTTTGTGTAACCCTGTATATCTAAATTTAACTATTTATACTATTACCATTTATACTCTCCATTTAATATGCATACATTTAGCGAAAGTTAAAAGCACATATCATAATTCAAAATGCATTTCATCCATGCAACAGACATCATCCATGATATACAGTACTTCGGATAGAATATATAATATTTGAAATCTTTTGTGTGTCCCTGTAAATGCTATGCACTTCGTATTATGCATGAAATAACTTACATTAAGCCTCAGTAACATATATCAATTTGATTATACATGAAATCGTTTATCATAATTAAAATATGTCGGAAACTGTTCCTCCCTTTATTCCTATGCAATGGAATTCTTCTGTCTGACCCTGTAAATGAATAGCAAGTGCCCTTTTCACTACATACTTTACAAAATGCATATTTTAGTGCACTTTGTAAATGCATATAAATTTGAATATGTTCTACAGGCTGTAACATCGTTAAATTTAATTAAAACGATTTTTCCCCATAATGCCGTAATATAGGGAAATTTTTTGACTATCCCTGTAAATAAACTAATCATGGTAGAAACTTCATTTTCAATAGGTATTCGTGCTAGGTAAGCGTTAATAATGTCCAAAAAATTCATGAAAATCGGACTATATTTACGAAAGTTGGAAAGCGACCATACAGACAGACAAACCGAAAGCATAATAACTTTTCAACTTTGTTCGAAAGTGTTAAAAAATCGAGCCAAAAATATATTAATCAGTGATTTTATTTTCCACCTTTTCCCCACAAAAAATTTCTTCCATTGATAATTATGAGTTTTGAATAAAAATATTCATTTGTATGTAACTTATAACTTATTAATTAGTATAAGTAAAAAATATTTCTGATTCATTTTAAATATGACGTCATTATTTATCTCGCTCCATTAGCTACTGATATTCACACCCCTTGTATTTTTAACGAATGCTATAAAGTACCTGTTTTATTTCAACTATAACGTCACATTTTCATGAGTGAACCATTTTATTAAAAATATAATTCTTTTTTCATTCTTTTTACTTTTAATTTATGTCACCATATTTTACACAAAAATTCCCATTAACTAAACAAATATCCTTGTTAAATGTATTATAAAAAATACACCTTTTATTTTTATTTCAAACAGGACGTCATATTTATTTTCTTTTAAATTATTTTATTATAGTTTTTCGCGTGGAAGTTTTCTATTAAAAATTCATTGCCGCTGAAAAATTATTATTCCAATTTTTTATTTTCTTGGCAACAGGAAAGGAAAATGGTTAAATTTTATCTGAAAAATGCCTATTGATTTTGTATGAAAAATAATTAAATTTTGCATTATTAAGGAAAATATTTGAATAAAATAAATAAAAATTACCCTATTATTTAATCCGGACTTCTAACTTTACGTCTGCGAAATTTCAAAGCAATCGGTTCAGTAGTTACGGCGTGAAAGCGGAACAAACAAACAAACAAACAAACAAACTCACTTTCCGATTTATAATATTAGTAAGGATTTATCCGTTTAAAACCCCTTTTATTTCAAGCCCTTTTGACAATTAATTGTAAACTTAATTCATATTTTTCTCTCACTGTAAAATGAAACTTTAGAAGAATATGAATTGGGATTTTTGCACATTTCTTTCGGTGGAGCAGTATAAATAACTAATTTTCTGTTTTAAACAGATTTTCCAAAACATGAAAATTATGAAGCGCCTTAAGCGGGTTCGAGACACTAAAAACTTCAAATTTTGGAAAAAAAAAATCTTTATTGCATTAACAATTTCTTTGGTTTTTTATGCTTTTAAATACGCTTAAATCATATTTCTATCTTAATTAGTTGAGTATATATCTTTTTTTGGGGGGGAGGGGGGTATTTTCAAAGTCTAGCTCACAAGCAATGACTGTCATGAAAATGACTTCTTGTGACAATGTGCCTTTTTCTTCATAATTAAGTTTTTTACAGCTTCTCAGATTTAAATTGTTATAACTCAAAAATCGTTAAAGATAAATTCTTGAAACTTGGAACACGTCTCTTTTGTTTGTTTTACTTTAATTTTGATTCAGCAAATTTGAAAAAAATATTTACTTTTAAAAATATGATTTAAAAAAAAATAAGTTACATAATTTTTTTTTTCAAATTTTTACTTTAAATGTTTTTTATATTTTAAAAAATGCCGAATCAAAACTAAAATTTAGATATTTCTGTTTATTTAAATGTAAAAAATAGTAAATTCTACAAATATAATTTTGCATTATAACAATTTTAATTTCCCCATTTTTTAATATATATTTTGTTTAATATGAGAAGTTTTGTCGTGTAATTTTTTTTAAATAATATGTTTAATTATTTAAAAAAATTCAAAATTTTAACACAATAAATAAAAATTATTTTAAAATGTGTCCCGGATCCCTTTAATTAATTACTAATCTGCTCTAATTAATCTACTTGAATTTAGAATGTACAGCTGTCATAGGAAAATGAAAAATGTCATTCGGTTCTAAGGCACATAAATATGTTTTCTTACGAGAATTTCTACATTTATGTGTACGCTAAATTTCACGAATCGGTCAGTAAGATTCATCTTCTTGGGGTGGCATGGATGAAATGAATTGATTACATCAACTGTCAAACAATATTAAACATGAATGATATTTACTGTGAAATTTTTCTATTAACAATCATGAATGGAATAATGTATACTGAGGATTGATAGTCATTTCTCTATAAGACCTTTTTTGAAATGGAAAATTTAAGCTTGAAACAATTTTAAAATATTGTTCACTCTTTTAATTACGTGCTTTTGGTATCGGGTTTGATCTCAAATTTGGGTTTTTGTCTGCAACTTAACAAAATTTTTCGGGCTTGAGCAAAGTCATCTGTAATACAGACTGTCTCAAAAGGGATTGAACGATTTTATAATCCAATAATTCGTAAAAGAGAGTTATGTGGGATATTTTCAGTTTCTTCATTGCGTTTCGTTGCTTTAGTTTAACTTGAAATGTCGATAGATGGGGTTGCACTGACTCAAATTGAAATTAAGTTCAATGAAATGTTTGAATTTTGAAACTTATTTTTACATTTAAAAGGCTTAAGAGAAAGTAGTGTAAAAAGTGAGAGAACTTTACATGTTTGTTTGAGAGTTTGAGGCAGCGCAGAGTCATCTATCGGTCATATTTGCGTCTAAAACAACTAAACATGACAAAGAAACTTCTGATTTCAAGCATTAATTTCTTCTGAGAATAACGTCAACAATTGTCACCGTTACTTGTTAATAAATTTCAAATCCATTCAACACACTTTGGGATACCTTATATCGCAAAGCAATTATGCTTTAAAAAGTTAATTCGCAAATGCGATTTTAATTACTTTTATCCTTTTCTAATCAAAACTTAAGCACAACATACAACAGGTACAATTATAGAACAATTACATTCCGATTTAGATTTTTTTTCGTAGCTTTTTAATGTATTCTTATTCAAAATAGTACGTTATTGCATTTCTGTCTATATTCTATGAAAGGCAACTTTAAATTTCTATTATTTCGGTATTAAAAATCTGAAAGAAAACAAGAATTTTATTAAATTATATCAAGAATATAAAAATGAAGAAAACGCAATCTTTGCGAATAATAATTTATACGTTTAAAAGACCAGGCAATTTTATTAGTCATCTGGACTGAGATTTTTACTAAACCTATTTTGATAATTCTTTTTTTAAACGAAAACAATTTATTTGTAGATGAGCCCGTACTCGGTATTATTTAAAAGATTTCCTTTTTTATATTTTAAATTAAGTTTAAATGTTTTTTGTGATATTTCTTCCCACTCGTTTGCCTAATAGGGACAGCTCAGACAAGGAAACCAGGTCTGTAGAGCACAGTGTCCCTTCTGATCGCCTTTATTAAGGTCTAAAATAAATTACATAATTCAGCCAAAACTGAAAGCGCCAGAATCGCGACATTGGGCGGTATTTAAAACAAAAAATAATATAACAGGACCTCACCTGCCAGGTGCAAAAGAAGCTAACGCGACAGAGGCCAGGTGGGAAAAAATAAAAACAAACAGGGATCACATAACAAAAGAAAATAATACAAACGGAAACTTCCCGCCGGGGAACAGATCCCCAACGCGACAATGCGCGGATGTATGTGCGTCAATTGTAGCACTGAGAAGGAGCAGCATAAACTGTTGCTTGCTCAGGCTACGTTGTTAGAATTGAGATTTGGAATAGGTGGTTATGGATATGTTTTAGTTTGTTTAGTAGGAAGGTGCGTGTAAGTATGTTATGGAGCCAGCCTTCTGGTGGAATTGCAGGCCTTTTTAAGTGCCAGCGCTTCGTAAGCTCACAATGGAAATAGGCATGGCTTGTCGTGCCCACCTCACCGCACGGATTACTTTCATTGTTGAAGGGAAAAGGGAACATTGAATACAATAGGAACTACCATACAATATGAATTACCATACGCCATTTTCGTATTACAATTAATAATGACTTTTTAATATTTTGAATGGAAAATGACATCACGATTTTAAATAACTCATTTTCTATCATAAAATTGTTACATTTTAATATTTTGATTTTCATTCCGCTGATACTGAAACTGAGACGCTCATCTCAAAGGTCTTCAGTAGGTAGAAATGACATCATAGTAAAAATGAAATGTGAATTGCATGCAAAATTGGTAAATTGTAAACCGGACATCAAACTTCGAAATATATTTAATAATAATCCATTGCACTATAAAATACTTTTAAAAATAATTAAAATGAAAAGTATACACAAAAGTTTTGCGACAGCGAAAAGATGTCATTTTCATATTTCGTTGAAAACTAAAATTATAATTGCGTCAAGGTCAGCTTTCTTTAATTTTAGATTCCGTAATACTGGAGATCAAAGAACTCAATTGATAACTTCATAATATTTTTCTGAATTACATGTTACTGATTACATATAGAAATAAGGTTTGTTTATTCTGTAATTTGAAAGGTTTAAGCTAGAACCTTAAACTTTTCAAAGAAAAGTTTAGAAAGTTTAAGCTAGAATTTAGACGTTTAGGTCTAAATAATATGTATTTTTTAAGTTAAGCCAACCAATATACGATTGATTATTTATTGCAAATATTTTTTTATAATTTCAGTCTAACAACTCTTTCAAATATCTTCATTCGTCAAATTCGACGGGTTTCGATTCGTAATTATTATTATAATAATAGTAATAATAACAATGATATTAATAATAATAATAATCCCTTCCCAAATAAATAAAAGGTGTTCAATTTTTTTTAAATTAATATTTACATTGTTATCTGATGATTAACCTCGTTAAACAGCATTTAACATAAACATATTTCATTAAACATTCAACAAAGTATATTTATTTATCAGCATGACTTTATAATTCAAATGAGCTTTCATATTATGGACGTACGTGGCACATTTCACTGTAACGAAAAATAATTTAAAATAATTTAACTGCATAAAAGAAGCTTTGCGTAGAATAAACAAATTTACTGCTCTAGAAAATCTAAATAAACAGACAAAAACAGTTGAAATTACCGGACATGTTTTTGAGAACGAAACTTAATTTCGCATTCTTTTGACAGTAAAAAAAATTGTGTTATTGTTGTAAAGAAACTACATGCTCTTTTTACTTATTTCTTAAAACTTCTTTTATTCACGAGCAATTTTTTTTTTGGCCTTTGTATTATTAGCTGCTAAGATAGCATGTTTTTTCAACTATCGTTCATTACTTTCAGCTTTAAAAAAGTAAAAAAATAGACACAATCATTGTATTAAAAATAATATAAACTTGTCATTTCTAACACGTAATTTATAATATGAACTTTAAAATGTTCAGTTTTATATAAATGGAGATCAAAATAATCAAAAAAAGATGTTACTAGTTAATTTTATTTAAAATATCTTAGAACTTTCAGGTTTCAAACCAGGCTTTTCATCAGACAATATTTTTATAACTAAATTTTGTTTATTTATAGAAATATATGATTTCATTTTGAAAATAAGTGACAATAATCAATCCAGTTGATATTAGAAGCAGTTTCTTGGATTGAATTTAATTGTTGGTTAATCAGCCGTTTTTACTTGTCACTATTTTGGGTTTTAAACCATACATCTATTATATTAACTTGTATTCATTTAATAGCTTTTCTCTTTATATTATAAAGTTTAAAAGACTTCTTTATTTTAAAAGACTTAAAACTTTATTTTAAAACCCTTATTACCTGAAATGTAACGTTAATTCTTTTCTAAAACATAAATTAAATATTGTATCGACATGAAGCATTTTTACTTCGATAAATGGCGTTAGGTGTTCCATAATCGACTAGTCTTAGACCTACCCTTTTTCATAAGTGGAATCGTCCAGTTCAGTTTCTGAAATGGTATAAATGCCTTCCGAGGATCCAGTTGATTGTTCTCTCTTTTCGTTTCCATCAACTTTTCTTTATGATTTAATAGTTTGAGTTAAAGTTAGAATAAGATATTTAATTTTACGTTTATGATATTTTTAAATGAACGATTTTATTTGTAATTTAAATTTAAGTTATACTTGAAAAAGCTCCCGGTGTAATGAAGTTTAATACTGTTTTAAAGAAATGTTTTAATGATTCTCTTAGTCCTTTTAAACAAAGTTTACTCTGAATATTAATTTATTAAAAGCTTAATGTTATGAAAGTATTTTTTTAACAAGTTTACTGGGATTGAGTGAAGTTTAAATAAAACTTGACTTGTCGATGCTTCTTATATTCCACACACAGCTTTTGTTCCAAGTATCTTCCACAGCCTAACTATAGTGTCTTTGCGTATAGCAGTATAAGTGTGTATTACACCTGTATTGATACAGGCTAAAAAATAGAGAAGAAGGAGAGAAGATATTATATTATTATTAATTGCAGTCCATTTACGTTATTATTTCCACCGTGCTCATTCGTCCTTTTTTTTAATGCGTGGCTTAAAGAACGAAGTATCATAGAACAATGAAGAAGATCATTTTCAAAATGAAATCATGTATTTGTATAATTAAACAAAAATTAGTTATAAAAATATTCTCTGATAAAGAATCTGGTTTAAGGTTTGAAAGTACTGAGATATTTTAAATAAAATCAACTATTAACATCTCTTTTTGATTATTTTATTCTCCTTTTAACTGAAACTGAACTTTTTAAAGTTCATATTATATATTTTGTATTTAAAACAAGGTGAAAATTGCGTTCCCTCATATGTTTTTATTTGTCGTTTCTTCATGAGCGTAATACATCAATGATTTGCACCGGGCTGAGGTCCGAAACACAATTTTTCAGTACACTGTGGACGGGTCAGGTCCAAAATAGGACATATTGGGCCAGTTTTTTGTTTCACATAATTAAGCAGAAACTGGACTTAATTTTTCCCAAACCACATCCAATCTTTTTTTTTTAAGTATTGGTGTCATTGCACATTTGTTTGTGGATTTATTTAGAAATTGACTCAGAACAGGCAGGCAAACTATAGGAAAATATTTTTGCTTTTTATTATCACACATCTTCAAATTTGACCTTTCTTTTTTTTTTCTAACTTCTTTCATTCTAAACTACAATTATTTATATAAACAGTCTTTACTTGTATGTAATTGTCAAAGTACCATATGCACACAAATATGCTGTAATTTTTTTCCGCAGAAATGTATGCATTATTCTGTAAAAGGATCATATTAGTAAAGTAAGAACTATCAGGATTTTTTTTTTTTTTTTTTTTTTTTTTTTTTTTTTTTTTTTTTGAGTCAGGTCAGATATTACTTCATTGATTTATTACACTAGCTGGTTCATGAACTGAAAATATCTAAACAAGAAGGGCTGAGCTAGATGTTTTTCATTCGGACAGGGCCTGAAGCTTTTGGATCAAGCAGACCTGTATAATATATACAGCAAAAAGTCGGACTGTTTCATAAGAGAGAGATTTTTTTTCAAGAGATATATAAACATTTATCTATGATCAATAAATTAAAGAATAACAAATAAAATGGGGAAAATATATAAATCAAGTATTTGAAAATAAAGCTTGTCTTATTTAAGGGAAAACTACTGATTAATTTATTTTTTCATAGAGATCATTTAAATACTTATTTGTTTATTGACAACTGCGCTTGGCTTGAAATTAAAAAATTTTATATCATTCTAATTTATTACAGAGACGATAAAAATTTTAAAAAAACATGCTAAATGGCAACGATTTCAAGTATTTTCATATTATAGAATAATAATGCATCGTAAATGGCAATTCAGTTTGTAGCTTTGATCTTATAAAAATAAAGCACAATGCTTTCGGGAGGTTTGTTTTTTTAGGAATACATAGTTCAACATTTTGACGTAAGAACTAATCAAACTTGGGATTTAATCGTTTAAAGTGAAGATTTTTTGAGAAATAAACAAAATTACGCACAAACCAGTTTATTATTGTTATTCAGCATGTGAAGTTGCACTGCGAATTTTAAATGTATAATCCAATATGCAGGATAATTAGAATTAATGTTTCACTTTTATTCCAGCATAAAATTAAGACTACTGGACTAAAAAATAAACTATTTCGATATTTTATAAAATATGTGAATATATTGTCATCATAGGCAGTTATGCACTGCATGCAGGAGACTGTGAAATGTGCAGTCAAATGTAACACAACATGAGGGATGTTTGCATTCTCATATTTGACAAAGTCTTTCAAGTTCGGCAAAGTTTGTGAATTCAAAATGTGCATGCTAGCTTTGAGGTATCCCCTTAACCAGAAATCCACACGAGTGAGGACGAGAAAGAGCGGAGACCACGGAACTGGAAGTAGCATGAGATGATGTGATCTGCAAAATGCTGTTTCGAGACTTTGCAAACAAGCTTCGCTACATCCGGAGGCACGCCATCTTGTATCCAAAAGATGTCAATAAGTGCATTTTACAACACTATTGCATAACTAGAGCCTATCACAGAGTACACTGTAAAAAAATCCATTAAATGTATGGCAAAAACTGCTGGCAGCAATGTTGCCAGCAGTTTTTGCCGTACATTTAAGGGATTTTTTTTACAGTGTACGTTATCAATCAATTGTTGTCGTTTCTCAAAGATGTACAGACCGAGAACAATTTTGTTTGCAATACCGCATTACATAGTAACTTTGACGTCGTATAAAACTATTGGTGCACAACGTGCAGATTTGTGTCTATTCAATGCATACAATTTTTAGTGTCAGTGTTGCCGTTTAAGGTGAAATTTGCCACGTACGTCCATAGTAAGTGAAGAGACCAGTTATTATCGTCATCATTACCAACACTGTCATCATCGCCATCATCAACAGAAAGTCATTTGTAAAGTCCATAATTTGTTGATAGTCCTCCGCGTCCAACATATGGAGTGACTGGTACCGAAATATGCAGATTATGAATTTAAGTAGTTTTAGGGTGATTATTTTTGGTATATATTCCGTTACATGAGCTGAACCTGTTGCAGTTTGTATGCGTCCTGAAGTCACTATGTAATGATTTTCATGATATGCCTCTGAGAACATCATGTCATCTGGACATGATATGTCATCTGGACATGATATGTCATCTGGACATGATATGTCATCTGGACGCGGTCTATAAGCGATGCAACCAATTTCTTCGAAATTCTTCATTAAATCATGCACAGCTTCTGAAACATGTGGATCATATATTTTACTGTAAATCTACACTTCCCATTTAATAATAGCGTTTTAGAAATTCAGCACGAACTTCGCTGGCACAATCATATCGACGGCATATACAAACTCCCGACAGAAGAACTAACATTGTCACTCCTTTTTTTAACCATTTTCTACGTCGAATATCTGGCAAACGGAAACTGTAATTGTTTCTAGTGATCATTATCTTTGTCGTAAACAAATTTTCTTCGTGAGGCCACAACGACTTTTTATTTTTTTGTTTTTTAGGAGTAGGGGCAGGGGATGGCATTTGCAGAGTTGTTTTTGATGCGTGTATAACACATTTGTTTTTTATTGATACACTTACCGTGCAAGCGCTTTTAAAGTTTTTCTCATTTTGCGACGGAAACAAATAGACGTTGCTTTCGAATATTTGGAGTGTCTGTATCCATAACCATAAACATAAGCGTAACCCTATTGCCATTCACAAAATCTTGAGCTTACACCTCTAAATAATGATAACTGAAATCTCACTTCGATCGGTTAAACGAACCGGTTACTAGCGATCCATTTATGGGAAAAGACTTTTTTATGACCACTTTGTATAGCTACTACATAACGTTGAATATAAAAGTAAATTCCTTTAGATATTTCCAAATTCTTAAATTTATTGCTCAATACAATCATATTTTACAAATCGTTTCAGATTCCAATTTTAGTTCAGTCTGTTTCCAAAATAAATATAAATAAATAATGGCTTAAAAGTGCGGAAAAGTTGTTTTTCTTTTAAATAATATCAACGTAACTTATCATTGCTATTTATAAATAAATGTCCTTTTCAAAAGAATCTTATTTAATGTTTGTAAGATTCCTTTTCAACAATTCATCTTTAAAAGAAATACATTCAAGTATAAAAATTTATATTTTCATAAAGCCCATTCGAAAATGCTTTTAAATTATTTGTTATGTATTGCCTTTTGAAAAACTTAAGAAATATTTATATAAAACAAAATATTTTCCACATCCCAGTAATAAACATCTCACATTTAGTTTTATTTCCGATAAAATCTTCAATGCGCATTACATATTAAAGCTATTTTTTGCCTTGCAAGTAGAATATATTGTTGCCCGGAACGTTTAGAAATTTTTTCAGTTACAAACTGCAGCTGCGCAGGAGTATTTTTAATATTTAATAAGAAATATCTTTGAAAAGAAAGATGAAATAGCAAATCTTCAAATATTTAAACTACCATTTGTCATGTTCAGTGTTTTCAAATTATATTTTCAGAGTAATCTATATTTATGATGAAAAGCTGAATTTTAAACACTTTGTAGTTGTTGTTGTTTTAAAAGGCACATAATGCTGGTGAAAATATAGGTTTATTAAGTTTTGTAGTTTTGTAATCAATTGTTTAGTTTATAAATATCATGCTTTATATTTATTTGCTTTTTCAATCGCATATAACAAATTATGACAACGGATGAATATGATAAAATGCAAACGAAACCAAAGCTCAAAATTAAACTATATAAATTTGCAAAAGTATATAAAAATACTTACAAATGTAGATTATTGGATCATATTTTGTATGATGTTTGGATAATACAAAATTTACAGCATGAAAATTACACGTATTGATATTTTTTTTTAATGATATAACCGTGAAATGATATAAACTGGATTTACTTGTAAAAACGATTATTTATGCTAAAAAAGCCATTATATGTGATAATATTTTTGCAAAAGAAATGAAGAAATTTATGCTCGAAGTCATCTAACTTCACAAGAAAGATCCATGTACAAAATTGTGTTTTGAATTTAGTTATTATCTATTAGGAGGTTTTTTCTTTAAATCAAAAGATAAACTATGGACTACGAAACTGTGAAGAGCTGATTACATTCCTTTATATGAACTGAATATTTCCAACTGAGCGAAAAATTCCGGGGAATTGAACCCAGATCATTGGCTTACAAGGCCAATGCTTTACCATTTTTAAGCTAATTGGGCCGACAACCGACGAGCATTCTTCGCTCAGATAACCTTATTTGTAACACATTTGGTCTGTGATTTAGACAGCTCAACAGAATAAATCACGAATAAAGGAACTCCATTAACGATGGGGTACGTAGATGTATAATTATTTTAACACAATCAACTGATTGGTAAAATTATCATACGAATTGAATAGTTCCAACTGAGCGAAAAATTACCCAGTCCTGGAATCGAACCCAGATCATTGACTTACAAGGCCAATGTTTTACCGTTTCTAAGCTAACTAAGTAAGGTTTAAGCTAACAAAGTGCTAGCTTAAAAACGGTAAAGCATTAGCCTTGCAAGCCAATGATCAGGGTTTAATTCCCGACCTGGGCTATTTTTTCGCAAAGTTGGAAATATTCAATTCGTATAACTTTACCAATCAGTTTGATTGTGTTAAAATAATTGTATATTTACGTTCCTTCAATCCGTTGGTAAAAGAAATATTTAAGGCGAAAAACGTTTTAACACTCACGAAGTACGATGCATTTAAAAATTGCTTCGATACAGTTATACCTGAAGGGAAGAGCACTTCTACATTGAAACATTCTGAAATGTACATATTGTAAAATTGCCTTAATTGTAATTTAAATATATGATAAAAGGCATACTGTATTTTCAAATATAAAGGTAAAATCTTATTTTTGTTTTTATTCTCTAATTAAAAAAAAAAATCTCTTGCAAAAATGCTTTAAACTTTACGCACAATCAAAAAAATGTTATATGAAGCAATGAAATTCGTCTCAATATTTTCGATATATATGTATATATCAGTATATTGCTTTCCTTAAATTCAAACTAGGAGTCTTTACCGAATGCGAGCTATGCTCTCCAACCCCGTTCAAACTTCGCAGCCTCTATAAACATGATACTGGGCCCTGTTTTTAAAATATTACCAGGTTACGAAATTTTGAAAGATACTATCACGAACGGCGACTATCTTCTCTAGTCGGATTGTATGTTTAACACGTTCCGTGCCGATCACGCGCCAGCGCATGATATGGCGCCAACGTTAGGGGGCACTCACGCGCCAGCATGTGATGTGGGTTGATGTCCAATAGCCAGTCACGTGCTGGCGCGGGAAAATCTTTCACTGATTCTTTGTTATAAAAAGTAAATCGGGTTCTGGGAAAAAACCACTTCTACGGTGCGGTATTGACTATCACCACATCTTTACGTAAGTGGCAGTGAACATGTTAAATGGGGCATCTTTCCGGTACAATGGCCTCGTAAATTGCTGTCACGACAGCTCACGGCTCTTTTCGGAATTGATAAATGAGAGCAAGTACACATTCGAATGAAAGCTTTTTTTTCGGTTCCTTTAGAGAGTTTTGTATACTAAGCTCAGTTTCGCATATTCTTACACTGTCAATTTCTTGTAGAAAGGCATCAATGTTATAAACAAAAAAATATATCAATAATCTCGTTAGCATTTCTTCTGGTCAGCACACCAGTATTGAAACCAAATACAGCACTCATAACCAGGGCTTAAATAATATAAAAAAATACCGGAGTTTTAATGCAGTTAAGCAGTTTTACAGCTACCGTCATCTGCAGTTAAAATATCTACCAGCATATCTCCCCTCCCGAATATATATATCATTATGCATATTTACATTTTATACTTAATTTACAAAATTTAAAGTTATTTCGTCTATATCAAACAGAATTTTTAATAGGTTTTGACTATATTTTGTTAGACTATATCTATTATTAATATCCAGGCTTGTACTCCTAACTCAGCTTCGCATATTCTGACTCTGTTGATTTTTATAGACATGCTTCCACGATACAAACAGGAAAGATAACAATAACTCTGTTACCTTTTTTTCTAGACATACCGATATTGAAATAAGTTACAGCATCCATAACCAGAGCTTAGATATATCGAAAAAGTATTGGAGCTCTAGCATAGTAAACTAGTTTTGCAATTACCGTCTTCTGCATCCAAAACCAGTGTTGGGTATGAACGCGCTCACTGAACGAAAACTCACGAGTTTCGTTCACTATTTGTGAACTTTGAACTGAACTTCGCTCACTATTTTATAAACGAGTTTGAGCTGAACGGAAACTCAAAAAATAGACGAGTTTGAACGAAATTTACGTTCAAATTTACGTTCAATTTTTTCATAATTTATTTAAAAATTTTTCTAGACCTTAGTACACTTTTTCCCTCTTTCAAATGTCAATTAGAGGCCTACACGAGCCTCAGGACGGGTTAAGTCTGGGTATCACTTCTCTGGGTAGTATCCTAGTCTTACTTCTTCTGCAGACTCGGGTCGCGCCGAACAGGACCTGGGCTGTATACAATTTTGCCAAAAATAGATATATACAGTAAACTCTTTGTACAAGGTGGACTGTGTAAGGCGGAAATATGTCTAAATCGGAAAGATTTTCAAGTTCCTGCGAATCCGCAGACAGAGTAGAATTTGTCTAAGACGGAATATTGTCTACTACGGAACATTTTCACGATACCAATCGATTGCACCTTAGCCAGAGTTTATTGTAATTATTAATTACCATAATTCAACAATTAAAATTTTCTTTAAAGAATAGTACATATACAATGCTAGGGACTATACAGTATTATAAAAGGTGCTACAAAAATCTGCATATGACGAAATCCTGTCTTAAACAAAACAATTTTTAGATCGGTGCAAAATGGATAGAATAATCCGTGTAAAAAAAATCATAACACATTTGTAAAAGACGGCGAATTTTTTAATAAAGAATCTGTCTACAATGAATTTTTCTAAGAAGTTTGCTTAAAAGGTTCACCAGTATAGAAATTTTCATATTTTTAAGCCTCCAATACGTGGAAATGCATATGTTATTAATTTTTCAGATATTTAGATACAGTTAAGGACTCGTTTTAAAATCAATTTAGTTTGCGATGGGATATACAGAAAGAAATATGGAAAGACCAATTCTTTTAAATAAATGTGCCTATTTACGCAGCCCATGACCCATTTTAAAAAGAATAAAATTTAATATTTTATTTTTGAATTATGATGATTTAAAAATGTATGCAATTAATTTGTTTTTGGTTCAGGCCAATCTGTATTATAAAGGCCGAACGTATCTGCGCGTAACGCATACGTCATTTTGCGAATGGCAACACTTTAAAATTTAAAATGAAATTTCGGATTTGATTTTTTGCTATTACAATATTTTTAACTTCTAAACATCGCTTATTTTCAACTTTTACACCGTCGTATAGAGAAAAAAAATGCTCTTTTAAATGAAATTTGTCGGAAAACTATATCTTAAAAAAAAAATAATATCTCAAAAAAAATTAAGTTTTAAATACCTTTTCTTAATCGTGGCAACAGAGGTACACCATTTCTATTAAAAATAAAGGGAAAAAAGCCGGAGATTACCGTATACTTTTGTTGCCATTTTCTCATAAAAAGTGAAAATTTTTGAAATTTAAATACATGCTATATTAAAAATATCTGTAATAAAACCAGGTGAAATTTATATTATTTCATTTTTATTTATCAAATAAATGATTTTTAGTTTACTACAAACTTACTTTACTCATGATACAGCACTTTCTCTTTACAAAAATATATTTAAAAGAATATTTGTGTTACATATTTTTTTCGCTTTTACCTAATTCGTATCAAGTAGTTAAAAGTAAGAATGCACATTTATTAATCCGTATATAAAATCATTTTCCGAATTTTGAAGAAATATAAATGAATGATTTCGAATGAAACATGTAGCTATTATAAACAAACAGATGAAGGCGTATGAATCATTAGATACCTAATTTGCTTCTGGAATGACGACATTGCATTTTTGTTGGTTTTCCGCGATAATGACGTCATATGTACACTTTTTTATGTGAGTTTAAGAATGAATCGTAATACAGAAATGTTTTAGCAGATGCAAATGACGTCATTTTATTAAGAAAAAGTGTGTATTTTATTTCTTAAAACTGGAATAGGTTTTGTAGAAGTGCGGCATTTTCACCCCAGCTGCTTTGAAATACTTCACCTTTGAAAATAACGTAATCAGAATCACACAATCACACGGATAAAACGCAATGTTTTGCAAAATTTTAGATTTTTTTTTTTTTATTTTTTTTTTAAGGCGAATACGAATATGAGAGGCGCATATGTAAATTTTGAGATGGAGATAATGATATCCGGTTTAGATTTCAGGGGGGAAATTCTATGAAACAGATCTTTATTATACTTAACTGCTTATATTAAAATTAAAGTTTAATTTTAATAGTTTCTTAAACTGAGTTTTAAGGAAATAGTGTTAGCTTTAGGCTAAATGTGCTTTGTTTAGAACTTAGAATCAATATTAGGTACATTTTTTATTGTAACTAATTTTGTAGGCTTATTTAAAATCAATGAATCAGTTTCCTCTTAAATATTTTCTTTCGTCGAAATTCGACGGGATCTGCCTTGTGTTTACTGATTTCTAAATGGACCAGGCCATACCGAGACAGTGATTTTTATATGGGACTGAAAATTTAGGCACGTCGTGAAGACTAGGAAAAATTATACCAATACCATTTCGGTACGGAAAAAATAAGCAGATCCGGCAAGGTGCTTCAGGATAAAAGGCTGGCCCGAAAAGAATAATAACTAGGCTCGGCCTTCTCGAGCCATAAGAAATATTACATGGCTCGGACCTGGCTCGAAAACAATGGGGACCCGGCCTCGGGTCTCCAAGTTTTTGACAGGATCAAATCTTACTTAAAGGGGGTAAACAACAACAACAACAACAAAAATCGCATTAATATGATTCTGATAAAAACAGTTCATACAGGAAAAATAAAATTAAAAACTTGTCAAAAGCGGCCAGATAAAATTATTAAACAGGGTTTTCTCAAATTTTGATTTAATTTTTAATAATGAAATTAGTTCTTCATTTAGAAATCTGCTTCCACCTTTAAGCCGGCCCTGTTAGTAGGACTATTTTTTCATGTAGTGATTTTAAACAGTAGTCTCTAAAAAAAACTGTTATTTAATCATATTTATTACAAAATATTAGTGCTAATTCTGATCATAATGATGTTTTTGTGAGGTAAGAGGTTGAAAACAATTAAATATTTATGATTTAAACAATGATGTTGTCAATATGATTGTACAAAGTTAAATAATAATTGGATAATATGCTGTATGTATAAAAATACGTTCTACAGCAAACGCTATCGAAGACGAAATCAATCGGGACTGAAAAAAATTTCTGTAGAGGATAATATTTCACCTTAGACCAATTTTAACTGTATGTCTATGGAATCGAATAATTTGAGATTCAACTTTTTCCCTCTTTTTTTTTTTTTTTTCTAACTATGCTGGGATTTATACCGGATGTCCATTCTCAACGGTGGCCAATGGCTAATTTCTAATCCGTTAGCCATAGACATATAGTTCCAGTTGCAAAAATGCTTTAAGAAAGGTAAAGAATTGCTTTTTAAGTTATTTAGGTAAAAAAAAAGTTTTATTAAAAATTTACGAAAATTAAATTTTTATACAGTCACCCGGTACTATAAGTGATATTTAGTACTATAAGTGATATTTACTACTGTAACAAGTAAGGCAAAAAAAGTTCCATTCCTCTGCTAATAAAACTGACCGAATAACAGCTGTTAAAGCAGCTTTTTTGCTGCAAAATAGGGGTCAGTCACAAATTTACTGGAAATAAAAGTAAATGTCAGATATAAAATTTAACATTAAACATTGAGAGTAAAATAATTTTTACAATATTTTTTTTAATTTATGTTGATGTTTACACATTAAAGCAAAATATACAACTTGTACTAAATATATATATGTATATATATATATATATATATATATATATATATATATATATATATATATATATATATATGTATAAACCATTTTGTTAAATTAAATTATGAAAAGCAACAATCACAGTTCGTTACAAAATGATACATTTTTAAAAAAAACTTTATTAGATTACTTAAAATAATAGAATTTGGTATAGTCCTATAAAATAAATAAATGGTGGCAGTGGCGCAGCCAAGGGGGTAGTTTTGGGGGTTAAAACCCCTCCCAGAGCTAAAAAAGATTACTATAATTGCCACTTATATGAATCAAAACCAAATTTGATATTTAAATGTTTTGGTGTATTTCGGAATCCGATTTCATTTAATAAAGTGATTCAATTAAATGGCAAAAATTCTACTTAAAACTGTGAAAGTGCATATTACATCGATTTGTTAAGTAAAAATTGGTTATTTGAACTAAATCACTTTTCTGAGACGCATTATGCTAAAAGAATGATTATTTCCTGCCACACAGATGCTCTTTGAGTTTAAGTATTATACAGTGAATATTCTAATTAGTACCGATTCTATTATCCGGTGATTCAAATAACTGGCAAACATCTTTATCAGAAACTCATCCCCCCCCCCCCCTAGAACTGAATTCTGGCTGCGGCACTTTGTGGTACGCAAATAAAATCGCATTAATATTACATTTTCATTGAATATAAATAAGTATGCGAATTAAAACACGATCGGATATTTGGAAGTGAGTTAAAATTTTAATACATATTTTGAATTAGGAAAACATACATACAAAAAAAAAAAAAAAAAAAAAAATCTTATCAAAATAACACAAATTTTTAAAAAAATATCGTGAAAAAAAAAAAAAAAAAAAAAAAAAAAAAAAAAAAAAAAAAAAAGCTCCATTTTGTTATAAAATAAAGCATATGTAAATATATGTTTGAGGATGTAACTTTCAAAACTCGCCTTTTAATTTTCGTAATTTTTTACTAATTTTTTTTAAACCTAAATCGCTTAAAAAACAATTCTTCATCTTTTTTAAAGCATTTTTGCAACTATATGTCTATGACTAACTGTTTGGAAATTAGCCATTGGCCATCGTTGAGAGTCTACAAATTGTATAACAACTCAAGCAGACAGCATGCAAGTCTCATGTGTGCGGTCTCTAATATTTATTCTTTTCTGAGAAAAAGATAAAATGCATCCCCAAAAGAAGAAACAGATAAACAAGCGCAGAAAGATCTATTCAACACCAGGACAGCAGCGAGGACGGTAGAATACTAATTAATTTAGATTTGGCAGTTTTACAACTTGAAATCTTTCTGGACCTGAGGGGTCAGTGAGGGATCAGTGTGTCACGACTGACCCTTTGATGCAACAGACTGATAAAGCTATTGGTCCTTTGACGCATAACATTTTTAGTAGCAGGGATGAGAGAATCCCTCAAATTGTTTATTCTTCTAAAGTAGGGTTGTCCAACGCGGCGCCCGCGGGAGCCATGGCATCCTTTGAATGTTTTCTTGCAGCTCTTTCTACGACTGGCCTTTTTAGAAGTAAAATTTCATTATAAAGGATACTTTCTTTAAAATCATTTATATTTGTATCAGAGATATTTTCAAAATCTATGAAAACACATTAAATCCAGAAACACAGGTGAAAATTTTTAGAATGCATATTTTCACGATTTGTAGCTATTGTAGAAAGACAATCAAAAGTACTCCATTACATTACGATCAATACGAAAATCTAGTTTCAAGTAAATTTTAATGATGTTAAACTCTTTCGAATATAATAGAATTGACATGAACCCATGAAGTACATATGTACTAAAAAATACATTATCTACAATCTGTGATGCAAAGAATATTTATTATTAAATTACACAAAAGTATTCTACTACATAATGCTATACGGGGAAACATTGCTTGGGGTGTGATTGAATTATATTAAACTATTTCACATTTAATGAATATGATATACGTTGTTGAGGTGTAATAAATGCTACTTCCTGTATATTTACAGGAACACAAAAAAGATTTCGACCACTATACTATATCCGAAGAACTGTATACTATAACAGCAAGATCTGAATATTTTTAAAACCTCGTTATAGTAAGAACGCAACTCATTTACTATGCTTCTAGTGCAATTTCCAACTTGTTAAAGTTAATTTATAGTTCTGAAACGTATTCAATTGGCAGTTTCTCTAATTTAGGAACTGTGCTGTATTGGTCGGGTTTTTTCATAAATTTAGAATGTATTTCAAAAAATGTTGTCTAAGATGGCATTTTGAGCCAAATTTTTCTAAGATGATTGTGACAAAACCAGCTCTTACATAAAAATGATATTAAAAATTCTTCAAAAGCGGCTAAATAAAATTGTTAAACTGGGCTTATCTCTAATCATATTTTATTTATTAATGTTGAAATGAGCACTCTTCAAAATCTACCTCCACCTGTAGGCCAAGCCGACAGGGATTTTTTAAAATGCAATTTATTTTATATTATGTGTAAATATCAGAGTTATCATTAATATCGTAAATTCACAATCACATTCTATGGCTTGAAAATTTAAATTTTTTTAAAAAAATTCCATAGAAAAAAATCTTCTAAGACGGAATTGCATAGGAAAGAATAAAAATCCGTCATAGGCTTGATATAATAGACAAGTTGTGTTGTAAATGCATAACGTTCTTTTCACAAGTACTATTATCCTCATTTTACAGAGATCGATATATTCTTTAGTATTGTTTTGTTAAACACGTGATTCCGTTATAAGCAGGTTCTTTTTCTCAAATTTTACCGTTGCCTAGAAATGCATCTACCTATCTTAAAAAATAAAAATAAATGTACCCATTTTATTTGAGAAATAATAGCGATTTAAAAATATGTGCATTAAAAAAATGGGCCGGGCCAAATTTTATGGATACTTTTACTCAAAATGGTGCCAATGGTCCAATGATTTTCATATGAGCTGACACTGGAAATTTCTGCTTGTTCAGACCTCAAGAAAAATTCAGCCTCGGCCCATCTGGATCCGTAGTCCGCACCTCTAGAAAAAAATAATATACCTAAACTAAGTTCGGACCGAGCGTCGGGAAGAGAAATTGGGTCGGGCCCATGAAGATTCTTACAGCGAATAATCAAAAGATTAGTTCACAAAATTTAAAAAAAAAAAAAAAAAAAAAAAAAAAAAAGTGAACGTTTTAGTGAACTTCGTTCACTTTTATAAACGAGTTTGATTTGAACGAGTTCGTTTGAAAAAATTTGAATTTGAACGTGAACGTGACTCACTTTTTAGCAATTGAACGTGAGTTTGAATTAGTTCGTTTATTTTGTGAGCTTGCCCAACGCTGTCCAAAACAACTAATTCTGACGCGCACACACACATCATTACGCATATTTACATTTCATACATTATTTTCAAATTTTAAAGCAATTTCGTCTACAACAAACAAAAATGTTTAATATGTTTCGACTATATCTATTATTAATATTAGAAATCGACCGAGAATTCGCTTTTGATTTCTTTTTCGGTACGCAACATAATTTTCGCCGAAAATTCGTTTCCGGCGAAAATGTTGTCGAAATATTGACCGGACTAAAACTCGATAAAAGCTATATGCATTCCGAATATCTTGTTTCTTCCATCGGAAATTTTCAGCGTTATTATTTGATTTGAGTTGTATCGGCTCAAAGAGACATTCTTTATTTTTATTTTTTACTCTGAACTTCACTGTTTATAATTATCACTGACTCAAACCGTGAATGCACATTATAAAGCATGCAATGCATATATAACTAAAATTCCAAGACGCTTATCACGTATTCATTAAAAGCTGCAGATTTAAAAGTAATTGAAAATTTTTACTTTGTAACCACAAAAGAATTTCGAAAAATGTTCGAGAAGGATGATGTCAAATACAAAAAACAATTACAGAAGGTAAATTCAGGTAGTACACCTAAAATATTTTTTAATTAGCTGAAATTCATGTACTTAAAAAATCATTCCATTTTGTTGATGAATTAATTGCATTTTATTTTATATGAAAATAAAACGTTTTAGTCTGCAACAAAGAGAGCCAACTCCGTGTACAATTAATTTACTTAATTAATTAATAATATTAATAATTAATAATATTAATAATCAATAATATCAATAATTAATAATATTAATCATTAATAACTTTAACTAATTAATAACTATGTATATTTAATAAAATGCATAATTAATAATTAATTTAATGCATGATTAATTACTTTTAAAAAGTTGGACATTTTCGTTTGTTTTTTTTCTACCGGAAATAGGAAGATTATCGAAGTACTATTTCGGTTTCGGTCTTAAAACCTTTTTCGATAGATTCTTAACTAATATACAATAAATTCCAATAGATGAATAGAACAAAAACACAAAAATAAGGAACGGGCAATTTCCGGAAAAACTTATTCACAAAGAAATTTATTCAAAGAAATTGTATAATGTAATATCAATTAGCAGTGTAAAATTAATAAATGTCTAAGGAATAAACAGACTAAATTATTTAGAATTAATCCCGTAAATACTGTGGGTTTCGTATCTACACTGTAAAAAATGTTGCATAAGTTCAGTTTTGGAAATGGCAACTAGTTGCCATTTCTGAACCGAATAGACTCATTTTGAGAATTTTTACTTTAATAATGATGACTTTACTTTAGATTGAATTTACTTTAGACTGGATTTGATTTACTTTAGAATGAACGTTTTACTTTAGTAATGATAACAACTGGAAATACGGATAGTAGCCAAAAGATTTCCGATCGTTTTTTAGATGTTTCATATTCAAAACGGAATAAAATGAAATGTGAAATTTCTTTTCAGAAATTAAGAGTTTCGCTTCAGGTGTGAAGCGTCCCTAAAATTTTTTACAGTGTAGTTTTCGTTAAGTGTATCTGTTCAATTCCATCTCCCTGTCTTTAAAAGTTAATTAAAATTCTATCTAGAAATGCTTGGCAATGACCGGGGTGGTGTTGTAACTGTGCGATCTTCTTTCGAAGCGCGCTTATCGCAATGCCAAGTTTAAACTTTGAATGTGGGTTTTATTTTAGATACACTGTAAAAGGAAAAATTATTACTATGCTGAATTTAGTTTATGAAATTCTAAATGAATTTTAAATATGCAATATTTGTATTATCTATACCGGATTAAGTTCATAAAAAACAGATTATGATAAGGTTAAAAAAGAGTATTGCTGAAAATCAAGGTTTGATATTATTTAGATTTCATATTCCTTTGAGCTCTTATGGTATACACATTATTGCATTTCTAGTATACACAGCTATACTCAACCCTACGTTGATTGTATCGTATTTACAAAATCTTATTATTCTTTTAGCAACGATTTTCTTTAATAATACTAATTCATATATTTATTGTACGGAACTATGTGAGCGCGAGTAATACTCGCATTTGACCGTTTTTTATGTTTATCTGCTGATCCTTACAGTTTAAATTTATTTATATCCAAATTATCTTTAAATAATAATTCGAAATATAAATATTTTATCAAAAAAAACATATTTAAAATATATAAGCATAAAACGTCAAAACATGTTAAATAAATTATTAAAATATTTTCGAGAAGATGATATTTAAAAGTGAGTTCATTTAGTGAAAAATTAAAGATTAAAATCTTTTATAATAACGCTACTTTTGTTGAGTTTAAATAATAACAAATAATTTAAATTGCAAATTTTCTTTCACTTCTTTCATATTATTAAGAAAAATCTCCTATTCAGAAAATTAAAAATTATGAATAAAAACACTCTTTAAAACTGTAAGGATGTTCAATAAATTTTCCCGCAAATAACCATTTTTTAAGCTATTGCATAGCTTTTATCGCGGGCTTTGAGCGCGGCGACCGAATCCAAAAATTCCGTAACGCGAAAAATCCTAACACATCCGTAACGAAAAAACCTAACACTCGGCTAACGTCGTTTCAGCTCGGCAGACTTCGGCACGGTGCCGACGTCTGCCGAGCTGAAACAACGTTAGCCGGAGTGTTTTACTATCTTCTTTAGACACAATATTTTAGTTCAACAGTGAATGGCAGTTGCTGGTGAATAGCTGTACGCGTAAAATTTGTGTATAAAGTTTTTAAATATGAATAAACAAAGTGCATTTATTAATGAAGAAAGTGGTGAAAAAACAGTGAAAGAAAATGAGTGAGTACTCTATATACATACATTTTATTATTATCACAAATGCGGTATTTTAAGCTATTGTATAGCTTTTAAAGCGGGCTTTGAGCGCGGTGACCGAATCTAGAAATTCCGTAACGAGAAAACCTATCACTCCGGCTAACGTCGTTTGCATATAACTCGCGATCTAATTTTCGTAGTGCGGCCAAATTTTGTTTGCTAATTTATTATGATACAGTGTTAAGTTTTGGTGACAGGAGATTCCCCCCCCCCCCCCAACACGGTGAGGGTCGAAAAATTTAAAATGCTTATAACTCGCGATCTAATTTTCGTAGCGCGGCCAAATTTTCTTTGGTAATTTATTATGAGACAGTGTTAATTTTTTGGTGACCGGAGACTCCCCACGGTGAGGGTCGAAAAAATTAAAATGATTATAACTCGCGATGTAATTTTCGTAGCGCGGCCAAATTTTGTTTGGTAATTTACTATGAGACAGTGTTAATTTTTGGCGACAGGAGACCCCCTATGGTGAGGGTCGAAAAATTTAAAATGCTTATAACTCGCGATCTAATTTTCGTACCGCTACGAAATTTTGTTTGGTAATTTATTATGAGACAGTGTTAATGTTTCGCGACAGGAGACCCCCCCCCCCACGGTGACGGTCGAAAAATTTAAAATGCTTATAACTCGCGATCTAATTTTCGTAGTGCGGCGAAATTTTGTTTGGTAATTTATTATGAGACAGTGTTAATTTTTGATGACAGGAGACCCCCCACGGTAAGGGTCGAAAAAATTAAAATGCTTATAATTCGCGATCTAATTTTCGTAGCGCGGCCAAATTTTGTTTGGTAATTTACTGTGAGACAGCGTTAATTTTTGGTGACAAGAGACCCCCCACGGAGAGGGTCGAAAAATTTAAAATGCTTATAACTCGCGATCTAATTTTCGTAGGGCGGCCAAATTTTGTTTGGTAATTTATCATGAGACAGCGTTACTTTTGGTGACAGGAGACCCCCCCCCCCCACGGTGACGGTCGAAAAATTTAAAATGCTTATAACTCGCGATGTAATTTTCGTCGCGCGGCGAAATTTTGTTTGGTAATTTATTATGGGACAGTGTTAATTTTTGTGACAGGAGACCCCCACCCACGGTGAGGGTCGAAAAACTTAAAATGCTTATAACTCGCGATCTAATTTTCATTGAGCGGCCAAATTCTGTTTGGTAATTTATTATGAGACAGTGTTGATTTTTGGTGGCAGGAGACCCCCTATGGTGAGGGTCGAAAATTTTAAAATGCTTATAACTCGCGATCTAATTTTCGTGGCGCGGCCAAATTTTGTTTAGTAATTTATTATGAAACAGTGTTAATTTTTTGTGACAGGAGACCCCCCACGGTGAGGGTCGAAAAATTTAAAATGCTTATAACTCGAGATCTAATTTTCATAGCGCGGCCAAATTCTGTTTGATAATTTATTATGAGACAGTGTTACTTTTTGTGACAGGAGACCCCCTATGGTGAGGGTTGAAAAATTTAAAATGCTTAAAACTCGCGATCTAATTTTCGTAGGGCGGCCAAATTTTGTTTGGTAATTTATTATGAGACAGTGTTTCTTTTGGTGACAGGAGACCCCCTATGGTGAAGGTCGAAAAATTTAAAATGCTTATAACTCGCGATGTAATTTTCGTCGCGCGGCGAAATTTTGTTTGGTAATTTATTATGGGACAGTGTTAATTTTTGTGACAGGAGACCCCCACCCACGGTGAGGGTCGAAAAACTTAAAATGCTTATAACTCGCGATCTAATTTTCATTGAGCGGCCAAATTCTGTTTGGTAATTTATTATGAGACAGTGTTGATTTTTGGTGACAGGAGACCCCCTATGGTGAGGGTCGAAAATTTTAAAATGCTTATAACTCGCGATCTAATTTTCGTGGCGCGGCCAAATTTTGTTTAGTAATTTATTATGAAACAGTGTTAATTTTTTGTGACAGGAGACCCCCCACGGTGAGGGTCGAAAAATTTAAAATGCTTATAACTCGAGATCTAATTTTCATAGCGCGGCCAAATTCTGTTTGATAATTTATTATGAGACAGTGTTACTTTTTGTGACAGGAGACCCCCTATGGTGAGGGTTGAAAAATTTAAAATGCTTAAAACTCGCGATCTAATTTTCGTAGGGCGGCCAAATTTTGTTTGGTAATTTATTATGAGACAGTGTTTCTTTTGGTGACAGGAGACCCCCTATGGTGAAGGTCGAAAAATTTAAAATGCTTATAACTCGCGATGTAATTTTCGTCGCGCGGCGAAATTTTGTTTGGTAATTTATTATGGGACAGTGTTAATTTTTGTGACAGGAGACCCCCACCCACGGTGAGGGTCGAAAAACTTAAAATGCTTATAACTCGCGATCTAATTTTCATTGAGCGGCCAAATTCTGTTTGGTAATTTATTATGAGACAGTGTTGATTTTTGGTGACAGGAGACCCCCTATGGTGAGGGTCGAAAATTTTAAAATGCTTATAACTCGCGATCTAATTTTCGTGGCGCGGCCAAATTTTGTTTATTAATTTATTATGAAACAGTGTTAATTTTTTGTGACAGGAGACCCCCCACGGTGAGGGTCGAAAAATTTAAAATGCTTATAACTCGAGATCTAATTTTCATAGCGCGGCCAAATTCTGTTTGATAATTTATTATGAGACAGTGTTACTTTTTGTGACAGGAGACCCCCTATGGTGAGGGTTGAAAAATTTAAAATGCTTAAAACTCGCGATCTAATTTTCGTAGGGCGGCCAAATTTTGTTTGGTAATTTATTATGAGACAGTGTTTCTTTTGGTGACAGGAGACCCCCTATGGTGAAGGTCGAAAAATTTAAAATGCTTATAACTCGCGATGTAATTTTCGTCGCGCGGCGAAATTTTGTTTGGTAATTTATTATGGGACAGTGTTAATTTTTGTGACAGGAGACCCCCACCCACGGTGAGGGTCGAAAAACTTAAAATGCTTATAACTCGCGATCTAATTTTCATTGAGCGGCCAAATTCTGTTTGGTAATTTATTATGAGACAGTGTTGATTTTTGGTGGCAGGAGACCCCCTATGGTGAGGGTCGAAAATTTTAAAATGCTTATAACTCGCGATCTAATTTTCGTCGCGCGGCGAAATTTTGTTTGGTAATTTATTATGGGACAGTGTTAATTTTTGTGACAGGAGACCCCCACCCACGGTGAGGGTCGAAAAACTTAAAATGCTTATAACTCGCGATCTAATTTTCATTGAGCGGCCAAATTCTGTTTGGTAATTTATTATGAGACAGTGTTGATTTTTGGTGACAGGAGACCCCCTATGGTGAGGGTCGAAAATTTTAAAATGCTTATAACTCGCGATCTAATTTTCGTGGCGCGGCCAAATTTTGTTTAGTAATTTATTATGAAACAGTGTTCATTTTTTGTGACAGGAGACCCCCCACGGTGAGGGTCGAAAAATTTAAAATGCTTATAACTCGAGATCTAATTTTCATAGCGCGGCCAAATTCTGTTTGATAATTTATTATGAGACAGTGTTACTTTTTGTGACAGGAGACCCCCTATGGTGAGGGTTGAAAAATTTAAAATGCTTAAAACTCGCGATCTAATTTTCGTACCGCGGCCAAATTTTGTTTGGTAATTTATTATGAGACAGTGTTTCTTTTGGTGACAGGAGACCCCCTATGGTGAGGGTCGAAAAATTTAAAATGCTTATAACTTGCGATCTAATTTCCGTAGCGCGGCCAAATTTTGTTTGGTAATTTATTATGAGACAGTGTTGATTTTTGGTGACAGGAGACCCCCTATGGTGAGGGTCGAAAATTTTAAAATGCTTATAACTCGCGATCTAATTTTCGTAGCGCGGCCAAATTTTGTTTAGTAATTTATTATGAGACAGTGTTAATTTTTTGTGACAGGAGACCCCTTACGGTGAGTGTCGAAAAATTAAAAATGCTTATAACTCGAGATCTAATTTTCATAGTGCGGCCAAATTCTGTTTGATAATTTATTATGGGACAGTGTTACTTTTTGTGACAGGAGACCCCCTATGGTGAGGGTCGAAAAATTTAAAATGCTTATAACTCGCGATCTAATTTCCGTAGCGCTTCCAAATTTTGTTTGGTAATTTATTAAGCTACTAGCTGACCCGCCCGGCTTTGCCCGGGTACGTAATAATAATGTTACACGAACTTGAAATTTCTATGATTTTATCTTTAACTCGAAATATGTGTAAATACACTGTTAAAAATTTGACCCTTCTGCTGCATCGTCACTCCACCGCTTTTATAGAAAATGATTACTTCAGCCTATTATGGAGCATTCTCATATGTCAAAAGAGAGATATTCTATAAAAGCGGGGGAGTGATGATGCAGCAAAAGGGTCAAATTTTTTACAGTGTAAATTATATTAAATACCTGACTGTGTCAAAAATCGGTTTAAAAAAAAAACTAATATTTAGATGCAAAAATACCCAAAATGATTGCAATGGGAAACGCAGGAGGAAATATGTGTCCAACGATTGTGTGGTTTTCGTGTTAAAGTGTTGATATTTATCCTTAAATGTACT
Organism: Maratus speculifer; assembly: GCA_964019185.1. Classification (NCBI taxonomy): domain Eukaryota; kingdom Metazoa; phylum Arthropoda; class Arachnida; order Araneae; family Salticidae; genus Maratus; species Maratus speculifer. The sequence continues at coordinate 292,937,454 of OZ025294.1, read as the reverse complement.
GTTCATTGACTTAACTAAATACTTTTTTCACATAGATATCCCAAGTGAAATATTTTGAATTTCAAACTAATTATATCACTCTCAAATCCGTCTATACCGTGAATGAAACCGATAGTCGATAATTAGCTAAAAGGTTAGAAAATAGTATTATAATTTCTGAGCCATTTTACAAAAATAGGTGTATATTTTTTATCAAACATGCGTAATGTTCATTCTGTGAACAAAATCCTAACCTTAAACTAATTGTATTGTAATCATAACTTGTCTGTAACCTAACTGTATCTTAACAGTAACTTAACTGTAACTTAAATATACCATAAATATAACCTGGCCGTCACCTTATCATAACCTACCCATAATCTAACCATAACCTAACCGTAACTTAACCTTAACCTAACCAGGCACGTAGCCAGGGAGGGGGCTAAGGGGGCTGAAGCCCCTCCCGAAAGTTTCAAAAGTCTGAACAAAATTATCTTTATAATAATAAAATAAGTTTTGTTTGTTTTTAACTTCCATGACATAAAATCAATTGCATTTTTAGATGCAAAAATATTCATTTATTCAATTACAGTTACAGTAATCCTTCATTATATCAGTTATTTGGATACATTGTTTTTTTAATAGATATTTACCATTAAAAATATAAATTGTTTTTAAAACGCGGTTTTATTTATCTTTATAGGCAGTAAAATTCGATCAAACGTAATTTTGTATCATTAATTTGACTAAGATAAATTAAGTAAAATACACATATGACGTAACTTTAGGAGGCAAATATAAGACATTTACTTATAATTTTATAATCTTCTTTTATTTTCTATACTTCTCCGCATATAAAGGAAAGTTAAAATGTTTTGCAGAGAAAGGAGCCGAAAACTTTAATAGCCGTCTTTGTAATGTAAAATCATGTGAAAAAATATAATTTTAAAGAAAGTATCTTTGATGATGATGTTGTAACGGAAGATACTTTTTTATAAAAAAAAAAAACTATTAGAGTGCATTTTTGAAAAGTAATGGTGCGAAGGAAATCGATGTGGTATTAAGAAACCCTTAAAAACACCACGGTGACATTCTGCAATCTTTTCACTAAACAATTTTTCTGCGAATTACTTGCATATGACTCCTTAATAGAAAGAAAATGTGTATAAAGTAGCTGGTTTGTCTGGGAAATTTTCTTTGTATTTTGTAGAGCTGTCAAATTTAGTGATAGATATCCTCTATGTGGAGATTTTTAGCAAATTTTCATAGCGCAACCGAAAAAGCTTTCTAGTCCGTCAGCATACATATTTGGATAAAATTTACTCCAATTACATAGTGAAGACAATCTATAGATGTAGGTGAGCGTGCTGACAGGCTAGGGGGTGCTACTTTTATAGGCAGTATAGAGACATTTTGAGTTTTGTCGAGACAAAGTGAAAATTTAAACAACTTTGGCTTAGTTTACAGCCAGAAATTCAGTTTAGTAATAGAAGTAAAGTGTATTCTGAATTAAAAAAAGCGAATTTTGTCAAATACAATTTTTGGATTTAAAATAAACATTTTGCGCCGCGAATTAAATGACAGAAAATGTAGTATTTTATCAATTTGCTAGATGAAATGGAAGCAAAAAGGTAATGTTTGGTAATGGAATCTTTAAAGTAATTGGAAAAAAATGAGATGAAATGGCAAAAACTATTTTTCAGACGTGCTTTTTTTTTATTGCAAAATAACAAAACAGCACCATGGATTCACTAAATCTTGAAATGATTTACGTAAAACCAGTTCCCATTCTATCATTTTTTTCTGGTAGCAAGTCTTGTTTTGAAATTGAAATTGAGGATTGTTTTGATGTTAGCGTTCAGAACAATTTGACTTTGATGAATGTTCGTGGAGTACTCGATGTGAGCCTACAGTATGACAAGGAATTCTATTTTATATATTGCTGTCTAACTTGTAATGACTTAGATGTTGCCACGAAGAGAAACACTTTTGATTTTATTTTACTTTCCAAAAAGCCATACAATTTCCCAATAACTGTAGGGAAGAAACAAAAATAAGAGAAATGAATAAAAGATCCACAAGATTTCCTTTTCTTACATATTCCAAAACATATTTATTGTAAACCTTAATTTTTTTGTTTTTTCACGAAAGAATAGGTAAAAAGAGATCATAAAAAATTAGGAAGAGTAGTTTCTACATGTTTCAGACATTGGAAAAAGGCTAAATGTGCTTTTTTAAAGCATATGTAATTATATTTTCATTAACCATATATTATTTTAGCAAACAAATTTGAAATTTCTTCAGGAAGATAAAAAGTTATTATTTCAAACTGAAATAGAGACCCCAAGACTAACATCTACACAGATAACACGTAAGGTACCCTAGGGTAATAACGCCAGGCGGGGTAATAACGCCAAGTGCCAATATTTTGCATAATTATGAAATAATCTGGTAAATGACACCCATGTGCTCTGCGCAGAAGGTTTTTGAGTCATATAAATCGCAAAAAACAGCTTCAAATTAATTTGTTTCATTTTTAGGTCTTATTGTTTTTACAAGCAACTTAAATTAATGCTTGATCTAAAATTTACGAGATACGTTTTGTGGTGTAAAGACTATTTTTTTTATCCGGAAATACTTTGTTAATTACATAAATTTGTAATACATTTCATGAACTTTCAAAATGTTGTTGAAGATTTTGGATATCTTCTCGAGATAATTTGTAATTTAAAATGTACAGCGCAATAACTATAACGGGGTAATAACGCCAATACTTGGAATTAATACCCCGCTTGATTCCCTACAGTGGCCGAGCTACATCCTAAATACTGATTCAAATAAACACAGTTAAAACTGTGCAATGTTTCTAATAATTCTATTTAAGCGTCCTTTTTAAACAAAAAGAAGCTCACGGTCTGATATTCTTTTGCCTCATCCTCCCCCCCTCCACACCACACCTTTATTCTTCTTACACTTTTACAAAAAATTGAACATTTTCAATAGCTTAGAATGCAATTTCTCAATTTCTAAGTTTGTAGAGTTTGTTTTTTTAGCATTGGGCAATCTACATGCAATCATTCCATCTTATTTCATAGTTTTGTTTGCATGGTGTTATTACACATACAGGTGGGTAATAACGCCAAATAGCATTGGTCGAGAAATCACGCCATAACATTTTATGAATACATATCTGTTAAATTATTTTTTTTATATAGATAGTCAATGAGTTGCTGTATCATTTCATATATTTGTTTGAAAAGTACAAACTAAAACTGAGCCGTGAAAATTGATAGAACCTTAACGTGGCGTTATTACCCCAGGGTACCTTACAAACCATCAAATTACATAAGCTGAAGAGTGTTACAATATCACAATCTTTATTTTCCGTGTAGAAAGAATTATTCAAAATTTAAAGGATCGATTCATTTCGAATAAAGACATTCTAAGAAATTTCCCATTATTCCTTCCAGGATTTGCTTTACTGGAAAAAAGCATGCAAATTAGAGAATCTGTCATAATATTTTCAGGATAAAGTGTCAATGTAGCAAGTGGAAGCTGAATATAAATTAGGGTGTAAACGTTAATGTTGACATGAGCACAGAAGGCATAAAAGTGTTAGTATTGAAATGTGACGTGTTATAATAATATCAAACATTTGAAGACAGTCTTGGTTGAAAGCCCAGTAATAACAATCAGTGCTGAAAAAATCTCTTTCATCAATGAAATAATTGAATCTTTGCCTCGAAGTGTTATTTCCTTTGAGAGACAGAGTTGCTTTGTGATGATTTCCATTCATTGGGACAATATATCTTAATAAATTAGTCAGCAATATGAGTAAAAAGAAATTAGGATGATTGCTTCTGTTGCAGTAATGTAAATTTATTGCGCCAAGAGTATTGCACTTATAAATATTACAATCAGAGACGGTAAAATACAAATATAATTTTTATGATTACATATGACTATAGCAATTAATTCTTCTTTGGAAAAAATAATGCATTTAGTTAATTTCCTTTATGGATGGATAGTGTCAAGTAATGTCAGACTCTCGCGTTCTAATATTAATCTTGTGTTTTAAATCAATTCACGTTATTTGTCTTCATTTCAATATTTTTAAACGCTTTTCTCATAGGATACTTGAGGCTCATTTCAAGCATTGTTAGTTTGTGCTTTTTAAGTTTCGCGAAAGATTTTTCCTAAAAACATTTTCGGTTTCCGAACCGGTTTTGAAATTGGAAGTGCTCTTAAAAGTCAAAAATTGCAACAGAAATTGAAAAAAATAAAAATAAAATAGATACGAAATAAGAATATTCGAAAATCTCATCAAGTATCCTATGCAGGAACACACATTAGGTTAAGCCTTTTTAAATTTTTTGTTGTTAATTATACAAAATACTTTTTTAAGACCAGAAAAAAATTCAAAAATTGAGCCCCTCCCGAAAAAAAATCCTGGCTACGGGCCTGAACCTAACTGTATCTTAACCATGACTTAACTGTAACCTAACCGAAAATTAATTATAACATAAGGCTCACCGGAACGTAATTGCAACCTAACTGTTACCTAACCGTAACCAAGTTCTAATTTAACACTAACTAAAAACGAAATATCTTAACCATCACGCGCTACAAAGTACTTAGTTTCACTTTCCACCGCTACGGAGCGCATTATGTTTTGTAGAACATCCGAATTTTAGGTTCGCATTGGATTCATGTCCATGGAAGTTATTTTGTCTTCTTCGGATACGGTTATGGTTGTTTGGAATATTTTTGTTCAGTTTAGATTCAGTTCAATTCAGATTTCGTGGGGTTTTTTCTCTTCAAATGGGATTTTTAGGTTCGGGTCGGGTTGAACTTCAATGGAAATTATTTTACCTTGTTCCAATGAGGTTATACTTCACTGAAATATTTTTGTCAGGTTCAGATTAGGTTTGGTTCAAATTTTGGGATTTTTTTACAATTTTTTTGGTTTGGATTGCGTTCAAGTCCATGGAAATTATATTGTCTTGTTCGTATCTGGTTATAGTTATTTGGAATATTTTCGTCGGATTCAGATTTGGTTCGATTCAGATTTCAGATATTTTTTCAAATTGATTTTTAAGATTCTGGTCGGATTCATGTCCAGGGAAATTATTTTGTCTTGCTCGGATCCGGTTTTGGGTCTTTGGAATATTTTTTTCAGGTTCAGATGTCGTTCAATTCAGATTTCGTTTTTTTAAGGGAATTTTTAGGTTCAGGTTGGGTTGCGCATCAACGGAAATTATTCTGTATTGTTCGAATAAGGATATGCTTCTCTGTATATTTTTGTCAGATTCAGATTTAGTTCAGTTTTTTAGGTTCCGATTGCGTTCATGCTCATGGAATTTTTTTGTCTTGTTCGGATCCGTGCATGATTCTGTAGAATATTTTTGTCAGGTTCATATTTGGTTCGATTCAAATTTCATGTAATTTTTTTCAAATGGAATTTTAGGTTCGGATCGGGTTCATGTCCACGGAAATTATTTTCTCTTATTCGAATCCGGTTATGGTTCTTTCGAATATTTTGATCGGATTCAGATGTAGTTTGCATAAAATTTCAGGTTTTTTTTTTTTTCAAATGGAATTTTTTAGGTTCGAGTCAGGTTTATGTTCACGGAAAGTATTTTGTCTTGCTCTTATCAGGTTATAGTTCTTTGGAATATTTTTATCGATTTCATGTTTCGTTCTGGTCATTTTTCGGGTTTTTTCAAAGAAAATTTTTAGATTCGGGTCGGGTTGCATATGCACGAACATTATTTTTCCTTAATCGGATTGGGGTAAGCTTCATTTGAATATTTTTGTGGGATTCAGATTTGATTCGGTTCAGATATCAAATCCATATTTTTTTTTCAAACGGAATTTTTAGGTTCGGGTCGGGTTTGTGCTCATGGAATTTTTGTCTTGTTTGGATCGGAGTATGGTCTCTTTTTTTTGGTTGGCATCGGGTTATGTATTAATACGCCTAAACATTATGTTTTGCTACTATTATTTTAGTGACTATTTTTGATAGATAATTTACTTTGCTATTTGATAGCTTATTGTTGTGTATGAATCAGCTGCCGATTCGAACAATTTTACGTTAAACAGCCATTTCATTTTTGTTTTAAAAACAAATTAAAGTCATAATAAAATTTTAACTTAAATAAAATGCATTAAATTTAATCAGTGACTTAAAAAACTGCTAAAAAAGCTTCGTATATACATATATAATATATTTACTGCACACAGCTAACCAGACATATACGAAGTACCAACGATCTGACGTAACAGTTGTGTTATAAAATCCTAAGTTAAACTGACATTTTGCCAACCTATGAATTTTAATGGTCTTTGGAAAAAAAAACAGTCACTTTTGAAATGTAAAAGCTCAAATTGGTTTCTTGCATAGAATAAAAATAAATTAATAGAGTGGAAGTATCTCTGGAGATGATGCTAAAAATGTAACTCTACCTAAGTCAAATTAAGTACCAACAAATGCACGTGCTTTGACACGCCTATCAATTGAAATGGGTTTAAATCCGTATTTTTTTTGTCTTGTTTCTTAAAAAGAACTAATCTATCACTTCACCAATAAAAATTTATTAATTATTTTATCATATGTGTTTTAAATATCAATATAGAAAATTATTTAAACGTTTTGCTTGAAACTATAACATTCTTTTGTTAATATCTTAAAATCGTCTGCAGTCAGAAATCTATATTTTAGAATAATATTTATTACTTAAGTTTTCATACATGATTTTAAAAGAATGTTTTCATCATTATACTTTAAATATTTATTTACATTCAATTATTAAGTCATAAACATTTTTCATCTACGTTATAAAGTATTTAAAATTACATTAATGAAGGAAACTTTTAGTTATACAATTTTTAGTTCGTATCAAAAGGTTTCAATATCTTATTTAATTTTAATTTGATATTTAATTATTGCTAATTTTCCAATTTCCTTCATTTTAAAAGCGAACATTTACTTTAATAAATATTAATAGAACAAAGACCATTTTAAAAATTTGCTATTTCTTCTTAAAATATGCTTCAATTGTAATTCGTTTCTTTCAATTCGTCTTATAATACAAAATCCCTTCCACGTCCTTTTGTTTGGCACATAAAAATTTGAGCGATAAATGGTTTCATATTGAAAACCTTTTTTGAGGCTTACTTCACCTCCACTTATCTCATTCCTCCATGGGTTTCTTTAATTCTGTCTCAACTTTCTTAAAATTTTTACACAACCAACCAACCGTAAAGAAACGAAAGAGAAAAAAGTTGGGAAAAAGATGATTTTTTATGAGAGTGACCTCTCGATTTTAATTAATTACTCAGTTAATAATTGGAATTTCGAAATTCTGAAGCTCAGGTGCATCAGGAGAGATTTGGGGCTACTCTCAAAAAATTTTTGAACTTTGTACATGCTGTAGATTTTGCTAGCCATCGCAGACACACACACACACACACACAGACAGAGCGTTTTGTTATTTTATTAATATAGATTGCATAGCTTTTATCACGGGATTTGAGCGCGGCGGACGAATCTAGAAATCCCGTAACTAGAAAAAACCTAACATTTCGGCTAACGTCGTTTCTGTTCGGCAGACTTGGGCACGGTATCCTTCGGTATACTTCGGGAGATATTTACGCTGTATTTTTCAGATATTTAGAGGCTAACAAGTCTCAAACTTATGTTTCTTATTTCAATTACCATAAACCTATTGTTTCAATGATAAAAATTATTGATTAACCTACATGTATTGTACGATAATAAAAATATTTTAAAGGACATTAACTTCTCATTTATTCAATAAAAGAAAAAAATTTGTTTTTTTATCGGTCATCAGGCTCAAAAAGTGTAACTTGAATTAATATCAAAGAGAAAGAAAAAACTTGAATTAATATCAAAGACAAAAAAAAAAAAAAAAAAAAAAAAAAAAAAAAAAAAAAAACTGCATAAATAAAACATTTATAAATAATTATAATTGCATAAGTTGATAAAAAATGCTATGCAATAGCTTTACCGCGGCAGTCCCCGAGTGCCACATGTATTTTTTTTTTTTTTTCGAATACAATATAAAAAATGGAAAAATAAACTTCAATTTGTTGCTTTCATTCGTGAAATAAAAAGAAACAGATAAATTAAAATAAATGGCATTTTTAACCGACTTCAAAAAGGAGAGGAGGTTATCAATTCGACGCGTATGTATTTTTTTTTTATGTATGTACACCGATTACTCCGAAACTATGCAGCCGATTAATTTGGTTTTGGTGTTAAATTAAAGAGCTTATTCTCGGATTGGTACCACTTCCATTTCATAGAAATTGGTTCAGTAGTTTTTTAGTAATTAAGCAAAAACTATTAAAATTAGTGTTTTTTCGCTAATTAAAACTGTTGAATTAGTTCCTACAATTGAGTTAAGTCAGGATGGCCGAGCGGTTTAAAGCGCCTGATTTAAGCTCTGGTTCTCGAAAGTGACAATGGGTTCGAACCCCACTCCTGACATACGCGTGTACAATAACTTTCCGTGGTATAATTTTTACATATATATTTTACAAATTAAATGCTAATTATGCTATTAAGAATATTTTTAACCGACTTCAAAAAGGAGAGGAGGATATCAATTCGACCCGTATTTTTTTTTTTTTTTTTATGTATGTTCACCGATTACTCCGAAACTATGCAGCCGATTAATTTGATTTTGGTGTTAAATTAGAGAGCTTATTCTCGGATTGGTACCACTTCCATTTCATAGAAATTGGTTCAGTAGTTTTTTAGCAATTAAGCAAAAACTATTAAAATTAGTGTTTTTTCGCTAATTAAAACTGTTGAATTAGTTCCTACAAGTGAGTGAAGTCAGGATGGCCGAGCGGTTTAAAGCGCCTGATTTAAGCTCTGGTTCTCGAAAGTGACATGGGTTCGAACCCCACTCCTTACATACGTGTGTACAATATTTTTCCGTATTATAATTTTTGCATATATATTTTACAAATTAAATACTAATTATGCTATTAAGAATATTTTGTATTTAACCGTTAGCACAGAGTATCAGAGATCTTTTATCAACTCAATACTTTATCAGTGAAAGGGTGCTAAATTAATTGACTTGCAAAAAGTAACATGACATTGAATAAGTTTCCGAACCTATTCCGTATTATAATTTTTACATATATATTTTACAAATTAAATACTAATTATGCTATTAAGAATATTTTAACTGACTTCAAGAAGGAGAGGAGGTTATCAATTCATCGCGTATGTATTTTTTTAATGTATGCTCACCGATTATGCCGAAACTATCCAACTGATTAATTTGGTTTTGGTGTTAAATTAAAGAACTTACTCTCAGATTGGTACCACTTCCATTTCATAGAAATTGGTTCAGTAATTTTTTAGTAAACGGGCAAAAACTATTAAAATTAGTGATTTTTCGCTAATTAAAACTGTTGAATGAGTTTCTACCATGGAGTGCAGTCAGGATGGCCGAGCGGTCTAAGGCGCGATGATTTACGTTCTGGTTCTCGAAAGAGAGCGTGGGTTCGAACCCCTCTTCCGACATACATGTATACAACAACCTATTCCGTATTATAATTTTTACACATATATTTTGCAAATTAAATACTAATTATGCTATTAAGAATATTTTGTATTTAACCGTTAGCACAGAGTATCAGAGATCTTTTACCAACTCAATACTTTATCAGTGAGAGAGTGCTAAAATAATAGACTTGCGAAAAGTAATATGACGTTGAATAAGTTCACCGAATAGATTGTAGTCAAGATAGCCGAGCGGTCTAAGGCACCTGATTTAAGCTTTGGTTCTCGAAAGAGAGCGGGGGTTCAAATCCCACTCCTGACATGCATGTATACAATAACCTTTTTCAGCATTATAATTTTTACACATATATTTTACAAATTAAATACTAATTATGTTATTAAGAATATTTTGTATTTAAATCGAAAGAGAACGTGGGATCGAACCCCACTCCTGGCATACATATATACAAAAACCTTTTCCGTATTATTCTTTTTTCACATATATTTTACAAATTAAATACTAATTATGCTATTAAGAATATTTTGTTTTTAACCGTTAGCACAGAGTATCAGATCTTTTACCAACTCAGTACTTTATCAGTGAAAGTGTGCTAAAATAATAGACTTGCGAAAAGTAACATGGCGTTGTTCACGGCTTAGATTGCTGTTAGGATAGCCGAGCGGTCTAAGGCGCCCGATTTACGCTCTGGTTCTCGAAAGAGATCGTGGGTTCGAACCCCATTCCTGACATCCATGTATAACATACAGTATTTTTCCGTATTATTATTTCTTTAACTGACTTAAAAAAGGAGAGAAGGTTATCATCAATTCGACCGCATATGTACTTTTTTTTATATATGTTCACCGATTACACCGCAACTATCCAACCGATTAAACTAAGTATTACGGTATAAATAACTAAAAAGTAAGAAATAAAATAAACTTTTTCAAAAAAAAAATATAACCGACTTCAATCAACGCTCTAAAAAGAGTTAAATAATTCTTTAAAATACCCTAATGATGAATTGTTATCTAATAACCACACATCAGATATCATGTACCGACAAAAAAAATGGTTATAAGTTTAATACATAGAACTTAATATCCAGCAAATATGGTTTTTCTAACAGAATATTTTTTACAAGAGATTAATTTACATATTTTTGATTTAATTTATGAATATATACATATAAAAAGTAATGAATTACTTTTTGAAGTTGGTGCCAAACTATTGTAAGTATAGTAAGAATTGTGGTTATATTATGTCTAATACCATAAATAAAATGGTAAAAATCATTATTGATTGTGATCGTTTGGCACCAACTTCAAAAAGTAATTCATTACTTTTTATATGTATATATTATTCATAAATTAAATCAAAAATATGTAAATTAATCTCTTGTAAAAAATATTCTGTTAGAAAAACCATATTTGCTGGATATTAAGTTCTATGTATTAAACTTATAACCATTTTTTTTGTCGGTACATGATATCTGATGTGTGGTTATTAGATAACAATTCATCATTAGGGTATTTTAAAGAATTATTTAACTCTTTTTAGAGCGTTGATTGAAGTCGGTTATATATATTTTTTTTTTTTTTTGAAAAAGTTTATTTTATATCATGCAGTATAGTTAAAAAGAGAAAAATATTTTCTTTGGATGAAGTTCGATCACAAAAACATTTTAAAATTAGAAAATAAATAAAAATTATCACCCGTAAAATCAAAAAGGAAGAAGAAAATAGTTTTTTGACAGTATTGTTCGTGATTTGGACAAAGTTAGTGTTTCTGGAAAATCAATTATGATATTAAAAAATCGAATAAATAATAAAAATGAGTCTTCAAGATATTTAAGTACGTGACTAGATTTTTGATAAACCGCTATCGATTAAAAAAGGGACAATTCTAATTTCGAAGTATTTCTCTATTTTTCGGAAATTTAATTATTTTCTTCTTTTAAGATATGTGCCTACATTCCGGACATTTATTTATTTATTCATTAAAAATCATGAAATTTTTATCAAGCATATCTGTTTTTAGTTAAATTGAAATAAAACTATGAATTCACATAAATTTTTTATGACATTTTTATTACCTTTTAATAGTTAGACAATATTTTGGAAAAATTTTGTAAAGAATTCAGTTCATGCCAAACGTTTTTTTTTTCTAATAAAATATTACAAAACCGCTTACCTGTGTTGTAAAGCAAAAGATTTGTTATACTTCTAAATGATTTTTAAATTAATTTTCGGCAGCGAAATTGTGATTGAAATTATTGAATATTTATTGCGTGATTTATCACATGCTAACTAAGCGTAAAACAACTTTCACTGCTGAAAAATTAATTAAAAATTATATACATGTTCATCTTTGCTGGGTTTATTTGTGTCTCATGTTACGCCTAATGACTATGACCTCAAGAAAACTATTTCATCTTGTGCTGCAGTTGCGGCCTTACCAACATATGGAAGTGAAAAATGGCGATCTGGGCATCGTTCTCGTAGCTTAGATGGTAGAGCACTTGGAGCGTTATTTCAATGGTTTCGGGTTTGATCCCCGGCATAGACATTTTCGCTCAGTTGATTCTACGCGTAGTTAGTAAGTGATAAATCACGTATTAAATATTCAATAATTTCAAGCGTAATTTCACTGCTGAAAATTAATTAAAAATTCTATGTGTGTTCACCGATGCAAGGTTATTTATGCCACAGGAATGTGCGCTCAGAAAGAATATTCCATCTTGTGCTGCAATTACAACCTTACCAATATATCGGTGTGAAAAATGCCAAGCTGGGCATCATCCTCGAAGCTTACAAGGAAGGTCTCCATACGGGCATACTCCGAAAAATCTGAAAAAATTACAGAATGTTCTTCTCATGAGGATATATACGTTAAAAAAAAATTCGGCGGAACCTCCGTACCCTGTCCGTGAACAAATAATGAAAATTTCAGGATTGCATTTATCATCGGTTGGCGATGAAAAGCAATTTCAAAAAATGTTTTTTTTATGTTAAATGAAAATGTTAAAGGAAAAAAGTTTCATGTTGATGAAAATTTGTTTAGATAAATTAAATATCTTTGGCTTTGTCAGCTTAGGTTGTTTTAAGTATAATTTCGTTATATTGATATTTATATGTATTTACTTTCAAATTTAACCATCAAAATTTAAGATTTGAAACTAAATTCAAATTTAAATTGATTAAAATTGTTTTGAAGTTCAAAGTCCAATTGAGTATTGTCAATTTGGTTTTGTTGATATGGAAACATCTGGCTTTTATTTTTGAATACGCTCAAATGAATGAAAATAATTTTATTGAATAAGAATTTTTTATACGTGAAAATATTTTTTCAGAGGTAAATTAAATAAGTACAGCAACAAATAATATATATATATATATATGCAATTTAATATATATATATGTTAATAATATATTAAACTATCTCATTGTTTATGTTTAAATACATAAAATACCATTTACACGGATTGTAAAAATCCAAAAGTTTTCAGTTGCATTAAAATCGTTTGATTTTGGCGAGGAAAAGTGCTTCTCGCCAAATCGTGAGACACTTTCATCTTTTCACGCCAAATATTCAAAAGCATTTTTTTTTTATATATGTTTTCTACTGCAATTCCGCCACTTATTTTCACTGATCCTTTATTTCATACATCAGTAGCTTAATTAATATTTTTTTCAAAAAAAATCTGAGTATGCCCATTATGGACAACTTCCTTGTTAGAACCTTTGGAGCACTTTGAGTGCTGTTCCAAGGGTTCCGGGTTCAATCCCCGGCTTGGACATTTTTCACCCAGTTGCTCCTAAACTTATTTAGCCAGTGATAAATCACGTATTAAATATTTGCAATGCCTCTTGAATTTACTAACATATACCAGATTTTGTACAAAAAAACCTGATTTTTTTAAGTGTATTTTTTTATAAAAAAATAACTTTAATATGTATAAGTTATGTTTTTCTCTTCATAAAACATCAATAGATAAAAAAAATTTTGTTAAACGAATTATTTCAATATGTTAAAAACTTTTTACAAAATGATAATTCTCTAAAAAGTACACTATGACAATCGCAAATTAAGATTTTGGTGTAGTAGAAAAAATTATGTATAAAGTTTACAACTTTAAAATAAACCATATTTGTAGGTTTTTTATAGTACAAGGTGGATCCCGTCGAATTTCTGCGAAAGCAAATGTTTAAGAAGGAACTGTTTCATTCATTTATAATAAACCTGCAAAATTAGCTACAGTAAAAAATGCAGCTTACCATGGTCAGTCTAACTCTCAAACAAATATTATTTAAAGCTAAAATTAAAAAGAAAAGAATACTATTTCTATAAAACTCAGTTGTCCAAATCATTAAAATTAAACTTTAACCGCATATGTATAAATATAATAATAAAGATCATTTATTAAGATGAAGTTATCAACTGAGGCTCTTATAAATGCGTATGAAATACACATATATATATTTCAAATTGACGCGATCTTAGAATTTCACGTGAATTCGAAACCCGTCATTTTCATCTTCTCAAAACTTACATGCGCACATTTCAATTTTTATTTTTATTGCTTTGAGGTAGGCGCTACAGCTATTCGCCGGCATAACCTTCAATGATCACAAGAAACCATATGGAACACTTTATTACAGAATTTCCAGTACATACATTTTTCACAGGGACAACACAGACACCCATGCCGCTAGCTGGACTCGAACCAGGGACCAGCGGTGTGGGAGCAGTCTCCGCTACCATCCAGGCCACTAGGTCGGCCCAATTTTTATCAATTTTAAGAGAAAATGGCGTATTTCTGTTGCCACAATTACAAAATTCGTACTAAAAACTATGAAAAAAAATTATGTGTCAAGAATAAATTGAGATACGGCTTTCAAACAAATTGCATTTAAAAGTACATATTTTTGTCTATACGATAGTGTAAAAATTTAAAATGTGCCATGTTTAGAAGTATAAAATTTGAAGTACCGAAAATTGCAAAACCGAATTGCATGTAAAAGTGTGGCCATTCGCAAAATGACGTATGCGTTACATACAGATACGTTTGGCCTTTATAATATAGATATATTTGTGTATTAAAATATATTGTTTATCTTTCTGTGGCTCTTTGAAAGGATCATTTCCACTTTTAGAAAATTCACTTCCGGTTTATATTTTTGGCTATAACTTTGCCTCCAATTATCTCTGAATCTCTGTAAGACATATTTGGAATCCTAAATTATTAAATTTTAATTTAAGATAACAATAAATAAAAAAATCAAATTTTTTTGCAAAAACAGCGGTTTGAAAATAAGCACGTATCTTAATAAGAAAATTGCTGTATTAAGAATGGTTAACTGTGCAGAACTGTCAAAAGTGTGGAACGAACTTAATTACAGGTTAGATGTTTGTCGTTTTACGAAATATTTGAACACAGATGCATTAAAAAATTAAATAATTCAGCAGTCATGCATTAAGAATTAAATCGCTGATGATGCAAAAGTACCAAATGTGTGGAACGAGTTTGATTACAGATTTAGTGTTTGTCGTATTACGAAAGATTCATACACAGATTTATTAAAACACTAAATAATGCAGCACTGATGCACCGTAAAAGTACAAAATGCATCAGTGATGCATTAATAATTGAATCTTTGATTTTTCAAAACTGTTAAATGTGTGGAACCAACTTATTTACAGATTATATGTTTGTCGTGTTACGAAAATTTTGAACACAAATTCATTAAAACACTAAATAATTTAGCACTGATGTACCATAAAATATACATGGCATATTAGTGTTGCATAAAAAATTGAATCGTTGACTGTGTAAAACTGCTAAATGTGTGGAACCAACTTGATTACAGATTCGGTGTTGTTGTATTACGAAAGATTTGCACACAGATGCATTAAAACATAAATAATGCAGCACTGATGCACCGTAAAATGTACACGGTGCATCAGTGCTACACTGAGAATTGAATCGTTGACTGTGTAAAACTGCTAAATCTGTGGAACGAAGTTAGTTAGAGATCAGGTGTTTCTCGTGTTACGAAAGGTTTACACATCATACTTTTGTAAGTGAAAAAGATTCTAAAAATGTTTTTTTGTATTTTTACTTATATTACTTATTATAATACGTATAACAGCATTGAAAATATAATTTTTTAAAAACCGGATATTTGTTTATGCTAACGCTGCATTGTTTGTTATATTTTCTATTTACTATTTTATTTTTTACAAAGTCACTCAATGTAAAACAAAAATTAAACAATACCTTTAATTACAAATATTTTATGGGGTAAATTATATTAAAAATATATAACTTTACCTCAAATACATTTCATTAAACTTTTTTTCGAGCAGATGATATTTATTTTGAGAATAATTTTTGTGAGGGTAAAAAACATCAAAATAATTTTATAACAAGTAATTTTATTTAGTTTATATAAAGAAAAATGGTAATTTCTCTCACACTTTTTCTAATATTAGAATTAAGCTTTCATTCAAAAAGCTTTAAAGATACGAATAATTTTTTTTATATCAAAAAAATCTTCAATAAATTACCCAACAACTGTTCAAAAAATGAAAAAAGTAAAATTGAAATTCAGTATATTTTTTTATACAAAAAATAAAAACAAACCATATAAATAACATTTTATCATGCAGAGCGATTAAAATGAAAAAAAAAAGCTTTCAAATCCTTTTGGTACTCTAATACTATTTGGTTATGGAAACTGTTTTAAATTAAATAAAGAAAATTTATTGTCTGAAGAATGAAAAAGAAAAAAATATATGTATTGTTCCACATTAGTTTTTCAATATTTTCCATTCTGCGTGATTTACATGAAGATGTCAAAAAAATCCATTTCCTATAATAAGAAAATACTGCATTTTTATGATGTTTAAGTACGTGACTAGCTTTTGTTAATAAGCATTAGCTGATGAGGAAATTTATTTATTTCCAATTTCAAATTACATGTATATATTTTTTAATTCTTTGAAAATTTTGTTTTTGTTTTTTGCTATCTTTTTTGTTTTTGTCTTTTTTTATTATTAATATTAAAATATGTTTAGGCGTAAGCCTTAAATAAAGAAATAAAATTTATTGATAGTAATGGATTTGGCCTTGAGAAAATTAATTAGTGTCAAATAAAAGTTCTTGATATTTCAATTTTATTGATATTAATGGATTTGGCCTTGAGAAATTTAATTACTGCCAAAATAAAAGTCTTGATTAATATTTATGAGTAAAATAATGATTTAAAACTACTTAATGTTGATTTATTATTAAATTAATGTTTATTTCTTGACAAGTGGACAGCTTAATTTAATTTAAATTCATTTAAAGAGATTTATTGGTCTTATAATTATTTTATGTCAAAATTTATGTTTTTTTTATTGATAAGTTGTCAACTTGAGTAGTTTTTAAATCATTATTAGAGATTTATTGGTTTTTTAATTATTTTATGTCAAGTTAATGATAAATTTTTAAATTTATGATCATGTAATTTTATCTCTATGCTTTTTCTTATTATATTTCCCCAAAAGGGGGACCAGTCTTGAATCTGCAACCAAGCAGATAAGATGTACTTTTCTTGACTCTGCAATCAGGCAGAGAACATATTTTGAAAACATGAAATTTTTGACTGTTTTCTATCGTAATCTTATGACTGTTTTCCTAGGAATATGTTTGTTGGCTCTGTATATCAGAGAAAAGTGTAACCATGATCTATTTTAATAATTCAAGTTCTATTTTATTTAATAAACATTTAATCTTAATTTCTCTCCCATAATCTTGACTTCAATGAACATTGACTGATACGCCCATTTTTTTAAATGGTGCCGAAACCCGGGAGTGTTAAATAGTGACTAAATTTGGACTATTGTGCATGAAAGTAGTTTTCTCCTTGTAATTGGATTACTCCGAATGAACACTTGACTTGGATTACATAAGGATTACCTGAAATAAACAGGTAAGAAGCTTTATTATTATCAATTAGAAATTAAGATTTTATTATTTTGTTATGGAAAATTTAGAAAAACTTAAAGCAAAGCGTTCTGTTGAACGAACAAGTTTCACTAAGCTAATAACAAAATTAGAAACCTTATTAACAGACGATATTGACAATACCAAAACTGATGAATTATTAGAGCTTCATGAAACATTCTCTTTAAAAGAATCTACATTTCAAAAATTAAATCATGAAATTGAATCTCAAATATCAGACTTAAAGGAATATGAAAAGGACATTGCTAGCAGTGAAAGGTATAATGATCAGTTGATAAGTGCTAAATTTAAAATTAAAAATAGATTAAGTAAATGCAATAAAGGCAATATTTCTACTATGATATCAGGTAGTTCTGTGAATGCATTGAATAGTTCTGTCAGTGGAACAGAAGCAAGTTCTTATTCGGCCATGAAATTACCCAAATTAAATGTTCCAAAATTTTCTGGTGAAATCGAAGAATGGGTAGAATTTTTTAATTGTTTTGAAACGTCGATACACCAGAATAAATCACTGTCCAAGATAGAGAAATTCGCATATTTAAAATCTTTGTTATGTAATCGTGTATACAATGTGGTAGAAGGAATTCCATTGACAGAACAAAATTATGATACCTGTATTGATTTATTAAAGGACCGATTTGGTAAAGTTGATGTAATTATAAATAAACATATGTCTAATTTGTTAAACATGGAACCCGTAAAAAATTGCTCAAATTTAAATGCATTAAGAAGATTGCATGACGTGTGTGAAATAAACATAAGAAGTTTAAGAAATTTAGGAGTAACATCTAATTCCTATGGGCATTCATTAAATCCTGTTTTGATTAAGTTATTACCCCATGAACTTGTAATTGAATATCGCAGAAGACGTGATATTAGTAAAGACCTTGATGTAACAAATCTAATTGCCTTTCTTAAATCAGAAATTGAATGTAGAGAAAAAGCTTTGCTTATGACTAGTTCTAAAACTGATACAACTTCTTCGTTTGTATATAAAAATAAAACTGAATATCGTGAAAGAAAACAATCAAATAAAAATCAACATGCTAATACTCTAAATGCTAATATTAAAGTTTTTTGTGTATTCTGTAAAAGTAATGAACATTTATCGTCTGAGTGTAAAAACTTAAAAAAGAGTGTAAAAAAGAAAAGATTAATGTTAAAAAAAGAAGGTAGATGCTATCGGTGTTTTTTCAAATCCCATTTATCTTCGCAGTCCCGCGTAAAATTGCAGCCCTGTATAAACTATAAAAGTACTGAACATAACAAATTATTTTGTTTTAAGAAAAAATTGAAACCAGAAATATCCGAAAATCAAACAATTGTATCTAACTCTCATTGTAATTTGAAAAATTCTAATCATGCTGTTTTATTGCAAACATGTTGTGTAACTGCTCAAGGTAACTTGAAATCAAAATTAGTTCGTTTATTGCTTGATTCTGCAAGCGAGAAAAGTTTCATAACAAAAAGATTAGCTCGTGAATTAAATTTGCCTGTTTTACGAAAAGAACATTTAACTGTATTTGCCTTTGATATTGATCAAGGTCGGGAAGAAGAATATGATGTTTTCAAAATTAAATTAAGAAGTAAATTGAATTATCACCGTTTCATAAAGTTGAGGTATTAGCTACGGATTTCATAAGCGCAACAACTTTGAAGGTTCCAAATTCTGATCCTTTAATTACGAAATATGTTGTGAGAAAGGGGTGAAAATTAACAGATCCTACCCCCCAGGAATCAGCAGTGCAAATCCTTCTTGGAGCTGATTATTTTTGGAATGTGCAGAAAGGCATCGTAGCAGAAATTAATGAGCATTTATATGTAGCTAATACACCTTTTGGTTACACGATAATGGGAAAAATTAACTCTGAAAGCAACAAAACAATTAACGCTCATCATGTATCGGTGAATGAAAGTGGAAATTTTGATTTGCAAAGGTTTTGGGATCTAGAATCATTGGGTATTTCTGATAGTAAAAGTGAACTATTTTCACAAAAGGATTTAGGTGCAATGGATTTATTTAAAGATAATTTAAATTTTGTTAATGGAAGATATGAAACGAAACTTTTGTGGAATGTAAACAAAAATGAATTGGAATCCAATTTTGATGTAGCTAAACAGAGACTTTGGGGATTAAAATCAAAATTATGCAAAAATGAATGGTTATTAAATGAATATTAGAAAATATTAAATAAGCTGTCTGATTTGGGGATAATTGAAGAATGTAAATTTGATAAAAACGAAGTGAACACATATTATATGCCTCATAGACCAGTAATAAGGGAAGACAAACTGACAACGAAAGTAAAAATAGTATATGACGCATCGTCTAAAGATAAAGGAGCAAAATCCTTAAATGACTGCTTATTTTCTGGTCCCAATTTAAATCCCAATATTTTGGATATTATTTTAAGATTCCGTCTTCACAAGATTGCCTTCTCAGCGGACATAGAGAAGGCATTTTTACAAATTCAGATAGAAGATGAAGATAGAAATTTTTTGAAGTTCTTGTGGTTTGATAATATCACTAGTAATAATCCCATTTTGAAGGTCTTCCGCATGACTCGTGTAACTTTTGGTGTAACAACCTCACCATTTCTCCTTTCTGCAACCATCAAAGATCACATTGAGGGATATAAAGATCTTTTTGAGAAAATAGTTAATATGTTAAATACTACATTGTATGTTGATGACTTGTTCCATGGCGCGGATTCAGTAAATGAAGCTTTTGTTTTATCGAAAGGTGTAGAGAAGATATTGAGTGAGGCCAATATGAAATTAAGAAAATTCAAAACCAATTCAATGGAATTAAAAAAATTATGGAAAGAACATGGGATAAACTTTGAGGAAGACACCCTTGAACAAAATCTTTCAAAGATACTGGGAATCAAATGGATGACAGAAAGTGACACATTAAAATTAGATTTACAACCACTTTTGCTAGAATTTGATAGTCAAATTATCACTAAGCGTCTTATTTTAAAAACTATGGCGAAAATTTATGACCCCCTTGGACTCATTTCTCCCTTTGTAATAAGAATAAAGTTTTTGATGCAAAAAATCTGGGAACATGGAATGGATTGGGATTCTATGTTGCCAGAGCCTTTAAGTGAAAATTTCAGAAAATGGTTTCGTGAGGTTAAGGAGTTAGTAAATTTTGAAATATATAGAAAATATTTCGTAAATAATGGAAAACTCAATCCTGAAACTGCTCAGCTTTTTATTTTTTCTGATGCTAGTATAAAAGGATATGGGTCAGTAGCCTATATTCGTGATCCCTTTTCTTGTGAAACTTCATTTGTTATTGCAAAATCTAGAGTGGCACCTCTAAACAAAGTTACGTTACCTCGCCTTGAACTTCTTGGAGCACTTACAGCTGCAAGATTAGCAACTTATTTAAGGGGGATACTTGAAATTGATAATGAAAATATATTTTGTCTTTGCGACTCACAAATTGTGTTGTACTGGATAAAAGGCAGTGCCAGTAAATGGAAACCCTTTGTCGCAAATCGCGTACGTGAAATTCAAGAACTTGTTGCTCCTGTGCAATAGAAATTTTGTAAGGGAAAAGAAAATCCTGCAGATGTTCTCTCTCGTGGTTGTTTTGCATCTGAATTGATTAATAACTCTGTGTGGTTAAATGGTCCCTGCTGGTTGAAGGAAAATTCTTTACCAATATTCACGCATGAAATTCCAATAAATCTGTCTGATGAAGAGGTCCTGCAGGAAAAACGTAAAATGCTTGTTTGCTCCGTATCTCAAAATATTCCTGAATTCGAACTTTTGTATAAATTTTCATCCTGGACCAAATTGAGACGAATTATGGCTTGGTGTCTCAGATTTATTAAAAACAGTAGATGTCCATCTGAAAAAATCAGTGGTTTCTCAACTGTTCAAGAACTTGAAGGGGCAACAAACACTATTGTAAAATTGATTCAAGGCCATGAATTCGGAGAAGAACTGAAAACGCTAAATTCAAAAAAGAACCTAAAATTTAAAAGTAAATTACTTCCTTTATACCCTTTTCTTGACGAAAATGGTATTCTTCGTGTAGGAGGTAGGCTAAAAAATGCAAACCTCTCTGAATACCAAAAACACCAAATTATTCTACCTAAAAGACATCATGTTACAGATTTGATCATAAAATACTTTCATGAGAAACATCTTTATAGTGGCATTCAATCAACAATTTCGGCCATTCAACAAAAATTTTGGATAGTTAATGCGAAAGAAGCTGTGAACAGATAAATAAGGAAATGTATTACATGCTTCCGAAATGTGCCACACCTTTCATCTCAAATAATGGGAAATCTTCCATCATCACGTGTAACACAAGCTCGAGTTTTTTCGAGGGTAGGAGCTGGCCCTTTTTTGATCAAACCTCGTAAGGGGCGTGGTGTGAAACCCTTTAAGCATTATATTTGCCTTTACATTTGTTTTGCAACAAAGGCTATCCATCTTGAAATTGTCACAGATCTTACCACTGAAACATTTTTAGCCTCGTTGAAAAGGTTTGTAGCTCGACGTGGAAAGCCTCAAGAAATATATTCAGACAGGGGAACAAACTTTGTAGGAGCTGACCGAGAAATGAAGAAAATGATGGCTCGAATTGTTTCTGATGAAAATTTTCGCAAATATCTGACTGACGAAATGATAATGTGGAAATTTAATCCACCTTCTGCCCCTCACTTTGGAGGTCTTTGGGAGGCGGGAATAAAACAAATGAAAAATCATTTAAAAAGAACAATTGGGGAACAAATTTTGACTTATGAAGAGTTCTTAACATTGATTGCACAGATTGTATCTTGTTTAAATTCAAGACCGCTCTTGGCTGAATCTTCTGACCCCAATGACTTCACTGCTTTGACACCAGGACACTTCATTATAGGAGCACCAATGACATCCTTGCCTGAACCTGACATCTCCTCTACATATGTTACTCCCTTGGAACGTTGGAAATTGCTGCAAAAGATTTTCCAGAGCTTTTGGAAAAGATGATCTTCAGACTACCTCTCACAATTGCAACAACAAACAAAGTGGTTGAAGAGTAACAAGAACTTAAAAATCAATGACTTAGTACTAATAAAGGAAGAAAACCAGCCCCCATTAAGGTGGAAATTGGGCCGAATAATTGAACTTTTTCCTGGTGAAGATAGTCATGTTCGGGTTGTTAAACTGAAAACTTTGCACGGGGAACTGAAACGCCCCATACAAAAACTCTCTCCTTTACCAATAGAAAATGACTATACTTGATTTATTATTTTCTTTTGTATGTTTAATTTTTGTGATTTATTGAATTATAATGTATATTAATTTTTTTCTTTCTCTATTTTTAGTTATACAACTTTTAACTCCTGAGGAGAAGTAAAATTCATATCGAAGTTGTTTTATTTCATTTAAATACTTAAAAAAAAAATTTTTCAGGTGACATGTTTTCATATTATTATTGTAATATTTGATTAATGAATATTTGATTAAGAAAACTGGTAAGATAAATTTATATCAATTTTAAATTTGATGAACTCCGTTCATGGAGGCGGAGGATGTTTAGGCGTAAGCCTTAAATAAAGAAATAAAATTTATTGATAGTAATGGATTTGGCCTTGAGAAAATTAATTAGTGTCAAATAAAAGTTCTTGATATTTCAAATTTATTGATATTAATGGATTTGGCCTTGAGAAATTTAATTACTGTCAAAATAAAAGTCTTGATTAATATTTATGAGTAAAATAATGATTTAAAACTACTTAATGTTGATTTATTATTAAATTAATGTTTATTTCTTGACAAGTTGACAGCTTAATTTAATTTAAATTCATTTAAAGAGATTTATTGGTCTTATAATTATTTTATGTCAAATTTAATGTTTTATTTATTGATAAGTTGTCAACTTGAGTAGTTTTTAAATCATTATTAAAGATTTATTGGTTTTTTAATTATTTTATGTCAAGTTAATGATAAATTTTTAAATTTATGATCATGTAATTTTATCTCTATGCTTTTTCTTATTATATTCCCCCAAAAGGGGGACCAGTCTTGAATCTGCAACCAAGCAGATAAGATGTACTTTTCTTGACTCTGCAATCAGGTAGAGAACATGTTTTGAAAACATGAAATTTTTGACTGTTTTCTATCGTAATCTTATGACTGTTCTCCAAGGAATATGTTTGTTGGCTCTGTATATCAGAGAATAGTGTAACCATGATCTATTTTAATAATTCAAGTTCTATTTTATTTAATAAACATTTAATCTTAATTGCTCTCCCATAATCTTGACTTCAATGAACATTGACTGAGACACCCAAAACACGTGATTTGTTTTTATTAATAAGCATTAGCCGATATGAATGATAATGATAATAATAATAATAATAATCCCTTCCCAAATAAATAAAAGGTGTTCAATTTTTTTTTTATTAATATTTACATTGTTATTTGGTGATTAACCTTGTTAAACAGCATTTAACATAAACATATTTCATTAAACATTCAAGAAATTATATTTATTTATCAGCGTGATTTTATCATTAAAATGAGCTTTCATATTATGGACATACGTGGCACATTTTACTGTAACGAAAAGTAATTTAAAATAATTTAACTGCATAAAAGAAGCTTTGCGTAGAATAAATAAATTTACTGCTCTAGAAAATCTAAATAAACAGACAAAAACAGTTGAAATTACCGGACATGTTTTTGAGAACGGAACTTAATTTCGCATTCTTTTGACAGTAAAAAAATGTGTTATTGTTGTAAAGAATCTACATGCACTTTTTACTTATTACTTAAAACTTATTTTATTCACGAGTAATTGTTTTTCGCCATTGTATTACTAGCTGCTAAGATAGCTTGTTTTTTCAACTATCGTTCATTACTTTCAGTTTTAAAAAAGTAAAAAAAAAAGGCACAATGATTATATTAAAAATAATATGAACTTGTCATTTCTAACACATAATTTATAATATGAACTTTAAAATGTTCAGTTTTATATAAAAGGAAATTAAAATGATGAAAAAAAGATTTTAATAGTTAATATTATTTAAAGTATCTTAGAAATTTTAAGTTTTAAAATAGGTTTTTTATTAGACAATATTTTCATAGCCAATTTTTGTTTATACAAATACATGATTTCGTTTTGAAAATAAGTAAGCCAATGATTAATCCAATTGACAGTAAAAGTATTTTCTTGTATTAAATTTAATGAGAGAATTATTATTAATTGCAGTCCATTTACGTTATTATTTCACACTGTGCTCATTTGTCACTTTTTTTTTATTTGAATGTGCTTAAAGAACGAAGTATCATCAAGTATCATCGAACTATCAAGAAAATCATTTTCAAAATGAAATCAGGTATTTGTATAATTAAACAAAAATTAGTTGTAAAAATATGCTCTGTTGAAGAGCCTGGTTAAGGTTTGAAAATACTGATATTTTTCAATAAAATCAACTATTAACATCTCTTTTTGATTATTTTAATCGCTTTTCAAGTGAAACTGTACATTTGAAAATGCATAATATATATTTTGTGTGAAAAACAAGGTGAAAATTCAGTTCCGTTATCTGTTTTTATTTCTTATTTCTACACATGAACGTAATACATCAGAGATTTGCACTGGGCTGGGCTCCAGAACATAATCTTTCAGTACTCTGTGGACGGATTGGGCCCAAAATGTGGACAAGTTGAGCTAGTTTTTTTTTCCACATAATTAGGCAGAAATTGGGCTTAATTTTTCACAAGCCACATCCGATCTTTTTTTTTAACCCTTTGAGGCGCAGAACAAATTCATTGCTTAAGTATTGAAATTAACAACTGGCACCGGAATTTGAAAACAACTTTATTTGTAAATAAGAAAAACCTATATTTCATGCATTCAATAAACCGCTTTTTTTTAATTAAAATTTCGGTGCCAATGTGGCGTTTGTGAATTAAAATTAAGTAGTTTCATAGATATACAATCAAGAGATTAAGTATTAGTGTCATCGCAAAGTGCACATAATTAAACAGAAGCTGGACTTAATTTTTCCCAAACCGCATCCGGTCTTTTTTTTAAGTATTAGTGTCATTGCACATTTGTTTATGGATTTTTTAAGAAATTGACTCAGAACAGGCAGGCAAATTATAGAAAAATATTTTTTAGGAATGCGTAGTTCAACATTTTGTCGTAAGAACTAATCAAACTTGGAATTTAATCGTTTAAAGTGAAGATTTTTTGACAAATAAACAAAATTATGCACAAACCAGTTTTTTTTTTTTATTCAGCATGTAAATTTGCACTGCGAATCTTAAATGTATAATAAAATATGCAGGATAATTAGAATTAATGTTTCAGTTTTATTCCTGCATAAAACTAAGTCTACTGGACCAAAAGATACACTATTTCGGTATTTTATAAAATATGTCAATATATTGTCATCACAAGCAATTATGCAGTGCATGCAGGAGACTGTAAAAAGTAGAGTCGAATGTAACACAACATGAGGGATGTTTGCATTCGAATGTTGACAAAGTCTTTCAAGTTCGGCAAAGTTTGTGAATTCAACACGTACATGCTAGATTTGAAATATCCCTTTAACCAGAAATCCACAGGAGTGAGAACGAGGAATCGCGTAGACCACGGAAGTGGAAATGGCGTGAGATGATGTGATCTGCAAAATGATGTTTCGAGACTGCAAACAAGCATCGCTACACACGAAGGTGCGCCATCTTGTATCCAAAAGATGCCAATAAGTGTATTTTACTGCAGCAGTTCTGGCACGATATAGTTTTTCAACAAGATTGCATAACTAAAGCGTATCACAGAGTACACTGTAAAAAAATGCGTTAAATGTGCAGCAAAAACTTCAGGCAGCAATGTTGCCAGAAGTTTTTGCCGTAAAAATTGCAGCAAAATCAGATGTAATCAAAAAATTTACATCTAATTTTACTGCAATTTTTACGGAAAAAACTGCTGGCAACATTGCTGCCAGCAGTTTTTGCCCTAAATTTAACAGATTTTTTTACAGTGTACGTTATTAATCAATTGTTGTCGTTTCCTCAAAGATGTACAGACCGAAAACAATTTTGTTTGCAATACAGCATTACACAGTAACTTTGACGTCATATAAAATTATTGGTGCCACAACGTGCAGATTTGTGTCTATTCAATGCACACAATTTTTAGTGTCAATGTTACCGTTTAAGGTGAAATGTGTCACGTAATCCCATAATATGTGAAGAGACCAGTCATTATCGCCATCATTGGTAACATTGTCATCATCGCCATCATCACCAGAAAATCATTTGTAAAGTCCATACTTTGTTGATGGTCATCTGCGTGCAACATATGGAGTGACTGGTACCCAAATATGCAGATTATGAAGTTTATTAGCTTTAAGGCAGTTACTTTCGGTATATATTTCGGTAAATGAGCTGAACTTGTTGCAGTTTGTATGCGTCCTGAAGTCACTATGTAATGACTTCCATGATAATGCCCTTGAGAACAGTTGGTCATCTGGCTCGCGGTCTATCACAGATGCAACCAATTTCTTCAAAATTCTTCCTTAAATCATGCAAAACGTCTGAAATATATGGACTACGTATTTTGCAGTTAACATGCACATCCCATTTTAATAACAGAGTTTTACAAATTCAACACGAAATTCGCTGTCACAATCATTTCAACAGCATGTGCAAATTCTCGACAGAAGAATTAACATTGTCGCTCCTTTTTTTAGCCATTTTCTACGTCGAATATCTGGCGAACGGAAACTGTAATTGTTTCTTGTGATCATTATCTTAGTCGTAAGCAAATTTTCTTCGTGCGGCATGATTGACTTTTTATTTATTTTATTTTTTTAGGAGTAGGGGAAGGGAATGGAACTTGCAGAGCTGTTTTTGGTGCGTGCATAAAACTTTCGTTTTTCATTGATACTCTTACCGTGTAAGCGCTTTTAAAGTTTTTCGCATTTTGCGTCGGAAACTAATAGATGTTGCCTTTCGAATATTTGAAGTGTCCATACCCATAGCCATAAATATAAGCGTAACCCTACTGCCATTCACAGAATACCGAGTTTATATCTCTGAATAATGATAACAAAAACATCGCTTCGATTGGTTAGACGGACCGGTTACTAGAAATCCATTTATCGGTTAAGTTTTTTTTTATAACCACTTTGTATAGCTGCTATATAACTTTGAATATAAAAATAAATTCCTTCAGATATTTCAAAAATCTTTAATTTATTGCTCAATACAATCATATTTTACAAATCTTTTTAGATTCCAATTTTAGTTCAGTCTGTTTACCAAATAAATATAAATAAATAATGGCTTAAAAGTGCGGAAAAGTTGTTTTTCTTTTAAATAATATCAACGGAACTTATCATTGCTATTTATAAATAATGTCCTTTTCAAAAGAATCTTATTTAATGTTTATAAGATACCTTTTCAGCAATTCATCTTTAAAAGAAACACATTCAAGTATAAAAATTTATGTTTTCATAAAACCCATTCGAAAATGCTTTTAAATTATTTGTTATGCATTGCCTTTTGAAAAACTTAAGAAATATTTATATAAAACAAAATATTTTCCACATCCCAGTAATAAACATCTCACATTTGGTTTTATTTCCGATAAAATCTTCAATGCGCATTACATACTAAAGCTATTTTTTGCCTTGCAAGTAGAATATACGGTTGCCCGGAACGTTTAGAAATTTTTTTCAGTTACAAACTGCAGCTGCGCAGGGGTATTTTTAATATTTAATAAGAAATATCTTTGAAAAGAAAGATGAAATAGCAAATTTTCAAATATTTAAACTACCATTTGCCATGCACAGTGTTTTCAAATTATATTTTCAGAAAAATCTATATTTATGATGAAAAGCTGAATTTTAAACACTTTGTAGTTGTTGTTTTAAAAGACACATAATTCTGCTGAAAATATAGGTTTAGTTTGTTTTGTAGTCAATTGTTTTGTCTATAAATATCATGCTTTATATTTGTTTGCTTTTTCAATCTCATATAACAAATTATGACAACGGACAAATATGATAAAATGGAAACGAAACCAAAGCTCAAAATTAAACTATTTAAATATTGTAGATTATTGGTTCATATTTTGTATGATGTTTAGATAATACAAAATTTACAGCATAAAAATTACACGTATTGATATTTTTTTTTTCATGATATAACAGTGAAATGATATAAACTGGATTTACTTGTAAAAACGATTGTTATTTATGCTAAAAAAGCCATTATATATGATAATATTTTTGCAAAAGAAATGAAGAAATTTATGCTCAAAGTCACCTAACTTCACAAGAAAGATCCATGCACAAAATTGTGCTTTGAAGTTAGTTATTATCTATTAGGAGGTTTTTTCTTTAAATCAAAAGATAAACTATGGACAACGAAATTTTGAAATGCTGATTACATTCCTTTATGTGAATTGAATATTTCCAACTGAGCGAAAACTTCCCGGAAATTGAACCCAGATCATTGGCTTACAAGACCAGTGCTTTACCATTTTTAAACTAATTGGGCTGACAACCGACGAGCATTTTTCGCTCAGATAACCTTATTTGTAAAATATTTGGTCTGTGATTTAGACAGCTCAACAGAATAAGTCAAATAAAGGAACTCCATTGACGATGGGTACGTAGATGTATAATTATTTTAACACAATCAAACTGATTGGTAAAGTTATCATACGAATTGAATAGTTCCAACTGAGCTAAAAATTACCCAGTCCTGGGATCGAACCCAGATCATTGACTTACAAGGCCAATGTTTTACCGTTTCTAAGCTAACTGAGTAAGTTTTAAGCTAACAAAATGTTAACTTAAAAATGGTAAAGTATTGGTCTTGTAAGCCAATGATCTGGGTTTTATTCCCGGCCTGGGCTATATTTTCACTCAGTTGGAAATATTCAATTCGTATAACTTTACCAATCAGTTTGATTGTGTTAAAATAATTGTGTATTTACGTTCCTTTAATCCGTTGGAAAAAGAAATATTTAAGGCGAAAAACGTTTTAACACTCACGAAATACGGTGCACTTAAAAATTGCTTCGATACAGTTGTACCTAAAGGGAAGAGCACTTCTACATTGAAACATTCTGAAATGTACATATTGTAAAATTGCCTTAATTGTAATTTAAATATATTGTAAAATTGCCTTAATTGTAATTTAAATATATGATAAAAGGCATACTGTATTTTCAAATATAAAGGTAAAATCTTATTTTTGTTTTTATTCTCTAATTTTAAAAAAATCTCGTGCAAAAATACTTTAAACTTTCCGCACAATCAAAAAAAAAAAATGTTATATGAAACAATGAAATTCGTCTCAATTTTTCTGATATATATGTATGTATCAGGATATTGCTTTCCTTAAATTCAAACTAAGAGTCTTTACTGTCTGCTAGCTATGCTCTCCAATCCAGTATAAAAAGATTGTTGATGACAATTTTTGAAAGAAATCGTCGGAAATCATCTGAAATATTAACCCTTTATTACATTCGGACTTACATAGTGAAAGCGGTTGCGTCTCTATGTACCATCGGCTTTTAAAGCCTAGATAAGAACTTTTAATAATATATTTGTGTGATGTAATGTCCATTAGCAGTATAAAAGCAATAAATGTCTAAGGAAAAAACAGACTAAAATAATTACAATTAATCCCTTTCGTATAAAAAGCTATACCCAAACCTAAGTTGATTGTATAGGATTTACAAAGTCTTATTATTCTTTTAGCAACGATTTTTTTAATAATACTGGTAATAGTTGATATATTAGATAGCTTTCATTAAAAAAAGTAAAAAGCTACCTATTGCAGCCGTCCGGAGGAAAGCACTTCCAGAAAATTTTGGTATATTTTCACCGATTATGACCCCCAGACCCCAAAACCACCCTCCGTTCAAATGTTGACATATACACTATATTGCCATTGATTATGGGACACTTGCGATTTTAGACATTTTACTAAATATCTAGAAAAATACATGAGGAATCATCTCGAAACTCTTAGTGTATAAATATAATAGTATATCTCCGTGAAGATTTTTTCCCGAAACTCAAAAGGGGGCCGTCAACAAATTAAAAAAGTATGAATATCTTTTGAATAACCCTGTCAAAACTAATGTAGCAAAAGCGCTCAAACTCTAGATTGTGATTGAATGCCTTATTGTAATACACTGTGTTCATTTTTATCCAAATAGCATGCATACTCGCAGAGTAATTAAGGTTTTTATAAAAATGATCCCAAATTTTTCCAAGTTTTTTCCTTATAATTTTCAGAGTTCTTAATATAAAATATTATTTTTTTCAGAAAATGTGACAAACAACATTGCACACAGTACCCTGTAATCAGAATTAAAAAATAATGAAAATTGTATAAAAAATGAGTTGGTTTACTAAATAATTTTTTACTGCGCATGCGTCAACGATATCAAAATTTCATTTGCATATTATGTTAGCTAAATGTATAGAGCAACTTTTGTGAAAGTCACAAAATCATAACTTGAAAATTCTGACAATAATCGTCAATTGAATAAGTCGAAAATCCGTTATTCTCAAAATGAAGCAAAAACAAGAGGGGTTGTATCCATATATTCATTGATTAGTGTCAATATAGAATACACAATATGGGATGTACTACTGCATTTGGATAAAATCCCTCATTTTTTTGCTTCATTTTGGAAACAACGGATTTTGTCCTTTTTCTATAGACGATTACTTTCAGAATTTTCAAGCTATGATTTTGAGACTTTATATGAGACTATGAGACTATGCATTTAGCTAACATAATATGCAAATGAAATTTTGATATCTTTGACGCATGCGCAGTAAAAAATTATATAGTAAACCTACTCATTTTTCATACAATTTTTATTATTTTTTAATTCTGATTACAGGGTACTGTGTGCAATGTTGTTTTTCATATTTTCTGAAACAAATATTATTTTATATTACGAACTCTGAAAATTATAATGGAAAAACTTGGAAAAATTTGGGACCATTTTTATAAAAACCTTAATTACTCTACGAGTGTGCATGCTATTTGGATAAAAATGAACACAGTGTATTACAATAAGGCATTCAATCATAATCTAGAGTTTGAGCGCTTTTGCTACATTAGTTTTGACAGGGTTATTCAAAAGATATTCATTCTTTTTTAATTTGTTGACGGTCCCCTATGGCGTTTCGGTAAAAAATGTTCACGGAGATGTATGACGTATACTATTATATTTATACACTAAGAGTTTCGAGATGATTCCTCATGTATTTTCCTAGATATTTAGTAAAATGTCTAAAATCGCAAGTGTCGCATAATCAATGGCAATATAGTGTGTGTATATATATATATATATATATATATATATCTGATTTTTGTCATGCGATAACTAACGTATTTATGAACCGATTTGAATGAAACTTGGTATGTACATAGTACATACAAATGTCTCGACCGAGTTCGTTGGTCAGCATCATCCGCCATTTTGTTTCAAAATGGCGGCCATTTTAAATTTTTAAAAAAATTTAAAATTTAAAATTAAATGCAAAAAAATTAAAAGTTGAAAAATATTTTTCTTTTACGTGTTAGAACTTAAAACAAGGATTCCAGAACACTTTTTATTTTGTCTATATCTTAAAAAATGATTGAGTTATAGCACTTTGAATTTTTCTTATGGCTGACAATTTGAAACGATCTGATTTTTGTTACGTGATAACACGCGTATTTATGAACCGATTTCAATGAAACTTGGTATGTACATAGTACATACAAATGTCTCGACCGAGTTCGTTGGTCAGCATCATCCGCCATTTTGTTTCAAAATGGCGGCCATTTTAAATTTTTTAAAAAATTTAAAATTTAAAATTAAATGCAAAAAAATTAAAAGTTGAAAAATATTTTTCTTTTACGTGTTAGAACTTAAAACAAAGATTCCAGAACACTTTTTATTTTGTCTATATCTTAAAAAATGATTGAGTTATAGCACTTTGAATTTTTCTTATGGCTGACAATTTGAAACGATCTGATTTTTGTTACGTGATAACACGCGTATTTATGAACCGATTTCAATGAAACTTGGTATGTACATAGTACATACAAATGTCTCGACCGAGTTCTTTGTCCAGCATCATCCG
The DNA here is from genome assembly GCA_964019185.1 of Maratus speculifer. Classification (NCBI taxonomy): domain Eukaryota; kingdom Metazoa; phylum Arthropoda; class Arachnida; order Araneae; family Salticidae; genus Maratus; species Maratus speculifer. The sequence goes on along the minus strand of OZ025294.1, from coordinate 292,904,782 downwards.
CCATTTTGTTTCAAAATGGTGGCCATTTTAAATTTTAAAAAATATTTTAAATTTAAAATTAAATGCGAAAAAATCAAAATTTGAAAAATATTTTTCTTTTACGTGTTATAACTTAAAACAACGATTTCAGAACACTTTTTATTTTGCTATATCTTACAAAATGATTGAGTTATAGCACTTTGAATTTTTCTTATGGCTGACATTTTGAAACCATGTGATTTTTGTCACGTGATAACACGCGTATTTATGAACCGATTTCAATGAAACTTGGTATGTACATAGTACATACAAATGTCTCGACCGAGTTTGTTGGCCAGTATCATTCACCATTTTGTTTCAAAATGGTGGCCATTTTAAATTTTTTAAAAAAATTAAAATTTAAAATTAAATGCGAAAAAATTAAAAGTTGAAAAATACGTGTAATATTCTTTTACATGTTAGAACTTAAAACAACGATTCCAGAACACTTTTTATTTTGTCTATATCTTAAAAAATGATTGAGTTATAGCACTTTGAATTTTGCTTATGGTTGACATTTTGAAACGGTCTGATCTGAACGATCCACAATGTTGCTTTAAAATGGCATACACTTTATGATATCGTGGAATTTGGTGACTCTCTAAATCGTTTAAAATAAAACCAGGTTGAATAAAAGATGACTAATTTCTAAAAATTCCTATTAATATTCAGTCTTGACAAAAACTAGTATTCAATTTTATGAAATCACTAATTTTATAAGATTATTTCCACTGATTTGAGCTTAGTATTTTTGAACAATGTAACTTACTTTAAAATAAATAAATAAATATATAAGTATATGAAAGCTACCTCTTCCTCCCGGCATTGCCGGAAGGACTTTTTTTATTTTACGGAACTCTCTGGGAGCGAGTAAAACTCGCACTTGACTGTTATTTTTTGTGTTTATCTGTTTATACTTACAGCTTTTGTTTTATAAAATATTTATATCCAAAATATCTTTAAATAACAACCCGAAATATGAGTATGTTGTCAAATAAATGATATAAAAATTTATAAATATAAAACGTGAAAACATGTTAAATAAACTATTAAAATGTTTTCAAGCAGCTGATATTTATGAAGTTAGTTTGATTAGTGAAAAATTAAACATTTAACTGTTTTACAATAAAGCTACATTTAAGGTGTTTAAATAATAACAAAAAATTGAAATTGCAAATTTTCTTTCACGTCTTTCATATTATTAAGAAAAATCTTCTATTCAGAAATTTAAAAATTATGAATAAAAACACTCTTTAAAATTGTAAGGATGTTCAATAAATTTTCCCGCAAAAAACCATTTTTTTTCGAATAGAATATAAAAAATGGAAAAAGAAACTTCAATTTGTTCCTTTCATTCGTGAAATAAAAAGAAACAGATAAATCAAAATAAATGGCATTTTATCATGCAGTATAGTTAAAAAGGGAAAAATATTTTCTTTGGACGAAGTTCGATCACAAAAACATTTTTAAATTAGAAAATAAATAAAAATTATCACCCGTAAAATAAAAAAGAATGAAAGAAGAAAATAGTTTTTTGACAGTATTGTTCGTGATTTGCACAAAGTTAGAGTTTCTGGAAAATCCAATTATGATATTAAAAAATCGAATAAATAATAAAAATGAGTCTTCAAGATATTTAACTACGTGACTAGATTTTTGATAAACCACTATCGATTAAAAAAGGGATAATTCTAATTTCGAAGTATTTCTCTATTTTTCGAAAATTTAATTATTTTCTTCTTTTAAGATATGTGCCTACATTCGGGGCATTTATTTATTTATTCATTAAAAATCATGAAATTTTTATCAAGCATATCTTTTTTTAGTTAAAACGGAATAAAACTAGGAATTTATATAAATTTGTAATGTAATTTTTATTACCTTTTCCAATTTAGACAATACTTTGAGAAATTTTAGTAAAGAATTCAGTTCATGCTGAATTTTCTGCAACGAAATCTATTTAATATATTTAACTTTTTTCTTTTTTTTTTCAACAAAATATTACAAAACTGCTTACCTGTGATATGAAGCAAAAGATTTGTAATATCTATACAGTTTTTAAATAGTTTTCAAATTAATTTTCGGCAGTGTAATAATGCTTGAAATTATTGAATATTTGATACGTCATTTATCACATTCATTAAACAACATTCACTGCTAAAAAATTAATTAAAAATTATATACATGTTCACCTTCGCTGGGTTTATTTGTGTCTCATGTTACGCCTAATGACTATGAGCTCATGAAACATCAAATATTATCTTATCGTATATTACTTATATTATGAATCGTTGACTGTGTAAAACTGCCAAATGTGTGGAACGAACTTAGTTATAGATCAGGTGTTTCTCGTGTTACAAAAGGTTTACACATCATACTTTTGTAACTGAAAAAGATTCTAGAAATGTTTTTTTTTTTTTTTTTTTTTTTTTTTTTTTTTTTTTTTTTTTACGTATATTACTTATTGTCGTATATTACTTATATTACCATATATTATACATATATTACTTCTGTTCATCTTGTGCTGCAGTTGCGGCCATTACCAACATATGGAAGTGAAAAATGCCAGTCTGGGCATCATTCTCGTAACTTATATGGTAGAGCCCTTGGAGCGTTATTCTAATGATTTCGGGTTCGATCCCCGGAATAGACAATTTTCGCTCAGTTGGTTCTACGCTTAGTTAGCAAGTGATAAATCACGTATTAAACATTCTATAATTTCAAGCGTAATTTCACTGCTGAAAATTAATGAAAAATTGTATGATGCTAGGTTATTTATGCCACATGATTATTCGCTCAGAAAGAATATTCCATCTTGTGCTGCAGTTGCAACCTTATCAACATATGGCAGTGAAAAATGTCAAGCTGGGCATCGTTCTCGAAGCTTAAACAGTAGAGCACTTGGGGCGCTGTTCCATGGGTTCCGGGTTCTATCCCCGGCTGGGACATTTTTCACCTTGTTGGTCCTAAACTTATTTAGAAAGTGACAAATCACGTATTAAATATTTGCAATGCCTCTTGAATTTATTAAATTACACCAGAGTTTGTACAAAAAAAACATGATTTTTTTAAGTGTATTTTTTATATATATAAAAAAATAACCTTAAAATTAATATTTACAAGCTATGTTTCGCTTCATAACACATCAATAGATAAAAAGAATCTTGTTAAACGATTTATTTCAATATGTTAAAAACTTTTACAAAATGATAATTCTCTAAAAAATACATATGACAATCGCAAATTAAGATTTTGATATAGTAAAAAAATATGTATAAAGTTTACAACTTTAAAATATATCATATTTGTAGGTTTTTATATATTATATATTTGCGTATTAAAATATATTGTTTATCTTTCTGTGACTCTTTAAAAAGATCATTTCCAGTTTTAGAAAGTTCACTTCCGGTTTATATTTTAAGCTATAACTTTGCCTCCAATTATCTTTGAATCAAAAGTAAGACATATTTGAATCCTAAATTATTAAACTTTACATTAAGATAACAATAAATAAAAAAAATAGATTTTTCTTGCAAAAACAGCGGTTTGAAAATAATTACGTATCTTAATAAAAAAATTGATGTATTAAGAAATGTTAACTGTGCAGAACTGTCAAATGTGTGGAAATAATTTAATTACAGACTTTGTGTTTGTCATGTTATGAAAGATTTGAACACAGATGCATTAAACAATTAAATAATTCAGCACTCATGCATTAATAATTGAATCGCTGATGATGCACAACTATCAAATGTGTGGAACGAGTTTGATTACAGATTTAGTGTTTGTCATATTACGAAAGATTCATACGCAGATTTATTAAAACACTAAATAATGCAGCATTGATGCACCGTAAAATGTACAAGATGCATCAGTGCTGCATCAACAATTGAATCGTTTACTTTGTAAAACTACTAAATGTGTGGAGCAAACTTGTTTACAGATTATGTGTTTGTCGTGTTACGAAAATTTTGGACACAAATTCATTAAAACACTAAATAATGCAGCACTGATGTACCATAAAATTACATGGCATATTAGTGTTGCACAAAAAATTGAATCGTTGACTGTGTAAAACTGCTAAATGTGTGGAACGAACTTAATTATAGATTAGCTGTTTGCCGTGTTACGAAATGTTTTAATACAAATGCATTAAAACACTAAATAATCCAGCACTGATGCACTGTAAAATGTACACGGTGCGGCAGTGCTGCATTAACAATTGAATGGTTGACTGAAAAACAACCAAATGTGCTGAACGAACTTGATTACAGATTCGTTGTTTGTCGTATTTCGAAATATTTGCACACAGATGCATTAAAACATAAATAATGCAGCACTGATGCACTGTAAAATGTACACAGTGCGTCAGTGCTGCATTAACAATTGAATGGTTGACTGAAAAACAACCAAATGTGCTGAACGAACTTGATTACAGATTCGTTGTTTGTCGTATTTCGAAATATTTGCACACAGATGCATTAAAACATAAATAATGCAGCACTGATGCACTGTAAAATGTACACGGTGCATCAGTGCTACATTGAGAATTGAATCGTTGACTGTGTAAAACTCTCAAATGTGTGGAACGAACTTAGTTAAAGATCAGGTGTTTCTCGTGTTACGAAAGGTTTACACATCATACTTTTGTAACTGAAAAAGATTCTAGAAATGTTTTTTTTTTTTTTTTTACGTATAATACTTATTATAATATGTATAACAGCATTGAAAATATAATTTTTTAAAAACCGGATATTTGTTTATGCTAACGCTGCGTTGTTTGTTATATTTTCTATTTACTTTTTTTTTTTTTTTTTTTTTTTTATAAAGTCAGTGAGTGTAAAGTAAAAATTAAACAATACTTTTAATTACAAATATTTTATGGGGTAAATTATATAAAAATATATAACTTTACTTCAAATAAATTTCATTAAACTTTTTTCGAGCAGATATTTATTTTGTGAATTATTTTTGTGAGGGTAAAAAACATCAAAATTCTTTTATAACAAGTGATTTTATTTAGTTTAAATAAAGAAAAATGGCAATTTCGCTCACATTTTTCCTAATATTAGAAATAAGCTTTCATTCAAAAAGCTTTAAAAATACGAATAAAATCTTTTTATATCATAAAAATCTTCAATAAATTACCCAACAACTGCTGTTCAAGAAATGAAAAAAGGAAAATTGAAATTCAGCACACCTTTTTTATACAAGAAATAAAAACAAACCATATAAATAACATTTTATCATGCAGAGCGATTAAAATGAAAAAAAAGCTTTCCAATCTTTTTGGTACTCTAATACTATTTGGTTATGGAAACTGTTTTAAATTAAATAAATAAAATTTATTGTCTGAAGAATGAAAAAGAAAAAAATATATGTACTGTTCCATATTAGTTTATCAATATTTTCCATTCTGCGTGATTTACATGAAGATGTCAAAAAATCCATTTTCTATAATAAGAAAATACTGCATTTATATGATATTTAAGTACGTGACTAGCTTTTATTAATAAGCATTAGCCGATGAGGAAATTTATTTATTTCCAATTTCAAATTACATATATAATTTTTTTAAACTTTGAAAATTTTTGTTTTTGTTTTTCGCTTTCTTTTTTCTTTTTGTCTTTTTTTTATTATTATTAATATTTAAATACGTGATTTGTTTTTGTTAATAAGCATTAGCCGATATGAAAGTTTAGGTAATCCTTATTTCAAATTTTCACATAACTTTCTTTATTTGTTGATTTTTTTATCAGTTTCGATAATATTTCATTACAATAAAAAAAAAGAATTTTATATTTTATATATGCATTTGAAAAACATGATTTTTTTTACCCATAATTTAAATCGAAAAATAACTACACTGTAAAAAAAAAAAAAAAAAAAAAAAAAATCTGTATTCCTACAGATGTAAAGTTGTTGAAATCCGTATGCTTACTAACATTTTATCAGTACATTTTACAAAAAAAATAAGTAAATCTACAAAACTACTTTTTGTAAAGCTTCAGAAATCTATAACTTTACGAACGAAAATTACTAAAATTGCAGTTCGCTTACTAAAATTTTATCTGTAACCTGGGATGACGTTACATAAAAAATTCTAGGAATCCCAGTTTCCTAGAAAATTCTTAGTAAACTTACAGATTTTTTTATTTTCAGTGTAAATATGTATCTGTCACATGAATTTTTGCTGTTGTCGTTACATAAAAGATTCTAGGAATCCCAGTTTCCTAAAAAAACTTTTAGTAACTTTACATTTTTTTTACAGTGTATGTAATACGAAAGAATTTTCTGTTTAGAGCTGAAATAATTTCTTTATTTCCATTCAGCCAAGCTCTCTTGTATTTTTAACAACTGACAAAATCAAAGTGCTGGAATAAAAATGTAGTGCATAATTAATGCCATATTACAAAGAATATAACTTTTAAAAATACTATTAAAAAAACTTACGATTTTCGAATTGGTATGTCGGCATAGTTCTTCAACAGTTCTAAATGTATGCTATAAAAGAAAACACCACGCTCTTTTAAAACTTCTTACTTAAAAGAATGTATCTTTCTTCAGATAAGTAAGATATGAATACGATTCTCTTTTATCCTAATTCGAATTTAACTTTTATTATTTTGCCAACCATTAATTAATTAAAATGCACAAAAATAAATCTCCATTTCCTTTCTAATGAAAGTATTTTACATTCATCTATTTTCAACCGTAAATAAAATAAAAAATGAAATCAGATGAACAAATTCTCGCATCTATAACTTTTGCCCATTACCTCTATTTTTGACTCAATGTAATATACTCTAAAAATATTTATTTACTGAAATATACCAATGTAGGTTTTTAATATATTAATAATGTGTTTTTAGTAAAGAGATGTCTTTTAAGGAACTAAATATTTATAGTGCAAGTTTTTGACTTTTTCGTTTAGAATAGATATTATTATGATATTATCGACTTCATTCCGTTACCGAGATAATGCTCAAATTTGTTAGCAATGAAATTAAAAATAAAATTTTTATTTATTATCCGCATCTGATTTATATGTTTTTCCCATTAGGAGGCCACAACTATTCAAAATGAATCATTACAATTATGTCTTTCACTTCTTGTTATAGCTTTTTCATGGCATAATATAATAAAATGCATGGCTCCCACGAACTAAAAGTAAAACTTCTCAGAAAAATTGATTTTACACTATATTCCAGAAATAGGGCTTTCACAGGAACGTTTTTGCCACGCAAAAACTTTCATTAATGTAGTTATACGGTAAATCCCTTTATTACGCTATATGTCCATTTGCAACCACAGAAGAGGAGCGGATTGTGTGGGGAGGTCAAATTAGCTAACCATTCAAATTAATTCCTACAGCTACATTCTTAAAGGCTTTATGTCTTTATGCACTTTTTTATTCCTGCATGCAGAAGTAAATGCCACAGTTTCATGTTACAGTAAAACCATGCACATTTAATTTTGCCTCTCCTGAAATCTCCTCTGGTAAAATTTACTTTTATAGAGAATTGTCACTTTTCTTGGGGATGGGCCATATTATCCCTAAATACAAGTTCGGAAATTCTAGCATTTATTTCCGATATTTCAATTTAAAATTGTAGTAGATTTCTTTGTAACTGACAGGATTGCTTAGCATTCTTTTTCCAAAAATTATGTCGAGATTTGTCCTTTTTCTTGAGAATGAGGAATATTTTCCCTAAATACAAGTTACGAAATTATTTTATTTATTTCAGATATTCCAATTTAAAATCATAGTAGATTTTACTATCGCAATATTAACAAGTTTGTTATTCTATTTTCAATTAAAAAGAAAAACTTCGAATTATTATAACATTTTTTTGCGTTATTTAATCATACGAAAAATGATACGATAATTTTAGATTATATGAATAGCTATAAGAGGTTTTTAGAAAACTGTCTAAAACACATGAAGCATCTCATTAAAATAAACGAAATGTAGTAATGCTTTCCAAAACATTCGTGATTTTGAGGAACTGAAATATCAAGAAACATTAACTTCTTCTTTCTTGGAGTATCCATTTGGGTACATTAAAGCAAAGAGCAAAATTACCCTAAAAAATTTATAATAAATGTATAAATTTCTGCTATCGCTATTCAGATACATCACAATGTCCTATATTACTAATAGATATGCTACATGTTTAAAGAAGGAGGAACCATGTGAATTTGAAAATGAAACATTTCCAAAATGGATGACATAAGCAATTTACCCACGACTTCACGTCAAATTACGTGAATACAAATTTGAGAGTAAATTAAAAAAATTATATTGCATTATATTTAAATTATACTGTTTCAAGAATGATTTGGAGTTGTTTATAAATGTTGTTCATATGTTCATGAATGTTGAAAACATCTATAAATATGCTGCACCCATTTGGGACAATGGGTCTTTACTATAGAATTTCAGCTAAAGAAAATAATTTTCTGCGTAACTATTGTGTACACTTGGTTATTAACAACTTTTTAGGAAGGAATAAATTATTCAATTTAGTCTTACAAAATAATTTTAAAAGGGCTTTTTTCATTTGTTAAAATACAAGGGGTGATCAAATGAAAAGGTACGAAACGACGTAAAAGCGTAACAGTTAAATATTTGCATATTCCGCCATGGGAGAATGTAGCCAGACATCTCGGGACGCGATTGGAGTCTCTGACTGGGATCGAAGCATGCGCAGTAGAGAGCAGAGGCGCTTATCAAAAGCAGCGTCCAAATGATGCGGCGGTCCGTATGAGGGCAGGATGGCGTTCGTGTTGCAAAATTTGACAATTGAGGAGCAGCAAGGTATTATCCGATTTCTGACAGCGGAAGGTGAGAAACCGGCAGCTATTCATCGCCAGATTGTGACAGTTTACGGGGAGAAATGTGTCTCTGACAAGTCTGTCTGAAAATGGAATGGCCATCTCCAGAGACACACACAAGGAACTGGCCAAGTTCAAGTGTGAGACGCTGGACCATCTGCAGTACAGTCGGGACATGTCGCCTTGTGATTTCCACGTGTTTGGTTCACTGAAGATACACCTGAAAGGGAAGCGCTTCAATTCGGACGAAGTACTCAAGGACGCTGTGAAGGACTGGTATCGTCACCGTCACAGGAATTCTGGGAACAGGGAATCCTGCGGATTGTTCATCAGTGGGATCGTTGTGCTCAGGCCTGTGGTGAATATTTTGAATAAAGTCTACATTTGTACTCACCGTGTCGTTTCGTACCTTTTCATTTGATCACCCCTTGTAATTATGTGGTGTATGAATTGATGGCTATTTTCTACGTTGCCTTTTCACCTTCACGAAAAAACAAACAAAAAATGCAAACGCTATTTAAATTACATTTTTACATTCATAGTATATTTGTACAAATGGAATCTTCATATAGTAGAAACCAGCCTTAAATGATAATTTTTTTATCTTCTTCACTACATGGGTGCATATACCTAGACCTCTATTCTTTTCAACATAAAAACTGAATTGTTTGATACTTTTACATTTTTACTTCATTTTTTAATAACTGGATGTTTTTTCATTTAAAAGCAAACCTATAAATGGTAACATCTATGCTAATTTCCTCATAAAATATCGGTTTAAAAAAAAAAAAAATCTGAGTTTGCAAAATGCCTTCGAGATATATGATCAAGAAATTGAGAAAATTTCATACTTATTTATTTTAAATCCTTTACAATAAGATACTTTGAGGGTTTATGTATCATTCACCTGTTTAATGACCTTAAATTTGTAATTGTTAGAAAACAGGGTAATGATCATTAAATTTCTGGAATAGGCCGTAATTTTAGAGCCTATTTCTGAATATAAAGTACTGTACCGTAAAGTATCAATTCCTAAAAAGCTCAATTTTAGAGATTCGTTCATCTGACGAAGCCCTTTTAGTCTCAGTCCTCTGTCTGTCTGTACGCCACATAATCCGTACATAAAAACTGTATAAGTTAGAGACTTTCAATTTTGTGTACGTACAGTTTTGTGTCGCAGAAATGTGACAAATCATAAAATTTTAAAAAGTCCATTATTTTAATTAAATTAAATTTCAATGTCATCCGTTCATTTTTATGATTTAAATTTCAAAACAGAACCTAAATTTCAATTTTTAACGTGTAGACGCTATAACTTGGAGGTAAAGCACCTCGCTAGTAAACAGAAGTTTCTTTGTTCGAACCCTGATGCTGGAAGCTTAAATTTTCATATTAAAATAGATTTAATTAAATGAAATTTCGTATTTTTGCCAATTTAAATGTTTATGTCATTTTTTATTATTATTTAAACTATTTTTACCTCTATATATATTTACATATCATGATTTTATAACCATTTTTTAACTTCATAAATATTTAATTTATTTTACAAAATTATAAATAAATAAATTATTCTGACTTTTAAATTGGAATATAAGAATTTTAAAAAAATGTATCAATACAAAAAATCCAGTTTTTTTTTAAATAAATTATTTGTAATACATTTATTTATTTATTATTTTTTCCTATTTTATTATGTTTCTGAAGTAGCTCTAATAACAGAGAAAGGGAATCGAAAATAATTTAATATTTAACGAAAAAAATGCAATAAAATCCGATTTTGGAGTAGCTACAGGAATTATCTCAAAATAAAACTTTTTTGACATTTTTTGATGCTGCCATCTTTTTGGGAAAGCATATAACATACATTAAAGGTCAAGAAAAATTTAGTTAAATATAAGGGTGTTGTCATTTGTGTAACATTTTATTAATTAGCAATTTTAATTTATTTATATAAGGATAAAGTATTTTAACGAGATATTAAACGAAACCCTTTGTACGATCTTCGATCATACTTACCCACTTGTTTCTGGCTTGTATGATGTCATACGGTTTGTTTAAAATCACCGAATGAGTAGTAGTAATATTGTTTTAGCTTCGGGAAGAAAGTGGTTAAGTATCTGGAAAAACGAGTACAATAAAAACATACCTGTTAAGATGAAAATTTTTTATTGCAGAATTTTTACATATTTCAGACGATGCAGCATCAGCAGGTACGATGATAGAAGAAATAAGATACTATGACAAAAAACCTTTTTAAAAAGGAATGGGTTTGTTGCGATTTTGTCTTAGCAGGTTTTATTATATTTCAGGCCTCTCCTCCTAATTCTGATATGATAATCCTGGATGCGTCGTTTCTCTACTTTGGGATTTCACCATTAAAAATTAAAAATATAACTATTATAAGATCCCTCCTGTGTCTGTCTGTCCGTCTGTCACAGCCATTTTATTCGTAAACTATGTAGTATGGAAAGTTCAAATTGAGTGATGCAATAAGGCTATTGATCAGAAGCGTAGTCCTAAAAAATACCAGAGGATATGCGCTTTAATCAGAAGGTATGCGCCCAAAGTAGAGAGTATACCCTAGAGTGTGTATAATACGGCTTTCTTCAGAAACAGAAGGTATACGGTGTTCCTTTAAAAAATCCAGAAGGTATACGGCGTATACATCCCGTATACCCTTTACTACATCCCTGCTACTGATCCACATATTTATTGATTATTAACCATTCACAATTATTTAAGAAAGCGTACAGGGATTAATTAAATTATTTGAAGAAAAAAATATTTTCTTTATATATTGTGTGAAAACTTTCGTTATACCTCACTCAAAAACATATTTATTTTAATTTTATGTTCTGTATTTTCAGAGTTAGCCATGAAAATATAATGCAAAAGTATGTTCTTACGCCCCTCTATTTTCGAATATTCTGAAATTAAAATTATGGAAATATCAGGGGTTGTTAATTTAAAGCATTCAGAAAAAGTGTATCGATTACGCTAGGTCACATAGTTTTTGAGAAAATCGCACTTTTCCGTTACACGCAAAGTTCGATTTTCAAGGATTCAAAAAAGAATTGAGAACGCTATATGTACCTATCATGCAATGTAGAAAAATCGATTTGCAAATGTTAGCAGACGAGTTGGGAATTGATATTGATAATAGTGATAAAATAGCTGTAATTATACAGAAAATTGAATCAGCTGCAGATTATGATAAAGATCTTACTTTATCGCAGGCTAATTATATTGTACAAGATAGGGAGACTCAAGCAGTCGAGCAAAAAGAAAGAGAAAGGGTCGAGCGAGAATTAGAGGCAGAAAGAGAAAGGGCGGCACGGGACAGCGAAGAAAAACAGAGAGAAAGGGAATTTCAATTAGAGCAATTGAGATTAACTCAAAATGCGAATAGACGTGAATCTACGTCAAGTAGCGGATCTGAGAGGAGTCAGAAACCCCCTTTAAAAGCGTTAATGCATAAATTCGATCCAGAAAGGTCAGATATTACTCTTTTTTTAAACCTTTTTGAACGGCAATCCTCTCGAGCAGGCATAGAAACAGAAGAGCTTGTGACTCATCTTTTATCGCTGCTCCCGGCAGATATTGCAGAATTAATTTTGCGCGAGCCCGCAGAAAAAATCGACGATTTCACGCACGTGAAATCAATTTTGTTAGCACGCTTTCGGCTAAGTCCTGAAGCGTATCGCCAGAAATTTACAAGGCATTCTCGGATACCAGGCACCCCTTGGAAGGATATTATTTTCGAGTTAAATAGTTATCTAGAAGGGTGGTTAACCGGACTAGAAATTTCAAATTTCGAAGACTTAAAGAAATTATTGGTAACAGACCAAATTAAGCGCCGCACGCCGATAGAATATAAAGAGCATTTTATTGACTCTTGGGCAAATTTCAAAGACCCGTTAGTTCTAGTTAAGTGTTTAGACGAGTTTGAGGCAGTCAAAGGGCCCTCGAAAAAAATCTGGACCCCGAGAAATTTTCCCATAAAATCAGAAAAACCGAGACTCGAAGAAAAACCGCGTGTGGAGAAATCGGCCGAAACTAAAACGAATTGGAGAGACAAGGATCCCGATAAAGAAAGAAACCGTGTTTTTGAGCAAAAGAAAGCAAACAAATGTTTTATTTGCGGAAGTTTTTCGCACTATCGTGCCCAGTGCCCGGAAAAACACAAGAGGGAAAATAACGCCGCGTCAGTAGGGCATTTAAATAAAAAATCAAGAATTTGAAAAAGGTTTTTCGCCGTATTTAAGTAAGGCTCGTGTTAACGGGGAGGAAATTACGGTATTAAGAGATTCTGGTACTTGTGTCGATGTCATTTCCAGTAAATTTATAAACCACGGCCAATTAGATGGGGAATTTATGTGGATAAAACAACCACTCTTAAATGTTGTTCGCTGTTTGCCCACCGCTAATATAACGCTTGAAATTGACGAAATAGGAAGTATCTCAACGAAGGCTATAGTAACTGATAGAGACGTAGATATGTCCTTTATATACTAGGGAATGATACGCAGAAGCTCATCGACGAGAGAAAAAAACGCGAAATCAAAACATTGAACGCAGTAATGACGCGCGCGCAGGCGAAAAAAAGCGAAACTAGCTCCGGGAGTGACGGAGGCGAACAAGAAACCGAAACTAACTCAGGGGCAAGGGGAAACGATTTCACGGAACAGGCAGATCCGGAAAGGCCAGATAACGAGTTTTTACCGATAGCAGGGGAAGACTCAGGGACCGGCTTGTCGAGAATTAAAAGGGCAGAATTCATAACCGAACAAGAGACGGATTCCTCACTACGAGACGTTCGCGAAAAAGCAAAACAAAAAAATCAAATTTCGAAATTAAAGAGAATCTAGAAATGAGGAAAGTAACGGATCATCACGGATTCGAAAGAAAACAGTTAGTTGTCCCAACTAAGTACAGGGAAGCGATACTTAGTGCTTGTCACGAAGGTATAGCGGCTCACATGGGCCAATCAAAAACAAAAGATAAAATATTGAGATATTTTTTCTGGCCTAATATTATTAGGGAAATTGAGGATTTTGTCAAGTCATGCCATGCTTGCCAGGTAGTGGGAAAAGCGGGGGAAACTAAGAAAGCCCCATTAAAATTAGTTCCCATAATTTCGGAAGTATTTTCAAAATTATCGTGCGATCTAGTAGGTCCCTTGCCGACGTCAAAAAAGAGAATAAATATTTACTCACAGCAATCTGTGTTTATTCACGTTATCCAGAAGCAATACCGATACCAGATATGCTCTCGGAAACGATCATTGAAGCGATGATCATGATTTTTAGTAGACTTGGTTACCCGTCTAGCATACAAACGGACCTTGGGAGGAGTTTTACTTCGAATTTAACGACAGCCTTCCTAAAAAGGTTTGGGGTAAAACTAAACCATTCAAGTGTATGTCACCCCTCCTCAAACGTTATCGAGAGATGGCACAGGTCAGTAAAAAGGCTTTTAAAAGTGCTATGCGTGGAAAACGGTAGTGACTGGGAAGCTAATCTGCCCCATGCGCTTTTAACCCTTAGGACGGTAACGCATGATTCTACAGGTTTTAGCCCAGCAGAGCTAGTTTATGGGAGAAATCTCCGTACTCCGGAAACCCTACTTTTCGAACAGTGGACGGGAGAAAATGATGAGCATGAATTAGTTACTGAGTACGTCTTCAAACTTATCAACCGACTGAAACGCTGTCAGGAGCTAGCGGTCGAAAACATGACAATTACTAGAGATAAACGGAAAATGTGGTATGATAGAAATGCTAAAGAACGAAAATTTCAACCAGGAGACGAAGTGTTAGTTTTAGCAACTAACAAGAAAAACAAAATGTCTGTAGGTTGGATAGGCCTCGGTAGAGTAGAGTCTAAAATTTCTGAGACGAATTATATTGTGAGTATACCAGGGAGAAGAGAAAAATCGCAAATCTATCATGTAAATCTATTAAAACCCTATATCACCAGGGTAGGTAAAATAAATATTTTGACAAAAGAATTTAATGTGACAGATGAATCTCAGGATTTGGAGATAGCTTTCCCGTTAGCAGATTCAAATAGTTATAACTTTGACGAAGTTATCAAACAAAGTGCATTAAACGAGCGGTGCACAGCAGGTGAAATTCAAATGTTAAAACAGGTATTAGACGAATACAGGGAAGTTTTTTCGAATGACCCGGGCTTAACGGACCTGACTATTCATGATGTTGAGCTAACTGAGGAAAAACCAGTGAGAATTAGGCCGTATAGGGTATCTCCTAGACAGAATGAATTACTGAAAAAAGAGATAAAGCGCATGCTTGAATTAAATATAATTAAGGAAGGGGAGTCTGATTATAATTCTCCCATGATTTTAGTCGAAACTCCGGGGAGGGAACCTCGGCCATGCATTGATTATCGCCGTTTGAATGCGATAACAAAAACAGAATTTTTTCCGCTTCCGAATATTGAACAAAGGGTCGAAAAGGTGGCGGCGGCAAAATATATTTCTGTATTAGACCTGACCAAAGGATACTGGCAGATACCCATGACACCAAAAGCACAAAAATTAGCTGCTTTTATCACAAGCTTTGGTAGTTTCTTACCAATGGCAATGCCTTTTGGATTGTCCAACGCTAGCTATAGGTTTTCCAAATTTATGTCTCAGTTACTAAATGGGTTGGAAGAATTTTGTCTTCCATATTTAGATGACATGGCCATTTTTCAGATAGCTGGGAAGATCATATTCAGCATCTAAACACGGTACTAAGTCGAATTAAAGAGGCGAAACTTACCGTTAAAATTTCGAAATGCAGATTCGCACAAAAAACGGTTAAATATCTGGGACACATAGTAGGGGAAGGAAAAAGGAAACCAGCGGAAGCGAAAATCCGCGCCATAACGGAACTCCCAGACCCTAAAAATGAAACGGAAATTAGAAGATGCCTCGGCATGGCAGGGTATTACTCCCGTTATATAGAAAATTATGCGACCATCGTAGAACCGCTCACACGAGCATTAAAAGGAAAAAACAAAAAAGAAAAAATCATATGGACCGATGAAATGAAAGAGGCTTTCGAAACCTTAAAATCTAAACTCACCCAAAAACCCATCCTATATGCGCCAAATTATAATCTAGAATTTGTGGTTCAGACGGACGCGTCAGATAAAGGGATAGGGGTAGTTTTAGCACAAAGACAGGGCTCAGAAGAGCATCCCATTATTTATTTGAGCAGAAAATTTTCGGAGCAAGAGAAAAGTTATAGCGCCACAGAGAAAGAATGTGCAGCTATAATTTTTGCCATAAAAAAATTACGTCACTACATTGATGGACAAGAGTTCAGTATCGAAACCGATCACAATCCTTTAGTGTTCCTGAAAAACAATGCAGGTAACAATCCCAGGTTGTTAAGATGGTCCTTATCACTGCAACCGTTCCTGTATGCCATAAAACACAGAGCGGGTAAGGATATACCGCACGTTGATTGTCTGAGCAGGGCAATAAAATGAAAAAAAAAAGGGCTCAACAATTTTTTTTTCCTCTCTCACATTTGTAAATAGTTTTCTTTTATTGTATATATAAAGTTTTCTTAATGTGTTTATACTGGCTTCAACACCTTGAAATTATTAGAGTTTTCCAAACAAAGCAAAGTCGTCAAAAGAGTTTGAAAATGTTTTTTAAAGTGTCTTTTTAGAATTGTTAAAATTTTATTTTGAGGGCAAAGAGCCACCCAAATAAATGAGCTAACCATGTTCTGCTTTTTAGATTTCACGCCTTTCAGACGTTAAATCATCTTAGAGGTGGGGGTAGTTGTGATAATTTAGATTTATCACAGGCTTTTAAAGACATTTTTTCTGAAAAGAGATTTCACTATGGAACTGAAAACACAAAATGGCTTTCATTCTCAAGATGAAAAGATCGGCGATATAAAAGGATCGCTAAATCATCATCGATCAGCGGAAAAGACAGGCGGGCGACACTAACGTGAATAGGAGATCACACGGGTCGCACCTTTGATAGCACGCCGACGCAAAAATGAAAGCACGATGATGATCAGAGACCAGACATATTGGCGCCATAGGCGTGTATTTTCAGGTACGAATGATAAGACGATGTTACGAATCTCTTAATGAGAAAAGATCATTAAGGTTGATGATTGGTTCGTGACCTTTAGGGGAGGTCTTGGCTGAGAAGAGAAAGAGAAAGCCAAGGTTATGCAGGGACGATTTTTTGGTCTCGGAGCGAGAAGAGAGAACAGAGCTCAGAGCTCGGATTGTTCTCTGAGAAAAGTGGATCAGCTCGGATCGGGAGCTGTAGAGGGTGACGTCACTCAAATGAGTCGGAGGAAGAGGACTCTCGCTAGGAGAGTGCCGGTGATAAGACTCGTCTTCGGTGTTTAGTTAACGCCGTGTTGCTGATTTGGAGAAATTTTACGTCGTTTATAAGCTGAACATTCTATGAACTGAAACAGAACTTTGGACTTGGAGCTGGTCTATTAAGATCCTACGTGTTCTTAAAAGATTTATGCTGTATATAAATTTAATCCAGAGAATTTTTTTATTGCTACAAATAAATAATTGATTCTCCATTAAATACCATTGCCTGGATTATTTGCCGAGCGGCACATACGCTACCAACCACTTAGCTTTTAATCTATAAGAGGCCAAGTTATTACAATACTAATCATTGCTATCCAAATAGACTTAACTTAAGTTTAAAGATTATTTCATTGTCTGAAATACAGGGAATTTACTTATTTTGCGTACAAATAAGGTCAAATTACCCCAATATTTGCTAAATATGTGTTAATCAGATTGGCGAATTTTGCAATACACATACATTTAATCTCTGAATTTTAAAAAAACTATTTTTATTACTATTATTAATAATTTAAAAACTCTGAAATATTCTTGTACTAATTCGAATGAATATTAACTTTTTCTAAAAAATAATAACTAACTGCAACTCTCTTGATTTGTTCCAGTGTTTGTTATGCAATGAATAATTATTTATATTCAATTAATATTTATATGATAATAGATTGAGGACAGTTTTTGAAGACGTTTAGAAAATACAGTATTACAACAGAGTTTAACAAATATTAGAATTTTCGTTTATTAGACGTTTCATCAGACATCATTCGTTCAGAAAAGTAACTGATATTTTAAATTTAAAGAGTTAAATATATGTATAAAATAATCAATCGCCAATGGTGCTAAGAGAATTAAGTAAACTTTTATTATTATTGTTATTATTAGATGTGAAAACATAAATGAAGTTATAATATAAAAGACCTAGCCTTATACTAATATTTCTATATGTAGAAAATAACTAAGTACTTGTTAAGACAAAATAATACACGATGAAAAGACATGGTACTATTAATAGTACACCTGACCCAAAAGGGGTTAAACTGTTTTTTTTTAATTTGCTGTATCTTTGTGTATCTTTATCACATGAGGTTTCCGCGTATGCTTTCCTATGTAATAATGGTTCCAAACGATGTTCTCCATCTCTCCTCTGTGTTTAATCCTCTAAGCATTTGGAACGTAATATTCCGTTCATTAAGCTCTAAGTTTTAATGCAATATAAGCAATATTTAAGATAATATAATTTTAAAGATTTAATGAATTTTCAGTGCAGTTTAGAATTTTTAATAGTCTTAAGGATTACATACTAATTTGCAATTAAGTTTTTTTTTTCATAATGTTGAAAGAATCGTATTTTCTAAGCATTTAAAGCAAAATGCAGAGAAAACAACATTACAATTTCACCCATTTGGAAGTCGTTCAGAGGGTTAAACACAAAGTTCTGCAACACCCTGTGTATATAACTATATGTTTATATAATATCTAGCAAAAGAGAATTTGGTCTGCATTTTCACGCTCCACCCACACAAGAAAACATTAAATATAAACACAGCACATATAAGATATATATATTCACCGTATTGACGCTTTAGATAGAAATACCGTACACATGATAATTCAGAATAGTTTTCTTTTTTAAATTATAAAACCACAGAATACTGATGAACACATATGCACTATAGGTGCAGATTCGGAAATTTTTTAAGGAGTAAGTTGCTTCTAAACCAAAATATTCCAGTCACCAGCAACGCTTAATTTCTAAGAAAAATTAAGAAACAGCGTAAAACAATGAAGAAACAACGCGAATTTTGTTAAAATATCGCAGAAAAAAAGCTCATTTTACAAAAGATTGCGAAAAAAAACACCGTGCTTTTAAAGTCAAAGAATCCCTGAAAAACGCAATTTTTATGAAATGATAATGTTGAAACGTGATTTTGGTTAGAAGATCACTAAAAAACACGCAAGTTTCGTAGACGATCACGAAAAAATGTGGAATTCTCGTCAGAGGATTACGAAAAAACGCAATTTTCGAAAATAATCTCGAAAAAAACGCAAAATTCACCAAAAGATAGTGACTTAGACGTTGAAAACTAATAGCCAAGTCAAAAAATTTAGCCGTCACGTGGTTACTGGCGACTGTTGATCTCAACCTAAAATATACGCCATCAAAAAAAATTACAACATGGCTTTTGAAAACAAAGTCATATGTCAAATGCTTTTTTTTTTTAAATATCTTTTTTTATAAATGTTACAAAGACTAGATCTGATGCAGGATAAAATGTCACTCAATGTAATTTAACACATTCATGACAAAGGTCGCTTTGATAGTAAAGTCAGTTTGGTAGCTTGTGAAGACCTCCTTATTAAAAAAAAAAAATCCCTAATATGTCGAGTTAAAATTGTAGCAAACTGTGTAATATCTCTTTTGCATAATCACAAACATGGAAAACAAGGAGATGACTTAAATCCCTTACCTAAAAAAGAGACGATTATCCAAATTTAGCATATCTATCATTTAGAACCTCTTCAAACAACTATCAAGAACTTTAAATATATTTTGTGTTTAATAGATACATTTACTAAATTTGCGTGTTCGTATATCTGTAGAACTACTTTCACATTCAATATTATAACAAAGTTACAGCATATATATATATATATATATATATATATATATGTTTTTGATAATCCTTCTACCATTATGAGAGGAAAGGGTTCAGCTTTAATGAGTAAGGAACTTGATGGATATTGTCAAAAAGAAAATATGGAACACGTGATAATTACAACTGAATTTCTCTTGCTAAAAGTCAGACATAAAGATTTAATTCCTCCGTAATTTCTGTAGTCTCTAAAAATGACAAAAGATGAACTTACGAAATTGTTTAATTATATCTCAAAAGTTCAACAAGTCAGTTCTCTCATAGCATGCATGGTCACAATGACATCATTGTGACCAAAACATCAGTACTTTGGTCACATCACATCTGTGACCAAAATGCCACCACTCAGTGACGTCACATTGTGACTGAGGTGTGACTTTCTTAAATCTTTTAGAAAATTACAAATATTCTTCAAAACATCTAATTTACTTTAAAAAACATGTTTCTGGCAATTTAAATATTGTCGCTTTTGTCACAGTTTCGTCATAATGTTAATGTCAAAGAAGTCACAAATGACACATTTTTCACAAATTTGTCACACCGTGACTTCACAAAGTGGTCACAATGTGACGTCACAAACGAGCTCCAAAACGGCCATAACGACTTCACATTTTAGTCACTGTGACTTCACGTCGACGTCACGTGACGTCACATCGACAATCGATGGTCACAAAGTCACAATGTGACTTCACAACGACTTCGCAGTGACGTCACCATGCCTTACGGGTTATCAATGAAGCACTAAGAAAACGCAGTTTGAATAACTTTTGATTGAAAGAAAGAAACAGAATTTTTTTTTCGAATTATTCACATTTTATTTTCGATTGCATTAATCGAAAAATAATTCATGAACGATTTAGAACTTCGTAAAAAAAGCCAAGAAGAGCATTCATAAAATTCAACAAGAAAATGGTAAACACCATAATTTATGATATGAGAAACTCAAACTACAAAATTGGTGACTTTGTAGCCCCCCCCCCCCTTTAGGAGAACCCAACAAAAACCAGGACTAAAGTTAAAATCTAAATTCTTAGGTCCTCATATGTTGACTACGATCATATCCAACGACCCTAAAAGTGCTATGACACGAGGCGTCCAGGCGACTCCATATTCACCTACGGCTTTAAAAAAATTGCTCAGAAAGCAAGCAACTATTTTCTATCAGAGCGATTTTAATGCCCGAAAAAAAACGAGTAGCCAGTAAAAGCCAATCAAATGCTTGGAAAGTGATAGAGTAATTGCGAGAAAACTGACGAGTCGCAGGCAATTTTTCTCGCTTAAAATTTTTACGCGCAATATCACTTTCGCTCCATTGCAAAAATATCACAAACAGGATTACCGATGAGCGTTACTACTTGTGTTGAGTAAGAAAACTTTTCCCGACAAATATTAATTTCGTGATCTACTGAATTGTTTTTTGTCCTCTTCTTGTTACTTACCCATCATAGGGTAAATCATGTAATCGTTTTGAAAATCGAAAAAAAATTTAGACGGATTTACACGTTTTCGACACTGGAAATTTCAAAAAATATATTTTTAGAAAAAAAAATTGCCGTCCGTCTGTCTGTCTGTAAACGCTCTACCTCCCGAACGAATTGACATAGAGACTTGAAATTTCGTATGTACTTAGTAAGTAAGAATGGGACGAAACCTATTTAATATCAATAACCTCGATTATCCGGAACTATTTTTTTCGGACTCTCGAAAAATTCATTCTGGTGAAAGATATATAAAAATTTTCGAAATTTTTTATTTTAAGGAGTGATCGCAAAAGGCAAATAAAATAACACACATTTTGCATAAAGAACGAATTTGATCGAATTATTAGTTGCCGAGATATCTGTAATCGTGTTTTCCACATTCTGTATTTTATTCAAACTTCAATTCAAAGTTATATTTTAATTGGAAATGAGACGCTTAATCCGACGCAATAAACTGTTAGTTAATAAGATTATTATTTTTGGAGTAATAAGGATGTTTCTTTTTCGCAATTCAGTATTATTTGAGTAGTTACTTCTATTACTTGAGTAGTTAGGCGTGTTGTATATTTTATCGAAAGAGATTCATCAGCAACTCATTAATACAGCATTACTATGCACAATAAAAATATAAATACACGTTTAAATTTTGTTTTGGAATTGCAATCCATTTTATAAATAGTTTTCAAATGTATTATTTTCATATATTATATATGCATATATATGATGGGTAAGTATTACGGTGGCCCCCAACGACTAGTTTGCGGTATTGTGGCATTTTTCGACGACAACGACTTCGATGAACAAATCCTACTGTGTTACACTTCAGCGATTATGCTGACGGATCAGTGTGAGGTACAGCTCATTTTTTCCTTCAAAAACAGTTAGCATTTTTGTGTTTTTCGGGTTGTAGAGTGCATTTTACTCCTTATAGCTCAGGCAACCCTAATTGTCAAAACGGTGGCAGAGGCATGTTGGGTCTTCACGCTGCACCTGAACACAAAATTTCAATCGTGTGAGAGAGAACAGAATGAATGAAGGTCAGTTCCAACGAGTTAAAATGAAGGAAGCTTTGCGGTGTTATAGTTAATTTAACGACCTATAAGATAGACATATATTATTTGACGTGATATAGCGAGCTTAGTTTTTATTTTACTAAAACGGTAGAAACAATAAGTATTATCAACTTGTGTTCTATGTCTATTTCTCCGTCCTCATTATTAATAAAATTTACTTTTCTTATTTAATTGAGTAATCTCTATGTTGTGGTGCCTCTTATAGTACATAAAAATTGCTAAATGTTTCTATTTTTAAATTTTTTTGGCTTATAAATTTAAATATAATTAAATAGTACTGCAAAAATAATAAAATAAATAAAGAATACTGCTCAGTTAAACTGATGGCATTGAGCTCACAGGCTACAAATACTAATTGTACATTAAAGCCTTATATTTTCAAGGGATAATTCCGTTCGAAAAAAAATTAAGAAGGGGAAACAGCTCCCCCTTTCCTCTTTTTTTATACTTAATCATTGAACCTCCTATACTATCAAAGACATGCTTTATCATATAAAAAATCTATATCCAAAATTCAGAGCAAATGAGATAATTCTTAATAAAAACCCATTTAGCATTTATATAATTTAAAAGGAGTTATCCCCCTCTTTTATACTTAACCATTAAACTTCCAAAACTATTCAGAGATTTGAACGAAATCTGAAAATTCTGCTTGAAAAACCCATTTATATAAATTAAGGGGGGAGGGGCATTAGAACCCCTGTTCCCCCTATTTATACTTATTCAATGAACACCTAATAACAGTCACGGAATCGCCTCATCAGAATGATCCTAATCTAAATTTTGAACGAAAACTTAATTCTGCATGAAAATCCCATTTACATCAACTAAGGGGAGGGGCATGAGTGCCCCGTTCCCCCTCTTATACATATTGAATGAACTCCAAAAACTAATCAGGGAAGCGCCTTGTCAGGATATACCTACATACAAAATTTCAAGTGGATCGGATATTTTTATCATGAGATATCGTGTTACGCACGAACGTACGAACGTACATACAGAACGGACGGGCACATAAGCTCTCAGGCTATGATAGCCTGTGAGCTAAAAAATTGTGTTGTTATCGAGCTTGTAAAATTTATACGAAACTTATTGAGAATTAAAACAATATTTTTCTTTTTCTTGCATTATTTAAAAAAAAAAAATCTTTCCGCAATTTCAAACCATCATCGTTTAGATTTCTGTTTTACTTTCTTCTATCTTTGAAAGAAGAAAATATTGGATTCTTGAAATTTTTTGACTTACGGTTTTTGGCGGACTTACAATTTTTAAGTGTCACAGATACCAAAAAACATGTTTTTACAAAATAAGTGTCTGTGAGACTGTCCTTCCGTCTGTCTGTCTGTGGCGTATGTATGTATGTGACACAAACTTTTTGGACGCTCTATCTCATGAATTGAAATATGGAATTTAATAAAAATTTATTTTCCGTTAGTCCCTGACATAAGTTGTGCTGATTAGTTTTTGATGCGAATCACTCCAAAAGTGCCGCTGCTATGCAACATTTTTCACGATTTTCGCAATAGCTTTATCTCCAGAACTAATGCACGGATTTTTATCAAACGTCAGACTTTCGTTAGTCCATGAGAAAGAATTGATATTTTCTACATTGTTGCAAATCTATCAACAGATGGCTCTGCCGCTTGTTTTTTTTTCGTAATAATTTTATGTCAAGAATTAATGCATGGATTTTCATTAGCTTCAAGTTCAGTTAGTCTTTAATATGATGTAATGATGTTTAAAATTATGTATAAATCGCTCAACAGAAGATGTTGCTATGCTGTATTTTTCGTGATTTCCTGAATAACTGTCTATCTCAAGAACTAATGCACGGATTTTCATCAAACTTTAGATTCTGTTAGTCCATGATTGACGTTTTCTACATTTTGGTGTAAATCGTTCAACAGATAGAGCTGCTATATTGTATTTTATGCAATAATTCTATCTCAACAATTATTGCACGGATTGTCATCAAACTTCAGAATCAGTTAGCCCTTAATATGACTTCATATTGCTTAAATTTTTCTGTAAATCACACTAAAGGTGGTGGTGCTTTGGTGCATTTTTCAAGATTTCTGAAAGGGCTCTATCTCAAGAACTAGTGCACGGACTTTCATCAAACTTCAGACTTAGTTAGATGTTCATGTAAGTTGTTGCAGATTAGTTTTCGGTGTAAATCACCCAAAAGTTGCGCTGTTATGCTGCATTTTGCATGACTTATTTGATTTTAGCGATAGTCATGTCTCAAGAACTAATGCACAGAATTTCATATCATTTGAACCCCATAATAGGCAATATGGTTAATTTTGGCACCGTGATAGCGAATTTCGAAGTATTAATCTGTATGAGACAGAAAAAAGTTTAGGGATTGCCACATTCGTCTAGTTTTCTTCTGCCCTACTATACGTGAGTAGAAAAGTAATTTTATTAAAATGCAGTATTAAAATTTTTAACTACATACATTAAATCATCGTAAAAGGATATCTGTGTCGCATCAAATATTTTCAACATCTATTCCGTTCCAAAAAAATAAGAAAGGAAAAAGAAGTAAAATATTTATTCTTAGAAAACTCGACTTTAATCGCATTTTTATATCAGATTATTTACCAAACTGCCACGCACATTATTATGAAAAAGTATCATGAAAGTGTTAAATGATAGGAAAATGACAAGGTAAAAATAAGGTGATAATAATGTTATCTTTCTGGATGTTTATTGAAAATATATATAAGATCTCAACCTTTTTTTTATCATTCACAAAAAAAATCAAGCAGTATTCAATTTATCAGTAGTCATATTAGAATCTGAACGCTGTTGTCAGAATTTAACACTCTTATCATATAAAACTCAAAAATTCCTTTCTTTTGTAACACTTTCCAAGATAGTTGAAATGTGCCTATGAATTCGGGTATCGTCAGTCTCTCTGTGCTTTAAATGCATAATTTTAGTCAGATTACCATGAAATTGTTATATGTTATTCGTTTTACTGTATTATGTCCGGTATTCAAGTGAGTAACAATAAAGCAATAAATTACACGGACACTCAAAAGAATTCCTTTAGATTACGACTATGAGGAACGATCGTCTGCGGTGTATTTTAATTACATTACATTATTTTAATTACATTAAAATTTGTATTTAAGCCCAGTTGTGTTGTGGTCAGAGCATCTGAATGCGGCGCCGCAGGTCGTGAGTTTGACTCCGACCGGGACAAAACACTTACTGTAGAGTTTGTTGCGTATGTATCGATCATTTACAAGGACACACTAAAGTATTTGGTTACCATATTGACTAGGAAGAATAATTGATAGAAATGCGTTTTTAATTGTGATGCGTGTTTTAAAATTTAACTTTTTTTTTTTTTTTTTTTTTTTTTTTTTTTTTTTTGCACATTATTTTCTGTGTTCAGATTATATGTACATTATATATAATCTGACCCCTTAAACTTATTATTTCTAACATAAATTGTAAAAAAGAAAAAAAAATGTAACTTCAAGTCAGCTGCTTCTTTCGTTTATTTATGTAATAACTAAAAATTAGAATGAAAAGGATTTTTTTTTATCTTTTTTGGTCTTTTAACGTGCTTTTTATTTAAAAGATACATATATTTATTTACTAATAAAAAAACATTTTCTTAAACTCATTTTTGTCTTTTCTGATTTTCCTCCACTTTAAAACTGTCACTCATATAGTCAGGACTGAAATACATTAAAGACGACTCTGTGTAAGACGGAACTCAAAAAGATTTTCAAGTTCCTACGAATCCATTGATATAAAGTAAAATTTGTCTGAGGCGGAATATTGTCTATTACGGACAGTAGCGCCAAATTTTCAAAAATCTTAAGTGGGCTTAAAAATATTTGACTAAAATAACTCATATAGTATTTATTTTTTTATTGTGTATGTCTGTGGAAATAGTGAAGAGAGGGGAGGGGGGGATTGAATGACTAAAGATAATTTGAGATTAAAAAATGTTTTTTCTAAGCTAACTTTTAAATTAACTTATAAATAATTTTATTAAATTCTAGTCTCATGAGTTCTTCCTAATCAATGCATTAATATTAATTTTAAATAACATTGGAATTGCTAACTATTGAAAATGCAAAAATTAAATGTCAAGTAAAATACATATATTTTATTTTCCTAAGTGCTTTATCAATATAAAACATCAAAACAGATGGCAAACTGTGCAATTTGTTTTGGTGAGAAATTTAACTATATATCCGTTGAAAGGATTTTGAGTACTCCTTTAAGTATAATTTATGTTCTTGTTATCTTTCAAACAAAACTATTTTGTGAACGTTAATAAAACTAAATTTCGCTTCAGAGATTAAACAATTAAAAAATAAATAAACTACGAATTAAATCAATGGAAATTGGGTGAGTGATGAGATGAAATTTATGGGAGGGCTTGTGCCCCATGGGCCTGTATAATTTGGCGCCACATATTACGGAAAGTTTTCTTGATTTCGATCGATTCCGCCACAGACAGAGTTTACTATACACTGTTTAAAAAAATAAAATAAATAAAATAAAATAACGAAAACGAAAGCTCGTAATTCTACAGATTTAAAGTTACAGAAATCTGTATGCTTGCTAAAGTTTTACCTGCATACTGTACAAAAAAAAATGTAAATCGGCAAAACTAGTTTTTGTAAAGCTACAGAAACCTGTAACTTTATAAATGAATCTACTAAACTGACAGTAGTCTTACGAAAATTTTATCTATAACCCGGATTATAGTTACATAAAAGTTCAATACATCCCAGTTTCCTAAAGAATTTTTTATTTACTATGCAAATGTGTATCTGTTACATGAATTTTTCTTTTTATCGTTGCATAATAAATTCTAAAAATTCTAGTTTCCTAGAAAAATTTTAATGACTCAGCAGACTTTTTTTTTTACAATGCACCAAAAAAGAAAGAAAGAATCCCACAGCTAGGCGTTCTCTGTAAGCTCGGATAATATCTGATTAGTTGACTAGTTTAAAAAAAGATTACGTATTTTTTTAACATGCTCTGATGTTATGAAAAAACATTATGTTTACTAAGATGCATACTTTGTAAAGATGTAAATCGACAAAACTAGTTTTTGTAAAGCTACACTACAGAGATCTGTAGCTTTGCAATTGAATCTACTAAAATGACAGTAACCTTACTAAAATTTTATCTATAACCAGGATTACAGTTACATGAAAGTTCAAGGCATCCTAGTTTCCTAAAGAATTTTTAGTCACCCACAGATTTTTTGATTTACAGAGCAAACGTATATCTGTTACGTGAATTTTTCTTCTTACCGTTGCATGGTAAATTCTAGGAATCCCAGTTTCCTAGAAAAATTCTAATAACCTAGCAGACTTTTTATAAGATGTACCATAAAAGAAAGAAAAAAGAATCACACAGCTAGGCGTGCTCTGTGAGGCCGGATAATACCGGGCTAGTTTATTATTTTAAAAAAAATCACTTCTTTTTTTAACCTACCATCATGTTTTGAAAAAAAGATTATGTTCACTAAGATGCATGCATTGCAATTTTATTTCTCGCAGAAAATCGAAAATATTTATTACAGTGAAATTGTTATGACGCATAATTCTTTTTTATTTATTTATTTATTTAAACTTTATAAACTTTCCTTTATTCTCACGCTTAATACGTGCTTTTTGAAAAAAAAATTTAATACAAACTGAAACGATGCTTTAAAATGAATATCTATTATTCAACTTATATTAAAATGATATATGCTTTAATAGCTTTCAATACTATTTCACTGTAGTTACAGATTATCTTAAAAGTGTTTCATCTAGATTTAATTAAAATTTAGATGCAGCAAATATGCAGGTATCTGATGTATTTTTAATTAACAAATGTACACAATGCAATAATGGATTTCGAACAAATTATTCGAAATTATAAATTTCAAAATTCCGTTTTGTTAAAATATTCTGGAAGCAATGGAAAAGGTTTGAGTTTTGTGCATGATTTTTTTGTCTTTGTATAAAAATATAAATTAAATAAATTCATTTACATTTTTACAAGAAAATAACAAATTTGTGCATCCTGCAACCCACTTACATGAGCAAATTAATTGCACATTTGATAAATATTGTATTTGACCTTGATATAACCAAAAATATTAAATATTATGGCTTAACCCTTTATCTACCGACGGTACTCGTAAGTACCATAAAAAATATTTATTATAAAATTCTTTTAATACATCAATTAGTTGTAATACTATTTAGAATGAGTTACAGATACATTACTTTATTTTGTTCCAAATGCATTATTGGTTATACAAAACAAAAATATTTTTAAAAGGATGATTTCTTTTGCCTTTGTATCTTTTGAGTATTTTTGGCGCTGAAAGAGGGAGGTGGGGATTTTTCAGTTTAAAAATATTTCTATATTTATATTGTAAGAACATCATATTTGTACATTTTATAATTCAAAAAAACTAAAAATAAGAAACAATTTAAAATAAAAGATTTGAATGGGGTTATAAATATTGAACAACATCCCTGTAAATTCAAATTTAATTAATCCTTCTAAAACCTTCAATCCTTCTAAAATCCTTCAAAAGTTTATTAAATGATTATTTAAATATTTTAATTTAATTTAAACAATTCGCGTAAAATGCTTTAGAATGTAAAATTTTCATGAAATCATAATGCGGTAGCTAAAGGGTTAAAGTTTTAAAAAATAATTCAGATATTTTGAAAAACAAAATTCGGAGCTCGCTCAATTGTGTTGAGTTTTATCAAAATAAATAAGCAAATTCAGAAGCGTCTCTTGACTTTTGTATTTCGTTATAAAAATTATACAAATTCACATTTTTGATTGAGGAAATTGAAAGCTTTGAGAATAACAACAGCCTTTAGAAATAAAGACCTTATGATCATAAATAATGATTGGTGTAAAATTATATAACCTTGAGTTTGTAATTTTCCGCTTTGGATATCTGCGAAATTCACTGTCGTACATTAGCACAAAGCAAAACAAATTCTTGAACTTGCAACGAATTGAAAGAATCAGTTATACATCACTTTGAATGTGTGTGTATTTTGATTGTGTGTGGTTGTGTGTGTATTTATATATTTGGTAAGAATTTTTGTATTTTCTAATATCTTTTTGCATTTCATTTATTTAGTTTTTTATTCTATGTAGTGAGTATTTCAGTATAATTTTCTGATATGTTTTAATTTTGCTGAGTAATAAATTAGGTATATAAAAAAAGAAAAGGGATTCTTAAGACTTTCTTAATAAAAGTTATTGTTTTAATGAAAAGAGATAACAAATAATTTTATTTATTTATGTTAAAAGTTTTAGCAGTAAGTGTGAAATTTACTTGAAATGTATTCAAAATATTAAAGTATTTTCTAAACTGTACGATAATAGTAATATTTGATATTTTAAGTTACAAAATAAATTTTAATTCCAATGATATCAACGAAAGTGTCGCTGACTAATTCGGCTCAGTATTAGTAAATACATGGTAATTATTGTTAAAACTTCTTAAAAATCTTATATAATAGCAGAAAAAAATATATTGAATTTTCTTTAAATAAAAATAAGTTAACTTTATATTTAAAATTTCTAATTTTTTTTAAATTATTTGGTACTAATTGAATTTTTCCAATACTTTTCCCTATACGATATTAGTATCATTTTTCGAAAATCACAACTCAAAAATTTGGCTGTTTGATTTATAGGTACCGTTCTTCGTGGTTTTCGTTCCTCTACTAATCACCTAAAGTAGAAAATAGTGTACTTAACTCTTTCGGGTCTGGTGTACTATTAATAGTACATGTATTTTAATGGAGTAAAATTTCGTTTTAAGAAATATTTTTGCTATTATTTACATGTAGTAATGTTAGAATATGTCCATACGTTTACTATATGACTTCCTTTATGTTTAAGCATTTAGTAATAATAATAATTATTATTATTTGCTTAACTCTCTTTGCGCCGTTTGCGATTCTTTTATATTTAACATATATTTTAAAATAAAAGCTAATTTCCTGAAAGCATCATGTGTAATAAAGTGCAAAAAGAATTTCAAAATTGTAATATATGTCAAATCTTGTTGTAATGCAATATTCTCTAAACATCTCCTAAAGTCACATTTTATGCTTGGAGAACAGCAGAAACAATTTTCCTGTTCGGTGTTATATCTGCAAATTGAGACACATAAGGTACAATACGCTCTATAGCAGGTAAAAATCTCACGCGAAATAAAGTTAATTGTTCAACGAATGCTAATTATTTAAATATATGGGCAAATAAACGACAAGCGTTTCTTTAAAATAAATAAAAAAATAAAAATAGTTCCGAACGCAAGGATCTGTACCAGTCGAATATCCCTAATTACACGACGGCTGTGATGCATCTATTATTTGTATCTTTTCCTTCTATATGTAATCGTATTCTATATAATTGAATAATTGGATAATATCACAATACATATGTTGAGAATTTTCTTGGTCACAATGGTCAAGGCCGTTAGTAAATCTCTATTGTTTCCTGTTATGAGCTCGTATTTTTTAATATTTCGTGCAACTTTTATTTCTTTTTTGAAATATCGTCGATATAATAAGGTCTAATTTTGTTTTATTCAAACTAGAGTTTTGATTGTTATTTCGCTAAAAAATCGATAACCATTGTAAGAAGTTTCAAAATTTTATTAAATAAAATAAAACCGATAAATTTAAGAAAGCTTTTATAGGAAAACTTAACGACCGCAAATTTAAACCAAAGTTATCTAACCTCAATTTTGATTTTTATGATACTGAATGAGGATTCAATATATTAAAGTTAAATACAAAAATAAAAAGGCATTAAGAGGTATATAATAACTGAATACAAAAAAATGTTTTACGGCAATCATTCACAATTGTTACTGCTAGAGCAAAATACTTCGGACATAACTGTTTTTGTCTAAGAGTTTGACTGCCAAAGGGAAAATGAATTTTAGCAGATAAATGTACTCTTCTCAACGATTGACAGCTATCCCACAGTAATAACGATCACATGCTGAACGAAAGTGATGAATGTAATTGACAACGGGCAATAAGCATAATCAGCTTCTCTTATGGGCCTGATTCAAGATCGCAAACAGGAGAAATGAGTCATAAACGAGATCTGACTTTTTCATCTCACAGACCACTTCATCCTCAATGAAATTTTGGCATAAGCTTGTGCTGAAGCAATCACCATTAATATTGTGTGTATATTTTTAGATAACTTGAATCTATTACATATTCCGTTATACGGATATTTTTTTTAAATGTGCATTTTAAAAGGATTATCATAAGTCAATGAGTATTTCCTTTTATCATATTATTTAAAATGCATTATATATATAGGGTGTCCAACAAATAACACCCTGATTTCAAAATTAAATTTCTCAAAAACAAGGATCGATAGTAATATGCGGTAAACGGTTTTTTCATTAGGTAAGCTGTAAAAATCTTATACAAAAATTTCAAACAGTGAATATTTTGAAAAAAATGCGTTCTGATTGCATAGAATGCTTTGATTTGACATTTTTATTGTTTTAGATTGCCTGCAGAGAAATAATTTTTCAGCTTACAATGAAATATTTTAAAGATTTTTCGAAGTAAATTTTTAGAATTTCGAAATTTCAAAAATTTAATTTTAAAAAAACTATGAAATATGGCACTTTAAGCCGAAAAACACATTCTCTGGCAGCAATCTAAAGCAAGAAAAATGTCAAATCAAAGCATTCTTTGCAATCAGAACATAGTTTTTTCAAACTATTTACCGTTCGAAACTTTTGTATAAGATTTTTACAGCTTACCTGATAAACAAACCGTTTACTGCATAATTCTATTGATCTTTGTTTTTGGGAAATTTAATTTTGAAATCAGGGTGTTATTTGCTGGACACCCTGTATCTACACCATTCCTAAGTAGTCTTACATGCGACATGAATTGTAAAGTTTTCCTGTTTTGGGTCTAGAATTTCTACTTTCAATTCAGTTTGCATAAATCAAAAATAGTTATAAAACATTGATAGTACTGAGTTCTTATGCACAGGGACAGACGAAATAAGAATTATATAATGAATATCTTTTTTAAAAATATGTAAAAAAAAAATCTGTAGTTTAGATTTGGACAATTCCACGTTGGACAATATCAACAGATGAGTGAAGAAAATTTATTGTATCCTTTAAAATCCTTTAAATGAAGGGAGTAATTAATTTATTATATGAAAGTCATGAAAGCAGAAAACAAGTTAAAAAATTTTAGATTAATTATCTTATACTCTAAGCAAAAATGAAGAATTTCAATTAAAATATTTAAATTATAATACAATTGTTTGTGAAATTGAAAAATTAAACATATTAGATTTCTTTTTTGCGATATGTTTAACAGGAGTGATGATATTGAGATAAAAATGAAACCATGTCTGTATAGACGTTTATAGCTAGTTACATGATTAAATATAAAGTTTCGCATAAATTAAAATGTTATGAGTGCATTAACATATTAATCGAAAATAAATGTCGGTCTGCATTTCAAGAAAATGCAAATGCCAACGAGAATGCGAAGCCACCTTTATATCTATTTAAATTTTATTTGTCAGGAATTATAAATATCTTGCTATATACTATACAAAAGTTTATTATGACAGTATGAAATTCATATATAATAATCTTTAAAAAATCATCTATATTAGTAAGCATGAAAGTGTCATTGATGAGTTTCATTATATTTGAGCTTCCTTAATATGTTTGTTTAACTCTTTATCTATCGAATTAGGAACTCATAAAATTTTTACATTCTAAAACATTTAAAGTTAATTGTTTAAGTTAAAAGATTTACATAATCCTTTAATAAATTTTTGAAGGATTTTAGAAGGATTGAAGGATTTAGAAGGATTAATTAAATTTAAATTTACAAGGATTTTGTGTAATATTTATAACTCCACTCAAATATTTTATTTTAAATTGTTTTCTTAGTATTTTTTAGAATTAAAAAATGCACAAATATGATGCTCTTACAATATAAATATAGAAACATTCCCGAATTTAAAAATCCCCATCCCCCTTCCTCCGCTCCAAAAAAGCTGAAAAGATACAAGGGCGAAAGAAATCCTTTAAAAAAATTTTTGTTTTGTGTGACCAATAATGCCTTTTGAACAAGATAAAGTAATGTATCTGTAACTCATTCTAAACAATATTACAAGTAGGTGATATATTAAAAAAAATTTATAATAATTAATTTTAATGGTACTTATAAGTACCGTCAATAGATAAAGAGTTAACTGAGATTATTTTCCATGAATCAATATTAAATATCATACACTACATGAACATTGATGAGCGTCCACTTGCGATTTTAGACATTTTGTTAAATATCTAGAAAAATACATGAGGAATTATCCCGAAACTCTTAGTGTATAAATATAATAGTACAAGTCATACATTTCCGTGAAGATTTTTTCCCGAAGCTCCATAGGGGACCGTCAACATATTAAAAAAAGAATGAATATATTTTGGATAACCCTGTCAAAACTAATATAGCAAAAGCGCTCAAACTCTAGATTATGATTAAGTGTCTTATTGTAATAAAGTGTATTAATTTTTATGTGAACAGCATGTGTACTCGTAGAGAAATTAAGGTTTTTATAAAAATGGTCCAAAATTTTGCCAAGTTTTTTTGCTTATAATTTCCAGAGTTCTTAATATAATGTAACATTCTTTTCTGAAAATATGACAAATAATATTACACACAATACCCTGTATTTAGAATTAAAAAATAATAAAAATCGTATGAAAAATGAGTAGGTTAACTAAATAATTTTTCACTGCGCATGCGTCAAAGATATCAAAATTTCATTTGCATATTATGTTATCTAAATGTATAGAGCAACTTTTGTGAAAGTCGCGAAATCATAGCTTGAAAATTCTGAAAATAATCGTTAATAGAATAAGTTTAAAATCCGTTATTCTTAAAATGAAGCAAAAACAAGAGAGGTTGTATCCATATATTTATTGATTAGTGTCACAATAGAATACATAAGATTGGACATACTACTACATTTGGATAAAATCCCTCTTGTTTTTGCTTCATTTTGTGAATAACGGATTTTCAACTTATTCTATTGACGATTATTTTCAGAATTTTCAAGCTATGATTTCGCGACTTTCGCAAAAGTTGCTCTTTACATTTAGCTAACATAATATGCAAATGAAATTTTGATATATTTGATGCATGCGCAGTGAAAAATTATTTAGTAAGCCTACTTATTTTTCATACAATTTTTATTATTTTTTAATTCTAATTACAGGGTATTGTGTGCAATATTATTTGTCATATTTGCAGAAAAGAATGTTCCTTTATATTAAGAACTCTGCAAATTAGAAGCAAAAAACTTGGCAAATTTTGGAACCATTTTTATAAAAACATTAATTTCTTTACGAGTATACATGCTACTATCATAAAAATGAACACAGTTTATAACAATAAGCCACTTAATCATAATCTACAGTTTGAGCGCTTTTGCTACATTAGTTTTGACAGGGTTATCCAAAAGATATTCATTCTTTTTACTTTCTTCTATCTTTACAAGAAGAAAGTATTGGATTCATGAAAATTTTCGACTTCCGGTTTTCGACGAATTTGTACGTTTTAGAAGGTCCTGAACACGTTTTGACTATTTTTAGAAAATGTCTGTCTGTGAGTCTGTCAGTCTGTCTGTGAGTCTGTCTGTCTGTGAGTCTGTCAGTCTGTCTGTGAGTCTGTCTGTATGTGACAAAAAATTTGTGGGCGCTCTATCTCAAGAACTAATGCTCAAAATTTAATAAAATTTTACATTCAGTTAGACCTTGATATGAATTAGTGCCTATTGGTTTTTGGTGAAAATTGGCCTGCAGGTGGCGCTGCTATACTACTTTTTTCATGATTTTCAAGATTGCTATATCTCAAGAACTAATGCACAGAATTTCACCAAACTTTAGATTCTGTGACCCCTTGATATACATAGACGCTGATTAAGTTTTAGTGTGAATTAGCCAGCAGGTGGCGCTGCTATGCCACGTTTTCGATGATTTTCATGATAGCTATATCTCAAGAACTAATGCACAGAATTTCACCAAACTTCAGATTCCGCGATACCTTGAGATACATAACCTCTGATAAGATTTTGATGTGAACTGCCCTATAGGTGGCGCTGCTATGCTACATTTTGCACGATTTTTGCGATAGCTATATCTCAAGAACCAATGCAGCGAACTTCATCAAATTTTAGATTCTGTTACACTAGAATATATAACAAAATTAGACGCTGAATACATTTTGGTATTAACCTTGCAACAGGTGGTGCAGCTATGCTGCATTTTGCACGATTTTTCCGATAGCTATATCTCAACAACCAACGCACAAAATTTCATCAAACTTCAGATTTTGTTACAAAATGACATATAACATAATTACACGATGATTACGTTTTGTTATAAATCCTTCAACTGATGGTGCTGCTGTGCTATATTTTACATGTTTTTTTTTAAACTAGCTATATCTCAAGAACTAATGCAGACAATTTCATCAAACTTCAGATTCTTTTACACCATAACATAATTAGACGTTTTTTACGTTTTGGCATTAATTGTCCAAGATATGGTGTTGCTGTGGTGCGTTTTGCAAATTTTTTGTTATAACTATATCTCAAGAACTAATGGACGAAATTCCATCAAATTTCAGATTCTGTTAGGTCTTGACATAAATAGATGCTTATTAGGTTTTAGTATAAATTACCCAACATGAGGCACTACTAAGCTCATTTTCTCAGAATATTTATTAAATTTTGTGTTTTAGGCTTTTCGGGTACCAGAATCTCATTAGGCTAAGTCAAATGTTCGAGGAAATTCGATAGTGGGTAACTTTGGGGACACCACGTTTTTTTAAAAAATATTAAAATGTACTTATGAGATAGAAGAAAGTTTTGGGATTGACACATCCAACTAGTTTAATTTGTTGACGGTCTCCTATGGAGTTTCGGGAAAAAATCTTCACGGAAATGTATGACTTGTACTATTATATTTATACACTAAGAGTTTCGGGATAATTCTTCATGTATTTTTCTAGATATTTAACAAAATGTCTAAAATCACTAGTGGACGCTCATCAATGACCATGTAGTGTATTTATTGTAAATTATATAAAAGTATATATTTTAAGTGAAAAATGCTCTTTTATTTGTAATATCTATTAAAAAATGCATATTTTAAGTTAATTATACATTATGAAATTTGAAATTTTAATCGACAAAAATTATTTTTAGTTTAATTTTTTGAAGATATTATATTTTTATTTATGAGTTTATGCAATACTAATCCTCATATTTATAATTTAAAATTAAAGCATATTTATTTTTAAAAGGATTATAAATAACTTGCTGCTAAAATTGCATATGTGTGATACTTTTTGAAGAAAATGTATGTTTCAAATTAAAATATTCGATAAAAACTATGAATCAAAAGGTAAGTATATATTTAAAAACAAAGTTTAAAAAAAAATATTTTTATTTATTGAACCTGTCATGTTCTGATACCACCTCTACTAAAGAATGGAATTTCCACTATTTCTCTATTTTTAATATCTTGTATTGTATGGCTGTGTACCAGAATTTCCAAGGTGACATTCCTTCTTTGTGGAAACGGGAATTGACAGATAATCCTATGCAGGTGGTGAATAAGAGAAAGAGAAGATTGCTGAGAGGCATGTCCATCCGTCAGTGAGGTATGCGGATGATCGGCAGTCAAGGAACATGTCACTAATCAAGAAAGGAATGTGGAATGTGCCCAATGAGGCAGCTCCAAAGGGGGTTTATGTTGGGGAAAGCAGTGATTTGAGAAGAGCAAGGCTTGTCTCAGATTAGTTCAGTCCGTACCTGGGTTTCGTACCTAGAGGGTGCTCTGTGTTGTAGAGCGTAAGGAGTGCGTTTCTGGAGAGCAAAGGACACAGACGTCCTGGTGTTAGTGCTCTGGGCCGAGAAGTGCAGGCCGAGAAGTGCAGGCGGAGTATACCTGTGTTGGGAGATTCGTGATTGATCTCCGATAAAGTGAATCTAACGTGCATTGAGTGTAATGTGGAAAGTGTAATTGGAATAGTACACAGCCAAACTTTACTATATTTAATTTAATGTTGAACCGGATCACCTATATCCGAGTTGTAATTGTATATAATTGTAAATAGCGTATTTAGTGTGTACATATATTCTTAATAAACTGATAATTCAGTTAATTGACAGCGTCAGTGTTCATTTACACAAATCTCACAGTGGGTGACCGATATCACCTAGTAATATTGGTGGTGGCAGCTATATCTACCATGGACTTTCTTCAAAGTTGTGTGGACTGAGAGGAACGTCCGACAAATTGTTGGCAGCGTCGAGATAGAATCGCCTGAAACCAGTGACCAGCGAGCCCTGTTGCAGTGTGTTAGTGCCGGATCGTCGAATGTGTGCTAAAGTGTCGTACCATATCGTCGAGTGTATGCTAAAGTATCGTGCCGTATCGTCGAATGTGTGCTAAAGTGTCGTGCCGTATCGTCGAGTGTGTGCTAAAGTATCGTGCCGTATCGTCGAGTGTGTGCTAAAGTATCGCACCGGATCGTCGAGTGTGTGCTAAAGTGTCGTGCCGTATCGTCGAGTGCTTGCTAAAGTGTTGTGCCTGTGCCGTATCAGTATTAGAAAGAACTAAACTGTTGTGCCATATTACCGCTACATCGTGGAACTACCTGTGATTAGAAAAGTACCCCAGCAAATAAAGTATAAGGTAAGGTGTTTTGATCATATCCTTCTGCTGACATCTCGAACCAAAATTTGTTGTTGTATAATTAATAGTAATTTAAGTAAATTGTCTATATTATTTATGTGTTTTATCAATACTTCCTATCTATAAAGTGTTAATAACAATATTGGCTATTATTTTAAGGAAAGGTCATAATAACTTGAGCTAGTATTGACTGTCTATATATTTTCTTTACTAATTCTGTTAATAGTAGTTGGAAGGAATAATTAAATTTACTTAAATTTAAATTATTGTTAAAGTAATATTTAAATGAAGCAATATTGTTTAAGTTTGAAGAGTTGATAACAACATTTGCTTAGAATTTTAATTGCCCAGTAGTAGAAGAAAAAAAAAGGCTCAAAAGAGAGCCATAGTGAAAAAAAAGGCTCAAAAGAGAGCCATAGTGAGGAAAAATAAAAGTAAAGATCTTGTGATCAAAATGTTATATTTGTTTTAAGTGTGAGAACCAGTATTGAAGTCGGAAAGATTTTAGTGAGGATAATGGTTGAAATTTATATATGCATGTTATACAATTTTTCTTTATGTGGATTTTTTTGATTGACATCAGTACTTCTATTCAATTTCAACGTATCAGTATTATTAAAATTGTATGTTGTTATCTAAGTGTATAAATTGAAATCTGTATGGCATAGTAATCAAATCGAATTGTTGTTTTACCTTTTGTTTTATTGGAAGTAAATTGTGTGATATCAATGGTTGAGGAAAATTAGAGTATTCAGTAGGTTAATTAGAAATGAAATGCATTGATTATCTGAAGGGTATTAATTAGTATAATAAGTGGAGAAATAACTGTACTAAGTTAGGAATTTAGGAAATATTAATTTGGTAGGTATAAATATTATTGTAGGGTGGTAATAAAAATCGGTGAAGGTATGGCTTTCTTATTGAAACTAAAAAAGGTGGATCTTCAGGGGATAGCCGAAGAATTGGGTGTTGAATTCACGGAAGATGATACCAGAATTCAGCTTAAGAAAAAGATAATGGACAGTGATGAGTATGACGAGGGGGTTATTAAGGAATTATCTGACGCTATTGTTGCAGAACGATTAGAGCGCGAAGAAAAACAGGAAAAATTAGAACGCGAAAAGTTAGAAAAACAGGAAAAATTAGAACACGAAGAGTTAGAAAAACAGGAAAGGTTAGAGCGTGAAGAAAAGCAGGAAATGTTAGAACGCGAAAAATTGGAAAGAGAAGAAAGGGTTGAAAAATTTAGAATGTAAAGAATTAGAGAAAGCTTGGGAATTAGCTAAAATGGATAGGGGGGATTATTATATTTTAAATGGCTTTTTATATCATAAAGAGAAATTGTTAGGCGAAACTATAGCGCAATTAGTAGTACCCAAAATAAGGAGAGAAGAAATCTTAAAATTAGCGCATAGTTCGGTATTTGGAGGGCATCATGCAGCCAAGAAAACTTTACAGAGAATCAGGTATTCATTTTATTGGGAGGGGATGGCGAAAGAAACTAAACAATTTTGTGAGTCATGTTTAGAGTGCCAATTGACTAGAGGGGTTAAAGTAAATGATAGAGCTCCTATTTCCCCAGTATCGCGGCTGGAACTCCCATTTCAGGTAGTTAATGTTGATTTAATTGGGCCTATTGATCCTAAAAGTTCCCAAGGACATCAGTAGGGGAGAGTGGGGATACTTGAGCATAGGGGATACTTGAGCCACCCCTATTATCTCTACAGTTGATTAATTTTTCTTTCTAAAACTGCCAATATGATAACATATTTATAGTTCTGAACATGTAAAAAAGAAATCACACATCTTGGTACCATTTTGAAAGTATAGTGATTAATAGTTGTCTTTTCCCTATCTGAAAAAAATATTTGGGTGCATGGTTTTTTTGTTTTTTTGTAATCAAAGTTTTGTTTAAAGTTGCAACTATATACATACATTCAATAAGCATAATTTCAATTGTATTTTGAGTCTAAAATAGTTCTAATTGCTGCATGCTTTATTTAGTAAAACTCTGGGAAACAAAAATAGTGATAGTGGGGATACTTGAGCCAATGAGAGTGGGGATACTTGAGCCATGTCTTAACCATCCTCACTAGAAATTAAACATGGGTGAAACAAACAAAAAATAAAATTCCATCCTTATATTCACTAATAGATATTTTTCTGGAGAAAAGGGAGAATAATTTTTCATTTTATTTTTTATCTTAAAAAAATAAAGACCTAAAAATGTTTAAAAATGCATATTTTTTAAATGAAAATGTCTATTTTATTTTTCGATTTGTTCGATTTGACAAACGACCAAAATTCGAACAAAATAGTCTGTCTAGATAAATGTAAACATAGTTTTCAATTTAATTTTCATTAAATGAAAATAACTTTTTAAAACGGTTTTACAGGCTATAATCTCTAATACTTTAATTAGTTAGGTCCAACATAATAAAATATTTATTTTTTAATATAACATATTAAGATTAGTATTTTATATTGAAATCGTAACCTCTGTTGCTGTAACTTTTTTTTTAACTAAGAAAATTGAAGAAAAATTGGTAAAAAGAGCGCACAAAAACAAGAAAAGCAACAAAAATCCCAGTTCAAACTTACCTACATGGAGCCAAAGAGGAAGACAAAATCTTTTCCTGTGAAATCAAAAAAGTGTTTGAAATAGTAGAATGATACATCTGGCTTAAATTCCGACAGCTACGAAACTAAAAGCATGAGTTCGACAATATCATTAGAGGAAAATTCTGTCAATGATGGTGATGATGTGAAAGAAAACCTTCTATTGATGGTTGGTTACTAATAAAATATGCCAGAAAGAAAACTGTAAAAATATTTGTTGGATAAGTGCTTAATATTTTGAAAATGAAATTTGCAAGAAGAATTGCAGATTCCAAATTTAAATGGCTCTGATCTGAGGATGTTTCTACCGTCGTTATAACTGAGGTTCAAATTATCCTTCGACAACCAGTTTTAACGACAAAAAATGATCGTATTACTAGCTTTGTTTTCTTAATTGGTTTTGAACCACTTTACGTTTCATAATTTATCATTCTGTAAAATATTTGTGCAAAAATAAAGCGAAAAAAATTACTTTTGTAGGTATTTTTCCGTAGTGGCTCAAGTATCCCTTCACTATGGCTCACGTATCCCCGCCATGGGGATACTTGAGCCATGATGTAAAACAAAAAATAAACATTTATTATGCATAGAAAAATAGTTCAAAATTTATTGAAAGTGGTTTATAGTTGAAGGAAAAATATCAAATTTTCATTTTCAATGTTTTATTTTATTCTAAAAAAATATAAAAAATTTAAAAAAAATAAAATTCAAAAAATGGCTCAAGTATCCCCATCTTCCCCTATATACTAACTTTAATTGATCAGCATACCAGGTGGGCGGATGCGATCCCTCTAAAAAGTTTAACTGCTAAAACCGCGTGTGATGCGTTACTTCAAATATTTATGAGGACAAGAATTCCAAATGTAATTGCCTGTGATAATGGAACCAATTTCACTGCCGACTTAACGAAAGAATTTGAGAAAAGGTTAGGCGCTAGTCCAAGATTTTCGACCCCACAGTATCCACAGTCTAACGGGCTTGTGGAACGATTTAATCAGACTCTTAAACGTATGTTACATCATACTATTAGAGAAGAAGGAAAAAAGTGGCATGAACAAATACCATTTGTATTATGGGCGTATAGGGAAGTCCCAAATTCTACGACGGGAATCGCACCTTTCCAGTTATTATATGGTAGAGCGCCGGAGGGTCCTTTATCGATTCTCAAGTCATCCTGGGCAGGAGAAAATAAGGGGGCGCAGTTAGATACTACGCCGATTCATGAGTATTTGAATAAACTTAGGGGACGTTTAGAAAGAGCCGCAAATGAGGCAAAATTATCGTCCGAGGTACAACAAAATAGAATGGCGTATCATTATAATTTAAGGTCAAAAGAAAAAACGTTTGAATGAGGTGATAAGGTAATATTTTTAATCCCCGATTCAACTAATAAGTTATATTCTAGATGGCAAGGGCCGGCAACCATAGTCGAAAAACGAAATCAGCATTCGTTTATAGTTGAGTTAGCTGACGGGAGTAGGAAGCATGTGCACCAAAATAAAATACGAGAATTTATTGCTAAATTTAATATCGTTAATATTGTTTTTGAGGGTGATGAGGAATTTGGAGAAGTTGGGGAAATTCCTATTTTGAACCGGGATCAGGAAGTAGAACGAGATATAGAGAGGTTCGAAATAAAAGGGTTATCTAACAATCAAGTCAAAGATATAAAGTCTATTTTGAGGGAGAATAAAGAGGTGTTTATGGGTCCTGTACGACCAGCTGAAGTAGGGGAGCGTCGTATTGATCTTAAACCGGGGGTGGAAAGGAAAAAGCCAAAGTTATATAGTGTACCGGTAGCTTATAAAGAGGAAGTAGATAGGCAGATTCAGGAGTTATTAGAATTAAATCTAATCGAAGTGTCAAATGCTGAAATTAGTCATCCAATTGTTTGTGTGGCGAAAAAAGACGCAACCGTTCGACTCTGTATAGACTATAGAGCTTTAAATTCGGTAACTCAGGTTCCAACCGTTCCAATGAAAGATTCACAAGAAGTCATGTATACCGCAGGGGCGGCTAAATATTTATCATCGATTGATTTATTGAGGGGTTATTGGCAGATTAAAATGGTTGAAGAGTGTAAACATTTGACAGCTTTTACAACGCATAACGGAACTTATCAGTGGCGTACTATGTATTTTGGATTATCAGGGGCGGCTGCCACGTTTCAGAAAGATATGAAGGAAATTCTTCAAGGTCATCGGAGGTATGCGAAAGCATATATTGATGATGTCATCATTTTCTCCGACACCTGGGAAGAGCATTGTGAGCATGTTAGGGCCGTCATTGAAGAACTTAAAAGCAGAAATTTTACGATTAGGCTAGACAAATGTAAATTTGGAGAGAAATTGACTAAGTTTTTAGGTCATGTAATTGGAGGTGGAACGCATGCACCTGATGAAGAAAAAATAGGAGCAATAAGGGATTTAAAAAGACCAAAAACTAAAAGGGAAGTTAGATCTGTTTTGGGATTAATGGGATTTTACCGATCTTATATTCCAAATTATGCCCAAATTGCTATACCATTAACCGAATTAACCAAAGGGAAGGTTAAAAATACTGTACCATGGGATGAAAGAGCAGAAAAAGCATTTAATACTCTTAAAGATGAGCTATGTAAAGTGACGAGTTTGGCTACACCTATCGTAGGCCGGGAATATCAGCTCCACGCAGATGCTTCCGACCTGGCAGTAGGATGTTGTCTTACTCAAAAAGATGAAAAGGGTCAGTTTAAACCGATAGCTTTTGCCAGTCAGAAATTGTCAGGGGCTCAGCGTGCTTGGCCGAGTATAGAGAAAGAGGCTTGGAGTGTTCTCTTCGGGTTGCGGGAGTTTGAAAAATGGACCTATGGATCTCAAATTGAGATCATTACGGATCATAATCCATTAAAATTTCTCACCGAAACAACCCCAAGATCACCCAAACTCACTAGATGGGCTCTTGCTTTGCAACGCTGGAACCAGAGTATTTCTCATCGTCCAGGAGCTCAACATTTAAATGCTGATGCAATTTCCAGGCTACATAGAAAGAGCTGGGAAGAACAACCAGTTGTTAGCCCATCAGTATCAACGACCCAGTAGTGGACAACCTTAAAGGGATGTCATCACACATTTAATTTTTTTTTCTGTGTGTGTGTAAATATTTTTTGAATTTTGTGTTTATAATATTGTATTAACATGTGTATTGTTTATGTGATAATAATATTAGTAGAAGGTTCGGTAGAAATGTCAGTAGGTAATGTTCAGACACCTGGAAATACCTATGTAATAAGCATAATGAAGAAATCTGTAAAGAGACTATTGAACTCTTCTGCGATATTACTATATGTTTGGGGAAAATTAGCCCCTAAAAGGCATATTTTCCGCTAAGGTGGGGGGTGTCAGGTTCTGATACCACCTCTGCTAAAGAATGGAATTTCCACTATTTCTCTATTTTTAATATCTTGTATTGTATGGCTGTGTACCAGAATTTCCAAGGTGACATTCCTTCTTTGTGGAAAGGGGAATTGACAGATAATCCTATGCAGGTGGTGAATAAGAGAAAGAGAAGATTGCTGAGAGGCATGTCCATCCGTCAGTGAGGTATGCGGATGATCGGCAGTCAAGGAACATGTCACTAATCAAGAAAGGAATGTGGAATGTGCCCAATGAGGGAGCTTCAAAGGGGGTTTATGTTGGGGAAAGCAGTGATTTGAGAAGAGCAAGGCTTGTCTCAGATTAGTTCAGTCCGTACCTGGGTTTCGTACCTAGTGGGTGCTCTGTGTTGTAGAGCGTAAGGAGTGCGTTTCTGGAGAGCAAAGGACACAGACGTCCTGGTGTTAGTGCTCTGGGCCG
Source organism: Maratus speculifer (assembly GCA_964019185.1). NCBI lineage: Eukaryota > Metazoa > Arthropoda > Arachnida > Araneae > Salticidae > Maratus > Maratus speculifer. The sequence continues at coordinate 292,860,098 of OZ025294.1, read as the reverse complement.
AGAAGTGCAGGCCGAGAAGTGCAGGCGGAGTATACCTGTGTTGGGAGATTCGTGATTGATCTCCGATAAAGTGAATCTAACGTGCATTGAGTGTAAGGTGGAAAGTGTAATTAGAATAGTACACAGCCAAACTTTACTATATTTAATTTAATGTTGAACCGGATCACCTATATCCGAGTTGTAATTGTATATAATTGTAAATAGCGTATTTAGTGTGTACATATATTCTTAATAAACTGATAATTCAGTTAATTGACAGCGTCAGTGTTCATTTACACAAATCTCACAGTGGGTGACCGATATCACCTAGTAATATTGGTGGTGGCAGCTATATCTACCATGGACTTTCTTCAAAGTTGTGTGGACTGAGAGGAACGTCCGACAAATTGTTGGCAGCGTCGAGATAGAATCGCCTGAAACCAGTGACCAGCGAGCCCTGTTGCAGTGTGTTAGTGCCGGATCGTCGAATGTGTGCTAAAGAGTCGTACCATATCGTCGAGTGTATGCTAAAGTATCGTGCCGTATCGTCGAATGTGTGCTAAAGTGTCGTGCCGTATCGTCGAGTGTGTGCTAAAGTGTCGTGCCGTATCGTCGAGTGTGTGCTAAAGTGTCGTGCCGTATCGTCGAGTGTGTGCTAAAGTATCGTACCGGATCGTCGAGTGTGTGCTAAAGTGTCGTGCCGTATCGTCGAGTGCGTGCTAAAGTGTTGTGCCTGTGCCGTATCAGTATTAGAAAGTATTAGAGAGTATACCTGTGTTGGGAGATTTGTGATTGATCTCCGATAAAGTGAATCTAAAGTGCATTGAGTGTGAGGTGGAAAGTGTAATTGGAATAGTACACAGCCAACCTTTACTGTATTTAATTTAATGTTGAACCTGATCGCCTATATCCGAGTTGTAATTGTATATAATTGTAAATAGCGTATTTAGTGTGTACATATATTCTTAATAAACTGATAATTCAGTTAATTGGCAGCGTCAGTGTTCATTTACACAATCCTCACAGTGGGTGACCGATATCACCTAGTAATATCGGTGGTAGCAGCTATATCTACCACGGACTTTCTTCAAAGTTGTGTGGACTGAGAGGAACGTCCGACAGAACCTTTGGTGTTTTTATTAGTGAATGTATAATTCAAACAGATCTAAAGTAGGTCAGAAATTGCTCAACAAAATATCATAAAACGAAAATTTATAGCCTGTTATGATGCACACATACAACTATTCTATAACTTTCGTATGCTACTCAGATCTCTTGCGTGAAGTCATCTCTTCTTGATGCAGACCCGTAAGAGAAGAAAGTTGTTTTACGACGTCCCCACAAAAAGTCGGCTGTGAAGAACAGATTTGAAAGAAAAATCAGTTGTATTAATACTAAGTACTACTGATTTCTCCAACCCACACTTGAGCATAGTTGAACATAGGAGCACAGTTGACGTCCTATCTGGTCAGTACTATTTTATAATCAAAGGCCAACAGACGCCATTGTCAGCAATAATCACCTGTCCGCTCTTTATAACTGTTACTGTACATTTGAGTTCATACAATTTGATTGGCCTACGTTTGATAGGTCTATAATATGATTGGCTTATGTCACCAAGGCTATTCCTGAAATGATTGCTAAGACAAAAATGTAATATGTATTATAGATTGGTTGACGTAAGTATTTGTCTGTAAATAAGGCTCCTGAAAACATGCCCATTATAGTAGAGGGAAATTATCTTATGTCTTTTAAAGTAAGTTTTTTCTAAAACTAAATATGATTATTAGTATATATGTTCTAAATATACTAATTTCACAGATATTTAAAAGGAAGAGAAGTCAATCTGCGAACTTTTGTTTATGCTAATAAGGTTTGAACAAAAAGTAGGGTTTATTTTATTATTCCAGAATTTATTATATTTAATGCTTATTGCTCTGGTTTACAGGTAACTTAATGATTATTAATTTCTAACATCTTTCATTGTTTTTATGTTTGCTTTTTGTTTTAAAGCATAAGCCGGAAAGAAAATAAAGCACTTTCAGAAAATGTTTTCCAATTATGGAAAAACATCGTTGGAATATACAAAGCAATAACCGTTAAACATTTTCAAAATGAACAATAACGTAGTATTTATGAATAATAATCTTCAATTACCTGAGCATGAGAAGAAGAATAATTATATGTAATTTATTTGGTAAAAATAAAGTTATAACTTTAGTATTCCTACTTCTTGTTCAACTTTTGACGTGTGTCTACCTTGATTTTGTATGTTTGCTTTTATTCTGCATGAATTTTAGAACAGTTTTATTATTATTGTTATAAAACCTCTAATCTCTAGTTTGTTTGTTTTCAATATACATTAAAACTGATTTTTTAAGCATCTCCGTTAATATTTTTTGTTTTTTCGGGAGAGATTCTAATACCTTGCGAATTATTTCTGAAGTCGATTTAAATTTTGTGGAAAAATCAGGATGTTTTAATTCTGTTGTTTTATCTTTTATTCATATTTCTCAAACATTTTATAGATTGTTACTTTTTTCCCCTTCATTTCGAAAATTAAAAAACGTTGTTTTATCTTTTCTGTCAATGTTTTTTTTTTTTCAGTATTGGAAAACACATTTTACAAAAGCTTCCCTTTATTTTCGTTTTTATTTCAGAAATCAATGCAATTTTAATGCATTTTTAGTAAAATGTTGCAATTTTCACAATGCAAATGCACGCTCGAAGAGTCATTATTTTTGCATTTTACAAAGAATGTTTTTGTTTTTTTCATGAGAATAAAAACATAATCCCAATCATTGCCTTTTTCCTTATTTTAATCACAACGATAAAGTAATGTATTACCCCTATTTGAAAATGGCTTTCAAACTATAGCAAAGGATCTTTTGTAAGCTAAAATCCCATATCCAGTTCCATCATGAACCTTTCAGAACCATTTAAAATTACCTCATTTTATCAAAAGTTTCTCTTTCTCTCTCCTTCTTTTTATGTAAATATGTTTTCAAAGTTTATGCAGAAAAAAATACATTAAATCGACTTTTAAGTTAATAATAACTGAAGTTTATGCCGAATTTTCTAAAAACAAATCAGGTTAAATTTTATCAAGCATTAAGCAGTTTTTATGAATATTTTAGCTAAATTTAATTAGAAAGAAAATAAAAAATTTTTTGCATAAAAAGAAATAACTTTTTTAGTAATATTTTTTAAGAACTAAACTTTGCGATTGTTTTACGTGTATACTGTGCTTTAATACAATAAAAGAATATTGGATTAAATTTTTTTAGAATGAATTCTAAAAATAAATGAAATTTCATTTTAGTTTACACACGGTTTATTTCAAACAGGATGAGGAAGGTGGTCTCAAGAGCATTAAATTCTTTATTGATAATATATTTGCTTAGTTTTTGTTAAAATTTAATTTTCAATATGTTGTGTCTCTTCTTTCAATAGTTACATAAGATATGTTGAATTATGAAATATTTTATACTTTGATTTTACTTTAAAATATACATTAAATTTTACTTATAATGTTTTAATTTTTTGAAAATCTTTATCTTGTATCATCTTTTTTTTTTTTAAATAAATTTATAAATTTCATTAGTGAGGCAAAAGAATACATTTACATAATGTATCGATTTTCCGCCTTGTGAATCTGGTTAAAGAACTTTTTTTATTCATAATAGAAAAAAAACATTTTTCCATGGACAAAGATGTGATAAATTTTTATATATTTTTTTACCGAAATATATAAATGTTTTATCTAAGGTTTTAATTAATTTTGATTAATCGTGTTTAAATACGTAAAAAAATGTTTTAAACTTTAAAAAAGTAGCAACATATTTCTTAGAGAAAATTGTATTTATTCATTTATTCGACGAATTTTTGCAGATTCTATTTATTTTCCGTTGAATATAATCGAATTTTTCTTAAATTGACTAGCTTTTGTTTAAAAATTATTAATTTTTTGGAAAAAATAGACTGGGCATCTATTTGTATAACTCAGAAAATGAAAATATTGAAAAACAGTCAAGTACCAGTATTATTCATGCTAGGAAGGTTCCGTACAATAAATATATGAGTTATTAACTGTATTATTTCAAAGAATCATTTTTAAAAGAATTATAAGACTTTAAAATATACAATGCAGTGTTGGGTATAGCTGTATATATTAGAAAAGAATGAATAGGTATACCATAAAAGTTCAAAAAGATGTGAAGCCTAAGTAATATGAAATATTGCTATTCTGTATAACTCTTCTTATAATCTGATCCTAATCCGTTTATCATGTACTTAATTCGTTATTGACAATAAAAGTTGCGCACATTTAAACTTCATTTCAAATTTCATAAAACGAAATTTAGCGCAGTAATCTTTAATGTTCACAATGTAGCTAAAGCAAAATCCTTGATGAAAGTTTAAATTTGAAATTTCATAAAACGAAATTTAGCGTAGTTGTTTTTTATTTTTACAATGTAGCTAAAACAAAATTCTTGATCAAAGTTTACATTTGGAATTGTATTATGCGCGCTTCGAAAGCAGTTCGCAAAATTGCAACGCCACCTTGGCCATGCCGCGTTTTCCAAGACAGAATTTTAGTTAACTTTTAAAGACACGCGAGGCATATTAAGAGATTCACTCAGTGCAAACTACACTGTAAAAAAAAATTCAAGAGGTTACTAAAAATTTCTTAGTAAATTTGTATTCCACAGAATTTTTTAGTAACCATTACAAACTTTTTTTTTGCAAGTGAAACAAACATCTCTTTTGTAAACTGAACAAAAGAATTTTTTCGTATAACTAACATAAAACTTTTTAATATGAGCCACCAAGCAAATTTTAGTAATAGCTCCAAAATTATTTTTAGTAACCATTACGTGTGCCCGAAGGGCAGGAGCCTCCTTCGAGCTGCATCCAGTGGGCAAAAAGACAGACTTCTGAAACGGAAGATTTTCGGGAAAGCCGCACTAGATGGCAGCACCAAACATTGCTACCTGCTCTATTTTAACATGTTTCTAAAGGGGAGGGAAAGTTCAGAGATCATTACCCATGGTAACTGCTACAACAGGATTTTCATAATCCTTTTATTTAACAAGTACTTACATTGCGTACATTCGGTGCATATTTCGTGGCTGCCAGCATCGAACCCAGGTACTTTCAGCCTAGAGTTCGGTGCTATGACCACTATGCTATCACGGCCACACCAAGTGAATTTTAGTAATAGCTATTAAAAATGTAAAACTATTAACTCTATTCGTTGCTAGCTTTTTTCTAGTAATTCTTACAGATTCCTTGTAACCGAGTAAGATTACTAAAAATTTTTTAGTAATTACAAGAATCACATAATTTTTTAGTAGATCGGCCTTTTTCTTTTTACAATGTAGTCGAGAATCCCACAGTCTTTATGTGATTATTTCTAATTAAATTAGTCTGTTTTTTAACCATTTGACGTTTATCGCTTTTATACTGCTACTAAACATAGTAATACAGTAATATAACTTTAAAAGTTGTTATCTAGTCTTTAAAAGTCGTATATATATATATATATATATAGAGAGAGAGAGAGAGAGAGAGAGAGAGAACATAAAAACACATTTTGTATATAAATAGAACTTTGAAAAGGTGTAAAGGTGTTCATATCTGAACATATATAAAATATGTAGAGATAGCTTAAACACTGATTGTAAAGTTTCAGGAAAGTTTATTTTTGCCAATGAAAGAGCGATAAACAGAAGCAACCAGTAATATTAGTAACGATTTTTCTTCCAGTTTTAGAAACGACAATTACAATCCTTTTTTCACTATGTACACGAAAAAGTTGAAGCTACAGCAGCCAATTGATAAGTCGTTCGCTCGAAAAAAAGTCTGTTAACAGCTAGGATAAGGAGTTAAATGCTGTGATGTTAAGAGAATCTACAAGGCTTAGGGCAATATTTAGTTAGAGTAAATTAATAAATTTTCGCATATTTATTTCTGAAAATTGAAGAAAAATCACTTTTATTAAAATTGGTAAACGTCTTTCTGTCTGTGCACAAAAACCACTTGAAGCCGCAAAAACATTTTTCATATTTGACGCAAAAAGATATCAAAATACGAAATGTATCAAAACAAAGCTAATTATTTGTGCACCCGAATATGGTTTTCTCGAAAAATTCCGGCCGTAATTAGCGACGAAATTAATTAAAAACCTCTTTTTTAATGAATTTCAGCTTAATCGGATCAAAAGCAGGTGTCAATTTAACTGAATTTATGTTCTAGGCAATTTTTTTTTTTAAGGCGATATCTTTCCTTATAAAAAAGCCACGAACACGCAAGTTGCATGAAAGAACGTAAAATTTAAAGAGCATTCCGAAATTCTAAAATTTAATTTCACAGCCTTATTTATTTCTCGAAATATCCTTAAAAATCGATTCAAAATTCCTTTTTTTGTATTATTTTTTTCTATCTGTCCGTAGACGCATGTCTGGAATAAGTTGAAATCATTTTACAGCAGCTCGCTATCACTATGTTACTAGAAGAATTTTGAGGGGGTCTGTAACATTTTTCTAACTATCACAAAAATTCGAAACTTTCACTCCTAGATGTAGAAAAAAATCTACTTTAATATTTTTTAAAAATCGTGTTCGTAGCTCAATTAGAACTCAAATTATGAGTTTTTATCGAAATCTTAAAAAATTATTTCATTCGCCGCATCAATTTGAATGACATGCTTTAAAAACAGATGCATTAATTTTTATACGGAAATAAAAACTTTTTAAATATCAATTTTTGAGTTCGGATTTTTTTCTAATTCCGATGTAAACTTTGATTCTATTTAAGAATATTTCTCTGTTTTTTCAATCGGATAAAAATTTTCCGTTATATGAAAATATCCGTTTTTAATTAGCAAAGGATACTTATCATGCGAAGTTGTTCATATTAAAAAAACGAAATATCCCATCAATTTTAAAAGCAAGAAAAAGCTTAAATAAAGTATGGCAGTTGAAATTTAGGATGAAGGGGAAGAGGGCGCTAGAGTTTTTGAAAAAACCGCAGCGTTACTTAAGGTTTTAGCTGGTAATTAAATATTTACCATTATTACGCGATCTGTTTGATATTTTTAGATACATAATAAAACATGATGATAAATATTTAAGAAAAAGGATGCCACATCGCATACCACTATTTTCTAACAGTAATTTTTGTAAAAATGTTAAATTCTTGCAGGAACTGTTTGAAACTTTATGATACTTTATGACACATAATATAAATTTATAAAAATAGTCACATTTCGGGAGGGGGGGGGGGGAGGGGTGCGAACAAAATCAGGAAATATAACAGAAATTAATTCGAGGTTGATCTTTTTCAAGATTTAAGATAGTTTATGACACATGACATAAATTTATAAAGAAAATATTTCGCGTTAAATGCCACTATTAACAAAAAGTATTTTTTATAAAAATCTTTATTCTTCCTTTAAAGCAACGACGCAACGTTGCGAAAAACTATATATCTACATATCTACTCATAGGTTTTTAACGGAGTTTCATTCAGATACAGTTTTGTTAGTAATAGAGTGCGCTCCCTCTTGTTGGAATGTCGAATTAATGTTACGCGAATTAGTTAAAACTAACTGGTTTCGCCCACTGTCAGACTGTCATAGGCAGCGGGGATACGGTTCGAGTTTCTTTTTTTCGAGGTTCGTTCGAAAAGGAGGGTTACATTCGGCAGTGCGTGCGCAGCACACCCACTAATTGTTACCGTAGATATCCGTACACAAAGAGAGCGAATCTCGAACCGTCCTGTGAACGCGCTACCGGATGTGTTTCAGCTTTTTGAACGGAGCTCGAACCATTACGTCGCTGCCGCACCGTCGAATGTGAGTCTCCTTTTCGAATGAAACTCGAAACGTGTCTCAATTTTTTCAATCGGATAAAAACTTTCCGTTTTGTGAAAATAACCGTTTTTAATTCGTATCAGATATAGGTTTTCGTGCACATCAGTTTACGCGAAATTGTTCATATTAAAAAAACGAAGTATCCATCCCTTTTAAACATGAGAAAAAAATTAAATAAAGCATGACACTTGAAACTTAGGATGGGGGGGGGGGGAGAAGGAAGAGGAGCACTGGAATTTTTTTACAAATCTCAGCATTACTTAAGGTTTTAGCTTTTAAATAAATATCACTATTATTACACGATCTGTTTGAAACTTTACTTAAATAATGAAAATGATTATAAATATTTAAAAAAAGTATGCCGCGATGAATACCACTATTTTCTAATAGTAATTTTTGTAAAAATGTTAAATTCTTGATGGAACTATTTGAAACATTATGAAAGTTGAAAAAAATTGAGAAAAAATTAAATAAAGCATGGCACTTGAAATGTAGAATGGGGGGAGAAGGAAGAAGGCTTGGAATTTTTTTTTTAAATCTCAGCATTACTTAAGGTTTTAGCTTTTAAATAAATATCACTATTATTACGCGATCTCTTTGAAACTTTAGATAAATAATGAAAATGATTATAAATATTTTTAAAAAAGTATGCCGCGATGAATACCACTATTTTCTAATAGTAATTTTTGTAAAAATGTTAAATTCTTGATGGAACTATTTGAAACATAATGCTAGTTTATGACACATGATATAAATTAATTAAAACGTCACTTTTCAGGAAGGGAAGGGGGGGTGCGAATAAAATAACAAAATACGACAGTAGTTCTAGATTGATCTATTTGAAACTTTAAAATAGTTTACCACACATGACAAATTGTTTTTAAAAAAATTTCTGCGGTAAATGTTACTATTTACGAATAATAATTTTTTCAAAAATCTTAAATTCTAGCTTTAGAGCCTCCATCTCAAGTAACATATCGTTTTAATTTCGTTCATAAAGGAGAGGCACATCCGGCAGTGCGGGCGCAGCATGACTTCTATACGCTGCCGTAGTCAGCTTGGACACATTTGGAGCTTCGTTCAGAAAGGAGGGACACATCTGGCAGCGCGTGCATGGCACGCCTGCTATACGTTAATGAAGATAGGTGGGAGACGGCTCGAGGTTCTTTCACGTTGAGGTTCATTCTCTTCGAGGTTCCTTAGCTTCGACATTTGTCCGTTTCGAGATTTAAATAAAGGAGGGGCCCGCGACTGGGCGAAGCCAACTAGTTTAAGAATAATATTATATAGACACAATTTATTTTACTATGAAAACCTTCCGAGTTATGGTACTTTAAAAATTTCTTCACTTGCATATATATATATATATATATATATATATATATATATATATATATATATATATATATATATATATATATGACAATTTAAAGTTAGGGGAGCAGAAACATTATCGCCAGGTTTCCCTTTCTCCGCACAGAAGTCATGGCCAGCGAGAAAAAACAAAATAAATAAATGTAGAAGGTCAAAATAATCACTCCTTGGCTGCTGCAAGCTCATTTTATTAAACTGTAGCTATATTAGAGAGAAAAGCTCCTGTTGCAGACGAGATTTTACCGAAACATCCAAAAAATATTCCATCCTTTACTACACAAGCCGTACTCATGCAAGAGCGCACCCAAGAATCCTTCTTCTCATCTCTCTTACCACCTCTCGAGCTTCCTCTTTTAAATCTAAAAAGAAAATTCTAGAACATTCTCTAACCTCAAACCATCATTCTTTTATGTAAACAGAATTCTTGTCCAGCTATGAGACTATTTTCCACAGACTATAATTTTATTTTTTTTTAAATATTATTTAACCAATTTATAATCGACTCAGAATTTCTTAGGCAGACGATTTTTATAGATGATTAATTTTAAGAGAAAAATGTAAGAAATGAATTTATTGATATGCACACTATCAAAGGTTGACGGAGGGAAAATAAATAAATAGATAAAATAAAATAATGATATTTTTTGAAAGGTATGGTTTTGGAATAAATTTAATAAGACTTTCTTAAAAAGGGTTGATAAAAACATAGAAGAAATGAGTTTTATTTGGAATATTAAGAAATAAAGTTTAATTAAGAATATTTTAAATTTAGAGCCATCTTTTTAAATTTTCGCATACTGGAATAATGTTTTTTAAGGCAAATTAAGAATTTATATCGTCTGCATAAAGATTAACAGATTAGATCTAGAAACAAGATTTTAATTTAATAATTTGAAGTAAGTACGGAATATTATTATAAGAAAATTAAGATAGTATAAAGGTTAGTTTTGGCGAAAAAAATTTAAAATTTGTAATATATATATATATATATATATATATATATATATATATATATATATATATATATATTACGAAGATGAAACCACACACTCCATTTGTAGTTCCAAAGTATTTGGGACCTGAAGATTCTGCTTTGGTTCTACAAATTTCATTTGTATTCATATTATTCTTTTTTCCTTCCATGTTCAATGTGCTATAAGTTATTAAATTCAATGGTTAATTTCAAATGGTTAATATTGTTTACTATAATTCAATTTAATTCTTCGTTTTGGTTTATTGTTTTGTTGATAAAATCCATTGGTGAATCTTGTCTACTTTTAATGGTATTATATTAGCATTCAAATTATTATGCTGCTCCGCGCGTGTAATTATGAATGTATACAATTTGATATTTGATATCTTTTCATTTTGAATAGTCATAATGAATTTTTTCCTATTGTGATATCTTATATATAATTAATATATAACATCCGTTGCTAATAGCAATTTTATAAATATGGTGCGCATAGGTAATTGCTGCTATCCGCATAATCTTTGTGTATTGTCTGTGAGATTTCTACAATGTAGTTTTCCGTTACCATTTAATAGGATTTCCATTAAGAGTTGCAAATCGTTTCATCATGAATATTATATGTGGTATATTTATAATATTTTAACTGTTAATTTTGCTATTATGTTTAATTCATTGTCTTGATATATGGTATATTAAATGTCAAAATCAATATTCATTATTTATTATTTTTTAATATTAAAGTAATACATTGAAATTATCATTATTTATTATTTTTTTTTATATTAAATAAATACATTTAAATTATGATTAGTTAAGCCTATGGGAAATGTAGTAACAATGTGAGCATTGTGCTGAGATGTTAATTGGATAAGTTTGTGGATTATTATGTACGGTGATTTTTTTCACTTTTAAATGAGTCGATTTTGTGATTTTGCATTTATTGTACTGTGAGTACTATGATTCTTATTATATGTGGTGTGGGATGGTAGTATTATGGTCGTGTATTGTTTCCTTTTGGAGGTTTGAGTACTGCTTTAAAGCTTTGTACATATTGTATCTATTTTCATTTTATAGTTGTATTATTCTAGATCCTTTTCTTTAGTAAATTATATTAGTCAAGATACTCGATTATTTAATTGTAATTTTTCTATTTTTATCTTTTTATTATATTTGTATTATCTCTTATATTATGGCAGTACTTAGTAAAAATCTCGATCCTGGCAAGATACACAATGCTTCTTTGCAGTGTAGTGCCCGGTACAGGAGCAATAATAGGGTTACTCCTGGACCGTCATCCAGTTTCCATATACATGCTCCTCCTCCTCAATTATATTTTCAGAAATGTTCTGATATCCGATGTAAAACTTGTCCATCTGCTTCTCAGTCACAAATCGTATCAGATCCTCATATTTCTATTTTTTGTAAGGCTTTTAATGTAATTTATAGTATAAAGTGTAACATTTGCAATTTGAAATATATTGGTGAAACTTCTGGTCCTCTTCATATACGCATGAATCAACATCGGTCAGATTCTGATAAAAATTTAGCAAAAAATATACAGTCTACAGCTGAAATACAGCATTTTCATAAACATAAATTTAAAAATACTACTATTGAAATAATACAAATTCAGAAAAATAAATCTGAGCGTCTCTATTTAGAGTCTTCATATATGAAATATTATAATACAATTTATCCTTATGGTCTTAATAGTGAGGTTTTTAAAAGATCTGTTAAAGTTTTTTCATCTATAAATGATACTACAGATTATTCTCCCATTTATCATAGTTTAAATCATCTTATAAATCCTAAAACTACACGTAACAAAAGAGGAAAAGGTTCATCTTCTAGTATTACTCCTAAAAACATTATAATTCAACAAATTAATAATCTGCATCGTAATTATTTAAAAAATTACAATTGGTTTCTAATACGTAAATATATTTTTGGAATAAAAAAGAAACATATAGTACAATATTTAAATATTTTTCTCAGTAAAACTTACTCTAAACATTTTTCAGATGTTTTTTATGATCTCATTATGACTCGTGTCAACCTTTACAATATAAATTTACTAAAAAAACCTAAAAATCTACAAACTAATACTCAAATGGTAATTACTTTTTCTAATCCAATATTTAATAAAATCAATATTAATTCCATATTAAATGATAAAAACTGTCAATTTCCTATTAATAATATTCATGTTTCTAAAACCTTTAAGTATCCCATCTCTATCGGCAGAACGATTTTTAACTATAATTCTTTCGCTAAATCTTCTTTTGATGCTAGTACTTTACCCTGTAAATGCAATGACCCCTCTCTACAAAAATATATAAATAAAGATCATGGACATATTATTACTGGTAATCTTAATCTTGTAGATGATTTACAACTTAGAAGAATTATGGGTTATGGGACCAAGTACAGAATTCCATCCAAATTAAACATTAAATCTATCATAAAACAATTTACATATGATATAGATATATTTATTTATAAACTTGCAATTTATTATAATAAACCCATTGAATATTTTAATCAATGGAAAATATTAGTTATCGATAAATTAACTAGGTCCTTAAAATATAATATTTCACACCTAGAATATGTAAATACACAGCATCTGTTTAAGCAAATCAATAAATTACAACAAAACTTTGTAATAACTTATGTTGATAAATCTCCTAATAATTATGCCATTATTTGTAAATCTTATTATCACCAACTGCTTAAATCTAGTATATCTAATAATAACACATTCCAAATAATTAATGATAACTTACTTGCCAATAATCGTAAAATTAAAGGATTCTATAAATTGTTAGACATTAACCCTACTAACTTTAAATATCCTTATCTAGTCCTTATACCCAAATTTCATAAGCATCCTGTTAAATTCAGAACTGTTACAATTGGTTGCAATACTTATAATAATGCTGCTAACAAACTTCTATTAGTAATTCTTAATCAAATATATAATATTACAAAAAAAAGTGATAATACACATTGCATAAAAAATAGTTATGAACTGGTCCATATTATGAAAAATCTTAAATGTATAAAAAATATCACTACCTATGATTTTAAAGATTTATTTAATAATATCGATTTATCGGATTTACATAATATCATAAATGAGCTTTTTAAAAAATATCAACACGAGTTGGACATATCACATAATATCGATTCTGATTATTTTCATACCTTAACTAATTTCATTATCTGTAATAATTTTATCATGCATGATAACAATATATATATTCAAAATGTTGGTATACCACAAGGTGGTAGTACATCTAGTGTATTATCTGACTTATACTTATATTATTATGAACGTCATTATTTAAATAATACAATACATTTATATCGATATATAGATGATGTAATTTTAATTGATACTGATAACACCTGTATATCTCAATTCCCTGTTGATTATCCTTCTAATCTAGAACTTTCAAAAAACCTACTTTTTAATAATACAATCAATTTCTTAGATATTAAAATTATATTAAAAGAGAACAAATTTATAACTGATATTTATGACAAAAGGAAAGAATTTAATTTTAAAGTTAATACCTTTACTAATTTTAAATCATGTCTTCATAATTCTGTATATCGTAATATAATACTTAACCATTTATATAGAATAAAATGTCTATGTTCTTCCCATTTAATTAATACTAATATTAAAAAGCTTGTATATGATGCTATAAATAATGGTTATCCTAAAAAATTCATATATTCTTTAATTTATAATTAGATATTACATGATCTTATAATTAATTCCTTGCGTAAAAAATGTATAAAAAATTATAAAACATAAAAATAATAATAAAAAATTAAAAATGTTAAAAAGTAATAATATATATATATATATATAGGTTGGTTGGGTGGGTAGATGTTAGAGTACGGAGGAGGGTGGTGTTGTCTGGATAAAAACGCAAAGGTTAATTATTTATAAAAAAAAAAATTTGAGAGTGGGTTATTTATTTTAACATAATTTTTAAACTGTTTAATTTACACCAATATAGGGATATTTGTCTAGTTATATCTATAGTTAAATAGCTATATTTTAATTATCAAATTATTTTTAATGTTATTGATATAATTTTTGGTATTATTATTAATAATATTATTACTATTATTATTTTTTTTATTTATCTTTTATTTTATTTTTTTAATTTTTATTATCCTATATTAAGATAATGAGTTTTTACCATGTAAAGTCACAATAAATGCTACTGATTAAAGTAACAATAATGTATTTTAAGTTATATGTTAATATGAATGTTATCTCTTAATTCTAATTTTAATCATTTTATTAATTTAATGTTAATATCGATTATTTATTATTTTTCCGGTTCAATTATATTTCCATTCAGCTTTATCTTTTTTGTTTGTTATGGATAACTATTATTTTTACTTACTTTCAACTCCTTTTTGTAAAATATCTTTGTTCCTTGTTTAATAATTTGGTTTTTGTGTGATGGTAGTCCCAAATTCGTATTGTTTTGCTTTTTCATGGCAAATACGAAGATGAAACCACACACTCCATTTGTAGTTCCAAAGTATTTGGGACCTGAAGATTCTGCTTTGGTTCTACAAATTTCATTTGTATTCATATTATTCTTTTTTCCTTCCATGTTCAATGTGCTATAAGTTATTAAATTCAATGGTTAATTTCAAATGGTTAATATTGTTTACTATAATTCAATTTAATTCTTCGTTTTGGTTTATTGTTTTGTTGATAAAATCCATTGGTAATCTTGTCTACTTTTAATGGTATTATATATATATATATACAGATATATGAATTAACGCTTCTTAATAGCCAGAAAAATTGAATATCTATAAAATAAAATTAATTCTCATTAGCGCAAGCCATAAACTGTAAATGATCTCAAAAATCTATATTTTGAATAACTCGATATATTTTTAATAAGTCATGTGAGGACCATATTTTTTAAGTTATTTATCTTACATTATTTTTTTTTAATCAAATATTAAATACGAACTTTTAAATGAACTAACAAAAAATGATTTTAAGATATAATACTGGCCAGGTGGGGTAACAGTTTATAATCATAAAATAAGCAGTAATATATTATCATATAAATGAATTAAACCGTATATTACAGCTTAACGGAACATTACTTTCTAATTTTAAAGTTTATTACTTTTAATTTTACTAGAGTAAGACTTTATTAGATACGTGCGGAAAGAATACGGTCTGTTATATGGCACCACCGTCGGAGACTCCATAATACCCACCATCACAGATCCTCCTTTAATCATCTCCCGGAAAAACCCGGTTGAACCATCAAGAGGATTCCCAGTCTTAAGTTACAAACAGACGAACCTACTAACTGTTAGCAGCACTGGCATCATTAATTGTGCCGACGCGTCACCTCTAATGGCATTTAAGGGAAGAGGACTGATATCCTACAAAACAGGAACCTTTCTCTCAAGTGGGGATGATCTCTGTACCTTCTGACCAATTGTATATTATCTCTCATTCTATTGTGAATAAACCGCAGAAGGGTCCTAAAGAAAGATTTCCTAGAACTTGATTCAAGGCTGGCAAACTGCACTTTTTACGACAGAAACTGCCGACAACATTGCTGCCAGCAGTTTTTGCCATAAATTTCAGGGATTTTTTTAAACTGTTTTCTAACCAAGGAGGCTTCAGACCTATAAAGTATCCTTGCTAAGTCAAAGTAGCCCACTAGACCGAAGAGACCATATAAAATAATCCGGAGGCTACGACAAGGTACCCAATCAGTGTTTCAGAGAAGGGTCAGAACAGATCCAATCGAAAGCAGAAGATCCATTGCTTCATCAACTCCTAATTGTAAAGATCTCATAAGAGGAGACCGTGCTCGAAAACTGAGAGTTATTCCGACCCTCCCCCCCGCCCTTGTCATATTACCGCCAGCCTGTACTATAATAAAACTGCCAGTATTATACTGTAAAATAAACATTTTTTTTTTCAGTGTATGCAGTCTTCTGAACACTAGAACGCCCGGAATTTTTACTCAAATTTGATAATAACATTTCGCTCCAGAATTTTTATTCAAAAATTTTTAATTGATTTATTTTACGTAAACCCTCATGGTTTAAATTTAACTTATTTCAAGAAAAAAACTAGCCCCAATTGAAATTTCATCACATGGTCGGAGTCAAATCGATTCCTTCTAGGAGTTCTGTGTTAATAAATACTTTTTTTCTTGTTATAAAATGTAATTCAATTTAAAAAATAGTTTTAGGATATTTGTTATATTTACTTATAGTCAAATATATATAGTCATAAAGTCTTGTGAAATTCTGTGCATTAGTTCTTGACAAAGAGAGCCCACAAATTTTTTGTCACATACATACAGACTCACAGACAGACATTTTGTAAAAAACATGTTTTCGGGTTTTCTGATCCCTAAAACGTATAAATCCATCGAAAACCGGATTTCGAAAATTTTCACGAATCCAATACCTTCTTCTTGTAAAGGTAGAAGAAAATAAAAAAAGAAATGTTTCCTATTTTCTCAATAAAATATCTTTTTAATAAGGGCGATAAGAAAGACATATCAGCTGATAGACATATCTAAAATCAACGTACGAGAGTTAGCAAGCTAAATTTTTCAATTGATAACACTTTTTTATCTGTAAAATAAGACGTACATATTTTTGTTCCAAGGTTGATTTTACAGAAAGTATATTCAATTATCAGTTTTTCTGAAAGAGTTAATAAAACAATTCGAAATTAAAACATTCCACAGATCTTGGATTATAATTAGTGTTTTGTAAGTATTTATTTGCTAAGTTATTCTTAGAGATTTTTAATAATGTGTCACAAAATCTAAATTGTTTCTTTTTTTTTCATACATTAAATTCGAGGTAAAAATAGACTTTGTCATTCAATTTTAGATAATCTTTTGTAGCTGTTTTTAAAATTCAAAGTATTATATATAAGACCATTAATAGTAAACAATATAAACCATTTCAAATTAACCATTGAATTTGATATAGAACATTGAATATGGGAGGAAAATAATAATAATAATAATAATAACAAAAACAATAATTAATTTTAAATATAATATTAAATCACAAACTATATGCATGATGAAATGTTATTGCTACTCTTAATGGAAAATCCTTTAAGTGGTATCGGAGAACTACATAGTAGAAATCTTTCTGAGAGTACACAAAGGTTATGCGCATCGCAGCAATTACCTTTGCGCACGATATTTATAAAATTGCTAAATTTAGCGACTGATGTTGTATATTAAAAAACATTTATATGATACCTTAATAGAAAAAAATCGTAATGAATATTCAAAATGAAAAGATATCAATTACAAATATCAAATTTTATACATTCATAATTACTTGCGCTAAAGCAGCATAATAATTTGAATGCTAATATAAGACCATTAATAGTAAACAATATTAACCATTTAAAATTAACCATTGAATTTAATATAGCACATTGAATATGGAAGGGAAAAAAATAATAATAAAAACAATAATTAATCTTAAATATAATATTAAATCACAAATTATATGTATGATGAAACGTTATATAATACTTATTTTGTCTTGAAATTTAATTATTTGCAGGACTTTTGTGTTAGATAAAAAAAATTTCTTTTTGATATTATATTTCGGAATTAAGGATTAAAATCCTACAGTGGCGTGTATATGTGTGTGTTAAAGTAAAATGAAAATAATTTGGTACATTTACATGAGAATGTACACAAACATTTGCAAGAAAAATTTTAAAGATAAATCTTCTATGCATTATAGTTTGCGAAATCAATATTATTAAGAAATATTCAATATTTATAAAGAATTCGTTTTGATACACATAATAAAACCCTTTGTTTTTAGTATTTTGATTTTTAAAAATGTTAAATTACAAAATGGAATGATTTTACTTTATTATTGTTACTATTATTTATTTTAATAATAGAATTTTTAAAATTACCTTTTACTCTCTTACACTTAAAATAAAATAAATAAATAAAAAAATATGTGAATTAACATAAAATTTATGATAATTTCACTAAACAGGTCGCTTTTTAAAAACCAATTTTATATTACATAATCTATTACTATGTAAAATAAATGAAAATTTATGCACCTTTTGATACTTCTTGCATTACAAGTTCTTTCTTTTCAAAAACTTCTGCAAAAGAACCATTAAAAATAAATTATCACATACTTTATTTTAGATTGCATAATGAATGATTTCATAGTACGGGGGAAAAGTTTAAATCCAGACTTTAAATGACCTAGTTGGATAAGCAGAGAGAAATGAACCCCATGACCGATGTTTAAAATAATATGTTTGATACGAAGTCTCATCATGAGAAAACAAAATACTTAATATTTTTCTATGCTTATTTGCAGAAAAATTAGTAGAGTTGATCACTTTTTCCCAGGATTGTGCAGACATTATTATACTGTCTTCCCTAAAGTTTTCTTGAGTAATTATAGTGATATTCTGAGCAATTAGTATTATTGTATTATTTAAGTCTTATAAGATAATATTTATAAATGTTCCTTGCAACGTTATGCTTCCTTCACTTACAGTTTTCTCGAATAACTTTCATAAAATTATTCACTTTCAAGTTATTAAACTTTCTTTTAAGATTATATTTATAAATAATACACGTAATACTAACTAAGCTTTTTTTCAACGAAAAATGTGCAAGCATTTTTATAAATGTATATACAAATATTATAACAGATATACATACAATAAATACAATAAACACCACTGGAAGGGAAAAATATCCAGGGCTAGGAATTGAACGCGGGACACAGTACATCAGGCTGTTGCTCTCTCCAATGAGCTACTCTGGCCAATACCACAATTTTTTCACTAATAAACCAAGTTCGGGAAAGTCATCAGCCATCTATAAGACAGCCTTGGTCTATACGATGTGATACCGAGTTGGATTTCTACCTCAGGCTAGTTTTTCATTGCAGTTGAGTTTATTGTGTTTATTATAAGTAAGTCTGTATAATATTTGTATATGCTTTTATGATTTGAAAACAGGCGTTATTTGTGTGTGTGTGTTTTAATATTTTTATACTTTATTCACTTAAAGTTTTCTTATCTTAAATAACTAAAGTTACTTAAGGTAAGAAAACTTGTAAGTAAATCTTATTATTTACCAAATCATATAAATTTATATTTCTTAATGATACAGATAGTATCAGTTAAGCATTTTTTCCCATGAACATTGTATTTTTTGTAGATAACAATGTCAGTTTTAGCAAGAAGAATAATCCCTTCAAAACAGCATGTACAAAAAATACTAAGCATTCAACAGCATAAATTCGTGAGGAACATAACTACAGCCACCGCAACAGAAAATTATGAAGACCCTGCACTCGCAACAGCTAAACCGTTTGAGGAAATTCCAAGCATACCAATGTTACCTATTATAGGT
This sequence comes from Maratus speculifer, assembly GCA_964019185.1. Classification (NCBI taxonomy): domain Eukaryota; kingdom Metazoa; phylum Arthropoda; class Arachnida; order Araneae; family Salticidae; genus Maratus; species Maratus speculifer. The sequence goes on along the minus strand of OZ025294.1, from coordinate 292,840,435 downwards.
AGCTCCTGGGTTTACTTCCCATTTATCGGTAAGTACGTTTAAGTTAAGCTCAAAAGTTATTTACAGTAAAACCCCGCTAATTCGGACCCCGATAATCCGGATCTCCGGATAATTCGGATCAGTTTGGTCATTTTTTTTTTTTTTTTTTTTTTTCAAGTTTGAGAATCGATTGGCTAATTTCCATAACATTAACTTGTTTCATCGTCGTATTCTAAATTTAAAAAAACTCTGACATGTTTTCGGAATAATTAAACAAAGTAAACATTATTACTGTCTGCAAATATTCAATAAGTTTAACATAAAGGTGATTTTCTGTTAGTATGTTATATTTGATTTCATTTTTTTTTTTCTTATTCTCCGGATAATCCGGATTTTCGATAATCCGGATTGGGTCTGGTCCCAATTAATCCGAATTACCAGGGTTTTACTGTATTAATAAAAAAATAAAAACTATGTAATGCTAAACGCCTATATCACAATGTCAAAATTTTAAATACCAACATACTTAAGGGAGACCCGTACCCCATTTTCGGCCAAAAATCATCAAAAGCTCAAAAAAGTTTTTTTCTCAGAAAACGATAAAATACATATTTGCAAATATCCATGCAAAATTTCAGAACTCGGGGAAACTTGGAACAGGTAGAAAATGAGCTTTTTAAATTGTACTCACTATAGAGTTTAAAGGACTAGCGGCCATTTAAAACGTGTTTTCCTGAAAATGACTTTTTTCATATTTTGCCTAATTTCAAAGTACTAAGGCTCAGTGGTAAAATGATTTAGAAACAAAGTGTTTATGTTTTTAGAATCTTTAAAAAATTTGCAACAAAAGTAAGGAGAGATATTTTTTTTAACTATTTCTGAAAATTTTACATAAATTGGTAAACATGAAAATTATGACGAGTTTAAGGAAATTTACCATGCGTATTTTTATTTTTTTTTTTTTTTTAGCCGATTAAAATAGAAAATTAAAAATATCTCTCCTTAGTTCTTTTCTATATACTATAACACTATTTAAGAAATTTTAGTAATACCAAAATATTGAAAATTGAATGAGGAGTAGTAATTTTAAAAAGTGTATTTTTCAACAAAAAAAAAATCATAAAAATCCCAATAAAAAATACACTTTTTAATAAAAAGTGAATTTTTTTACTAATTATTCCTCACAAGAAGATTCTTAAATAGTACACCAAAATTCATTACTTTAAAATCAATAATAAAAATTTGAGGTTTTTTCTTACGGGTCTCCCTTAACAAATGTAACGATGAAACGGAAAAGTGCTTTCAAACAAACTAAAATTCAAGTTATCAAATTCTCTTAATATGAATTGCTCCGAAAGCTCTGATTTTAAATGTTATTACTATGACTTTCCTTTTTTTCCTTTTTTTAATTTTTCCTTCTTCAATAGAAGAAGGTATTGTAATTAAAATTTTTTCAACTTCCAATTTTTTACGAATTCGGACGTTTTAGGGGTCAAAGATTCCAAAAAACATATTTATACGAAATGTCTGTCTGTCTTTATGTCTGTACGTTGCCATTGTCCCATCGGAAAGTACATGAGGCTATGTATAGAAATGAACCAATTTTTTTTTTTTTTTTTTTTTTTTTTTTTTTTTTGCATGTATTTGATTGTGGCAAACAGATCCGCGTTCAGTTTAGAAAAAATCTGCCATAAACGGGTGCCGTAATGGCAATTTTTGTGCCATTTTCATTATTGTACCGTCAAAAAGTGTATGAAGAACACAGAATTGAACCCGATTTTTTGTGTATATTTTTTGCAATAGCCAGCAGGTCCTCCTTCGATTTGGAAATACTCTACCGGAAGAGGGCGCTGTTATAGTCATGTCTGTGATTTTCATTATTGTACCAGCAATAAGCGTATGAAGTTATGCACAGAATTGAATCAATCTTTTTGTGTATGTTTTTGGTTATGGCCATTTGGTCTTCCCTGAATTTGAAATTATTCCGCCGGAAGGAAGTGCTATAATATCATAATATCAATTTTTGTGCCATTTTCTTTGTTTCGAAATCATTTACCTCGTAACTCCATATACTTTCGAAAGGTATATGAAGTTACGAATTAATTAGTATGTTTTTAGCTATGGCCAGTAGGTCCACCTTAAATATGGAAATATTTCGCCGGAAAGAGACTGTGATAGCGATTTTTAAATAATTCTCTCGGTTTTTCGTAGTTCTGTTGTCCGTCGATGCCTCATGCGGCGATAGGAACTCATGTCTTGCTAAGTAGGCCATTCGCAAACAGCTGATATACAGGGTGGTTAGTTACTAACGTCAGGTGTTCAGAGCCCTCTAGCGAGTAAAGTTTTGGGCGAAACATAACCATATTTGATCAGCATACATAGTAGACCATGGGATTTCGAATTCTTAAAAAAATAAAGAAAAAAAAAGTTTAAAAAATCGCCACTAGGGGCAATTTTAGTTAAAATGCGACTAAAATGCATTTAATTTGCATAAAATGGGCAATTTTGGCGCACCAAAATTGTATTAGTGTAAATGTTGAATTATTAAATGGCAAAAAATTCAGTACAGGTCAATTTCATACTGCTGGAATACTGCCCGAGCGCTGATGGTACCTGCACATTTTTCGTCTCTTGTTCGACAATAGCAGTTACAACTTCGTCAACTTGTTATTGACTAGTCACTTTGCGGCCTAGGCTTTGTTGCCGCATAGTTTCAAATTGATGAATCATCTTTTGTAAATTTGGTATGCTCATCGGTTCTTTTGGCAAATTCTGTAATCGGTGAAATTCAGGTCGAGCATCATTGCAATTCTCGTTCTGCTGATAACGCAGCTTGACTAGGAAAGTATGGTGAGAGTTCATAATGATGAGAACTCTCCCAGCCTTTCCTTTTATACTCATGATTGCTATACACAACTGATTTTATGCAAATTAATGCATTTTAGTCGGTAAACAACGCTAAAATTGCCCCTAGTGGCGATTTTTAAAACTTTTTATTTAATTTTTTTTTAAGAGTTCGAAATCCTATGGTCTAGTATGTATGCTGATCAAATTTGGTTATGTTTTGACCAAAACTTTACTCGCTAGAGGGCTCTGAACACCTGACGTTAATAATTAACCCCCCTGTATAACAGAGTAACGAAAAACTATTGATTTTAATAAATATCATTATGCATTAACTCGTTTTTACTCCGATTAATTAACTGAAGCAGAAATTTAAGATGAAAATAAAAGTTACTATAGTATTGAACTAATAATACAGCATCATTAACATCTGTAACTACATTTTTAAAATAAGGTACCCTGGGGTAATAACGCCACGTTAAGGTTCTACCAATTTTCACGGCTCAGTTTTAGCTTGTATTTTTCAAACAAATATATGATTTGATACAGCAACTCATTGAGTATCTATATAAAAAAAATAACTTAACAGATATGAATACATAAAATGTAATGGCGTGATTTCTTGACCAATGCTATTTGGCGTTATTACCCACCTATATGGGTAATAACGCCATGCAAACAAAACTATGAAATAATCTGGAATAATTTAATGTAGATTGCCCAATTCTAAAAATACAAACTCTCAGCTCTAGAAATTGACAAATTGCATCCTAAGCTATTGAAAATGTTCAATTTTTTGTGAAAGTGTAAGAAAAATAAAGGTGTGTGTGTGTGGGGGGGGGGGGGGAGGATGAGGCAAAAGAATATCAGACCGTGAGCTTCTTTTTGCTTAAAAAGGACCGCTTAAATAGAATTATTAGAAACATTGCACAGTTTTAACTGTGTTTATTTGAATCAGTATTTAGGATGTAGCTCGGCCACTGTAGGGAATCAACCGGGGTATTAATGTAAATGATTGGCGTTATTACCCCGGTATAGTTATTGCGCAGTGCATTTTAAATTACAAATTATCTCGAGAAGATATCCAAAATCTTCAACAATATTTTAAAAGTACATGAAATGCACTACAAATTTATGTAATTAACAAAGTATTTCCGGATAAAAAGATAGTCTTCACATCACAACACGTATCTCGCAAATTTTAGATCAAGCGTTAATTTTAGTTGTTTGTAAAAACAATAAGACCTAAAAATGAAACAAATTAACTTGAAGCTGTTTTTTGCGATTTATACGACTCAAAACCCTTCTGCGCAGAACACATGGGTGTCATTTACCTGATTATTTCATAATTATGCAAAATATAAGCACTTGGCGTTATTACCCCGTCTGGCGTTATTACCCCAGGGTACCTTATTAAAATGTATGAAATAAAAGCAAGTTTTGGTTTTGGCGCATCAAACTAGTTAAATTTAAAACAAATATCAATAGTCTTTTCTTTGAAAGATCGCATTAATCTCAAAATATTTGAAATTTAAACTTTTTAGATATTAAATTCTTATTTTTTTCTGGACATTTTGATGTTTTTTTTTTTTTTTTTTTTTTTTTTGTAAACTGTCATTAGAACAGAAATTTTGGACTTTTAGATTTGTACCTGTTTAATAACTGAAGCGTTGTTTTTGAAGTTTTGAAGTCATTTTTCTTCAAATGACGATGTTGGGCCTAATGCACACGATATCTCAAAAACTTCTAAAACTTTTTTCATGAAATTTTCAAAATATGTGATTCATGTTAGTCTGCATGAACTGAAACAAAAATTAGTTTTTTTCATTCTTAAAAAAAAAGAAAAAGAAAACAAAATGGTGATTATTTTGTTGAAATTTTCAAAATTTTGCACTAGCTTAAGATATTTTGTATTAAAAACAAAAAAAATGCTTTAATCCTTTCGGGTTCGATTTTTTTCTTTTCAATTTTTAGAAAAATTTATTTTTATTTTAATAACACCAACACTACCTATCCAAATAGATTAATTAAAGTTTAACGAATATTTCATTATCTGAAACATAATGAATATTATTGTTTTGCATGCTATTCAATTCACATTCATATATGACAATTGGCTATAAAGGAGGAATTTTTAGAGATGTTTAGAAATATTATACTGTAACAAGATTTAACTGATATTACAACTTTCTAATACTTTATTACCCTGAATAAAATTTTTCTCTAGTTTAAACCAAATTTTGGTGCACAGTAGCTGCTACCATAAGATGGCGAAATTTCGTACCAACATTTGGAGCTTCCTGTTTCAACCTCGTAGGAACTATTGGAACTATGTTTCAAGAGCAGCTTCAAATATTGCTTCAAGATTTCACCACATTACAGGGGCAGCTATTAAGCACAAAAATTTGGCTCAAACTACGACAAGATTTTTAACAGCATACACACGATTCTTTCAGGAAAATAACTTTTATTTTAAACTTAAAGAATGAAATGTATGTTTAAAATAAAAAAATTGCAAACCGTGGAAAGAGAGTTAAGCAAGTCTTTATTATTATTGTTATCATAGCAAACGCGGTAGCGTTTGGTATAATATGTTTAAGAAATAGAAAATGAGAACGTCATTTTGAAATTTCTGGCGAACCAGTTGACGTACGACAGTGATTTTGTTTTCAAAATATAGAACTCGACGAGACGAATAAAATGATAGCATTAAAAAAATATCGCAGTTTACTGTAGTTTTTTATTTAACTTTTAGCGAACAAAATGAAGACGAAAAATTTAACAAGCAATAGCTAACGTTATTATGAATGGATTAACTTCGTTTTTGGTTTATTTTTATCGTCTTGATAAAACTTAGAATTGTTTTTTTTTTTTTTTTTTTTTTTTTTTTTCATCTTTGTATGTCTGATGATTTCTGAGAAAATCGAATTTATGTCTTAAACCTCCAGTTGAATATTGTCATTTGCTGTTGTGATTCTAGTTTTTTTTTTTTATTCATTGCCACCAAATTTAATATAAAAATTGTCATGTATGTATCACAATCCATTCAAATTAAACAAATCACGTGAAAAACATGGTTATTTGTTTTTATTGCGAAACTTTTAGTTTCAGTTCTTCAAATAATAAAGTTGTAAACGCAGTGTTTTTTTTTTTTTTTTTTTTTTTTTTTTTTTTTTTTTTTAAATCCATGGTTAATTTTTCAAATAACATGCATTTTATATGACCATGGGATGATTTTCTCGAGTGTCCTAACATTTTAAATTTTAGTAGTAGAAAAAAATGGGAAAAAAAGTATCTGGGAAAAGCAAAATTTCTTTTCAGAAACTAAATGTAAGATTTTTTAATTATGATCATATAACGTCCTAATTTACATAAGGAAAAAATATAGAGTAAAACAAAAACTTCACATTCTATCCATATCTTAAATAGCATTCAATTGATTTTAAATAGGGATGTGATGTCAAATACGCATTAAGATACCTAAGGCTGCTATATTAGAGAGCTGACTCGTCCGCCATTTTCATTCCTTACCAGATCGTGTCGCATCACGTGCATCAACAGCGGCTTGTGTTTATTATCAATTTTAGATTAAATTATGGGTGGTTGTACTGCTATAAATTGTACAAATCACTCAAGAAAAGGCTACAGAATGTTCCAGTTCCCTAGAAATGAAGACAGGAGAAAGCAGCGGGTAATTAATATGAGACGAGATGGTTGGACACCGGGGAGAACTTCACAACTTTGTAGCGTAAGTTTCCTTTTATTTTTAAATATTTTGCTTTATTTTTTGTGTTATATGATAAATAGAAAGTGTAAGAATATTTTTTCGCATAAATATTACTAAAATCTTTCTTAATTCAACATTTAAATGAAATTTATTTTTTACCTACAAGGGTTGCAATTGAGTAAATTTGGCGACATTCTAAAATTCGCCAATATTTTTGTTTTGGTTTGAAAAAGTGCATGTTATTGGTATCATTTAAATTATTCTTTTAAATTTTATGCAAGAGCAAATCAAGATTATTTTATTTCCCAAGAGTTGTTTTTGACTTAACATGACTATAATAATGATTTAGTTTGTAGAAACCTCGATCACCATCGGAATTAGTTTAGTAAGAATATGTATTAACTTTACATTATCATTGGTTATAATTTTTGAATATGGAAATTTATTGATTAAACTGTGGATAAACTAACAGGTATTAAGCTATTTGTTCCAAAGACAATTATTAAAAATACTTGAGGCTTACTTTGACTATAGAAATAAAGGTAATGTAAATTGATTTTTGATATAAACATTTCTAATTTGTGTTTTACATATATTGTGTATTTATGATGCACTGTATGTTTTTACTGAATAAGTTGATATAATTCCGAACAATATTTAAACCAGTTGCCATTTTCAAATTGCTACAATTTCTTCATATGATATAAAAATATCTTGTTTACATCCACAATGTTGTGACTTTCTTTTGCGTTAAGGGAAAAAAAACCCCTCAAAAGACGGAATTGATAAAAGTAATCCAATGTTATTTAAAAATTATTCTCAAAAGATAATGAATGATGCTTGTGTGCAACCTGTATTTAAAGGTTTTATTTGTTCTGAGTTTTTGTCTAATTTAATTAATGTTTAATCATGTATATACCATTATAATCACCTTATCATTAAATTTGGAAATATTAGGATTCATTCCATTATAGCACAGCTTTCATCATATTTGATTAGAACAATTTACTTATGTAATTTTAGTGATGTAAAACCACAATTAGCAAAAAATAACAATAAAACCACAAAATGCAAGTCTACATGATTTCTTAATTAAATCTATTTCAAAACTCTAAATGAAAACTACCTGATTTTTGTGTTTATTTAATTAACTTCGGTGGAATTTATCTATTATGGTAACTTCAGTTTTTGTTTATTTAGTTATTTATCAGAAATAACTGTTTTGTCAAATAACATAATATGTTTATCATTAGTGTAACAATTATAAACAAATCCTTCATTGTTAAAGCTGATCTATTATTATATTACACTGACAATTAATCAAATTTCAAATGTAGAAAAAATTTTGTATATTTCAAATTAACTATCTTCTATTCGCAGACAAAAGTGGGGAGGATTTAAGTGTTAAAATCACTCCCAGAAAGAAAAAAAAATTCTATAATTACTGCTTTGAATCGCTAATTAGCCAAATTAATTGCTTTTATGAATCCAGAGCAAATTTAGTATTAAAATTTTGATTTGTTTAGAATCTGCAGCTTTCTTGAATCAAACTCGAGTGCTACACAGACGCTTCGAGTACAATACAGTTAGTCTTTTAATAGCCATTTTTTATGTTCTTTGTTTAGTATCATAATGGATCATTAAATTCCGAGAAAACCATAAAATATCCGGCTTTGTACAAGAATATAAAGGCAATATTAAAAAAATATATTTTATTTTTGAGATTTCAATATCAAGTGTCCTGTTTCTTATTTTCACTCTCAACTATCTTTAAGACCAAGTTATGTGCACATACAGACCAAAATATTTGAAAAAATGATAGTTTTGTGGTTAAAGTGTTATAAAAATATAAAGTTATTTTAATTGAAACTAGAAAATTTATTCATTACTCTTAAGGGCCCTGTCCTCTCTCAAAGAAACGCTCGCGAGCTAATGCTATTCCTATGGGGAAGCATTTTTCTAGTAACTCTTTCGCATTTTGACATTTTTAATTTTTTTTTTTTTTTTTTTTTTTTGCATTCGATAGCTGAGGTGCATGCCGATTGCGCACTTTTTTTATTTTTTCGATTTTGGTTGTGGATATATTTTTTAAAAAGCACTTTCAGTTTTGAAACCGGTTTTAAAAGTGAAACTAACTTTGTAAAAAATATCTGCAACCAAAATCGAAAAAGTAAAAAAGGTGCGCTATCGGCATGCACCTCAGAATGCAAAAAAAAATTATTCAAAAATGTCAAAATGCAAAAGAGTTATTAGAAAAATGCTTCCCCATAAGGAATAGCATTAGCGCGCGAGCGTTTCTTTCAGAGAGGACAGGGCCCTTAAGGGTGTATTCGAAAAAACGCTTTACCACCTTCAACAGCTCGAAATTTTTCGATACAATTTCAGACACATTTTTAGAAGTAGAATCATGAAACTTGTTGAGGTATTTTTGAAGAGATGTACAAGGTGCCGTGTGATGTATATTTACGCTCAATTCATTAGAATTTAATTTATAAACAATTATCTTCTCAGTATGACCCTTTTTTTCGTTCACAGATCTCCCACTAGGGGAAAATCTGTTCAAAATGCCGTTTTTGATTGCTTTTTTTTTTGGCAACATTTTCTGCATTTATTAAAAAACCGACAATCATGGCACCTTGTGTACTTTCCAAATAAGAGATTTTGAAAGTTTGGTGTATTTGAGAGCAAAAATGAATCAGAAAATAAGCAGTTTGAATCGAAATACACCCTTAAATTTAAGAACAAAAATTCAGGATTGCTTTAGAGAGAAACCCTGTGTACTTTACAATGAATAATTTGGATTGCAGATTGTAATTCTGAGAGAAAAAAAATATATTTTATTTATTAAATACAAATACTGATTTAAGTAATTGGCTATCACCATTGTAAGCAACTGAACCATTCCTTTCCTATAGCTAAATAATGGTTTTGTTATTAGTTAAATTATATATATTATGGGGGCTATATAGAGTACCTTAACATTTGACATTCTTAATATGTGTATGCATGTATAATCACAGTTTGAGAAACCATATGTGAAATACATTTGAAATGAAGTTTGTGTTTACAATTAAATAAAAGAAAAATAATGTTGTCTTCTTTGGTTGATACGAATTTCTATCTGCATCCCACCATTCCTTCGATTGGGACATACACAACAACACTTTATTACTGTTAAATACATTATGTATTAAAAATTTCTTATAAAATAAATTTAAGTATCTATTTTTTTTAAGAGTTACTTGTTATAAAGTTACATTATATTGACTTCTCTTCATTTGAATTAATAAAGTATGTGAAAAATAAATGTAACCAGATTTGTATTTTACTCCAGACAAAATAAATAAAGCCTATAAAAAGTGATAATTTTATCACTACCAGGAGGAGGGGTCAAGGAATCTTAACAAATGATATCAAAAAGAAGGGAGGGTGGTCTAAAATTCTGGAAGGGCACGACTTAGACAGTGGGGGATATATTATATATATTTGGGGGATAAATTATAAAATACAGATTTTTTTTTTTTTTTTTTTTAGATTACAGGGATATGAGGATAAATGTCAGGCCTTAAGGGTGTATTCGAAAAAACGCTTTTCCACCTTCAACAGCTCAAAATATTCAGATACAATAAAAGTAGAAATATGAAACTTGCTGAGGGGATTCTTGAAGGGACGTATATGAGGTGCCGTGTGATGTCATTTTACGCTCAATTCATTAGAATTTTTTTTTTATAAACAATTACCTTATCAGTATGACCCTTTTTTTCGTTCACAGATCTCCTGCTTCCGAAAAATCGGTTCGAAATGCCATTTTTCATTGCTTTTTTTGCAAAATTTTTTGCATTTATCAAAGAATTGACAATCACGGCATCTTGTATACTTTCCAAATACCGTAATTTCTGGAAGAAACGCCGCGGCGTTTACGTGTTTTAAACTGACATTTCAAGCGATGTGGCATTTACATGCTTTTTTTCCAAACAAGCGTGATATTTTTCTGAAATTTTCCGAAAATTAAAAAAATAAATGAAAAATCGGTCATAATTCCAAAATTATGGACATAAAATGTATCGCGAATTCTGACAAATGGTCGCAAAAACAAATTAATTTCGATTTCGTTAAAATATCACGAAAAAATGGCAATTTTCATTAAAAGACCTCAAAAAGTTACACAAATTTTGCATAAGATTATGAGTAAACGAAAATTGCATTTTCGAATGAACAGTGTTAGAAATTAGCAGTTGTTAGTCGTCAAATGCAACTAAAAAATTGAATTTGACGACTAGAAAATTATTCTTGCTCGTCAAATTTGACGCCTGGGTCATTCCAAAAATAAAGGTCCCTTTTGAGAAATTTTTTTTTTCAAAAATTTTTTCATTTAAAATGAAATAAAAATATCATTTATTCAAGAGTAGAAATTGAATATCAGCAGCACACTTTTTTAAAAATATTTATCGCTACACTTAGAAACACAGACACATTGGCTGAAAAATGTCCCCTGTGTTACCATATTTTAAATAATCTTCTCATTTTTTCTTATTAAAATAGAGAATTCCTTTTACAATATTAACACTTTGATATAAATACTCTTATTCAGTGCCATATAGTTTTTTGTTTATGCATATATTTTTTCATGATATAGGCATATTATGTCCCCCGTGTTACTCTTTTTTCATTCTCCCTGTATAAAACTTTATATAACTTGGTAAAAATTACTCTAATATAATAAAATTATAGTAAAACTTATTTATACATATTAGCCAGTGCATATTATAAAACTGATTAATAAGAAAGTTTTTTTTCTTTTGTTCTGATAAAGGAAATGTCAGTAACATAGGGGACAATAAAGTAACAAAGGGGACATCCTAATTGAACATAAAAAAAGTAACAATTTTAAAAGTGTACTTATGTATTAATTAAAAATGTATTTCTGATACAGACCAACAAATGCATTAAAAAACAAGATATTCTGTTGCATTTCATTTCTAAACTTGGGTTTTTTGTCTCTTAACAACATATCAACCAATATCATGGTAACACAGGGGACTAGTAACACAGGAGACAAAATGAATTAAATTATCACCTATGTATTACTATTTTCATAGAAACAATGTAAAGTTAGATGGAATATTTTCTTTTAACTAAGACTTACAATTTAAATGCCAATAAACTAGAAAATTAAAAATTAATCGAAATAAATCAATAGTAACACAGGGGACACACAAAAAACACACCCACCTTCAAAAATCACCTCTACTTTGGTAATATTCTTCAAAATTTAACAAATGAGGAAAATGACTACCTAGGATGAATTCTAACTCTAAAAGTACATGAATGACTGCTGTTAACAACATTTAGCTTGCAAATTCTTATTTTAATAGGAAGAAAAAAGTGGCGGTAACACAGGGGACAAAAATTAAGGGACACAGGAGTTTTTCTTATAAAATGAAGAAAAATATTTACAAAAAATATTTAAAGTATATAGGGATAATATAAAGACTACAAAGATATAAAAAATATCCTGAAAGATAACTTAAATGATACATATAGTAAAAAAAATAGGGTTCAAAAAGTAAAAATTGTTCTTGGGACATGGCTTTTTACAGGACACAATTATTATGAAAGTAATTTGAATAACAATAAATGGAATTTATCTCAAATTTAAAAATTGCATTAAAGAAAAATATCTTTAAAATATATTTTCCAATATTTAAATTTAGTTTTGAAACAAAATTTTAGAAAATATAGCAATACAAAGTGTCGGGACACCAAAGGGTGCTTTATTTTTGGAATGACCCGCCTAGCTTTTTAAAAAATTTATTCGACATTCAGCTCCGAAAATTAAAAAAAAATGGTCTAGTCTGAAAAATCAGAACTAAAAAAACATTTCGAGAAATAGTCTAAAAAAAAAAAAAAAAAAAAAAAAAAATCAATTGTTCGTATACGAAATCGCCACTTTCGGCAAAAGATGGGAGAAAAAAAACTATTTTTTTTTTTCAAAAAATAACAAAAAAGCAAAAGTTTTTTATACAATAGCGTAAAAAAAGGCAAATTTCTACAAAGTATTGTGAATAGAGATGCAAATTTTGTCAAAGAATCGCAAGAAAAACGCGAATTCCATAAAGTAATCGCAAAAAAAGTTAATTTCGTCAAAAAAATCTGGGGAAAAAGACAAACTTTGTTATAGAATGGCAAAAAAATGCAATTTTCTATGAAGGATCGTGAAAACAAATCTTAATTTCGTCACAGAATCTTTAGTAAAAAGCTAATTTTGTCAAAGAATTACAGAAAAAATAAGAATCTTGTCATAGGATCGCAATAAAGTCTGTTAATTCCATCAAAAGCTCACAAAAAAACGCAAATTTCTTCACGGAATCCCAAATAATCAGTAATTTTCACCAAAAGGTTGCGAAAAAAACACATAATTAAGGGGGGGGGGTGTTCCCAGCCCAGCAGAAAACGACAAATTTTGTCCAAAGATTGCAAAAAAATACTGCCGAGTTTTGAGTTTGAGTTAACAATGCTTTGAGGTCTATAGCTACAATGGCTGTTACCTCGAATGATCCATAAACCACAGAAACAAATACAGAACACTTTATTATTACAAGAAATCCAGTACATACATTTTAATACACATCACAAGGACAACACCCGCACACCCATGCCGCTAGCTGGACTCGAACCAGGGTCCAGCGGTGTGGGAGGAGCTCACGCTACCGACCACGCCACTGGATCGAAATACTGCCGATTTCGTCAACAAATCTAAAAAACATGGCAAGGCTTGCCATGTTTTTTTTAGATTTGCCAAGATTGCAAAAAAATACTGCCGATTTCGTCAACAAATCTAAAAAAAACATGGCAAGGCTTGCCAAAAGATCGAAAAACGACATGTTTCGCCAAATGATTGTGAAAAACACGTCAAAGTTTGGCAAAAGATCGCGAAAAAGGGCAAAATATTTTAAAAAATCGCGAAAAAACTAGCAAGTTTCATCAAAAGATTGCGAAAAAACCGGCAAGTTTCGTCAAAAGATCACGAAAAAACGGCCAGTTGCGTCGAAACATCGCAAAAATAGCTGCAAATTTCGTCGAAAGATTACAAGAAAACGGCAAATTGTGCCGAAAGATAGCAAAATACGCAAAATTCGTAAAAATGGTGAGACCCCCCCCACCCCACCCCCACCCCCCCCAAAAAAAAAATATTGGTAGTGGATTTTTTTCTTCTCTGTAGTAACCTTAAAGAAAATTTGATGCGAATTTCAAAATTATTCTTTTACTCCAAATCACTCCAAAATCATATGCAGTATTACAGTAATATTAATATGAATTTTAGAAACTGCAACTAAAAATCTTAATTTGACGCCTAAGGTTTTTACAGTAGTCGTCATTTGACGCCTCCCTTTTATCTCCCAATTTCTATCACTGCGAATGAATTTTCTGAATTTCCCTCTTCTCTCCCCCTTTTCTTCTTTTAATAACCTTTCAGGAAATTTATTCTGAATCCGATTTTTTTTCCGTTTCAAAGATTCATACATCAAATTTTGACTACTCTTTAATATATATTAATGTAAAATCCCGTTTAATCCCAAAAAATACGTATTTGTTTAAGTAGTTACGATTAAAGTGAGTTCATAAATTTGAATTTTAAAATGTGAATTTCATTTCCTTACAGGATCATTTTGAAGATTCTCAATTTGAGCAAAATTGTGCTGATGGATGGAAAAGACCGAAACAAACCTCAAAACGAGTGAAAGGATTTAGCAATCCAAAGCTTGGATCAAATTTGGATGTTCATTTACAGGATGCACACAAGGTAAATATTTTTTCCAATTATATTGTTCTTTTTTTTTTTTTTTTTTTTGTCTGAAAGCTTTTTCTGAAATATTTTTTCTCTTTCCCCGAAGATATGACATTTTATGCTTTTTAATAGATAAAAGTGCAATCAAGGCCCGTTGCTATGCTAACTGACAGAGTAGAGAGGATTCACAAAAATGATTTGATATTTGGATATAAATCCTTATACAATTTTCAATAACTTCTGTCACATTCTCAGGAATTCTATTTCTACTTTCAGTCTCTTTTTTCTATTTTGCTATCCACATTTCCTATTTATTTATAATTACAGCTATCTTAGTATTATCTATAGTAAATGCAATGTTTTGCACAGTATTTAAGTTCTGCTCGTTATATGCAACTTTTGGCAAGAAAAATCCAAAACTTCTGGAGAAAATTTTTTCTCTAAATTCGTTATAATCAGTCTAAAATAAATGTATATATTGCACGATGAAAGAACTATTCGATGTATTGACTAGAATGATTATCAGTCTGATATATTTGCTTAGACACTTAGACTCCTGGTGACCTTAGCTGTACATCCAATTGCTTGGCTATTTCTTTAGCTTCTGAAATCAGTTGTTCAAAACTGCTTTCACATCTCTTCTTTTCTCCTACAGTACATTGATAGTGTCTTTCATCGTTTCCATTGCTTTCTTCAATTATGAAAAAGAGTTTTTTTAAAAAAATAGTGTTCTACTGCTAAAAAAAGGGAGAGGGGAATTCAGTTTCTCTTATTCTGATCAAAAGATAATTAAAATGACCTGAAATGTAATGCGTAATTTTTACTAAGGAAAAAACTTTGTTTCAATACAAGAATAAATAAAATTGACAATTTCAGAAAGAATGTGCCCGAACCCAAAGACTATTATAAAAATCAAGCACGAGTTGGGTTGGGCCCAATTTTGGGCTGAGCCCGTCTCATCTGAACTTGTTGGCTTCAGAGTCGCAAACTGTTGTTGAATGTTATGCCTAAATAACTAAAATTCTGGTTGGTCCGACGTCAAATAAAATGCAACCTTAGAGTTTGGTAATAGTTTTTCGGTCGATGGGCTAACCAAATAGTACCAATAATATTATTTAAGTAGTAATTGTTTAAAACATAGGATATATGTTTATTATATATATGTTAAGCTCACAATTAAACAAGAGTTTTTCTGTATGTTTTACTTTGTATATGACTAAAATGACTGAAAAAATTATGAATTGGCTCCACCGAGAAAAGAAAAAATTCAAATTCCTTCACTAGCTAGTTACAGTTCTGAACACAAAATTAATAAAATAAGAACTATACCATAGAAAAATTACATTATTTAATATTTTTAAAATAAGTATTTAATTAATCAAGGCACAAGATTTACAAATAAATGAAGTTATTCAATATGTTATTGATATTTATACTAATTTTAATGCAATAATCTTTATCTTGTGCTAATTGATTTATTTAAAACAATTTATAACTTCAAGTGACATATTTGTAACTTTAAAGTAAGAGGCCCTTGTGTCTTAATTTATTGAATATATACATACAGTAGAAGATCTATATAATGCAAACCTAAAAACACAAGGTTGTGCATTATATAGAATTTTGCATATATGGATCAAATTTCACACATCATTAAATTTACCTCATAAATATAGCCAAATATGCTTGAAACATATCAAAATACATTAGAATATCTTTAAACTGCATTCCTTAGCCAGATTGTAATTTTTTGTATTACAGTAGAACCCCGCAAATTCGGACCCCGTTAATCCGGATCTCCAGATAATCCGGACCGGTTTGGGCCATTATTTTTTTCAAGTTTGAGAAGCGATTGGCTAATTTCCATAACATTAACTGATTTCACCGTCGTATTCTGAATAGAAAAAAACTTTTCTGAAATATTTTCGGAAGAATTAAATAAAGTAAACATTTTTACTGTTTGTAAATATTCAATAGCTTTAATATAAAGGTGATATTCTGTAAGTACGCTTTATTTTATTTCAGTTTTTTCTAATTCTCCGGATTTTCGATAATCCGGATTGGGTCTGGTCCCAATTAATCCGAATTATCGGGGTTTTACTGTATATAGATTCCACATATTGTTAAATATACTTTTTTAAAATTGTTCATGTACCTTGACCCACATCATTCATTATATTACTCATTTTCAAAAACATATATTTCAAAAATATTTATTTTTTATGTATTAAGTATTTTGGAAAAATTATTTTGATTTTTACAAAGAACACTTTACAAGAGTCAGGCTTAACTTTGCAAAATCCTTCGGCCCTGAAGATGAAATCAAATTTCCCCTCGCAATCTTTAGATGCACACTTTAAAATGCATGCTCCCTCGCAAACGGGTTAATAAAGAATGCCACAGAATATGAATTTATATCGAGTACATACTCTTATGAATATATTCTTCTTAAATATGTATGTTTTAATTTAATTTTTCCCTTTTTTATATGTATGTATGTGAATATATATATATATATATATATATATATATATATATATATATATATATATATATAATATGTTTCTTTCTCTGTTTAGATGGCAGATGATCCTTTGGCAAAAAGAATTGCAGAATTTGAGGCAGAAAATGCAAAGTTAAAAGAAGAACTTGCTGCGAAAGATAAAAGTCTGCAGTTTCTATCAGAAGAATTGATTTTTATAAAGAACACTTTACAAGAGTCAGGCTTAACTTTGCAAAATCCTTCGGCCCTGAAGATGAAATCAAATTTCCCCTCGCAGTCTTCAGATGCGCACTTCAAAATGCATGCTCCCTCGCATGCAAATACAAGAAGGGCGGCATTTCAAATAAAATAAAAACATGTAGCAGTATCACGAATCCTATAAAAATGCGGATGTAAAAGAATTATATGCACAGTTTGGAAAAGGCTGTATTTAGTGGTATATTTACAAATATTTTAATGATACACACATAATGTACAATGAAAATGCAAACTCTAGAGAAATTAGATAAATAGAACTTATATTAAATGTATCATACTTATATTAAATGTATTTTACATTGTGCTTTTTTTTAAAAGCAGATGCTGAACTGTAAACTATAGATGAATTTCCAGCTTTAGATTGTAAATGGTTTTGTATGCCTTTGCACCAGGTTACTAAATAAAATTTTATAATTCTTTCTTTTAAATTGCAACAATTTGGCATCTGAATTGTTTACAATTGTCAATCACAATACTGATATGATCATCTGTAATCACAATTTCATTTTTGATCCATTGATCTTTGTTGTTCTGGATCAGTCTTTCAGTCTCTCTACAAAGTCTGTATATGCCTGTTGTTGGCCACTTTAAGCCACCTTTGTATAAATATTCATTTAAAAATGTTATGTTCTGTGGCAAATTTGATTCGTTTGGATCTACAGCTGTTTTTGCATTTTCCACACAAACATCACAAAGTTTTTGCTTAAGGATCCCATTTAATGTCGCACCAACTAAATAATAGACATCATTTTCTTCATCAATTGTGAGAGGTTTACAAAGAACATTAGGGGCATATTTGATGTTTCAGCTACACAGTTTATAATATTATCCAAACTTGTTTAAAATTAAGTATCTGAAGATGTTGAAGCTATATTTTGATCAATTTCAGAAACATTTTTCTTATCAGAAAGATCAAATAAGTGAAAATCGTTGTCAGGATAATAATTTGTTCCTTTTAAATCGGCAATAAATTGCAAGATACAAATCAATTTAAGAGCCATTCTTGCTCTTAAGGCAGTTGGTTTTGTGCCTGCTTTTCTTCGAACTTAAGAAAACACATTCTCAAGTGCATCCTGAGAGAGTCATCCAGGCATGAAAAATTTGAATCCAGCCTCAAAAGTTTCTTCTGCTAACTCGATGACACACTGTGTAGACATAATTATGCCTGTTCGCGTAGGTTTCCAGCTCTTTCCAAACTGTGCATGTTGTATAACATCAATAACATCTCGCAAATACTGAAATTTTCTTTCCTTGTTATTTATCGCTATGGCTGTTTCCAAAAATCTGGAGGTCATTATTGAAAACCAGTCACAAATAAGCCTTATCCAGAAGGCTGTTGCCAGACATTCTGCGTTAAGTGTTCCGACACGAACAGCCTTTTCAATAGCACCAGCAGTCATTGTAATAAAGAGCTGAACTGCCATTGCTACATTCATTTTTTCACGATTGTCTGGGAACAGGTGCTCCTTACTTAAATGGTATAACGACCGTAAACCTGTATCACGATTCATCTCTTTTTCCCACAAATACTTAATACATCCTGAGGAGACTTGTCTGCTTACAAACCCTTCTCTTTCACAAACAAACTGAGGCAAAGTGAATGATGAAGAAAGAATAGCAGAAGGCATGTTTTTAATTAAATGCAGAACATCTGCAATCACATAAAGTGTGTCTGAGCCTTTAAAAATAAATGATGTCTGCCTTTCAAATCTCTTCACACCAACATTTAATGCCTTCCTTATTGCGTTGTTGCAGCTGCCCATATCAGAAACGACTGCTCTAGGAACAAGCCCAATACTCTGACTAGCAACAATGCATCTGGACATTAAATCGTACATGTCATGACCAGATGTTGAAGGACCTGTAATCTCATGTGCGATTACTTGTTTCCACTTTGTTTTTAATCCCCTGGCTAATACAACTGTGTAGTGTTTCCCAGAAGCATTTTTGGAACCTATGGTTACAACACCAGTAAATTGCTTTCTGAAGTATCGAAATCCTTCACAGGCGAAATTTCCATTTTGTCCACCATCAAAGCACACCATTTATCAGTTTCAGACATGTATGAAACTTTGTTTTTCATGGCGTGTATGACGGAATGAAGGATTCCAAAATCGACATTAATGCATTGCATTCTCCGATTTAGCGTGCTGTATGCTGGGGATAAATAGCCTGTGCTCCTCAAGTACTTATAGCCGCATTTGCCAAGTGCAAATGTAATTTCAGGGAATTTGTAATGCTTTTGTTAGACCAATGATGAATTGATTTTCGGTCGACTGCAGCATACTTTTTTTGTTCTTTTGATAGAAACTGCAGACTTTTATCTTTATGTGTTTCTTAAAGATAAACTCTGTTTACTGCTGACATTTTCTCCTTATGGACATGGGTTGATTTAACTGATGACGAGCTGTTATTTTTTGTAGTTTGAAACATGTCCTGTTTTAGTTTTTATTTCATGGTGATTTTTATAAAGTGTATTATTTAAATTTTTAATAATTTCGCACTAACTATACCAAGATAATTAGATTGTGATTCTCTGTTTTAATTTACATTGCTGATTTATTATTATCTATTTTTTTTTATATTGCTCTTGCTGTGATAATCAATATTTCTCTTGTAATGCAAATTTGTTCTGTGATTAATGAAATATATTTCTTAAATTTTGTTGTCTCCTTTAATCTGCATATTACAATTGTGCACTCAGAAATGCTTATTACTAGAAATAATATCAAAATGATTAGTAATAAAAGCAGTAAACTAAAGATAAATATTGAAAATAATGCAAGAATGGATTTTTGTGTGTATAGAAAAAAAATTTTTGATTCCCTATTAGCATCCAAAATTCTTTTATTTGTATATATATAGGTGAAAATACTATTTTATAATAGTCAAGCATGAAATTGCTTTAACATTATTAGAATTTGATATATTCATACAAATAAACTAGTTACTATTTTCTGATAAAAGTAATAAAATTTTCTTAAAGCTTTGTCAAAATGGGGTTTTTTAAGTCCCTGAAAATATATTTATCAGAATATAAATATATTTATCATTTTTTAAGTTTGCATAATGGGTGAGTTTAATATATATTAACTGAGTTTAAAAAGCACTTGTCTAAAAAAAAAATAATAATACAAATAAACTTTTAAAAAGATAAAAAATATCTATATTTATAAATATCAAGTGATGCAAAATTATTTATGATTGAATTTTATTAATTTACCCACTAAATAAATAATAGTATTGTTATTAGCAGTGTGTTATCATTCTAATGGCAAAATTATCAAAAGATTTTAAATACTAAAACAGATCTTCAAATTTACTATTAAGAAATCTGTACTCCATGATAGATTGCAATGTTTGTGAAAGGGGACATTGGGTATGCACACTAGGGTGGGTCGAAAAAAATCGATATTTTTTTTTCGGATCGTAATACCGCGGAAAAGTTGCTAAATGGTATGACTAAAAAGGGGAAAAAATATTAAAATTATCGGATGTTATCTTCCGTTCGCGCATAAGCTCTAAAGTTTTGAAAAAAATAATTTTTTTTTGAAAATTTGTAATAATTTTTTTTTACGATATTTAATATGTAATAGTGAAAAATTTCATCTACAACACACTAATAAAGTAATATAAAAATACCGGTATTGCACTTCAACATCTTCCGTTCGCGCATGGACATCCAAATATAGCCAAAATACAAGAAAATCGGATTTTTGTCCTATTTTCTTTTCATGTATAGTTACAGATATCAATAATGTAATACCTAATATCTGATTATACATGTTCTGATAGTTAAAGAAAAAAAATTCAGACGTAATTAGGCTTGGTTTTTCGATCGCGCACAGCGATACAAAACTTACTGTCAGCGCGCGCCACTAGCGGGTCAACGACCCACGCCGCGTCACGTGATACCCCCTCTCCGCTGCAGGCAGTCATTACAGTGGTCCGCCGCGCAATTTTGTGTGCCAGTCTGCTGTTGTCTCTTGAGTGCGGTGGATGTGTTGCGTAGTGTGTGTTCTAAATTTCATATTTTGGTGTAGTTTTTTGAACAATTGTGCAATGAATGATGGCATTATCAAAGACAGTGATCACTAGACAAGAATTCCAGTGTCCGTTTTTCGGTACACCAAGAGACTTGCCGCCTAACAAGCTCCCTATAGGAGAGGACGTTCTTCGATGTTTATCGAATGAGAGGTATAATTTAGCAGTTAAACTAAACAACAAAAGGGTTAGTTTTGGACAAGTAGCCAATACAGTAGCTGGCAAAATAGTGTGTTTGTACAATAGAGCATCAATTCCCACCGTAAGTGATAAGAGAGTAGTACAACTGTTGACTGCACTGCATGACAAGTATTATAGTTTAAGAAAATCTCATACTCGAGACAAAAACAAGGAAGTCTTTAAGAGAAACCTTGATGATTTTAAGAAAAAATGCTGTTTGCTTTTTGACATTGCGGCATGCAAATGCCCCATTGCCCTTGAATGTACCTGTCATAAAACACCGGATCAATGCCAGTGTATCTGCTCAATAACTTGTACTTGTGAAAAGCTTAAAAAAATACCTTTACTTGAGCTGAAATTTATCTATTCACTACGCACTCACGGCATTGGCAAAATTGGAACTGTGGACTTAAATGAAACAAAGAAACGTGCCAAATCTTTACAGAGGAAATCTCGTTCCAGCTGTCCAAAACCAAAAGTAGATGTCCAAGTTTCCGAAACTGAACAACGTGATGAATCCTTGACCTCCAGTGACGATTGCAGTGACAGTGACCAAGAATTCATACCTGAATCTCCAAAAAAGAAATCCGGTTGGCAAATGAGGATTAACCTTAAATCTACTGCATTAACTAGTGATCGTTACGGTGTTTCCGATCGTGCTACAGCAGCAATAGCCTCAAGTGTTTTGCAGGACGTTGGCGTGGTAACTAATAGCGACAATTCACAAGTAGTTGACAAGTGTAAAATAAGAAGAGAAAAACACAATGTTAGGGCTGATTTGTCCAGTTCTATAACAGAAAATAAGCTAATTGGGCTATATTTTGATGGCCGTAAAGACGACACTATTGTGGTACAAGAGGCACATTCAAAACGATTTAAAAGAGTGGTAAAGGAGGAACATTACGTGCTTATACAAGAACCTGGTAATATATTTCTGGGTCACGTGACCCCGAATTCAGGAAGTTCAGAGGATATTGCGACCTCTATTATATCCTATTTGACAAGCAATGACATTTCTTTGGACGAATTAGTCGTTATTGGCTGTGATGGCACCAATGTTAACACCGGATTGAAAAACGGTATAATACGCCGTATTGAAACACACTTAGGTAAGCCTCTGCAATGGGCAGTTTGTCTTCTTCATTTTAATGAACTACCCTTCCGCCATTTATTTCAGTATTTAGATGGTAAGTCGACCGGGCCAAATTCTTTGAAAGGACCGATTGGTGGGAAATTGATCAAATGTGAAACACTTCCAGTAGTGCAGTTTGAAAGTATTGATTGCCAAATCCCTGAGATAGACAAAAAAACTCTTAGTAAGGATCAGAAGTATTTGCTGGAAATATCAGAAGCGATTAAATCAGGTGAATGCCCAAAAGATTTATCAATCAGGGATCCAGGACCTTTGTCTCACTCCAGGTGGCTAACAACAGCTAACCGTGCTTTAAGACTCTACATTAGTCAAGAAAATCCAACTGCTGAGTTCCAGGAAATAGTAATATTCATTCTGAAGTCATATATGCCGATGTGGTTTTGTATTAAGAAGACCAAACTTTTTACTGATGGCCCTAAGCTCGTGCACCAATGTATTGAAACCTCAAGATATCTTAAAGATGAACTCAAAGCTGTAATTGACCCAGTTATAGAGAGAAATGGGTTCTTTGCGCATCCAGAACATGTTATGATTACTATGACTCAAGATCCCAGAAAACATATAAGAGAACTGGGCCTCCGCCGCATCATTAAGGCAAGAGAAAGAGACCAAAAGAGGAAAACAATTCGAACGTACGTGGCACCTAAGCTAAACTTTTCCGCAACAGACTACACGGAATTAAATTATTGGACAAACTGTGAATTTTCTTCGCCGCCTCTATTGAAAGATGTCACTGATGATGAACTGAAAACCTACATCAAAACAGAAGAAGTACCGAAGTGGGAAATCCTATCACAGAAGATGCCAGTCCATACTCAAGCAGTGGAGAGAAGCGTCAAGTTGGTGAGCGAGGCTTCTGCTAAGGTTTGCGGATCTGCAGCTCGAGACGGGTACATAAGAACGACACTTAAGTCAAGGTCCACGATGCCAGCCTTTGATAACAAAAGACAGTTCAAACTACCAGACATGTAATCTATTCGTAAGTGAAATATGTACTTTGTATTTATTGGATAATACATCAATAATATGTTGAAGCTTGTATATATTTATTTTTCCTAAGTCCACATTTTTGAGGTTTTCAACACTTTTTTGCTATTTTTACAGCCCATGCGCGAACGGAAGATGTTAAAACTCAATACCAGTATTTTTATATTAATTCATTAGTGTGTCGTAGATGACATTTTCCCCTATTACATATTAAATATCGTAATAAAAAAAATTATTAAAAATTTCCAAAAAAATTTAATTTTTTCAAAATTTAATCAAACTTTAGAGCTCATGCGCGAACGGAAGATAACATCCGATAATTTTAATATTTTTTCCCCTATTTAGTCATACCATTTAGCAACTTTTCCGCGGTATTACGATCCGAAAAAAAAATATCGATTTTTTTCGACCCACCCTAATGCACACTGACGTGCAAATAATATTGATAAAAAGTTGGTATATCTTAATGCAGGTATTGTTAAATTTGGTTTATAACTTTAATTGCAATTTAGAATTTTAAACAATTGATATTGATAAAGTAAATAAAAACTGTAAGATCATTTTTTTTAAAGTAATAAGTGAGTTTCATTAAAATAATTCAGTTAAACTGATAGTTTAATGGAATAAATTATAGCTGTAAGTCTGAAATAATTACTTTATAAATTGTGTTTTGAAAATATTTGTTTATGAAAAGTACTAAGACAACTTCAAAAGAATTCCATTTTTATAATAAATTGAAATGCATGAGAAACATAGGGACACTATATTCTGTTTGATTTAGCAAACTACAAATCATTACATTTTTCTCTAGCATACAGTGAGAAAAATATTGCTACTGCACACTTTTCATACTATTAAAGGAATGAAAACCTTTTTAATGCAATTTTATTTTAAATTTGATTAAAACAGTTTATAAAAACTTAATGACTAAGTAAAGAGGAAAAAATGTAGATCTAGTAGAATTTCTGTTCAATTATATTTTTCCACAGTGTTCATTTATTAATAAAAGAACAAGCAATAGTATTTTTTTATTTTATTATTATTTCTGATATTTTTATTTAAATGAGGCTACATTTAAAGAATTAAGTTTTTATTACTAAAGCAATTGCTACTAATATTCTGAAAAAAAAAAATTCAATGAACAAAATATGTAAACAAAAATAAAATGCATGAGAATTCATTCTTTTATTTATCTTTTAATTCTACTAATTTTAAAGTATTCTGGAAAATATTCTTTAGAATTTTTATCCCTAACAAAGTATAATATCATCCTTGTTTAAGCAATAAAATCCTTAAAGGGAATAAGTACAATAGACAGCACCAAAAAAATTACATATGCAAAAAAAAAAAAAAAAAAAAAAAAAAAAAAGAATATGCGAATTAAAAAAGCTTTTTCCCCTCCTTCTGATTTTTAGACCTTTTAATAACAAAATAAATTTGTATATTTCTTAAAAGAAAATCATTGTTAATCCTATAGTTTAAAATTAAACAACCAAAAATAATAAACTATAATTTATTATTAAAAACTCGCATTGCATTCGAATCTTATTCTACTTTTTGATAACTTGGAAAAAGGAACATAAACAGCGATAAACGCGCCAAATCGGTCTGACAGGAAAATATCGCGCCAATGCTTTCCCACTTGGGAATGTTTATCATGGCTGACGAGCCAGCCTATAGTTATAGAAGCTCTAAAGGTACCTAATTGGCACGAAAATTTTGTTATTTTGTCTGATATGATAACCGGGCTAATGTTTATTAAAAATATATATTTATTTACCTTTATTTAATTTTGTTAAATTTTATAAATCATTTCATTCTGTTGTTATTAATTAAACTTTTCAATACTACTTGATTATCCCGTCGACCAATTTCACCAAATTGTACAAATCATCAATTTATTCACCATGTAATTCATATTGGCATAATTTTTATTTTAAATAACGAAAGAAGAACTAAATTAGTAAAACATCAATAAAAGTACAAATAAAAAATTGAATTCAAAATCACATTATGGCATAACAAACATGGGTAACCTATTTAATGTAAACTGAATGTAACATTTATGATAATCCGTTATTGGCATTTAGTTTTATAATTTGGCGAAAATTTTTTGTTCGAAGGGTAATCAATTATCACCGGTTTTTAGTCATTATTATTTTCTTTTGAAAATAATAGAAAATAGTTAATAGAGGTACTACTTAGTTATCCCGTTGACCAAAAAACCATCGCTTAACTATAATATTATATGCCAATAATGGATGATCGTGAATCTCGCATCCAATGATATTAAATACGATGCACGTGTTTAAAACGCCATTAAGGGATTTTTATTTCGACTTTTTATTTGTATTTTTTGTTAAGATTCTCCAAATTATTTTTTGTGTTATTTAAAATGAAAATTATGTCTATATGTATAATTTCGCTATGAGTTTGGCAATTTGTATAGTTTGGCGAAATTGGCCGGCGGGATAACTAAGTAGTACCTTAATATATATACATGTAATTGAAGTTTGAAAACTAAGCTTTTGCGAAATTGGTGTCAGAAGAATATCGCACAATGTCGTGCATATATGGCATCTGTGCCAAGAAAGCATCAAATGAAAAAACACATGGTGATGCAAAAAACTTTTGTGATGGTGTGAAGTGAATGTAACATTTACGGTCAGCAATTATTGGCATTTAAAAGTATTTTTGCTTGAGATATTGCCGAAAAAGCATTGCAAAGATATACTTTTCCTCTCCCTTCCATTTCCAAATGTACTAAATTTAAAATTATGGAAAAAAATCAGAGTTTACTTAAAACTGTGCATAAAAATTAAAGTAATTATCCTAATTTTTCTAATAGAAATTCTTAATTTTCCGTTATTAACAAACGCTATTTTAAAATTGCAAATTTAATCGGCTAAATCGCCAAGTTGCTTAATGATCATCGCCACTGAATATATAAAAATGCCATATTTGCAAACTTATCGATCAAAAAACAGTGAAACCTTGGTTTACGGCCGCCTCTGTTTTTGACAAGTTCGGTTTATGACCAACTTCAGTGATCAAAATTTTACTCTTTCGGCGTAGGATAACTCGATTCGCGACCAAAGCTGTCGAATAGTTCAGTTGGCAACCCTCACATAACTCTTGTTCTAAGTCAAGTTTGGAGTAAAGTGCGCGTATCAGAGTGCTTTGTGACCTTTAGTACAGTAAAAAAATTTACTTATTGTTTTAATTTTAATCAGTTTTGCGAAATTTTTATCCTTTATTATGAATTCTAAGAATGAAAAAGCGTTTAGTGTAGCAGTAGTAAGAAGCTTAAGCGAATTACTGATCAATTATGAAAAGAAGTAGTGACAAAACTTAAGAACGATGATAGTGTAATCAAAATAGCTAAACAATACAGTGTAGATGAACCGTCGATTACTCCGATTGTAAAAAACTAGTCGGATGTGGCAACCCCAAAACTATTTTCTATCTCATGCATTTAATGAGTAAAAATTCATTATTACAGTGCCAAAATCAAATGACAATCATATGCTCACCGTGAGGATTCTAAAGGCATGAAATTCCGAACATTAGTTTTTGAAATTTGAAATAGGACTGTTGCGGATATCGGGACAAATACAGCATATATGCGACACTTGTTGGGAGATTTACCCAAAACACGCAATGAGCAATAATATAAATCAAAGTGTGCCTAAATCTCAAGTTTGATGAAAATTTGTGCATTAATTCCTGCGATAGAGATATTGTGGTAATCGGAACAATTCAACATAGCAGCGCCATGTGTTTGGTTATTGAAACCCAAACGTAAACAAAGCCAATTCATATAAAGATTAACTGAATTTGAAGTTTGATGAAAATCCGTGTGTTAATTCTCGAGATAGAACTATTGCGAAAATAATGAAAAATGCAACACGGTTAAGCCATCTGTTGAACGATTTAAATCAAAATGTAAACAGTAAACAGCATCAGTTTATATCAGGGATTACCTGAATATAATTTTTTTTAATCCCATGCATTAGTTCTTGGATAGAGCGCCTAAAAAATTTATATCACATATAGAAAGTCAGATACAAGAATGGATTATGATCGTGAACTGAGGTTCCACAGTATATTATATAAAAATTTAATTACAGCTGGTGATTTCAATGTCAGTTTTAAAAATAATACTAGAGATGAATTTTCAGAATATTTTTATCCTTGGTTTGGCGCAAAACTATTAAGGCTGTATTTCGAGCGACTTTCTCCAAGTAAGATAATTTAACCAATAATTTTCCTGAAAATGTCTTAGAATATTATTCAATAATTGGAATAAGCTATTCCAATAGATATCAGGAAGGAGAAATAAAAATATTTCACTTATTTTTTTTTTATTTTTTTTATTTTTTTTTTTTATTTAAATGGGAAAATTTGTTTTTATGTGCATTGACTACAAAATTATGTTTAGCGACCTTTGGGTGCCATGATCACAAAAATCGCGCTAATAGCGGAAATATTTCATATTCATAACATCTGATTTTTAAAACAAGTAGATAAGAATGCCACGAATCCTATGCGAAAAGAATAAAAATTTCTATTCGCATTATTTTTCTACAAAATATGTATTATCTAAAATTAATTGAATCTGTCAATTTCTGTACGAATAAATTAAAATTAATTTCGTTTTTTCACGTTTTTTGTCCATTGATTAAATAGTTCAATACTGAGCGAAATAAGAAAAAGTACTGGGAATATTTAAAAGCAACTGAGGTTTTCTTATATTCAATATATAATTATAAAAAAATTTAAATGACTAGTATTAAAAAATGCTCTAACGCGCACCAAAAAATGTTAATATGTTTTAAAGTATGAAAAAGTGTTTGACAAGAGCTTCTAATTGAGAATGAGAAAGAACAAGGGGTCCCTTCTTGGCTGCAATTCACTGTCAATGCCAAATTTGAAAAAATCATATTTGCGCTTTTTCCATATAAAAGAAATCAGCCACTGTTACGATAAAATTGTGTAGTGTAAAGGCATAATTAGAAAAGACACCACCTGATTAAACATGAATGTAAAGCAAAATAGGGCCAAAAACCATAGTTCCCGCAGCCAGTGTTGAATTCAGACACTTTTCTCCGGGAGGGTCTTCTGTGGTTTCGGGGGGGACACGATAGAGTTCTAAGGGGATTATACTTTTTTTACCATTAAAAACACAAAATCTAAATTTTATTGGGAGGGGGGAGGGGAGCATTTGATACCTTCGGGAGGGAATGTGCCCCCGGCCCACCTCCTGCATTCAATACTGCCTTCAGCGTATCACATTCACGCAGTCCCACCATAAACTGTCGCAGTGAAAAACAGCACAGAAAACTGATTTGTAGTGCAGTTACAGTGCAGAGTCAACAATGCAGTTAACATGTAAAGCAAGATTGAAAGTTTTACTAAAAAGTAAAGATAGAAAGTTTTACGCAATTTTTTTATATGGAAAAAGAGCAAATATGATTTTTTCAAATTTGGCATTGACAGTGAATTGCAGCCAAGAAGGGACCCCTTGTTCTTTCTCATTCTCAATTAGAAGCTCTTGTCAAACACTTTTTCATACTTTAAAACATATTAACATTTTTTGGTGCTCGTCAGAGCATTTTTTAATACTAGTTACTAAATGCCTAAGCGTTAATTAAACCATATAGTAAATGCATCAGCACATACTAACATTGCTACATATAAACAGTGACAAACGTATTTGTTAAAATAAAATAATACTCAATTAAAAGACATGTACTATTAATAGTACACCAGACCCGAAAGGGTTAAATGCAAATTTATTTAAGTTCAAAGTAATTGTTACAAACTGAAGTATAAGTATCTACCAAAATTTTCATTTTAGATTAAGTTGCAAAATTGTTTTTGTAATCCAGCGCGTAAGCAGTTATACCAATTTTCTGTTTGTTAAATGTCTGTCAGTTTGGAGTCCCCTGTAAATTCTAATTGTGCATCTTGCAATTTTTTAATACATGAAATGAAAGAGCATGCTTATTTCTTTCATTCCAATAAAAATTTTGCTTTTAAACCATATACATTTTAAGATATTAAATGTTGAAAATGGCCTTTGTTGTTTTCCAATTTTAAGAGTCCTGTGTCTCTTTAAGGGTGTTGGTCACTCTACTTCTCAATTTTCCTCGGTAATATAAAGTCTATGGGCGTTTGATGCATTCTTATATATAAAATATCGCTTCAGGAAATTGATATTTTTAATTTCTTCTTTCTGTGTTCTCTTCTTAAAAGATGCCGCTTTTTTTCTTAGTTCTCAAAATATTTATAAAATTTGCGCTTAATTTTATATGAAGTGTTAAAATTTTACTCACAGTTAGTCAGTTTATAAAACATAAAACATTAGATTAAGCGTAGATTTTAGAAATATTTTGAGAACTAAGAGAAATCGAGACTATCTTTAAAACGACACCACCAAAAAAAGAAGTTAAAAATACTTCCTCTGACAATAAAGTTCGGTGAATAGTTCTGTAACATTAATGAAGATGAAATATTAACAGAAGTTACTGTATCATTTTTCGAAATAGTAATCTCTCATAGCTATGCACCGCTGAGATATTCTACACATGTCCTGGAAAATTCGCAAGAAGTCTTCTTTTGAGATGGAGTTCAAAAGCTTCGTCATGTTTCTTTGGATGTCAGCAATATGGTCGAATCTCTTTCAAAGAGAGTTTGAGTCGTGAAAATAGGAAGAAGTCTGGAGGATTGAGATCTGCCGAGTATGATGAATGTTCAATTTGCCCAACACCCTCATGAATTTCTTTCGGTGTGATGCAAATCTTCAAACCAAACATTAAACTGATCTTTTGTTCGTTCATTTTCCTGTTCTCAGTTAAGAACTAACACACTGAAGAAGCACTTAGTAAAGCACGTCTTACACAGAACATAAACGACGCTCAACTGAACAACGGTAGGGGAAGATGGTCAACACTTGTCTTTCTATGCAGGTGCAACGTTTTGTTTTCCCAGTGTTACCATATCGGTCGTTCTGAATTCATTCACCGAGCTTTTTTGTCAGAGGCAGTATTAATTTCCTGGGGAGATATTTTAAATATGAGAATGCATCAAACGCGCATAGACTTAACATTACGGAGGAAAATTTAGAAATCTGAGTGACCAGCACCCTTAAAAATCTTCATCTGGTGGGGAAGAAAAAGATGAAATCCTATGTTATCCTATGGGGAAACTATGTATCCTTCTTGTTCATTCAATTTTTGGGAATTTCAACAATATCTTTTGTTTTCGGCATGTAGATAGGAAGGATCATTATCCCTCTATAAACTCCAAATTTTTATATCTTTTTCCAATCCAAAGTTACAAGTGGTGTAAAGAATACTTTTTATACTTTTCGGAATTTCTTAAAACTTTAACACAAATTTTGAAATACTCATAATTAGCTTAAATTTATTTTAAGATTACAGAAGGATGACGAACCTTCCTATTTACATGCTCATAAAAAATATTGTTAAAATTGTCAAATTTGAAGGAATAAAACGGATATGTATTTTTCCATTAGGATAACATAGGATTTTTCATTTTACTTCCCCACGATATTTTTTTTAAAGTATTGGCTACTAAACGAGTGTCTGTTTCTGTGATTTACTGATAGATAAATATTACGCAGTTAGTTTTAGAGATATCCTTCCAATCATAAACTGTTTCAAATGTTACAATTATCAATTTCAAATGCATTCACATTAAAATGTTTATTTTATTTTATTTGTCACAAAATTCAATTTTTATATGATCTGTTTGTCCTATAAGTTTACTCAAATAATTTCCAATTCGCCAACAAGTAAAACAGTAAAAATTCCATTTTTATATGATTAGAGTTGGCAACTTGTGATTCTTCGAATTCAGGTATTTCTTTCAGGCACTAAAAACGCGTTTTTTTTTTCTTTTTTTTTTTTCTTTTTACAATGTAATAATAAAACTTAAATTCTTGTAATGCTTTTAGGAAGGTATAATGTTCAACGAATTCACAAATCAGATTTAGACAAAAATAAAATGTATGGCGATATTGTTCGTGAAAAATTCGGATCCCTCAGTGCTGTCTTCAGCTTTGTGCCGGAGACAATGGAAGCTCTTTATCGACACGAAGGACGATACCCAAGTAGAGGGGAATTCCTCACTCTCAAAACTTACAGAGAATCCAGAAAACATTGGTACAAAAGTACAGGAGTGATAATTTTGTAAGTAAACATTATTTTATAATGCATTTTTTTCTGAAATGAAGATAACTATTTTTTCTGGGCTAAAATTAGTAAACTAGAAAATGTCTGACATAATCCTTAATACTGCAAAACATAAACAAAGGGTATAGCCGGGTTTCTTAGTAAAATATGCCCTTGAGTCAACCACATCGAGTCCTACATGAATCGATAGCCCATAAAAAGAAATTCAATTCTCCCCAGTTTCAAGTTTGTATCTCAAGACCACGGGGAATAATGACTCTATAAATACCTGTTTTGGAAAAGAACGTATTGTGACGAAAATACTAAGCGGATTTCAACGAAAAAAATAAGGGATGTATAAAACTGCCTTACGAGTTTTTGACAATTTTCAGATTTTTTTAAAAAAAAGAACAAGTTTTCTAAAATTTTTCTTGTTTTTGAATGAACATTTTAATTAAAAATCAATGACATTTCTGAGTGACCACCTTAATATTTTGGTATGAAATACTATGAGATATGATATATATTCAGTATCAATTTCAATCTTCTACGTAGGGTGCATCATATTAAAAAAAGACAAAATCATATTCCAGCTGGGAAGGGGGCCGTGTCTCGCACAAATCTCACCGGAAAGTTCTGCCGTATAATGTTATTTCACGCCTTCTTTTTAAACTATCGTTTGAACTAATATGTCAGATTTGTGCGAGATACGCCCCCCATCTCCGCCGGAATGTGATTTTGCATTTTTTAATATGATGCACCCTACGTAGAAAGTTGAAATTGGTAGTGAATACAGATCATATCTCATAGTATTTCATGCAAAAATATTAAGGTGGTCACTCAGAAATTTCAATAAATTTTTAATTAAAATGTTCATTCAAAAACAAGAAAAATGTTAGAAAATTTGTTCTTTTGTTTAAAAAAATCTGAAAAAAATGTCAAACATTCGTATAGTGGTTTTATACATTCCTTATTTTTTTCAATGAAATCCGCTTAGTAGTTTCGTCACAATGCGCTCTTTTCCAAAACAGGTATTTATCGTCATAACCCCTCGTGGACTTGAGGTATAAGCTTGAAAGTGGGTAGAAATACATTTCTTTTTAAGGGCTATCGATTCATGTAGAACTCGATGTGATTGACTCAAGGGCATATTTTACTAAGAAACCCGGCTATACCCATTTATCCTTTATGCCCACACAATACTTTAAAGTACCAGAGTTTTCTAACCCTAAAATATACTGATTGGATGCATTCGGAATGGTATTTTAAGGAAACAGTAGTAAATAGTTCCCTTGGCCATAACTAGAAGCTTCCTTCACCATACTGTCCAAAAGGCAAATTTAGATGAAAATAACATTTATTTTATTAAGAAATAAGCATACAAATTGTTGTTATTGATTTGCTTTTAAAATAAAAAAATATTCACCTATCAAGAAGTGAAGTCAAACTGTAAAAGAAATCAAACAGTTTAGCTTTTATGATAAAAAGATTAAAAGTTCAGATATATGGACCCAGGTAGTAAACTAACAAATATCTGAAACAATCTTTAATGCTGCAAAGGGAACTATTTACTACTGTTTCCTAAAAATACCATTACGAATGCATCCAATCAGTATATTTGCAAAAATTAAAAGGATTTGATCCTTTAATGTCCACATGATACTTTAAAGTACCACAGTTTTCTATCCCTAAAACATACTGATTAGACGCATTCGGAATGGTATTTTTAGAAAATAGCAGTAAATAGTTCCCTAGGTCATCACTAGATAGCAATAGCTTTCTTGGCCAAATTATTTGAAGGCATTTTGCAAACTCAGATGAAAATGACATTTATTTTATTAAGAAATAAACATACAAATTGTCATTTATTGATTTTCTTTTATAGCAAAAAATATCCACCTATCAAATAGTGAAGTCATACTGTAAAATAAATCAAACCGTTTAGTTTTTATGATAAAAAGATAAAAGGTCCATTTGTATGGACCCAGGTGATCAAGAGGACAAAGTATGTTATTAAAGTTATTCATTATAAATCAATTAAATTAATTACTTCTGTATCTTACATCAATAATAAAAACTGGTTAGATGCTCAAACATTCTAAAATAATAAAAAAATAAATAGGAAAACAACACAAATGTATATATGTGTGTTGAAAAGGAGCCGACAGCTATTTGGAGATTCTGAAACTCCAACATCAGTGAAAAAGTTAAAATTACCAGAAGTGAGTGAAAATTACCAGAAGTAAACACATAAGTTCAGAAGAGAACAACTCGCAGCCAATGGCGAAATAGCGGTAAGTGTTAAAAAACAAACAGCGAAGTCAAAAATGTCTGTGCACCCGACCTTCACGTTTTAACGATCTAAAATAAACCTAATTTTTTTCAATACCATATTTTCATTTAAATAGTGGTAAAATTTCATTTCTCCTTTAGAAATGGAAAAGAGTGGTATGATCTGCGATCCAAAACTCAGAAGCATATAATGAAGCCAAGAGCAATCATAGCCTACTTGGATCCCATGCAGGATGTTGCCAGAGATTTTATATCCCTCATCCGAGCAAAGAGGGATTCGAAAAACGAAATGGAAGGTTTTCTAGATAACCTGTATAAATGGGCTCTTGAATGTAAGTTTATCTTTCCAGTTATTTTCAGCACACTTCCTGTCCCTAAAATTTATTCATATTCCAATGTGTTTACCTGTATGTCAGTGTATGTATAAACAAGTTGGAAATTGCACGTGAACGTAGCAAATGAGGTGCGTTCGTACGTTAACGAAGTTTTAAAAATATTCAGATCTTGCTGATATAGTAAAGCATACTTCGGATACAGTATAGTAGTCGAAATCTTTGTGTTTCTGTAAATATGCAGGAAGTAATTTTTATTACACCTCAGCAACATATATCTTATTCATAAAATGTGAAATAGTTGAATATAATTAAAACACGCCCCAAACAATGTTTCCCTGTATAGCATTATGTAGTGGAATACTTTTGTGTGGCCCTGTAATTTAATAATAAAAATTCTTTGCATCCCAGATTGTACAGAATGCATATTTTAGTATATATTTCATAGATTCATGCCAATTCTATTATGTTCGAATGAGTGTAACATCATTAAAATGCATTTGAAACTTTTTCCCCATTGACCGTAATGTAATGAAATACTTTTGATTGTCCCTGTAAATGATCTATGCATCCGACTTTCATAACATTTGAAATGACTCGACAAAATTACGTAATAATTATATGTTTTAAATTTCAAACGATTAAAATGCATTTGAAACTTTTTTTCCCCATTGACCGTAATGTAACGGAATCCTTTTGATTGTCCCTGTAATTGATCTATGCATCCGAGTTTCATAACATGTGAAATGACTCGACAAAATTACGCAATAATTATATGTTTTAAATTTCAAACGATTAAAATGCATTTGAAACTTTTTTTCCCCATTGACCGTAATGTAACGGAATCCTTTTGATTATCCCTGTAATTGATCTATCCATCCGATTTTCATAAAATTTGAAATGACTCGACAAAATTATGTTATAATTATGTATTTTAAATTTCAAACGATTCGATTGGGTAGTTTTTGCGTTGTTATATGCGGACAGACAGACAGACGGACGGACAGACAGACAGACTGAGCGGCAACAATAGGTGCTACGTATTTACATAATTACGAACGCACCTAAAAAGAGAATGAGAAGTAAAATGATATAAGGTGAATACAACAATTACATTTTGCATAATCAGTTGACATTTCAGCTGAATTCATTTTCGGCTTCCTTGAAACTGATATTTTAGCAAAAATCTAACTCAAATAAACATTTTCTTGTAAAATTCTGAAAAAGAAAATTATTTTAGTAGAATATTTTTTCCCTTGTAACCTTTAAAATATTCTGGGCTAAAAAAAGTCTCGTAAATATCATATTTTTACTTGTATAAAAAATATTCTTGAGTTTTAAAAATAAATACAATATGTAATTAAATCAAAAGATGTAATCTTTTTCCTGTTGTACTGTTTGTAGTTCTTTAAGGAGTACTGAAAATTTTAAATCCACTTATCTGAGACTGCATTTTTCCCCTTTAAAGTTCGTCATATTCATATTCAATTTATCTAAATTTTATTGAAATATAAAGGTGGAGACTTAATATAATTATTTTCAGTTACATGTTGATAAAATTGTCTTCAGAAATTTTTGTTTTCACAAAAGATTTTTTTTAAATGTGACTCTTGTAATAAATATTATCCATAAAAGTTATTTTTCCTTTAAAAATATTTTTAAAAGAAATAATTTTTAATATCCTGAGGAAAACGTTTATTATTTTTATTGCATTAAAAATGAAACAAACGTGTAAGAAGACCTATTTATTCAAAAGATATAGCATAGATAAAACTGAGAGTTTTTTTTTTTTTTTTTTTTTTTTCTTATAGACCGGAAGGCGGCAGCACAGGCATCCACTTCATCGAGTTCACCAATGAAAATCTAGAATTATTAAATCTCGATTTGCATATTAAAATTCAATCTGTCTGCTTAGTCAAATCTTGGAAGGAAACACCTGAAAACTCGATTTTAACGGTTGATTCGTAGATTTACCACTATGCTATCCTGCACTCAAAAGTATGAAAACATGGAGGATTGAGAGCAAGAAAACATAATGATATGATAATAACCTATAAATCAACCGCTCGGATTTTTAGGTGTTTTCCACCAAGACATGACTTGGCAGACCGATTGCATTTTAGTATGCGAATCGAGTTTTAAAATATCCTAGATTTTCATCCGTGAACTTGATGTGGTGATTGTCTGTGGTGCCTCCTCCCGGTGTCTTATAAAAATGTAGTCTTGTATGAAAAATTATATTTTCATAGAAATACGAATGTATAAATATATAAATAATAATAGAGAAAAAATTACTTATAATACATATGTATGTATGCATAGATTAAACTTTGTGTCCTGGATCTTCACCTCGGGGTTAATAACACCGCTATTAGATTTTTTTTACTAACATCACAGTTATGTTTTTTTAATAGAAGCTTTTTAAGATTCGAAAAGTTCAATATATTTTCTCAACAGCTGTAGCTTATGTGGGACTAGATACCAGACTTGATTGCCTAAATCCAAACCCAAAGGCTGAATCTGATGGTATGAAAATGATTAATGCTGTTCAAACAAAGTTCCATTGTATGAATAAATTGGAGCCATTTGCTGGTAATTTTCCTTTCTGGAAGTATCTTCCTAGCCCTACCTGGAAAAAATTTGAGAAAGCAGGGGATGTGTTTACCGAGTAAGTTTTTTAATTTATCCCTTATTTAATATTATTTACTAGCCACTCTTAGCGGCCAATTTAATCTCTTTAAATATAATGTTAAGCATTTTATCATGTTACTTTTATTCATAATTTATTTTATTTTATCAATCCTTCGCCAAATCGGTAGATTCTAGTTGAGAAATGAAGAGCTTGGTATATTTATGTTAGGCGGAAGCATGGAATAAATAGACAAACATTGTTATTGTCCCATTTTTTTCGTATTTCATTACTTTCAATAAAAATATAATCATTTAACGGATTATATTTAAACTACATAACTTTAGTATAATTCTGAATCATTTAAAAATCATGACTTTCTCTTATTAAAAAAAAGAAAGAAAAAAAGAAAAATAATAAATGTTACCATAAACCATGACGTTCAAACCAAAACCTTGGTTAAATCGTCGATCAATTTCACTAAATTATGTAAATCACCAAACTTGTAACCAAATTACACATATTGGTATAATTTTTATTTTCATTAACGGAAGAGCAAATAAATTAGTAATGCATCAATAAAAATAAAAATTAAAAGTCTAAATTAAAAGTCCCTGGATGGCATTTTAAACATATGTATTGTGTTTAATGTCATTGAATGTAATATTCACGATCATCTATTATTGGCATTTAATCTTATAGTTTGACGATAATTTGCTGGTCGACGGAATAATCAAGTAGAACCACCATGACATCTAATTTAAGAATCAAATTATTGTAATTTGCTAAATAAAAAATAAAAAATGCTAACTGATTAATTGCTATAAAATTCTATTAACGAGATTTTCACTCAGCTAACATAAAAGTGCCAAGAACTGTTCGCGATCCTAACAACTTTTATACCTAACAACTTCTAGTGCTGCGATTTGCAGCTTAACCAACATATGAAGTGAAAAATGCTGAGCTGGGTATCGTCCTCGTAGCTTAATTGGTAGAGCACTTGGACCGCTATTCCAAGGGTTCCGGGTTCGATTCCCGGCTTGGACATTTTTCACTGAGTTGGTATTACGCTTAGTAGAAGTATGAATATTTATGTATCGAACTTTTATATAGTTTCATTTGATAAAAAATAACTATGATTGAAAATGACCGTTTTGCATATAAAAAGTTTAATTATTTATGAAGTCAAATGATTTTAACTGTTATAATATAGATGAAATGAGAGCGATGGAACAATATTTGGCAATTTATCATCTGTGGTAAACACAAAAATGTATTCCTATCTTATAAAAAGCAAGGTGGTCAACCCGGAATTGTTGATAATCACATGACTTAACCTTTTATTACACAGAATGATTCAAATGTGTTCAGTAGTTTTAATAGGCCTCCTATTCATGAAAATTTCTAACAATATATTTTTTTCTATTTGCCACAAATATATAATTCTAATTTATATACACACTAAATGTTCAGAAAAATATGTTCTTATTTAAAAACAAGTTGGAAATTACACGTAAAGCGTAGCAAATGAGGTGCGTTCGTTGATAACGAAGTTTTAAAATATTCAGATCTTGCTGATATAGTAGAGCGTATTTTGGATACAGTATAGTGGTCGAAATCTTTGTGTTCCTGTAAATATGCAGGGAGTAATTTTTATTATACTTCATTAACGTGTATCTTATTCATAAAATGTGGCACAGTTTAATGTAATTAAAACATGTCCCAAACAATGTTTCCCTGTATAGCATTATATAGTGGAATACTTTTGTATGACCCTGAAATTTAATAATAAAAAATCTTTGCATCTCAAATTGTAGAGAATTTATATTTTAGCATATATATACATCATAGGTTCATGTCAATTTTATTATGTTCGAATGAGTGTAACACCATTAAAATGCATTTGCAGCTTTTTTCCCAATTGACTGTAATGTAACGGAATACTTTTGATAGTCCCTGTAATTGATCTATGCATCTGATTATCATAAGATCTGAAATGACTCGACAAAATTATGTAATAAATATACGTTTTAAATTTCAAACGATTAAAATGCATTTGAAACTTTTTTCCCCATTGACCGTAATGTAACGGAATCCTTTTGATTGTCCCTGTAATTGATCTATCCATCCGATTTTCATAAAATTTGAAATGACTCGACAAAATTATGTAATAATTATATATTTTAAATTTCAAACGATTCGGTTGGGTAGTTTTTGCGTTGTTATATGCGGACGGACAGACAGACAGACGGACGGACTGAGCGACAACAATAGGTGCTACGTATTTACATAATTACGAACGCACCTAAAAAAGACAAGAAATAGTTTATTAGTACAAGTTAATTGAAACAAAGTATCAGTATACAGATAATACATTTTGGTTTTACCATTTACGACGTTTTACTAACAGATGGCGCTATAATCTATCAACTTAACCCTTTCGCGTTGATTTTTTTTTCCATTTTAAGAATAAAATTATTTTTACTTTAATATTATTAACGTAGCTATCCAAATAGGTTTAGTGGTGTTTAAAGATTATCTCATTGTCTGAAATGCAACGAATGCACTTATTCAATGTACTATTCAATTCATATTTATATGATAAAACTCTAAGGAAAAATTTTTGGAAACCTTTAGAAAATATCGTATTACAACAGGGTTTAATAGATATCTCTACTTTCTAATGCTTTTTGTGTTTTATCACGCATGAATGGATCAGAAAAGTAAACTACGCTTAAAATTTAAAGAGTAACATATGTATAAAATAAAGGAATCACCAATGGTGCAAAGAGAATAAAGTAAACTTTTAGCATTATTGTTATTACTAAATGTCAAAAGATAAATGAAGTCATAATAAGGAAAGAATAGACATTTACTATCATTTCTATAATAAGAAACTTACTTTCGGAAATAGAAGAAACTTATTGTCTTAACAAAATAATTGTTAAGACAAAATAATACTGGACAAAAACACATGTAGGGGGAAGTGGGCTACATTGATACAGTTTTTTTTCTAAGATTTTTTTTTTGTTGTGAAAAAAGTAGAAAATTCAAGTTTTTTTTCCATGAGGTGACAGCAAAACTTGTGTAGTATGTTATAAAAATGTACAATCATTGTTTTATATAGTATTTTTGCATGTAATTTTTAAAAAAAAATCAAAAAAAGTCATTTGTATCAATGTGCCCCATCTATGGGGCAGATTGATACATTTGAGTAAAGAGACGACAAAATAATACCAATGCATATTTTTCATAGAAAATGTGTTAGAAAACCATTTTATATTTATTTATAGAAATTCAAATCACCCACAATTTATTTTTAAGCAATATTAAGGCAATCAAAGTTAAATATATTATGACCTGATGTTCTGGCTGTTCCTTGTCCGATTGTTGGCTATGGTAACTTTGTCATATCTAGCACTTCAATCCCAGCATTATCATCTTTCTTGGGAAAGATGAAAAAATTACCAGGTTTTCTGTTTATAAATAGGTTTATAAACAGAAAATAAAGGATAACTATATTAAAAATTCTGTTTATAATATAATTATTTTTTTCTGTTCTGCAGTTTGTTTCTCTTAATTAACATTTCTCATGTCGAAAATACTTTTTTCTCTGAAGAATCGATATAAATTCGAGATTTGCCAGAATGCCGTCCTTTTCTTTTATTAGTTCTACTAGTACTAGCTTTTGGGTAAGTTCGTACTTTTTCTGTTAGCAAAAATACTATAAAATGTTCTAATATAAAAAAATTAGAGCTATTTCACTTCAATAGAAATTAGTATTAGAAATTTTTGGTGAAAATGGTTGGATTAAGGAGTGTAGGGTAAAAACAAATAATGAAAAGTAATGAAAAAATGAACTAAAAAAGGATTTAGGTTGTATCAACGTGCCCCGAGATAGAGTATATCAATGTGCCCCATACAGCCATTTTGAATAAAATGAGTCTCAAATCCAACACTTCATAATTTATCTAACAATAAAGAATGAGGAACTGATAAAGAGTAGTTTCACTTGCCAGGGAGAGTATTCTTTTCGGTTGAAAATACTGGAACAGTTGTATAATTACCATTTCATTTGTACAACTCAAATTTACTTTTGACCAACGAAAACAATAAATCATCCGTCCCATTTCACCAAACTACTGAATCATTCCAAGACTTTCTGTATGTAGTTGAGTGCACTAGCATGACCTTTTGGAGCCGTTGTGAAACTTCCTGTAATGACTCTGTGAGCGGTAGAGGGGGTGTATCAATGTACCCCATGTATCAATGCACCCCTCTTCTCCCTACTGTTAAAAATACACCAGACCCGAAGGGTTAAAATGTTCAAAGTATAGGGTGCCTAACAAAGGATCTTTAAAATTCAACAGTACATCAACATTTATTAAATAGCTGATATTTTTTGCATGTAATTTTGTTTCAAACCGAAATAAATTCGTATTCAATTTTTGAGAAAAAAATCCTTTGTAATTGGTTGAATTTTGGCATACATTGAAATACAAGTTGGGGAATTCGGTGTCCGATGAACCCTATTTAATGGCTAAAACAACACCTAACTGTGAAATGAGTAATAATTTACCATGAAAATATTCAGATATCCATGGCAGATTTTCTTTCGGTTAAATTTGTAATTAAATTTGTAACTAAAAACAATAGATACTGTTTTAAATTTTATGCTTTTATACATAAACATAGCTATTCAGCATCAGTTAATATCTTCTTATTAACTTTTTTACTTACTCATCATACGTAGCATAGGGTAAGTCTTGCAATCGTTTTGAAAATCGAAAAAAAAACTGTCGGATTTACACGTTTCAGACACTGGAGATTCGGAAAAATGCATTTTTAGAAAAAAAAATCTCCACCCATCTGTCTGTGTGCCTGTCTGTATGTCTAATTTTAAATGCTCTATCTCTCGAACAAATCGAAATAGAGACTTGAAATTTGGTGTGTACTTAGTATATAATAAAGGAAAGAATTCTGTTGAATATCAGCAACCTGGATTATCCGGAACTATTTTTTGGACTCTCGAAATATTCATTTAAATGAAAAGTTAATATATATATATATATTTAATTTTAAGTAAATAATGTAAAATACAATAAAAAGGAATAAATTTTACATAAAAAATGAAATCGATCGGATAATTAGTTGCCGAGATATTTACAATCCTATTTTCTACACTCTTCGATTTTTCATGACTTTTTTCATTCAAATTTCAATTCAAATATATATTTAGTTGGAAATGATCCGATGCAGTAAATTGTTAATTAAAACGATTATCATTTTTCATTTATAAGGATGTCTCTTTAACGCAATTGGGTAATGCTTGATTATCTCGTTGACCAAAGAAACGTTTCCAACTCCGTCACCAACTTGATGATATATCGCCAAAGCTAGCGACAAAAATTACTCACCAAAAAACGCCACCTTGGCGCTATTTCCGGTATTTCGCCAAATTCCTATAAACTTCCATTGTAATACAATGGAGTCCCGTTTTGTTAAAAATATTTAAATATGCGTTTAAATCTTGTTTTGGAATTGCAATGCATTTTATAAATAGTTTACACATGTTTTATTTTCATATTTTATATTATGAATATCCATGATGGGTAAATATTACGGTGGCTTCCAGCGACTACCATTTTAGTTATTAAACTTTGTTGTTCTTACCTGCACTTTAAAATTATTAAAAATGGCATAGTGAGTTTCCTTTTTTTTTTGTGTGTGTGTGTGTGTTTTTTTTTTTTTATCAGTGGATTTGAAATCTAATTATTTCCGTTTAAAAATTTTAAAAAATGTTGCCTTTAGAAATATTCTAAAGATTTTTTTTATCTGACTTATTAAATATTTCTTTATCTCAGCATTAAGCCATAGTTTCGAGCTTGCCTTTGGAAAACTATGGCAGGTTTTAGTTTAACCAAAATCTACAAAGAAACTAAGTGAAATTCGGCGATCGATAAACTAGATAAAACACCTAACTGTAAAATGAGTATAGATAAAACACCCAACTGTAAAATGAGTAATACTTTACCGTGAAATTATTCAGCTGAAATTCCTAAAATTAAGTCAATAACTATACAGGGTATATCAGGATTATTGAGACAAACTTTAAGGGAAGATAAAAGACTTCATTAGGATTCAGATTTGCACAAAAACCCATGGTCGAAAGCCCGTTTCTAGCGTAGTAGTGATGACACAAAACACAAGAAAGACAGAACATTGATAAAAGGAGAAGGCATATTTATTATCCTTTATTACAGCAGAAAATTACTAAAAAGGTACATTAACAGACAGCTATAGACATTGAAGTAAGTGTTCAAAATTGCGATCACAGGCCATGATACATGGAAGCGCATGATATATGGAAGATCTAATGTTCTTGAAAATACCAGCAGTGTCTCGAACCTCTCCAGCAGCTGCCACTATGCGTATAAGAAGTTCCTCAGCACCTTTGAGCATTGTGCTGTCAAAGTGGGCATTTCGCACAAAATTTTCCGAAGCGATCATGATTAAAGTATTAAGGATGTATTCAAATAACAAATAGGTTACTTTATGACTCACTTTTAAATTCAATTTTGCTCTCAAACGCATTCAATTGGCAGTTTGTTTTTATTTAGAAACCATATAATGTGCTGTTTTGGCCAATTTTTTAATAAATTCAGAATATATTACAAAATATGTTGTCAAAAAGGGCATTTGAGCTGAATTTCGCTTAAGAGGATTCTGATAAAACCAGTTCTTGCATAAAAATGAAATTAAAAATTTTTCATAAGCGGTTAAATGAAGTTATTAAACTGTGTTTATATCTAATCATACTTTTGTTGTTGTTGTTGTTGTTGAAATGAGCACTCTTCGAAATCTACCTCCGCCTATAGGCCAAGCCGACAGGGATTTTGAAATTTAGAACCAGGTTCATACAGATATACAGACTGAATTATAAATAACTAGTGTAGATGTCCGTCCTAGATCAGGAAATAAAAAATGTGTTTTTCACATAAATTTGAAAAAAAAAATTATAAAAATAATTATCAATATGGAAGCATTTAAATGAGCAAAGTTTGACTAGTTTATGTTCTAATAAACACACTATTAGCATTTACAATACTTCTGGGTAAACAAGGCTTTGCAGCTAATATACCATAAAAAAAATTTAAATTTCTTAATAAAACAAAATTTTAACAAAAATGCAATAAAACTGAGTGCTGTGTTTTATTATATGGAGATTGCCAGTATGTTAAAAAATATTAAACAAGTAAAAAAATAAGCGTTTTTTCCTGGTGGTTTTGCACCAATTTTTCTAAATATTGGAGATATAATTTAATTAAAAAAATGTTATTGTTTGTTTGAATTATTTCTTTTTATTATTAAATACAGTTGATTTTCTAAAATAAATAAATAAATAAACAAAATATATTCATGTATTTTTTCTTAGAATAGCATTCAAATACATAAATCTCTCCCTTGAAAAACTAAAGAGAAGAAAAGATGAAGACGAGGATTTGACTTTACTTCAGTCGATGCTAATGGAAAAAGGTTTAGATGTCTCTGGCGCAATGGTCATGGTTGCAGATATGCTGATGGCAGGAATAGATACGGTAAGAAATGTTACTAAATAATGATAATAATTTTATGATAATTTTATGATAAAAATATTTGATATGATAATAATTTTATGATTTTTTTTTTCGTATTATTGCATTCTACAAGAAAAGTCATTAAACTTCACACACATAATTTAGACATTAGGTGTGCGAATATCATATTCATATAATTTTCATCAATTTGTTTTAAATATCCGCATGTTATTAATTTTATAGTTAATTTTACTATTAGCCTATAAATGCAGAATATAC
This sequence comes from Maratus speculifer, assembly GCA_964019185.1. Lineage (NCBI taxonomy): Eukaryota > Metazoa > Arthropoda > Arachnida > Araneae > Salticidae > Maratus > Maratus speculifer. Next base: position 292,795,664 of record OZ025294.1, on the reverse strand, counting down.
GCAGTAGTATGCATCTGCTATTTAAGAAAAATACTGTCACTATTTTAACTTTGACATTGTTAACTAAAATCGATCTACGTTTCAAACTTTCATTGAAAACGACAGGGGTGAGTTTTCCACCAAAGAGAAAAATACAATTCGTTGTTTTATTATTCATAATTATGTGTTTTGTACTCATCGGTGAAAATTATAACATAAGAAAGACTTCCCATTGTGGTAAAATTGCATCATAATACAATGTACTGAAGTTTTATTGATTTAATGGCATAAGATGGTATAAACCACGATAGAAATGCATCAAAAATAACTTCAGCAGATCAATTACAGAAGTTTTAAAATGCACAAACCAATCATTTTTACTGTTATGTCGCATAATTTCGTAATGGGATAAATGCAACAATTTAGCATAAGGCAAAATAAGTGCTTTTTTTTAAGCTGCAATTTAGCTACATTTCTTTGACTGCTTGTTCCTAATCGCAGCTATTATGGATTGGAGATTCAATTATAAATACATTCAGTAAAAAAAAGTTTCTGAAAAGCAGGCAAGTCATGTAAATGTTTGGTTATGGCGAAGGTAGTAATGAACAACCGAGCCATTTGCCATCTATTGTTCTGATAGAATATCGCTCCTAAACACTGGACAGCATAAAAGAAATGGTTAATGAAAATATTATTCTAGTAAAAATCAGTCAATATTACGAGGAATCTACTTATCTCATCAAAGTTTGTAGGCCTGTGTGAGTGTTTACTGCTTACGACTCATCACAACGCATTGGGAAAAAAATATTTATATGTGTGTTAATACTCTATATGGCCAAAGGTATATCCTTGTGATTTTAGAGATTTTGTTAAATATCTAGAAAAATACATGAAGAATTTTTTTGAAATTGTGTAAATATAATAGTGCAGGTCATATATTACCGTGAAAAAGTTTTCCTGAAACTCCATAGGGAGCCGTCAACAAATTGTAAAATAAGGAATAGCTTTTGAATAATCCTGTGAAAACTAATGTAGAAAAAGTGTTCAAACTGTAGATTCTAATTAAGTGACATTATAATAAACTGTGTTCATTTTTGTATGGATAGCATGTATACTCATAGAGAAATTAAGGCTTTTATAAAAATGTTGCCAAGTTTTTTTTATTTATAATTTGCAGAGCTCTTAATATTAAAAAAATGTTATTTATAGAAAATATGACAAACAAAATTGCACATAATACCCTGTCATCAGAATTAAATGTTAAAAATTATATTAATAATGAGCACGTACACTTAAATAATTTTTCACTGCGTATGCGTGAAAGCTATCAAAATTTCATTTGCATATTGTGTTAGCTAAATGTATAGAGTAACTTTTGTGAAAGTCTCAAAAACATAGCCTGAAAATTCTGAAAGTGATCGTTGATAGAATAAGCTCAAAATCCGTTGTTCCGAAAATGAAGCAAAAAATGAAGTATCCAAATATAGGAGTGCGTGTTATAATGTGTATTCTATATTGACACTAATCAGTGGATATTGATTATTTGGCAACAATTTAAAATAATAACCTCTTTTAAAATATGTAAAAAAAGTTTCTCAAAATGCTGAAAACTTGAATTTAAAATGGAAATAAATCCTCAAAAAATGAGTCAAATTAAAAAAATAAATGCGATCTGTACATTGGAACTTCTAACGTATAAAGTAATCTAAAAATATTTAAATTCTGTGTATAATTTTCACTTATATAACACTTTTTTAATGGAACGATTTTGATCAACTTTAATATTAAATATCTCTTACAACAAATATGCAATTGAAAAATTGTCTGTATGCCGTATTTATCAAACATTTCTCTATCATACCATAATATTCGTATTTTTGTGTGCAGTAGTTCTCTTACTATTAGCAAAGAAATACCCTAGTTCACAAGAAATTCATTGTCAACTTTTTTAAAAAAAAATACAAAAATTCCTAAGTTATGGTTAAAGTTTATGATTAAATTACTCTATAAAAGCTTGGATAATGGAAGCCACTTTGGAAATAATTTTAAATCATAATCTATTTATTTAACAGTAGAGCGGGTTGTTTTGTGCACATTTCTCTGTCGGGTGTTATTGTATTGACCATGAGACAAATTTTATGTTATGATTATGGTTCTTATCTTGATTGGAACCAAAACATGTGAATTGTGGTTTGTTTTTACGTGTAAATCTAAAGAAAAATATGGCCAAAATTTTTTTTACTTTGCAATTTTATTTCAAATGTCACATCATTACAAAAACAAATATTTCGTGATTATTTAATTTAATAATATTTGTTTAAGTGCTTGTAAATATTATATCAATGCCATTCTGTATTTTTTTTATAAATAAAACAGTTCAACATTATTTGTTCTTAATAGACTATTTTACATCTGTTTTAAGTGCAATACATGCTTTTAATGCAACTAAAAGTAACACAAAAAAATGGTGAGAGAGAAAATTGATCAGAGAGAAAAATCACTGATTAATTGCATAAAACAGTTCCTTAAATTAATTCATTGATAGGATAATGAGAATAATTTTATCATTTTATTAAATTAAACTATTTTATTGAATAGAATGTGTCAAAATAATTCATTTAAACATCAGGAATACATTTTTTAACTTTTTTAAGCTTATCTTTAAAATATTATTTTTGACAAAATAAAACATACTTCATATTCTTTCATATCGGAACGAGTTTAATTGCATATTTTATTTTACTATAAATTTTGTTGTTATCCTACGCAAAATATGAACTCTAAGATAAATGTGTAATTTAGTCATTTTTAATTACATATCTGTATAAATTTAAAAAATTACAACTTTATCATAAAATTGATGCTCTTTTCGTTAAAATTTATTTGTATTTATGTGTGTTCATTAGCTAATGAAAGTGTGTATTATAGTATTTTTTCAAAACTCAGAAAAGTATGTAAATTGTAAAAAAACTCAACGAATTTTGTTAATGTAATTTACAAATGTTGCATATTGCACAAATATCTGGGTCCATATTATACCTAAATATGTATAAGTTCATTTCATAGATATATGCATAAAAACTCAATATTAAACAAAATTATATGTATACATAGTTGTATTTTTAAGAACAGAATATTACACATGATGATGCGTAAAAATATTACACAGAAATATGTGTAAGAACGGAATATTACACGTAAATTTGTATACTTACATGAATACAATAAATAGTGACACTTAAAAATTTATGTAGTAGTAGCTGAATGTTCAAGTTGACAAGTTCTTACTTTACAATCTATTTATTCAGATTATACATATTATGTTAATAAATTATGATTATACTACTTTAAGGATTCAAAACAACTTTGACAGATAATCTCATGCAATGATTCCCGGCGAACTTCTTTTTTGTAAATTTTCAGGTCTAAAGACAAATTTGCTAAAAATAGAACAAACATATCACGTGTTTTACTATCGCATATTACATGTATTTCTTTCATGCAAATTTGTTTTGCGTTCATAAAAATATTTAGTTCAAAATCCCTCCCAAATTACAAGGTTATGTACTTAGAGAAACATTGCGTTCCATTGTTTAAGAAGGCCTATTACCTGCACTAGGAATATAGGCCCTTGGGGTGTGCCCTACGTGGGGGAGAACCGAGCTCATATTTACGCAAGGAAATCCAAGGTTCGAAGAAAACCATGGAAAACTCCGAACCGTTAGGCTGACTGGGTTCGAACCCAGCACCTCCCGTGTCTCCCAGCTTCGAGAGCACAACCTCTCAGCCACTGGTGGGGCTGTACTAAAGAAACAAAATCCATTATTTTTGTATAGTACAAAATTACATGTGTTCCAATCAGGCTCTGAACGGGTCCCGTTATTTTCCAAGAAAAATATCTATTTTTTTTTTCATTTATTTTTTTTCTAGAAAATTTTCTATAAAAAATTACTGATACTGGAGAATTTCCTGACCTGGAGATTCCAAGACCCGTACAAACCCTGCAAATGTGCAATTTACACGTTAAACTGTGTTTTTAACATGCTTTTATTAGCTTCACCTGTATGTAATGTATGTATACATATGTTACGGAATATTTGAATGTTATTTTCAACCACTTTAAGACATCAGATTAAATTGAAACTTTGTACACTTATTGAGAACCGATGACAATTCAACAATTTGAAATGTCGCCACTTAAAAGGATCAAAATCAAAACCGCCGGATAAACGGTTCAAAAGCAATTTGGGAAGATTAACAGTCACCTGACATCCTAGACAGACATGACAATCACTGAAACACATATGAAAACCGTTATTATGCAACCGAAAAAAACATTTTAAATTTTTTAATCCCACCTGATATAAAAGCGTGTATTTTAGTTTTCAAAGCTATTTAGCAATTATTTAAATCATCATATGATAAGAAAATTTAGCTAATTAAATTTTAAAATCCAGTTTAGGGGAAATTTCCATTCCTTGTCCGTATACCTTTGCGGGCGCCAATGGTGATTTTCTTTTTAATATTATACTTATTTATTCTGAATTATCTGATAACATTTTACGCATTTAAGCCGCTTAATATGTTACTAAAATGTACAATAAATTAGGTATTTTGAAATTGACACACCGAGGCGTGTATTTGACAATTTACACGTACACGTATAGATAAATAGTTTTTGTATCATCAGCATGCCTGTTTTAGTGCATAAGTTGACGTAAAAACATTTTGGAGTATAATCATGAAAATAAAAAATATTTTTTACAAAAATACCAAGACATACATTTAAAATTAAAATTCCAAACATACATATTAATTTTTAAAATCATTTTCTTCCTTCCTTTCTTTTCTTTAACATTAACATTTTTTTATATTAATTTCGTTGCAGAAAGCTAGCTTCTTTATCTTTTGGGATTTTCTGCAAGAGTTACTTTAATTTTCTTGATTACTTGCTAATTTGAATAACACAGCAACGAAATGTCTAGTAAAACAAAGCAGTTAAAAATTTAGTTAAAAAACTCAGTTTTCGAAGTTTTAACCCAGTGTTAAAAAACTAGTTTTTCTTATTTTAATTAAAAGCTAAGTTTTTCATTCACTGTTACTTTTTGCAAACTGAAACGTTAAATAAAAAACTAACATTTAAACAAAAAATTTCCATTCAATTATTATTTTTAAAGAAGACAGAGTATTCACCAGGGCTTTCCACGTTAAATAATGTACTCCCGGTGAACTAAACGAAGGTGAAAAAAAAAATTTTATTAAAAACTCTAACTTTTTTTTTTTTTTTTTTTTTTTTTTTTTGCATATAATGTATTTTTTCAGGTTGAACATTCAGGTACCACTAAATAGATTTTTATGTGAAAAATATCAATTACAAAACACAAATTTACAACCGCATTTTTTTTTTTTTTTTTTTTTTTTTTTTTTGCAGATAATAATTAAATACTTGTGATGAATGTTGGATTTTGGATTATGTTTGGACTTATAGTTACTTAAAGGAAGTTTTCACTCACTTGAAAACTCCCGCTCCGTAATGTTAAAACTATGGACAACTTAATTTTGAATTTCTCGTTTAAATTTGAATATTTTTAGACGATTTTTTTTTCACGTGATGGCTGAGCTCAATCTTTAGTATGACTATTTTTTTACTTATTCGATTTTTGTTACAAAAATTTTTTAAATAGGTACTTTCACTTTCGGAACCAGTTTTGAAATATACTAAAAATACCTTTAAAAAAATCTGCAATCGAAATCAATAGAAAGATTTATATTCATACATACGAAATTTCAAATTATATTTAAATTATTTAGCCATTTGTTTAATTTACAAAATAGTTATTATGCTTAACAAGTTGCATATTACTACCATAATTTGCATAACAACTAATTCTTTAAACTACAAAGTACTCTGTAATTATTGTTATCACTTTACAAATTATTTATTACTAAATGCACATAACCTATTACTTTCAGTATACGAATTATTATTATCGATAAACAATAAGCTTAACAAAAACAATTTCGTATGAAACATAATTCCAAAGTTTTGAATTAGTTTTTGCTTAAAAAAATAAACGTTCTTAGATTTTTTTTTCGATTATATATACAATATCTTCAATAAAACTCATGAAGATGTGTTTATTTTGATTTTATTTTATTAGGATGTTTTTGATGTAGCAACTTTTGAAATGTTGTGCAATTACACTACTCTGAAACCTGTTAATGAAGTATTTAAAAAATTACTAATATGATAAAAAATAAACAAATAAAAACATAAAAATAAAAATAAAAATACTACAGTAATCATACAAAGAAAAGCTGCTACCAAACAAAAAATATTTTTTCATATTGATTTTTTCACAAAATGTAGTTACAAATCTATTACTTTTTTATTTCAGATTGATCTTTGATTCGAAGTACTAACAAAATTCTTTCCTCTTTCAGACATCCAATACAATGGGCTTTTTGCTTTATAACCTGGCGAAAAATCCAGAAAAGCAGGAAAAGTTGTACAATGAGATAAAAGAATTGCTCCCAAGAAAAGAAGATCGAATCACACCTGAAATTTTCAACAAACTTCAATATCTTAAAGCATGCAGTAAGGAATCTATCAGGTCAGTTATACACATAGCTACTATAACTTTTTCAAACCCAAAGATAAAGTAACACTGCGAACACAAATTCATTGATTTCACACAAACAAAAAGACAACCTAGAGGAAGAAAAAACTCTTTTTCTGAAATAGATACTTGGAGAATAGGATAACTTAGATTCATAAATGCGGATCTAAAATTACTAACACCCTTAAAATATCAATTTAATGATCCATAACCTAAATTACGCAGTATCAAATTGCAGGCCTTCAACGCTTTATCTACTGAATAATGGATTCATGAAAATTTTACATTCTAAAGCATTTTACGTAAATTGTTTAAACTAAATTAAAAGATTTACATAATCATTTAATGAATTTTTGAAGGATTTTAGAAAGATTGAAGAATTTAGAAGGATTAATTAAATTTTAATTTACAGGGACAGACACACAAATCTTTTATTTTAAATTGTTTTCTTAATATTTTGTAGAATTATAAAATGTACAAATATGATGTTCTTACAATATAGAAATAATTCCGAATTGAAAAATCCCCATCCCCCTCCCTCAGTGCCAAGAAAGGTGAAAAGGTACAAAGGCAAAAGAAATCATCCTTTTAAAAACATTTTTGTTTTCTGTAACCAATAATTCTTTTGGAACAAGATAAAGTAATATATCTGTAAGTCATTCTAAACAGTATTACAACTAATTGACGTATTAAAAGAATTTTATAAGTAATTTTAATGGTACTTATAAGTACCGTCGGTAGATAAAGGGTTAATTGATTATATGATCAAAAAATCCTCGATTTTTTTAATTGTAAAGCGTTTAAGTTAATTAGTTTTGAAATTTTCTTCCTTTTTTGAACACATTATCTGGAATGCATTTTTCACACTCAGATGATAATAACACTTGTTTTATGAGGAAATAATCATCAGTGTTGCTCTTCATTGGTTTTGATCCAAAGCCAAATATATTCAACTAAATAGAAGTACAGTAATTTTTTTTTTAATCCAATCGTTCAATTTTTACACTTCTCGATTTGCGAATATCACGAGTGATACTTCAAAACCGAGGAGGCTAAGGTATCATTTGCCTACATATTCGGAACGTTTAAAAAAAACATACATTGTTGAATAAATTTACATATTTTTAGTTCAATTGTAATACAAAAGGATGAAAAAAACATAAAATTCTACCGGTATCTTCATAACATTTAAGGAAACTGACTTTTTTGTCTTCATTTATACAAACTTACGACTTTAGATACTTTAGACTACTTACGCCAGACAACGCACACTCAATCCAACGAAATGTATTTCAATTTCCTTTGTACTACATAGTATTATTACAATTACCTGTGAGCAGAATTTGGAGTTTCATAGTATCTTCAATATTAATTCACAATTTTCAAAATATGTTAGAAAATATATTTTTATGAAAAATTATAACGTTATTTATATTCGATTACTTATAAAATAATAATTGCTGTATCACACAGAACTTATATTCTAATACAGAGTGATGAAAAAACATTAAATGGTAGGAAAATCTAATTCCATAAGATTTTTAAAAAAATGAGGAGTTTTTTGCCATTTTTTTCGTCAAAATTTCCTACTTACCCACAGACAATGAACAAATAATCCAACGGAATTCATTTCAATTTATTTTGTATTATATACTACTACTACACTTACCTTTGTACTGAACTAAAAGTTTCACAGTATCTTCAAAATTAACTCAAGTATTTCAAAATATGTCAAAACACACGTATTTTTTTTTTATTTAATTTTTTTTTTTTTTTTACATTTGATTAGTTAATTGAGGTAACTTTGGCCTATAAGGGTAACTTTAGCTCAAGAAAGAAAAAAGATTAAATCTTCTACAACATTTGAGCTAACAACAAAGTTTTAGTCTCAAAATATGAATTGTGAGTTTTGTCACTCATTGGAAATAATTCGCCAGGGCTCCACCATGGCTGCATGGATCAAAGTTTCGTAAAGGTGGAGCAATATTACCCCAAATTTGGGTCAAAGTTATCCCGATTGACTGTACATATTATCACATGGAACTTAGATTCAAATTCAGAAAATAGTTGAAAGCCTTCTCACAAAATTTCTTTACGAAATACATTTTATGTAATGGAATTTAGCGAACACAGCTGATTTTCAGAAATAACATTTAAAGATTTTTTATTTGTATTGTTTCTTATATACAAAATTAATATGGATAATTCAATTATAGTTACCTGGTGTTTTATGTAAAAAGCGTTACAAAATCATGCATGGGAGCAATGTTTATGTTACTCTTGGTCTTCCTATGCCCACATCTTGTAGTTGACTGTTTACTTCTTGTTTATTAAATTGGCCACAACTTATCTCTTCTAGTAATCGTAGGGTTAAAATTAAAAAAGTCCTTCCGGCAATGCCGGGAGGAAGAGGTAGCTTTCATATACTTATACATTTATTTATTTATTCTAAAGTAAATTACATTGTTCAAAAATACTAAGCTCAAATTAGTGGAAATAATCTTATAAAATTAGTGATTTTATAAGACTGAATACTAGTTTTTGTCAAGACTGAATATTAATAGGAATTTTTAGAAATTAGTCATATTTTATTCAACCTGGTTATATTTTAAGTGATTTAGAGAGTCAGCAAATTCCGCGATATCATAAGGTGTATGCCATTTTAAAGCAACATGATGGATCGTTCAGATCAGACCGTTTCAATATGTCAGCCATAAGCAAAATTCAAAGTGCTATAACTCAATCATTTTTTAAGATATAGACAAAACAAAAAGTGTTCTGGAATCATTGTTTTAAGTTTTAACACGTAAAAGAAAAATATTTTTCAACTTTTAATTTTTTCGCATTTAATTTTAAATTTTAAATTTAAAAAAAAAATTAAAATGGCCACCATTTTGAAACAAAATGCTGGATGATGCTGGCCAACGAACTCGGTCGAGACATTTGTATGTACTATGTACATACCAAGTTTAATTGAAATCGGTTCATAAATACGCGTGTTATCACGTGACAAAATCAGATCGTTTCAAAATGCCAGCCATAAGAAAAAATCAAAGTGCTATAACTCAATCATTTTGTAAGATATAGACAAAATAAAAAGTGTTCTGGAATCTTTGTTTTAAGTTCTAACACGTAAAAGAAAAATATTTTTCAAATTTTGATTTTTTCGAATTTAATTTAAAATTTTAAATTTTTTAAAAAATTTAAAATGGCCGCCATTTTGAAACAAAATGGCGGATGATGCTGGCCAACGAACTCGGTTGAGACATTTGTATGTACTATGTACATACCAAGTTTCATTGAAATCGGTTCATAAATGCGCGTGTTATTACATGACAAAAATCAGATCGTTTCAAAATGTCAGCCATAAGAAAAATTCAAAGTGCTATAACTCAATCATTTTTTAAGATGTTGAAAAAATAAAAAGTGTTCTGGAATCTTTGTTTTAAGTTCTAACACGTAAAAGAAAAATATTTTTCAAATTTTGATTTTTTCGCATTTAATTTAAAATTTTAAATTTTTTTAAAAATTTAAAATGGCCGCCATTTCGAAACAAAATGGCGGATGATGCTGGCCAACGAACTCGGTCGAGACATTTGTATGTACTATGTACATACCAAGTTTCATTCAAATCGGTTCATAAATACGTTAGTTATCGCATGACAAAAATCAGATATATATATATATATATATATATATATATATATATGGTTATATATATATATATATATATATGTCAACATTTGAACGGAGGGTGGTTTTGGGGTCTGGGGGTCATGATCGGTGAAAATATACCAAAATGTTTCGGAAGTGCTTTCCTCCGGACGGCTGCAATAGGTAGCTTTTTACTTTTTGTAATGAAAGCTACCTAACATATTTTGAATCGTAACAGATTGTTGTTTCATGTAAAACAATAAAAAATTTCGAAAAATTTCCCCCCAAAACGGCTATTTTAATGTGTGAACAATAATTCACCTTAATAATTTAAAACGTATTTCTGTTCTAAAAACTAAATTATATTTTCCCATTTTCAAAATCCAATATGGCTTTATCAAATACTGTAGACCCTAAAAAAGGTAACACATAATTCATTACAATAACCAGACTGTCCTAAAAAACGGAAAAAGTTATTTAACTGGAAATTATGTATTATTTCAATTTATGCTAAAACATTTAAGCTTTGGGGGTCGTCATCATAAAGAAATTAAACCAGACTCTGACATTTTTGATACGAACAACTAATTGTGACATCTTATTTGGCTTTTTTGACATATATATATATATATATATGTAGCGAAAGCTTCAAATAAGGGACACTCCGAATAAGGGACACCTCCATTTAAGGAACAAAACTTCCGGTCCTAGTCCCTTGGTATAGGACGTGTAATGTATTTACTTCTTAATAAGGGGCACTCGATTTAAGGGACACTTGAAAATGAGATTAAAGGGGTTGACTTTTCCATTTCAGATAATGAAGTTTTAAAAATGAAAATACAAATTTTTTGAACTTATCAAACAGACAAACAGTCATGTTGATAGAATAGCATACGACACAATTAATGAGCATTTATTTACCCATAATTCTGATTCGACTTCAATGCATTTATCCTCATTGAAAGTAATTCTGAAAATTGTGAGGATGATTGTGAAAAGACAGAATAAAAAAAAATTGTGAAATAAAGAACTTTACAGATGCTTAAAGGCTGTTCTCAAATCCAAAATTGTAACCTTTATGACATAAGTTTCAATTTATTTTTATTCAGAAATGCCTGAAACTAGCAGGCGTTGTTGTTCAGAAACTGTGTAATCAAACTCAACGGGTAAATTATTCAAAACTTGAAAACACAGTTCGATTCCAAATCGCTTCCATAGTCAGGCGTTCAAGTTTCCGTTAAGGGTGTTCTTTAATCAAAGAGGGCACACATGCTTTCATTTATTTTTGTTCGGAAATGCATGAAAATACCAGATGTAATTATTCAGAAACTGTCTAATTAAACTCAAGTTTCTGTTTTTTTTTTTTTTTTTTTTTTTTTTTTTTTTTTTTTAACACAATAGATTTTTTATAACAAGCCTTAAAAGTTGACACTTTTGAGCCCATTTCGCCACGAAAGCAGAAAAACCGATCGAAAAGCAGGAGAAAAACGGGTGATCACGTCATCGAAATAGCTTATAACTCGATAGGAATTTAATTATCATAAAATGGAAATTAAGTTCGATCCGAAATCGATTCTATAGTCAGGCATTACAGTTTTATTATTTCTGTTGAAAAATGAATTTGTAAATATATCAAAACGTTTTGCGCTTGTTGAGCGAAGCAGTTAAGAACACCCTTAAAAAATGAATGTGTAAATGTGTCAAAACATTTTCTGCTTGCTGAGCAGAACATTTGAGTTGTTTCCTTAAAATGCTCAAAGCAGTTGAATACTTTTTTAGAAAATATTGCTGATAATGAAGAATTAAAATTTATAAGTATGATAAATGAACACTTCGAAAGTTTATAATGGAAAATTAAAATTTGCAAAACTATCACTTTTGGTTGATTACTTCAAGTAAAATTCTTTTAAATGTTTTTATACTTTTTGCAAGTACACAGTTCGCACAAAACATGCAAATCGATAACTCAACAAATCATTTAATGATCTAGTTATCAATTGAAAATTTTTATTAATTCTCTATTCCTTAACGTAGTATATACACTTCGAATACATTTAAACTTCACCTCCAATGTTTTGTTATTTTTATATCCTTAATTTAAAAAATAACAAAAACTCCGAATAAGGGACACCTCTATTTAAGGGACAAAAGTTCCGCTCCCATAGGTGTCCCTTATTTGGAGGTTTCACTGTATATATTTTTTTTAATATCAAACGGGAATTTTTTGGTCATAAGTAGTTTAAGAAATTTTTAAGTTTAAAGGTTGGAACTCATAGTGCTAAATTTATATTTATTGCAAAACAGATTGAAAGACATATTTTTTACGAATAACCCAAGAACTGTGTGGCAGAATGAGGTGTAATTTTGGGTTAGTTGTAATTTAAAACTCTTGTTATTAATTTCTATTGAAAAATTAATAGGCTAACTTCTATTTTTTTCATATTTGTTTTTCGAAAAAATACTTTTTGCAATTAATTAATCTAAAAGTTTAGATAATTTAATAAATCAGATTAACAAATAATTTAAAAGTTCTAATCTTAATAATAAATTTGGCTCATAGACTTTTAATATAATGAGATGAATTACATAAACTTTCAAGTTTTATCAGGCTTTTATAATTTTTCTCAGATTACCATGATTTCATTTCAGATGTTCATGTTATAAAATATCAATATGCACCTGACGTCATTGCACACTACACACCGGATTTCTATATAAATTCTGAAGAAGTTTGAGATTTAACACTTATACTTACTGTATATGCTTAGGTTAATTTTCTTGGTACCATAATAAAGCACTAGAACCTTAAAGAGGTTCACATATACTATAATATAATCAATAACATGATTACCTAACAATATGAATCAATATTTTCTGTATCAAAAACAAACAAACCTGGTTACTTATAGCAAAATGGATTTTGCACCAAAAACTACTCCTATTAAAATCGAATGGTTGCGTATTTTATTACGTAAGATTCTTTGAGAACAGAGTATAAATATTTGGAGATTTAAATTTGAAATATTGAAATGATTCTATTTAATTTTAATTCAAAATATTCATTGCAGACTTTTCCCAATAGTAAGAGGCAATGCAAGGACTTTTGATCACGATGTAGTGATAAATGGCTACAGGATACCTGCCGGGGTGAGTTTCAATACTTTTTAAAATCCTTACCATGTAGTTCTATCTATAATTGCATAAAGTTTTCTTCTAATTATATAATATGTAGGGTACACGACATTTCGGTCCCTGGCCATTTCGATCCCGAGACAATTCGGTCCCAAGACATTTCGGTCCCGAGACAATTCGGTCCCCAGCAACTTTGGTCCCTTGCCGTTTCGGTCCTTAGTCATTTCAGTCTCTTGTTATTTCTTTGCTCGCTATCTTACAAGTCGGATTCTAATTGTTGTGGGCCTGCCAAATGTTATAAGTTCAACATTATTCGGGCCTTTTTAAAATATTTTTAATTCTCCCCCTCCCCCCCCCAAGTTTTATAAAAAGCTGAATATAAGAGTCCAATAAATTTATACTTTTATAACTCGAGACAATAAAATCACAGCGAGCTGAAAATTATGTTTGGTTAACAATGTGATATAAATTTAGAGGATATTGTCGTTTGCTTTTAGTAGTATTACTATTAATCAGAATAAATATTTTAAATTATTTTATTAATTATTAGTATCAGTATTTTATGTAAACGTCTATAAACTATGTAAACTAAAAAGTATTTTATATAAACTGCCATAAATATTTTTTTTTTTTGGCTGTTTACGTACATTTTTTTAGAACTTTTAAATTGGCATTAATTAAATAATAAAAAACTGTGTTTATTTTTCCCCCTTCCAATTAGTTTGATAATAAATGTCTTTAATAATTCAATTTGTTATAAATTATAATGTATGCATATTTCCTCAAATCACCCATCTACACCCTCGCCTTTGATAATTCAGAAATGAAATATATTTATTGAAGATTTTATTATTATTATTATTATTATTATTATTATTATTATTATTATTATTATTATTATTATTATACAAAGTTGCATCGTATACATTTTTTTCACAAGTTACTTTATATTTACTTTATAGAGAATATTATTTGGAAATTTATTCCACCCAGAGCACCTAATTTTGGCGGGTTCTGGGAGGCAGTAATAAAATCGGTAAAATATCATCTAAAGCGAACGGTAGGTAATGCAAGGCTAACGTTCGAAGAGTTATTAACTGTAATTGCTCAAATAGAGTCTATATTAAATTCACGGCCAATCATTCCATTGTCGTCGGACGTAAATGACTTGGAGGCCTTAACACCAGGCCATTTCTTAATCGGAAGGCCTATGACAGCCATCGTTGAACCATAATTAATTAATGTTAACGAAAATAGGCTATCTAGATGGCACAGAATTTCAAAATGCATTCAATTGATATGGAATCGTTGGAAAAAGAGTATTTAAATACGCTCCAACAACGCTCCAAGTGACAATTTGAAAAAAAATAATGTTAACATAGGAACCCTAGTGTTAATAAAGGAAGATGACCTCCCTACAAATAAATACTTACTAGGACGCATTATAAATATTTTCCCAGGTGCAGATGGTAAGATTAGGGTTGTAGAAGTTAAAACCGCTAGTGGAATACTTAAAAGAAGTATTTCAAAAATTGCGTTATTGCCACAACAAGTCTCAGAAGATTAATTACGAAATGTAAAAAAAAAAGGTTTTATTACGTATTTTTCTTTTTAGTTTTCCTATTGTTGTATGTTCATAATTATATTTTTCATTGTTAAAAGAAAATTGTTGTATTGTATCATATTACTTAAGCATTTGTAATGTTAATATTTTGTATTGTATAATTTATTGAAGTTGACCCTTCAATGTCGGGGGGTATGTTAGAGATATTTGTAATTTATGTCTGGAATCTGACATCACATAAGTTCGCTAATGTATGTAACTATAGAAACGCAAATTGTCTGCGTTTATTAGTGGTTGTTTTGTTTTTGCTTGAAGAGCAAGCAACGCTTTCGCAATACCTTAAAATAAAGTATGTTACAGTCTACTAAAGCATGTGAGTTTATTAATTACGTTAATATGCATCGGCTCAACACGAGCTTTTCTCACTTATAGTATAATATAATGATTTTCCGCTAATGAATTTTCGATAGACGATAACTGCTAAATCTTAGAACAGATATTTGTTTCATTAGGAACGCCATCAAAAATTATGGCAAGATACTGGTGTCGATTCCGAAATTTTACACCAGATTTGTGACTTTTTGTTTACACTACATTTATATCAATCTTAAAATGATTCAACCTAAACAAAAACATCTAGATGTTTGCACAAGTTTCTACTTTTGATTTTCTACTATCACAACATTCGTACGTTGTTAGGTGCAATCAGTGTTGAATTCAGGGAGTTACCCGGGAGGGGAACATCCCCCCCTGAAGTAATGAAATGTCTCCCCCAGCAAATTTGAGATTTTGTGTTTTTAATGGTCAAAAATTGCAATTTCTCACCCCCCCCCCACCCCGGAATTCTATAATGTCTCCCTGGAGTTACGAAAATCCCTCCCTGAGAAAAGTGTGTAAATTCAACACTGGGTGCAATAATCAAATCAAATATCTTTAAATGGAGTTTTGAGTGTACATTGCACTCGCATTTTAAACTCTATCCACAAGCCAAGCACGCTGCTTATAAGTGCACCTGCAGCTGCAGCATACGTGATCTCTTGATTGATTCGGTCAAATTTTGTCCTTGATTGATTCAATCAAATTCTCATTCTATCAAAATTGTCAGTTTATACCTTTTTTAAATTCGTTCGTAATCATGTAAATATATAATTTATATACTCGTCGTTCAGTCCGTCTGTCTGTCCGCATAAAACAAAGCAAAAACTATTTAACCGAATCATTTGAAGTTTCTAATACATAATTGTTGCTTAATTTTGACGAGTTATTTCAAATTTTATGAAAATTGGAGTTTAATTATAAGGACAATCAACAGTAATCTGTTAAATTACGGCCAATGGCAAAAAAGAATTTCAAGTGTATTTTAATAGTGTTACACTCTTTCGAATATAATAAATTGATATTCATTTATGAAGTATATACTAAAATGTACTTTCTATACAATCTGTGGTGCAAAGAACATCTGTTATTAATTTACAGGAGTTATTATCATGAGAATTATTATTATGAGAATTATTATTATATTATCATAGTTATTATTATGAGAATCTTATTAATTAACAAAAGTATTCCATTCCATAATGGTATAGGGGGAAACACTGTTTGTGGCGTGTTTTAATAATATTAAACTATTTCATATTTTATGAAATTGATATACGTTGCTGAGGTTTGCTACAAGTTACTTCTTGATAGAAAGCAGACACTATTTACAGGGATACACAAAAGATTTCGTATACTCTTATGCATTCAAAGTACTGTATTCTATTGCACCAAAATCTGAATATTTTTAAAACTTCCCTATAGAGCGAACGCAACTCATTTGCTATGCTTGACGTGCAACTTCCAACTTGTTAGGTTGATATTCTCATTTCATCTTTAGTTCTTGAAAACCTATGTATATTTTGTATTTTCAATATAAATATTTTTTTTCCATTTAAAATAATAATAATAATACTCTGTCTCACTCCTTTTACTTTCACTCATTAAATAAAATAATATTTTACCTTTACCAGACAGCTGTATTTTGTATCCTACAAGTAGTGTATAGAAAAGAAAAATACTTCAAGAATGCCGATCAGTTTCTACCTGAGCGATGGCTGAAGAAAGAAGACAAGCCTCTAAACCCTTTCACTTTCCAGCCTTTTGGAATTGGACCTCGAGCATGCATAGGGAGACGCCTGGCGGAGCTAGAAATGTTATGCGTTGCCACTGAAGTAAGCCAATTTTTAAATAAAAATTAAAATCTCAAATATTTTTTTTAGGGATAAAAGCAAGAGGACACAAAAACAATACAAAATTTCGAAATCCTTTTCGGATTTTAGAAATAATATTACGAAGATATTTATGTGCTATTAAAGAATATAGCAATTTCTAAGGTAAAAATTTTACTCATTTGTTTGCATTTTTTCATTTATTTTAAAATACTTCCAAATGTATATATAGAGTGCAGTTTTTTTTTTAATGTTTGAAAGTATTATTTTACACATAAAAACTTATTCAACATATTACTCATCGGATTATTTTGAAAGAGTAGAATATCTATTTTAATAACTTAATAAAATGAATTATCTTGTTAAAATGATAACTTGATGTTAAATGATATTAAATGATGTTAACTTGATTCTAATCAGAATACATACATATAAAATTGATATCAAAACACAGAACACGTGTATAATATACCGACCTTTTAAACTTTATCTTTAAAGTCATCATTTGGGGGATTACCTTCATTTAGAGTATTCCGTGAACATTTTACCGAGACAGTTGTCTGAATGAAAACATTGCTTCTAAAAAGTGAAAACTAAAAACTATGATTGCAAAGTCTGACATTAAAATTATCATACATAACTCTAAAACAAACACATTTTAGAACTTTTACTCTTCTTTTTTTCTTTTTGATAGCCGTGCTTTCCAGGGACCGATTTACAAATTTGGGGGCCTGGGGCATAGATACTTACGGGGGGACCCCTTGCATCAATACTTACAGGGGAATTGACTAAAAAAATGAAAAAATATAGTTACTAAAGTAATCATTATTCAATTTAAAATATTTATTAAAAAATTAAATATGATAATTAATAACTTATTTTGAAATAATTATTTCACAATTATGAAATTTAAATGAGTAGACGTTTTATGATAAATTGTGTTGTGCTAATTATCTTTTCCTATAAAATCTACATATCTGGAATGATAAAGTACAACAGTTAGCAATAATGTTTCGACAATATAAAGCTAGAATTATTTAAAACATTAGGGAGCATCAGCCAACAATCAATTAATCTGAAGATAACAGGCAAACATTAAACAATAATTAAAAATACAATACATTTTTAACGTGATAAAGATAAAAGAAAATATTCATTATAATAAAATAATAAATGGATGTTTCAGACAAAATATACAACTCTATAAAAATACAATATGAACATAACAGAATGTAGAACGAAATGTAAAATTTCATTGTATTTTAAAACTACATTAGATTTTGAACAATAACTGAAAAACTTTCAGCAGCATTTGGCACCCCTTGATAATCAGAGGCCCTGGGTCCGTGCCTCGAATGACCTGCCGTAAATCTGGCACTGGTGCTTTCATACAGGCAACTGACTCAATGAAATGTCTACGAGATACTCTAAACGAAGAAAAACTTCCAGAAAGAATTTTCCTTTGTTCTGTTTTTCTGTGTCTTTCTTTCTGCATAAAAAATTTTGTATAAATTAGTATACTTAAAAGGAATTACAAACCTTTTGCTTCATAACCCAGGTAAGTGATTTGCTAATATATTATCGAAAAAAGTGAAATATATTGAATAAATTTTGTTATAGAATGTTTGGCATAATAGAAAATCTTTACTAAAATTTGACTAAATATTGCCTAAATTAAAAACGTTAATTAAAATTTCATTCAAAATTTATATGAATTCATAGTTTTATACCCTGTTTTTATTAAAAACACACGTGTTTGTAAAATTCCATATTTTTCCAAAAAAAAGTGCCCGAATATAGGCCCATACCTTAAATATGTATAAATAGTATGGATGTAATAAGTTACATTTTTAGCATACGTTTTAATCTTTATCTTTCTGTTTCAGCTAATTCGAAATTTCAGAATAGAATACCACTATGAAGATTTAGATATGTATACAAGACTGGTAAATGTTCCTGATAAACCCCTGAGATTCAGCTTTTTAGATCGCTGAGTGTAAAGATAGAGAAGTTTATGGCATGACTAATTTTTTATTTTGTATCATATTTTATGTTTCAAACAACCATTTTTAAATGTACCTTATGAGTACTTTAGTACCGATATCATGTAAAATAAATTGTATTTTATTGAATTAAGCTTTTGTATTTTTTCTAATTGAACTAAGTCTTGAAAAAATTCCAAATGATTCCATAATTCAATGTGGAAACTATTTTGAATTATTACAGGTTATTTTATATTCAAATAATTACATCTACAGATTAATTTGTTGAAAAATATGCAATTGAAATTCTCTGATATTTTGTCAATGAAACAAAAAGCATTATGATAAAATTTAATTTAAAAAATCATATTTTATTAGTACTTTTGTAGTGACATCATGTCAAATAAATTGTATTTTATTGACTTAAACTTTTGTATTTTTTCTAATTAAGCTGTCTTGAAAAAATTCCAAATGATTCCAAAATGCAATGCGGAAAATATTTCGAATTATTACAGATTACTTTATATTAAAATTATTATGAATTACGGCTAAAAATTAATTTGTTGAAAAATATGTAATGAAGCTCTCTCATATTTTGTCAATGAAACAAAAAGTATCATGATAAAATTTATTATGATAAAATTTAATTTCAAAAATTTAATATCTTATTAGTACTTTAGTACTGACATCATTTAAAATACGATTCATGTAAATTACGATTAAAAATTGATTTGTTTCAAAATATGCTAATGAAATTCTCTGATATTTTTCAATGAAACAAAATATATTAAACTAAAATTTATGATAATATTTATTTTGATAAAATTAAATTTCTAAAAATACTTTTAAAAAATTAAACAATACTTATTTGTGACAAATAAAGAATATACTCAAAAAAATCGAAATACTAAAAGAATTATTTTTTGACATATGTTATACATTAAAATATGAAAAAAAAAACTTATTCAATTTATACATAGAAAGAGATCTTAGTGTTAGATTTTATGATTTAATCAATAGACAGAGGTATTTGCGTTCAGCTAAAATGCTGAATTCGTAAGAATTTTCTTTTTTATTTTGCGAAGTGAACATTCTGATGCGTTATTTCTTTATGCGCTGCAGTCAATTCTAAAGTTGTCGTTAAGTCTTCGATATTCACACTAAGAAAAATTTTATAAAGATATACAAATAAGGTTCAATTCAGGATTCTCGCTGCCGCCCGCCAAATCCCGAAAAAAACCTTCATTTGGCGAGTACACAAACAATCAAAATTGCCAGATTGGATGTGCTCATTTTCTGGATTTGTATGTGTGGTGTTAAAACAGTCGCGATTATTATCACCGTTATTAAATGATTGATGTCACTTTACGTGACCAATCGTACCCTGCCTTTTACATTGCTATATTTATCGAGATACTGACTCAACCCTAATTCGGTTTAGCAACAGCCAAAGTCATAGAAAGGAATTTGCGATAATTATTTCTCTATTCTTTGTTAATCACTATACACTATATTGCCATTGATTATGGGACACTTGCGATTTTAGACACTTGCGATTTTAGACATTTTACTAAATATCTAGAAAAATACATGAGAAATCATCTCGAAACTCTTAGTGTATAAATATAATAGTATACGTCATACATCTCCGTGAAGATTTTTTACCGCAACGCCATAGGGGACCGTCAACAAATTAAAAAATAATGAATATCTTTTGAATAACCCTGTCAAAACTAATGTAGCAAAAGCGCTCAAACTCTAGATTATGATTGAATGCCTTATTGTAATACACTGTGTTCATTTTTATGCAAATAGCATGCACACTCGCAGAGTAATTAAGGTTTTTATAAAAATGGTCCCAAATTTTTCCAAGTTTTTTCATTATAATTTTTAGAGTTCTTAATATAAAATAATATTTTTTTCAGAAAACTAGGGGGGCCCCGCCCCCCTGCTCGCTATGCTCGCCAACCCCCCGCGTAATCACTTCGCGATTCCAAATTATTGGGTACCCCTGCTTGCTGCGCTCGCCAATACCCCATGGTATGAATAAGCAGTTGTAGACCTTTCAAATGATGTGTCACACGACTGGTGTTGTAAAGAAATTAAAAATGTGCCCCCCTGGGGGGGGCAGAGTGGGAGGCGACACAAAAGAAATCCATAATATGAATAAGCAGCTGCAGACCTCTCGAATGATATGTCACACGACTGGTGTTGTAAAGAAATTAAAAATGTGTCCCTTGGGGGGCAGAGTGGGGGTGACACACAAGACATCCATAAAATGAATAAACAGTTGCAGACCTTTCAAATGACGTGTCACACAATTGGTGTTGCAAAGAAATTACAAAATGCGTCCCCTCTGAGGGCAGAGGGGGGGTTACACACAAGATATCCATAATATGAATAAGTAGTTGCAGACCTCTCAAATGATGTGTCACACAATTGGTGTTGTAAAGAAATAAAAAATGTGCCCCCCGGGGGGCAGAGTGGGGGATGACACACAACACATCCATAATATGAATAAGCAGTTGCAGACCTTTCAAATGATGTGTCACACAACTGGTGTTGTAAAGAAATTAAAAATGTGACCCCCCCTGGGGAGAGCAGAGTGTGGGGGTGACACACAAGACATGCATAATATGAATAAGCAGTTGCAGACCTTTCAAATGATGTGTCACACAACTGGTATTGTAAAGAAATTAAAAATGTGTCCCCCCTGGGGAGCAGAATGGGGGATAACACACAAGAAACCTCTCAAATGATGTATCAAACGACTGGTGTTGTAAAGAAATTAAAAATTTGGCGAAATATTACAGTTATCGCCAAGTTGGCGTCATTTTTGACAACTAATTTTGGTCGCCAAATTTGGCGATATATCGCCAAGTTGGCGAAAAATTTGGCGATTGTTGGCGATGGTAACCTTTCCTCTCTTTATGGTAACCCATACGGCGATGCATAGACGGAGCCCTTTCCTGACTGGTCTATTCGACTCATGGAAGGATTGGACAACCCGGATTCGTTAGTTCCGGAAATCTTCCACATCAGCATCATTCCAGGAGTCATTCCTTTTAAGGCTAGTTTTTTTTTACTATAGAAGGATATGACAAACAACATTGCACACAGTACTCTGTAATCAGAATTAAAAAATAATAAAAATTGTATGAAAAATGAGTAGGTTTGCTATATAATTTTTTACTGCGCATGCGTCAAAGATATCAAAATTTCATTTGCATATTATGTTAGCTAAATGTATAGAGCAACTTTTGTAAAAGTCTCAAAATCATAGCTTGAAAACTTTGAAAGTAATCGTCTATAGAAAAAGGACAAAATCCGTTGTTTCCAAAATAAAGCAAAAAAATGAGGGATTTTATCCAAATGCAGTAGTACATCCCATATTGTGTATTCTATATTGACACTAATCAATGAATATATGGATACAACCCCTCTTGTTTTTGCTTCATTTTGAGAATAACGGATTTTCGACTTATTCAATTGGCGATTATTGTCAGAATTTTCAAGTTATGATTTTGTGACTTTCACAAAAGTTGCTCTATACATTTAGCTAAAATAATATGCAAATGAAATTTTGATATCGTTGACGCATGCGCAGTAAAAAAATATTTAGTAAACCAACTCATTTTTTATACAATTTTCATTATTTTTTAATTCTGATTACAGGGTACTGTGTGCAATGTTGTTTGTCATATTTTCTGAAAAAAATAATATTTTATATTAAGAACTCTGAAAATTATAAGGAAAAAACTTGGAAAAATTTGGGACCATTTTTATAAAAACCTTAATTACTCTGCGAGTATGCATGCTATTTGCATAAAAATGAATAAGGCTTATTACAATAAGGCATTCAATCACAATCTAGAGTTTGAGCGCTTTTGCTACATTAGTTTTGACAGGGTTATTCAAAAGATATTCATTCTTTTTTAATTTGTTGACGGTCCCCTTTGGAGTTTCGGGAAAAAATCTTCACGGAGATGTATGACTTATACTATTATATTTATACACTAAGAGTTTCGAGATGATTCCTCATGTATTTTTCTAGATATTTAGTAAAATGTCTAAAATCGCAAGTGTCCCATAATCAATGGCAATATAGTGTATACATGCATACACAGGCAGTGCGCCTGTATTTAACACGAAGAAAATTACTGGCGCAAATAGAAAAAATTTTTGCTATAATGCGATGCTGAAATCAACCATTTACCGTAGTATTTATTAATTACCGTGGCAAATTATTATTAGAAGATCAAATTTTTTCTATTAGTAAAACGTCACCTGAGAGTAATAAGGTTCTGTCTGTGTTTTTGAAAAA
Source organism: Maratus speculifer (assembly GCA_964019185.1). Lineage (NCBI taxonomy): Eukaryota > Metazoa > Arthropoda > Arachnida > Araneae > Salticidae > Maratus > Maratus speculifer. The sequence continues at coordinate 292,772,202 of OZ025294.1, read as the reverse complement.
AATGACTTATCAATATAGAAAGGCTCTATTTGTATCTAGAAGACATTTTTGTATCAAAATGATGTTATATATAATTTAAATATGACGTTACAGTTATATTATGACATTATTTTAACTTAGAAATGCCTTCATATATACAAATAGAGCCTTTCTATATCGATAAGTCAGTTATTTCAAAAACACAGATAGAACCTTGTTATTCTCAGGTGACGAAAAATCGAAATCTCATAGTAATTTGTAGTGCACATTTTCACAACGGTAAATCAAAGATAGCTGTTTTTAATTTTAAGTTAGACTGCTAAAAGAATGTCAAACATTTACACATTTAAGAGACATTTAGAAAGTATTTATTTTGAATAGTTTCAGTAGCAGATAGTCGAATTTCTATTGTATAGGCAACCGATTGCAAAAAATTAGATTATTTTAGAACTTATTGAAAAAAAAAGGGGATACAATGTTTGGTTAAAGATGTGTTTTTCAGTGTTTGACACCGAATCCACAAAGTGTGTCAATTAATTTCTAGGACTGGGGTTAATACGGTAAGATGGAATAAATGGAATAAATAATGGAATAAATAATAAGAAACAAACATATATTTAATACCTCTCAGAATAATCCCCTCCGGTTCTCGGACACACGGCGTGTCAGATTAAAAATTCTGGGAAATTCTACGTTTCGTAGTCCTCTGAAGATAGGCTTCGAAGTTGTGCGGTTACATTTTTCTTTATGTCCTCTACATCCTAAAATCAATGTCCGTTCAGAGCAGTCTTAAGTTTTGGAGACAACAAGCTTGCATGCCATTCGAAAGTACGGAGGCGGGACATAGCAGCATCTCCATATGCAGTTTTCAATAACTCGTAAGTTTCACTCTGCGTTTCCTCAATTTTTAAACAAAACTTGACCGTGACATGCGGTCTAATGAACCACCTGTGTTTACCTACTCCAAACAGGAAATGCTGACGCAATCATTACTCATTTGTTCCACCTTCGCCCCACACCACCTTGGCTACGCTATCACATCTACATGAATACGCGTTTCTACACATTTTCATTTATTAAATACACGTACAGTCCTGGACTTTAATAAACACACCTTGCATTTTGCTAATATTTCTTTTCATTTGGCTACTAAATTAAATCCTAACTGGCGACTTAAAAAAAGGTATTGGTGACATTTTCAGAAGACTACCAAGAATTCTTTACTATCATGACAATTTTGTGTAGTTGTATTCGAAAAAATAATTTTTATTGAAAATGGTCGCTTTGCATATGAAAATAGTAATTGTTTAAGACAGTCACATGACCTAAACAATCATAATATAGATGAATTAATGACAATAAAACAATATTTGGCGATTTATCATCTGCGCCAACTATCAAAATGGATTGCTGGCATAGGTATAAAAAGCGAAGTGATGAACCTAGAACTGATGATAGTCACATGACTTAGGCTTTTATTATAGAGGTACTCCACAACACGGAGAAAGCCATTCAAATACAATGTGTCCATATTAAATAAGGATGCACTACATTAGCCCTATTATAAAGCGAATATTTATATTTTTAAATACATTATTTAGTCCTTAAGAACGAATTAATTGAATTCCTATTGAAATCAATACAAAATTTATAATCGGTTAACGAACAATTCGGTTAGCGAATGTTATTTTGAAACTGATTAAATTCGTTAACTGATTAGCCACTGTATTTCATTCGCAAGTTTATTTTTTAAAAGTAAATTTTCTAGTATATTTCTCTTGCACATGTTTTCAAAAAGTAATGTAATGTAAAAGGTTTTTGTTTTGAGAAAGAGTTGCCAGTCAAAATTAAACAAGTTAGAAATTGCATGTCAAACGTAGTAAATGAGATGTGTTCATACTATAACGAAGTTTTAAAAATATCGAAATCGTGTTGTAATAGTGTATTTGTTCATACGAATTAAATATTGCCAACTGAACGAAAAATTGCCCAGGCCAGGAATCGAACCCAGATACTTGGCTTACAAGGCCAATGCTTTACCGATTAAGCTAACTGGGCACAACAACCGGTGAGCATTTTTCGCTCAGATAACCTTGTAAGTCCTAACATCTGGTCTGTCATTTAGATAGCTCAACAGAATAGACCGCAGGTAAAGGAATAGAACGATGGGCAGGTAGATAAATTGCATTTTTAACACAATCAAACTGATTGGTAAAGTTATCATACGAATTAAATATTTCCAACTGAGCTAAAAATTGCCCAAGCCGGGCATCGAACCCAGATACTTGGCTTACAAAGACAATGCTTTCCGGTTTAAACTAACTGGGCACGATAACCGATGAGCATTTTTCGCTCAGATAACCTTGTAAGTCATTACATCTGTTCTGTCATTTAGACAGCTCAATAGAATAGACCGCAGGTAAAGGAACTCCATAGAACGATGGGTACGTAGATAAATTGCATTTTTAACACAATCAAACTGATTTCTCAATTGAATGCAAAATTCTCAACTAAAAATTCTCAATGAAATTCTCAATTGACAATGCTGAAGAGATCAATTTCGATGTCTCTTCATATGGGCCATCAACAGATCATTTATTGGATTGCGTTTCTTGTAACAATACGTACGTTTCAATGACCAGATGTCTCAACAATCAGCATCATTCACTGTTAAAATTTTGAAACTTTTGCTGCATCGTCACTCCATTGCTTTTATAGAATATCTCTATTTTTACCAATGAGAATCCTCCATAATATAATGAAATAATCGTTTTCTATATAAGAGGTGGAGTACTTGACGATATTATGGAGTCTTCTCATTCTTCAGAATAGAGATATTCTATAAAAAACGTGGAGTGACTATGCAAAAAACGGTGCAGATTTTTAACAGTGTAACAGCGAAAAGTTCGTAAAAATGCAGACTTCTGATTGGTCAATCCCGTTTCACTAAACAACAAAAAATCTATTTCTATCCCGGCCTATATCTTCTAGCAACGCCAAAAGAGACAACGCGGAAGAGATCGATTTGAACGTCACATCATATCTGCCATTAACGGATCGTTCATTGGACTACGTTTCTTGTGACGTAAAAGTCACAAGAATAGCCTCCAATGAATGATACGTTGATGTTCGATCTACCGTGACGTCGCAGTCGAGCTCTTTGGCATTTTCTGTATGTGGCATTCCTTCTAGATATTTCACTGCAGCAATAAAAATCTCCAACTTTTGCTGTAGAGTCACGCCACTACTTTGATAGAATATCTCTATTCTGACCAATGAGAATAATTCATAATGTACACTGTAAAAAAAATTTATCCATATGCTGCATCGTCACTCCCCCGCTTTTATAGAATATCACTCTTTTGGCCAATGAGAATGCTCCATGATAGCCTGAAGTAGTCGTTTTCTATAAAAGCGGTGGAGTGACGATGCAGCGAAAGGGTCATATTTTTTACAGTGTAGTCAAGTAGGTGTTTTCTATAAAAACAATGGAGTGACTACACTGTAAAAAATATGACCCTTTTGCTTCATCGTCACTCTACCACTTTTATAGAAAACGACCCTTTCAGGCTATCATAGAGCATTCTCATTGGCCAAAAGAGTGATATGCTGTAAAAGCGGTGGAGTGACGATGCAGCAAAAAAGTCATATTTTTTACATTGTATGCACAAAAGCTACATATTTTTAACAGTGTGTAGCCGATGTTGTAGGATTTCCATTTAAGAACTAATAAATTTCGCAGTTTCCTTTACTGTTAATTTTATCTGGATTTGAATCGGAATTTATTAAACAATTATGTATTCTCTATAGTATAATATGGCAATATAGCACTGAACTGAAACACATGTTTAAAAACAAAATGTTGAAATAATCTACCACTTGATTTTTAGAAGTCCGTTCAGGTAAGCTAGAAATCTTCTGTTATAGTATTTTTAAAATTATGAAATAGTTTCAAGTGTTTACGCAAAATGATTGCTTTTGATCTGTTAAATTCATAGTACGAGGAAATTAGTGTAATCTTGGTTTGTATGATTAAGCGAACACTGTAATTTACAAACAGATTAATCTCTCATTTGAAAAAAAGGTTTAAACCTCTGTTTATGTGAACTGTATAGATTATCGTGTGAATGTGGTGACCGATTAGATAAAATTCATATGACTAGATAAAATTAATTTAGATTAAAATTCATTTTTTAACAACTCTATTGCGAAAAATCTATAAAGTTTTACCGTAGTGGAAAGAAAACGCCTTATACTCAATGGTACTCAAGGATCTCTGTAAAATCTGTTTCACAAGTAAAGCTGTAGCGTATACCCGTTTTTAAAGCACAAGTGATTAATGTTGCGAGGATTTAATCAAGCATTCATAGAAAAGCAATGTCTGGAGTACCTAAGCTCTAGATTTGATTGAAACATCTTCGATAATATGGAAAATCTGGTTTCTCATATCTTCATTTTAAATTCGAAATTTTTTTTTATATATAAAATTCTGGATTTATCCGTTTTTAGTCTTCATTGGATGACTAAGTACGAAATTTTAGTTCAACTCTACACTGTAAAACTATGATCAAAATCGCTTGTCCTCCCCCCCCCCCCTACCGTTTTTTATAGATATCTCAGTTGATAAATGTGAAACATTTTTGATATAATATTTTAATTTATTAGTTTCTATTTCAAACTGATGCTTGCTATTAAGTTTTCATAAACCTTAGGACTCTTATAGGCTTATGGATAGGAAATCTCGTGAGGAAGATCCTTATCCTCCGATTCTTATCCTCCGAAATGCTTAAGACTATTGCCTTACAAATGCATCGTAAATTGTAAAAGATGCCATTTGACACTTGTAGCGTGAAGAAAATATTCATGTTGTAAAGACTAGCTTTCTTTTTATCTTAAATAACACCCCACCCCGAAACTCTGTCCCAAAACATCTTAACTTCTAATCAGACTAAGAATGAAATTATTTATCGTTAATTTAAGGAAACTGCAATATGCTTATATTCTATTTTGGAGACAATATGGAAATCTTGTCAACTGACCTTTTGTGTAAAATAAATGCACAAGTTGTTGAGCGTTTAAGTACATTATAAGGTGTTGAATTCCAAAAGATTCATTTTTAGTCTAGTAATGGTTTTCGGGTATCTGAATAAACCTTCAAAGTTTAAAAAAAGCTTACATCTATGCCCCAGTAGTAGGCTTAGTAGATTCTTGATGCATGATGTTTTCGGCTTACCTAAAAAAAATTTGCAATCTAATGGAAATATATAAAGTCTAATTTAAAATAAAACTTGTCTGTTTTTGAAGATTGTAGAAAACCAAATGTACATGCAGGGAGAATAAAACGCCATGTTTTTAAAGAAAGTTATATTTAACATTGTCAAGTGTTTTTGCCCTTTTTAAACTTTAAAAATTAGTGACACTAGAAGTACATTTACATTATACATTCGGATATCTGTACTTTATCTCGTACGAGTGATGTAGAGTACTGTTATTCTGAAGTTCTTCATATAGACGTTTCGTGGTCGTAAAACATATGCATTTACAGTTTATCTGGCAACTTGCACAAAGATTCCTCTTCTGAATCTCTAGAAAAATAAACTAACATGGAAAGTATCTATATATTCACTACTCTGCACGCAAATTCGTTATCTTAAAATCCCAACTGAAAAATAATTCCCAATTCTCTCCCCGATAAATCGTGAGATAATCTATAAACAAATATAAAGCGGCTATAGTAAAGATTTTAAAGAGAAACAGCAAAAATCTAAACTATTTAAAATGTTTAGTTATACAATACTTCTATAGTATTCTTAAAGTGTAATATCGCTGATTTGCTGAAATATTTTACGAAGTGCTAAGCATCTGTAAGTAGATTAACTTAACATGCATGCTTTAAACTGGAAACGTTTTTTACACATTTAAACAATGCTTGTCAGGTTGATAAACAGTAGGGCTTGGAAAAAGCTGTGAACATTTATTTGCCTTAATCTAAAAAAAGGTAAAACTATTTTTTGTGTGTGTGTGCCATAGCTAGTGAAATACGTATGCACTTTCAAATATAATCAAATACTAGTGAGGTGTAAACTATTGAACTAAAAATTTCATTATTTGAAGTTTCACAGAAGTGATAACGATATTTCGAAGGGAAATATAGAATATTTTGAAATGTAAATTTCAAAACTTTTATTTAAAAATTGAACTGTTTTCAGACTTTAAAGATGCTGTTCTGAAAGCGTTCTTGGTTTTAGTTAATATTTATTTATTGTGGTACTTAACAGCTCAAATCAAATTCCGCTTGATCTATTTCACTCTAAAAAAACTTTGTATATAGGGAGTCTAAATTTCGCATCTAAAAGGGGTGGGGGTGCCATTTGTCCCTTTCAAGGGCAAGGTACTTGTATTCATAAAGGTGAAATAATTTAATGACATCGGTATTTACAGAATTATTTGCATACAAGTGTTTTCGCGTACTTGAAATTAATTTGAAAATTCCGGTGACAGTGTGGAAATTAAAAATCAAAGCCATAACGGCATCCTCTTCAAAGAGTTAGGCTAGCAAACTGAAGCCGAATTTAAATCTAGGAAACTCTACAGCATCTAAGTAATTCGGATACCTATTTAGACTATCTGTAGAACTAAAATTCTATTAATGAACTTTTTTATTCCTGGAATAGATTATCCTTCATATAAACTCATCCTTGAAAATGGAATTTTTCCACATATTGGGTTAGTTGAATTTTCTTAAATGGGTAGTTTCGGACTAAATTTTATCGGAACGAAAGATTTCCTGTTCCATTCCCGTGCTAAAATTTAAACGTAGATACTTGGTAAGGCTTTCATAGGACAACATACCTTCATTAAGTTTACTGTAATTTTTGTTGTGCTTTATTTTGTACAATGCAAAAACGCTTTTAATGAGCACGTGAAAGTTTAGTCGGATATGCTTTGCTTGCTTCATAATTTTCCTTCGCGTCTTGAGTCTATCACGAACTGACAATTAAAGTTCACCATATCATACAACGTAAATTGATGGGTTGAAATGAAAATTTCAGATGGAAGAAACGAGTTTTTCGGAATAGTTTTGGTCTAGCCGAATTTTCAGCATTTTTGCCGAAAACTCATTTCGAATAAACTTATTTTGGACTGAAAACAAATCCGGATTTTCGATCTCTAATTCAAAGTGTGTATCTGTACAATTTCTTTTTCAAAGGCTATATTTTATGCATACATCTGAATACGTGTCCCATTTTTAGTCTCTCTGCTACGGGTTGAGTTTTCTTAATGCGCATGAATAAACTTGCAGTAAGACTAGTCCTAACCTTCAATTGTTAGTCTCCCAAACCGCTTTGTGGAATTTTTCAGAGCCAGACAGCTTCATTATACTAATGAAATTGCTTTATTTAAAATCTTTAGTACTATTGCTAGACTTCTGAGTGGTGAACTTAGTCCTGTTCATAACTGTTGCCGAAACGGTATCCTATCTGTTAAGCCTTACATTGATCAAGCGGTCTGAGAAGAGACGATAACTATGCGATAATTTCTATCCCAGTAGTTCAAAGTTGATGAAAAAATTGGAATCCTCGTAAAGTGCTTCAGCAAATTTAAAATTTGTGCAGTTCCATAACTTTAGAGCAGCCATATTCAACCTTTTTTTTACTCGCGGGTCACAAAAGCGTGTTTTGCTACGTTAGGTGGTTAGCAAAAACCCCCTTTAATAAAGAACAAAATAGTATAACAAATAAATAGAAAAAGTTAATATTATTGATGATTAAGCGGTTGTCTTTGAAAAATGCTACCAAAATATTTTGCCACTACTTCCAAACTTCGTGGCAAATTTCTATTATACATGTTGTAAAAAAGTTTGATTGGAAGCTGAGTAAAAATTTCCTGTGCCAATGCTTTTTTCGCGACAAACATTCAATCCTAATAAAGCAATATTGGGTATATAATGTATATAAAAAGAAATATAAAACGCTTATTATAAAAAAGCTGACTTTTTTAAATTTCAAAAGACAAATCGGATTTTAATTCATAAGCCTTTTGCTGAATGCAAAAACTTCTTTTAATTAGATAAACATATAATGCACATTTAATTTAGAATAAAATTTGATTAATGTTGAATTTTAAATACATATAATTTAAGCGCAGCTACATGAAATATACATAGAAAGATTATTTTAAGAGAACGGCTTTATATTTTAATAAAATTTCAAATTATAAATAGCATGCAAACTTTTGTCTTCCCATGAAAACTTATACAACTGTGAATGTTTTTAAATACTTTTTGTACACTTCCCAATCTTATGAATGAGAAGCAATGATTGTGACTCGGGCCGCACATAAAAGGTTGTCAGGCCGCAGGTGGAGTATAGCTGCTTTAGACTAATTGCAACTTTGTTTTTTAAGGTGAAACCATGTCGATGTCCAAGAGTGTTATCTGCAGCCGTAATTTCCTTGGGACTAACTTTAGTGTTCATGGCTGCAATCTAGTAAGAACACTATGCAAGCAGACCCCCGAACAGTCCAAAGAGACGTCAGAGAAGACAAAGCAATCGCCTTTACTCTGGGACTACCCAGAGTATCCAGATTATCCAACACCAGTGAGGCGGAATTGGAAAAACAAAAATCCCACAGAAGAGCAGTTTAGGTACATGAATGCAAGAAAGCAAGAGCTTGAAAATGCAAAATCGTTTGAAGAAATACCAAAATTGCCAATGATTCCTTTCTTTGGAAGCTCTTGGATGTATTTTCCAGGAATCGGTAAGTACCTTGATTTATCTGCATTCCCAATGTTTATGAATCTTAACTGCAAAATTCAGTCCCGCTTCATGGATAAATTGGCTTCCAGTATAATCGCAGTTTCTAGCTTTTCATACCGGTGCTTTTTTTCGACTTGATGAAATTGGGGTTTTTTTTTTTTTTCTAAGCTCTAGACTTCAAAATATTAATAAGCTTTCAACTTAACTTGATGCGAAAGCTGTATCCTCGGAGACTTTTTATAATCTATTTCTGTCGAAACAATTAAGGATTAAAAACTTCAAAATAAAACTACGCTAGATTTAATGTTAAAGGCTGATTTTTGTCTTCGTTTGTAGAGTCTCAACCTTTCTGCCTTTTGACACTTTGGCCATTGTAGCGGCATTATTCCAAAAAAATATAACTGAGATATCAAAGTGAGGCCGAAAGCACGAAATTGTTCAACACATTGCATAAAAATGTCGGCAAACACATCTAAATTATGGATATCTTGAATACTTTATAATGAAAGGCGATTATCCCTGCTCATTTTGAAGTTGGAAAATTAAAGCAAATACATAACTATTTTAGTCGAACAAACTGCGTACATAAAATCGCTTTCTAGACAGTTTCTGTTAGTATCTATAGTACAGGCGCATTCAATCTCAAACTGCCGCCGTTGATTTGTAACCTGAGGTGTGGCGCGATCCTCCCCTATGTACAACTTTACCAATAGTTGTATAAGCGTATGCCAATAACTATTTTATTCCTTACCCTCATCTGTTTTTGCAAATATTACTCGGTGTGAGCTCGCAAATTAGTTTAAAATGAGATACTGTAGTCTTGAAATATAGCATTCGATGACGGATTTAATTTATGCCTCGGACATATAAGCGTTAAGAACACATTCGTATTTTATTTAGATTTTAGAGTTTAAAGACTATTGTCGACTACTCTAAAAGGAGCTGCGCCATTGGGATATTTATAAATAAATCGAAGTCGACGACTAAAGTTTCCTGGCACAAATCTGTTGGCGTTCTTTTACGTAGCCTAATGCATCAGAAAATAACTTATAGATATCCTTGTCGGTTTGCGAGCCCTTGGTCTAGTGAAAGATGTTTAAAAGAACTTGGGACAGTATTTTGCCAAGTCTGAAAATATCTTTATCTCATCAAAACAGCATAACTGTAGAGTTGCTCTAAACAGCGCCGTGCGAAAGGGGGGGCGGTCGCCCCGGGCGCGGAAGTTTAGGGGGGGGGGCGCAAAATGTATACTACTAATGTCATTTTTTGGCTTGTCATAAGCAAAAGTTGAAAGAGGACACCGAATTGAAACTTTGCCGCCCAAATTGCCCCGGGCGCAATTTTCTCTTCGCACGCCGATGGCTCTAAAAGTGTTTGTTCTCAAAGGAATTAGAGGTTCAACTATGCTAAACGACTTTATTTCGTGCAATATCGTGTACTTAAAGGATCTAAGCTTGTCATACGAAGACATTTGCACTCTAATGCTAATCCTATGAGAGATTTCTTTTGAATTTCTCGTTTGTATTTCAATATTTACTAATCCATCTGGCGTAAGTATAATCCGTTTTAATCTAAAACTTACAATTTGTATGATTTTATCTAGTTTGTATGAATTTATTCTGGAGTTAAATATTTAGCTGTTAAAACGCTGAAGATGGTTCTCGCATAGGGTCGTTCAAAATCCTGACAAGAACTTTAAAGTTTTAATAACTAAAGGTTTTGCAGTTCATGTGTGCGGAAGGAGAATTTCGTAAAATTGATTTAAAAAAAATTTTCCGTGCCGTGTCTTTTTAAAGGAGAATAGTTCTTGCCGCGCGAAATCTGAAATTCAAATTATAGATAACGGGAGGAGTAGTCTGTATAAGCCATACTTTCTGGATATGTAAACAAATTTCGTCAATTGTTTTTTAACAATGTTAAGTTTTTAACAATATAAAATTTGTTAACAAATCCTATAGCTCACATCCTTGGCATAACATTAACTTAAACGTACACTCTCTGCCTATATCATGTACCTGCTGTTTAAGACACTATAGCTCTTTAAAATTTCGTGAAAGTCTGCATATTTAGTAAAACCGAAGTTGCGCGAAAACAGCCCGCGTTTTGAAATTTCATCTAAAATTTCGCATTTTTAATACGTCTTATCTCTAAATTTTTAAATTGTGTAAATCGTGTCATTCTATATGCTCTAGAGAAACTGTCAAAATACCAAAGTTTATTCTTAGCATAGACATCTCCAGTATGTCTCGCAGTGATCTGCAGTCGTTGGGATTTCTTTTTGAAAGGGTTGAAGTTTTAAATGGAAACAGATTGCATCATCGAAAAGATTCAAATTTCAAATAACTTTGAGAATCTGAACCGCCTGAAACAGAGCCCTTGAGGCGAGTCGCCGAAATACAGGCTACGTCATAAATTCGTGCAAATTTTAAAAGTCCGTAAAAGAAATAATGCTCGAAATTTTTCGGTTTGCGCGAGTATGTTGACTAATTTTGGATTTTTTCAATGTGTAATAGAAAATGATTCCAAAAATAGCCGATAGGTGGCGCTCGCACTCGGTATTGAGACGTTTTATGAAATTCAGGCAAACGGATAAAACAAATCGCAATAATGACACTGTGCGTTTAAGATGGTAAAAGATGTTCAACATGACCACCACATGTATACGCCTGTTACGCTTGTATTCAATAAGAGCTTTTTTGTAACTTAAGTCATTTCTTCGTGCGGAACTTTCGTAATGCAATAATATTGAACTCGCTATTCTTGTAGAAAAGAAACTATATGAACGATCGATTTAGTGACGATAGCATGATGCTGAGATCGAATGATGAATCACTTTCTAACCAGGTATTTCATTTCTAGCCTAATTTGCATAGTGCCCAAGTATGATACGAGAGCGCCCTCTATTGGTTACTTTTAGAATTAATATTTATCATAAATAAAATAAAATCCAAAATCAGTCTGATCACACTCGCGGAAACAGAAATTTAAAGAGCATTACTTTAAAGATTTTTTTAAAGTTTGCACGAATTTATGACGCACCCGGTATATCGGTAGCAAAATAAACGCCTTTATAAATTTCAAATGGATTAAAATTTTTCGAATTGTTTGTAGCATTTATGTGGAAGCAAAAAATTCTTCCTCTACGGTGTCCAAAACGGATCCGTCCATGGGTGTTAAAATACTTGACCCAAAAAAGGGGTATTTGTCTCTTTCATCTAATCGCTCAATAAAAAAGGATTTATCATGACACTGAACGATTGACGATTTTTGAAAGATTCACTAGTCTTTAATCTCGGCTAGTTGTCAAAATAGTGCCCAATTAAATTGATGGCACTGAGCTCGCAGGCCATTCGCACAAATTTTATTACTCTTATTGCAAAGAATGATCTTCAAAAAAAAATTAAGATGATTAGCCCCCGACCCTCCCTCTTTATACTCAACGAATGAATCTTCTAGTCTGATCATGGAATCTCCTAATCGGAATAAACTGGTATATAAAATTTGAAGCAAAAAGAATTCTGCATGAAAAAAGTAACTTAAAGGGATTTTTATTCCCCTATCTACTTAATCAATGGATACCCAAAACTAATCGGGGAAAGCGCCTTATCATAATGAACTTATTAGAAATTTCAGATTTGCTCAATTTTTCTATCAGAAATTGTCTTTATATACATTAAGAACCTTATATGAATCTGATTTGTCTTGGACCACCTCAAATTTCTCAAACTTGCTTCCTAAAATTGACTTGTATGTGCATTGATTTCGTTATTTTTTATTGGTATAAGTTATGTATAGCATGAGGTCTAGCATTGCTTTGCATTAATATAGATGTTGAGGTTTGGGGATATTCATTTATAGTCGAAAGTGAAAGAATCCTCTTAAAATTTGCAACCATAGTAAGAGTACAAACGTATGTTCGATTTGGACCTCGGATATCGTATGAAAAAAGCAATCCTATAAATTGAAAGGAATTTTCTAAGAACGCCCCTTATGGCTTTATCGTTAATTCGCAAATGTGTTCAGACGACTAATAACACTACGCGAAACTCTCCAAACTGAAATCAATCGAAGCAAATAATTTCTTTAAACTTTGCAGAATACCATGCATTTAAATATTAAAATAAACTAATCCCAATTTAGCGAAGTGTTTTTTAGAAAGTCCTTAGCCAAAATATATGGGAACTGCTTTTAAATAGTTTTAAAGTTGGATCTGCTTTTTTTTCTTAACAATAGTATTAAATTATATGTAGATCGGAAAGTGGCTGCACAGTCGGAGTTGACGGCTGAAATTCAGGAAAGTTTAGATTCGCATATTAAAATGATATTGGTTTACCAAAGCATGGTTTGATGGAAGCCATCTGATTTTAGCAAACTGATGATGGAAACCTGATTTTAGGGGTTGACTGGTAGTTTTGCAGTTATATTTCCTGCGCAGTCTTCATGCGCTTTTTAGGAGCAAGAGAACGGTAAATCTATGTAAACCACTGAAATAGTCTGAAGGTGGTTTCCACTAAGACTTGGCATACAGCTCATATTCAAAATATTAGAATAATTACCTTTTTTTAAGAAATTGAAAATATCGTTTGGTAACTTAATGTCTTTTAATGAAAATATGCAAACGATATTTTTATTAAGAACTTATTGTTGATTAAACTTACTTGTTATCTTAAATTTAATATCATTTTTGAAAAAATTAATTGCAAAAAAAATATTTTGAAAAGTCAAAATATTAGAATATTTATTCAAGTGTTTCAAAATATTAGAATATTTCACATTAATTCTCCTCCTTTAATTATTACCAATTCTTAACTGGTGGCATCATTGATTAAATTCAGACCATTTTATTTAAAATCAGTATTCTTTTTTGCAGTTTGTTTCTTTTTTGTCTTAAAATGGGCCGTGTGAGTGATATTCCTGAATCGAACTAAACTTCATATGGTTGATTTGTATCGGCACGGTAAAAATCAATGTTTTATAGCGAATTATTTACATTGTTCGCAGTAGAGCGTTAGTAAAATACTAACACAATATTCAAAAATTGGAAAATTTCAAAATAATCGCCGAAATGGTGGCCGAAAACCAAAAACATCTGCTAGAGATGACAGGAAACTGAAGCGTATAGTTAAGAAAAACCGTTTTAAAAGTGTGCGATTCTTGCACCGAAAATGGAAAGGAGTTGAAGTTTCTACATCGACAACATTAAGACGTCTCGATAAATTTAAATTTGAATCTCGTGTACCGAAAACAAAACCTCTCATGACTGCAATACAAAAGCGTATAAGATTGAATTGGTGTAAATCAAGACGTTTATGGAGCAATGAAGATTGGAAAAATATATTATATAGTGATGAAAGTATGTTTTGTGTTTCATATGGTAATCAAGGTATTTGAGTTTGGAGAATGAAGCAAGAAGCATTTGATAAAGAATGCCTTAAACGTTCCGTAAAATTTGCTGCTAGTGTCATGGTTTGGGGTTGTATGAGTGCAGAAGGACCTGAAAAGGTTAACTATCTGACATATCAAGAAATTTTTAGAATATTACATGATTCCATCATCAGAAGATTTATTTGAAGATGAAATCATCTTTCAACAAGATTTAGCGTCCCCGCATACCTCGGTGTCAACTAAGAATTGGTTCCGCCAACGCAACATTAAGGTACTTCCTTGGCCACCAAATTCACCAGATCTTAATCCCATCGAAAACTTATGGTGTATAATGAAGAAAAAACTTCAAGAAAATCCTCCTTCAAGTAAAACTGAGTTAGTGGCACGTATAAAGTCTATTTGGGCTAATATTGATAGAAATGTTTGTAAACACCTTGTATATAGTATGCAAGATCGATTGTACGCTGTTATGAAAGCTAAAGGGGATGCTACAAAACATTAACTACCATTTACTTCATATTCATAAGGTAATATTGTTGCGTAAAATAAAATATTCTAATATTTTGAACCAATCTAAATTTTATTATAATATTCTGGTGTGTTTAAGGAAGCTGTATACCTAATTTATTGTGCTGTATTTTATATTTTATAAATGTTAAAATCTTATCTAAACATTCCAGATTTAATTTATAAGAAATTTAATTGCATTTACTTAGTATAAAAAATAAATCAATGACAAATAATTTTTTCTTATTACTTTTTCTCAATTATTCTAATATTTTGAATATGAGCTGTACTATTGTATTTTAATATGCTAATAGTTCTAATACTGAAATTTCAGCCATAATCTCGGGGATGCGACGCAGCCGCTTTTCGGTCTAATGTATTTTCAGGCTTTAGCACTTTACAGTGGAGAGGTAGCTTTCACCAAGTGTCGCAAGTTGCTGGCGTAAATCTGGATCCAAATGCTATGGTGGGGGACTTAATGTAAATGTAATCCCAGATTTTTCTTTCTCCTTACCCAATGACTGAATTGACTGTAGTAATGTCCAGAGTATTTAGATCGCAGATTTACGCGAAAAATCTGGCAATACGTGGCGAGTGTCTCCTCAAATGCAAATATTTAACCTCTGAACTTGATGTTTAACAATTTAATCTTTTTATAAATTCTTATCAGGTAAGTACAACAGCAATGACATGACCGAAGCGGACCTTCATAAACAAAGGACTTACGGTGATATAGTTAGAGAAAAGTTTGGCTCATTCGAAGTTGTAAGTAGTTATCATCCAATGACTAACAGAGTTCTTCAGGTGCATGAGGGAAGGTTTCCAGCGAGAGCAGAATTCACTTCATTGAAGGCTTACAGAGAAGCGAGACGAGAATGGTATCAGCCTCTTGGTCTCGTCGCTATGTAAGTATATAGCAAGAATTCGTATATTCATGCTGGTAAACTTAAATGTTTAAAAGCTTGAAGTCTACATTGCATCCTTGTTTCAAAAGTGGCAGAACTGACAGGTTTTGAGTTATGGCTTCCATTCTTCTTCGCCTCTATCAATCATCTAAAGTACACGAATTCGCTGAAAATCAAAGTAATGCTACTTGCAAGGTAGCCATTGACCCTAATACTACATACTAATACAGAATGCGAACATACATGCAAAAACTTTAAGCCCGTAAAGTTTTTCGCACTTCCTGAAAGTCTTTAATTGTGCCACTTCTGAAGAAAATGTGCGACATGTAGCGCTGTAAAAGTTTATTTCAAACTGCCCTTTATAATTTTCTAGTATAGTTTCTCTAACTGGTTCAGCCTCATACTTGCATTTAAATCTCAAGCATAAAGTTAAGCTAGAAGGATCAAACTTTTTTATCGGTGAAATACTGTTAAATTGTCACTTCGCACATTTAGACAACGCACCGTGACTAATTTCTTGACGCAAATTTTATGCGTAACTCCAGTCTTTCTTATTTGGAATCTGCGGAAATGAATTTCTGCAGATGAACAAACTAACCTAAATCAATATTGAGCTCACCGGTACCATGCAATTCGTAGACTCTGTAAAATTAAATTTAAGCTAGGTTCTGTTTATTGAAACAAGTGGAATTGTATCTTGTAAGATTATAATCTTGTAAGCTGGATTCTTTTCATAAATGTAAAAAAAATTTCTTATATGAAAGTACCAAATTCGTCAATGCTTAAGATAAACATGCGGCCATTTCCTGAAACAATCATGAAATATTGCCAAAAACATTTTGGTTACAACAATGAGCACTTAATTTTTGAAATAATCAGAAATCTGATGATATGAATCAAAACTTTAACTTTACTGTTAAAGTAAACATTAAACTTGTTTTAAAATGCGTTTGATAAAGTTAGGCAACATTGTACAAAAAGTCATTTATGTTTTCGGATTTCCATCATTTGTTTTGCCACTGTACATGTATTTAACTACAAAAACGAGTTAAAAATACGCGTACGCTTGCATTACTTTATTTTTCGGTTTTCCAGTAATAACAGATCGCCTCTTTTTCAATACCTTGAATACTTGACAGTAACATACTCAATCTAGACACTGTAACAGACTAAAACGGGTACTTTTTGGATCTATTTAAATTGGTGCATAATCTTTTCGCATTTCTTAAGTTTAAATTGCTATGTACTACTTTGTATCCTTAATTTTGGATGACACTTGATGAATGTTGTTCGTATCTACAGATTTAATTCAGATTAACCCCTTGAGGGGCGGTGGGATATATCCCACCTACGATTAATGAAGATTCTCACCAGAAATTCTTATTACATTTTACTTAACTTACGAAAAAGTAATCGTAAAATTGCTGTTCCTCGTTTCTACAATATAACATTTCTTTGAAATTTCCGGTGGGAATTGGGCATTGCAATAACGTAATTGCATTCCCCTCAATGGGTTAACGCATCTTTAACCCCTTCTTTTAAGAAATCTCTACATGTCATTCTATTCAAATCTATCCAATGAAGTCAATAGCCTCATGAGACTAAGCCAGTGTAAGGTTATTTCACGATTAACTTTTTGTTTCTACATAATGCTGAGTTTCTGTAAGTCTAGGAGTTTATTCTAGCCATAGCATATATAGAAAAGAACTTTGATCTAATTTAGTCTTATTGTGATTCTTTATCTATTGGTCATTTTATGAAGTCGCAAACGTCTAAGTCTCTTATCAAATGTTAATCTTAGACGTGCATATTTTTTTTTATACTAGAGCCTACAAAAATAAAATTGTTCGCTTTATAAAAGCGTTTTAATCTTTTACAATACGGGGGGGGGGGGGGGAAGGGTGGAAATAAAACCGAAAAAGTGTGACCAAAAAAGGAGTCTTCAAATGACATGTTTTTCGAACAATTGTACGTATTGGGATCTACAAAAACAAAGTTTTATTGATAATTGTTTTATATCGAACGATAGAAAGGATTAAACTGCATTATTAGCAAGTTCTTGCATCAATGAAACTCCGCATCCAGCCACCAGAAAATTAGTAGAGATTCTAACAGATACCGCAGTTAATATCTAATTGCTGTCAAACCACTGGAACACTAAAGATGACACATAATATAGAATCAATAAAGTATATAAATGATATCTATAAAGTATCAACAATATGATTGGCCGTCGGAAAATGGCCGACCCTCATATCAGTCTAGATTAAGAAAACTAGAAGTGCGGCACAAAACAGATTTAAACATGGTCTATTATACTAAGCCTGTTTTCAGTAAATACAGGCTCTCTAAAGCTTTATTCAAAGGTTGAAGGGTGGCAGTTTTATATGGTTTATGATAAAGATCTTGGTTTATGAAATGGGTAGAGAAAGGAGTAAATATATTAATAGAACTTGCGTACAGTTTGTACCCTTCAAAGTTGGCTTGGATAAAGCTAGCACATCCTGTTAATGTGACAATTCAGCCCCTGCCATAGAAAACTTAAATTTTAACAAACATTGGACTATTAAAGAATATCGGTCATAACTGCAAATAGAATTTGTAGAGCAACTTGATAGCTCTTTAAAAAATGTAAATTGACGTGCATTTGAGTATTGCATTTTTAATCTTAATATTTCCTTACCAGTTCTGGACTAGCCTCTTACATGAACTTTATTCGGTTGACGCTTCTTATCAAATAATTAACAATCAATAGAATGTATTGAATAATCACTTTAGTGGTATAAAAAAATTGCTGTAAGCATCTTTTGAAGATGCATATATGAACCCATGATCCTGAAGGGCTTAAATATCTAAACATAACCAATCTCATGAAAACATTGAGAAAACTTAAATCTGTGCCAACTTAAGTCTTAACCGCTTCCCTGATCTGCCCTTATGTCATACTAGCAACGTGTTTGCTAATCGTGAATTTCCCGTGCCACGTACGGCCAGCCATATTTCAATCGTGATTTATTCTCACCAGTAAATTTTTATTGAAAATTTTGCATTATTTAATCCGAGCCTTCTTATTCAATTAGACAGTTTTGAAAAACCGGTGATAAAAGATTAAACTCCTGTAAAAAGACATCTAAAAATAGGCATTACTTGAAAGTATTTTTCAAAAATATTGATCAGTTAAGTGGTAAAAGCGGTGTACTTTAAAACTCGTAGTGTTTGAAACCAACTTTTATGAATGTTTTTCAGTCTTACCGCAAAAACTTTGTACTAGAGCTAATGCTAATCTATTGGGATTGTTCTTATTTCGCGCATAAGACTATATTAATTTAAACAAACTTTCCAAAGGTTAAACTCTTAATATAGGTGATTTTTCTGAAGTTGTTGAAAATCTAAACTTCTAACCTATAAAAGTTTAATGTGGTATTTAAGGGTGCAAGAAACTTGGTATTGCTTCAATCGTGATAGATTGAAATTTTACTACAGGCACTCGTTGATATTAAACAGTAAAATGTATTTATTTCGCCCGTATCTACACTATTTTTTATCGCTTTTCAGGCAAGGTCCAGAGTGGGAAATCTTCCGGCTGAATATGATGCCGTATGTTTTTAAACACAAGATGTACAATGAGATGATAGATAACGTCGCTGGAGACCTTGTGAAGTTGATCAGAGTCAAACGCGATGACAAAGGTGAGGTTCCTGACCTAATGGAACTTACAAGCAGATGGGCACTTGAATGTAAGTATAATACTTTAGTGCTTTCGTTGGTGGCTATATTGAATATTTTAAAAGATGGTATATCGTATACCTGAACTATTTGCAATTTTATTTTAGTTGCCTTATAGCGACGAGCTGATCTTGCATGAGTACTCAATCATTTATTCCTAACGGTACTTTTGGACAGTGCAGCTTTCTTTTGATCAAAGCATTTCTTTTGATTAATGCCCAGAATTCTAATTTCCTTTTTTAAACCGGTGATAAGATAAAAATTCTGTAAAGGACTAATCGAAGTTAACCTTCCAGCGAGCGCGCTATATTTTTTGCATGAGCAGGCGCGTGTCGTATTTTTTACGACAGTTTTCCCATATTTGCGCTGTTATAAATCCAAGACATTTCGCAATTATAAGTTAAATTAAAAAACAATTTTTGCATATCAATGGATCAAATTAAACTTTTATTATAGTTGGAAATATAAAACAATACACTTCTTTAAGATAAAAGGAAATATTGACAAAATTTTAACATGAGGAATATTCGGTTTGTCGTAAAATTTGCGCAGGCGCGCCCGCTGAAAGGTTAATAAAGCCCAGTATGCGTAGTTTACCTTAATTATTAACTGTGGATCTTAAATCCTTGATGCAGATATCGTTCTTTTCACGAGATTTTTCAACCATGCATGACGTAGCCGAAGACTATCCCATTATCTTCAAACCCGTTTAGGATGGAAACTGGAAGATTGCCATATTTCCTAGTTTTGCGACAGTTTAGCACATGACTTTATAGGGGGTTCAGTATGAAGGAGACTCGGCACCAAAATTTGGCAACTATGCTCTATATTTTTAGGTTGTTTGATTAAAGCATACCATAATGGATCAAATGTGTTAAATTCTCAATATCTGAATAATTTTAGTCTTTACTTTTCATGTTTGTGTGTATTCTTTATTCAAAGTAACTTTTCTATAAATCAACTAATCTACTTGATTAGTCTTGGATCAGCAGAAAAAATGTATTAAATAAGTTATGAAATTCTATGACCAAAAATTCTTACTATTTGTTTTTGACTCGTATGAAAAGGAATATTTTCATGCAGACGATAAAAATCTTAAATTCCATAAAACTCAATTATTTTCTTATCCAGACTTAAAACTTGCAGCCATAGAATCTGGCTTGTTTAAAATATGTTGCAACCAAAGGCAGGAAAACGGGTTTCTATGGATAGACTCAAATTATTGACGCAAAATTTATTTCATTGAAACTTTGTTCTTTCTAGAGAACAGTAACTGCAAGAAAGTTGTTTTTGTTGGGATGTCCGAGGTTTAAATTTCAGAATGATTTTAAAACCTATTCTTGCAATTAACTGGGTCACAGAGTTGACCTTTCTCTGCTGTTGGTCTATTTTTTTCTCTCTTGGAATGTTAAATGAAACTTTGAAATTAGATTTGCTTACATGTTCTAAATGATTCTTTCAGCTATATCGTGCATTGCCCTGGACACGAGACTTGGCTGTTTAGATCCTAACATAGCAGCTGAATCGGATGGCATGAGGATGATTAAATCTGTCAAAACTCAGCTGGCTTGCATGAATAAATTGGAAGCATCTTCTGGCAACTTCCCATTTTTTAAATATTTCCCGACTCCAACGTGGATTCGATTTGTGAAAGCTGCAGATGAGTTCACGTCGTATGTATCGTTTTATATTTCAACGGAAGTAACTTGATCTTTTAAATGTAGTTCTTAATTTACATTCACCCTAGTAAACAACTAACATTGCCCTAGTAAACGACTAACACTTTGGATCTCTAAACTTAACAAATTTTAAATTTCTGATAGTTTCACTTGTTATAAATTTCAGATTCTGTTTCTCCTGTGTTTTAACTTTTAATGTGGCACTGTAACGTAACTAGTGTGAAGCGGTCTGAGAGACCGGAAGTTGAACAAAAGACATGATTAACTCAATGTTTTGTACTAAACTTTTTGTACAAAACTATTAAAATTAACATTCAGCTACTTAAGTTTTTGGTAATGGTACTAAATGCAACAAAATTTAAATTACATTTGTAGTTAAACTGAAAATTAAACACTAAAAAGTGAAAGCAGTGGTCTGCGAGATCGGTGACACTAAATGTTAAGTTTTGATAGAAAAGTTTTAGTTTGGAGATCTTGCTCAAATAAAGAGAGGAAGACTTCCTGCTGTAAGTTTCACTATGAAGTTTAGAGATGCGAAGAAAACAAGGTATAGCTGTTTTGGTTACTTTTATATCTTTAATTTTCCCATTTACCGGGTAGGTATGTACCTCGCTTGCTTTTGCTTAATCGAACATAAAATAGTTAATTTTTTAATTTAACTATCGGCTTAAAAGAAGCTAAAATATGTTACTAAATGGTTATGGACGTAAAAGTGTATGGTGCTGGAAGGTTTTACAAATGCATAATTTTCTTTAAAAATTTTGGTGGCATTTGGTAATTAAAAATTAAGTTGGCCTTATCCTTCCTCTATACTTATACCTCATTCCAGCGCCTTTATAAAAGATTTTAAAATTTTACTTTCCAAGCAGTGTAAAGAAAATATTGTAAACGTAAAATGAAGATTCGTGTATTTGTGCATTTAGATTTCTTGAATCTAGCGAACATTGTGCTGGTATCGCTACGTTTTATACTAATGTCGTTTGTTCCCGATGTGTGACCATTATTACACCCGAATCTATTTCCATTGTGCTGTCATTTGGTGAACGTTAAGACACTATCACGAGCTGTATTTTTACTATCGGTCGGAGAGTTTGGTATCCAAACCATCAATTTTGGGACTTAAAAGTTTTTAATTGAATGAACTTTATTACTTGATTTAAGAATTTTTTCTGAATTAAGCAAAATTTTCAAATAAAATGAGACTTATAACAACTCCACGAAAACTTTTACTTTGATTAATCGAACTGTTAAATAGGACTAAATATCTATTTTAAACTGTTCGGATTAGCATAACTATGCAAATTAAACTTCCATAATTTAACGGGTGAAATGAAAATTACGTCATTTTAGAAAATCGCGTTGCTATGAGACTACCACGGTGCATTCCACGTATCGTTTAGACCGCTGGAGTCATGTGATCCTCCAATGCAGGTGTACGAAATGTTTTACGTCATTCTAGCGGTCTATAAAGACATACTGTTAAAAATCTGCTGCAACGCCACTCCCCTGCTTGTATAGAAAACAATTACTTGGCCGTGAAATGGAGCTTTCTCATTGGTTGGACTAGAGATATTGAATACAAGCGG
This sequence comes from Maratus speculifer, assembly GCA_964019185.1. Taxonomy (NCBI): domain Eukaryota; kingdom Metazoa; phylum Arthropoda; class Arachnida; order Araneae; family Salticidae; genus Maratus; species Maratus speculifer. Next base: position 292,749,676 of record OZ025294.1, on the reverse strand, counting down.
TGGAGTGCGTTGCAGCAGATTTTTGACAGTGTAGGATGCACCGCTATAGCCAGTCTTTTTCGTTAGCCTCGAGAAAATTGAAGTTTTTATGTCGGATTGATTTATTTCTACTAAAAAGGGCTCTCCACGCACCAACTTATTGTCTGCCAGCAGACTTAGGCGCTCAAAATGTGTTCCCAATTCATAAAGTGGTGGAAACTTATTGTAATGGCTATTTTTTTTGGGGGGGAGGGAGGGGGTACAATTAAGTATTTGTATAGACACCGGTGTTTTTACAAATCTTGCTCTTGTTTTTATTTTGGTTGATAATTTATCGGGATTTTTATTATAAAGGAATATTATATTAATCTCATGCTTTCTTGCATTAAAACAAATTAAAATGTAGATTGCTTATTTCAAACTTGTGGTCGTAAGAAATGTAAAATTATTTTAAATCGGTTACTGCCTATTTTTGTCTTAAGTACGACTGAAAACTAAGCATCTATTTAGTTTCCCTCTAGCGGATGCTATAAGCAAGAAAGTTGTTCGATCTATTTTAATCATACAGCGAAACAAATTCAACCTCTAGGGTTTTTGTTTATCAGTACTACCTATTTTTAAGAATACGCCATACACCGATGCATAGTGCCCCTATTAAGGAATAAATTAACCTATTTTTAAAGTTTAAGGCACTTTAATTTGGAATGGTTGCTATGCCAATATGAACTTTAGTTATTAACTTTCTCGCAAAGGGCATCACCAGCATTAAGACTGAGAAATTTTTATAAATATTGGAGTACTTTTTCGCAAGTTAAGCGAAATTCGTTCGTGCGAGCTTAAAATTCATTTGAAAGGGACAAATTATACATGAAACATAGTTACTCTACAAAAAAAAAGCTCAGCAGCATTTAACGATAAAGGGTAATCCTTCAGCAATTTTCCGCAAAAGAACTACAAATGCTAAAAAACCCATATTTTCAAGGAATACGTCGGTAACGGTTAACATACTTAGTTTGAAATAACAAATTGCGTATAATTATTCAAAATTAAAATTTAGTGTTATCGAATTCTGCGCGGCTCTGTAAAATATCAATGCTATATACCCTCTAAAAGGAAACATGGTGCAGATGACCAATAATAAAATACTTTTAGCAATTTACAAAACCTACATTTACTTTCATTTGATATTTTGGCAACATTTCGCCAAGTTGGTCAAAATTTGATGCATGTGGTAATGTTGTTGATACTTTACACACTCATTAAAGTTTGTAGATTTCTCCTTTTTATAAAATTGAGCAACTATTAATTTGTCTTTTCGCAATGTCTTTTTAAAAAAATAAGAACTTCTCTTTACCTTCCTTTTTGAGATCTAATTTTTAAATTCCGAAACAAGTGTTTAAACTTGAATACATGCCTATAGTATAACTAAAATTAATAGTATATTTCAATTGGTTTGAGATTGTTAAATTTGTCACTCTTGGAGATAAATTTTAATTCCCATATTTCCCTTAGCAATACTACACTGCTCAAAACAAAGGATATTTGAAGTTTTATATAAAATAAAGATATAAACTAATTTTTTTTTTTTTTTTTTTTTTTTTTTTTTTTGCCGAAAATAGAAGAGAATCACAAATGCAAATTTTCTGGTTTTCAAACTGTGGAGTATGCAAATTTAGAGTTCGACGTCAAAAACGCCGCTTCAGCGGCAGCGAATGAAATTTGACTTTCAACTGGATAAAAGAGAATGAAGACAAGGATGATCGGCATTCAGTGATTGCTTTGTTTCGATGAGTACGATGTCTCAGCGAAGTCATTTGACAGATTTAGAAGCTTGGAGAATTGTTGGTAGGTTAGAAGGGGTCCAAACTCAAGCCGAAGTAGCGCAAGCCATTGGAGTGTCATTTCCAGGATCTGGAACCGTTTTTTGGAGGGTGAATGTGCAGGCCGAAGACCAGGGCAAGGTCGTAGACGGGCAACAACGCCCAATGAAGATCGGTATTTAGCGTTAACAGCTCGGAGACACCGAAACATGAACGCTACTCTTCTCCAACACCTTCGCTCTGCTACAGGCACCACGATTTCAACTCGGAATGTCCGAAACCGGCTCCATGCTGTAGGTCTGTATGCTCGCCGACCGATGGTATGTGTTAGATTAACATCAAGGCATCATCGCGACCGCAGAGAGTGGGCAACCGAGCATGTCAACTGGAGGAGAAATGAATGGAGCAATTTTCTGTTTTCTGACGAGTCCCGTTTTTCTGTGCATCCGAATAATAGGCGTATTTTCATCTGGAAGGACCGTGGCAGTAGGAATAATCCTGCGTTCGTGCACGAAAGAGTCTGATTTGGCGGTGGAGGAGTGTTGGTGTATGGTGACATCTCCATTGACGGGCGCACTGATCTCTACATCATTGGAGATGGAGCTCTGACTGATCGCCGATATAGGGATGAGATCCTCAGACCTATTGTAGTCCCTTACGCTGCAGCAATCGGAGATAACTTCATTTTAATAGACGAAAACTGCAGGCCACATCGTGCAAACCTGGTGGAGGATTTCCTTTTCGAGGAAGGAATAGTTCGAATGGAATGGCTAGCGTGTTCTCCAGACATGAATCCAATCGAGCACGTTTGGGACACTCTAGGAAGACGAGTTTCTGGCCGACAACAACCCCCACAAACTCTCCAAGAACTGAAAAGAGCTCTTCTGGAAGAGTGGGGAAGAATAGCCCAACTCGTCATTAATAGCCTCATTGAGTCCATGCCTCAAAGGTGTTCAACGTTGCTGGCCGCCCATGGAAACCATACCCCCTACTGAAAATGATTTTCTTTGAAGAAAACACCTTTTCTTATTCTTTTTTTCTCATATGCACAAATTGTTTTCCTTTTGTACAGAAATGCGCAATAAAATGCATTTTTTTCTGGCGAACATATGATTTATTCTCATATAACCTACTATATCTGTCGACCATGTATCAATCGGCTAAAAAGTTTCCCAGATACAAAATCCACCTAAAACTGCAATATCCTTTAATTGTTTTGAGCAGTGTAATTTGAAATCTAACAGGAAGTGAATGAAACTTGAGTAATAAGATCGGTCTATAACTAGCAGAGTTGTGAAATGTTACGAGCATGAAATGAGACTAGGATTCTTAATTTTTTTCCCAAAGTTTCACTAAGCTACGAGCATAGTATTCTGAAAAAGTGAAGAAACTCTAGTTTTACTTTCTATCTTCAATAGAAGAAAGTATTGTAATCTAATTTTTTTTTCAGACTTCCGGTTTTTGAGGGATTTACGTTTTAGGGGTCCGATTCCAGAAAACATTTTTTTTCGAAATGTCTGCGTCCGTATGTCGCCATTTTACCATCAAAGTGTATGAAGTTATGCATAGAATTGAACAATTTTTTTGTGAAAGTTTTTGTCTGTGGCAAGCAGGTCCTCGCCGAATTTTGAAATATTCGGCAGGAAAGGGGCACTGCAATAGATTTTTGTGCCATTTTCAATATTGTACCGACCAAAAGTATATGAAGTTATGCATCGAATTGAACCAAATTTTTTGTGCAAGTATATGGCTAGTTGGTCCTCCATGAATTTGAAAATCCGCCGGAAGGGGGCGCTTTAACAGCGAATTTTATGCTATTTTCAATATTGCACCATCTAAAAATGTATGAAGTTAGTTCTAGAATGAACTAAATTTTTTTTATAAGATTATTTTTTGGTAAGGCAAGTAGATCCTCCCTGAATTTGAAAAATCTGCCAATCATTCTATTGTCCACCGGCTCGTGCAGAGGCGGAAATTCGTTTTTACTCCGATTGACTGATGCAGAAATTTAAGATGAAAATCAAAGTGGTATGGTATTGAATTAGAATTATTAAAGCATTAGAATGAGAAACTACATTTTCTTCTATCTCATACGTATATTTTAATATTAAAAAAGTTTTGGGATTGACACATCCAACTAGTTAGTCTTGTATAAGCTTAACCTTGAAGATGAAAATATACCCAATTGCTGTTGCCATGCAATTCCATAAACAAATTCGAATACTCCGCTATTCTAGGTTTGGATGTTTATGAAATTTTATTATTGAAATCTTTTTTACAGGCTTGTATTCAAATACATCAAATCGACCCTAGATGCATATATGCAAAACAAAGATGAAGCGAAAGAAACTACAATTTTGCAGAGAATGCTCATGGATGAAAGACTAAACGTTCCTGGAGCTATGGTTGCAGTAGCGGACCTCATAATGGCAGGAATAGATACAGTGAGTTATTTCTATCGTAGTTGCTATTATGTTAATTGCCAAAATAACCTTAAGTTGTATACATCCCGATTTCTTCACTATCTACGCTTAGTTATTGCACGTAATCTGCAATGAATTCGGACACTTCTCCAGCAAGAGATTCCTGTGGCTCCGGAAGGTAGGGGGGGGAGGGGGACTTTACAATTCCGGGGGATATTGCACTTTATCATTGAAGTCGTTTTTTCTAAACTTGGACATCTCAATACTCGAAGAGAAATGTCCCCGGGCCCACCTTTTATTCATCACTGATCTCAGCGTTCTAAAGTTGTCAAATCGGGCATTTATAAATGTAGTGACGCTTTGAGATTTAATTGAATTGCTACTGTCTTAGTGATCCTGGACCACAAGAATTTTTAACTCTAAAATAAGTTAAATGTAGGCGAGTCAACAGACTTGGTTAACTTTCTAAGTGCTGTTTCGTAATTTTTGTAGGTTAGCCATTTAATAAGTTTAACTTCACTGATGTAACTAAAATAGTAACATACCTAGTATGAAACGATTTGCGAGACCGAAAGATGAATGAAAAGCAGCAACTCATAGGATGGTGTTTTTGTAAAAGATTATTACATTAGTTCACTTATTTAAATCTGATGGTACTAAAGTTGCAAATGAAGCAAAATTTCGGTAGTGTTTATAATTAAACTGAAAGTTAAAATTTAAACTATAAATAAAAAAATGGTCTGCGAAACCGGTAACATAGTTTAAAATTGTAAGTAAAAACTATTAATATATTGATGCAAGATGCGAACAATGTTTTAAAGCTTAGATTCTTACGTGTGTTCGGCTGAGCACGGCTTTAAACTTAGGTACAGTAGTACCTCGAATTGGGTCTTCTCAATTAACTTTATCTCGCATTTACATAGTCAACACGAAAAAAAATTTTCACCGCTTAAATTTTTAGACTTTTGATCCTATAGAGGTAATAACTTTCCAACGAAAATTGCGTCTTAATGACAAATTAAAGGTAGATAGAAAAAGCTTAGAAAACTCATCCTGCTGTTACAAAGAACTAGAAGGGGGAGGGGGACAGTTAGGATGAAAATCTTGAAGTTTAATCTCAAACGGAGCTATTGGAACAGTAAATTGAAAGTTAACTATTCCAGAAACTTGTATTGCAAATGCATTTTTTTACTAATGTTAAATGTAATATCTAAATGCAATAGAATATTCATTAGATTTTGCTGAATTTTTCATTTTTTAATAACTTTTTGCTTATCTAAACCCAAACTTTTTGTACTTCAATTTAACCTTCCGTCTACCAGACAAAACACCCATTTATCTACATTAAATATTGCTGTCGGGTCCAATGGACCCATCTGGTAGACGGAAGGTTAAGTAGTATTAAGTTCATGACAAATTTTAAAATTGAAGTGATTGGGGGGAGTTTGCTCATCTCATGGGCCATTATAATACGAAAGGAGCGACATCCCAATTACGGAGATCTCTAGTCAGAATATCAAATTGTCTGCCTTCATTTCGCACTAAAACGAGCTGTATGTTGCTATAGTAACAAATCGGCTAGTGTTCTAGTCGGCTGTTTAGTTAGCTGCATAATTTACTTTATCGCATATACCAAAATTTAAGCTAATGATAAAACTTGAAGCGAAAATTTTTTGCTTCACCAGTTTCCTTTTTGCAACGAAATTATTTATCGGTTGGAAGTACAGGATATAAATGATAGACTAAATGTATATTTTGCGAATTAAGACAACGGTAACACTGCTTTGTTCCGCCCCGTTTTCATGATCAGCCAGTATCACGAGGCAAATTAAAATGTTTAATGTACTAGTCTAGACCTACAAGATGTCTACATTCCGAAAGTAGACATAGTATTCCTAAAATGAATAATTAGGGTCCCTTCTTTGTTTTTCGTACTGATATGCGTAGGTAGACCATTTTTAACTGGTAATCTTGTCCTACATAATTTCTCTAAGGGTGATTCTACGATAAGAGTTTCAAAAACCGAGAATTCGGCCAAAGAGAAGTTTGAGTTCGATCAAAAACCTTTAAATTATGATTTTTTTTTTCAGTTTATTTACTTTTTCATGTAAGAGCAAGTCACTTTATACATATTTTATAACTTTTTCTGGCCCGTGACTCGCTCCCACTGGCAGTAATCTTGCCAGGGGAAATAGGGCAGGGGAGAGACCATTTTCATGTAAATTCAAATTTTTTAACTGACTAAATTAGTTTTTGGGTTAATTGTGTATTTCACTTTAATTATTACCGTATTGTTTAATTAGGGCAGTAAATGCAATTGAATTAAATGAATATAAGTTTTTTGACTTACCAGGAGAGATACACTATCACCGTGCGAAACCACTACACCGCACGGTCAAATCGCAACTACTAAAAATGGCGACGCTTTTATGGCTTGCGCGTTCAGTATTGCTAATTTCAAGCCAATAGATGTCCTTAAGCGCTACTTCCGATATAGCCATCCTTGAATTTATATTTGTTTCAGCGGAACGAAATTTGACAGGGTAGATACACAAAAAAAGCGGGACAAAATTAATTTTAAAAATTTATTTGAAATTAACAATTATATTTTATTTTATAGCATGATTACTTAAATTCCAATTAAACATACTTTAGCTAAGCATCTGACGGAAAAAATATGTATTGTTTGAAAGTTAAATTGAAACCGGCAAGGGGACATGCCAGGGGAGACTTTTTTAGACTTTGTAAGAAATTTCAGAAAAATGTTTTAATTAGGCATTCAATCGTGATGTTATTTAATAAAGTATATTAAGATGAGATTCATTGCAAAAAATAGCAACATATAGAATAAAAAATCTGTTTTAAACGCATTGCCGTGCAAATTGCCTCTTATCATAAAATCACCCATAAACGACGATTCTATCGTCAGACTTTTATACTATACTAGCAGCCTTCGCCCACTACGCTGGTCAAGTTTTTTTTTTAAGAAACTTTGAATTAAACGAAATTTTTATAGCATAGTAATTTTTAGTTTTATATCTTACTTTAGACTGTCTGTCATCGTTGAAAAATCAGTCATCTAAACGGAAAGTTCAGTGTTAGTCACCAATGAATGACGTAGCGCTCAACATGTTAACAATTTTAATCGCATAAAAATTCATTCAGCAGAACTTTTAAAATAAAGCCAAACTTTTGGAATTGGGTTCATCTGATTAAAAAATATTTCCTAAGTATTCAATTAACCCTTTAATTCCCATGCTAGAACACGTTCTAGAAATTATGTAGTTCATTTCACACCAGAAAAATTCAATGGCTAATTTCGCTTTATTTACATACGGAATGTTCTGTTATTGATTAAAGCAAATATTGTTGTTTTAATTTTCTGGTGGGAATTGAAATATACGAATTAAAATATCTCGGGCGGTTTAGGATCCAGAGGGCTAAAGAACGTAGAATTCTATATTCCATTTGTTACAAAATTTCTGAAATTATCCAACTAACAATGTAAAATCCATTAAAATCTATCTTGTAGAACTAAAGACGTTAACCAATTTTCAAGATTTTAGGTTCGGAAGATTTTTTTTGTGCTGTGATTAATACGAAATCCAGACTTTCTTTTATATATATAGATAAGGATTGAAAATTTCAGGTTTTTGAGCCGAAGACACCGCCAAATCAGGAAAATGTGAAGTATCTCGCGAACTACTGAACTTAAAAGAATTTGCTTGGTACCATTCGATTCAGAATGAAAAGACATTAAAATGTTATCAGTTGAAAAATAACTACAAAAGCCGATTTTTAAGGAATTTGTTTAAAGTTCGTTCCTTTTTTTAACCACTTTAGAGGTGGAATTTTCGAAAATCCCTTCTTAGCGGCACTCGATGTTATCAGAAGTATTTTTAACCCAATCTTCAAGATTTTAGGTTCGGAAGATTTTTTTGTGCTGTGATTAATACAAAATCCAGACTTTCTTTTATATATATATATATATATATATATATATATATATATATATATATATAGATTTTGAAAGTTCTAATTGGTTAACCTCTTTGTCGTCTAGCTGATTGCAATATAAAGAATTGCAATAGGAACGAAAGCTAGATTACAATATTTGTTTATAAAAAAAGTGTGGCTATCATGTCGTTTCTTTGACAATCTAATATTCTCTAATATTTCAGACAGCCCATACAGCAGGTTACTTGCTCTACAATTTGGCGAGGAATCCAGAGAAACAAGAAAAGTTATATCGGTCACTGAAATCATGGGATGAAGTAAAGAAAAGCGAGGAAGCAATGGAGATGACTCCAACCTATTATGAATTCTGCTTGGAAGAATCGTTGAGGTAATGATTATAGTAGTAAGGCTTAATTACTTGACTATTAAACTTTAAAATGTCACAATTATACGACTAAATTGAATTGATGTTAAGTATTAACACAAGTGGGTTACTTGTGGTTTAATTCGAAGTCTATTTTCTCATTGACTGGAAATTTTAAGTTGATTGAATGCAAATACTTATCCCGATCCTACAAATAATACGTAAATAGCAGAAAATCAAATTGGAATCGTTAATTCGTGAAATGATTTATGGGATGTGTATGACGTAACTAGTGGGGGCGGTCCGCCTCGGGTGTCACCCTCTAAGGGGCGACACCCAATCTTTATTCGCAAATACATAACCTTATAAAATTGTTGAAAAAATTCTGAAATAAAATGAAGCGTCTATCGCGCTGCCCAATAGTGGATTTTCTTTTCTTTGGGAATGTGAAATTTATACAGAATAGTGTCTAAGGTAATAGCCACGAAGCAAAAATAAACCTATTCAACGAGTGAGTAGCCAAAACAAACTTTAAAAAATAATTTCCTATTGCATATAGACCAGTGTGACCGTTTTTTCAAGCTAAAAGCAGGCTAGATTCAGACTGACAACAAGCTAAAAATAAATTCGATGGTCCTGCCATCTATCGATGGTCAGTATATCAATAGACTGACAACTATCTTATAGCCTGAGATTTTAGCTTGATTTAGCTTGTTGTAAGTCCTACAACAGTCCAGATTTCTTACAACGATCCAAAGACGGTCACACTGATATAGACAGCACGTTGACTTAGGATTACTAGAAGTTGTGTTGAATCGCTCCTGGTTTTTTATGCAGGAGGACAAAAGTTAAGGAATGATAGGGCCATTGGTTGTAATAAGGTAGAATTGTGATCGAAAAAATATGATCGATAGGCGGGATTGGGGGGGGGGGACACAATTTAAATCCGCCCCGGGTGTCTCCCATCATAGCTACGCCACTGAATGCGTACACATCGTACAGCAGTTTCGCACACGAGGTGTATTCAAAATATTTAATTTAGTATTTATAGAAACTTCAGATTTAATTTTAACTTCAGAATTTTAGCATTTTTATGAATTTTCATTATTTTAGCATAAGCTTCTGACGTGATGATTTAAACGTTCTTGGATGAAATATTCAACAAATAGCGGCTTCAGAATTTTCGCCCATTTTTTAAATAGCGTGGTAGTCTCCAGTATCTGTGGCAAGTTAGTGGATACTAGAAAATTTAAGATAAACTAAAACAGCTGATACTTTACTTCATTTAACAACTTATTCAAACACTTTTTTTCCTTTCAGATTGACACCTGCCGTGAGAGGTAATTTAAGAATCTTCGATCGTGATGTAGTTGTACATGGCTATAGAGTACCAGCTGGTGTAAGTATATTGGACTTATTTCACGGTTTTTTTTTCTGAAAAGCTGAAGTCTGAATAAATTAGTTTGAATTTATTTCAGAGACGAACCTAATTTTCAATATAACATTCTCCGGTATCCTCTAAGATTTAAAAAAAAAAAGAGAGGTTATCAATTCAACGCGTATGTTCACCGATTATTCCGAAACTATGCAACCGATTTGTTTTTGTTTTAAACGAAAGAGAATGTTTTCGAATTCGTACCACTTCCGTTTCATCGAAATTGGTTCAGTACTTTTTTAGTAATTGGGCAAAAACTAATAAAATTAGTGATTTTTCGTTAAGTGTTGAATAAGTTCGCTGAACGTAGTGCAGGCAGAATGGCTGAGCGGTCTAAGGAGCCAGATTTAAGCTCGGATTCTCGAAAGAAATCGTGGGTTCGAACCCCACTCCTGACATATATGTATACAATAACCTTTTCCGTATTATAATTTTTACAAATTAAATACTAATTATGCTATTAAGAATATTTTGTATTTAACCGTTAGCACAGAGTATCGGTGAAAAGTACTAAAATGATAGATTTGCGGAAAGTAACATGACGTTGAATAAGTTCGCCGAACAGATTGCAATCAGGATAACCGAGCGGTTTAAGGTGCTGATTTAAGCTCTGGTTCTCGAAAGAGATTTTGGGTTCGAGCCCTACTGCTGACATGTGTATAATATACATTTTTGCGTATTATAATTTAAGACTTAAAAAAAAAAGGATAGGTTGTCATCAATTTTAGGCGTGTTTTTTTTCTTATGTATGTTCAGATTACACCGAAACTATCCAACCGATTAAACTAGTATTTGTGTTAAATGGTCTGGAATTATCACTTCAATTTCATCTAAATTGGTTAAGTACTTTTTAGTAATTGGGCAAAAACTAAAATTAATGATTTATTGCAAATTAAAAGTAACATGGCTTTGAATAAGTTCTCCGAACACAATAATCAGGATGGCCGAGCGGTCTAAAGCGCCTGATTTAAACTCTTTCTCGAAAGAAAGCGTGGGTTCAAACCAAACTCCTAACATACGTGTGTACAATAATTTTTTCCATATGATTTTTATACGTATTTTAAAAATTAAATGCTAAAAATTATTAAGACTTCAAAGAACAAGGAGGTTAACAATTAGGCGCGTATGTTTTTTTTATATATGTATGTTCATCGATTACTCAAACTATCATCCGATTTATATGGATTTTGATATATTTAAAGAGGTTGCTCTCGAATTGGTACCACTTCCGTTTCATCAAAATTGGTTCAGTACTTTTTAGTAACTAAGCAAAAACCAATCAAATTAGTGATTTCTCGCAAATTAATATTGATGGTTGTAAGTTTTCTCAATCATAAGCTAATATAGAAAAAAACTAAAGTGAAAAATAAACTTTTTTTTACCAAAAATAGAACAGACTTAAACTACTACAAAGTAAAATTTTTTACAGAATAGTTAAGAAATTAAACAAAGCATTGTATTTACCATGAGTTTTGTTAGATGTATGTACATGGATTTTTTTAAGTCGGTGCCAGCCAAGTTCAAAATGAAAACTTTCTAATATTGAATAATTGCATTTTGCTTGGGATGGCTGGCATAGACTCCAAAAAAATCCATTTAATGTACATAAACCTAACAAAACCCATGGTAAATACAACGCTCTTTAATTTCTTAATAACTATCTGTAAAAAATATCTTACTTTGCAATAGTTTTTTGAAGTCTGTTCTATTTTTGGTAAAGTTTATTTTTCACTTTAGTTTTTCTTTACTATTATGCCTGATACGTATAGCGCATGACTACAGCTCCGTGCATATCTTAACCCAACTGCCCTATGCCTGAACTGTTATCAATTTCAAGGCAATCTACATAAGATAGTCGTGCAAATAGAAGTAGTGAACACTTTCAAATATTGAAGTGAAACATTTAGGCATGGACTTGAATATCTTACTCTGAAAGAATAAAATTCTAATGCTAAGAAGAAACTAACTGTACTGTTGATATGGCATAGCTTGCTATTCTTTGACTAATGCAGGCTCTTAAAACCTCCTCAGTCATGAGACAAATTTTACGTGACACGACAAAAAAGTTTAAAATTATTAGAAAACATCTTCAAAGATGCATCGGGTTATATCGATGCTTCCAATATGGACATGGACACATTTAAAGTCTAGATGCAATTCTAGAAGCAGTTAAATTAAGTTTGTGTCGCCTCTAAGAGACATCGGGACTGAGGAGGTTAATCTGTAGTTTCCATTAATAATTAAACTTTCAAAATAGTTATCTTAGGGATACAGGACCTTTTTTTTTAATTTGTCGAAACCAAACGTCCTAAAATTAACACTATGCCTTTAAGGTAATTAAGTGTTCACCTAAAGTATATAAACTATGAATCCAGAAATTTTTATATACACAATTTTTAAATTGGACAAACACGTGAATTAAAATCAGTGTCGCATGCATGATAAAATTTGCAATTATGCATATACAAAAATCTTTAACAAAATAACACAATTTCTAAAATTTTTAATTTTAGCACAATACGAAATTTCAAAGTACGAAAGTGTGATTAGCTTGTAGATTAAAAAGAAACTCGTATTTGGCTAATTTCTTAAGGCTATAACGTACGCAGTTTGAAATTATGCGCATGAGTTCCAAACTTTACTATTTGAGAATTAGTTTTAAAGTTCCACTGTAAGGACCTTAAATTATACTCAGTCTAATTGATTATAACTGGAGAAATAATGCAGATTTTTCATAATTTTTTGTGAAGTCAAAATTTTTAAATTAGAAGTGAAACAAAAATCACTTTCACAAGCCCTGTGCCCTCTTTAAAAGGATAAATTATTGAATGTATAGATCCTAACAACTTGAATTTAACAATCTAGGGAAACGTGTCTAAAAGCTAATATGGATATCCCTCTTTTAGATTGCAGTTATCTGTGTGCAGCAAGTCTTTGCTAGAGATGAAAGATTCTTCGAAAATCCCAACGACTTTATACCTGAACGTTATGAAGGCAAAGGTACATTTAAACTCTTCAGACCTTTCGGAATTGGAAGGAGAAGTTGCATTGGACAAGTGCTGGCGAGAAAGGAAATCTACACTTTATTAAAACAGGTAATTTTTCCTATCTACAATGTCTGTTTTTACTTGGGTGATTAGTCTCGGCTGTATACACTAATTTCGCTATTGCCTTAAAATACCAAACTGAAAATCATTCGGTCAAGTAGTTTATGAAGGTTTTTTAAAGGTTTAAAATTCATAGCCATTGTGCAACTAACACGGCTTCAACTGCTGATTATTTCTGTTATATTCGCATCGCTGCTTAAACTGTTTTTAGTGTACTTATGTTGTAAATATTCTAACAGTGTATTTATGTTTGTGAAAGTGATTAGAGGTAGAATAATTTACCTGTGGCGACAACGAACAGAATGCAATGAAATTGGTTTAAGAGAACGATGGACATTTAAAAAAATTTAAGAGATTAGAAATTGTGAAAAAAAAAAATCCCAATAAGTACGTAGAACAGTTTTTAAAAGAAATTTCCAATCTAATAAATCTAAGATTTTTTTTTTTTAAGGAATTTTAAAATGCTCCTTGTCTTAATTTTTAAAATGCCTGTAATTTTTTAAGAGTAAAATTGCATTGCAATCAAATCTTTCTCTTAATTGTTTAGATTCGATTTCCATATCAATTTTCAAAATTCTCTTATCGAATTTGTCGTAAAGTCTAGTTTTAAAATGCATAGATCAGTGTAGATTTCAGCGGGTGGCCCGTGGGGACATTCCCGCTCAGAGTAAAGAAATGTCCCCTCGGAAAATTTGAGATTTTGCATTTTCAATAGTCAAAGTGCAATTTCCTCCCCGGAACTCTATAATGCTCCCCTCCCCCCCCCCCTAGCGACACAAATTTATCTCTCGTAGAAGTGTCTGAATTGAACACTGGCATAGTTTCTTTTTAAGCAATATCGGGGCGATTCCTTATGAGGATTCCCTATTATGATAAAAAAATTAAAAAAGCATTTCAAAAAATTAAAGCTGAAACACCAATATTGGGAAAACCCTAAATATTAAAAGGCTAATTTTTTTTAAAACAAAATTAAAACATTTAACTTTGCGTAAAATCTCATTTGCATTTGGCTTTCAACAAATGTTGTACAAAAAGGGTCTAATTTTGTTCAAATAGACGTAACTTAACTCTCTATTAAATGATTACCTAACTCTTAACTAAATGATTGGTCATTTGATTCTCAAATTTTAAAACTCCTAAAAGCCTACTTTTGTAAAACCTAAAGGATTGCAAAATAAAAAGCTGAAATTAGTCCCAAAAAATATTTAAATTTCCAGATTCTTTGAAAAATAAGAATCTAATCCAGTTCTCTCTCTAAGTAGTTGGAGATGTGCTTTAAAGTACCTGCATTGAAATCTGTATGGGGGGGAAATCTAGTACAAATGAGCAAATCAACAGTTCCTTACTTTAAAGCCTAAATTCCTAAACAACTTGACTGAATTACTTCAGTTGGGTATCCCAAGGTAAGATTTGCCGAAAAAGCAGTGTTTAAAATAAGACATTTTTTGAATGTTCATATTAAAAATATTCAAATCTGCATGCAACTAACGATAATTCTAAATCTATTTAATTTTAGGTGTTGCTGAAATACCGAATGGAATATCATTATGAAGAAATAAAATTGAAGACTCGACTTATCAATGTTCCTGACAGAGCTGTAAAAGTAAAATTCATTGAACGATAGAGGGACGTGCCGTTTTGTTCTTAGTTTCTAGTTCTTAAATTTTTAGCATTTATAACTTATTTTAATAAAATATTTACAAACTTGACAACTTGGTTCTCGTCTTTACTAGTTAGCAGCTATGATCCTTTAATTACGGGGGGGAGGAATTCTTGCATAAGTATTGTAAACCAGGGTTGTGCAAAATTTTTGATTGAAAATTCAATTTTTTAATGACTAAAAATTGACAATCACTCGGATTAATCGGTGATTACCTCAATACAATATGCTTTAATTGCGATTAAATTATAATTAATCAAAGATTAATGATTAAAAAAGTAATTGATCCAGCTTTGGGTCTTATATTTTCTTGGAACCTGCATTTGATCTCGTCTTGGACAGGATTCTTTTTAAATCTTGGTATTAGAGTAGGTTTTTGACCCAATAGTCAATGTTTATACTATTCTGTATATCTTTTGAATGAAGGAAACTATCATTTTCAACAAAGTTATGAAATTTTAGAGAACATCTCAATTCTCCTGTAAACCTTTTATTTCATAATTGTGGATTTACATGTGTAAATTTATATATACTTGGTTTACGTATGTACATATACACATAATAGACTATCTTAAAACTTAACAGTAGAATTAAATTTTAATATTTAATTGGAAAAAACGTAACTGTTTCGAAATTATAATTTTTACTCTTTCGTCAATTCACGAAACCATTTAATGTATAAAACACTTGGTTTTTATTAAAATGCCAAAAAATCTAACAATTTTAAGATCCTTTTTTAAAAGTCAAAGTGAGTGTTTCAAAAAGATTTTAAGCATGGAAGTCACAAAATCGCATTGGTTGGTAACACTAGTAGTAATACACTACTATAAAAATGTGTTTAAAGAACAATTAAACATCGTTAGATTTTTAGCACATGAAATATCCAGAAATTTTGATCTATTAATTTAATTTAACTGGATTGTCAGTATATTTTGAAAGACTTGGTAAAAGCAAGAGGCATAACTATAGCGGGCATGAAGAATTATCCTCCTTTTTTAATCTAAAAAAATGTGTGCACTTGAAATGCAAATATGGTCCTAGTACACAGTGGTGCTAACTTTTGAAAAATATTGGGTAGGCTCAATTTTTTAACAAATACAAATATTGGGTGGACTCAATTAAAAATGGGTGGATGGAGACATAAACTATTGAATGGGCTCGCGCCCCATGGGCCCATATAAGTTGGCGCCACTGCTTTGTACATAAATATAACGGTAATTCGGCAGTGCATCACCCAGCTACTAAACGTTTACAACCGATGCATGTAACACGCCAATCATGCAACATTCTATTAAGGCTACTAGTCACTCGCTTCCCAAATTCCACTCACTAATGTAAAGTTTATGGGCGTTTGTTGCATTCTTGTATTTAAAATATATCTGGAAATTATTTTTAACTTTAGGTGCTTTCTCCTTAACCCGGGAGAACCCGCTGAATATTTTTCTTTCTCCATCATACCTTTTTTAACTCTTATTTAAAACTTAATTTTAATAAAATTTCAAAATGTGATTTCGATTAGTTTACCTCTTTTAGGAATAAAAGTACTAAGCCAAACAAGAAAGTTGATATTAAGTGAATGTAAAGTAAAACTATTGGAGACCGTGAGAGATTCTCAATTGAGAGTTCTCTCGGGTTAAAGGATGTCTCCTTTTTTTTTCCCAAAAAAATATTTCTAAAATTTATGCAAAATATATTGTTAAACTAACTGGAAGTAAAATTTTAACACTCAATACAAAATTAAGCATAGATCTCGGCAATATTTTATAAACTAAGGAACTGGGACATCCTTTAAGAAGCACCGAAAGAAATTAAATATATTTAAAATATCATTAATATAAAGTAAAACATTTAAAATCTCTTCCTGAAGAATCGTTTCAAATATAAGAATGCATCAAATGCCCACAGACCTAACTTTACGGAGGGGAATTCGGCAAGTGGTTGATCAGCAGCATTTCATAGAAGTTTCTTTTGGTGATGAAGATTTTTATGTATACACAATATTTATTTCTTGCATGGAAGGCTTCCATATAAGTATACTCAAAAATCAAAATTATAGAATGTTCTCACAAGGATATAGATTTATTTTCGGCGGAAACGCTATAGTGCCCGTAAAAAATGGTTATTGGGCGATTTATCGCCCATTGGCGATGAAGTAAAATTTCAAATACTTTTGTCAAATACTCAAAGGCAGTTTCATGTTGAACTTGTCCAACTGAGTCTATTAAATTTTGTTGCTATGGAAACAAATTTCTCGGATATTGAAATGTAACTAGATTCTGCTGGATTTTATTTTGGAAAACGCTTGCAGATAAGTAGTCTCGTATTTTAAAATCTCACGAGATCCTGCCAAACCACGAACCTAAAACGTCTGGCATAAAGAGAAGTGCATACTCGGAGAACCCTGTTTAAAAAAGAATAGTGTTCTAAAAGGACTAGTGAAATACAGTACATGAAAGCTACTTGGTGACCTGTAGGCTTTTATAATATATGCAGTATAATTTTTTTGAAAATCGAAACATTTTATAAATATTTGTAGTAAAGATCTATAAAAAACCAAAAACATTAAAAGCTGGAAACGGTATGAAAGTGTAATCTATATTATAAAAATTACTTCCAATATTCTTCCGTTATGTTCTTCCTACTTTGGATTATGATCGTTCGGTTTATCAAAATCGCGATCATATCAAAAGGATTGAATTATAATAATTTAAATCTGATATTTTATCAAATCAGCCAGTGTCAAAAATAATACTTTTAAGTTTCCTTCTACTCTTGCATTTATCAAGACTATAACATACAAATTGATACAGTGGCCTGCGTTTTAATCCAATGAAAATTTTGTATTTCTTGAATGACTAATGTAAAATTTTCAGAAGTCGCTACAATACATTCTAAATCCAGTAGATTTACTTTCTTGTTAAGAAATATTGATTATATTTTACATGGATGCTTCTTTAAAAAGTAGTTTTCCATTAAAATTTTGCAAAATTCTTCACTCGGTTTAGTAATTGAAACTACGCGACAATCGTAACCTATTGTTTGTAATTTACATTTTCTGCAATTTCTAGAGTCATAGCATTTCTAGTAGGTTTTGTTAATCTGGACATAGTGCATTGGCTCACCATACATTCGGAATTTTTTTTCTCTCACAAGCATTTGAAGATCTTTCATAATTTAATATTTAAATTTGCTTTATTAATCATTAACATTTTTTGGTGGTATAAACAAACACAGTAGGTTACAATAGTTTGGCAGTGTTGTTCTTGTCCCTGTCATATCTCAATTTGTAGTCAAATCTCATTCTTGAAATTTTTTGTACATAACACTAGCATAACATATTTTAAAGGCCAGAATTTCATATTTTTATCACATGCCCCACCAGAGATCAAAGCCTAAAATGTGAGATATTTTGACAAATTTTGGAATATTGTTCACAAAGAGAAATGATCTCGTAGATCTGGGACTTGGTGAAGATGTGTTGAGTACTTTGGACATTAATTAGTTTAGAGTTTTTCTTGGTTTTTAATTTATGCTAAAATTTTACCAACAAATTTATTTTTAAAAACTACTCTTACCATCCCTTTAGCCCATTTTTTATTCTGAGCTAATTTCTGTAAATCTCATTTGAATAGGGGGAAAATATTTTCAATATCTTATACTCTAGTATGAGAGAATCGCTGTACACGATAAAACAAAGATGGCTGTCATGCACATTCAACTAAAATAGTCATTTTGAACTTCTATCGTTAAGTTGTTGCCCCAAAAAATCTTATAGTTTGAAAATGGTCGAGCGACCAGTGCTGGACCACCTTGAAATGGATTGACCCCTAATGAAACCCTATTAGTCTCTGTCCTGTCTGTACCTCAGCCCTTGCAGAAAAATTGCATAAATCTGACTTCAAATATTGACCTTGCAATTGAATTCATTGTCATACGACAAATCCATAAAATTTTCAGTGTATCCATTTGTTTCTGCGATTTTAAAAGAACCATAATTTCTCTTTTCGTGTACATATCATAGCTTTGAAGTAAAGTCTAACAGAAAGTACTCTGTTCTAACCTGATGCTTTAACTTCAAAATTTCATATTAAGATGATTTTAATTAAAAAAAAAAAAATCTTTTTGACAATTAAGAGTTTATTACTGAAACTACTTTTATGCTTATTTTATGACCATTTTTTAACTATATAGATA
This sequence comes from Maratus speculifer, assembly GCA_964019185.1. Taxonomy (NCBI): domain Eukaryota; kingdom Metazoa; phylum Arthropoda; class Arachnida; order Araneae; family Salticidae; genus Maratus; species Maratus speculifer. The sequence continues at coordinate 292,730,737 of OZ025294.1, read as the reverse complement.
TCTATTTTACAAAAAATTATAAATCTGGATTTTAAGTTGGAACAAAAGAAATTTTAAGAAATATATCAAAACGCATTTTAGTTTTTTAAATAAATTACTTTGTATAGTAAACTTATTTTAAACTATTTTTACCCCCCTTTTTTATACGTTTTGTTTCTCAAATAGCTTTTATAATTGAAAATATTTGGAGTAATTTATAGGTATCTGATATTTTTGACATTTGTCTGGTGCTGCCATCTGATGGGAAAACATAGCATATTTTAAATAAAAAACATTGCCTTATATGTAAGGATGCTGTCATTTTATGCAAGATTATCAATTTTAATTTACGGATAAAGTATTTTAGAGATATTAAACGAAACCCTCTGTGCGATTGCACTTGCCCTCTTGTTTTGCTCAAGGTTGAGCAAGGAACAAATGTCCAGTTATAACAATACGGCCAAACAGGGCCGTAGCTAAGGGGGCGTTATGGGCGGCTCAGCCCTCCCTAAAATATTTTGAGCACCCCCCCCCCCCCTTGGAAAAGATTCAAAGGTAACTAAATGAATTTCTGTTCCGAATATTCAAATGAAATTCTGTTAAAAAATGCAATTTAGTTTTGATATTTTCCCAGTTTTGCAGAATTACTAAATAGTATCTAAAATAAGTGTTTCAACACTCCCTCATCCTATTTGTACATATGAAGCTAACAGGATGTTTAATTTTGCGCCAGTTATACACTCAAAATTTTCATCATCCTATACTTTTCTTAGTATAAAATGAAATTATTACAACACTTTAATAAGAACTCGTAGTACTTACAGTGTAAATATGCACTAATTTATCTGTGTCAGAGGAAGAGAAATTATGAGCCCCCCCCCCCCCTATAGATCACTTCTAGCTACGGCCCTGCGGCCAAACTCTTATAATTTTGATACATTTTGAGTTATTCAAACAATACAATTAACTCTTTCAGGAGTAAGGTATTTCTGCTCCAAAAATGTTCAAATAATTGATTCACACCGCAATTTAAGAACAAACTTATTTGAAAATAATGAAGAGCTCTTTTTCACGTATATTACGAGATCGAAATAGTACTAAAAATTTACTGCCAGTTCATAATTGGAACAGTAAAATTAACCATTTGCAGACTTAAAATCCCTGAAAGGGCTAAAACTAAATATAACTGTAGGTATGATTGTGATTTTTTATTTGTAACTTAGAAAATATTTTTAAAATTTAAATTAATAAATTTATAGATTCATTAAATATTTAAAAAAATTGAAGACAGTTTACACTTTTGTTTAAAATATTAATCCAAATGTACCTGATGAAATTATGCGAAGTACGGAGATTAATTTTTCAAAATATTTATTTTTGAACAGTTTGACCGTTTCATCACTGAAATTGCCTTGATGTACAACATATTGGGAATTTGTTGAATAAATAGAACAAAATATGCTACTCTAAACAGAATTTTATAGAATCTTTTCCCTTTTAAGCAACTTTTACGAACTTTGACTTTAAACTGCTTATTCTAAAGGCTTGCCTTTTTGATTTGACAACTCTTCTGTATATTAATTACGAAACAAGCTTCAAAGATTTGAGTAGACAAAATGTCTAAGCTTTTCAGATTCTCCTCTCCCCTCTATGTGCTCCCAATATTTTATTTTGCATCAATCCAGAGAATGTCCAAAAATGCTGTGGGGGGGGGGGAGGGGGGGGGAATACTTCCTTTAGGAGGAACTCTTTCATGCCTGGACCATGCAGAAACGTTAAAATGTTACGAAATTCCTTATTTTGAGACAACACAAAAAGATCATTATCATGTAAAGATATATTAAAAGAAAATACATGGATCTTTTCACATATGCTTAATAATTTAGATTAATGGTCAAGTTTTCAATTTTGATAAATTATTGAATTTTTTAAATGTGATATGGCCGTGGGAAAAGCAAATTCAAAATTTTGAATGAAAACACAATTGAGTGGTAGTTGATGGGTATGTAGTACATATTTTTTATAATTAAATTGTTAAAGGCCATTCAAACAGAAAAGATGAAAGACTCTACAAAAATTGTTTTGAACATTTGAATTTGAAGAAGGCAATTTTCTGCATATCAGGATTTCTTTACTTTTGTCTTCTCTTTGTATTTCAGACTTCTTCATAATGCACACATTTTGATAAATGACTGATAAAGTGGACAAACAGAATTACAATTACTTTGATTTTCAGATTGATAAAATGGTGCATTTATTTTTATTAAATGCAATGGTAAAGTTGTTTTAAAGTTTGTATTATAGTTATAAACTAGCTTTTCCTTAAGATTATTCATGACTGTGGATTACACAGAGCAGGGCCAAAACTCCTAATATTTTTCCCACTCAGGGTAAAAATTGATTTTGGCGTTCATCCCACTCTTCCGCAAAGTAAATTTGGAACAAGAATTTTACTAAGTTTCTAATAGCTAATTTATTTTAAATATATAATCATAAAACATATAATACTGAACTGCGTAATCAGCTATTCCAAATATTGGTTCATTAAAACATTGAAAACGGAGACGAAAATAATCAAAAATAATTTCGCATTTGCAAGGTCTTTATGCCATATCATTATATTCTTCTATGTTTTTTATTCCAGGCACGTCAATTTTAATACCAATCTGAATATAAATCTGAGAAAAATCGGCAAACAAAATCTTCATTTAACACCCTCTTCGCCTTCGTTCTGACCCTCTCTAACCTTTGTTTAATTCCGTCCCTACTACAGAAAGAACTTTGTCAAATTCCAAATGGTATAAATTAGAAAAAGGATCAAAACCGTAACCGAACAAAAATGATTTATTTCTCCCAAATTAATTATTCATTTCATCATGTAGTGTTCTATAGCAATATAAATTGAGTGCCCATAGAAGATTTTGGCTTGGGACAAAAGTAGGGTGAAAACAAGAGTTCTGGGACAGCCGAGAGCGGAACTATATCGGCTCCGGTGCCAATGCCTGCCCCTTCGCCATCCATGCTACCACCACAGCACTATACTCTTAAAAGAAAAAAAGTTTTTAGAGATTGTGCTACACTACATGGCCATTGATGAACGTCCACTTGCGATTTTAGACATTTTGTTAAATATCTAGAAAAATACATGAGGTATTATACTGAAACTCCAATTGTATAAACATAATAGTACAGGTCATATATTTCGGTGAAGATTTTTTCCCCCAAACTTTATAGGCGACCGTCAACAAATTAAAAAAGAATGAATATCTTTTTGATAACGATAACCCTGTCAAAGCTAATGTAGCAAGAGCGCTCAAACTGTGGATTATGATTAAGTGGCTTATTGTAATAAACTGTGTTCATTTTTATGTCGATAGCATGTATACTCGTAGAAAATTTAGGGTTTTTATAAAGTCCCAAATTTTTAAGATTTTTGCTTATAATTTGCAGAGTTCTTAATATAATGATCTTTTCTGAAACTGACAAACATTGCACACAATAACCTGTAATCAAAATTAAAAAATAATAAATATTGTATGTAAAATGAGCAGGTTTACTAAATTTTTCACTGCGCATGCGTCAACGATATCAAAATTTCATCTGCCTATTATGTTAGCTAAATATATACAGCAAATTTTGTGAAAGTCGCAAAATCATAGCCTGAAAATAATCACCAATAAAATAAGTTGAAAATTCGTTATTCCCAAAATGAAGCAAAAATAAGAGGGGTTGTATCCATATATTCATTGATTAGTGCCAATGTAGAATACACAATATGCGACGTACTACTACATTTTGGATAAAATCCCTCATTTCTTTGCTTCATTTTGAGAAAACCTGATTTTGTGCTTATTCCATAGACGATTATCTTCAGAATTTTCAAGCTATGATTTTGAAACTTTCACAAAAGTTGCTCTATACATTTAGCTAACACAATATACAAATGAAATTTTGATATCGTTGACGCATGCGCAGTGAAAAATTTAGTAAACCTATTCATTTATCATTCATTTTTTTTTAATTCCGATTATAGGGTATTGTGTGCAATATTGACATGTTTTCAGAAATATATTTTACTTTATATTAAGAACTCTGCAAATTATAAGCAAAATTCTTGGAAAAAAATTTGGGACTGTTTTTATAAAAACCCTAATTTTTCTACGAGTATACATGCTATCGACATAAAAATGAACAGTTTATTACAATAAGCCACTTAATCATAATCTACAGTTTGGGTGCTTTTGCTACATTATTTTTGACAGGGTTATTAAAGATATTCATTCTTTTTTAATTTGTTGACGGTCCCCTATAAAGTTTCGGGAAAAAAAAATCTTCACGGAAATATATGACCTGTACTATTCTGTTTACACTTAATTTCAGGATAATACCTCTTGTATATTTCTAAATATTTAACAAAATGTCTAAAATCGCAAGTGGACGTTCGTCAATGGCCATGTGGTGTAGTATAACATGAGGGTGAACGACTAATATCACTATCTCCAGAATAAGATCTCTTTTAATGAACACCACCTCCCAGCACAGTCGATACTTCTTTCCCCGAAACTGACATTACCCCCCTCTAAATGACCACTTTTAGAAATATGCTAGCGGGGCTAGTCCTTTTATAAGTAAATCTCGAAGCGACCGAACCTCGAACCGTGTCCCTGCTGCCTACGACACCATATAGTGTCATCTATACATTCAGTGTGTGGGCCTGTATACTGCCCTCTCGCGCACGCACAGCCAGATAACGCACTATATTCTTAACAAAATTGTATTTGAGTAAACTCTATTAAATAACCTATCTGAAGATATGCGTCGAGTGGTTAGTGCTTTAACACAAGAAATAAAGATTTTTACAAAAATTACTGTTTGCCTAAGTGTGACAGCTCAGACAAGGAAAACAGGTCTGTAGAGCATTTGAAAAAAAAAAAATATATCGTTCGAAAATAGTGATATTTGACGTGGCATTCTTTTTTATTACATGTTATAAGCTATCCTAAGTTTTGAAATCGGTCAAGCAAGCAGCGCCGGGCGAAGGGGACGCTCGCCCCGGGCGCAGGTTTCTCTTAGCACGCCCCTGCAAATACGATTTTTACAAAAATTAATATTCGGAAATAGTGGTCTTTCAGCGGCACCATGTAACAGGTTTGCTGCACACTCTGTGTAGTCGTAGAAAAAACAGAGGTTACACGCTCTAAGCAGAGAGTATACGCTCAAGGCAGAGGGTATACCCTAGAGTGTAAATACTATAGCTTTCTTGAGAAACAGAAGATATACGGTGTTCCTTATAAAAATCAAGAAGGTATACGGCGTGTACCCGCGTATTCCTTCCACTACATCCCTGTGCACACTTATTGCAGGGCCACTACTTTCAGACGAATCACAAATTTCTATGCGAATCTCGAACAGAACATACCTCAAACCAGGGGTGTGTTCAGCGCAACTTACCAAAGTAACCAATGTTACCGAGCGATTGTAGGGCAGTACGAAACCGAATTGTGGCACCAATGAAAACTATCCTGTTGAATTGTAGCTGACGTTACACTTCGCCTTGATTTTAATTTCGTACTTGTCTACAATCGGTAAGTAACCGGTAAGTTGTGCTGAACACGCCCCAGGTCCCCACAGCCTATGTTACCGTATAGCAAGCATGCTGCGCATGTACTTCCAGATATAGGACTATATTCTTAACAAAACTGTACTCAAACGAAACTCCTTTAAACAATCTATCTGTAGATATATTAATCAAAGAGGTGGTGCTTTAAAGCAAGAATTTAAGATTTTTGCTAAAATTACTATTCATAAATAGTGGCATTTGACGTGGCATACTTTTTTTATAAGTTTATATCATATCTTGTAAACAAAGTTTCAAACAGATTGAGTAAAAATTTAAGATTTTTACAAAAATTACTATTCAAAAAAATGGTAATAGTCGCTGCATTCTTTTTTATAAATTTATCATATGATGCACGCATTGCTTAATGTTAAGAAAAATCTCTCTTGGGGAAAAAAAAAAACCTTGAAATGCATCCCCGCTGCCTGCAGCACTGTATAGCAATGCATGCAGCACACACTGCAAATTCTTGTAAAAACCAAAGAAAAGTGCACTCTCTGAGATGTAAATAGGGGGAAGGACCCTGTACGTACATAATATGAAGAAGAATTCATAGATCTATGTAAAGATATGTCACATGAGGAAAGTATTCAAAATTTAGAAAATTGCCTAAAACTATAAATTATGTCAAAAAATAACTTTTACCTGAGCGCTGAGAGAAAGAAAACTCTCAAAACGCAATAAACAGCTTATATCAAGAAAAAAGGAGAAATCCTTCCTCCTACCAAAAATTTACTCCCGGTAAAGTTATTAATTACTTATGTGTTATAAACAAAGTCAAAGTTTAACAAGTTGGAAATTGCACGTGAAGCGTAGCAAATGAGGTGCATTCGTACGATAACGAAATTTTTAAAATAGTACTCTCATATATCAATCTCATAAAATTGTAAATAGTGAATTACAATTAAAACGCTCATCAAACAATGTTCTACCTGTACCATTATGTAATGGAATACTTTTGTGTGGCCTTGTAAATCAATAACAAATGTTCTTTGCACCACAAATTATGCAAAATGTATATTATAATATGTACTTTAGTTGCATATAAATTTTATTAAGTTCGAATGAGTGTAACACCATTAAAATGCATTTGGAACATTTTTCCCCCATTGACCGTAATGTAATGGAATACTTTTGATTGCCCATGTAATTGATCTATGCATCCGATTTTCATAAAATTTTAAATGACTCGGCAAAATTATGTAATAATTATGTATTTTAAATTTCAAACGATTCGGTTGGGTAGTTTTTGCGTTGTTATATGCGGACAGACAGACGGACGGACGGACTGAACGATCACTATAGGTGCTACGTATTTATATAATTGCGAGCGCATTTAAAAACGACGAGATGTTTAGTTTTAGAAAACACGTATCTCTTATGGATTAAAAACCATATTTTCATAAATCCGAAAGTCACTTCAGATTGAAAAAATAAAGACATTCAGACAACAGAATGAAAATTTACATCAGATGCCGAAAAAAATCTGAACTCAAAAAACTTTGATCCCATATAAAAATTAAAGTCAGTTTTTAACCTCTAACTGCAGGTGTATTGTCACCTGACCTTGAAATCAAAAAACGAAATTTTAATGATTAGATAAAAATTCTTAATTCTGGCACTAGAGGAGATAGAGGTGCAATTTTTTTTAAATATGAAAGATTTTTTTTTTTTTACATCCAACCATGAATTTTGAGTTTCTGCAATACATACCGATGTCCAAAACTAAAGTCACAAGCATAAAATACGTGAAAACTGATGAACTGTGCACGGGCCCGAATTTCCAGGACCGGCCCGGCCCTGGATAATAATTTTTATATTTTTGGCCCGGCCCTGGCCGTTTTGGCCCGTTACAATTTCTAAAAAATTCGGATTTTTATCATATAATTAAGATTAATTTAAAGAATACTGCATACATATCTATGGTATGATTGTACAATATATTTTACAGGAAATACACATTAACAACATTAATGATTACTTAGATTCTTAGGCTTTCAACATTCAAATAAAGATTCATTAAAAAATTAATATGACTTAGAATAAAAGAAAAAAAGTTTAAAACATCGTTACTTTTGAAGTTGTTTAACACATTCGCTGCCGATCACGCGCCAGCGCGTGATGTGGGTGGTGTTCAATAGCCAGTCACACGCTGGCGCGGGAAAATGCGTATGTTTAACAAACATATACATATACATAGGGGAAAATGTGTATGTGTATGATATATTATGTTTAACATTTTTTTAAGGGTGTTCTTAAATCAAAAAGGGCAACTTTGTGATACATGCTTTATTTTTGCTCAGAAATGCATGAAAATAGCAGGTGTTATTATTCAGAAACTGTCTAATTGCACTCAATTTTCTGAAAAACACAATAGATTTTTCATAACGAGCCTTCAAAGTTGACACTTTTGAGCACATTTCCCGACAAAAGCGGGAAAAGTAAGAGAAAAACGGGTGATCACGTTATCGAAATAGCTTAGAACTGGATAGGTAATTTAATTATCATAAAATGGAAAAAAAAGTTGGATTCGAAATCGCTTCCATAGTCAGGCATTCCAATTTTATATCTTTCTGATAAAAAAGGAATTTGTAAATGTGTCAAATGTTTTGCGCTGGTTGAGTGGAGCAGTTAAGAACAAGTTTTATTATAGTCCAAGAGCTGACTGCACAAAACCCTAAGTCATCGAGCACAAGAAAAAATCCTTTATATTATGGAAGAGCAGTTCATAAGGGAATCTAAATGATCCATGTCTGCCAGAAGTGAAGTGGTGCATAAGCCAAAAATTAATACCACTAGTGGATCACTCAATTTGCGTTTGTGATGACCGAAAGGTGGCGTTGTATAGACCTGATAATCGTTTGTTTACGTAGTGCTGTGTATTCCATGCTGTGGCATAGCGAAACCCGTTTAAAGAGCTATTTGAAGTGTAGTTTTTTATCTTTTTTATTTAATTATGGGAGATAAATTACAAATATCGACAATTTTAGAATTTCTAGATGCTGGAAAATCTAGTAATTGCTTTAAAGAAGCTGAAGCAATTATTGATTCAAAGAGATTAGTAATGTGCGGCATTAAAGAATGCAAAGAAGAAGAAATAGAGATTGTAGGCTCGTGTTTACAAACAAGCCAAACAAAAGGAAATCCCCATATTATTTCAGGTTTGCTAGTAAAGGAAAACAAAAATTTGAAAATAAAAAATTCTTCTTACTCTTGCAAAGCTGGAGCAAGCGAATCATGCAAGCATTGTGTTGCTGTCATGTTATTTTGCCATGAGTAAGTCAAAAGTACTTTTTTATAAGTCTACGAGTGAACCACTATTAATTTTTGGCTTATGCACGACTTCACTTCCGGCAGACATGGATCATTAGATACCCCTATGACTACTTTTCCATAACATAAAGGATTTTTTCTTGTGCTCAATGACTTAGGGTTTTGTGCGGTCAGCTCTTGGACTAATAGAATTGCATCAAAATTTTGTATACAGTTATACAGTTATCTAAAACTGCAGTAACTTAACAGAATAAGTTCAGCAAAGTTTATTTCTGTAATGTTTCTATAATAAAGTTTTCCATAGTCGTATACCTTAATGTCTTTAGAAAAATATAATATTGGATAGCTAAGATATTTTTTTAAAAAGTGCAATTTTAGCTATATTCTCCCTCCCCCCTCCCCTCCAGACTTGAAAATTTATAAAATTTGAGTGTGAATTCTGTAAACTTCACTAAATAGGGTAAAATTTATACTATACGAAAAGATTGATTTTTAATTGCTTTTATGACTGGTGCAATATCATCAAAATACACTAAATTTTCCAATTGTATAAGTATTAAAAAAAAATCTAATAATATGACCAAGAAAATTTAGATCTATTATTATAGATTGATAGTCCATAAATGTTCAATTCATTACTTGAAAATAACTAATCTTTCTTAAAATGTTTTAATTGTTATTCAATTGTTACCTTTTCAATGGAATAGAATGTCAATGATATCTAAAGTCTTGTTGAGAATGCCTAAAAATAAGGTTAAAGAGGGACAATAGCATAGCTATTATCAACACATTTCTGATTCATGATGTTGACAAGTAAGGTCTGCATATGGGCATACTCCGAAAATTCTGAAAAAAATACAGATTGTTCTTCTCATGAGGATATATATTATTAAAAAAATTTCAGCAGAACCTCCATACCCTCTCCATAAAAAAAAAAAAAAAAAAAAAAAAAAAAAAAAAAAAAAATTCGTTATTTGGCAATTTATCATCAGTTGGCGGTAAAATGCAATTACAAAAAATACTTTTTTATGTCCAGTATTTTTAAAGAAAAAAGTTTCTTGTTCAACTTGTTAAGATAAATTAAATATCTTTGGTTTTGCCAGTTTTAGTTTGTTTTAAGTATAATTTCATTATAACGATATTTATATGTATTTATATTCAAATTTAACCATCAAAATTTGAGATTTAAAATGAAATTTAAATTAATTAAAATTGTTCCAAGTTCAAAGTCTAGTTGAGCATTGTCAATTTGATTTTGTTTCTATGGAAACATCTGGCTTTTATTTTTGAATACGCTTAAATGTATGAAAATAATTTTTCTGAATAAGAATTTTTTATACATGAAAATATTTTTTTTTCCAGAGGTAAATTAAATAACTATAGCTAGAAATAATATAATGCAATACATGTATATATTAAACTCTCTCATTATTTATGTTTAAATTCATTAAATACCATTTACACTCATTCTAAAAATCCAAAAATTTTCAGTTGCATTAAAATCGTTTGCTTTTGGCAGGGAAAAGTGCTGCCCGCCAAATCGCGTGACACTTTTGTCCTTTCACGCCAAATATTCAAAAGTATTTTTTTTTTTTTTACAGGTTTTCTACTGTAATTCTGCCACTAATTTTGATTGATCCTTTAATTATTACACACATGAGTAGTTTAATTAGTATTTTTTTTTTATTATTCTGAGTATGCCCAGTATGAAGACCTTCCTTGTGAGATAAATCCCCACATATATTAAAAATTAATTTCTAGATTATGAAGGCAATATTATGGAACTAATAGTGCCCTAGGTAGTAAATTATTGAAGACAAAATACAGTCAAAGGAAACATCAAATAAAATAAGAACATGTGTTTTTTATTAAATGTAACTTTACATATTTCTACAAAACCATGCTGCTAATAAAAAGTAACAAAGATGTGAAACAAGTAACAATGTTAGTTGTATGAGTAATTTCTCTTTTGCCAAGTAAAAATCAAAATCTTTACTTTCAGTTTTAAAAATGAATTTATTTCATTCTTCAAAAAAATTCTAATCAATAGCACTCTTTAATAACAATCGCAATTCTTCTCCAAAAAAAAACAAGAGTTTTGATAAGAGACTGAATTATTATGCATTATTTAATTCTGGATATTATATTTTGATGACAATATATTACAAGGAAAATAAGATAACAGTGCAATAATAAATTTATTTGCAAGATTTAAATATATAAAATAAAAAGACTTTTTTTTAAATTTCAAATCTCTAACAAGAAAATTGCCAGATAAAGTTTTGCATCTAGTTAACATACGATATGCATTATTTTATTTTTAACATTACAATTTTTCTTTTTTAAAAAGAAAATAAAAGAAAGCCAAAAGAATCTCAATTTATTTATCCATAAACAATTGAATTTATTCCCTAAAACCAAGAGTTAATAGAATGATAATAGAATAATTTAGAGGTGTAATGATTCTTTTTCTCCAAAAGGTAAATTTTTATATTTCCAGTGAAAAACACTGTGGCAAGGGATATTACAAAATTCTAAAATCTTTCATGTAGGCAATTTTGATCACCCAAGAGAGAAAAACAATGTACATTTTTCTAAGGGAACAACTGAAGGGATTCCAGTACTACTTTATATATCAGAGAAATTATAAATTGATTTATTAACAAAAAATAATAATACAATGATCACAGAATTTTGAAAAAAAAAAATCCCATGAAATATATATATTAATTTCCTTTTCCTTGAGAACTAAGGAAGAGATTTCCATATTTTTCTATTTTATATGCCATTTTGAAATTATAACTTCTTTTATATCCATATACAGTTCATGACGTAAAGCATTTACACCCCCATACATTTAATATATCTTTAAAAGTAGACATTTCTTGTTTAAAAAATAATAAAAAGCAGCAATGAACTTTCTTTTATTTATTTATTTAATTTAGCTTTTTGAAACAAATGGTTTCATTAAAAAATTTAATAAGTTTAATTCATTTATTTGCTTTAAAAAAATGAAGTAACTTAAATTTGTGTATGGAATTAAATTTCTGAACTAACTAGCTAAATTAAAATTATTGGGATGCTCAATACTTTTGATTAAGGCTGTATAATAAAAAGAGTGAAAACCTAGGATATGACAGAAAATCTTTTCAAAAAAACTGCGTTTATGTCTTAAAAAAAAAAAAAAAAAAAAAAAAAATTAAGAAAATTACAACTAATCCCCCCCCCCCTCTTACTCTGAAGTTTTTTTTTTTTTTTTTTTTTTTTTTTTTTAGGAAGGGGCATTAAAAGAACTACAAATGCTTAATTTATTCTATTATGCTTAACTTATTCTATTAAGAAATCTCAAGCCCAAAGTGACATAAATAAGTACATTCTGCACTTTTATAGTTTGTAAAGTTGCCGGACTTACTTCCTAAAAATAGTCTACAGTTTATACCAAACAAATGAAAACATTTATAATGTGGTGATTTGAAGTATAGTTATAAATATAAGGACATACATGTGGCATTCTTAAAGTGGTACAACATGCAATGTATTACAGTACATGATAGAACAAAACACTGCAGAAATTAGACATTTCTTTCAGCTAATTTAAAATGTTAACAAGTTGAATTATTTTTGTGGAAAGATATTTCCTGAAACAGAAATCTTATTTTATAATCTCTCGTTATTAATTCACAATGAATAAAACTTTTTTAATAATACACAATTTTCACAGAGAATACTTTTATTGCTTTTTAGAAATAAGATCTAGTACAAGAATTTTTATTAAGAAGACATTATTTACTAAAAGTTCCATTATAATATTATCACTTAAATAGCTGATATCTACAGTCTATAACACAGTTATAATTCACACATTTTTACACAAGTAAAAAAAAATAATAATAATAAAACAATATTAGATAAGGCAAATTCAGGTACACATTTCAAACAATAATTGGTAAAATACTGCAATGATTAAACTTAATAAATTCACAAAATTAAACAGATTACTTGAATTGCAATTAAAAATAAATTAATTAAAATATACAAAAGAATCTGACAAGCCAAAACAATTAAAACTGTCTGAAATTCCATTCTACTATTTTTATCCGTTAACTAATCATATTTACTACTTTTCTTGAAATAAAACCAAATGAAAGAATTAATCTAACAGCTGTCAAAACAGACACATTAAATTATCTATTTTGTGTTTTGTTGATAAGGTAAGCCACAGTTAATACCAAACATCAAAAATTTCTCAAACAATGATATATTAATCAGTACTGATTATTATTGCTCAAAATTAAGGAATAGAGAATATAAAAAAATTAAGTAAGAAAAATCATGCGTTCAGCATAGATTATGAGCACTTTCCAACACTTCTTGAAATCTTTAAAACTTCATTATTCAGGGAAATAATGTATTATTGTTCATATCAAATTTGTATTCCAATACTTTTGAAAAGCCTTGTATTTGATCTGTCGGTTAATATATAGACTATATAATGGTAAAATTTAGTTTAGCAAGAAAACGCCTAACTGTTTAAAATTTTCCTTTCATCAATTTATACTAATAGATGGAAACATACTGGAATACTTTTGTTTAGCCCTGTAAAATAGATAATACCTTTAACACACGAAAGTATTTTGCTAAAATTTAGTTTAAAAATAAATTCTCTTTAAACTACTTAAATCAAATTTCTATAAATTATCATCCAAAGGTGACCATGTATCCAGTTCTTTGTGTGACCCTGTATATAATTTTATCTATATTCTACAAATATTTCTTAGTAAACTAAATGCAGTTCATCGTAAAAAGGCATAACATATTTAAAAACCACCTTTAAGTAAATTACACTCATATTCAGTAACCTTTCCGAGATCTTTAGTCTAACCCTGTATATCTAAATGGTGTAAAATTAGCATTTATATAAACCATATAATATGCATACATCAAGTGAAACTTGAAAGCGTATATCATATTTAAAAAGGCATTTCATCCATCAAACAACCATATACCATAATATACTGTACTTCGGATAGAATATACTATTTCTAATCTTTTGTGTGTCTCTGTAAATGCTATGCACTAGTATTAAGCATGAAATAACTCATATTAATCCTTACCTTTGATTATACAGTAGACTCCCTCAAATTCGCACTCCTAAAATCTGCAACTCTCTAAAATCCGCACATATTTTATGGATGTAAACAATGAAACATTCTGTTCAGATGTAGGTGCAAAATTTGACTTTTTTAGTTTTATATCAATCCCATACATTTTTTAATTTGTAATTGCTGTTAAAGTTATTGAATTCATGTTTTTTCATGAAGAAAGAATAATTTATTTCTGAAAAAATAAAGATATTGCTGATATCATTGGTAATCACTATCTTACCAAATATATTTATGTATTAATCAAGCTTTTTTAGTTATTAAGTCTGGCTAAACCTGAAATAAAGCTTCATTATTTTATGATCTTGATGTGAATTAGTAATGGCCTTTATGAGGCAAGGTTCACTGAATAATTTAGGAAAAACACTTTTCATTTTTGTAATGAATATTTGATTGTACGTTATTGTACATTGGACTTTTGCTTTTAGTATTTTAATCATTTTAAAAACTATCTAAATTTTTATTATTTTAGTTTATTCCTTAGTTTAATATTTTAGCATATTGTTAGCATTCATTATACTTTTGATTTCATTATTAATTACATTCAAATTACTTTTTAAAAAATGTAAACAAAGCAATGACCAGAAATCAGCAAAATTCTAAAATCCGCAAAAACGCTGGTCCCAAGCTGTGCGGATTTAAGGGAGTCTACTGTATATGAAATCATTTACAATAATTAAAATATGTCGCAAACAATCCCCCCTTTTATTATTTTGTATTGAAATTCTTTTGTATGGCCCTGTAAATGAATAACTATTCTTTTCGCTGCATACTTTACAAAATGCATATTTTAGTGCACTTTGGTGATGCATATAAATTTGAAGATGTTTGACAGGATGTAACATCTTTAAAATTCATTTGAAACGATTTTTCCCCCTAGACTGTAATGTAATGGAAAACTTTTGACTGTCCCTGTAAATATACTTATCATGGCAGAACCTTCATTTTCAATAGGGTTCGTGCTCGGTTAAATGTCATTAACGTCCAAAAATTTCATGACAATCGAAATATATTTACAAGAGTTAGAGCGTGGACAGACGGCCAAACAAACCGAATGCATAAGCACTTTTCAACTTTGTTGGAAAGTGCTAAAAAGAAATGAAATAATTTGATACCACATAACAAAAGATCAAAATACAAATGATTACATTTGATATAATAAGTGACAATTACAGCACGAGATTGGAATTTTTAATATATTTCGAAACATTTAAGAATTCTACTTTAAATATTTTTTTCAACTGTTATTTATATCAAAAAAACATGAAGCAGAATACTTTAAATTTTACATCTGATTTCAGATTCAAATAAAATTAACTGAAGATAAACAGCTACAATTAGCAGACCAATCACAACTTTCATAATGAAATTAAAATATTACATGTATAGTTTGTAAATTTGAGAACTAGAAAATTGTTGAAAATAGCTATATATACTGGTGTCCGAAAATGCCAATTTTCAAGGGATTTTCAAGCAATAATTTTCACACGAATATTCAAAAACAAGTAATATAATTTGAATAACTACTATCTCTGCATAACAGCTAGTCCATATAACCTCTCATTCAGGTCACACATGGTCACAAGAGTCACAGTCACTATGGTGAAACAAAAAAATAGGAAATTTCATACCTCTCTTTTATGAGTCTCAAATGACTACTATATGCGACTCCACTTTTAGGACACTGCGACTGCTGCTTTGTGACGAGTCACCAGGTGACTTTACAGTGTCGTTTTATTGAGACTCTTGTGTGACTGTCATTTGGAGGCTCAATTTCAAAGTCATTGTGAATGTTGCATTATTATAAGTAACCAAACAATGTCCCATTAAAGTCACATGGTGAGTTTTCATCACTTTTCACAGCGGTTACTTCACAGTATGGTCTCTGTTACTATTTGATAAAGTCTTGTGACAGAAAGTCACCATGTGACTTTAATATGTCATTATTTGGTTATTTATAATAATGCAACATTCACGATGACCTTGAAATTGAGCCACCAAATGACAGTCACATGAGGGTCTCAATAAAACGACACTGTAAAGTCACCTGGTGACTCATCACAAAGCAGCAGTCGCAGTGACCTGAGTCACATATAGTACTCATTTGAGACTCATAAAAGAGATGCATGGAATTTCCTATTTTTATTTCACCATAGTGACTGTGACTCTTGTGACCATGTGCGACCTGAATGAGATGTTATATGGACTAGCTGTTATGCAGGAATAGTAATTATTCAAATTATATTACTTCCTGTTGAATATTCGCGTGAAAATTATCGCTTGAAAATCCCTTTGTCCTTAAATTTTGCACACCAGTGTATGTAAATAGAATTAATATATGCCTATTTTTTGCTGAAGAAATTTGCTCTCTAATACGATAGTGGTAAAACCGAGTACAATTATTTTACATAGTAGTCAAACTGTTTATTTAAAGATAAAAATGGAATTTTTGTTTTAAATAAACTACATTGTTTAACGGTTTCTAGTTTTTATATATTACAGAGGATTTTTTTTATAAATTTTAGTTTTTTCATAACACAAATTAAATAAAAATGCTAATGGGATGACAGATTATTGGGAACAGGTAATATGAAGCATAATGCTTTAAAAATGATAATTAGAAGCACATTTTAAAATAAAAATAGAGGAAGTATTCTTAATGTAGAAGTGCTTTAAAACTTTTAGTAATAACCCATAGAGAAAAGTATTGCAAAGAATACCTGGGATTACAAAAAATAAAATAGAAGACAAATAGTAATTTCAAGAACATCACTTTGAAAGAAAGAAATAACAGTTCATAGCATTGTAATGTTTGAAATAAGATTAAGTTTTGGTAATAACCCACAGGAAAAAGTATTGCAATGAATACCGGGGATTACAAGTTTATAATAATAATGTAAATAATAAGTAAAAAAAAAAATATTGATATATTAAAAGATAAACTCTGAAAAAAGTTTAGTAGAGAGAACAATAACTTTAAAAATGAAAATTATCTTTGCACATATTATATTTGAGGCAGAGATAAAATAAATTTAAATATCATTACTTATTTCATTATTTATTTTATATTCAGCCATAAGATTTCAAATAATTTCCAAATGAATTGCAAGTTGATAAAATAGAAACACATAACTATTCAAGTAGAAACATAAAATGCTACATCCATATAACATGTACATGATAATATAGAAATTTTAGAAAAAAAAAAAACAGAGCAACACAGAAAAATAGAATTTATAAACAAATGTGTAAGGAGTAATATTTTAGATAAAAGATACTTCAAAATTTCTGAACAAAATAATCCTCATCTTATCACATTCTTGTATATTTCTTGATTTGTAATTTCTTTAAGAGATGTTATGCTATAGTTATAATATATTAAATTGCATTTCTAATATAAAGTATGGATACAAATATGACACGAATAATGATACAAATAAGATCTTAAATAAATAACATACACTTGTTCGTCTTTTCATAGTAATAAAAAAAACTTGTACATACATTTCATTTAAGCATAAAAATTATGCATTCTTTAAAGGAATCATACAACTTTTTATAACTATAAATAGAATATAAATAATTAAAACTGCCTAATTCTTCATGTGTAAATACTAAGGATTGACTGAAATGGAATTTCGGTAATCTTCCTATTTTCAGCCGAAAACAAAAGTGTTCAAAAAAAGATTTTAAGTAATTAATACATACATAAATATACAACGTAATTATTAATTAATTATGTTTATTAAATATAAATAATTAATAATTATAGCTATGGCCCAAGTTAGTCCTCTAAACTTGTGACCAATTTTTTTTTTTTCATATACAATAAAATGTAATTAAATCATTAACAATTCAGAATGATTTTCCAACTATCTGAATTTCACCTAATTAAAAAATGTTTCAAGTATACATACCTCATATCATATATATATATATTTTTTTTTAATAATGGTTTTTCTAATACTAAAATTTTTTTAAAGAGTATTCAAAACATTTCTGCAATTTCTAACTAAAACTTGCTTTTAACTAGTCGTTGGGGGCCACCGTAATACTTACCCATCATGGATATGTATATGAAAATAAAACATATGTAAACTATTTATACAATGCATTGCAATTCATAAACAAAATTTAAATATTGTTAGTATACATAGTAAGGCTATATTAAAGAACTGCTGATGTATCAATTTCGACAAATTATATAAAACGCCAAACTACTCAAGTAATACCAAACTGCGTAAAAGAAACATCCTTATAACTCCAAAAATAATAATTCTATTAACTAACAATTAATTGCGTCGGATTAAGCGTCTCATTTCCAATTAAAATATACCTCTGAATTGAAATTTGAATGAAATACAGGGTCATGAAAAATCGAAGAATGTGGAAAACAGGATTACAAATATCTCAGCAACTAATAATCTGATTGACTTTGTTCAATATGCAAAATTTGTGTTATTTTATTGCCTTTTACGTCCATTCCTTAGAACAAAAAAAATTCGAAAATTTTTATATACCTTTCATCAGAACGAATTTTTCGAGAGTCCGAAAAAAATAGTTCCGGATAATCGAGGTTGCTGATATTAAATAGGGTTCGTCCCATTTTTACATACTAACTGCATACAAAATTTCAAGTTTCTATCTCAATTTGTTCGGGAGATAGAGCGTTTACAGACAGACAGACAGACAGACAGACAGACAGACGGACAGCAAATTTTTTTTTCTAAAAATGTGTTTTTCGGAATCTCCACTTTCTAAAACGTGTAAATCCGTCAAAAAAATTTTTTCGATTTTCAAAACGATTGCAAGACTTACCCTATACTACGTATGATGGGTAAGTAATAAGCATGGGAAAATTGTCCTCAAAGTTTAGTCATATATAAGCATTGTTTATTAATATTTGTAATTCATGCCTTGATTCAGTGATAACTGATTGTTGTAAATAACAAATTTAATAGCAATAAATGAAGAATGTCTTATTTGAATCGATACAACTCAAATTAAAGAATAATGTGAAAATTTTCTGATAGGGGAAAAAAAGATTTTTGGAATACAAATAGTTTTGGTCAGGCCAAATTTTCAGCAGCATTTTCACTGAAACCGAGATTTTGGGCTGAAAATAAAATCAAATTTTTATTCAATCTCTAGTAAATTTATATCTACCGTTTTTCTGAAATTATATTAACTGTGTTTTATGAATATAAATAGAACACTCCATTACAATGACTGCCAAATAAAAAAAATTATCACTATCTGGCACAATAAAGATTTTTAGAGAAAGTTATAAGAGATAGACATTTTTACATAACATAAATCTTGAATTTATCATTCCTAGATTTCTCATATTCTTTTTTTCCTTTCTTTCTGTCTCTCTCTCTCTCTCTCTCTCTTTCCCCAATGATCCAAGTATAAATTTTACTTAGAGCCCTATATAACAATTCTATAAACTTTTTATTGAAATATATAAAATAATGTTAAAAACATTATATTCATTCAAAAACTTTCAACTTTTGACAAAGAAAAAATGTACAAAGTTATTCAATAATTTAAGATGCAAGAATTCTCAAATCTATAATTTAGATTAATTTTTACTTTTCATGTGTGTATAAATTAAAAATCTAAATAAACAAAGTATAAATAATTTATCATACTAATCGTACTTAAGGCAATTAATAGTAAAATTAGTACATATAAATTCAGTTGTTTTTTGTTAATCAAATACAAAATTCTTTTACAACTCAAAGATTTTGCATGAAAATTAAATTAAAAATCTATTTTTAAAAAAGGGAAAGATCTAAAGTTAAACTTGATTTTATCACTTCATCTTTTTTTTAAATACTTTAAATCATATAATCAAAAGCTAAACTTAGAAATGGAATTTCAAACATGGAAATAAAAAAGGATTTAAACTTCTTTTGGCAGTCAATGAAGGGAGAGATATTTTATTTTCATAAAATATCAGAATGATGTATATTTCTTTTTTTTTTTTTTTTTTTTTTCTTTACAGATATATATATATACACATATATAAATAATCACAATATGATGCTATAATATCTTTAATATCACTTCTTTAAATATATGGTTCAAAACAGAATTAAGTTTAAAATATTTTTGTCTACAACCATTTTAACATAATTTCTAGAAACAGAAAAATCTGTGTCAGGCAATAAAGGGGTAATGTTATAATTTTATATAGCTTTTATAAGCATTGTAAAGTACACAGATACAATCAACATTGTTTTCAATGTTATCTTGTTAAGTCGATTTCAAGCAAGTGAATTAGTTTCACTTTAACATGTATATTCAGAAAAAAACAGCAAATTAAAAAAGTCTGAACAAGAAATATCAGAAAAGGACAAAAGAAAAACCTTAAAATTTCATATATAAATAAAAATTCCAATTATATCTAAAATTCTGTTTTTTTTTTTCTTTCAATATTGTTCAAAAGCTGCAGAGCAATATCTTATGTAAATATTGCATTTCAAGGCATAAACAAACCTTCATATCTACAACAAAAACTGATATTTGGATTACATGTATTTATACATTATTGCATAGTTCTGAAAGAAGTAAACACTTTACACAAAAATGTTTCATAAAAATATATCTTTTTCCTTATAAGTGATGCAATTAGATCAGAGTATAAAATTAAGAAAATTCAACACAACAAAAATCTGACATAAGAGATTTCACAGTAAACATATAACCTACATTTTAAAAAATAATAGGAAACTACTCACTACATAACTCAGAATTTGATACAGACAACCTTGAAATTTAAAAGTCTTTGGCAAGGACTGCAAGAGCAGACTTCTCTAAAACACTCAAAATAAATAAAAATCATGAATTGTTTTAATCCTAAAAATGTAACATGAATAAATATTATCTTAGATGATATTCAAAAGAACAATGTAAATATTACGTCTGAAAACTTTCCTACACATAATGGCCTTTTCAATTCAACCCACATATTAGCTAAAGCAGCTTTAAAGATGAAACTTAATTCACTTAATTTTGCTTTGCTTTCACAGGCACAGAACAGGACTTCATAAATCTCTCTAATCTGTAAAAATTCTAAAAAGAAAAAAGAAATGCAGGTATATATACATATATATATTATAATTTTACAAATAAAACCAAAGTAACTCAGATATTATCATAACAATAATCCAATGAATATATTTTAAGTTTAATACATTACACAAAAAGCAGCTGAACAGGAAGAGGGGGGGGGGATAATATTGCATTGTTAAATGTCTTACAATAGTGAAAATAAATAAAACAGTAAATTTTACTTTAAAAATCAAAATAATATGAAGTAATTTTATGTACAGGGGAATTTTTTAAAAGTTGTGAAAGTAAAACCTTATAACAAAAGAACCACTGATCCAAATCACCTGTAATTTCATTTAAATTTTTTTAAAGGCATGATTTAAAAAAAACATTTAAAATTGCACAGATAGCTGGCACTGTAAGTTAACAGAAACAAAAAATAGTGAAAACAACAGATGGTACTTAAAAAATTTTATTAAGCAGATTAGAATTATAAGTTGCAATTTCCCAACAGCCTGTCCAGCTAAAGAATTTACCTAAAGATTACTGTATTGTAATGCTATAAACTTAGCCGATCTGATCATTGTGCAATAGATCCACAGCATCTAGCCGGATACTCTTTGCTCTACTTTGGAACATGCGGTTTCACATTTCCAACTCATAGCTGAAAATGATGGACAGCACACTCAAAATCTCTTATCTTAAAATGCACAGTTCCATACAAATGCTTTACTCTATATTTCAATTATGTTCTGTTTCTGCGAAAGCGTTCACAGTTCTTTTTTCCAATTACTGTATTTCTGTATGTTTTTCATATGCATAATAATAATGTTTTAATTTTCTCAAGGCACTGTCCATTATTTTTCTGCCAGTGATGATATTATTTATTTCTATTAACTTATAGTGACATTTGTTGATGCAAATTTTAAGTTTTCTTTTTTCCTTTATAAAGATGCCTAAAAAATTCCCATTGCTATGATAGCATGCTCATGAAAACTTAGGTCATTTTAATCAGTAGTTCTTTTGTCAGAGGATTTTACTTTCACAACTTTGAAAAAAAAAATCACCTTACATACATTAAATTTAGAAGAAGTTTTTAATTTCATGAATAACAGGTTGGAAATTGCACGTGAAGCATAGCAAATGAGGTGCGTTGGTATGATAACAAAGTTTTTAAAATATTCAGATTTTACTATTATAATAGACAGTACTTTGGATATAGTATAGTGGTCAAAATCGTGTTTGTGTTCCTGTACATATACAAGAAGAAACTTTAATTACACCTCAGCAACCTATATCATATTCAGAAAATCTGAAAAAGTTTAATATAATTAACACACGCACCAAACAATGTTTTCTTGTATAGCATTATGTAGGGAATACCTTTGTGTGGCCCTGTAATTTAATAATTAATATTCTTTGCATCACAGATTATACAGAATGTATATTTTAATATATATACTTCATGGGTTCATGTATTTTATTATATTCGAATGAATGTAACACCATTAAAGTGCATTTGAAACATTTTTTCCCATTGACCGTAATGTAATGGAACACTTTTAATTGTCCCTGTAATTGATCCATGCATCCGATTTTCATATAATTTTAAATGGCTAGACAAAATTATGTAATAATTATATATTTTATATTTCAAACGATTTGATCGGGTAGTTTTTGCGTTGTTATATGTGGACAGATGGACTGAACGATAACTATAGGGGCTACATATTTACATAATTACGAACGCACCTAAAAACAGCATTACCTCAGGAGAGAAAAAAGAATCTGTCCTTGGCTTTTATGTGAATAACAGTATTTCGATTTGGAGTATCTACTTTTCTCTCAATAATTATTAAATCTAAAAATTTAACATTCTATTCAAGATGTTTAACATGCTTTGGATTTAAATTTATTAGTGATTTAGTTGGAATCGAAGGATCTTTTAATAAAATTTATTTATCTTAACATTTCATCTGATAGAAGAAAAAAAGTAACAAATTTAATATTTCATATAATTCTAAAATACTAAAATCCAAAAAGTTTCCCCATAAATAGCTGTAATTTGTTTTTTCTTTTCATAATATGAACTAAGACGTGTGTAAGTATACTAAGGGGGAAATATTAAAACGGCTTAAGAAATACTTACCGTAATCAATAAGTAAACAATGCCTAAATAACTTCCAATAATCATAGCGAGGAACAAGTCAAAAATAGCTGGCTTAACTCTAAAAAAAATTTTAGGTATTACATTAACATAAAATATACATTTTACAAAATAATTAAATACTATCATAATGAATAATAATTTAATAATTTAGATAATAGAATAATAATTTAGAAAATAATTTGTAAATGATATTAAGAATGGAAAAAGAGGAATCGCAAAACTGTACTGTTTATAAAAACAGAATTAACACTAAAACTGAGAAGGATATACTTTGATAAAACAATGCAATATAAAATTATTAAAGATTAGCAAGGCCTTCGGCTTTGCACAGACAAAAAATAGAGCATATTTGTAACATTGATTTTTAAAATGTGTAATATGCCAAAACAAAAAGATTGCCCCATACATTTTAACAATCAAATGGTCCAGAATAATATGTAACTATTTGACAGGAAATATAAATTATATCTTCTTTAAATACATATTATAAAAATAAGCTTATTAGTCATCATCATCCAGAAATTGTACCAAACTCTAACATTTTCAATACGAACACCTAATTTTTTTAACATATTTGGCCTTTTTGGTAAATTTTACCTCAACTTACTCAGCAGGAATTCATTCAGTTAGGTAGTTTAGGAATTATGAAAGCTTAAAGTTTTAAACTCCTAATGTAACATCCATTTTAAATAGTTGCAAAATAAAGTTATGAAGATAGCTTTTTAAACTACTGGGCAGATTGAGCATAAGTTTAAACTAAACTGACATATTTGAAACTTTTAAAAATTGAAATATGCTTAAAAAAATTCACAGATTACAATTCATATTTTTCTCAAAAGTTCATTTTTAAATTGTATTCTAAACTTAATTTAAAAAAAATATATCAAGACCTAAAGACTATTTTACAAAAATCTATTTTTCTAAAAGTTTCAAACATGTTAATCCAAAACTACAGTACACTTCGCTCAGTAGCTTTTGAGTTATGCTTAAAAAATTACCTGCAGTAATCAGATTTGCAATAATTACAAATGAACTTAACATAAAAAGTTCCAAATGTTAACAGTCATAAAACAGACTGCAATGCAGGTATTTTAACCCCCTATTGTCTATGGTAGAATGCATTCTAAAAATTCTGAATCTAGAGAATCAGTATTCATATCAGAAAATCTAAATACTAAACTTCAGTTTCTTTAATGACAAATTGTCTTATTAAATAAAACAGAAATTTCTATTTTAAATGTTTGATGTGAATTTGGAGCATGTGAATAAAAAAAAAAAAAAAAATCAAGTGGCATAGAAAAACTGGCATTGAAGAATTAAAAGAAGTGTACAAAAAGTTGGACACTAACAGCTTAATGACATAAAAAATTTTTGCCATTACTAATTCATATCTTTGACCCTAAAACTTTTATCAAATTAGTCTACATTTATTAATAGCATTTTGTTAGATGTAAAACTTCATCCACTGTTACTTATCTTAGGCATATGTTCAGTAGCTCATTTTCATGGAAGGATACTCACAAAATCTAGAATTATTGTTTAATTCATTAAAAGATTTTACAGTGATTTCTGCTATTATAATAAATTATTTACACTTCCTTGACAAGAGCAGGGGGAGAAGTTAAAAAAGCTTTGTTTCTTAAAATTACTATCTTGTTTACAGTTTTTGGGGACTGGTGTTTTAGCACATAATGAAATATTTAAAGTCTTTAAATCCACTTACCTATAAGCATTCATTTGAGTAGAAACAGGCTCATAAAACATCAATTCAGGCTCTCTAAAAATACAAAATAAGTAACAGAAAGCAAAAAATAATTTGATGTTGGATAAGAAATTTAAATATGTATTAAAGAATAGTGATGAGTAGTCCACATAAGCAAACCAAACACTAAGAATTACTTAATAAAGAGGAAAACATTTTTGTTATTCCATAACTATAGATTTTGTTATACAATTGTTAAAGTATTGGTAACAATGTATTTTTATATCTAATTGTATTGTTTTAATAACAATATAAATATATGCAAAAAAAATTTTAATGTAAATGAATTTCTGTAAAAAATTCAGCTGAGAATAATTTATACAAAAATCCACTTGTTTTAAAACTTACATTTAAAAACACTTTTAATATTAAGAATCTAAAATGTAAACTAAAATACAGTTTATGTTTAGGTCGAAAAGAAATAGCAAAATTAAATACACAGAAAACTAAAATTAAAATTATAAGGATTGTTGTTTTTAATAATATATTCATGTGAAGAGAAAATAACTTTTTATTAATTAAATATTTTTAAAGTTTATTATTTTATATTTTTTAAGAAGATAGCTTATTTTTGAAAAACATTTTTAAAAAACCAATTTTTCCAGAAAAATATGGAAAAAACTTTTTCCTGCCATTTCAAAAATTTTGAAAAATTTACATATCTAAGTACAACTAAACAGTTATTTTTAAAAAAGAGCATGAAATTACCTTTTATCTGGCCTAAAAACTGAATATTTAACATCTTTCAAATATCTCATCATGGCTTGCTCTAATGATGATATCAAAGGATGTTTAATCAATCCAGACACAAGTATTTGGGCACTACGGGGTTGTGAAGACAAATGATCAATCCATGCTTGAAGATATTGTTTTCTAATAGACTGGAATGCAAATTAGTAGATTAAAAAATTTATTTCTTTTCCAATACAACTAAACATTCTAATTAACTTTAACAGGTTAAAGCTCATACAACTAATGATAAAGTTTTAACACAACTTAAATTTACTTAAGAGACTTAAAATGCAATAAAAATAACTGTTTCACACACACACACACACAAAAAAAATGCAATAAGGACATAAACAGTTTGTTTAAAAAAAATTCCACATCTGATAAAATAATGAAAACAGGTTAACACTGATTTTCATATATTTATTCCTAGGCATTTCAATTGGTTCAGAAATCCACGAAAATAACATTCTGTATATCCTTGTTTGGTACTACTCTGTTATCCCATTGACCAATTTCGCCAAATTATACAAATCGCCAAACTAATAGCCAAATTATATATATTGACATAATTTTTATTTTAAATAACGAAAAAACAAATAATTAGTAGAACATTTTAAAAAATTCAAATAAAAAAATAAAAATAAAAATCACTTAATGACATTTTAAGCCTGTGAATCGTATTTAATGTCATTGAATGTGAGATTCATGATCATCCATTGTTGGCATTTAATCTTATAGTTTGGTGATAATTTGTTGGTCGACGGGATAACATAGTAGTACCCCCTTGTTTTGCATCCTTGACGCATTCATTTACTGCACAAACCCATAACAAATACCACTCAGAGAATATAACATAAAAGATAAAAGCATTATTTGACAGATTTAATTAATTTTACATAACATAATAAAGTATTTCGCTGAAATAAGAAAATGTCTTACTTAAGAAAAATGAAAATTATTATTATAGCACTACATGACATATGATTAATTTACTGTGCTTGTTACTTCAAAATAGAAAAAGGGAGAAAAACATTAAAACAAGTACTTTATGATTGAAATTGAAATCTTTTAGAAGAATTGGGAGTTTAATTATATCTAAATAATTTAATAACTGATATTTTAAAGGAGTAAAGACTCAAATATATGTGATTTGAAATCACAGAGGCTTAAATTTATATTGTAGAAGCTTTCAAATTTGTACTTTTTAGAGGATTTCAGATTGGCACTTTTTTAAAGTCTTCAAGATGGTTTTCAAACAACATTTTTCCTCGCACAACAACATGAAACTTTCTGATATATTTAACACCTTTCAAATACCTTATCATGGCTTACTCTAATGATGATGTCAAAGAAAGTTTAATCAAACTATGTATTTGAGCATTATTTTAAAACACTCATTTTAAAACTTGAAAGTATGATACTTACAAGCATGATCATAAAAAAAATTTTTAACCAAACTTTTTTTTTTCTTCTTTTTTTTTTTTTTTTTTTTTTTTTGATAAAATTTAAATTTAAGGTATAAGTATTGTTTTCATAGGATAGCTTTTATTCAATTTTATGTTCTGTTGTAGCTGTGAATTTTATTTAAAACACCATCTTTGATAACATTGTGAAAAATCTCCTGCTTTTATAGAAAAAACTTTTTTTTTTTTTTCAATATTTTGCTTAAAGTTAACTGGAGAAAATAAAGTTTAATAAACAAGACTAAAATTTACTTTAAAAAAATTAAATCGTAACTCAATTGTATCAAAATTAATAAAACAAGAGGAAATACAGAGCTAAAATCCTTTACATTCTGTATATATATATATATATATATATATATATATATATATATATATATATATATATATATATATATATATATATATATATATACTTTACTTTTAGTTTGGTTTGACAGTTTTTCTTAAACAACAACAAACTAGAAATTCTGCACTCATGAGTTTCCCCGATTGTAAAAATTCAATTATTTCAATACTAACTACGTCAAATTCTTTAAGCTTTCACTTTTACTTATGTAACCTTATGTCATCTTCTCTTATTTACTTATAGGCTCAGAGTTTGTCTAATAATTAAAGTAAGTACAAAGAATTTAACAGGATTGGATTATAGATTTCTAGAGACTGGAGTTAAATCATAAGTTACGTACCACATTAAGATAGATGTTATTTGTTTATTTATCAAATTATATTAATTTAAAATACAGTAAAACTTTCTGAGAATTTTTTTAAAGTATATAAAACTCACTAACAGCAAAGAAAACATCAATATATTATTAAACGATTATGCAATTAAAAACATCAATATGAAATAAAATGGACAGTCATAATTTTAAAAAAGTATATCTTATTTATATAAAATTTGAGGATTAAACCAAGGCCTTCTGAATTACAGAACATATTGCCTTGTTTACAGAACATAGGTAAAGTCCTAAAAGATTTTTTTTTTAATATCTTTTAGATTTTTCAATAAAAAGACAATAAAACATTTTAATATAAAAAAAAATCAGTTATATACTCAAAGTTTTCACATTATTAAAAGAAATTCTTTCCTGTAATCAACATGCCAGAGGTTAATGGCTGAAGAAATCGTCAAAAATTTAGCTACTTACAGCATTATGGGATATTGGAAAATCACAAAAGGTTTTATTAATACAATTGGTAAAATACAAAGAATTTGCTATTTACAGAATCCTTTAGATTCTGATTATTTCAATGTTTAAGCAGGTAATTTTATTACATATGTTCAGGGCTGGGGAATTACTTCATTGTACTCGCCACTGGCGAGTAAATTTTCCTTCAGGGCGAGTGAAGTTTTAAGTTATTTTTTCAAACTTCAAACTGTAAAGATGCCAGAATCTGTATTTATTTATTTTTATTAGTTCCCTATATTTTGAAACTTTTGTAATATAAATATTATACTAAATTGAACGCTATAATACTAATACTTTTTCTCTTGTATATATTTCTAATTTTTATCGAACAAAAATATGAAAATGCATTGTAGTAATAATAATTAACTGTTTCTTCAGTTGTTTAAATTTTGCGTTAACTATTTTCAACTGTATATTGTATTTTGCTGGCTGGTAAAATAAATCCCTGGCTGGTGAAAATTTTCGAAAATTTTTCACCCCTGCATATGTTACATTTTTATTTATATTATTTTAGTTATTTCATGATGTGTTAATTACACTATTGAATATTAGCTGGAAACAAACGTTTAACTACTTATATTGCTTTAAAAGCAAACTGTTTAATCTTCCATACTGTAGCTGTATGAATTAATTTTTTTTTTTCTTCCTACGAGTGCTTGAAATTTATTTTTAAAATCAGTAAATGGAGATAGTTTTCAAATTTTATATTTTTCCCTATTCAAAGGTGAAAAAAATTAAATTATGTGATGTTTAGACGTAATTAATTTTGTGATAAGGGGGAAATTGACTGCTAAGATTGTTGCCAACATGAATAGTATATCAGCATTACTCCAGGACTCTTTTTTGCTTTATATATTATTAATACAGATTTTTTTTATAACTTAATAAGTTTATTTATATAAAATAATATCTTGCTTGTCTGAAATTAACTAATCCTACAATTCTCATGAAAGGCAGCTGCTTCTTTGCCTCCTCCTCTTTTTTTTTTTTTTTTTTCCCCTATATTTCCATATGTGAGCTTATTACCAAAAGACAACTGCTTTATGGAATATAAAAGAACGAAAAATGGGGGGAAAAAATCTTTTAAAAAGGAATATAATATTTTGCCTAACTATATAAGTTTGAGCCTGTCTAAAGAAATTTTTATAAAAAGGTAAATTTAATTTGTCTTGGATTATGAAATATAAAAAATAAATTAGTAGTATAATAATACCATTAAAAAACCAAATATCAAATAGTTATCAATAAACGAACAACTAAAACACATTTAGAAAGTAATTACCAAAAACGTTTTATAGATATTACAAATATATGAATGATAAATCAGCTTAAAATATATATACAATTTGAAGTAAAATATAAAACTTACCAAACCTTCAGAAAATATTGCAGTATGGAAGGATTCTCCACTTAGATTATACATGTGTCTGGCTAAGGATTCTGCAATAATTTTCACATTTCTGGCAAGTTTATCAACATTTACATTTTGCCTAGAAAACAGGAGTTTCTTTTTTAATGAAACATAACTAATAGATAAATTATTGAAAACAAATTTATTAATTTATTGAAAAATGAAAAAAGAAGTATGTAATACAGTTGAGCCTGCTTAGAATGAGATCAGAAATAGCAAAATGGCGGTTAAAATGATTTTTTTTTCTTTTTTTTCTATCCAATTGGATCACCAATACTTTAATAATGTTCAAGATATTGCTTAAAATGAACAATTGAAAACATCATTATCAGATAGTATGAAGTTTTTCTATTTGAGTATAAAACTAAATCTTAACATTTATAGTCTGGGCTGAAAGAAAAAATAAGCTATGAAAAGAACAAAAACTCAGATTGTTGCCTTTTCTTAGAATATAGGATTAGGCATCTAAAGTGAAGACCTTACTTATCAATGGGATACTAGAGACTAAAGAGGAGCAAGTCTGCGCGAAAAAAATAGTTCTGTATTGAATCTGAAAGAGATTGCATATTATCATATATACTCGTGTATAAGTCAAGAAATTTTTTACAAAAAAAGAACTTTAAAATAGAGGGGTCGGCTTATATACGAGACCTAAAAAAAATAATATGAATAAAATATCAGGAAATAGTTTGTTAGTGCTGCAGCACTTTACTGTGTTTACAAAATCCAAAATCCAGAGCCCACCGAATCTCGACGATTCCAAATTTCGAATTATTTTTAGTTTATTTGTCAAAAAATAATCTAACCTACCCAACTGCAGAAAACAAACAAACAAACAAACAAAAAAAGTGTGTGATTTATATCAAGAATGCATTTCCAATACAAAGAAAACATCGTCATGTTGACTTAAAATACCGATTAAAGTTAACATTAAAGTAAGTTTTTTATAATAGGTAATGTGACATACTGTTATTTTTACCCTCTCCAAATCAACAGCAAACTATGTTGGACAGCCATTATTTCTAGCTGCTGGCATGCCGATACTTCAAAATACGCGACTTTGTAGTGTTCCTGGGCTGAGACCGTTACATCACCCATTATTTTGCTATTCATGGCAGTTGATCGGAAGTCTGATGTCATGGCATTCCGCATGCACTCAGTACTTTTCAGCCAATGGCGTTTTACGTAAGTTTTTCTTTTTCAATGGCAGCACTTGTCATTCAAAAAATCTGTTTCTTGTTTGTATGTATAAATTACTTTTCTTGCACAAAAAAATGAGAAAAAAATGATAGACTTCTTTATTTTTTTTTTTTTATTTTTTTTTTTTTTTTGGAAGGAGGTCAATTTATACGCAGGTTTTTAATTTTTCCTTATTTTTAACATCATATGTTAGGGGGTCGACTTATATGCGAGTATATACGGTAAATATCTCTTTTTTTCTACATTTACATATGAAAAATTATTGATACATTAATCAAAATTGATGAAACTTAACATATTTATTTTTAAGACAAATATTTAATATTAATCTAGGAAATGAATTTATTTGCACTAAAGGTTTCTGACAAGGCCACAGCTAGAAGTGAATAATAAGGGTGGGGGGTGCTCATATTTTCCCCTCTCTCTCTGACTCAGAAAGACAAACTAGTGCATATTCACATTGCACTAATTTGTGTATGCTTCTTTTTAAACATTTGTAAAACTTCACTTTATGCTAGGAAAATACAGTAAACTCTCTCAAATTCGCAACCCTAAAATCTGCAACTCTCTAAAATCCGCACATAATTTATGGATATAAACAATGAAACATTCAGTTCAGATGTAGAGACAAAATTTGACCTTTTTGTTTGATATCAATTCCATATATATTTTAGTTTGTAATTTTTGTTACTATTACTGAATTCATGTTTTTTACATGAAGAAAGAATAAATTTATTTGTAAAAAAATTCAAAATATTGTTGATATCATTTTTAATACCAACCTTCTTACCAAATATATTTATGTATTAATAAAGCTTTTTTGGTTATTAAGTCTGGCTAAACCTGAAATAAACCTTCCTTATTTTATGATTTTGATGCGAATTAGTAATGTACTTTTATGAGGCAAGTTTTATTGAATAATTTAGACAAAATGGATTTTATCTTTATAATGAATATTTAATTAATCATACATTATTGATTACTAATTTATCTTTGTTTTTAATATTTCAATCATTTTTTAAATTGTTCAAATTTTTATAATTTTAGTTTACTACTTATTTCAATATTTTATTATATTTCAAGCATTCATTATAGTTTCGATTGCATTATTAATTACATTCAAATGTCTGTTTAAAAAATGTAAACAAAAGCAATGACCAGAAAACCGCAAAATTCTAAAATCCGCACAATCTCTGGTCCCCAAAGTTGTATAATATAGACGAATGTGTGCAAACCGTGTACAGAAAATTTTATAAAGTTTGCAGAAAATTTAAAGAAACAAATTTAATTTTTTTAACTTCTTTTAGTAGCAAAAAATAAAAATACTCCCTCAATTTTATGAACAAATTATTTACTGTGAAAGCGAATATCGTCAAAAGACCTCAAAAAATCGTGAATTTCAATAAAGAATTGCGTAAAAACATGCATTTCGACAAAGAATCGCATAAAAAACTTGCATTTTAACAAAGAATCGTGTTTTTAAAAAAACATTTTGACAAAGTATTGTGCAAAAAACTTGAATTTTGTCCAAATACCGCTCTTAAAACGTAAATTCCATCCATGAATCGCATAAAACATACGAATTTCGTACATGAGTTTCGTAAAAAAACACTAATTTTGTGCATGAATCGCATAAAAACACGAACTACATCCATGAATCGCTCAAAAAACGTGAATTACGTCCAGGAATCGCTTAAAAAACCCAAATTATGTCAATAAATTGCTCAGAAAACGTGAATTACGTCCATGAATCATGTAAAAAATGGAATTATGTTCATAAATTGCATAAAAACTGAGAATTACGTCAATGAATCGTGTAAAAAAATACAAATTATTTTCAAAAATTGCATAAAAACTGCGAATTACGTCAATGAATCGTGTAAAAAATGTGAATTATGTTTATAAATCTCATAAAAAATGCAAATTACATCCATAAATCGTTCAAATTGCAAATTACATCCATAAATTGCTAAAAAAATACAAATTACATCCATAAATCGCTCAAAAAATGCAAATTACGTCCATGAATTGCATAGAAAATGCAAATTACGTCCATAAATCGCTCAAAAACCGCAAATTATGTCCATGAATCGTGTAAAAAAACACGAATTACGTTCATAAATTGCATAATAAACACAAATTACATTCATAAATCGCATAAAAAATGAGAATTACTTTCATAAATCGCTCCAAAAACACAAATTTTGTTGGCAGAAAGCTCAAAAAACATAAATTACATCTATGAATCGCATAAAAATAGCGATTTACACCCATAAATCGCGTAACAAATGCACATTACGTTCATGAATCGCATAAAAAATGAAAATTATGTTCATGAATCGCATAAAAATGCAAATTATGTCCATAAGTCGCTCAAGAACACAAATTACATTAAATCACATAAAAAATGCAAATTACAACCATGAATCGCGCAAAAAGTGCAAATTAGATCCAACATTAAATTACTTTGCTGAAAATTTCTGACCCAATATTACGTGCGAAGAAAATTTTTGGTTTTATACAAGTCTGCTGGTCCCAAGCTGTGCAGATTTGAAGCTGTCTACTGTAATATGATGAAAAATTGAAGTCATAACTAGTGCAGCTATTAAACATCATGTTAGCTTCAGATGAGCAAATAGAGTGTTGAAACATTTATTTAAGTCCCAATTTAGTATTTCTGCAAAACTGTGAAAGGGCTTCAAAACTACATTAGATTTTTGATAAATCGCTCAAAAAATGCAAATTACGTCCATGAATTGCATAGAAAATGCAAATTACGTCCATAAATCGCTCAAAAACCGCAAATTATGTCCATGAATCGTGTAAAAAAACACGAATTACGTTCATAAATTGCATAATAAACACGAATTACGTTCATAAATTGCATAATAAACACAAATTACATTCATAAATCACATAAAAAATGAGAATTACTTTCATAAATCGCTCCAAAAACACAAATTTTGTTGGCAGAAAGCTCAAAAAACATAAATTACATCTATGAATCGCATAAAAATAGCGATTTACACCCATAAATCGCGTAACAAATGCACATTACGTTCATGAATCGCATAAAAAATGAAAATTATGTTCATGAATCGCATAAAAATGAAAATTATGTCCATAAGTCGCTCAAGAACACAAATTACATTAAATCACATAAAAAATGCAAATTACAACCATGAATCGCGCAAAAAGTGCAAATTAGATCCAACATTAAATTACTTTGCTGAAAATTTCTGACCCAATAT
The DNA here is from genome assembly GCA_964019185.1 of Maratus speculifer. NCBI lineage: Eukaryota > Metazoa > Arthropoda > Arachnida > Araneae > Salticidae > Maratus > Maratus speculifer. Next base: position 292,696,465 of record OZ025294.1, on the reverse strand, counting down.
TACGTGCGAAGAAAATTTTTGGTTTTATACAAGTCTGCTGGTCCCAAGCTGTGCAGATTTGAAGCTGTCTACTGTAATATGATGAAAAATTGAAGTCATAACTAGTGCAGCTATTAAACATCATGTTAGCTTCAGATGAGCAAATAGAGTGTTGAAACATTTATTTAAGTCCCAATTTAGTATTTCTGCAAAACTGTGAAAGGGCTTCAAAACTACATTAGATTTTTGAACAGAATTTTATTTGGATTTTTGGAACAGAAATTCATCTTGTGATCTTGGAATTTTTTCCAATGGAGGTTCAAAATATTTCAGGGAGGGGGGTGAGCTGCCTCTACCACCCCCTTAGCTACGACCCTGGTTTTTGGCGTGATTGAAACAAATGAGTAGGTAACCTAAGACCTCCTATAGTGTTCTGCAGGGTGGTGTTTTATAAATATTTTCTCCTCTCCTTTTCAGAAATTTTAAGTTAATGATGTCCACTTTTTTAAACTATTAATTCTAGAAAGAAAATATCAATGGATTCGAATTTTTCAGAAAATTTCACCTCAAGTACATACCAAGTTAAGGTTAGTACATACCAAGTTACAGAAACAAATGACATTCTTTCTGTTCCAAAAAACCATCAGCATAATAAGAAAGAAAAATAAAGCAATAAGCTAAGAACTCTGACTATACTCATAAAATATCACATTTAGCATATTGTAAAAAAATGAAAAGAAATTCTGAATTTCTTTTGAAATGCGAAGTATTTTGCAGCATTGCAAATTAAAAAGAAAAAAAAAGAAAAACATGAAATATCTGAAAAAGCAATGAGAAAAAGAAAAAAGTGGCAAATTTGTGAAACAACTTCCAGAGAAAAAAAAAAAAAAAAATATGCCAAATTATACAAATTGCCAAACTAACAGCCAAATTGTACATATTGATGTAATTTTTATTTTAAATAATAAAAAAACCAATAATGAGTAGAATATTAATAAAAATACAAATAAAAAGTCAATAAATATCACTTAATGACGTTTTAAACACGTGTATCGTATTTAATGTCATTGAATTAACATTCACGATCATCCATTATTCAGGGATGCCACTCAGAAAACAGCAAAAAAGAGGAAATTATGCGTAAAGTAAAATTTACGACACTTTTCACAACATTTATGTGTGAATTTTGTAAATTTTATTGTTTATAATAAACTAAATAAAGAATTACAGCTTTTATTTTTGTTGTAAACTTTTAATTTATAAGAGTAAGTAAAATTGATTTTTTTTTTTAGTTCACAGCATTTTACATCAATTAAGGTAAACCAGCAGCAGGTTCAGTGAGGAATTTTATGTATCGCATCATTTTAAACCAATTCAAGTAACCCAGCAATAGATTCGATGATTATTCCACGAGTGCATAGCAAAATTTTGCAGGATATTTTTTTTGGACGAAAATAGCTGTTTTATTTCATGATCGTTTGACGAAAATCATCGTTCCACATCGCGATCGTTTGACGAAAATCGGCGTTTCACATTGCGATAGTTTCACAAAAACCACAGTTTTACATCGCGATCGTTTGACGAATATGGCCGTTTTATTTAGCGATCGTTCGTCGAAAATGGCCGTTTCACATCATGATAATTTGACGAAAATTATCGTTCCACATCGCGATCCTTTGACAAAAATCGCCGTTTCACATTGCGATCGTTTCACAAAAAGCACAGTTTCGTTTCGCGATCGTTTGACGAAAATTGCTGTTTTATTTCGCGATCATGTGACAGAAATCGGTGTTTCACATCGCGATCTTGTGACGGAAATCGCCGTTTTATATCGTGACTTTTTTGACGAAAATCGCCGTTTCACATTGCGATTCATTTCACAAAAATCACAGTTTCGTTTCGCGATCGTTTGATGAAAATTGCTGCTTTATATCGCGGGCGTCTGATGAAAATATCCGAGGTTTTTTTTCGATCTTTTTAACGAAAATCGCTGTTATATTTCGCTATCTTTTAACGAAAATCGCTGTTATATTTCGCGATCGCTTGACGAAAAAGGCTGTTGTATTTTGCGATCTTTTAGCGAAAATCGCTGTTTTATTTCGCAATCGTTCGACGAAAATCGTTATTTTATTTCGTGATCGCTTAACAAAAATCGCGAATTCTTAAAAATGAAAAAAAGCGGAAATCCGCCTTTTGGCGGAAAAGTGGCATCCCTGATTATTGGCATTTAATCTTAAAATTTGGCGATAGTATTTTGGTCGATGGGATAACAGAGTAGTGCCATATGTGTATATATATATATATATATATATATATATATATATATATATATATATATTAATAAAAAAATTTAATATTTAAAACAAATTTTGTTAGAAAGATGCCACAAATAAAGATTTTTATTTTACCTTTTGACATAGAAAAAAAATAACATAGCAATTTAAAACTGCATAAAAAACAAACAGGAAAAACTTTTTATTTTCTTTCTTAATTAAAGATGCTGTTTAGAATTGAAAAAATAAGCTGTATATTTATTGTCTTTTGGATTGCCATCTGTCAAACCACAATGGTTGTCACAATTGACAGTATTGCTACTCAATTTTATCAATATGTTGGTAAAATATGATCAGATTTCTTACTGAATAGAAAGATTAAAATTCCCATATTTTTCTAGATTGAATAGTACCAGTCTGAATTCTGTACTTCAAAGTACCTCAGAGGATTTCCAGATACAGATAACACAGATAAATGTTTACATATTTTAAGAGATAATACTAAATAATTCTTAATAAAATATCACATTTATTTGCATAATTACCTTGTATCCAAAATAGTAGTTTTTTTAAGTGAACGAGGAGACTGTAAATGAGACAGAGTAAAAGCAGGTAACCTTCGAATGCTAAACCTTTCATGTTCCCAAGATAGAAGCTCATCAGCAAGGTTAATTTTTTTATGCACTAAAGACACATTCACTGGTTCTCCAGACTGAGAAGCAGCATACTGAAGCTCCTTTTAAAAAACAAAAATTATCGAATTCAATTTGTTATCAAACAGAAATACCTATTGTCAAACAAATAATAATTAAAAAAAAGAATAAAAGGAGGAGGATGTCTTAAAAATATTACTGTAAATTGCTGATTGTAAGCCCCCACCTTTCCCATTTTTAAGTATTTTTAATTTTCTTTTTCTTTAGAGCCCTATTGATCTGAACCCTGTTAATCTGAACAGATTTTATTTTTAAAAATTGTACTTGAATAAATTAATTGAAAAGATTATTTTCTGGATTACAAGATAAATGTTGCGAAAAAATGCGTAGAAGTTAGAATTAAACAAAAAATAGCAGTAAAGCCTGTTTTTTATTTTTTAAACAGCTTTTAGAATAAAATATACTCAATATTGTAAAAGTACAAGATATGTACACAAGTATAAAATGAAAACATGCACTTCTAGAAGCCACCTTTAAAAAATCTCAAATATTAGTTTATTTGTCAATCTCGGTAAAATTATTTTCAAAAATAAAAAAGCATTTAATTCTGATGATAAAAATTTATTTTCCTTCCAACAGTTCGATTTTGCAAACTATCTACAGAAATGTTTTTTCTTTCTACTTTGTCAACATGGTGACTGAGCTTTTGATAGATTCATGATTTTGTACAATTTGAAATGAGTTGTTGATTCCTCATTCTGAAGTTCCACTGGATGACTGTGCATCCCAAAAGTTTACAGCCAACCATTTTTTTAGAATTTTATGTGCAAACTAAAACAGTGAAAAAAGATGAAATAAAATATGAAAATATATAACGATGAAACAAAAAAAATGAAATACTCAAACTCAAACAACTTTTAGCAATCATAAAGGAGGTGGGTCAATAAGGGCTATTTTTCAACCATCATATATGCGAAAAAAAAGGTTCGGATTCCAACAATTGTTCAGTGTCTTGGTATACTAAAAAATATGTATTTTTTTATATATATAAAATTTACATGATAAATAAAATAATAAGTCGTAGAATTTATTGCTCAAAAATAGTGTTTTGATTTATTCCTACATTTTTCTCGTTTTTTGTATCTTTGATTTTTTTTTTTTTATATGAAGCACTCCATAAACCAAATTAACTTTCACTTACAATTTTACTATTCTTTATAAGCTTTTATATGAACATTATTTTATTTTGGTTCAGTACGCACTTCTACCTATTAGAGAAAAAAATGTTTCGTGCAAGAGTATTAGTTGCAAAACTATGGGAGCACGTTCAGATTTGTTTTGCTGCACTCAAAAAGTATTTATGTTGTTCAGATGTCAATGTTGTTTGCTAAAGTTTTATTTGTAAATACCTATTTAAGAACTTAATAATAAATAATGCTTGGGAGTCGGTGTCATTGTTGATAAACTTGGCAAAAAACAAATAGGGATTTTCGCACCTGATCTCACAGAAAAGTATATTGATAGTTAGATGTTTTAAATACTGCGATCTACAGGGTGGTTCTAATTTGTGCTCTAAATGCCATTCATACATACTTCAGGTGCTTCGGGCTCAAAATATTCCTATTTCTTCTTCTGAAGTCACAATAAGAAATTATGCATGATTGAGTACTGCCAACGACTTTACAAATAAACCTATTATACATTGATCATTACAATCGTTGTCACAACTCTAACACTTATCGTATAACAAGTGAAGGTAAGATCTCATCGGATTGTATTAAAAGCAGCTCAAACTCAATCCTTTGTAGAAATTAGAATCTATATTTTGTCAGGTAAATAAAGCTGTTAACTCATATTACAGGATCGGTATTCAGTGAGTTGGCTCTGCAAACTTTGCACCCTGTAAGTGAAAGTAGATGAATATATGAAAAAGATATTGAAAGTCTTCTAAACAATATAAAAAAAGCACGGGAGCAGAATTGATGCACGTCGCAGACTCCTGGGAAGGTGTGCAGACTATTTTTCAACTGTTAAAAATTTAGCAAAAATAAAAAAATTGAGGTCCTAAGTCCAAAAATTCGGTAAAAATAGAACTGCGAATTCTGACAAATAGTCTTTGAAAAGAAATCAATTTCGTCAGAGATTGTGAAAAACACGCGAATTTTGTCCAAAGATCACGAAAAAGGCAAATTTTGTCAAAAAATCACGAAAAAAATGGCAATTTTCTTCAAAAGACCGTGAAAAAACAACAAATTTCTTTAAAAGATCGCGGAAAAACGGCGAATTTCGTCAAAAAAAATCGGCTAATTTCTTTAAGAGATCACAAATTTCAAATTTCTTCAAACAAATCGTGAAAAAAATCGGCAAATTTCTTCAAAAGATTGCGAAAAAACGGGAGTTTTCGTGAAAAGATCGCGATGAAACAGCAGTTATCGTAGAAAGATTACGAAACAACAGCAAATTTCTTCAAAAAATCTCGTAAAAACTGCAAATATCATCAAAAAATCATGGAAAAACTGCAAATTTCATCAAAAAATCACGAAAAAAAAGGAACATTTCTTCAAAAGATCGCGAAAAAATGACAAATTTCTTCAAAAGATCGCGAAAAAAACGAAAGTTTTTATTAAAAAATTATGAAAAAACAGCAAATTTCTTCAAAAAATCACGAAAAAACGGCAAATTTCTTTAAGGGATCGCGAAAGTACGGCAGCTTTCGTCAAAAGATCACGATAAATCGGCAAATTTATTCAAAAGATCGCTAAAAAAAACAGCAGTTTTTGTCAAAAGATCGGTAAAAACGACAAATCTTTTTTAAAAAATGCAAATTTCGTCAAAAGATTGCGAAAAATGACATCTCGTCAAAAGATTACAAAAAACCCGCAAGTTTTGAGAACATTCTGAGAACAAAGGCAACTTCTTTTTAAAAGAATATTTTTCTTTTTTGTCTATCACAAATGCTTGGGAGGTTTGAGTGCATATAATGTAATGCGAGGGATTGGTCTGCAGACTGTTTTTTTAATTTTTTACTTGTATTGCAGACTCCATAAAAAAAATTCTGCTGCTGGGAGAAAAAGTAGCAAAGAGAGGCCTGAGTTTTGACACACCAGGACACTTTTCTGAGTTCGGTTATTATACACTCATGGGTATATTCATGCATGATTTTAACAATATTTTTGAACTAGTAAAGTCCAAAATACATTCCTCAGAAAAGAAGTCATTTCATACTTGTTTTTTATTTAACTTTTAAAGAAAAAATGAAGACGAAAAATTCAACAAACTGCAGCAACTGATCCTAAGGATGGATCAACTTCTTTTTTGTCTTATTTTTTATCTTCACGATAAAACTTAATTTAGATTTTTTTTTTTTTTTTTTTTTTTTTTTTTTTTTTTTCATCTTTGTATGTTTGCCAGTCGTTGAGAAAATTGAATTTGTGTCTTGAAAGTCCAGTTGAACATTGTTTCTTGTTGTTACTGTTCTAATTTTTCTAATTCATTGCCAGAAAGTTTAAATAAATAAGGAAAAAATTGTTATGTATGTAACTTAATTCATTCAAATTAAATAAATCATGTGAAAAACATGGTTATTTGTTTTTATTGCAAAGCTTTCAGTTTCAGTTCTTTGAATAAAGTTGAGAACACACTGTAGTTTTTTTTTTTTTTTTTTTTTTTTTTTTTGGACTCCTTGGGGGTTTTCCCCCCAATATTATGCATTTTATATGACAATGTAATGACTTTCTTGTTATTCTAATGCAGCAATAAAATTTTGACAGCAGCAATTTTTTTGCTTTTTAAAATTAAAAAAAAAAAAATCTTCAGTTTTTATCAAATTTTAAATGACTAGTATTAAAAAAGGCTCTGTCGAGCACCAAAAAAGGTTAATATGTTTTTAAATATGAAAAAATGTTTGACAAGTGCTTCTATTAATAAATGAACATGAGGGAGGACAAGAGATCCCTTCTTGGCTGCAACTTACTTTAATGCTAACTTTGAAAAAAATCATACTTGCTCTTTTTCCATGAAAACAAATCAGTGACAATTACTATAAAAATATGTACTGCAAAGACATAGTCAGTAAAGACACAGCTTGATTAAACATGGACGTAAGACTAAGCCACATCGTACCAAAAGCCTAGTTCCGGTAATGTATAACTCTCTTGTAGTGCCCCAAAGCACGCCCACAGAGTAGAATTGCAAAGAAAATTAATTACAGCTCATTGCAGAATGAAAAATGCAGTTAACCCTTTAACGGGCAAAGCATTTTCATCGCTAAGACGTTGAAATAAATGAATGATACTGTAATTAGTAACAAATATATTTATAAATAAGAAGAAGTGATTTTTCACATACATAATAAAATGGATAATTTTAAATTACAATTCCAGTGTCTTCATTGCACATCAGAATTAAAATTTTATGGTTTTGTAGAGAAACCAATGAATGTTAAAGAGTTAATATGTAAAGCATAATGAAAAGTTCGACTAAAGTTCTGCAGATTTCTTTTATATGGAAAAAGTGCAAATAGGATATTTTCAAAGTTGGAATTGAAGTGAATGCATCCAAGAATGAATCCCTTGTCCTCCCTCTTGCTCATTTATTAATAGAAGCACTTGTCAAACACTTTTTCATACTTAAAAACATATCAACCTTTTTTGGTGCTCAACAGAGCATCCATACTAATATTATAAATGTGAAAGATTGTGTGTGTGTGTGTGTTTGTCCGTCTTTCACAGCAAAACGGAGCGAAGAATTGACTTGATTTTTTAAGAGGAGATATTTAAAAGGGAAGAGTGACATATGATACTTTTTGTCTCTTTCTAACCCCCCCCCCCCCCACTTCCCTGAAATCAGGAGGTGGAAGTTTATATGGACATTCCCAACTAGATACATAATGGCCAGTGCATTTCGCTAAAAACTGCTAAGAAAGTGAAGCTGTATTCATCTTCAAACCCTGAACCATTTCATTTGACCATGTGGCGCAAACTCTGCCCGAATTAGCTTTGAATAAGCTGATTTGTGTTCTGTGCACATGGTCATTGTTTTTGTTCAGGGTTTGCACGATTGGTCAGAATAACTTGGGCAAGGTATCAGAGTCCTCTGGCAGGAGACTCATACATTAATCTCAAATAGATGGGCCATATAGATATAGTTGGCATGGTATGGAGCAGGTAGAAAGCTAAAGTGTTACTCTTGGATTCAGATTATGTGCTCTCAGTGTTTCGTACAATAAAAAGGAGAGAGTGGAATAAAATGGGGCAGTTAGTTTTTCTTTTTGAGCGTGTTCAGCATAACTTACTGGTAACTTATCGAAGTAACCAATGCTATGACCGATTGTAGAGAAGTACGAAATAAAAATAAAGACGAAGTGTGACGTTATCTGCAATTCAACAGGATAGTTTTCATTGGTACTACAATTTGCTTTCGTACTGCCCTACAATTGGTCGGTAACATTGGTTACTTCGGTACGTTGCGCTGAACATGCCCTCAATGTTTCATTCTAATTTATTCTGTGCTCATTGGATATATATTTTCCTTTATCAAGATCTTAATTTCCCCCCACTTACATGTTTTCTGAGTATTTTTAAGAAAAGTCGAATAATTACAGTTTATTAGCTAATATAGTTTATTCTACAGTTTATTATATTTCTATTTGTAAATATTGATTAACAGAAAACATAATTTCAATTGATAACCGTGATATATAGTGCAATATGCAAAAATTACTGATGTTAAGAACATTATTACAAGATCAATATCTTAATGCTCATAATATAGTATTGTGCCTTATATAATGTAAGTATATCTAATGCATGTCAATGTCACCGATTTATGGTCCAAAGCATTAAAATTATGGAAGTCAAGAAAAATATTACTTGCATCCAACATTTGATTGTATATTAATTATTTAATGTTCTCATTTAAGCATTTTATGTAAATTAGTTTCAATATTGTCTTCAATACCTTTCAATGTAAAAATGTTAATTTGGTTGCAAAAAGGCCTTACTGTCAAAAACTGGCTTAAACTGTCAAAAACATGTAATGTGCTTTAAAACATTTTAAGAACAGGAGTGAAACATTGAATAAGTCTTAATGGTTTAAGTAATTTTTTTATTTAACATTAATTACTGTAATTTAATAATTACAAAAAAGGTAAATTATTTTAATTGCAATAAAACATTTTTGTTTTTTAGAATGTTCAAACAGAAGAAAATGATTTTGTACAGTTAATAATCTGGATCAATTTTACCTTGCAACATCCAACAGCACATAACCAATTTAGCACACTTATTTACACCCAATCGATTTCTGAGTTTAGAGTGTATGAAGCCAAAGTTAGAAAATACTCTCTCTACTGATGCTGAGCTAGCAGGGCTTGATAGCAGATGCATTGCCAGTTGAGCAAGTTTGGAGGCAGGCCTATTTTTCAGATTTTCTTCCCCCCGGAAATGATAATATACAATATAGTAACAATGAATTTTTAATATTACATCTAATGTTGTATATGTGCGACAGATATTTAATGTGAAATTTTACAGATCAGTGTAGCATTTGAGGTTTCTGATGGGGTTTTTGACAAGAGGTTTTTGACATGACGGTTTAAACCGATAAAACCGCACACTGTAAAAAACTTGCCAACCCTGACAGTAGCGTATCAAAATAATATTCTGTCTCTTCTGTGTTCTAAATCAGGAAAGGGGAACCGTGTTACCCCCAAATTTAACGTGAGCGAAGCCACGGGCAAAAGCTAGTTTTTTAATACTAGTGATCATATACTACAAGACAAAGTCACTGGATGGTCCAGTAGTGATTCGGGGTAAGAAAACCAAAGAGGAAGAATAATCTAAAATACATTGCCGAAAGTGTGATTATTTTCGGTTATTAATTATTTCTGAGGTTTTATATATTGAAATAGTCTTAATAAGCTCCATTTGTCTTAATCTTCATTTAGTGTTGCTTTTACTATTGATTATATGGATTAAAATTAATGACAAATGTATTTATGATCATTAATGTACATAATATTAACTTAGTTATACATTTTATTTTTTCCAACAATTATTGAACTTTTAGACAAAATATTATATTTTCTTATTTGTTATGAAGTAAACTAATGAAAAAAATGCATTTCATATGAAGGGGCTGATGGGCGAAAAATGGCCCTTATCAACTTACCTCCTTTAATATTAAAAACAAAAAAAAATGCTGCCCCAAAAGCACACAGAGAATCAGTGTTAAAAACTGTTTTGAGTACAGATATCTAAAATTTGCATATTTTAAGATAATGTACTTGTGATACAATAGCTTTCCGAGATAAAATCTAATCTTTCTTTCTTTCTTTCTTTCAGTTCCCAAACGATTGCAAAGATGCCTTACAAAAAGTTGCAGTTTCAAAAAAGGAAATTTTAGAAATCTTTCATTTAAAAGCTTCTAGGCGAAAAGTTGTAGACCATTCAAGAAAAATTTGATGCAGCAGGCTTAGTATTTACCAAATTCTGTCCAAAGGTGACAATTTGAAACTATTCTAGACTACCCAAGAAAAAACCTGAACAATAAGACTGATAAATTTTGACTTTAATTTAGATCCTGAACAGATAAGCAGTCAATCAGTCATATGACTGTAACCACAGTTACTGACATAAGATAAGGGTCACAAAGCTGACCTTAAACAGTCTTTTTTTTTTTTTTTTTTTTTCAAAATTTGAAGTTAAATATATGACTTATCCTGAAAGCACTTAAAATTAATTTCAACAAATTAATAAAACGATCCATTAACAGAAGTGAGAATTGTATCATTCTGTTCATCCCTGGCAAGTGGATTTTTTGACAGATCAAGTAAATTTTTTAAAGTCTTTTAAAAACAACCAGCTATAGAAAATATACTAAAAGCTTTGTTACATTTTTTATTTGTATGACATATTTTGAAACTCCACAATTGCCATAGTGAAAACATTCTATTTTAAACTAAATTTTCTTCTGTTGTATATATTTTTTTAATTCATAATCTATATATATAATATAAACCTAAGTCATGGGACAGTTATTAACAGTTCTGGGCTGATGGTTTCAGTTTTTACATGCTACACAGTTGTTTTGCTCCTTTTATGTTAGTCAGGCACAGGTGATAAATCTCAAAACAAGCTCCCATCGACATCATCTATATTATAACACTCCAAGTCATGCGAGTCTTATAAACAATTAAAGGACTGACCCCTTTGCTTTCCACATGCAAGGCAACCATTTTTAATCTAAATTAATTTTTTGAAGAAAACTACATAAAAGTTGTCATGATCACAAAGAATTCTTGGTACTTTTATGTTAGCTGGGTAGAAATCTTGCCAAAAGCATATTTAAACACATCAGTAAGCATTTTTTATTTTTTTTTTTCATGGTAAATTAAAATAATACATTGAAGTTGCTTTAGTAACATTATTATTTTACTTGAGGAAAAAAAAATTAAAGCCATGAATTTTAAATAAATGAAAAAAAGAATTATATTTCAAATAAAATTAATTAAATAAAAAGTAATAACAGTGTTGGTTCTTTATCATCTAATCCTACTGACATAAATATACAGAGTTTGATTTCTTATTGAAAACCTTTCGATTTAGCAAAAGACTGAACATTATGGAAATTGAATACATAAATAGAATTATGTATAAAGGTAGCATGATACATCATTCAATATTAAATATTTAAATGAGACCAAACTGGTCACCAAAGGCGTTGAGTAATAATAATCCAAAAATGTTACTTCAAAAATTTATTGTAGCAATGAATTTCTTTTGCAGTTCTATAAATTTTGTTATAACAATTTTAAATTGTACATTGCACAATGCTGGGTGGCAAAATTTCCTGAAAACTCCTGAATTCTATCCATTAAGCATATAATTTACAAAAATTTAACTTAAAATAAAGGTCCTAATAAAAAAAATACCTTATAAAAAATATCACCAGGACTGCCTTCCTTAGGAGGCTTTGAGACATGCAGATAAAGATTATCATCATCACCAATTGAATCCAAACAAAGAGTGTACAAAGCATCTGGAAGAAGACTTCCATCTAAAATGACAAGAAAAAAAAATAGTAGTTTTAGTGTTTTACTTTAAATAGAGCATTTTTCAAATTAGTTTAAGAAATCCCTGTCTGATTGTTATAACAAATTAAAGGTGATCCTGAGTTAAAAAAAAAAAAAAAAAAAAAAAAAAAAAATCTGAAATTCATATTAAATTTCCTGAAAGATTACAACTAATGGGAGATGGGAAGGGATTGGAAATGCACTCCCAGCACTAACTTTTTTCATGCCTCTTTGACAAATTTTGCCATTTTTTCGTGATATTTTGATGAAATTTGCTGTTTTTTGGCAATCTTTTGGCAAAGTTTGCAGTTTTTCACAATCTTTTGATGAAACTTGCCTTTTTTCACAATCTTTTGGATAAAATTTGCCATTTCCCTCATTTGATCCTTAGACCAAATTTGTTGATTTTTCACAATTCTTTGATGAAATCTGTCGTTTTTTCAATATTCTTTGTCAAAATTTGGCATTTTCCCCATGTTTCGCTAACAAAATTTGCATTTTTCCTGTGATCCTTTGACAAAATTAGCCATTTTTCTTTAAAAGATTGAAGAAATTGATTTTTTTCGGCTAACATTTGCCGAAATTCATGATATATTTTTGTGTCTGAATTTTCGGATTTATGACAGATTTTTTTGACAGAATTTTCAGAAAATTCTGTTCAGAATCACCCATGTCACAAACTAAAAATTTTTTAAATATATTTACTTACTTTAAGATTATCATGCAGATATAATTTTTTAAATATTTCTTGCAATATCTTACTTTTAAGTAGATAAACAGAGTAAACATACCAACATTTAAGGAAGGCTTTATTAATTTTACCTTATTTTTTTAATTAGATTAATGAATCTGAAATTATCATTGTACAAGTACAATTAAAAAAATTAATGTTGACAAGCAGGGTTGCAAAAAACCCACCTACCCTCCCCCCCCCCCCCCCAAAAAAAAAACAGAAGGTTTTTATTGGGTAAAACCCACTCTAAAATTCCCAATAAAACCCACATTAAAGCAAGTTTGATTGGGGTTTTTACAATTGATGATATTATTATTTAACATTCGGCAGCTTTTATATTAGTTTTTTTAACCTTTGTATCTAAAGAGTTACATTATCCTTTCAAAAGAGATGCTTGTACTACCAACTTGACAAAGTAAAAATTGCCAAAATAAAATAATGTGCTTAATTCTTTTAAAAGTTTGTTAATATTATGGGGCGGAAAGCCAAAATTAATATATAGTTAATTATGACACGTTCACATAGATGAAAAATGACAAGATCTTTTATATCAATCAAGATTTTAAAATATAAAATTCTATAATGTAAGTTCTCCAACGGGATAAAAAATTGACTAATACACTTTTGGCCAGAGTTGGTTTGAAAAAAACAACTTATGTGTGTGTGAAAAAGCGGAATGTATTTTTTTTTTTTCCAAAAACCCAAATAAACTTTTTTTGTTGTTGTTTATTTAAATTTGTTTTTTGTTTGTTTAAATCAGGTTTTTTTTCTGTTGTTCTTTTTCCTTAAATACGATTTTCTATGACACAGGGATGCCACTCAGAAAATAGCCAAAAAGAGGAAATTATGCGTAAAGTAAAATTTATGACATTTTACACAACATTTATGCATGAATTTTGTAAACTATACTGTTTATAATAAATTGAAAAATTGCAGCTTTTTTTTTTTTTTTTTTTTTTTTGTAAACTTTTAATTTATAAGAGTAAATAAAAATGATTTTTCTTTAGTTTACAGTATTTTACATGAATTAATTTAATCCAACAACAAATTCAGTGAGGAATTTTATGTATCACATCATTTTAAATCAATTTAAGTAACCCAGCAATAGATTTGATGATTGTTCCAGGAGTAAACAGCAAACATTTGCAAGTTTTTTTCTGCGATTTTTTTTTTATTTGACAAAAATAGCTGTTTTATTTCATGATTGTTTGACGGAAAATGCCGTTTTATTTCGCGATCGTTTGACGAAACTCGCCGTTTTAAATCGCGATTGTTTGACGAAACTCGCCGTTTTATTTCGCGATCGTTTGACGAAAATAATAATTTTATATTTAATTTTGTAATACTATTCATATGAAAATTTAAGATGGTTCCACTCCACCGTAATGAAAAAGTTTTACATGTGAATCCTTAATACAAACATTGAATAACTATTACAGCACATTCTTTTAAAATTCAATTCAATAAAATTGTTCCAGTTCTGGTAAAATAAATGCTAACAAAGTACAAGTATGAAGAAAATATATTCACAGAAGAAAGAAATTTAATAAAGAGAAATACTTTTCATAAACAATTGATAAAATGGTTTATTTACAATTCAAAAAAAATAAAGATTGAACTTGTTCTTAACTTAAAACTTATCTGGTTACTATTCTTTTATCATACTAAATTTTATCGAATAAAATCACTTAAAAAAAATCTTGATATATGTTAATATATATACTATATGACCTCGTATTGTCTAGATGGCACATATCCATCTTGTTTCTCAAAATAGCTACCATATTTTGGCAAGGCTCAGCAGTAGTCTACCACCAAACGTTGCCAGACTTAAAAGATCCTGTTGCTATCCCCCATTGGCTAACATGACTAATTTCAGCTTGTTTTAACTCCATAAATGGCAGTGATGATATATCCAATATTTACAGTATGGGCAGTACAGTACAGGTATATATATATATATTATGCTATCATATGTGGCACAAAAATTACAATTATTGTTAACTGTTTAATGGCAACATCCAAATGAAACGTATCTTATTGGTTACTATGCAAAAGTCTTTTAGTAAGATTTAGGCTGCAGTAAATTGGATTTATTTTTGTCTTGTTCCTTCGCTGCAATTATAAAGCTTCAAAATACCATTATTTTTTTCTGTTCTTTTTACTTAAAAAAATAAAAGTCATGAATTTTAAACTTTTCAGTTTCAAATTAAAGTTATGTATTATAAATGAAATGAGTAAAAGGATTATATTATTATATTTTACATAATTAATGAAATACGAAAAAATGTCACGGGTACAATACTTGGCGATATATTATTTGAACAAGGCTAGCAAAAAAAATACTGAGTTCTTAATTTATCAGCACAGATGTCATATATGCACTACATTAGTGCATTACTTTTCTGACCCAATTTGGTTAAAACTTCATTTTCAAATAGCAGTTACATACATATTTAACTAATTTCTATTATTTAAAAAAAAATAACAAATTTTTAAAAAGTTTAATTATTGTAGAATAAAACAATTTATTTCATTTTAAAAAAGAAAATAAAAGTAAACAATTTATTAATAAATAAATAACAATGGCAGGGTTACCATGTGAGGCACATATAAATGACATTTTGTTGCAAACGCGCCAATGTAGTGCTTATATGATATCTGTGTCTATTTCTCTAACAGAATCTTCTAATTTGGCAAAGAATTGAGCGATTAAAGTAAATGACGAATAAAAGCAATATGATTTAATGCTTAGTATACATTCAAGGGATATCAAACTGGTCGCCCAGGGCGACTAGTAACAGGAATTGTTACAATGTTGCTTATCTTATATTAATAGTATGGACCAAAAATATATATAGTTTAAAATGTTTATTTAAAAAAAAAAAAAAAAAAAAAAAAAAAAAAGAGGGAAAAAAATAAGTAGGATTGACTTCTATCAATAAAAAAGCAATAAATTTTCTGAATTCAAAAAATCTTATTTTGGAACTTTATGTTTCACGGCTATAAAAATACATTGTAAAATTTCTTGTTTCAAGGACTTTCTCTTTAACTCTAGTTTAATTTCAAAGAAAGAAAAACCCATGTACTCCCTTGCAAATTAGCATATGTTTAAATTATGCTTACGTCCTGTGATTTAATAATTTTTTGTAACTTTTGATATGGGATAATCATGAATAAATTTATTCATGATTTTAAAATTTTTGTTATACTCTACATATACATGTTCAAACAATAAAAACCACTTAAGGGAACACAGTACCTTTGAAACTTTTTTTGTCAATTTTGAATACTATAATATATGTGGTAGCACAATACTTAATACAAAAAATTAAATATTTTTTTTAATATAGAACAGCCTATTTTACTAAAAATTAAAAAAAAATTAACTTATTTAAAATTTCTACTACTTTTTTATAAATATAAGCATTTTTGCTTTTTTTTTTTTACAGATTTATTGAAATATACTACAGAAAACTGTGCATGGATTTTTAGATGTATGGGATTTTACATTTAATAAGATTTTTTTCTCTCTTTCATGTATATTTAAAAAATAAAGGAAAAAGAAATTCAACAAACTCCCAATTTAAATAACTTTTAAAAAATTACCTATAAACTTGTATGCTAAATCCAAACACAAAAACATTAAATACATTATAGAGAAGAAGTAAAAAAATTTTCAAGCCAAATTAATCTAAATTAACAAAAAAGCCTTAGTATTTATCGAACAAGCAAATTTTAAAAATATGAATACGGCAAAAAATCAGTTCAAAGTTTTCATTTGTATGGGTAATTGCACTAGATCTATAAAAATTTATAATATCTCATGATATAATTGTCATATAGGTAAAAATTAGGAGTCAAAATATTTACAATTAAAAAAGCTTTCAGTTAATATTAAAAAAAATATATCAATATTTTGGCTGATTTCAAAGTACAGTATCTCTTTAAAATATAAATATTCCTTATCTTAGACAAACTAGGAAGCTTTATCATGACAAATTTTTAAATTGTGCAGAAAAAAATCTTTACACATTCATTTTTCAATCTTCGAAAATATATATCAATTTTGTAATTAAATTTTCAAGTTCTGCATGCTAAACAAACTGCGATTTTTTTTTTTTCCCCAAAAATCCTTCATTTTCATATTTTTGTGATCTTTAAATAAATAACGCTAAAATTGCTTTATTTCAATGCAAAAAAAAGAAAAAAAATCAACACATACAGATTTTAGGAGTTATTTGTCGAGGGAAAGTTACCAAGGGAAGAAAGCTATTTGGATGAGGTTTTTTTCTTTTTTTTTTTTTTTTTTTAAGTGGAAATCTAATGCAATGCACAAGATCTTTACTCCTGAGTATTAGTAATCCTAACAGGGCTGGCACAGGCAACTGTTTTTTAATTCTAACTGGCACTACTTTCTCAAAACAGAAATCCTTAACACCCACTTTGACATTTGCAAGAAAAATATATTTCAAAATTTCGGTAATATATTTCAAAATGCGGGTGACCTGTCCTGAGAAGTTTATAGTTTTAAGTTAAAATAGATTCTCATTTGTAAATTTGCTACACTTAAAAAAGCAATAAAAATTGAAGCCAGTTCAGGAATGATTCAGAGTTTCAAAAAAATCTCTGAAGTTCATGGTAAATTTTGTGAAAAGTTACAACAGAGGGAGGATCCCCTCTATTACTAATTAATTATTTTTCTGTGATTTTTTTTTTTTTTTTTTTTAACGATTTTTTGGCAAAATTTGTATTTTTCTTTTGCAATTTTTTGATAAAATTTTGCAGTAATTCTTTAACAAAATTTGCATTTTTTTCTGCAATTTTTTCAACAAACAATTTTTTTTTTTTTTTTTTTTAATTTGCAATATTTTTTTGTGATATTTCTTATGTCAGAACTTTCAGACTGATAGCCAGTTGATTTTGTAAGTTTTCTGAATTGAATAAATTAAATTTTAAGAAAATTTAGATCATCACTGCTGCCAGTTCATTTCATAAAAAAATATTTCAAAAAGGAATACAAATCAAGCAGTTTTTAACTGTGCTTAAAAAAAAATGTTATAAATGAAATTGATCACAATGATATAATCATATTAAGTTATATACCTGAACTATCTATATTATCCTCAATCCATTTTTTGGTACCATGGTAATTAAACTTGCCACCTCCAGACAACAGAAACAAAAGGTTAAACCTATATAAAATATTTTCAGAACAAAATCAATTAGAATGTGAAATATAATTGTTGAAAATTAGTTAATGAAAAAAACTAATGCATTAAGAACTTATTAAAGAAATAAAAATACAGTGAAACCTCCAAATAAGGGACATTCCGAATAAGGGAGACCTCTATTTAAGGGACAAAATTCCAGTCTCATAGCTGTCCCTTATTTGGAAGTTCCACTGTAAAAACTCCGAATAAGGGACACTTCTATTTAAGGGACAAAATTTCCGGTCCCATAGGTATCCTTTATTCGGAGGTTTCGCTGTATTTTTATATGTATATACATATATATAATTGGAAAGGTATTTTTAATTAAACTTTTCAAAAGGTTTGCTCTATTTTTCCATTCTCCAGAGCAGAGTGTATGTCATAATTTTTTTGCAAAGTAGCTATGCTATTACAAATACAAAATATTTCATAAAAATTATAAAAGACAAACAAACAATTACACATATCAATAGTAAACTAGTTGGATGTGCCAATCCCAAAACTTAAAAAGTAGTTACACATTTAAATACTTTAATATCATTGATTCAATACTATACTAACTTCGATATTCATCTTAAATTTCTGCTCCAGTCAGAGTAAAAATGAATTATGTGGATCATGATATTTATTCAAATCAATAGTTTTACCTATTTCTGTTATCATCAGCAGTTAACAAATAGTTAGATTAGGAGGACATGAAATCTCGTCTCTGTACAAACCAATCGACAATAGAACAACAGGCAGATGTTTTTCAAATTGAGGGAGAATCTGCTTGCCATACCCAAAAAACTTAGTTCAGTTCTATGCACAACTTCAAAACTTTTGGATGGCACAATAATGCAAATGAGGCAGACATTGCGATTATAGTGCTTCCTTCCAGCGGATTTTTTTCAAATTCAGTGAGGGCCTGCTGATTATAGCCAAACACTTACACAAAAAATTTAGTTCAATTCTATGTATAACTTCATACACTGTTCAATGGTACAATATTGAAAATGGCACAAAAATCGCTATTACAACACCCCCTTGCAACAGAATATTTCAAAATTGAAGGAGGACCTGCTTGTCACAGCCAAAAACATGCACAAAAAATTTGGTTCAATTCAATGCATTATTTCATACACTTTTCAATGGTACAATGGCAAAAGATGGACACATACAGACAGACATTTTGTAAAAACATTTTTTGGAATCTGATCCTTAAAATGTGTAAATCCATTGAAAACTGGAAATCGAAAAAAATTTCAATTACAATACTTTCTTCTATTGAAGGTAGAAGAAAGTAAAAATGGATTTTAATTTTAGTATGATCAAAGTGAATATTGTCCTCATAATCAAATCCACATTAATAAATATGAAGTCAAACATTCTTTATAATCCTGAAGTTTTAGATGAACCTGGCAAGTACATTTTTAATGTTTGACAATTGAAAGCGTCAGATCATTAATGACTATAATAAGTTTTGCTTTTTTTTTTTTTTTTTTTTAAATGGGTGTTGTTTGCTAGGTAATTTGAGACATTTAGCAGAAATGAGACTAAATAGTCTTTAGGAGAGTTTTAACATGTTTGGGACAGGAGCTAATTTGTAAAATGCATTCATGGAAGAATATTTTTCTTTCAATCATATAAAAAAATTCAGATTTAAATCAATCTAACAATTATTATACCATTATTGTCATTAATTATTACAACATCAATTAATATTACTTACCCATTATACGTGGGTAAGTCTTTTAATCGTTTTTAAAATCTAAAAAAAAATTTTTGACGGATTTACACATTTTAGACACTGGAGATTTAGAAAAACATATTTTTAGAAAAAAGATTTTGCCGTCCGTCTGTGTGTCTGTAAACGCTCTATCTCCCGAACAAATTGAGATAGAGACTTCAAATTTTGTATGTACTTAGTGTGTAAGAATGGGACGAAGCCTATTTAATTTCAGTAATCTCGATTATTCGGAACTATTTTTTTTCGGACTCTCAAAAAATTCATTCTGATGAAAGGTATATAAAATTTTTTGAAATGTTTTATTTTAAAAAGTGATTGTAAAAGGTAATAACAAATTTTGCATAGAGAATGAAGTCGATCGAATTATTAGTTGCCGAGATATCTGTAATCCTGTTTTCCACATTCTTTGATTTTTCATGACCCTGTACTTCATTCAAATTTCAATTCAAAGATATATTTTAATTGTAAATGAGATGCTTAATCTGACGCAATAAACTGTTAGTTAATAAGTTTATTATTTTTGAAGTTATAAGAATGTTTCTTTTTCGCAATTCAGTACTGCTTGAGTAGTTTGGCGTGTTGTATAATTTGTCAAAATAGATTCATCAGCAACTCATTAATAGAGCATTACTATGCATAATAAAAATATTTAAATACATGTTTAAATTTTGTTTTGGAATTTCAATGCATTTTATAAATAGTTTACAAATGTTTTATTTTCATATATTATATATGCATATATATGATGGGTAAGTATTACGGTGGCCCCCAACAACTAGTTATTATTAGTTATATTATCATCTGTTTTTGCATCATTTTGAGTGGTGTTTGATGCTTCTACAAAAAACAGCAGTCAGTCAGCAATCAACAGGAGTCAGTTTCAATTTCACATTGCTAAATTCAGGAAGTGCTTAGCAAGAGGTATTTTCAAACAGATGTCGAGATGTTTTTAGTGGAGATGTAAAATTTACCGAAAGACTTTGATACAGGAGTCAGCAGGGGTGCCCAGAGAGGGGTTTGGTGACGCAAGATGCGTCATAAAATTTAGTTTTTGGGGGGAATTTGAGAAAAAGTTTATTTGGGGGGGGGGGATTTTTAAATTCTTAATATTTCTTTATTTCTTAATGTAAAAAAAAATTCTTGATTTTTTTTTTAATATCATTTTTAATTTTTTTTTCAACATTTAATTTCCAGGAGAGTTCTTGTGTTTTCTTTTTCTAAATTCTAGATAAGGGCAATAAGAACCCATTCTGTTATACTCAACTCGCTATCTTTTGTAAATCTTGATTCTTTTAATATCACTTTTAAATTTTTTCAACATTGAATTTTTAGAAATGTACCTGTGTTTTTTTTTTTTTTCTCTAAGTTCTAGATAAGGGCAATATGAACTCATTCTGCTATGCTCAAACCGCTATCTTTTGAATGTGCAGTAGATTATAAGTAGAATATATTTTACAATTGATATTTTGTTTAGGGGGGAGGTCAATGTTAAAGTATGATTTTTTTTGGGGGGGGATTTGCGTCATTGGGTTTGGGGGGGATGGTCACCACTGGGAGTCAGAGATATATTAATATAGAATTGTATAGAGATAACTCCTTTTGCTCCAACTGAAACATTTAACTTCAATTTAAAAGGCATTCATTGAAGGTGAGAAAAAGATTTTCAGTGTGTTCCTGCTATTTTCCTTACTATTACATATGTTGATGATATTTTGGTCTTTTTCAGGAAGTTGAAAAAAAAACAGCCTTTACAATTTGAGCTTATATGCTCACTAGATAGAGCTGTCATGAAGTTACACAAGTGGGTATACAGTCATCTTTGTTTATTCAAAGACAGACAAGTTTCAGAATGTACCTTTTTATCTGACACAAATTCTGTTATAAGATTTAGGATGTTATAACAAGCTAAACTTGATAATTTAACATTCACATTTAAAGTAGACTCGCACTAAGACATCACCAAGAGAGATCTCCTTTCCAACATGGCTCACCTTTATGACCCTTTGAATCTTTTGGGTCTAATCACTGAAAGGGCAAAAATTATATTGCGAAGACTATGGTCTCAAAAATTGAGCTGGAGTTATTCCATTTTCAGGATGATCTAAGGAAATGGCAGAAATTTTTAAAAATTTGCTTGGGTGTCAGTCTAGTCAAAGTATTAAGATTATTTTGATTTCAAAGGCTGTCATAGTGAAGTTGTAAGGAGTTAATGATGCACAAGAACATACCTATAATGCAATAGTTTACTTACGTTCGACAAATAGTCAAGGACAAAGGGAATCAAGTTTGTTTTGTAACAAATCACACTTTGGATCTCTGAAGTCATTAATATACTGCATTTAGAATTATAAGCAACATTATTTTTGACATGCCTAGTATCTAAACTGATTGCTGTTCTTCAAGTAAAGTTTAGTCACATGGATGCTTATGATCCGATTCTATTATCATAGCAAACGCGGTAGCGTTTGGTATAATATGTTTAAGAAATAGAAAGTGCAAACAACTTTCTAAAATTTCTGGCGAACCAGTTGAGATACGGCAGTGAAATTTTTTTTAAAAGATAGAACTCGACGAGACGAATAAAATGATAGCATTCAAAAAATTACTGCAGCTTAGAATAGTTTTTTATTTAATTTTTAATGAAAAAATGAAAGCAAAAAATTCAACAAAGTCTTGCTAACGTTTCCGTGGATGGATTAACTTCGTTTTTGGTTTATTTTAATCCTCATGGTAAAACTCAGAACAGTTTTTTTTTTCATCTTTGTATGTTTGTCGGTCGCTGAGAAAATCGAATTTTTGTCTGAAATTTCCAGCTGAACTTAGTCTTTTTCTTATATATTTTTTATTATATTTACTTCTTCTTGTAATTGTTGCACGTAAGTTTAAATGAACATAAAAATAAATAAATAGATTAGATAAATCACGTGAAAAAATACTTATTTGTTGTTATTTTCATGTATCATATTCACTATCTATTTTGACGAGCGAAGTGAAATATTTTTTTTATTTATTAATTTCTCACCTATTTAAGTTAAAAGCTGCCTCTGGCAAAAAGTTTAGTCTCTTTTAAATTTATGCTAGCCACTGTAATATGATACTTTTATTCGTAATTTTATTTACTTGCTTATCTGAAGGTCCATAAGATGAAATGAACAAATTTAGGCAATCAGGACAAGAATTTGCGGAAAAGTTCATTATTATTAAAGTTATTCTGGTGGTGTGTTTGGCGAATAAATCAAAAATGGCGCCGAAAGACCGAATAGCAAATGTTTTTAACCGCAAAAGTGACGTAGCCGTGTTTTTCCATCACGTAATATTTTATTTCAAAGACTGATTTAACACAAGATTGACATTAATATTATTTTTTTTTTTTAATTGTACAAGACAAAAAGATTTGTAAAATTATTAAGTACAAACGTTCATACCAATACTTTTCACAGTTATTATTTTATGAATAATTAGACATGAATGGAAAAATCTACAGGACAATTAAAAGATAAGCGTAAAAATATGGTTTTACATTTATTTGAGCCTTTGAGATGTAAGGTAAGGGCGTACCGGTAAGAAATCCTGTTTGGCGCAACACAAGAGCGGTGAGTCGAGCGCTCCATGATGATTCGGACGTGAGAATATGTCAGCTTTTTTTTTTGAGGGTACGTTAAATTATTCTTGGTCAATTAAATTATTACTTATTTTATGAATGTCTGATTAATATAAATATGTTTGCCAAAGCTTGGTGCTATTTTGGCTTCAAAAAGGGAGGGTATGATGCCAAAATATATAAATAGCTCTGAAAACAAACCTGATGAACTTTAATTTTTGTTTTCGCACGAATTTTTTCTGTTTCTATATTAAAATGCGGCACAAATGTCATATATGAATCACATTAGCGTTAGTTTTTTTCTAAAGCCAATTTGGCGAAAATCTCGTTTTGGGATACCAGTTACATACCCGGTGTCCCAAAAATGACTGATGGATTTTAAAATTCAATGACTTGCAAACGGTGACAGCTATTAAAAAAAATTTGCAGGAGGGTTATGTATAATGTCAGGAGTTTTTTACCGTAACTTTTTATTTTAGTTCGAATTTCAAAAAATAGATGGCGCTGATAGCGATTGAAGGCCAGGTGATCACTGTTGAGTGAGGTCAGTTTCAGCGTCGACCTGGGCTTCAATTGCTGTCAGCGCCATCTATTGGTTGAAATTCGAACTAAACTCAAAAGTTACGGTAAAAAATACTCCTGACATTGTACATAACCCTCCTGCAAAAAATTTTTAAATAGCTGCCACCGTTTGCAAGTTATTGAATTTTAAAATCCATCAGTCATTTTTGGGACACCCGGTATATATTTTTTGAAAGGTAATAACAATAAATAAAAAAAGGTTTGTTTAATAGAACAAAACAATTTATATATTAAAAAAAAGAAAAAAATATTTATTAAAAAGTAAATAACAACATCCGGGTTGACATATCAAGCAAAATAACGACACTCTGGATTCAGTTAAATACTCCGATGCGCATATGACATTGGCATCAGAAAAAAAAATTCGCCAACATGGTGCGTATATATGACATCTGTGCCAAAAATGATACCTATTTTATTTATATTACGTAAGGTGCTACTTGATTATCAGGTCGACCAATTTCACCAATTTATAGAAATCTGACAGGAAATGTCACCCTGTTCTTGCCACTTTCCAGCCATATCTCCATTTCTATAGTCAATCTATCTTTATTTATATTAACCTAATTACATTCATCCTATTTTTAAAGTTTATTCATTTATTATAACCTTTACAGTCTATTATTTACCTTTTCATTCAAATACCACTTTTACTTTTTCGTTTAATAAGTTTCCTTTTATTAAATCTGTTAACTTTATTAATATCTCTTTATTAAAGTTCTTATTCATATAAACAATAGTTATTTAACTTACCTTACATTTATTTCCAACACTTTTTACCTTTTAAAACTCCCGGCTTGTTGTTGTTTTCCCGTCGTACTTCGTATGCAATCGGAAGCTGTAATGACGTGTTTCTTTACCGTCACAAGGTGACGTCATTTGTCTATCGCTCATTTCCGGTATGACGTTTCGTCATGATGGTTTCTCATTTGACCATCGCTCCACCTGCCCTTTTGCATGCGTAATAAGTTTCTTTTAGTTTCCCTTCTAGTATAAATACTTCGACAATAGCTTAGATCCTTGTCTTAATGTTCCAGTATGAAGTGTTTACGTTCGTCTTGTTTAGTTTGATAATTATGATTTAACTTTTTGCTTTAGTTTCATTTATGTGGTTGTCGAAGTGCCGTTGTTTAGTTTTGTTAAATGTTTAGTAAAACTAATTTTATTTGAGACCGAGAAGCAGAAGTGTGGTGTTATCTCTTTTGATGTTTTCTCCACTTTACTGTGAGCGATGTTAAAGGCTAAAGTCCGTGAAGAAGGGCCGTTGTATTCGAGCCGAGTTTTGAAAGCTTCTCCGTGTTTACGTATGAAGACTGACAGCTGGTGAAGTGGGGAAAGTTTTATGATGATAACATTTATTTAGTCAGTAGTTTTACTCAGGTGCACTACTGCTCTTTTGAATCAACATTATGGCTACAGATCGTCAAGCAATCAGATGTAATATACCTTGTTTACCGAAGTATAATTTTTGCCTGCCATGAAGTCAGTTTATTTTGTTTCCTGTTTTAATTGTTTAATATATTTAAATACCTTTGTTAATTATATTGTTTTTATCTTTATTTCTTTTTAAATAAACGTTAGTTTGTTTTTAACTTATTTGTATTTATTTCATCAACATACAGTATTTTAGTTATTTAATTTTCCGGACTTTAACTTTTTACAGATTTAGGGACTAAAAGCAAAAGCTTTCATTGTGCTAATTAATTTTAATCTCTGCTAATCTTTAATATTCAAAATTTAAATCCGTCAAGGTTATGAGCCCGTCCCTAACCTGATTTCCTTTTATTAATTTAAAATATTAATGAGTTATAATTTTTTTATTAAATAGAAATTAATTTATAATAGTTAAATGTAATTTAAATCTAGCGTTTTTCTTCCATTTTATAAATAAGTTTTTAATAGATATTTCTTTCTTAAACTTTAGTTTATTGTTTGTATTTGCCATTTTTTTAACCCTTAACGATATCGTAGTAAACGCTGCTTCCATCGGCATTTAGCGATGTTTTGCGATGGGGGGGCAGTTAATTTATTATATTTTGTTTAGTTTTTAATTAAATTTCATAGTTAAAAATTACTTTTATTTGGTTTTTGGATAAATTGCATAAGCTTTATTTAAATTTAACAAATATTTTTTAAATGATATAGTAATTCTATGAATTTTTATAAAATTTTTATGAACTTAGGTAAAAATTTAACTGACTTTTGTTACTTTAATTTTTTTTTGTTAATCTAATGTAACTTTTGAAAATTTTTAAGGAATTTTATTTAAATTTAAAGAATTTTGGTGGATTTTTGATAGATATATAAAAAAAATTTTTTGCAATTTAGAAATTTTTTTTGTAAATTTGAGGTAAATTTAAAATTTTCTGACTTCATGGCATATACTTCTTACTTTTCCTTGCCTGATGGAGATGCTGGCCTTCCTAATGCCTGGAGCAGTTTCACTGAAGGAGATTCAAGATTTTTGTGTCAGCCAAAGGGTTGTTGTGATGAAAAATGACATTTTATTCAAGAATTTCAAGTCATTTTCGGTGAGTGCTGGCCTCGAGTTCCGGGTACTGTTTCACAGATGGAGGTTCAAGATTTTGGAGTCTGCTGTGTTGGTTGTGATAAAAGATGATATTCGTATGAATTTCAAAGTCATCTTTGAAAGAATTATACCAGTTGAAGGTGGTTTTTGGCAGTGGTCCGCGTACTGGGCCATTGCAGTTTGATTCTTGTTGATATATTGCAGTGATATCATTGCAGTTTGATATTTTTAAAACAAGATTTAACTTTTTCCTGGTGTGACTTCAATCCGGAACTTTTGTGTGATAGTAAGCCTGGACTCATCTTCAACTATTGCCAGTGTTTTTGAGTGGCTTGACTTATCTAAATCTCCAAAAGTGTATTTTTTGAACTGTCATTGTGAATGCAGTTTTTTTTGCTGGGGATTTGCTGACTGGTGTCAAGAACTTGCCATCTGAGGTTAACGACTTGCTGGCTGAGGACTTTACCTTCTCTGCTTTTGGTGGTCTCTACTGGAAATGACTTTTCAGCCTTGCCTCATGATATTCTTGGTGTAAAACTTTTTAAGAAGCTTTTGAAGAGTTTAGTGTGCTCCATCAATGTAGCTGCAGTCAGAACTTTGCATCTTTTTCAGTATATATATTTGTTGTGTAAATTTTAAAATATATATACATTGTTATGCAAATTTTTTTTAACATGAAATTTTTGATTTTGGTCCATCCTATTTGGAGTTTAACTTGTATTTTGATGATCTTTTGAATCATTAATGAATGAAGTCTCATTTTTTAAATATTATTGTGGCATAGTGAGCTGATGTGAATGAAGTTTAATTAATGGAGCTTAATTTAAATTTTTACTGTGACCTTTTTGAGCAATTTTGAATATTTTAAACTTTAATAAATAAGTATTTAAACTTAACTTTAAAAAAAAAAAATAAACTTAACTTTAAAAATCAGGGCGAAATCATAATTTTTTAAAGCATTTTTCTATATTTTTGAATAGTTAATTTTTGTCAGGTTTGGAACGTATGTTCCGGGGTATTAAAGTTTGCCCAATTTTTTGCCTGACATGGATAACTTAGTTTTATTAAGTTCTATTATTTTCATTACAGTTAATTTCTTAAATGCTATATCTTGACCCTTAAATTTTATAAATATGGATAGTTAATTTTTATAATACGCTTTTCTAAATAATATATTTTTTCTTTACAGTCAGATTTATTTACTATCAGTTATTTCAGAAGTTTGTGGGGTTTTACCGTGCTTTACCCTCAATTACCTGAATCTTGATAGTTTATAGTTTATTAAGTTTAGCTCTGGTCATATTTTATAAATTTGCTTACAAATCAGTTTAAATGTTTTAAATAGGGGTCAAGATTTTCAATTAAAAGCTTATAATATACTGCTTTATTTTGAAATATTGCTGAATTTGTTTTTTTTTTGAATAATTAACTATACTCATTTAGTCTTGTATGAGGCTATATAGAGGATTAGTTGATTTGAGAAATTATTGTTCTGTAATATATTGGTTTTTCTACTGTTTTGATTTTCAGTATTACAGATACTGTTTTATAATAAAAATTGAATTTTTGCCCTGATACAGTCTACTTTGAATATGTATTAAAGTTGCTTATATTTCAGCTGAGTAATTGATTCTAAAGAATCAATAAGTCAATTTAAGCTGCTGTTTTTGAGCTCATGACAAAGTATCATGCCATTTTCTTCAAATACTTGAAAGTATAGCCATTATTTTTAGATCTTAATATACATTTTTGATTTACAGTTAATTCTTTTTGAACTTTATTTTGAAAAAGGCTATTTGAAGATTTAACTATAAAACCTGTTTAATTTTGCCTAAATTTTAAGAGGTTTGCTTTTAAAATCTTTTAGATATTATGTGCAAGATATAAATCTTCACATGTCATTTTAATCCCTATGTAATTAAAGTGGGATTTAGTTAAACCTCATTATGGCATTTTTAAATTTATTTTTATTTAATGTTATATAATTTGAAATAGTTTAATTTTATGTTTTATATTTTTTAAAATAGTTTAAACTTAATTTCTGATGTTGTATAATTTTGAATTATTTTAAGCTTAATTTAAAATGCTAACCATGTTTTAATGCCCTCTATTAAATTGTTTTCATGCATTTGGATCTGGGGTTATAAGACTCAATTTGAATCCAATATTGCTGGAAATGGAATTTTTTGAAGGGGGGAACTTTTGGTTTGGCATTTAAAACTACATTTTATGAATTTTAACATAAAATATTTTCTTTATAATAGTTATTTTGAAATATTTTTTTTTGGCTGTTTGTACTTTCAAGTTTAAAAGAGACATGAAGAATGGGTCGTTAAACTTCGTTTTTGGATGGATTTTGGTAAAATATTAAGGTTTTGAAGAAATATTTTTCTATTGTTAAATTATTTTAGTCTTGTTATACCCTGGAAATGTGTTAGTCATGTTTTTTTTAGCTGACCTTTTTCTGACCATTCTCTGGTGTAGATAGAAATTTTTTTTTGCCAGTTCAATTTTTGAGAATTTGGATCAGTTTAATATTTTTAAGATTCAAATTCATTTGAATTATTTTTTTGGCAAGTGGTTCCTGTATTGGGAAAATGTAGAGAAAAGGAAGCTTTAAAGTTTTGTCCTAGGTCAGTTTTGATAAGGTCAGAGATAACTGGTTCTAAGTTGCTCATGAAAGTAGGAGTTAAAAGAACTTGAAATTGAGAAGTTTGGTTGACTTTAAAGTCATTCCAGGGGTTTAAGAGTTTTTGTCGTGGTAGCTGTTATTTGAATCATGGGCAGTCATTTAGAGAGATGAATTGCTTTTAGCTGAAAGTTAGAATGCTAAATTTTTTTAAATCAAGTTAAATTTTTAAGGGTCGGTTCATGTAACTGTAAGAACCGGATACCTATTTTTACTTGATACTCTCTCCCGCTTTGAATAGATCTGATCATCTACCCCCTTAAATTAAGAATAACTTCGTAGCTAAATAGAATTTTTTTTTATACTGATTTTAATTGTGTTAGATGAGAAACTTTTTGAGACTGGGTTTTAGTTTTGTCCTCAAGAGTTGCCTCGAATCCGGTATATCTGGGTGTATATGTAGAATGTGTGTGGTGTGTATGAAATCCTGTGGCCACAGGTAGGTCCCGGAGCCTTGAGTATGTGCGTGCCTCGGCATTGGTGCTGCTTGGGCTGGGATCCTTGGATTGACTGTTTGGTACTCATTCGATTCAGGGATTTCAGCATGTTTGTAAGGTTTTTTTTTGAAAGAGGTCAAACATCAACAGCTTATTATTCTTTTGTTGCTCGTTTATATTATAAGTTTTCTGGATCGCTGGATATATTGAGGATTGGAGATTTACTTCTTGAGAAATTTTTTTTTTGTATTTGAACAGTATACTACAGTAATTTATTTTTGAATTTTATTAATTTTTATGGGTAGGTTTTGATAAAGGGCCCTATTGGAATCTACCTTTTTGTTTATCTTGCTTGTCTAGTATTTTCTTGGGGAATAGTTTAGAATGAGAGAGGATGAGTTATTGTCATCTTTAAAAAGTATGTACTGCTTAGGATTTGTTGAGGCTGCCACACAGATAAATGTTTGCAAAATTGTACAAAATTTATTTTAAATTTTTTCAAATATGGATTTTTGCAAAGATTGTATTTAAGTTTTTAACTGTAGCTTAAAGATTACCTTTTTTAGATGGATGCTTACACTAGCAGTTCTATTTGTAATGTTAGGAACTATAAGATTTTCTAGCTTCAATTTTTAAAAGTTTTTAATGTTGATCATTGAATTGATATTTTTGATATAATGAATTGCAGCATGTATAGGGTATTTAAGAATTAACTTTTGGGGGACTGAAAAAAATGAAGTTTGTACTAATATTTGTTATTTGTAATCTATGTGTTATATGTAATTTTTGTATTATATATGTGTATTTTTATGTTTATGATTTATAATGTTAAAGCAATATCTGACTTGGCGATCTGGAGTGTATTTTCTATTTTGAAGGTATTCTGCTTAAGGTTTTAGTACATTTTTGTTACAGGTCATATAATCTTTTTTTTGATAGGTTGTGGAGATGGTGGATGCATATTTATTTTAGGCTCTTGTAGAACCAGTACGTCTATGGTTGTAAGATCATGTTTCTCGGTGGTTCTGTGAGCATTTGCTCTTTTTTCAGGCCGTTCAAGTGTCAAGAGGGGGGGCTTTTGACAGGAAATGTCACCCTGTTCTTGCCACTTTCCAGCCATATCTCCATTTCTATAGTCAATCTATCTTTATTTATATTAACCTAATTACATTCATCCTATTTTTAAAGTTTATTCATTTATTATAACCTTTACAGTCTATTATTTACCTTTTCATTCAAATACCACTTTTACTTTTTCGTTTAATAAGTTTCCTTTTATTAAATCTGTTAACTTTATTAATATCTCTTTATTAAAGTTCTTATTCATATAAACAATAGTTATTTAACTTACCTTACATTTATTTCCAACACTTTTTACCTTTTAAAACTCCCGGCTTGTTGTTGTTTTCCCGTCGTACTTCGTATGCAATCGGAAGCTGTAATGACGTGTTTCTTTACCGTCACAAGGTGACGTCATTTGTCTATCGCTCATTTCCGGTATGACGTTTCGTCATGATGGTTTCTCATTTGACCATCGCTCCACCTGCCCTTTTGCATGCGTAATAAGTTTCTTTTAGTTTCCCTTCTAGTATAAATACTTCGACAATAGCTTAGATCCTTGTCTTAATGTTCCAGTATGAAGTGTTTACGTTCGTCTTGTTTAGTTTGATAATTATGATTTAACTTTTTGCTTTAGTTTCATTTATGTGGTTGTCGAAGTGCCGTTGTTTAGTTTTGTTAAATGTTTAGTAAAACTAATTTTATTTGAGACCGAGAAGCAGAAGTGTGGTGTTATCTCTTTTGATGTTTTCTCCACTTTACTGTGAGCGATGTTAAAGGCTAAAGTCCGTGAAGAAGGGCCGTTGTATTCGAGCCGAGTTTTGAAAGCTTCTCCGTGTTTACGTATGAAGACTGACAGCTGGTGAAGTGGGGAAAGTTTTATGATGATAACATTTATTTAGTCAGTAGTTTTACTCAGGTGCACTACTGCTCTTTTGAATCAACATTATGGCTACAGATCGTCAAGCAATCAGATGTAATATACCTTGTTTACCGAAGTATAATTTTTGCCTGCCATGAAGTCAGTTTATTTTGTTTCCTGTTTTAATTGTTTAATATATTTAAATACCTTTGTTAATTATATTGTTTTTATCTTTATTTCTTTTTAAATAAACGTTAGTTTGTTTTTAACTTATTTGTATTTATTTCATCAACATACAGTATTTTAGTTATTTAATTTTCCGGACTTTAACTTTTTACAGATTTAGGGACTAAAAGCAAAAGCTTTCATTGTGCTAATTAATTTTAATCTCTGCTAATCTTTAATATTCAAAATTTAAATCCGTCAAAATCGCCAAACTATTCGCCAAATTACTCAAAAGGAAAAATGTTGCCATTAAAAAATTTTAAGTTTAGAAAATTAATGAATTCAGGTTAAAAAAATAAAAGTCATTAACGAAAAAGATTACTTTAATGATGACGTTTAGTTATGACGTCGAGACGTACCAAATATAAAATTCGATATATTCAGGTGATTTCGAACAAAAGAATACTAATAAAAGTTTTCATATTTTAATGCAGAATTTATCAAATCAAACCATAAAGAGATATTTGTAAGATATCGCATATGTGAATAACATTGAAGTATTTTAAATGTAATATTAGAATTTATTAAAGAGCATAAAAATATGATACTTGCGTATTAACGCCACCACAGCAGAAGTTGCGCTAATGTGCCAATAAAGAGCAATCTTGTTCGCACGCGCACAAAAAAAATGGTATCAAAAATAGGCTAAAAAAGTACTAAAATACTAAAAATTACGTCAAAATGAGCACAAAAAAAAAAAAAAAAACACTAAAAAGGCACGAACAAGATCACTCTTTATTGGCGCATTAGCACAACTTCTACTGCGGTGGCATTAATACGAAGGTACCAAAAATATCAATGTTAGCGGAAATTTGTAAGGAGTTAAATGCTTTTTATTTAACCAAATAATGTTGGCGGATACAACCATAAAGTATCTTTAATAAATTATATACTATATTTTTCTCAATTAATATCAAGAGCTATTCGCTTATTGGCATAAAATTTATATTAAATAACAAATGAACAAATAAATTAGTCAAACATTCATAAGAATATAAATAAATCATCGAATTAAAATCATTTGATTACTTAACAAACAAGTGTAGCGGGTTTAATGTCAAGGAAGTGTAACATTTATGTTCATCCATGATTGGCATATAATCTTACAGTTTGTCTATCGTTCTTTGGTCGATGGGATAAATTAAATAGTTATATATTTACTTATAGTATTTTTTATAAAATGAAAGAAAAACGTGCAAGTTAAATGTATCTGATACATGTATTTTTAATTTATGTGTTTTTTAATGAAAGTCATGTACTTTAAATAAAGCTAGTGACAGCTTTATATTTAAAATGAAATTAAGGCGAAGGAAACCTATTTGGCGATTGTTTTGAGTAGCTAAAATAAAAGTAGCAAAATAGCCGTCGGGCATATAAAAAATAAAACAATCAGATCGGAGCTGTTGATGACAGTCACAAGGCTTATGCTGGTATTTATATAGGTATTATAGCAAAATTTGCAACATCTCTGGTGTTAAACTAGGACTCTCGTGGTAAGACATTTGGCTGCTCAGCAGTGGGTATCGAGTTCAAATCCCGTCGGATGTAAGTTCGTTTTATTTAGAAATGCTTTTGTGTTAAATTATTATTCCTTCGGGAATATTCTTATGTTAATTGTTATTCAATTTCTAGAATTTTTCTAGTTGTGAATGTTTTATTTGAGAAATTACCTTGAATATATTTAATTGGTATGGCTTTTAATTCTTTTAATAAAGTTCTGTACTTTTTTCTTTCAAATCCATGGTTTATTTTTCTTATCGTGCATTTTATATAGCAATGCAATGACTTTTATAATTATTCTGATACATCAAAATTTTATGCTGTTGTTATCATTTTATAAATTTTGACAGCAGCAGTTATTTTTCTTTTTAAGATATTAGAAAATCTTCAGTTTTTATCAAAAAATTAAATGACTAGTATTAAAAAATGCTCTGACGAGCACCAAAAAAGGTTAATATGTTTTTAAGTATGAAAAAGGGTTTGACAAGTGCTTCTGTTAATTATTGAGCATGAGGAAGGACAAGGGATCCCTTCTTGGCTACAACTCACTTCAATGCCAACTTTTAAAAAATCATATTTGCGCTTTTTCCATGAAAACAAATCAGTCGCAGTTACTATAAAAATGTATAGTGTAAAGACATAACCAGTAAAGGTGCAGCTTAATTAGACATAAATGTAAGGGAAGACGACACAGTGCCAAAAACCTAGTTCCTGCATCACATTCATGCACTGGCACCAAGCATGCCCTAAGTGTATAATTGCGCAGAAAATTTATTTGTAGTATAGTGCAGAGTGAACAGTGCAGTTAACATCAGGGATGTAAGTGCATGTTATATGCCGTATGCCTTCTGGACTTTTTAATAGAACACCATATACATTATTTCTCAAGAAAGCTTATAGTATACACATTCTAGGGTATCCCTCTGCTTAGAGCATATATCCTATCTTATTTTTACGACTACACCCTGGTTAACATCTAAAGCACGGTGGAAAGTTCTACTAAAGAACCGCAAATTTCTTTCATACGGAAAAAGCGCAAATATGATTTTTTAAAAGTTGGCATTGAAGTGAGTTGTAGCCAAGAAGGGATCCCTTGTCCTTCCTCATGCTCAATAATTAACAGAAGCACTTGTCAAACCCTTTTTCATACTTAAAAACATATTAACCTTTTTTGGTGCTCGTCAGAGCATTTTTTAATACTAGTTGTTTTAGTATGAATTAAAATCTCACTTGAAAGGAGGCAACTTTGTAATAAACAGAGTAAAAAAAATCAACAATTCATTTTCAGATGTGCAGTTGAGACATGTAGCATTATTTTAGAAACCAAGCAGATCTCTCATTGGGATACATTATTTGCATAAATTACTAAAGAGTTCTTTGTAATGGACAGATTCAGTGGTCTTGTTTGTGAATATTCTAACTTATCCAACCATGACTATTAGAAGGAATTTTAAAATTATAAAGAATTTGTTTTAATGACTAATTTGAATTTTTGCTACTGTTGTTGATGACTTTTTTTAATATTAGTAGTGGTTTCATTAAATTTTGTTGAGTTCTGAGTTTTGTAGATTTATACATAACTTGAAAAATCCAACAACAAGGAAGGTAGGTAAGGTGAATGATGAAATAAGAGATTCATATAATCTCATGTTAATATCAATTCCATTTTTTTATACATAAAATTAAAAAATAAATTGAATTAATTCAGCCATGGCAAAATTCTTTTTTTTTTTTGGGGGGGGGGGGGTTGACAAAGGCAGTTCTTCAAGTTGGCAGTCATAACATCAAAATGTTAATAGGGAAATAAACCCATTGTAATTTTAACAGTACTCAAATTTTTAAGAGCTTGAAATTTACTTTTCAAAAGGTGGGGAGGTAAGTATATTGCATCATTTTTAACCTCTTTCACATGCATGCCCTCTCATGGCAAAAAAGTTTTTTATGTCAGGGAGTCAGAGACAGGCACTCCGTTTGATAAAGGAGATTAAACCCTGCCACCTCATACCTCAATAGAAACCAAATGAAAAATTTTAATTCATTAAGTGTCCATTGAAGCTATTTATTAGCATTTATCATATGGTTGCCAGCAATTGGTCTTTCATTTTCTTTGACTTTCCTCAGCTTATTTATTTCTTTTTCCTTTGACATTTAATTTCACTATCTCATTTGATTTTTTCTAAAATGTTTACTTTTTTCATGTATAAATATGATTTTCAGAAAACTACATTGACCCACCATACAATAAAATTTTATATTTTACTTGAGGTAAAAAGAAAATTGTTTTATTTACTTTGGAAAATATATATGATGATGTTTTAATCCTCTAATATCCAAGGAAAAGCAGACATGCTACAGGCTCAGCAAGAAAAAAGCTGAACTTTTACGGCTTCACAGACTTTTGGTGAAATTTGCATTTTTCTGCAATTTTTTAATGAAATTATCATTTTTCTGCGACCAATTGACGAAATTCGCACTTTTTCTCCCACAGCCTTTTTAATGAAATGAGCATTTCTCCAAAATTCTTCAGTGAAATTCCTCTTTTTTTCGTCAAAATTTGCGTATTTTCCGCGATCTTTCGTCAAAATTCGTGCATTTTCCGCGATCTTTCGTCAACATATGCGTGTTTTCCGCCATCTTTCGTCACAATATGCGTATTTTCCGCGATCTTTCGTCAAATATGCATATTTTCCGCGAGCCTACGTCAAAATTTGCATATTTTCCGTGAGCCTACGTCAAAATTTGCATATTTTCCGCAATCTTTCGTCAAAATATGCGTATTTTTCGCGATTTTTCGTAAAAATTTACGTATTTTCCGCGATCTTTCGTCAAAATTTGCGTATTTGCTGCGATCTTTCGTCAACATGTGTGTATTTTCCGCGATCTTTCGTCAACATATGCGTATTTTCCGCGATCTTACGTCGAAATTTGCATATTTTCCACGATTTTTCGTATAAATTTGCATACTTTCCGCGATCTTTCGTCAAAATTTGCGTATTTTTCGTGATCTTCTGACAAAATTTGTGTGGTTTCCGCGATCTTTTGTCGACATATATGTATTTTCTGCGATCTTTCGTTAAAATTTGGGTATTTTCCACGATCTTTCGTCAAAATTTGGGTATTTTCTGCGATCTTTCTACAAAATTGGAGCATTTTCCGAGATCTTTCGACAAAATACGATTATTTATCACGATTATTTGACAATATTAGAGTATTTTTCCGCAACCTGCTCACAAAAGTCGTGTTTTCCCAGCAATTTTTTGACGAAAATCGCGTTTTGTTCGCGATCATTTAACAAAAATCGTGTGTTTTCTCGCGATCCTCTGAAGAAAATAGTATTTTTTCTGCGATTGTTTGAAGATTTTATAGTTTTTTTCGATCCTTTGGAGAAATTTGCCTTTTTTCTGCAATCCTTTGAAGAAATTTTCTTAATTTAGTGCCCTTTGACTCGCGTTTTTGTTGTAACACATCGTTACTCCCCCCCCCCCCCTACATATAAATGTCATCAAATTTTAATGCATATTTGCATTGATCCCAGGGATAATAAAATTCGTCGCCGAAAAAGCGGAATTCCGAGTTTCCGCGGAAAAGTAGCATGTATGGAAAAGGGTAAAATTGTGATTTTTATTGCTAATTTATTTTAAATGCTAAAAAAAGATTTTTCAGCAATAAAAAAAAATTGCATATAGTTATGATCTCTGAAAATATTAATATAACTTAATGCTTTTGTTACGTTTGTGTCGAAAAAAAAAATGGCCGCATCCCTGTAGTATCAGCCTACAAACCCTCACCCCCGCATATTGCTGGAATGCATGAATGGACTCTCTGGGGGGATGGGAAAGAAGAAATGAAAATTGACAGAAAAGAGAGCTTTTGGACGGCGTGAGAATCTATCATATTTCTGACCGGCTGCTGTTTGTTTTTGTTTTATTGTTAAAGCTCTCGAAATATGCTGTTATGAAGGCTTAAATATAATTCAATGTATGTATATATTTTTCATTGTTTATGTTAATTATACAAATTTTGTTTTCTAATGAGTGGCATGTGTTATTTGTCTCACATATCATTATAATATCGGGAACCAAACGAACAGGAATTAGCAGCCTGTGACAGCTTTAAAACATGATTATATCTGTATAATTATTTCAATAATGCTTCTATTAAAGTGAAACCTACAACTTAGTGAATGGATGCATCCGGGCATTGACTGAGAAATTTAAATTACTGTTTCATCTCAAATCAACATCTTTTAGAAATTTAATAAAATTTGTAGGGGAAGGGCTCTCTCACACGAAATCGAGCACTCAACCTCAAACTTCAATGTTTCTATCAAAGTTCTCAAAATTTTCCCCGGTTTTCTTAGACTTTAGTTAGCTGGTGGCACTGTTATAACAAAATAAAAAGAGTGGGGATAATTACTTGCACAATCTTCTATTTAAATTTGCATTCATTTTATTTCTATTATTTCCTTTAATGAGAACATTTACTGATATTATTTGTAGCATTTTTATTTGTCATAGCAGATACTTATTTTATGTAAAGTAACTTTAACTATAGTTTAATGTATGTGCAGACAAATGACATATCTGATGTCCTCAAAAATTCATCTATTTTGATTTTCCAATATATTCTGGTGACAGAGAATCTACAAAGTTTTAAATCTAGCACAAACAAATATACTGCATTATCTTTTTTTCTAAACACTCTAAAAACTTTTGAAAATTACAATTGATTTTTGTTTAATTCATAATTTTCAAATTATACAGATTTTTAGATTTCACAAACTTGGGAAAAATAACAAAGAATTTTTAATTATTTTTAAGTATACCTTGGATGGGTTCGAGAATTAGTATAAAGACGTGACAGAAGCCTAGCTAATTCAAGTAAAGCTGCAACACCACTTCCATTTGAATCAGAACCATATGACAATCCCTAAAAGAATGCATTAATAAATTAATGTTTTGCTGAAAATTTCATGAAATTAATATGATAGATAAAATTAAACTTACTGGAGCAATACCATAAGCATCATAATGTGCTACAATTGCAACAGTTGGTAATTGTTCTTCAACACCAAAACCGCAAAGTTTGCCCTGTGGGGAAAAACATGTGTATCATTTTAGAAATTTGTATTATAAAAAACATTTCAATGTATCATTATATTCAATAAATTTTATATTAACTAAGAATTACAAGATGAATGAAAAAAAAAACTATTAGACCAAATATAGTTAATAATGTTCTTCCTAAAATAATAAATCTTATTAGAATTTAATCAAAAGTTTAAAAAATTGGTAGTAGATTAGAAATCAAATATTTTTCCAACTCTATTCCTTTTTGAAAAATCTTAAATATTCTTCGAAAACTATTATACATATATATACAGTCGAGTCTCTATATAACGAAATCCATCGTTCCAGTAAAAAATTCGTTATATAAAGAATTTCGATGTATAGAAAATTATGTTAAAAATCTTATTTAATGCGTAAATTTTGAGCAAATATTATTTTTGATGTTTTTAACTGAGAAATTGAAATGTTTAAAAGTAAATATTAACCTAACATTTTATTTCTTAATTATTTAAGCAGTTTCAAAAAAGAGAACAGACATTTATTTGAAAGCTTAATGAAAATCAAATAGGGAAGACTTGCATTAATTTCAGATGAAAAAATCTGTAATTTTTGTTGTTTTGATTTTAAAATTATTACACTCTCAAAAAAAATGCTTAAATTTTAGCAAGTATATATAAAATTGTAGTTAACATTTTCCTCCGTTTGAAGGCTTCTCTTATGTGCCTCTCATTGATTCTTCTCTAATATGGCTTCTAATAGACTCTGTTTTGGGGTGGTGGAGGTGGGATGAATTCATTGGATTTAAAAAACAAGGAGAGAAGTAATATTAGAAAAAATTCAGCACTGAACGATAAATAAAAATTAGTCATGGAAAATTGATTCGAAGCTTTTATAAAACTGGATAAATTAAGACCAATTTATGAAAAAATTTGTTATATGGAGATAGATATTTCGCTATATAGAGACTGTTTTTAATGTAATCATACGAAAAGGGGACCGTTCCTACAAAAAATTTGTTATATAGAGAAATTCGATGTATGGAGTTTCGATGTATGGAGACTTGACTGTATATATATATATAATAAATGTAATACTCAACAATTCTAGTGATTTAAAAAATGTTACAAACTACTATAAATAATTTTAAAGTTAAAACTTACATAAATTAAAATATTAAGGAAAATTTTCAAGATGTCATTATTAAATAAGGTCTGTAAATATCATGATATTTTCAAACTAGTCAACTCACAGCTGACAGAAAATATTTTCAAGCATAAAATAAAAACAAAAACTAAAACATATTGCACTTAACATGAAAAATTAAACAATATTAATGCATTTCTCTTTCCCTGCTTAAAATAGTTTAAATGAAGAATTTTAATATGGATGAAAGTTCGTTTTATTTTTCATATTCTTTAACATGTTGTATAGTTTAGACCCAACTAAACTAAAATCGAAATAGTAGATTATCTAAATTGGACAGATTTATATATTGGAAAATTTATATTTTGATGGCTGTTCTAAATAGTCTCGCATAATTATTAGTTTGAAACTTAAAAATAAAAATTTCAAACAGAAAGCTTAGAAAAGATATTTGTTTCTTTTTGCTAAAAAAGATACTACCAGAGTCAAAAGTTATTTATCTTATAGAATAACATAATCAATAGCTGAAAAATTCATTTACACTTGTTTTGATTTGATTGAAAATATCAAAATTATCTTGCACAGAGATATTCTGAAAATATTTGCAAATATACAAAATATTAAAAATATTGATATTCTGAAAATATTTGCAAATACACAAAATATTAAAAATATTGATATTCTGAAAATAAAGATTGTGAAAACATCAAAAATCTTGATATTTTAAAAATAAATATTGGATATATACCATTTGATATATATGAACAAACCCCATTATAAAATACCAATTTTGTTAGGTAAAAAATTGAAACTTACAACTTTCTAACATTAAAAAAAAAAAAAAAAAAAAAAAAAATTGTTGCCATCCACTGCATATATGTGCATGAAGTTTCATATTCATTCCTAAAAATTAAACATTTTTAAGCTCTTTTAAAAGTAGAGATTTCCATCAAATATTGCTAAATTTGGTGTTTTAGACTAATGTTTGAGGCTTGAAAATTTAAAGAAGTGATCATCAGTTATCAAACAATTATAATTAAACAGATGAAACTAGTGTTCATTCTAGGTCATTTTTGAAGGGTGCAGCACCCTGCCCTTTTTCAAATTTACAAAATGAACCCTGCCCTTTTTAAAAGTAGTAAAATGCACCACTGATTTTACACAGAGGTTTTAAATAAATATTTTTTTATTCCGTAGTGTTTCTAAATTTGTGTGCCCGAAAATGGTCATTTTTATTATTTTTTTAAGAAAAAGAACATGAAACTATTCAATCATGTTTTAATTTAATTGTATTTTTAATTTTTATATCATAAAATTATTCGAAATTAATTTTACTTGATTTATCATATTTAAAAATAATGTATTTTGCTGCTTTCTTTTTTCCCCTTCTAAAGGAAATGACAATTTTTTTCTTGCAAATGTGCTCTTTTCTGCTGCTGTAGTGCCCATTTTAGTGAATAGCACCATTCCCATTTTATTTCTAGAATGAACACTAATGCAACTATCCAAAAATTCCACTCATGTACAAATGATCCTGTAATTCTGAATTGATTTGTTAATTAGCATCATATGTAAAG
Organism: Maratus speculifer; assembly: GCA_964019185.1. Classification (NCBI taxonomy): domain Eukaryota; kingdom Metazoa; phylum Arthropoda; class Arachnida; order Araneae; family Salticidae; genus Maratus; species Maratus speculifer. Next base: position 292,655,538 of record OZ025294.1, on the reverse strand, counting down.
TGCTTAACACTTGCATATCACAATTGATGCTTTAGCCCCTTACAGATTTGAAATTTTATAATTATTTTCCTAATTCTTTTTTTATTGTTATAGGCACTAGGAGTCTTTAATTTAGTTTTTTGTTTAAAACATTTATCTACATAAGAATTAGTTGATTGGATTACAAAGTCAGAATATAAAATGAATTTTTAATCATGAAAAAAAAACAAGTTATTGAGTAAAAATATATTTCTTTCAAATATGGGGGAAAAAATCTGTTAGTGTTACTGTAGATGAGTGTCAAGTACAGAACTAGGTACAAAAGTGTTTGGGATTGTAAGTTTTTCACTTAAGATATTAAAAGAAAACAAATTTCACACTTTTTGGCAACTTTCAAAAGCAAGATAACAGAACACTAATAAATTAAGCTTTAGATAGTCAAACAATGGCAATTTTTAAGGGAAAAAACAAATTTAAGTACAGCCGGCTCTCGATTAATTCAAACTCGTCGGGACCACAAGAGATGTTCGAATTATCCAAAGTTCAAAGAAAAAAACATGTTTAAAGGGTACTATTACAAAGGAATTTATGTTATAGTATTTTTTTAATTTATTTAGTCTATTATCATTAGAATATTACTTAAAATTAAATTAAAAGATATAAATATATAAACTAATTAAGGAATTAGGAAAAAGCACAATATGAGAAGGGTTGAAGGTATGATTGATGGACAGACGGGGCATTAAAGAAAGCAGGTATCAAATGAATGGTGTTATATGTATACTAGTTTCAGAACAATTCTGACAAAAATGAAAGAAAGTTATTTTAAGGATCTGGAGTCCATAAGGAAGTAAGGAAAAAATTAAAAATTCGAAATTCTCGTTAATTCGAATTAAACAAACTCAAGAGAAAATGAATTCGAATAAATGAAACCTTTTAACGTTATTCTGCCATTGAAAATTTTGGAACTTCATGTCCAGTTTGAATAAAGCAAAGATTCCATTTATTCGATTTCGAATTAACGATAGTCAACTGTATATTTCTAAAGAAATACTGTTAGAATTAATACATGAGCTACATGCAAACTAACTACCATATCCTTTTTATCAAAAAAGACACAAGAAAAAAATAATGAAAAAGCATATGAAATGGATCGCCTCCCAAGTGGAGTGTAATTTAAAAAGATTATGCAATACACAAGAAAAGTCATGTTTGCTATTACAGTTAGAAAAAATAATTCTTGATAAAAATCTAAATAAACAGGACCATAGATATCTTTAACTTTTAAAAGGAGAATTTTAGATTTGTCTGAACACTTAAGAATCGAAAGAATATTCATCAGTTTTCTACAAATAATAAAACATAGCAGATATTAACAATAAATATACCTGTATGCTGACAATCTGTGTGTCAGTTTGAGCCTTTGGTGCTGGCCCAGACACAACTAGTTGATAACCACTGGATGTGATTGAACTTGGGATTTCTATAAAATATATAAATATAAATTAAAAACAATATTAAATATTTCTTAATTGACTTAGTAAAATAAATAATTTAATAGTATTGTAGTGATTACTTCTAAATATAATATGGGAACGCAATAATGCAAAAAAATGTAATAATTAAGAACCTTAATTATCAAAATTCTCCCTAAAATTTGAACTAATAGAAAATAATCCTTTCCACATACACTACAATTGAAATCTTGTGTAAACTTTAGAAAATAAGTTCTTTAGGTACTACTCTATTATCCCGTTGACCCATTTCGCCAAATTTTAAAAATCGCCAAATAGCCAAATTATACACACTGACATAATTTTTATTTTAAATAACGAAAAAACAAATTAGTAAAATATTAATAAAAATACAAATAAAAAAACAAAATAAAAATCCCTTAATGACGTTTTAAACACGCATATTGCATTGAATGCCATTGAATGTAACATTCACGATCATCCATTATTGGCATTTAATCTTATAGTTTGGCGATAATTTTTTGGTCGACGGGATAACCTAGCAGTACCTTTTTTCTTTTTCTTTTCCTGCATAATCTTGAAATGGGTGTAGTAGTAACTTTGTGCTCAATAAAATAAAGCAAAAGGAAAAATACCTTTGAAAAAAAAAATAATAAAAACTTTCTTTTAACAAAATACCATTAACTTTTTAGATCTTAAAGTTATATTAAAAGAAAACAAATTAATAACTGATACTGATATATATGGCAAACGGAACTAATTTCATTTTAAAGTCAATACATTTACTAATTTTAAATCCTGTCTTCAATTCTGTATATCGTAATATAGTAAAACCTCCATAACGGACACTCCCAAAGAGCAGACACCTCTATTTAATGGACAGTTTTCTGATCCCCACTTCCAAAATCTAAATTTTTGTATGTTTAACCTCTGAATAACGGACAGTAATTTTGGCGATAAAGTATGAGAATTTATTTTTAATGAAGAAGAAAAAAGTAAAAAGCCTCTAAATTTGTCAAGGTAATGAGTCAAAATTTTGTGATCACAGTGTAGAAAGTGGGCCAGAGAAAATCTTCCCACTAGTATTAAATTCAGGGGATGGTGCGGAGGGATATTACCTGTCTGAACATCACAATGCCTCTCCAGATGATTTGAGATTTTATGTTTTTAAAAAGTGGCAAAAAACAGCAAAAAATTACATTTTTTTTTTTTTTTTTTTTTTTTTTTTTTTTTTTTTTTTTTAAGATGATTTAGAAAAATCAGAACTATTGACCAGGTTAAAACTTCACATTGAAAAAAAAATTACATGTAACCTTTAAATGCAAAGGGAAACTTTTTAAATATATTTTTATGTTAAACAGTGTATAAAGGTATGTACCATTTTATTTCAATTTTATTGCTTTAAAAATATTTTTAATTTCTGATTAATTATATATTAGAATTTTAGGACATACAAAAGTCAATTAATGAAACTTTAAGCATTTGTTAGCAATTTTTGAATTTGTCCATTACTTGGAGGTTTTACTGTATTAGGGATGAACAACCTATGGCCCGTGGGCCAAAAGTGGCCTGCAATGCCAGTTTCGTTGGCCTGCCAATCCCAAAATAGAGATTAGATTTTTTTTAATTGAAAGCTCACATGCTTTTCCTTAATTTTTTAACTGAGAACTGCTTGTGTTTTCAAAATCAAAAACAATTGCCATCATAGCCATTTGCTCATTAAATAAACATTGCTCAAAAATGTTTTATAAATTAAAAAATAAAATAAAAAAATCTGCAACATCATTTTGAATTCTTTAATACTATTGTTTAATTAGGATTTTTTTTTTTTTTTAGGAAAAAAATTATGATTTAATAAAATAAGATTTACAAAGAAAAGATAAAATTTAAGAAAGCTAATTTTGGGTTAAACATTGCATGATCATAGCATACTACCAGTCAGGGTTGGCAAATTTCGTCTGCAGTGGAAAAAAAAAAAAACATTCAGAAAAATAGGTTTCTTCCACAATAGAATAAATTATTATTCTTTATAAATTTACCATGTAACTTAAAACTTTATAAGATACAACAAATGTCTTCTTGCTATAATCTTAAGTAAATTAATTCCATCAGATCTATGCAAATTTAATTATATGCTAAATTAATAATTACATCAGTTTTTAAACCAAGATCACATGACACCAGTCTAAAGATCTTCAACCATTGGCTAAATGAAGAAAAGAAGTTTTATCTGAAATGCTCAAAATGATTTAAATGTTATCCATTTTAATTTAATCAGCATATTTTTCAGTTATTAAAACTTTTGAAACTAGCAGTAAATAATACAGATCATTTAGCAACAGTAGAATGAAAACTCATTTAAATAAAAGACAGTGCTTTGAATTTACATCAGTTTTACAGTTTAAGGTAATCAGTAATCAGTTTAAGGTAAGTAATATAGTACCATAATTACTGTATTAAAAAAATTCATTAAAATTTTCATTTTCCTTACTACAGCAAAGTATTAATATAACAAAAAAAAATCTTTTAGCAGTAGAGTGCTGCAAGAGTTTTTCAACTTAGAATGGATGGATACAAAATAGAAAAAACTTTCAAGTCCTTCAGAAAGTTTGGAGGGTTTAAAAGCATTTTGGCATACTCATAGACATGGGTGTAAAAATATATGCACCAGCAAGGAGTCTTATCACTAAATTTTGTTTTCTTCACTTAAATTTTATTAGAATTTTTGCAAAAAATTTAGATGACAAATAAGGAATAAAATTTAGTGATGAAAAACAGTCCACTGGCACTTAGATTTTTATACCCCTGCCCATAGATATTTAGAGAAATATAGTCTTTTTAAAGCAGCATTCAGATATGTATGCTAAATACTAATATAAATTATTGCAAATTTGTATATTTACTGTGTTGAGCAATTTTTAATAATGCATTTTTATATGAAAATAATGTACTTTTCTATAAAAAATAAATATTTTGCAGGTAATTTTTCCTCTCTTTTTACATAAATGGCATATTCATGGTTCATACACTTTAGACCAAATAAAATTCAAGCACTTTTCAAGGACTTTTCAAGCACTTTTCAAGGGCTATTTTAATGCACGCATAAAACTGGCTCTAGAATAATATATCATAAAGGAAATAGTCATCATGTTACCTGTGTGTTTGATTATTCATTAGTAAAGATACTTTCTAAATTTTCATCTAATGAAGTTTTATTTGTAATATAAAAAGAGAAAAAGAATTAAAATATTAATTAAAAAGGAAATGAAGATTAAATATAAATTTAGATTAAAATGTAAAATCAAAAGCAACAGTCATTCTGGGTGAAATTTTTTTTTTTCGGATATTCACATTGCATTTTCGGAAAACGGCAGCGGGGAGGGGTATCCACAATTTTCAGATGAAATCGGTGTTTTCCCGTGGTTTTTTTTTATGAAATCGGCATTTTTTTGACGATCTTTAGACAAAATTTGCAATTTTATGCGATCTTTTCTCGAAAACGGCATTTTATCCCCGCGATCTTTTGACAAAATCGGCGTTTTTCCGTGATCTTTTGATGAAATATTTTTTTTTTTTTTTAATGATCTTTTGACAAAATATTTGTAAGCGATCTATTAACGAAATCGACGTTATATCCTCAATCATTAGACGAAATCGACGTTTTCTTGTGGTCTTCAGACGAAATCAGCGTTTTATCTGCATTATTTGGGTGAAATTGCCATTTTTCTGCGATCCACACAGGAAATTTGAGTTTTTCAGCTATCTTTTGATAAAGTTCGTTGACAAAAACACTGACGAAATCTCGTTTTTCCACGAAATATTGACGAAATGTGTGCTTTTTCTGCAATCCTTTCACGAAATTTGCATTTCTCAGCGATTGTTTTTTCCGCGCGAGCAAAATCGTACAAGTTGGCAACTATGCACAACTGATAACCAAATTTCAAATTTTCGGAAGAGGATGCCTTCAATTTTCGGAAATTTCGAACGAGAATCACTCCTGATCAAAAGGAAAAAAAATTGTTCTTGACTAATAAAACTTAGTAAAATATAAGTCCAAATTCAAATTGAGTTAAATTTTTTGCAAATCTTTTAATGTATTAATAACTTCCAGTATTTTTTGCCACAGTTTATATTCCGGTTTTTCAATCCATAAATCATTGAAAACGCACTTTCCTGCCATATTTCTTGACTGATGAAAGAAATTAAAAAATAAAATTGATCGTAAAAATCATATTGTAAAATCCGGAATAGATCACATTAAAACAAAGACACATTCGAAACAAAAACTAAAAGAGACTTGTAAAAGGCACAAAATTGTTGACGTCAAATATCTGGAAAGCACGACTAACGAGCAACCAATTACATCGACTCAGAAAAAAGACCCCAGTGCCCCGCGGAAAAACAAACATATCTTCCTGTTGAAAAAGCGAAGTTATTCCAAAGCTAGTGCATTCTGATTTGTTGTCCTGAGTCGCACTTCCCAGCTGCTAATGTGTAGTAAAAAGTGACTCTCTCCTCTCATCTGGCAGGGGCAAAAAATCACACTTCTGGCTACTGCATGCATCCGATTTTTACAGCCAAGGAAAGATGTCAAAAGGGTTGTTAAGAGGAGAGAAGGAAGTCTTTGGCTGCAGGTGATTCAATGTTCCATTGGGAAAGGAAATATACGATTGTAGTAAATTTTTTAAAAATAAAATGTATGAAGGGTTTTCTTTAGGAAATTTCAAAATTTAAGTACTAATATTTTTTTTTTTTCAGCACTTTTCATTCCTTGAAAATGAATCTTTTTCTTTCCAGCACTTTTCATTCCTTGAAAATGAATACTTTTTTTTCCAGCACTTTTTCTATTTTTTCCAGAGCGTACGAACCATGATATTAATAATTCAAAAACATCCCTCTATGTCTAAAGTTATAAAATCCATCACCCATAAATGTCTGCTGAGCCTAAAGTTTGTCATAAAAAAAAATAACTTATTTTTCCAAAACAATTTTTTAACATTAATTAAATTTTCCAATTTAGATTTCATATAATTATACTTTTAGTTTAATTATTTTACATAGTTAACATACTTTAATTTTGAGCATGTTTTGTTTTCTATTCATTGCTTGCAGTTTCTTCCACTGTCCTGGAAGAAATAGGTTTCTTCTGAAAGAAACCAAACCCTCATACCATTTAGTTAACATACATAAATATTTAAGTTCACTATTAAGATAATAATAAAGATTTACAAGGATAGGACAGAAGTTGTGAAAAGCAGTTTGAGATTTGACATTGAATGACGATAGCATTCCAGTCAGCTAACATACATAAATATTAAAATTCATTATTAAGATAGTATTTAAAATTGTTATGTTTACTTGCATTAGCAAAACAAATTTTCTTAAATAAAAATACAAAAATAAATAAAAAAGCAAACTATTCAATAATTTTTCAGTAACAGTCAAACAAATTACATTAAAGAGGAAATTGAATGCAAGATAGCCTAAGGCAAGTCAACTGATATTAGATATAAAGTTGTGTCAAATAGACCAGACATTTGTAAAACCAATAGAATTTTTTTTAACTATAATCAGGGGTGATTCTGGATGAAAATTTTTTTTCGGAAATTCGCATAGCATTTTCGGAAATCGGCGGGGGGGGGGGGGGGGGGTCGTGAGTTCCCCCCCCTCTAGCAATCTTCGGACAAAATCGGCGTTTTCCGCTATCTTCAGACGAAATCAGCAATGTTTAGCAAAATCGGCGATTTATTGCGGTCTTTTGCCAAAATCGGCGGTTTTTCCGCGATCTTTTGTCGAAATCGGCATTTTTTCATGTATTTTTTTAAGTGAAATCGGCGTTTTTTCGACGATCTTTAGACAAATTTTGCTTTTTTACGCGATTTTTTCTCGAAAACGGCTTTTTATACCCGCGATCTTTTGACAAAATCGGCGTTTTTTCCGTGATATTTTGATGAAATCGGCGTATTTTTTTCAAATATTCTTTTAACAAAATATTTTTAAGCGATCTTTTATCGAGAACGGCGTTTTTTTCCGCGATCTTTTAACGAAATCGGCGTTATATCCGCAATCTTTAGACGAAATCGGCGTTTTCCCGCCGTCTTCAGAAGAAATCAGCGTTTTATCTGCGATATTTGGAGAAATTGACGTTTTTTCCGCGATCCGCACAGGAAATTTGCGTTTTTCATGGATCTTTTGACAAAGTTCGTTTACAAAAGCATTGACGAAATCGTCGTTTTTCCACGAAATATTGACGAAATGTATGCTATTTCGGCGATCTTATCACGAAGTTTGCATTTCTACACAATTGTTTTTTTCCGCGCGCAAAACCATACAAGTTGGCAACTATGCGGAACTGATAACCCAATTTCAAATTTTCGGAAGAGGATGCCTTAAATTTTCGGAAATTTCGGAATTTTCGGACGAGAATCACCCCTGACTATAATAGAACTATTTTCTATATTTTAAAATGATGTTACTTAGTTATGATTATCTGAAGAGTGTTCTTTAAAATTTGCATATGTTAACTCATCAATAGTTATTATACTATTATTGTTACAATGTTAGATCCCAAACTATATTTGTCATTTAATTTTTCCATCTAGGTTATAAAAATAGTTACACTGTAAAAATGTACCTTCTGCAGCAGATTTAGGTTTCTGTTGAAATGGAGATGTCTGCTCCATGCTATAATAAATATCCAATATTTCTTCTGTTTCATAAGTAAAATAAATGGGTATAGTTACATCATCTTCTAACATATGCTTTTCCAATTCCATAATGACCTATTTTTTCAAAAGAAAAAAATATTTTAAAAAAAAAAAAAATCTAAAAGCATGTCTCAGGCCCAGTGTTGAATTCAGGCATTTTTCTTCGGGAGGAACTTCATTGGCTCCAGGGGGAGGGAGGCTGTACTTTTTGACCATTGAAGAAAACGCAAAATTTCAAATTTTCCAAGGAGGAGATTTCATCGTTCTGGGGAGGAGGATGTCCCCCCAGGCCACCCCCTGAAATCAACACTGTTCAGGCCATACAAAATATATATATAGATATGAAAATTGCATGAAAAAAATTGATAAACATCTACATTTTTATTATGAAAATAATGAATTCAAAAATACATTTCATGATTTATAATATTATTTCAGTTATAGTAGTCTAATAACTATTCATGTGATATATTTGATCCTGTAGCTACAATCTACATGCCCTTTTCTTTTTACTTACTCATCATATGTAAATGTTGCAATCATTTTAAAAATAAAATTGACAAATTTACACATTTCAGACACTGGAGATTCTGAAAAAATATTTTTAGAAAAAAATTTTGATATCTGTGTGTATGTCAGTATGTCTGTTCATCTACCTGTAAGTACACTATCTCCCGAACAAATCGAGATAGAGACTTAAAATTTGGTGTGTATTTAGTACATTCTGATGAAAAGTACATAAATATTTCTTAATTTTATTATTATTTTAAGTAGTGGCTGTAAAACACAATAAAAATATATACATTTTGCAAAAAGAATGAAATTGATTGGATAATTAATTGTTGAGATATTTATAATCCCATTTTCCATACTTTTCTATTTTTCATGACCCTGAATGTCATTCAAATTTCAATTCAAATGTATATTTTAATTGGAAAGGAGATTTCATCCGAGTCAATACACTGTTAGCTAATAGGTTTATCATTTTTGGAGTTATACGGATGTTTCTTTTACTACTTGATTATTACATCAACCAAAAAATTATCACCAAACTATAAGATTAAATGCCAACAATGGCTAGCTGGTAAAAATTGCCCAGGCCAGGAATTGAACCCAAATACCTGGCTTACAAGGTCAATGCTTTACCTGTTAAGCTAACTGGGCGATTCCTGGCCTGGGCAATTTTTCGCTCAGTTGGAAATATTCAAATCGTATGATAAATTTACCAATCAGTTTGATTGGTTAAAATAATAGTATATCTACGTATCCATCGTTATATGGAGTTCCATTACCTGCAGTTTATTCTGCCAAGCTGTCTAAATGACAGACCAGATGTTATGACCAATAAGGTTATCTGTGTGAAAAATCCCAGCCGGCTATCGCCCAGTTAGCTTAACAGGTAAAGCATTGACCTTGTAAGCCAAGTATCTAGGTTCGATTCCCGGCCTGGACAATATTTCGCTCAGTTGGAAATATTCAAATCGTATGATAAATTTACCAATCAGTTTGACTGTGTTAAAATATTAGTATACCTTCATACATTATTCAGACTTAGGATTAACAGCGCAGTTAGTGTTGGTGCGTTTAAAAATTGTTTATATTTTTTTATCATTTATAATTCTTTAATTTCTCTATATCATTTTCTGAATGCCAGAAATGATAATTTAAGCAAAAATAAATTGAAAGTTCGGTAAAAAAAAAAATCAATAGAAATAGCCTGTTTGGATAACTGGAAGTTCGGTTAATTCGAGTTCCAATAATTGACGCTCTAATGTAATTCTACTCTTTATTTAATGATAGGCATTTCATTATAAAGTAAAGTAAAAAATATTTTTTAAGTATCAGCTTTGTGAATTCAAAGTTCTTTTCATTAAAATAGAAGCAAAACTGGCAACCCTATCCCATACTCACTACCCACCGAAGTCTAAAAATAGATTTTTCCCCTTTCTCACTCGCTTCCCGAAGTCTAAAAATAGATTCCCACATTCTTTTCTGGTCTGATGTAATATTTTTTTTTTTTTTTCCACTTCAGCGATCTTTTGACAAAGTTTGTTGATGAAATCGTTTTTTCACGAAATATTGACGACATGTGCGCTTTTTCGCCGATCCTTTCATGAAATTTGCATTTCTTCACGACCGTGCGCAAGACCATACAACTGTACACTTAGAACAAAATCCGTACATTGTACAGCCAAACCGTACAAGTTACCAACTATGTAATTTATGAGTAGTTAGGCAAATTATGTAATTTGTTGAAATGGGCTGATTGAGATAATCAAGTAGTACCTGTAATTCAGTAATAAAGCATTACTATGTATTAAAAATATTTAAATTTTATTTTGGAATCTCAATGCATATTATAAATAATTTACACGTTTTATTTTCATATTTTATAGTATGTATATCCCTGATGAGTAAGTATTACGGTGGCCCTCCAACGACTATTTTTTAAGTATTAAAAAAATTTTATTACATGGAGGATAAATTTAAAAGAAAGTGAAAGAACGTAATATGTTAGACATTCCTCTGTTACATTGGAAATCAAAGCTTTTTAAATATTTAGTTAATTATATAGTACAATATAAAGCAAACAGAATATCATTACAAAAAAAATGTGAAAGGCTGGCAGGCTTTTAATTAGCATCCTCTAGTTTATGTTCATGCTTAGAATCAAATAAACGGGAGTAAAATAGTGAGTATATTGTTTGAAAAAAATTATTAATTCACAGGTAACATAAAAAGGTGTACCATAATTTTGGTAGGGAATTTTTTGTTTAGCTTATTATCACTAATTACTGATCAGGGCTTGAATTTCAGAGCGGGATGGCGGGATTCGCGCCCGAAATTTTGTAATCCCACCCAAAAAAATATCGTGGGCGGGAGGCTCCCGCCCAAAAAAAGTTACGAATTTTCCGAAAAATTTTGCATTTTGAAACTACAATTAACTCTCACGATCTTGCAAATGTTGTGATATTTTCGTGCGACTGAATGACATATTTTGCGAGTTTTTTAATTGCAAAAAATTGTTGAAATTCACGATTTTTTTCCGCAACCTGATCATCAAATTTTGCATTTTTTTCCGGCGATCGATTGGTAAGTTTCGTGCCTTTTTCCGCCGAGAGAACGGAGTAATTCCATTTCAAATACTCTCTCTCTCTCTCTCTCTCTCCCCCCCCCCCCCCCACACACACACACACACACACACACAAAAAAAAAAAAGCCGCATTTGATTCCAAAAGTTATGAAACATCCTTTATCAGCCCGGAAGTTCGGATAGTTATTCCGAATTTCCGGGTTGATAACCGATTTTTCATAGCTTTTAAGCCCAATTGCATGTTTTTACAATCAATTTGATCAAGCGTTTGCAGAAAAATTTGTTAGATTATCGCGATAGAAACTCCAATTTCGCCAAAGCATCGCAGAAAAAACTATTTTCCTTAAAAAAAGCAATAAAACGAGAATTTCTTTTTAAAAAAATAATGGAACAAATGAGAATTTCGTGAAAGGATTGTAGAATAAATGCGAGTTTCGTAAAAAGATCGTGGAATAAACTCAAATTTCGTAAAAAGATCCTGGAATAAACTCAAATTTCATGAAACGATTGCGAAATAAACACAAATTTCGTGAAAACAACACAGAAAAGTTTTTAATTTCGTAAAAGATCGTCATATAAATAGCGCCGTACGGAAGGTGGGCGGTCGCCACGGGCGCAGAAATTTAGGGAACGCCGATTTTCTACTACCAACACAGGCCCTTATTACCGCATGGGCAAATCGGGACTTTGCCCATGGGCCCCAGGCCTTAAGGGGCCCCCAAATCTATACATTAAATTGTAAAACATTTACTTTCTTTTTCAAATTTCAATTCTTCCATAATCTGAAGTTATTAAATTCATCTTAAAGTAAATACAACAAATTGCTAAAGTTAAAAAAAGAGTTTTATTCTGTACAAAGGGGAAAAAATGTACTTTTATTTATTTAGGTATTTAATTTAGATTTGACGGAGCTAAGAATTTTTTTTTATTTATATCCAAGGTGCTAAAATATGTTTATGCTTTACATATACAAATATCAGTGACCATCATTTCTATTTGAATAACGTTGCAATGATTAGAAAGGGGCCCCCTAATTTATCTTTGCCCAGGGCCCCAATTAATCATAATCGGGCCCTGTACCAACATCATTTTTGGCCTGTTAGAAGAAAAAGAAAACTAAATTGAAACATTGTCCCGAGCGCAGTTTTCTCTTTGCACGCCCCTGCATATGAATCCGAATTTATCAAAATGTCGCTTAAAAAATGCGAATTCCATGAAATCCATCATTTCTGGGAACGTATAATTTTTCACTCAAGTTCCCGACTGGGAACTTAAAAAATCATCATGGTCACCAACGATGCCGCGCACGCGTTATATCGCGTAAATTACGCAATAATATAGCTCTTAAGCGGTCCGTGGAATACGTAATTTTGTCAAAATATTACGGAAAAGCTCGAATTTCATCAAAAGATCGGAAAAAACGGTTAATTTCGTTAAAAAAACGCGAAAAAACGGCAAATTTCGTTTACAAAAATTACGAAAAAACGACAAATTTCGTCAAAAAATCGCGCTAAAACGGCAAAGTTCCTCAAAAAATACCGATAAAACAACAGATTTTAACATAAGATCGCGAAAAAAAACGAGAGATTTCATTAAAAAATCGCGAAAAAACAGCAAATGTCGTTAAAAAAATGAAAAACGACAGGTTTTGTTAAAATATCGCGATAAATCGCCACGTTTCGTTTAAACATCGCAATAAAATGGTAGATTTTCTCAAAAGATTACGAAAAAACGGCAAATTTCATCAAAATACTCACACGTAAATTTTATTGGGAACCTACATTTTTCATCTGGGAACCTATTCTTTTCATGTAGGTTCCCAGCTGGGAACCTCAACATTTTTTGAATTTTCGAGCCCTGGCTGAACTAACTTTTGAAAAATACCCGAACTCTACTTGCAGAAACTTACACTCAACCTAAAATCGAACTCAACCTGAACCGAAAACAGTGTTTACTAGACCTGTAACAAAAGTAATTAGCACAAGGAAGAAATTTATCCCCTGTAAAGACTAAATTAGATTATATAAAAGTTTCACTTATTTTCTTTAAAAAAAAAAAAAAAAAAAAAAAAAAAAAAAAAAAAAAAAAAAAAAACATTTTGCATAATTACTCTGAGTTGTTGATAAAAATTACTTCAATGGTATTTTGTCATGTCTGTGTTCGTGTAATTCTTTAAATAGCACATAATATAACAATAGGTTTTAACGATTTTTTTCTCCCTCCCAAACAGCTAAACTCCCCTCCATTTGTAAATGTTGGTAGGGAGACTCCCCTCCTCTGGAAAATTGAATTTCAAGCCCTGACTGATTGAAATTTTTAAAAAAACACAATAACTTTAAAAATTACAATTTTAGGGCAATTCCATGAAAAGTAGGACATCAAAGTCAATTTTTTTTCTTCTTAAGACATTGGTATATTGCATATCCTTTTTTAATAAAAAGTCCAAGGAAAAATAATACTGAAGAATTTTTATACATTTAGGTGTATTTTTCTGTAAATGGGCTGCAAAAAAATTATTTAAAAAAAAAAAAAAAAATGCATGAATTTCATATGATTCCTAATGTCAATTACTCATAAAAGTTTTGTTTGTTTTGCAATTGTTTTATTTTTTACAGTAAGAGACACTAAGAATTTTTTGCTATTGGGACATATGTTATCTTTCTTAAATTTTCAGGTCATCAATTACATTATAAATTTTTCTTACCATCTGGCACACACAATTTAACAAAGGAATACAATACTTTTAATAGAAGTCGACTTTGTTCATTTATTGTGCAATGATTTGAAATGACATATCATTCATACCTGCTGCTCAGTTGAAGGCAATGAACTCAGGTCTCTTGGAATTAAAATTAATAATCCTCCAGCATTCTGGCGAATTATTTCTTGATAATTCATATGAGTTAGTTCAGACAACCTTGCTACGACACAGCGACGAGTGTATGGAGTAGTATACAATGTTTTGGCTTCCATATTTAAAATAGAATTTCTACATCCTATAAATAATAAAGAAAAAGTAAAACTGTAATTAAAGAGCCAATTAATAGCTAGCTAGTAAATAATGCTAATTTTGAAACTACACTGAGTTTAAAAAGGGGCTAGAAAAATTTATTAAATTCCATTATTCCATTTATAAATGCACCACAGTTGTAAAAATCATTTAACTTCATAGTGATCAGTGTCAATTACATTCCTGTTGAATTTAATTTTAAAAAAGTGGTACCTAAAATTATCTTTTTTTAATCTTTGAAATTATGTAATTATAAAAGGTGAAAATAATACTGGTGTTGAAACTAAAGGACCTTACATGGCATAGACATGTGCAGCTAAACATAAGGAGTCACTATATATTATTGAACTGATGAGGCTAGATCAAGTTTCATACTCAATTCCTGAAATTAAGATTTCATAAAAAAAAAAAAAAAAAAAAAAGGAGGTTTCAAGAATGGCACTATTCTTGCATTTGTTGGGGTTAGAATATGCTGAACGCAAACAAAAAATAAATCAATTATTTGGCTTTTTTAAATCGCTAAATGGTGGATTCAAATAAAATTATGCCAGCTAATGATTTCTAATAAACTAGCCACCCTTGGTGACCAATTTGGTCTCCCTTGAATGTATACTAAGCATTTAAAATCATATTGCTTTTATTCATAATTTATTTTAATTGCTCAATGTTTCGCCAAATTAGAAGATTCTGATATAGAAATAGACACAGATGTCATATATGCACCACATTGGCACGATTACAACAAAATGACAATTATATGTGCCTCACATAGTAATCCAACTATTGTTATTTATTTATTAATAAACTATTTGTTTACTTTTATTTTCTTTTTTAAAACTATATAAATTGTTTTACTCTATAATTATTAACTAAACTTTTTTTATTTATTATTTCCTTTTTAAAATAATAGAAATTAGATAAAAAAAAATATGTATATAACTGGTATTTGAAAACGAAGTTTTCACCAAATTGACATCAGAAAAATAACACACCATTGTGGTGCATATATGACATCTGTGCTGATAAATCAAGAACTTCATATTTTTATGCTAGCCTGGCACAGATGATAAATCGTCAAATATTGTACTTGTGGCATTTTTTCATGTTTCATTAATTATTCAAAATTAAAATATAATAATATAATCCTTTCACTCATTTCATTTATAATACATAACTTTAATTTGAATATGAAAAGTTTAAAATTCATGACTCATTTATTTTTTTAAATTAAAAATAATAATAATAATAATAATAATAATTCAGGTTTTATATTTGGTATGTTGATACTCATGTTCACATTAAAGTAATTCTATTCTCCAATGATTTTTTACTTCTATTTAATTCATTAATTTTCCAATCTTAAATGTTTAGAATGGCACTAATCTTTCATGTGTATAACTCAGTGAAGAGTTGGGCGATTTTAAAATTTCACGAAACTGATCAGCAGGATAATCAAGTAGTATCAATTTCTCTTCCTTAGAAGACTTGAAAAAGCATCTGACTCCGTTGTTAAGCAAGAAACCTCCGATATTCTACGAATGCAGGTCATCAAACAAAACAGTAAATATTGTAATTATTAAATGTAATTTTAAACAAAATAAAAAAATTTTAATATTTTGAAGAAAATAGAATGGACCTTTAAAATTGTCAGAATAATACTGAATCTATTATATTAGTACACACACATATATAGGATAGATGTACCAGTAGTAATGGACACCTTTAATGATTTTTTTTCTTTTAAAACTGTTTTTTTATTAATAGTTATAATTATTTTATTCCAGTTTTTTCAATATTATATCAATCAACAAAATTTACCATTCTTATAACCTCTTTTCTCAATATGAATACAAATTTAATTTTAAATAACAAAAATGTATCAAAACACCCAGTGGTGTAGCTAAGGGGGGGGCAAGGGGGGCGTCCGCCCCGGGCGCCAAATTGAGAGAAATTGTTACATATCTATATTGGGGTGGGGGCGCAAAATTTCTTGCTGGCCCCGGGTGCCAAAAAACATAGCTACGCTACTGAAAACACCCAAAAGCTTAATAATGGACACCTCATAAAACATAATAAGTATATATATATATATATATTTTATGGCTGTATTTAGAGCCAAAATTTAATGAAAGCGTATTAATGCAACAAAATAATTATTTTCAAGTAAATTTAACAATTAGGATATCAATAATTAATAATATATTTGTGATAATCATTCATTGTTTGCATCAATTATCATAATTATCAAAAGATTGATAATTAATTATTTTAGATAGACAGTTTAAAATCAGGAAATCACTACTGTCAAATTATTGAGACAATGGAGGAATTTTCAAAAGTAGTAATTAAAAAAAAAAAAGAAAGTTTAGAAGTGTATAGTTTTGTCTTAATATTTTTAACAGTTAAACTTCAAGAGACTACTTTTACTTGATATATTATGTTTAATAATTAATGACAAATATGAAAGAAGAGATATTTTGAGTCGGATATTTTAAATACTAAATAAAATATTTTCAAATAAAACTGTAGAATTGATGTTTGAAGCGACTGATCTGCAGATTTACTAGTTTCATGATACTGTTACTTTTATTTTATTATTATTTTTATTTATTTATTTTGTCAGAGAGAAATAAAGAAACATTTAAGGCAGAAAATAGATAATAGTCAAACAATATTTTTGACTTTGTGGCTGATTTGATTGCCAGATTATGAAATATGCAAGGCAATGTTATAGTCATAAAAAATAATAATAAATAAAATATTGAAATTTTACTAGCCACATTAAAATAATTCAAAAGCCATTTTTCCATATAATAGTTTTGGTGTTATTGCATATTGGAAAGTGTAATTTAAAAGTGAATTTGATTATTAAGTTTTCAATTAAGTCAAAATATTTTATACACTATGAATGTTACTGAAATTACATTTTAGCAGTGTCTATATGGAGTGTTTATAGCTGGAAAATGACTGTTTAAGCATCCCAGCAATGGACATCACTCTTTGCAAAAATGAAATTTTATAAATAGTTATTTGTATATAACATTAAAAAATTAATACTACAACCAACATGCAAATTTTTCAAGAAAATGAAGATTATATAAATTTATTAAATGAAGCCAGATCTTAGCATGTTCATTAAAAAACAGTCGAACATCCAAACATTCCTTTCTACTTCATGACTGATTTGATTAAAAGAGTCAACAATAGTACAAAATTATAAATTATGCAAGAGAAAGTTATGAAAAAAATAATTAATTCTAAATCTTTATTAGCTGTTTATATATATATATATATATATATATATATATATATATATATAAACCAAAAACATTGAGGAGTGTCCATTACTGGCATATCTACTGCCTATTTCTGCTTTAACATAGTCTGTGGCTTTTAAATAGCCAAATTTTGCAAATTTTTATACTGCAGGACAATTGCTTTTGATGCTCGAACACACAATTATATCTACTATAAAACATTTAAAAATAAATGAATCCCACAAAATTAACTAAATAGAAATTTTACAAAAATTATTGTAATTGAAATTTTTAAATAGATTTTTAAATACCACAAAATTATATTTAAATCAAGAATGTCAAAGCTGGCAGACCAACCCTTTATTTTTACAAAAATGTAACTCATCAGAAACAGTTGTAGATATGTTTGGGTTTGTCTTTCATCAAAATGTTTGAACACTTTGTTTACTAAAAATGTCTCACATTACTAATCCAAGCGCTGTTTTTTTACAAAGTGTTTAAACTCTCGTTGAATTCCAAGTTTAAGATAAAAACAAATATATACAGAGATGGCTTCTTACTATTTTTATGACGTTTATTGATGTCAGTCTATTTGACAATTATAGTTAGTTAGATATTTTTTTATAAATCATTCACGGTCTCATTCAATTTATCAAACAGCACAGATAAAAATTAAACATGAGCATTTAAAGGGAAACATAAAAATGGATGATCTTCATATGACTAAAGGGCAAATTATAATTCTCAACATACTAATTTTTAAATCATAATTACAAACCATGAGGTACACCATGCAGATCGAAATGCTGCATTCTGTAAACAGTAAATTCGTGAGCTCCAAGCACAGGAGTCATTGGCGATATAGCAATTAACAATGGCACAACAACAAGTGGATAAATTAATAAATTTCCTCGAAGGAATTCAAAAAAACTTTCAGCTCCTTCAAAACACATGTTGCTAATAAAATTTAAATCCCTTTTACGAACGAATGTTGACAACAAAACTAACAAAAATCAAGTAATGTAAAGATTGAGTTGTACCATTCCTGACAGTTTTTTATGTTATTTTTCTTCTCAATAAAAATCAGTCTTTTTTATTATTATTATTACAAAAGTTCATTAAACTCAAAACTATGAAGGCGAAATCTCAAAAAAAAAAGAAAACCGAGCAGTGAAATTTTGAGATGGAGGGCGGAAATCACAGTTGGATCAAATCCGAACACCTCATTGGTCAATTAGTCGAGTCCTTTTTAGGGAGCAACCTCTGCTCCTTTTTAAATGGAAGAAGTTGTTTTATTCTGTTTTTATTTAAAATACTAGGGGGACCCCGCCCCCCTGCTCGCTATGCTCGCCAACCCCCCGCGTAATCGCTTCGCGATTTCAAATTATTGGCTACCCCTGCTTGCTGCGCTCGCCAATACCCCATGGTATGAATAAGCAGTTGCAGACCTTTCAAATGATGTGTCACACGACTGGTGTTGTAAAGAAATTAAAAATGTGCCCCCCTGGGGGGCAGAGTGGGGGTGACACACAAGACATCCATAAAATGAATAAACAGTTGCAGGCCTTTCAAATGATGTGTCACACAATTGGTGTTGTAAAGAAATTACAAAATGCGCCCCCTCTGAGGGCAGAGGGGGGGTTACACACAAGATATCCATAATATGAATAAGCAGTTGCAGACCTCTCAAATGATGTGTCACACAATTGGTGTTGTAAAGAAATTAAAAATGTGCTCCCCTGGGGGGCAGAGTGGGGGATGACACACAACACATCCATAATATGAATAAGCAGTTTCAGACCTTTCAAATGATGTGTCACACAACTGGTGTTGTAAAGAAATTAAAAATGTGACCCCCCAGGGGAGAGCAGAGTGTGGGGGTGACACACAAGACATCCATAATATGAATAAGCAGTTGCAGACCTTTCAAATCTTGTGTAACACGACTGGTGTTGTAAAGAAATTAAAAATGTGTCCCCCCTGGAGAGCAGAATGGGGGATAACACACAAGACATCCATTATATGAATAAGCAGTTGCAAACCTCTCAAATGATGTATCAAACGACTGGTGTTGTAAAGAAATTAAAAATTGGCGAAATATTACAGTTATCGCCAAGTTGGCGTCACTTTTGACAACTAATTTTGGTCGCCAAATTTGGCGATATATCGCCAAGTTGGCGACAAACTTGGCAATTGTTGGCGATGGTAACCTTTCCTCTCTTTATGGTAACCCATACGGCGATGCATAGACTGAGCCGTTTCCTGATTGGTCGACTCATGGAAGGAGTGGACAACCCGGATTCGTTAGTTCCGAAAATCTTCCACATCAGCATCATTCCAGGAGTCATTCCTTTTAAGGCTAGTTTTTTTTTACTATAGAAGGAAATCATAGAAACTAACTCAAGATATCTTTATGACATTTTATGAAATGGGAGGGAAATATTTTAATTTTAAGCTGTAAAGAATTTTAAATGATATGGCAAGTACTTTTGTGGTTAATAAAAAATTTTTAAAATGAATGCTTTTTATTAATTTAGAATCTAAATTAAGGCAAAAATTACTCTGCTATAGAAAATTTTAATAATAAAAAAAATTCTAGTCTTTAAGATGCTATAAAATCATTTTTTTTTTAAATATAAGCTCTTATTATATAACTATCAAAGTTAATATTAAAATACTTCTAAAACGCTTTGCTTAACATCCTAACATAAATTATTTTTTTAACAATGCTGTCAGTTTTTAAAACAATTTTAAACACGAATAACAAATAGAACAAAAATATTACATAAAATATTTTACATTATTATGTAGAATAAGGGATTTTATTTATGTAACGTTGCCCTTTAAAAATAGAGTTTTAACATCATACAAAAAAAAATCTTATAAAACAATTTTCTTTATAATTTTTTTAATGCAGTATTTACTGAATCTTTACAAGAAAGTATTGGATTCATGAAAATTTTTGACTTCCGGTTTTCGACGGATTTGTACGTTTTAGAAGGTCCTGAACACGTTTTGACTATTTTTAGAAAATGTCTGTCTGTGAGTCTGTCCGTCTGTCTGTGAGTCTGTCTGTCTGTATGTGACAAAAAATTTGTGGGCGCTCTATCTCAAGAACTAATGCTCGAAATTTAATAAAATTTTATATCCAGTTAGACCTTGATATGAATTAGTGCCTATTGGTTTTTGGTGAAAATTGACCTGCAGGTGGCGCTGCTATACTACGTTTTTCATGATTTTCAAGATTGCTATATCTCAAGAACTAATGCACAGAATTTCACCAAACTTCAGATTCTGTAACCCCTTGATATACATAGACGCTGATTAAGTTTTGGTGTAAATTGGCCTGCAGGTGGCGCTGCTATGCCACGTTTTTCATGATTTTCATGATAGCTATATCTCAAGAACTAATGCACAGAATTTCACCAAACTTCAGATTCCGCGATAGCTTGAGATACATAGCCGCTGATAGGGTTTTGGTGTGAACTTCCCTGTAGGTGGCGCTGCCATGCTACATTTTGCACTATTTTTGCGATAGCTATATCTCAAGAACTAATGCAGAGAACTTCATCAAATTTTAGATTCTGTTACACTAGAATATATAACATAATTAGACGCTGATTACATTTTGGTATTAACCTTGCAACAGGTGGTGCAGCTATGCTGCATTTTGCACAATTTTTCCGATAGCTATATCTCAACAACCAACGCACAGAGTTTCATCAAACGTCATATTTTGTTACAAAATGACATATAACATAATTACACGATGATTACGTTTTGTTATAAATCCTTCAACTGATGGTGCTGCTGTGCTATATTTTACACTTTTTTTTTTTTTAAACTAGCTATATCTCAAGAACTGATGCACAGAATTTCATCAAACTTCAGATTCTTTTACACCATAACATAATTAGACGCTTTCTTACGTTTTGGCATAAATTGTCCAAGATATGGTGTTGCTGTGCTACGTTTTGCAAATTTTTTGTTATAACTATATCGCAAGAACTAATGGACGAAATTCCATCAAATTTCAGATTCTGTTAGGTCTTGACATAAATAGATGCTTATTAGGTTTTAGTATAAATTACCCAACATGAGGCACAACTATCGTAAATCGTGGACTAACGCCTAACCTTTTCTCAAATTCTTTCGTTAAGTCGGCAGTGAAATTGGTTCTATTATCGCAGGCGATTATATTTGGAATTCCTGTCCTCATAAATATTTGAAGTAACGCATCACACGCGGTTTTAGCAGTTGAATTTTTTAGAGGGATCGCATCCGCCCATCTGGTATGTTGATCAATTAAAGTTAGTATACATTGATGCCCTTGTGAACTTTTAGGATCAATAAGCCCAATTAAATCAACATTAACTACCTGAAATGGAAGTTCCGGCCGCGATACTGGGGAAATAGGAGCTCTATATCATTCACTTTAACCCCTCTAGTCAATTGGCACTCTAAACATGAATTACAAAATTGTTTAGCTTCTTTCGCCATCCCCTCCCAATAAAACGAATACCTGATTCTCTGTAACGTTTTCTTGGCTGCGTGATGCCCTCCAAATACCGAAGTATGCGCTAATTTTAGGATTTCTTCCCTTCTTACTTTGGGTACTACTAATTGCGTTATAGTTTCGCCTAACAATTGTTCTTTATGATACAATAAGCCATTTACAATATAATAATTCCCTTTTTCCGTTTTAGCTAATTCCCAAGCTTTCTCTAACTCTTTACATTCCAATTGGGATTTCTTAAATATATCTGAATTGCTAACAATAGCTTTATTATTTTTCTCCGCTTCCGTTTTTTCTGGATCCTGACTTTGTACATTTTGCGATCTCGCTTCTATTGCGTAAAAATTACAACTATCGCTACTCATACCTTCTTTTTCACTCGAGTTATCAATAATAATTTCCGAATTTCTAATTCTTAGGGTTCTAGCAATGGCTCTTCCCGGTTGACACCTGACAACTCAATCACATCGGGATGTAAAATTATTTGCTCATTAATATTATCGGTCACTGCGCAAAGTACTTCCTGATGAATTATATTAGTTTGTCCGAATTGCGGAATAGCTAACGGTAATTTAACCAACGGTGATTTAACTGCTTCACCAAATAACCCTTGTAAATAAATACAGTAAAACCTCCATAACGGACACTCCCGAATAGCGGACACCTCTATTTAGCGGACAGTTTTCTAATTCCCACTCCCAAAACCTACAATTTTGTATGTTTAACCTCTGAATAACGGACATTCCGAATAGCGGACAGTAATTATAGCAATAAAGGATAAAAAAGTATTTTTTAACGAGAAAAATTAATGAAAAAAATAATAAAAAGTCTCTAAATTTATCAAAGTAATGTGTCACAAATTTTGCGATCACAGATAAATGTACGGGGTGGACTGGAAATCCAAATTGTCATACAGTCGACAATATTACAATTGTTTTTCCCCCCAAAACATAATTTCAGTATGCCAGCCACTTGATTAAGGCATAATGCACAATTTTAAAGCTTTTATTATGCTACATTCTTTTAAAGTTGGATTCTATGAATACACTTGAGAATTGCCTAAAATTAGTTAATGCTGTCGATACTACAATTTGGATTTCATTCAGGCATTTCATTAATAATAATAATAATAATAAAAAGAAACGCACATTTCCGACACAAATGAAAAATTAAGCGAAATAAGTGAATTAATGAAATATAAAAAAATTTCATTAATATTGATGATGAGTTACTTTTTAGAGAAGTATCAATTTCTATATGCGATTATATTGCTTTAGAATGTTCGACAAAAGTCATAGGCGTAACTAGAGAATTTTTCTAGGGGGGGCCACGGCCCCATCTATTTGATAATTTTTAAACAATAATTGTAAAAACTATTATTGTTTGGAAAACAATAGGTTGAAAATGTTGTTTTATAGAAAACTGTTTGATAATTTCCAAACAATAATAGTATTAGTAACTAGTCGAATGTGGCAACCCAGAAACTTTCTTTTTCTGATTTATTTTAAGATTCACTTTTGCTCTCAAACGCTCTAAACTGGGAAATTCTCTTATTTAGAAAATATATTAGGTCCCACGACTGCGATTTTTTGATAAATGCAGAAAATATTACAAAAAATGCAGTCAAAGTTCGTCTTTTGAACCGAATTTTCCAAAACGAGAGATCTGGGAAAGAAAAAAAGAGTCATGCTGAGAAAATAATTGTCAATAAATCAAATTCTAATAAATTCAGAGAAAAATGAACTCATACGGCATCTTATAACATATCTTCAAAAATTATCTCAGCAAGTTTCATGTTTTTACTTTTACAAATGAATCTGAAAATGTATAGGAAAATTTTAAGCTGCTGAGAGAGAAAAAAACTTTTTTTTTTTTTAATACACCCTTAATGCGTCAAAGTTTGCTACCTCAGTGCCAAAATTAAATGGTAATTTATGATCATTGTGAAGATTTTAAAGACATGAAATTCCTTGCATTAGTTCTTAAAATAAGACTATTGCGGAAATGTGAAAAAATGCAACATAAAAGTGCCACCTGTTGGGCGATTCATGCCAAAACATAAACAGCAACAATATTTATCAAGCTATACCTGAATGTGAAGTTTGGTGAAGCTCACTGATTAGTTCTTAAAATAGAGCTGTTGCAGGAATTGAGAAAAATTCAGCATTGCAGCGCCACATATTGGGAGATTGACAACAAAACATGAACAAAACTAGTTCATTTTATGGATTTACTGAATCTAAAATTTGATAAAAATTCGTGCACCTGAGAACCTCAGATAGAGCTATTGCGCAAATTGTGAAAAATGCAACAAAGCAGTGCCATCTGTTGAGCAATTTGCACCAAAATGCAAACAACATCGATTCATGTTGAGAACTAACTGAATTTGAAGTTTAAAGGAAATCCGTGTATTAGTTATAGATATATAGCTGTTGCGTAAATCGTAAAAAATGCACCATAGCAGCGCACCTGTCGAGCGATTTGCACCAAAAACTAATCAGTATCAATCTATATCAAGAACTACCTGATTATAATTTTTAATTAAATTCCGTGCGATAGTTCTTGAGATAGAGCTATTGCAAAAATCGTGAAAAATTTAGCATACCAGCGTCTTCTGTTGAGCGATTTACACAGAAACGAATACAATATCAATTCATGTTAAATACTGACTGAATCTGAAGTTTGGTTGATATCCGTGCCTTTTAGTCCTTCAGATATAGCTGTTGCGTTAATCGTAAAAAAAAGCAGCGTAGAAGCGCCATCTGTTGAGTGATTTGCAACAAAACTATTCAGTATCAATTTGTATTAGGGACTACCTGAATATAAATTTTTATTACATTCCGTGCCTGAAGTTTGGTTGATATCCGTGCCTATTAGTACTTATATTAGTTCTTGAGATAGAGCGTCCACAAAATTTATGTCACATAGAGACAGAGTCTGATTCACATATACACAAACAGACATTTTGTAAAAACTTGTTCTTACTAAAAACTAGGAATCTCTGATCCCTAAAACGGGTAAATCCGCCAAAAACTGGAATTCGAAAATTTTCACAAATCCAATATTTTTTTCCGTAAAGATAGAAAAAAGTAAAAATAGTTTTGTTAAAACTGATAATACTCAAAGGAAAGCTCACTTGTTAATACATTCCTGAAAACGTATAATCTATCAAAGAAACTAATTGGATGAAACTTTCTTCTGTCTTTAGCTGCTATCAGATTCACAAACTTTACGAGCAACAAACTTTTCAACCGATTTTAACCCCAACTTTTTCCCGTTCAAAGAGAGAAAAAGGTTACAATTATTTGCAAAAAGGTGGAGGAATAGCAGGAAAACCAAAACTACTACTACCAGCCATTAATATTTATCGCCTATTCCTATCAACCGCTTATCTCTGATTCGTTGACATGCTCGATGCACGATGAAAAGCCTCGGCTAGCGGAGATTTTTTTTTGGAACTGCAGAAAAAAGTTAGGGGACATTGCTGTTTGCTATCACACTGGGTATTGTGAGGATATTTCGCGAAAAGTTGGAGGAAATCAAGTGTTAGTTCAAAAATCTTTCGAAATGTTGTTGAATCTAATAGTGGCTTTATACATCAAGTTTTCGATTCAAAACAGTGGCTGGGGGAGATAGAGTTACCTATAAACAACACAGTCGCCATTTTTTAAAAATAAATATATAAATTAGTTAATGAGTTGTAAGGAATTTTGATCGCATGACAACCATTTTTCCTCCTTTTTGTCGCTACCATGTCGCAAATTCGTTTCAAATCATCCACTGTGAGAATCGTCTTCAGAAAGATCTTATCAAAGAATGAAGAACATTTCTCACTTACATAGCTTTTTAATCCTGAATCTAGGAAAAAAAAGTTAGCGGAAAAAATGACATAAACTAAAAAAGTGAAAAAAAAAGTGACAAGGGAAAAATGTTACCGGGAAAAAAGAGTGACAAGGAATTGATTTTGGGAATTTATTGATTAACTCTGAAAGGGGGGGGGGGGGGAGGCTCTTAATTTAGGTAAATGGGTTTTTCATGCTAAATTAACTGTTTTGGTTCAATTTTTGGATATACGTTCATACTGAAAAGATGCTTGTTTGATTAGTTTTGGGAATGGACGATTACCCCACCCTCCTCCGTTCTAAATAAGATGAATGGGTTTTTAAGCAGAATTATCCAACGTGTGTCAAATTTTGGATATAGGTTCTTTCTGACAAAGCTTACATATAGTATTGTGGTGTCGTGTCCTCAGTTTCTCTTTATTCAGTTGTTTTATTTGTTAAGTTCATCAATAACACATTTTTAGCTCCTCAAAGTTCTTTATTAGAACTGTAGATCAATTAATAAAAAAAAAAAATAAAAAAAAATAAAACGACATTACAATTACATAGGAGCCACACTCCAATATTACATTTCGCTTAGCACGTCTAAGCCACCTTACATATATGTACTCTCTAGTACATTATCAGCAAATGTCTCTCTTCCAACCACCTTCCTTCCCTCTCTACGCTCAACAATTCCACCCCTCAGCTCATTGCCACTAGACCAGTGAAATCATTTTCTAGTTCCTTGAGGTCAATTGCAGCAATTCTTCTCAGCTTTAGAATGAAAATACTTTTACCCCTACATACCTTTTCACAATGGGATTTCGCTATCTATCTTCTGCCCAGATTAAAGTTGTCAGTACGTCGTCGCAGTATATAATGCCTGAAGAATTTTGGAAATTTAATGGTAAAGTATAGAGGGGGAACGAGGGATAACCTCTCTTAAATTAAAAAAAATGGCCTTTTACGCAGAATTATTCGATTTGCTTAAAAATTTGAATTTGGGTTCATTATGATAAGGGGTATCCCTGAATAGTTATGGGATTCTTTTGCTAATTAAAAAGTGGTAGGACAGGCGATTATTTCCCCCTTAAATTAGATAAATTGTTTTTATGCACAATTATCCGATGTATTTCAAATTTTAGATATAGGTTCTTTCTCATAAAATAAAATCCCTGAATAGTTTTAAGGATTTGTTTACATATCCTCAATAGCTGTTTGCATTTAAAACTATGGTTTATGTTTCTGCATAGCGTTTTTCAATATTCTATAAATATCCTAACAAAGAAAAAAATATCCTGTTTTTATTAAAATAATTTTTTTAATTTAAATTTGTTTTTTAATTTTTTAAGCGTTCAAATACTGAAGATCTATCAAGAACTGCAGGTTTTTAAACAATTAACTTTCTAATTGCTAACATAAGCTAGTAATAAAAAACTATTATTATTATTATTATTATTACTACAAATTAATGAATTCACTAGTTCATTCGTTCGTGACACATAACATAGTTTGTACATTAAAATTTTCTAACATATGTTTTTTAAATGTTTTTTATTATATTTTGTGATGTGTATTATGGGACATTAATTAGTAAAAATCCAGTTTTAAATGATAAATATTCGGCGTAAATTAAAATGACAATTACAACAAATGATTTAGCATATTACTTTTTTCACAAGTAAAAAATAAATAAATAAATAAACCAGTTTTAAATGCAAAATGAAATTGTAATAATTATAAGGAAAACGATAAAATGTGTTATGTTTTCTGGCATAATTGTTTTCAATCATTAAATTAAAAAACAAAGAAAATTTCTTTTTATTTGTTATTTGCGTTCAGTTGCATTTAATTCGCTTTTTTATTTTACTTGGGCATTTTTGCGGCAAACTTTTACTGAGAAATCCCCTGATCTTCAAATTTTCTAAGAGACTAGCCGCCCGTGATATGTACCGGACATCCAAAAATTGAAGCAAATCTGATAATTCTGCATAAAAAGCGATTTTTTTTAATTTAAGGGGGGTTATCCTATGTTTCTCCCTGTATACTTAGCTATTAAATCCTTGAAACTATTCAGAGATTCACCTTATCAGAAAGAACCTATATTTGAAATTTGAAATACATCGGATAATTCTGAATAAAAACCGACTTATCTAATTTGAGGGGGAAATAATTGCTTGCCCCCTCCTCTTTTTAATAGCATAAGAACCCCCATAACTAATTAGAAATACGTCTTATCATAATAAACCTATGACTAAAATTCGAGGTAAATCGAGTAATTCTGCGTAAAAAAGCATTTATTTAAACTAAGAGAGATTACTCCCCGTCCCTCCCCCTCTTTATACTTAGCCATTAAACCCTTAAAACTATTCAGGGATTTACCTTATCAGAAAGAATCTATATTTAAAATTTGGTACATCGGATAGCTCTGGATGAAAACTGATTTATCTAATTTGAGAGAGATATAATTACCCGTCCCCCCTTTATAATAAGCAAAAGAATCCCATAAATAATCAGAGATACGTCTTATCATGATGAACCTATGTCCAAAATTCCAAGCAAATCGGATAATTCTGAGTAAAAAAACTATTAATTTAATTTAAAAGAGGTTTCCCTCGTCTCCTTTTTTAGCAGTTAATTCAGCATGAAAAACATTTACCAAAATTAAGACCCCCCCCCCTCCGATCCCCTCTATATACTTAACCAATGAATCCCCAAAATCAATTCCTTGTCACTTTTTTTCCTGTAATTTCTTTCCTTGTTCCTTTTTTTCCGGTAACATTTTTTTTCCCGAGTCATTTTTTTCCGCTTTTGTAGTTTATGTCACTTTTTTCCGATAACTTTTTTTTTTTTCGTTTACCCACTTGCCTATGTCGTGCGTTTTTTAAAAAAAAGAATTAATAAAACAAGTTGGAAATTGCAAGTGAAGCGTGGTAAATGAGGTGCGTTCGTACGATAACGAAGTTTTAAAAATATTCAGATCTTGCTGTTATAGTAGACAGTACTTCAGATATAGTATATTGGTTAAAATCTTTTTTTTTTTTTTTTTTTTTTTTTGTAAATATACATGGACATACAACTTTTATTACACCTAAGTAACGTATACCATATTCATAAAAGTGAAATAGTTGAATATAATTAAAACACGCTCCAAACAATAAATCCTCGTATATCATTATGTAGAGGAATATTTTGAGTGGCCGTGTAAATTAATAATAAATATTTTTTGTAGCATAGATTGTAAAGATGGATGAACTGACAAACTGAACGACGAATATAAGTGCTAGTTATTTATGTAATTACAGACGAACTCAAATTATTCAGATCTTGATGTAATAGTACACAGTATTTCGGATAGAGTATAATAGCCAAAATCTTTTGTGTGTCGCTGTAAATACTATCTGCTTTCTTTTATACAGAAAATAACTTGTAACACTCTTCAGCAACACATATCAATCTAATAAAATTTTAAATAGTTAATTACAATTAAAATGCGCACCCAAACAATGTTCTCCCTATACCATTATGTAATAGAATACTTTTGTCTGGCCTTGTAAATCAATATCAAATGTTCTTTCCGCCGCAGATTATGCAAAATGTATATTATAATATGTACTTCACAGATGCATATCAATTTTATAACATCATTAAAATGCATTCGAAACTTTTCCCTATTGACCGTAATGTAACGGAATACTTTTGATTGTACCTGTAATTAATCTATCCATCCGATTTTCATAAAATTTGAAATGACGCGACAAAATTATGTAATAATTATATATTTTAAATTTCAAACGATTAAAATGCATTTGAAACTTCTTTCCCCAGTGACCGTAATGTAACGGAATGCTTTTGATTGTCCCTGTAATTGATCTATGCATCCGATTTTAATAATTATACATTTTAAATTTCAAACGATTTGGTTGGATAGTTTTTGCGTTGTTATATGCGGACGGATGGACAAACAGACTGAACGACAACTATAGGTGCTCTGTATTTACATAAATACGAACGCATCTAAAAATTCTTTGAAAGTAGTTCCTTTGGATTTGAGAACAAACTTAACAAAAGGATAATATACGAAAACAGTAACGTTTAAGTTAATATCTTTCAGAAACCTAAATATTAATGAATTATGAATCTATAGGAAAAAAGTGACCGGAAAAAAAGTTATCGGAAAAAAGTGACATAAATTACGAAAACGGAAAAAAAGTGACCGGAAAAGAAGTTACCGGAAAAAAGTGACAAGGAATTGATTTTGGGGATTTATTATTGATTTTGGGGATTCATTGGTTAAGTATAAAAGGGGGAACGGGGGGGGCTCATAATTTAGGTAAATAGATTTTTCATGCTGAATTAACTGTTTTGGTTCAATTTTTGGATATACGTTCACACTGAAAAGACGTTTGCCTGATTAGTTTTGGGAAGGGACGTATACCCCCCCCCCCCAATCCGTCCTTAATTAGATGAATGGGTCTTTTTGCAGAATTATCCAACGTGTGTCAAATTTGCATATATGTTCTTTTCGATAAGGTTTATATATAGTATATAATATCTGAAGAGATTTAGGAGTTTTAATGATTAAGTATAGAGGGGGAACGGGGGATAACCTTTCTTAAATTAAATTAATAACTTTTTACGCATAATTATCCGATTTGCTTAGAATTTTGGACATAGGTTCATTATGATAAGACGTATATCTGATTACTTATGGGGTTCTTCTGCTTATTATAAAGGGGGGAGGCGAGCAATTATCGCCCCCTTAAACTAGATAAATAGGTTTTTATGCAGAATTATCCCATGTATTTCAAATTTTAAAAATAGGTTCTTTCCGATAAGGTGGATCCCTGAATAGTTTTAAGTATTTAATATCTAAGTATAGAAGGGGAATAGAATATAATCCACCTTAAATTAAATTCCTTTTTACGCAGAATTATCGGATTTGCTTCAAATTTTGGATTATAGATTCATTATGATAAGGCGTATCCCTGATTACATATGTTGTTATTTTGCCAATTAAAAATTGGGGCGGGTGATTATTCCCCCCCCCCCATCTTAAATTAGATAAATTGTTTTTTATGCTCACTTATCCAATATATTTTATATTTTGGATATATGTTCTTTCTCATAAAGTGAATCCCAGAATAATTTTAAGGGTGTGATGGCTAAATATACAGTGGGGGAACGGAGGATAACCCCCCTTAAATTAATAAATGGCTTTTTACGCAGAATTATCTGATTTGATTCAAATTTTGAATGTGCGTTCATTATCATAAGGCGAATCCCTGATTAATTGTGGGTTATCTCCCGTTCATCCCTCTATACTTAGCCATTAAACCCTTAAAACTATTCAGGGATTCACTTTATCAGGAAGAACCTATATCCAAAATTTGAAATAACGTTGGATAGTTATGAAAAAAAAATATCTTATTTAAAGAGTGGGGGATTAATCGCCCGCTTCCCCAATTTAATTAGCAAAAGAACCCTGTAACTAATCAGAGATGCGCCTTCTTATAATGAATATACATCCAAAATTTGAAGCAAATCGGATAATTCTGCGTAAAAAGCCATTTATTTAATTTAAAGGGGTTTATACCTCGTTCCCCCTCTATACATAGCCATTAAACCCTTAAAACTATTCAGGAATTCACTTTATGAGAAAGATCCTATATCCAAAATTTGAAATACATCGCATAAGTGTGCATAATTTTTTTTATCTAATTTAAGGCGAGGGTAGTAATCACCCGCTCCCCTTTTTAATTAGCAAAAAAACCTCATAACTAATCAGAAATACGTTTTATCATAATGAACCCATGTTCAAAATTCGAAGCAAATCGGATAATTCTGCATAAAAAGCCATTTATTTAATTTAAGATGGGTTTCCCCCATCTCCCCTTTATACTTAGACATTAAATCCTTAAAACTATTCCGGAATTCACCTTATCAGAAAGAACCTAAATTTAAAAATTGAAATGCATCAGATGATTCTGAAAAAATCTATTTATCTAGTTTGAGGGAGAGATAATTTCTCGTCCCCCCTTTATAATAAGCAAAAGAACCCCATAACTAATCAGAGATACGTCTCATCATAATGAACCCATGTCCAAAATTCGAAGCAAATCAGATAATTCTTCGTAAAAAGCGATTTACTTAATTTAAGAGGGGTTTTCCCCGTCCCCCCTTTATACTTAGCCAGTGTTCTCGCTGTCGCTCGCCATTGCGCCAAATTGCGACTAAATTCTTCATTTGGCGAGTAAACAAGCGAATAGATTCGCCAAATTGCTAGCGCTCAATTTTTGCTCTTTTTTTCTTTTCTTTTTCGTTTTTCATACATATGGATATATATATATATATATATATATATATATATATATATATATATAATACTTGTAACGGATAGCAGAAATTAATAACAATCACTGTTGCAGTTATAAAAACATAGGTTATATTAGAACATATTGAAAAAAAAGGGGGGGGGTATATTCAAGGATTAAAGTTTTTTTTTGTGTGTGTGTGTGCGTGTGTGTGTGTTCCACGGCGAATCTATTTTGCTAATACTTTTTTCATTTGGCGAATGTTTTATTTTTTTAATTAGCCAAATTACTAACGTTGGTCAAATGCCAGCGAGAACACTGTACTTAGCTATTAAACCCTTAAAACTACTCAGGGATTCACCTTATCAGAAAGAACCTATATTTAAAATTGAAATACATGGGATAATTCTACATAAAAACCTATTTATCGACTTTGAGGGGGAGATAATTGCTCGTCCCCCCCCCCTTTTATAATAAGCAGAAGAACCCATAACTAATCAGAGATACGTCTTATCATAATGAACCTATGTCCAAAATTCTAAGCAAACCGGATAATTATGCGTAAAAAGCCATTAATTTAATTTAAGAAAGGTTACCCCCGTTCCCCCTCTATACTTAACCATTAAACTCCTAAATCTCTTCAGGCATTTTATACTATACACAAGCCTGATCGAAAAGAACCTATATGCTAATTTGACACACGTTGGATAATTCTGCATAAAAACCCATTCATCTAAATGAGGACGGATGGGGAGGGGCGGGGATCGTCCCTTCCCAAAACTAATCAGGCAAGCGTCTTTTCAGTACGAACGTATACCCAAAAATTGAACTAAAACAGTTAATTCAGCATAAAAAACCCATTTACCTAAATTATGAGTCCCCCCCTCCCCGATCCCCGTTTCATACTTCACGAATGAATTCCCAAAATCAATAATAAATCCCCAAAATCAATTCCTTGTCACTTTTTTTCCTGTAACTTTTTTTCCTTGTCACTTTTTTTCGGTCACTTTTTTCAGCGTCACTTTTTCCGCTTTTGTAGTTTATGTCACTTTTTTCCGATAATTTTTTTTCCGGTCCCTTTTTTTCCGTTTACCATGAATTATATACTTTTCAAACATACCTGGATTTAATGAATGCTTGAAGAAGTTCGAAGATTTAAAAAATGATATCATATATCCATCTTTTTCATAATTTTCTTCTCTGAAGAGGATTAATATCAGTCATAGCGAAACGCACAATAAAAGAAAAAAAACACCTTAGCACTACAACAACTAATAACAGAAGCATGCGAGCATGTGTTTTTGCGTTTTTCCTGGAATTTGAGAGTTCAGCCCCGTTTCCAAAATGGGAATGTCCCAAATCTACAACTCTATCAATCAAGGGTGTGACATGGTGTGTCAACTATCTCATTAACTAGATGGTTGCCGGAAAAAATAAAGATGTTGAGAACTCTTTACTTTTACGCAAATTCTTTGCCAGAGATGGTCCCTTTTCAGCTAAAGGGTATTGATGGTAATTGCCACATGTTCTCTTTGCTTTAGCAACTAGAAATAATCATTTTAACTTTCGCAAAAATGCACGTGTTGCATTTATCTGTTATTTTGCAGTATTTGCTTTTTATGGAAGGCTCTTAAAATGCTGTCTTTTAAACCTGAGTGGAAATTGAAACACTTTCTGTTTAAAACTAAATTTATCTTTTTTAAATTATTATATTAAGATAATTTTTATACATTATTATTAAAATTGAGTGAAATTAGGATTTATTATTAAGATTAATTATTGCTTCTTGCTTCTTGAAAATAACTACACTGGTAATAGCTAATAAAATTTAAACTACAGCATAGATTCCTTTAAGATTTCTCATATTCCCACGCATCAATCTTATCTTTTCTTTTACTTGAGTTATTGTACCTATAATTTGACAACTTTTAATTTTTCAAATAAAATAATCTGGTTAAAATAAATTATTTGTGTGAAATACATAATTTGGAAGTAGTATATTTTACATTGAGATTTCAGTGAAAAACAAATACTATGAATTTGTAAATTCAGAAATTATTACATAATTTATGCTCAGTTTTATGTATTGTTATTTTACTTTCATTTTATTTGTTATTTCCCATATTTTAAATGTGGAATGCATTTCTCGCACCATCACTGGCGATCTGTTAGGAAAATAAAAACAATTTTGACATTTCTATGCTAACCTAGAATGAATATCTGAATATTGAATGTCATTGTAATCTATAAATCATTATGGATTGAATCAAATTTTTATATGTAAACGTTTTAATGTTTTTAAGCTTGTGTCCAAGTAATTTCACATGTCATAATATTCATAAATTTATTTTAATTTCAGAGGAAATAAGAAAAAGTACACTTAAGGCGTTAAGTTGTATTAACTAGACTTTTATTTCCAATGTGTATTTCATTTTATTATCAGACGCTTTTACTCCAAAACATTTCTTTGAGTGAGAGGAGTCAAAAACTGTACATGAATCTAGAAAATTGTGGTATCTAATTTAAAAGTAGTGTGCTAATAAATGGAATCTTGACTTATTAATTTTGCACTAAAATGAATTCCAGTATACTCAAATGATTGCATTGAATATTTTAGAGAAATATTTTTAATGATTAAAAAGAGAGAGAGAGAGAAACCCCACAGATTTCGGACTACGCTAGTTTAAAGAAAAAGATTTTCATTTAAGACCTGCAAGATATTTTTAAAAAATAAAAAAACTAATAAGAATTAAAAAGTAATTTTTAGAAATCATTAAACTGTTTAAACATGCGTTTTTATTTTATCATATGAAATCTTAAATTGAAAAAGAAAACTTTAAAAAACAAGTAATATCTATAATCTGTAACATAATTTATGATAAAATGAAAATTGATTGATATTCATTGTGAATTGTAGTAATGTCTTTATAACGAGAAAAATCGCTAATTATTAAATATTATTACTTAGAGTTTGAGATGTAATGGAATTTTTTTTAATTATCTACTTGTCAAATTGCAAGTTTGTTCTCACTCTGAATCTCGGAATTACATTAAAAATAAATATTTAAAAATAATAAAATTGGAACATTAAGCTAAAATTATTCTGTGTTAAGATTATTCTGAGATCCAAAAGATCTAATATCTGATATATTTGTGAATTTGTTTTTGGTCTGAAACGCATGAGACTAACAGATGCTATTCAGAAACCATGATATCGAATAGCTTTCTCATTCTTCGTTTTTTTTCTCGGAATTAATTAAAAACAGAATTTTATCTAGAATGACATTTTACACAGAATTTCCGGACGCTTCAGCTTTAAAAATGTTGTGAGACAACAGTAGCTTATAACTTCAGATTTAATTCCTTTATAGAAAAAAAATATATTCCAAAGCATGCCAATGTGCGAAATTTTTTTTATTATTGAACAGAGATTTTTTTTTCAAAACCGCCTTAAAATTTACGTGAATTTGTTTCTCAAGCTCAATTAAGAAAAAAAAAAAAAAAAAAAAAAAACCTTACACATTATTCTTATAATATAACTCACTGTTATATTTTACATGATTTTTTTTCTGAATTATTTATAATGATGTCAACATGGAAAAAACAATTTTTCGAACAAAATTTCTGAAGGCTAAATTTTCTGTGGTCTAAAAACAGTATATTAAAAAATATATATATTTTTTAAATATTTTGAGACCTGTGGCCGTAGCATATTATTTGTCAGTTGCAATATTTAACAGGACAAAATTCTCTATAACTTTCATGCTTACAATTTTTTATACACTCAATAGCAAGAGCAGTACACTATTTCAGAAATAGGACATTTTTTCAATTTTCTTAAAAGCGGTGAAAAACGTAGTTTTGCCTCGATTATTCAAATGTTTCCCGCAGATTTAATCACGTATGTCACCCTCAATATATTAGTAGCAGTAAATAATGTGTTTCAGGACCAAAACTAGCCTTTTTCACACACGTGGCAATCACGGGTTTTGGTGCTGTCTGCCCCTCCTTTTAAAAAGAAAATTAACCATGAGAATTTAAATAAATCTGTAATAGCCGGATCTTGAAAATTTTAAGTGTGTTATCAATAAATACACAATCAGCTTTGTCAAACATTGATTCAATAAAATCTTGAAAACCGAAAACGAACCGAAATATATTCCGCTTTAAATAATACAATTCTCCTTTACAAAGATTTTACGCATTTTACATTTTTTCGGTTAATATATATATATATATATATATATATATATATATATACATGCGTATGTGTATGTATATGTAACCATTAATTATATTATAATATGAACCATTTGAATTTAATTGAAAAAAAACCATATTCAACATGAGGAATAAATTAAATAAATAAATAAAATGAATACAAATGGAATTTGTAGAACCAAAGCAGAATTATCAAGCTCCAAATACTTTGGAACTAGAAATGAAGTGTGTGGTTTCATCTTCGTATTAGCCATGAAAAAGCAAAATAATACGAATTTGGGGCTACCAACCCACATAAAACCAAAATTCAATCAAGAAATAACATTAAAAACAAGGCACAACACAATTACTAAATTCGATAGAAAAATGAAAAATGAAAAGGGAAAAAAATATTTATCGTACACATGATAATAATAAATTAATAAATAAATTGAAAGCAAAGTAAAGTGATAACAGAAAAAAATAAACCATACACCATAGTTTACCTTATTAATATTTAAATCAATAACATTTAATTTGACAATGCTAGGCTAAAACCAATATTTTAATTTAGGATGTAAAAGATTAAAAAATAGGTAATTAATATATGTACCCTATATATTTAGTAGTATTATAGGTCTTTCATTTATTAAAAGTAAAGTGCAATTTAATAATGTAAATGAATCAAATTATATTAATGTAATTGATATAACTAAATAATAATCCATACATTCGTGTTATTTAAACTCCATAGAAACTTTGTTCCAATTTAATTAATGCATTTCCCTCTCTCATTAGCTCACAGGCTAACATAGCCTGAGAGCTTATGTGCCCGTTCGTTCTGTATGTACGTTCGTTCGTGCGTAACGCGATAACTCATGATAAAAATATCGGATCCACTTGAAATTTTGTATATAGGTATATCATGATAAGGCGCTTCCCTGGTTAGTTTTTGGAGTTCATTCGATATGTATAAGAGGGGGAACGGGGGGCTCATGCCCCTCCCCTTAATTGATATAAACGAGATTTTCATGCAGAATTCACAGTTTTCGTTCAAAATTTAGATATAGGATCATTCTGATGAGGCGATTCCGTGACTGTCATTAGGTGTTCATTGAATAAGTATAAACAGGGGGAACGGGGGGCTCGTGCCCCCCCCTTAATTGATATAAACGGGATTTTCATGCAGAATTAATAGTTTTCGTTCAAAATTTAGATATATGATCATTCTGATGAGGCGATACCGTGGCTGTTATTAGGTGTTCATAGAATAAGTATAAACAGGGGGAACGGGGGGCTCATGCCCCTCCCCTTAATTGATATAAACGGGATTTTCATGCAGAATTAACAGTTTTCGTTCAAAATTTAAATATTGGATCATTCTGATGAGGAAAGTCCGTGGCTGTTATTAGGTGTTCATTGAATAAGTATAAACAGGGGGAACGGGGGTTCTAATGCCCCTCCCCTTAACTTGTATAAATGGATTTTTCAATCAGAATTGTCAGATTTCGTTCAAATCTCTGAATAGTTTTGGAAGTTTAATGGTTAAGTATAAAAGAGGAGAATAACTCCTCTTAAATTATATAAATGCTAAATGGGTTTTTGAGCTTATGTGCCCGTCCGTTCTGTATGTTCGTTCGTGCGTAACGCGATAACTCATGATAAAAATATCCGATCCACTTGAAATTTTGTATGTAGATATATCCTGACAAGGCGTTTCCCTGATTAGTTTTTGGAGTTCATTCGATATGTATAAGAGGGGGAACGGGGGGCTCATGCAAGTCCACTTTGTTTATATAAATGGGATTTTCATGCAGAATTAAGTTTTCGTTCAAAATTTAGATTAGGATCATTCTGATGAGGCGATTCCGTGACTGTTATTAGGTGTTCATTGAATAAGTATAAATAGGGGGAACAGGGGTTCTAATCCCCCCTTAATTTATATAAATGGGTTTTTCAAGCAGAATTTTCAGATTTCGTTCAAATCTCTGAATAGTTTTGGAAGTTTAATGGTTAAGTATAAAAGAGGGAGATAACTCCTTTTAAATTATATAAATGCTAAATGGGTTTTTATTAAGAATTATCTCATTTGCTTTGAATTTTGGATATAGATTTTTTATATGATAAAGCATGTCTTTGATAGTATAGGAGGTTCAATGATTAAGTATAAAAAAAGAGGAAAGGGGAGAGCTGTTTCCCCTTCTTAATTTTTTTTCGAACGGAATTAACCCTTGAAAATATAAGGCTTTAATGTACAATTATATTTGTAGCCTGTGAGCTCAATGCCATCAGTTTAACTGGGCAGTATTCTTTCTTTATTTTTTTTTTTAAATATAAAATAACCTTTGCGTTTTATCCAGACAACAACGCCCTCCGCCGTACTCTAAAATCTACCCACCTAACCATCCTATTGTATGCATTTTTTTAATATATTTTTTACATTTTTAATTTTTTATTATTTTTTTATGTTTTATTAATTTTTTGGTTCATTTTTACGCAAAAAGTTAACTAATTTTTAAATCATGTAACAACTAATTGTAAATTAAAGAATAAGTGATTTTTTTTAGGAAAACCATTATTTATAGCATCATAAACAAGCTTTTTAATATTTGCATTAATTAAATAAGAAGAACATAAACATTTTATTCTATATAAATGATTAATGATTATATTACGATACACATAATTATGAAGATAGGATTTAAAATTAGTAAATGTATTAACTTTAAAATTAAACTCATTCAGTTTATCATAAATATCAGTTATTAATTTGTTTTCTTTTAATATAATTTTAAGATCTAAAAAGTTAATAGCATTATTATAAAGCAGGTGTTTTGTAATTTCTAGATTAGATGGATAATCAACTGGTAATTGAGATATACTGGTATTATTAGTATCAATTAAAATTATATCATCAATATATCGATATAAATGTAATTTATTATCAAAATATTTACGTTCGTGATGATATAAGTCAGATAATATACAAGATGTACAACCACCTTGTGGTATACCAAATTTTTGTATATATATTATGTTATCTTGCATTATAAAATTATTATAAGGTGGTCTGGTGTAATAACGCCAGGAGGGGTAATAATGTCAAGTGCTAATATTTTGCATAATTATGAAATAATCTGGTAAATGACACCCATGTGCTCTGCGCAGAAGAGTTTTGAGTCATATAAATCGCAAAAAACAGCTTCAAGTTAATTTGTTTCATTTTTTTAGGTCTTATTGTTTTTACAAGCAACTAAAATTAACGCTTGATCTAAAATTTGCGAGATACGTTTCGTGATGTGAAGACTATTTTTTTTTAAATCCGGAAATACTTTGTTAATTACATAAATTTGCAATACATTTCATGGACTTTCAAAACGTTGTTGAAGATTTTGGATATCTTCTCGAGATAATTTGTAATTTAAAATGTACAGCGCAATAACTATAACGGGGTAATAACGCCAATCCTTGGCATTAATACCTCGGTTGATTCCCTACAGTGGCCGAGCTACATCCTAAATACTGATTCAAATAAACACAGTTAAAACTGTGCAATGTTTCTAATAATTCTATTTAAGCGGTTATTTTTAAGCAAAAAGAAGTCACGGTCTGATATTCTTTCGCTTCATCCCCCCCCCCCCACACACACACACCACCTTCATTTTTCTTATACTTTCACAAAAAATTGAACATTTTCAATAGCTTAGAATGCAATTTGTCTATTACTAAATTTGTAGAGTTTGTATTTTTAGAATTGGGCAATCTACATGCAATTATTCCATCTTATTTCATAGTTTTGTTTGCATGGCGTTATTACCCATATAGGTGGCTAATAACGCCAAATAGCATTGGTCAAGAAATCACGCCATTACATTTTATGAATACATATCTGTTAAATTATTTTTTTATATACAGATAGTAAATAAGTTGCTGTATCAAATCATATATTTGTTTGAAAAATACAAACTAAAACTGAGCCGTGAAAATTGGTAGAACATTAACGTGGCGTTATTACCCCAGGGTGCCTTAGATAATGAAATTAGTTAAAGTAAGAAAATAATCAGTTTCAACGTTCATTGATAGATCTAAATCATGTTGATATTTTTTAAAAAGTGCATATATTATATTATGTAAATCTAATAAATCGATATTATTAGAAAGATCTTTGAAGTCATATGCAGTTATGTTTTTTATACATTTAAGATTTTTCATAATATTGACCAATTCATAATTCTTCTTTATAGTATTTATTATTATCACTGATTTTTGTAATTTTATATATTTGATTAAGAACTGTTAATAGAAGTTTGTTAACAGCATTTTTATAAGTATTGTAACCAATTGTAACTGTTCTAAATTTAACAGGATTCTTATCAAATTTGAGTATAAGAACTAGATAAGGATATTTAAAGTTAGTAGAGTTAATGTCTAATAATTCATAAAAACCTTTAATTTTACGATTGTTTACAATTACGTTATCATTAGTTTTTTGGAATGTGTTATTAGAAGATATACTAGATTTAAGCAGTTGATGATAATAGGATTTATATTAGTGATGGGCGATTTCGATTTTTTAAATCGATTTAATCGATACTACGGCCAACTCGATTTAATCGATTCTTTAAAATTTTTAATCGATTTCTCTGAAGGTAATCTAATTTTCATTTTCCTTCAAAAGTCGAAGATAAAATAGACGGATGTGCCAATTCCAAAATTTCAGTGTATTAGTTTCTAAGATAGAAGAATTAAAGAAACCTCAGAACCCCCACCCCCCCCCCCACCCTGCAAAATAGCGTTTTTTTTTAGTGATGTACACCAAAATTGATCAGGATCAATTTTTATTAAGTACCAGCTGAATCTGAATTTTGATAAAAATCCATGAAAGCGCGAGATACAGCTATTGCGAAATCATAAAAAATGCAGCATATCAGCGCCACCTGTTGGGCAATTTACACCAAGAACTAAATAACACTAATCAATGTCAGAGATTTACTGAATCTGAATTTTGATGAAAATTCGTTCTTGAGATAGCACTATTGCGTTAATCATGAATAATGCAGTATAACCAAATTGTAATTAGCATCAAATAATATCAAGGACTAATTGAATCTAAATTTTTATGAAAGTTCGTGTATTAGTTCTTGAGATAAAGCTAAAATGAAAACAGGGGCGTGCGAAAAGAGAACTGCGCCCGGTTCAAAGTTCCAATTTAGCTCCCCCCCCCCTATTAGTTTTTTCTTGTGATAGGCTAGAAGTGATGTTAGTAGTAAAAATTTGGCGCCCCCTAAATTTCCGTGCTCGGAACGACCGCTTCCTTTCGTCCCCCCCCCTTTCACATGGCGCTGAGTGGGAATTGTGAAAAATTCAGTATAGCAGCGCTATCTGAGAAGCTATATACATCAAAATGCAAAAAACATCAATTCATGTCAAGGACTAACTGGATCTAAAATGTGATGAAAATCCGTTCATTCGTTATTCAGATATAGCTGTTGCGCAAATCGCAAAAAATGCAGCATAGCAGCGCCACCTGTTAGGCTATATGCACCAAAAATTAATTAGATTCAGTTTATATCAAGGTCAAACTACATCTAAAGATTTGTGGAATTCCGTGCATTTGTTCTTCAGATAGAACTGTCAGAAATTTTTGTCGTATACAGACTCACAGAGTGACACACACACACACACAGACAGATATTTCTTAAAAACCATGAAATCGTGTTAAAGACCTTCTATAATATATAAATCCATCAAAAACGGAAAGTCAAAATTTTTCACGAATCTAATACTCTCTTCTTGTAAAGTTACAAAAGAAAGTAAAAATGTAAAATCGATTCTGCCCGTAAGATCGGTCTTTAGATTCGATGTCGATCTTTAGATTCGATTTCGATCTTTAGATTCGATGTCGATCTTAGATTCGATGTCGATCTTAGATTCGATGTCGATCTTAGATTCGATGTCGATCTTTAGATTCGATGTCGATCTTTAGATTCGATTTCGATTTTTTTTTCTTTTTTTTTCTAGGCTAAATCAGTGTTGAATGCAGTTATTTTTCTGCGACTCCGGAGAAAGGCATCATGTTTTACAGCTCTGTAAGGGAGGGGGAATCGTAATTTGTGCATTAAAAAACATAAAATCTCATAACTTCTGGGGGGGGAGGGTAATCCCCTGCGGCCACCCCATTAATTCGACACTAGGTTAAATCGTTATATTTTTATTTAGAAGTCCAGTTATTTGAAGTATTAGATTATTATTTTTCATGCTCGTCTCTTCTAATCCCCCCTTCCACGTCAGTTTTAACCTACAGGGCCGTTCGAAATATACATACAGTTTTAAAAATGTCCAATTCTCGGTCTATTCTATTTTAGATCCACATTTTAAATCCTTGACAAAAGATAAATAAAGGGTCGCCTTTCCGCCCGTTTGGGGTTTATCTGCGCCCCGCCGGGGGGGGGGGTATATTTTTTTGTTTCTTCAAAAGAAACAAAAAAAATTTTGAGGGGGGGGGGGGCTTGCACCCTCCCCCAATATACACCTTAAAATTTCGCTCATTTAATTTTCTACCATTTTTAACTTAAGTTTAAGCTACATGGCACCCCCAGAGCTGTGGATTCTTCCCCCCCCCTTGTCGATCACTCACCTAATTTTGCTTATTTCTTCACTTCATTTCAATCTTTAAAAGGCTATAACTTTGCTTCTATAGGAGTTACAGTGATGAGAAAAGTTCTAGTATAGCTAACCATTTCTCGCCGTTCTTTTTGCTTTTCCAGTTTTCCGGCTTTCCCAATAGGACCTCTTTTTTTTTTGGGGGGGGGGGGCAGAGGGGCTTTTTCTTGATACAATATGTCTATTGAAAGCTTATGCTTCATACATTACAAATCTAGCAAAAGAAATTTTCTCCCATCATTTCAGGTCACATTACGGACACATAATGTGTTAAAATTTTAATTTTTCAAACTTCTTCAAAAAAAAAAAAAAAAAAAAAACCATTGATACATATCAGCGAAACTGGGGTCCGAACCCGCAATCGTTTGATT
This sequence comes from Maratus speculifer, assembly GCA_964019185.1. Classification (NCBI taxonomy): domain Eukaryota; kingdom Metazoa; phylum Arthropoda; class Arachnida; order Araneae; family Salticidae; genus Maratus; species Maratus speculifer. The sequence continues at coordinate 292,612,128 of OZ025294.1, read as the reverse complement.
GCACACGTAATCCCTAAGCTTTTTGGCCACCGAGTACTCAGCAACGCTATTTTTTCTTTAGATTGTCATCTTTAAATTCGTAATATCTTTTGAATGGAATGTCCGATTTGAAAAATTCAAAAAGTAATCTACAGATATTGTAACAGGCATTAATACAAAATTATTTATTTGGATAAGGATTAAGTTATCGATAGTATGGTCTAATTTTGGTTGGTGTATTTATCGCGTTTTAAAGTGTAAGAAAGTAATTATAGTGAGTTAACTACAATAGCTGGGCATATGGTATCGCGCGTTTTTTTTTTTTTTTTTTTTTTTAATAGACATGAATATGTTCTTTAATATTATAGAACCTTTTTTTATTCATTTAAAAGTATTTCCTGGCGATTCAAAAATACACACGTAATTGTTCAAGGTTTCACTTCTATCGGCACTCTCAGAGTGCCACTATTTTTTTTAATTTTTTTTTCATGTTTGCCCGTCCTACCGCATCCCCCCCCCCTTCCTCACCAATCTTTACAGGTTCGTTCAAATTATGACTGAGATTTAAAAAAAGCCTAATCCTCGTTCTATTTTGTTATAAATCCATATTTTGAAACCTCAACAAAAGATACATTTGGGCCGGGGTCGCCCTTCTGTCCGTTCGAGATTCACCTTGCCCCCCCTGGGTGGGGGGCATATTTTTTGTTTCTTCCACACCATCTCATGTAACATATCGTTATAAAGCTTTTATTTCCTCGTTTTTTTTCTGTTACTACCCCTCTCCCCACTTAATTACATGCTCTTAGCACTTTTTATAGTTTCAAAGAGTGTATGTTCCCCGCGGGCCACCCCATGAATTCAACACTAAGTTAAACACTATATTTTTGCTTAGAAGCTCAGTTATTTGGGTTATTAGTCAATTATGTTTTTTTTTTTCAAGTTCGTCCGTTCTAATCCCTCGTCCCCCCCCCCCTTCCTCGCCAATCTTTACTATATGGGCCGTTCAAAGTATGCATGCAATTTTTAAAATGTCCAATTCTCGTTCTATTTTATTGTAAATCCTCATTTTGAAACTTCGACAAAAGATACATTTGGGCTATGGTCGCCTTTCCGTCAAGAGTGGGGGTTACCTGCCCCCTTGGGAATGGGACATATTTTATGTTTTTCCAAACTATCTCGTGTAACATTTGGTTGGCATTAGAAAAAAAAGTTTTTTTTTGTCTATACTCCATGTTCCCCATCCTAGTTACACGCTCTTGGCACTCTTTATACTCGGTTTAATGCCAAGTTACTCAGTGTTGTTATTAGTTGAGTTATGTCTCTCAAATTTGTCAAAGTTTTTGTGTAAGTGAAAACCATAAGTGACAATCAATTTAAAATTCTTATTATCCGACTCTAAAATCTGCAATAGCTTAATTCTATGCCTCCCTAAATGGGGATGGGGGGGGGGGGGTGGGAGGCGGTAATTACGGTTCTGCTGATTGTCTAAGTTTTGGAATTAGTAATTTGGAACTTCTCTGTGTGAACCTAAATATCAAAATATCGATTCTAGTATCGATTCTAGAACTGAGAAATCGATTCTTATTATGATCGATGTTGTTTTATACGATATTGATTTTAATCGATTCTCAAAATTTCCAGAATCGCCCATCACTAATTTATATATAATTGCATAATTATTTGGAGATTTGTCAACATAAGTTATTACAGTTTCGTTGCAATTTAGTGATTTGCTGGAAAAGATGCTTTGTATTTATATAATGCAGATGTGAAATATTTTATTTTAAAGTCTTAGTTAATTTATCAATAACTAAAATTTTCCATTGAATTAAATATTCAATAGGTTTGTTACAATATATTGCAATTATTTAAATAAATATATATATATCATAAGTAAATTGTTTTATTACAGAATTAATGTTTTATTTGAATGTAATTCTATACTTAGTACCATAACCCATTAATTTTTTCAGTGTTAAGTCATATACAGTATTTAGATTTCCAGTAATAATATGCCAATGATCATTATTAATGTATTTGTGTAGAGAGGGATCATTGCATTTGCAGGGGAAAGTACTATCATCAGAAGTATTTTTAAGAACGAATTATAGATAAATATCTTTCTTCCTATCGTTATTGAATACTTTGAAGTTTTTGATACTTGAATATTATTTATAGGAAATTTTCAATTTTTATCATTTATTATAGAATTTACATTGATTTTATTAAATATTTGATTAGAAAAAGTTATTACCATTTGAGTATTAGTATTTTGAGTTTTAGGGGTTTTTTAGTAAATTTATATTGAAAAGATTAACTCTAGTCATAGTAAAATCATAAAAAATATCTGAAAAATGTTTAGAGCAAGTTTTACTCAGAAATATATTTAAATATTGTACTATATGTTTCTTTTTTATTCCAAATATATATTTTCGTATTGATAATCAATTGTAATTTTATAGAAAAATAATGAATGAATAAATAAATAAATAAAAACTGTAACCAAAATAGAAAACTAAAGTAACCAAAATAGATAAAGTAAACACTAATCCCGTTAGAATTCTAGCAGCAATTGTAGCAGCAATTGTCCGTCAGCAATTGTCCGTCAGCAATTATAATCTCCAACAGAAAAGAGACCTTTTAAAACTATTAAATCACAAGCGAGAAATTGTAAAAAAGAACGCTCCTGTAGGTTTAAAATTAGCGTTCTAGTTTGTTCGTATGACTAGTGCATTTTCACGCGAAAGCATTTGCATGCTAATGTTAAACCTATGGGAGCATTCTTTTCAGAATTCAAGCTCGAATTTTGACGTTTATTTTATTTATTATTATTATTATGATTATTTTGTTGTTGTTCATTTGATATTTACGGTCGCTATCTAACGTTGCGTACTTTTAATTTTGTAACTTTGGTTGCATTTTTTTACTGAAGCTACTTTAATTTCAGAAAACGCTCCAAACAATTTTCCGAAATATTTAAAAAATTAATTAATTAATTAATTAAACCCGAAAAAGTACAGCATTAGATATTGATCTCAATTATCTCATGAATATATATATATATATATATATATATATATATATATATTTAAAAGTAATAAAAGCAAGCAAGATATCCGACATGAACACTTCAATAGGTTTAATATTACGGGTGACTAATTTAGTCTCATAGTTGTAAATTTAGAAATTATTCAATTACCATTGAATGAATCATTATTATTATTACTTACCCATCATACGTAGTATAGGGTAAGTCTTGCAATCTTTTTGAAAATCAATTTTTTTTGACGGATTTACACGTTTCGGACACTGAAAAACATATTTTTAGAAAAAAAAAATTTTGCTGTCCGTCCGTCTGTGTGTCTGTCTGTCTGTCTGTAACCGCTCTATCTCCCGAACAAATTGAGATAGAGACTTGAAATTTTGTATGTGCTTAGTATGTAAGAATGGGACGAAGCCTATTTAATACCAGTAACTTCGATTATCCTGAACTATTTTTTTCGGACTCCCGAAAAATTCATTCTGATGAAAGGTACATAAAAATTTTCGATTTTTTTTATTTTAAGGAGTGGACATAAAAAGCAATAAATTGACACAAATTTTGCATAAAAAACGAAATCGATCGGATTATTAGTTGTCGAGAAATTTCTAATCCTGTTTTCCACATTCTTTGCTTTTTCATGACCCTGTATTTCATTCAAATTTCAACTCAAAGATATCTTTTAATTGGAAATGAGACACTTAATTTGATGCAAGAAACCGTTAGTGAATATGGTATTTATTTTTAGAGTTATAATGATATCTCTTTTATGCAATTCAGTGCTATTGGAATAGTATGGTGTTTCATGTAATTTATCGAAATTGGTTCATCAGAAATTCATTAATAGAGCATGATGATGTGTTAAAAATACTTAAATATACGTTTATATTTTGTTTTGGAATTGCAATGCATTTTATAAACTGTTTACATGTTATGTTTTCATATATTATGTTATGCATATCCATGATGGGTAAGTATTACGGTGGCCTCCAACGCCTAGTTATTATTGTTATTATTATTTCAAGAAAAAAAAATATATGAACAATTATACCTGCTAAGATGGAAACCTTTTATAAAACAGGATATACTTCGATTCCTTTCGTTTAAATTTTCAAAGTTTTATTGAATCAATGTTTAACAAAGCTGATTACGTATTTAATGATTACATACTAAAGATTTCCCAAATCCGGCTATAACAGATTTATTAATATTCTCATGATAAGTTTTCTTTTGAACGGGGTGAGAGAGGGAGAGCGGGCACCAAAATCCGAGTTTGCTACGGATGCAAAAAAAGCCTAGTATTAACCTTGAAATAAATAATTTACTGCTACCAATCTATCTATCTATCTCTCTCTATATATACACGGTTAAATCCGATGAATACATTTGAATAATCGTGGCTTAACTACTTTTTTCACGGTTTTTAAGAAAATTAAAAAAAAAATGTCCTTTTTTATTTATTATTTTTTTTTAACAATTCTACCTAATAGAATTATTATATTATATTAATGCCCGTTTATTATTTATAATTTCATATGTACCTCACTTTCAGGCATTAATTTTTCTCAATACAAAAACTACAAACACAAACAAATTTTCTTATTTATACTCTTTAATTTTAAATAGAATGGGATTTGGGGGGATTTTGGCGTACTGCGCTTGCTACTTAGTGTATAAAAAAGTTGTAAATAAGAAATATTATACAGAATTTAGTCCTATTTAATATTGTAACTGACAAATATTTTGCTATGGCAACAAATCTCGAGATATTAAAAAAATAGATAAATAAAATAAAATAAAATCCCAAAATTTTGTTGTTTTTTGACCACAGAAAATTTAGCCTTGAGAAATTTTTATTCGAAAACGTGGTTTATCCATGTTAGCATCATTATGAAAAAATCAGAAAAAGAAAATCTTCCACCCGATTTTTGAAAGGTAAAATGTTTATTTCGCCTGGACTAAAACAGTCAGGAGGGGGGAAATATTGTTTAAGGGTGCTGGTCAGTCAGCATCCGAATTCTCTTTCGTAAGGTTAAGTCTATGGACGTTTGATGCATTTTTATATTTAAAATATCTCCGCAGGAAATCAATATTTTTAACCTATTATTGACCGTAAGGTAACGGAATACTTTTGATTGTCCCTGTAATCGATCTATGCATCCGATTTTCATAAAATTTGAAATGACTCGACAAAATTATGTAATAATTATGTATTTTAAATTTCAAGCGTATAAAATACATTTGAAACTTTTTCCCCATTGACCATAATATAATTGAATACTTTTGATTGCTCTTGTAATTGATCTATGCACCCGATTATCAGAATAATTGAAATAACTCGACAAAATTATTTAATAATTATGTATTTTAAGTTTCAAACGATTAAAGCGCATTTGAAACTTTTTTCCCCTTTGACCGTAATGTAATGGAATACTTTTGATTGGCCCTGTAATTGATCTATGCATCCGATTTTCATAAATTTGAAATGACTCGACAAAATTATGTAATAATTATGCATTTTAAATTTCAAACGATTCGGTTGGGTTGTTTTTGCGTTGTTATATGCGGACAGACGGACGGACTGAACGACCACTATAGGTGCTACGTATTTACATAATTACGAACGCACCTAAAAAGCGATAAATATGAGAACCTAACGTTTAACGAAAAATAGTGAGATGCACTCTATTTTTTGAAATTCATTGTTGCAAATGTTTTTGCAATGTGAAATTTATCTGCAAGGGTTAAAATATTAATCACCGCTCAATAGCTTTTAACGCATAAAATATTAAACACATATTTTATAAATATTTTGACAATTTTGAAACATCCTTTAAGAGAAGTATAAATAAATAAGACAAAAATGTTAATTTTCTAGGGAGATTTTTTTAGGTGCGTTCGTAATTATGTAAATACGTAGCACCTATAGTTGTCGTTCAGTCCGTCCGTCCGTCTGTCTGTCTGTCCGCATATAACAACGTAAAAACTACCCAACCGAATTATTTGAAATTTAAAATATATAATTATTATATAATTTTGTCGAGTCATTTCAAATTTTATGAAAATCGGATACATAGATCAATTACAGGGACAATCAAAAGTATTCCGTTACATTACGGTGAATAAGGGGAAAAGTTTCAAATGCATTTTAATCGTTTGAAATTTAAAATATATAATCATTACATAATTTTGTCGAATCATTTCAAATTTTATGAAAATCGGATGCATAGATCAATTACAGGGGCAATCAAAATTATTCCGTTACATTACGGTCAATGGGGAAAAATGTTTCAAATGCATTTTAATGGACTACACTAATTCGAACACAATAAAATTGTTATGCCTCTATGAACATACATATTATAACATACATTTTGCACAATCTGTGGTGCAAAAAGCATTTTTTATTGATTTACAAGGTCACACAAAAGTATTCCATTACATAATGGTATAGGGAGAACATTTTTTTGGTGCGATAATTGTAATTGACTATTTAACATTTGATATTGACTATTTAACATGAGATTGATATACATTGCTGAGGAATACTACAAGTTATTTCCTGTATAAAAGAAAGTAGATAGTATTATAGCGTATGATATACGTCGCTGAGGTGTAATAAAAATTATTTCATGTATATTTACAGGAACACACACACACACAATATATATATATATATTTCACTACTATACTCTATCCGAAGTACTATCTACTAGCAGCAAGATCTGAATATTTTTAAAACATCGTTATCATACGAAAGCACCTGATGAATCTAGGAAAAAAAGTGACCGGAAAAAAGTTATCGGAAAAAAGTGACATAAATTACAAAAGCAGAAAAAAGTGACACGGAAAAAAGTGACAAGGAAAAAAAGTGACACGGAAAAAAAGTGACACGGAAAAAAAGGGACAAGGAAAAAAAGTGACAAGGATTGATTTTGGGGAATTATTATTGATTTTGGGGATTCATTGGTTAAGTTTGAAAGGGGGATATGGGGGGGGGAGGCTCATAATTTAGGTAAATGGATTTTTCATGCTGAATTAACTGTTTTGGTTCAATTTTTGGATATACGTTCATACTGAAAAGACGCTTGCCTGATAAGTTTTGGGAAGGGACGATTACCCCCCCCCCCCATCCGTCCTCAGTTAGATGAATGGGGTTTTATGCAGAATTTTCCAACGTGTGTCAAATTTGAATATACAGGGCCTGACTAAGGCAGGGGCATGCGGGGCAATTGCCCCGGGCCCCCGGTTTGAGGGGGGCCCCAAGGAGAGAAAAGTTTATTGTTAAAAGAGGGCCAAATGATATAAAATAGCAAAATATTACCAAAATTTTTTTTTTCAATTTTAAGGGGTCTTTTTTCTCCTACCCCCTTTGCTTCCCTGCCCCACGTTCCCTTAAAGTAATAGTTACATCATAAGAAAATTAATAGTTAAAATTATTTATCATCTGTTATTATGTATAAAGATGTGAAATATAAATACTGAAATCAGTACTTGGTACAAAATTTATGCATACATACAATAGGTTTGAATTTTAATTTTAGTCACTTGAGTATAATTCACAAAAATTTTTAAGATAGAAGGGGGCCACTCTAATAATGTTTGCCCAGGGCCCCCCACTGTCTAAGTCGGGCCCTGTGAATATAGGTTCTTTTCGATAAGGCTTATATACAGCATATAATGCATGAAGAGTTTTAATGGTTATATATAGAGGGAGAACGGGGGATAACCTTTCTTAAATTAAATTAATAACTTTTTACGCATAATTATCCGATTTGCTTAGAATTTTGGACATAGATTCATTATGATAAGACGTATCTCTGATTAGTTATGGGGTTCTTCTGCTTATTATAAAGGGTGGGGGGCGAGCAATTATCCCCCCTTAAACTAGATAAATAGGTTTTTATGCAGAATTACCCCATGTATTTCAAATTTTAAATATAGGTTCTTACTGATAAGGTGGATCCCTGAATAGTTTTAAGGATTTGATATCTAAGTATTGAAGGGGAATAGAATATAAGCTACCTTAAATTAAATTACTTTTTACGCAGAATTATAGGATTTGCTACAATTTTGGATTATAGATTCATTATGATAAGGCGTATCCCTGATTACATATGGGGTTATTTTTCTAATTAAAAATTAAGGCGGGTGATTTTCCGATCCCCTTAAATTATATAAATTGTTTTTTATGTTCACGTATCCGATATATTTCATATATTGGATATATGTTTTTTCTCATAAAGTTAGTCCCAGAATAATTTTAAGGGTTTAATGGCTAAGTATACTGTCAGGTTCTGAGACCACCTCTGCTAAAGATTGGAATTTCCGTTATTTCTCTCTCTTAATCTCTTTTATATTATACCGGCTGTGTACTAGAATTTTCAAGGTGACATTCTTTCTTTGTTGAAGGGAGAATTGACAGGTAATCCTCTACAGGTGGTGAGTGAGAAAGAGGAGATTGCGGAGAGGCGTGTTCATCCGTCAGTGAGGTATGTGGATGATGAGCTGACAAGCAACATGTCACTAATCAAGAAAGGAATGTGGAATGTGTCCAATGGATAAGCCCCAAAGGGGGTTGACATTGGGGAAACACCGTGATTTGAGAAGAGCAAGTCTTATCTCAGATTAGTTCAGTTCGTATCTGGGTTCATACCTAGAGAGTAGTGTAGGACAGAGGTCCTGATAGGGTGTGCTCTGCGTTGTAGAACGGAGGCAGTGCGTATCTGGAGAGCAAGGGACACAGACGTCCTGGTGTTTAGTGCTCTGGGCCGAGAAGTGCAGGCCGAGTATCCATGTGTTGGGAGATTCGAAATCGATCTCCAGTAAAGTGAATCTAACGTGCATTGAGTGTGAGGTGGAAGGTGTAATTCGAATAGTACACAGCCAACCTTTACTGTATTTAATTTAATGTTGAACCGGATCACCTATATCCGAGTTGTAATTGTATATAATGGTAAATAGCGTATTTAGTGTGTACATATATTCTAAATAAACTGTTAATTCAGTTAATTGACAGCGTCAGTGTTCATTTACACAATCCTCACAGTGGGTGACCGATATCACCTAGTAATATCGGTGGTGGCAGCTATAACTACCACGGACTTTCTTCAAAGTTGTGCGGGCTGAGAGGAAAGTCCGACATATACAGTGGGGGAACGGAGGATAACCCCCCTTAAATTAATAAATGCCTTTTTACGCAGAATTATCTTATTTGATTCAAACTTTGAATGTGCGTTCATTATGATAAGGCGAACTCCTGATTATTTGTGGGTTATCCCCCGTTCATCCCTCTATACTTAGCCATTAAACCCTTAAAACTATTCAGGGATTCACTTTATTAGGTAAAACCTATATCCAAAAGTTGAAATACGTTGGATAATTGTGGGAAAAAAAAATCTTATTTAAAGAGTGGGGGGATTAATCGCCCGCTTTCCCTTATTTAATTAGCAAAAGAACCCCATAATTAATCAGAGATACGCCTTCTTATAATGAATATACATCGAAAATTTGAAGCAAATCGGATAATTCTGCGCAAAAAGCCATTTATTTAATTTAAGGGTGTATTTCGATTCAAACTGCCTATTTTCCGATTTATTTTTAACTTCATTTTTACTCTCATATGCATCAAACTGGCAAATTGTCTTATTTAGAAAGTACACAAGGTGCCGTAATTGTCAATTCTTTGATAAATGCAGAAAATATTGCGAAAAAAGCAATCAAAAATGGCATTTTGAACAGATTTTCCCCTGGCGGGAGATCTGTGAACGAAAAAAAGGGGTCATACTGAGAAGATAATTGTTTATAAATCAAATTCTAATGAATTGAGCGTAAAAATACAGCACATGGCACCTTGTATATCTCTTCAAAAATATCCTCAGCAAGTTTCATGTTTCTACTTTTGAAAATGTGTCTGAAATTGTATCGGAAAATTTCGAGCTGTTGAAGGTGGAAAAGCGTTTTTTTGAATACACGCTTAAGGGGGTTTATCCCTCGTTCTCCCTCTATACATAGCCATTAAACCCTTAAAACTATTCAGGAATTTACTTTATGAGAAAGATCCTACATCCAAAATTTGAAATAAATCGGATAAGTGTGCATATTTTTTTTAAATCTAATTTAAGGCCGGGGGTAGTAATCACCCGCCCCCTTTTTAATTAGCAAAAGAACCCCATAAATAATCAGAAATACGTCTTATCATAATTAACCCATGTCCAAAATTCGAAGCAAATCGGATAATTATCCGTAAAAAGCCATTAATTTAAGAAAGGTTATCCCCCGTTCCCCTTCTATACTTAACCATTAAACTCCTAAAACTCTTCAGGCACTTTATACTATATATAAGCCTTATCGATATATGCAAATATGCCTATATGCAAATTTGACACAAGTTGGATAATTCTGCATAAAAACCCATTCATCTAATTGAGGACGGATGGGGGGGGGGGTAATCGTCCTTTCCCAAAACTAATCAGGCAAGCGTCTTTTCAGTATGAACGTATATCCAAAAAATTAAACCAAAACAGTTAATTCAGCATGAAAAACCCATTTACCTAAATTATGAGCCTCCCCCCCAATCCCCCTTTCAAACTTAACCAATGAATCCCCAAAATCAATAATAATTCCCCAAAATCAATCCTTGTCACTTTTTTTCCGTGTCCCTTTCTTTCCGTGTCACTTTTTTTCCTTGTCACTTTTTTTCCGTGTCACTTTTTTTTCCGCTTTTGTAGTTTAGGTCACTTTTTTCCGATAACTTTTTTCCGGTCACTTTTTTTCCGTTTACCAAAGCACCTCGTTTGCCACGCTTTACGTGGAATTTCCAACTTGTTTAAATATACGAATGTGCAAATCCTTTTAAGCACTTAAATTTTCTAATTTACTATACGAATGCATTTTATTCCCATACATTTAACATTAATAAGGGGGTGGGGAGTTAATTGATTAAACCTCTTAATGGAATTTTAGAATATTAATGATGTGAAAAAAAATAAAACTATTGTTCTAAAAATGTTTGCATGTTTGTAATTTTATTTATATGTAATACATTTCGTATATTTTTAAGTTTTTCATAATGGATTATAATTCCCGTTAACGCTGTAAAACGTTACGGAGGTTAGTTATATTTCATATGGGAACTATATCTACAAAATGGTTTTTTATATAGATATGTACTGTGAAAACAGAGCAGGATGTTGAATTCCTCTCGAAAGGGTAACTGACCAATGACCATGACATTGAAGAATCATTGGGAGGGAAAGAGTGCGAAAACAGATGTCTAATGAGGAAAAAAAATATCATTCGTCTTATGTTACTACAGGGCCCGTATACCAAAAAGTGTTTGTCAGAAAGAAGCGAATAAGCGCCAATGTGGTAACCTCTCTTAATTACAAGTCAGTTGGCTCTTATCTGTTATTTCTTTCCCCATTCCTGCATTCCCATTTGTAAGATCGGTACTGAGCCTTCCAAAATAAAAGCAAGAAACAGATGTAACTAATTAAGACCCCCCAATGGTGCAGTACTGAAAAACCCGAGACAGTGACAGGAAATGACCATTTCTTTTAGCCTTCGGCTGATTTCCAATAGTACAAATGAATGCACTCTTCTTTCAAAAGGAGTGACCGGTTTTCCTTAAAAGCTGATACTGTTACCATGTGTTAGTGGGGGTGATCGATGAGTAAGAAATAACTGTAAAAAAGCGAGAAAAGAGACTAAATCTGAAAAATATAGACCTAAGACAAATGCAAAAAATAGCCAGTTTAGCGTCCCACTCTGAGACATGTGTAATTTCTCGAAAAAATAAAATTTTTACGTTCTAACATTATCACAAGAGTTTAAAGTTCTAGGGGGGGGCCTGGGTTGTCTGGGGTGGGCCCGGCCCACCCGGCCCCCCCCCGCTAGTTACGCCTATGACAAAAGTGTATCAAGAATTTCCAAGAAGCGGCAAAATACAGTGAGCAATTACAGTTTTTATGTAAAAATAAGATATTTCAGAAGGATTAAAATTACCTTACAGAGTTAAAACTTCACATTGAAAGAGAAATTACATGTAATAGCAAGCAAAAGCAAATTTTTGTAACAAGTTTTTTTCGTAAGAATCTAATAAACAGTGGATAAAGGTATGCAACGTTTTATTTCAGTTTTATTGCTTAAAAAAATACTTTTCATTTATGATTAATCTTATAATAGAGGTTTTCGGACATATAAAAGTCAATTTATGAAACATTAAGCATTTCTTAGAAATTTTTTTAATCTCTTAGGTTTTCCCAATAGCGGACACCTCCGAATAGCGGACAATTTCCGCGCTCCCGAGTTGTCCGTTATTTAGAGGTTTTACTGTACTACCCGCTCCTTTTAATTTCTCTTCCGGTACCAAATCTTTATGAATAACACTAATTTCACATCCAGAATCAACCAATCCCATTGTTTTTTGCCTATTTACACTAACTTCAATTTTCTCAAGTTTATTTAATTTCTCACCAATAACATTAGTTCTCTGTTCGGCCTTTGCCGATATTCTCGCCACAATAGCTCCATTAGGTAACTCTTTGTCTCCTTTTACAATAATCTTATGCACACCCGCTTTCTGGTCTCGCCCTCTATTACCATTATTATTTCCCTCATTACCCACTTTATTACTAAAACGTTGGTAATGACCTTTCAAACCACATTTAAAGCATTTAGGAGCTGAGGCATCACTAGGTTTCTTAAAATCTATTTTCCTATACGAAAAAGAATTAGTCTCATTACTCCCGTTTTGACTCCAGTTACCACTAACTTTACTATCCTCCCTCGGTCTCATTTTTTCATTGTTTACATACCTATCTTTACCTTTAAAACTTTTATACGTAACTGCATACAACTTGTTTTTATGGTCAAAATAATGGTCACATTCTCTAGCAATTTTAGAAGCTTCTAACCATTTACCCTGGTGAGTTAACCCAATATATGATGCAGTATCCTCATCTAACGTACTTATTAACTTATCAGTAACTATTAACTGGTTGACCTTTTCATAAGAGTCAGCACCTCTAATCTTACAATAATTTTCCCATGTTGCTATTAAACGCGACACAAATAATACATGAGTTCCGTTCTGGTTTCTCCTAGCTTTCTTAAAATTTTCCAAACACGCCTTCGGTGTCGGCTCATGTTCCCTTAGGACTAACTCCTTTAATTCCTCATAATTTTCTCCATTTGTTCCCTAGTAGTATAACTCAACAAATTATCCGCATCATCTCCTAACATATTTAGTAGAATTTCGGCCTGTTGGTTTTCCGGTACATTTTTAGTTTTGAATGCCCTTTCTAAACTGTTGAAAAATAAATTCCATCCCTCAGTCCCTTCTGGTACTTTGATAGACAGAGTTTTAACACTTTTGATCAATTTTTCAATGTCACTTTCATTATTAGATTCCCTAGACCCATTGACGTTATTTGCCGATCCTTTAACCCTTAGTCTCTCCATTTCTAATTTATGTTCCATCTTTAATTTTTCAATCTTCTCTTCTCTTTCTAACCTTTCCTGTTTTTCTAACTTTTCGCGTTCTAATTTTTTCTGTTTTTCTAACTTTTCGCGTTCTAATTTTTCCTGTTTTTCTAACTTTTCGCGTTCTAATTTTTCCTATTTTTCTAACTTTTCGCGTTCTAATTTTTCCTGTTTTTCTTCGCGCTCTAATTTTGCCTGTTTTTCTTCGCGCTCTAATTTTTCCTGTTTTTCTAATTTTTCACACTCTAGTCGTTCTGCAACAATAGCGTTAGATAATTCCGTAATAACCCCTTCGTCATACTCATCACTGTCCATTATCTTTTTCTTAAGCCGAATTCTGGTATCATCTTCCGCGAATTCAACACCCAATTCTTCGGCTATCCCCTGAAGATCCACCTTTTTTAGTTTCAATAAGAAAGCCATCCCTTCTCCTATTGTTATTACCACCCTACAATAATATTTATACCTACCAAATTAATATTTCCTAAATTCCTAACTTAGTACAGTTATACCCCACTTATTATATTAATTAATATCCTTCAGATAATCAATGCATTTCATTTCTAATTAACCTACTGAATACTCTAATTTTCCTCAACCATTGATATCACACAATTTACTTCCAATAAAACGAAAGATAAAACAGTAATTTCGATTTGACTACTATTCCAATTTACACACTTAGATAATAACATACAATTTACATAATAATACTGATACGTTGAAATTCAATAAAAGTATTGATGTCAATAAAAACATCCACATAAAGAAGAATTGTATAACATGCACATATAAATTTCTACAATTATCCTCACTAAAATATTTCCAAATTCAATACTGGTTCTCATACTTAAAACAAATATACTCAAGATCTTCACTTTTATTTTTCCTCACTATGGTCCTCTTTTGAGTTTTTTTTTTTTTTTCTTTCTTTCTTTTTCTTTTTTTTTTGTGAGGTTTTTTTTTTCTTTTCTTTTTTACTACTTCTGGCCAATTAACATTCTAAGCAAATATTGTTATCAACTCTTCAAACTTAAACAATACTGCTTCATTTAAACATCTTTAACAATAATTTAAATTTAAGTAAATTTAATTATTTCTTCCAACCACTATTAACACAATGCATTAGTTTTGTTCACTACCATTATTAGTAAAAACTAGTCGTTGGAGGCCACCGTAATACTTACCCATAATGGATATGCATAGCACAATATATGAAAACGTAACACATAAAATGCATTACAATTCCAAAACAAAATATAAACGTATATTTAAGTATTTTTAACACATAATCATGCTCTATTAATGAATTTCTAATGACCCAATTTCGATAAATTGTATGAAACGCCAAACTATTCAAGTAGCACTGAATTGCGTAAAAGAAACATCCTTATAACCAGTGGTGTAGTCCTGGAGAAAAAAGTGGGGGGACGCTCATACTCTCGAATATTAGACTCTTATCACCCGTAGAACCAATTTGATTTTGAATCTTGCTTTTCATTTTGTAAAGCCGAGAAAAGTAATTGAAAATTTAAATTTAAATTAAATTTTAAAAATTAAAACTCTATTAAAATTACAACTTTAAAATTTAAAAATTCAAATTTAATTTAAATTAATTAATTAATTTAAGGAAAATTTCTTTAAAAGTTCATCGTTAAGCAGTTTTCTATAGAATAAAATATCGAAAACATTATGGCTAAAAAATTTTGTACGGCCAAAAAAAAAAAAAAAAAAAAAAAAAAAAAAGAAGAAGTTTGATTTGAGCATGGTTGATAAAAAATATTGTTGGCCCGGCCCTGTATAAAATTGTAAAGTTAGGCTCGAACCCGGCTCATTGTAAAAAAATGTTGGCCTGACACGAAGCTACCTATAGTATAACAGCTAAAAGTTCGTCCGAGAATTACCCTGGTGAATTTTTACAAAGCACTAATTTTTACGTCGACTTGGTTAAAAATTTGTCTCGTAAGAGTAGTTCTCAACCAAAATACGTAGCTTTTTTTTTTTTTCATGTTCATAATCTTCACATTTATAGAATTCCATAGGCTCCGATACTTATTTTTTTATCAAATCGCCATTTGTTTTGTAAATGTATCAGTTTTCATTAATATTGTTAATTCATATTCCATGTATTGGAGACTTAAAATCTGAAAAATACAATACAGTAAAATTTTCCATGTCTGAATTGCATAAGAAAGAAAGAAAATGCGTCAAACAAGTTCCCTTCTTAGCAACTGTAAATGTGTTACCGTAAAATATAGTCCCTTCTCCCCCCCAAAAAAATCGTAAAACAATCGGAGGGGGCGCTTACACGAGATTTTTCTGCAATCTTTTCTCAAAATTCGTGGGGTTTTTTTCGGGATATTTAACGAAATTTGAAGGTTTTCTTTCGCAGTGTTTGACGAAATTTGTGGGATATTTTCGCGATGTTTGACGAAATTTGCGGGTTTTTTCTCAGGATATTTGAGAAAATTTGCTTTTTTAGCGATCCTTTAATGAAAATCCATTTTCCCCGAGATTCTTTGTAGAATAGCGCGTCGGGATTCTTTAATGAAACGTTTTCGGGATTCTTTAATGAAATTCGCTTTCTTCGCGATTCTTTAATAATAGTCGCGTTTTATCGACTGTTCTTTAAAAAATTCGAGTTTTTCCGTTTTTTTTTTTTTTTTTTTTTTTTTTTTTTTTTTTTTTTACAAAAGTTGCGTTTTTTCCCGTGATTGTTTAACAAAATTCGTATTTTTCCCTACGAGTCTTAGACTTAATTCGCGTTTTTACCACGATCCTTTGATGACGTGAATTTCACAAAATTTGCACGGTTTTTGCGATCCATTTTCTGTATTTTTTTAGATCCCACATATTTGCGATTTTTCTCACAATCTTTTGACAAAATTCGCGATCCTTTAACGAAATGAGCATTTTTTGTGATCCGTCGATGGAATTCGTGATTTTTTCGCTATCCTTTGACGCAAATCGAGGTTTTTAAATGATTTTTTGACTTAATTTGCGTTTTTTCAGCGATCCTTTGACGCAAATCGTGTTTTTTTGTGATTTTTTGACTTAATTTGCGTTTTTTCAGCGATCCTTTGACGCAAATCGTGTTTTTTTTTTTTTTTTGACTTAATTTGCGTTTTTTCAGCGATCTTTTGATAAAATTTGCGGTTCTTTTTGTGAAACTTGCATTCTCATGTGTTTTCTCGTGAAACTTGCCTTTTTTCAGCGATCATTTGACTAAATTTTCCTTTTTTTTCAAACTCTTTGAAGTAATTCCCGTTTTTTAGCTGTCATTTGATGTAATTTACGTTTTGGGAGGGGGCTCTTTTGTAGATCTCGTTCTCCGCCTCCAAAATAGTAGCGGCAACCGAAGACTGATTAATTTCATAGTGTATACGGACGGTCCTTTTCACTTTGATACCAATAATTTTTTTAAAACTTTCCCTCTTTAATTGTCTTGGATTAAATAAGACAAAGACATTTTTTATAAATATTGTTGACTGAATTTCTGGGACATACATAGGTTTTTAAAAAAAACAGCCTTTGGTAGCTACACTTTCGTGTCAGTGCTCAGTTCTTGCATTCAGAGAGCTGTGTACTTTCTGTGGGTGACGTTATCTCCCTTCTCAATAATGTATATTAATTTTAATATAACACGTTTAAAACAATTACTATATACCGTTACACAACTGGATTTCTTTAAGTACCCGTGTAAATAAACGGTACTAGACAATTGATATTCTAATTAAGCATACTGTTGTGAATTGCAGTGATATACGAGTATTATAGCAATTTTAAGTAATGTAACATCATTTAAATTTAACGCAAATAATTTTCTTTCCATAGGATATAATTTAACGGACTAGTTTAATGTATGCCTGTAAGTAAACTACAAGTGCTATACACACCATTTTCATTCAAAAACTTCTATAGTAAATCACAATAATGAACATAAATAATGTGGCAATCCAAGTTTATTTATTGACAATCGGAATGACGAACCGAAGTCATAACACTTTCATATTATCACTATCATAGAAAGTGTTAAAGCAGATTATATAATTTTGTATTTTTTATACTGCTGAAATTTTTATAGAGGTAGCAGACATTTTTAAACAATACTGGTGTTATTCAATAAAATCTGAATTTTGTTTTAAAAAAATATTTTGTATGCATAACAAATAAAACATTTAAAAACCAACATTAAACATCTATATCAGCTTTTTTTACAGAAAGGAAACATGAAAGAGATTGTTATTTTTTTTCCTGAATAATCGATTATACTGATTATATTTTAATCGGCGATTTAGAAAAATATATATATATATATATATATATATATATAAGAAAAACAAATCTAAAAATAGTTTTTAAAGATGTCTTCAAAATCGCAGACTGTCTCCCTGATAAATAATTCTTGATTGTCCGTTTTTAACTATACAATTACTTTAAATCCTTTGAGAAAAAGAAACTTTACTATTTAAAAAAAAAAAAAAAAATTGAGGAAGGAAGAAATTTTACTTAAATAAATTTGAAAATCCAGAAAGGAGCAATTTTGCTCAGCTGCTATTGATGGCACTTATGGTTCCTTTCCACCCCGTTCTACAAAAGGTACAGTTTTATAACAAAAACTTAGTGGTTCGGATAATATATAACTCTTATCAAAAATTTAAGGCATAACATAGCCGTACATACAATTTAAAATATTTTTCGCCAAAACTAAAGATACAATTCTCTTGGATCGGATTTTTGATCTTTATTTAGGGTTCTTATCTATTTTTGTGCGACAATGTTTGGAAGAAATTATAAAAATTTCAAGTTCCGTCTGCCTATATCATTTCAAAGTTATTTTATCCATCAAAATATGAAAGGATACGAAATACTTAGGCTAAAATATAAAAAAGAGATACATCAGAAATACTCGCTCGGATTCAAACGAATTCAATTATTGTAGCTTTTCCCTGATAAAGAGGTAATCCTCGAATATCTCATCAAAAATAATTGTCAATAAGAATAATAAAAAGAGATGGGAGAAGGAAATATAATGGTTTTTTGAAATTCTAGGATTGCACACTCTCAGGAGTTGTGGGTCTGCATTGGTGCCACTTTTGTTGATTTATTCTGCATTCGACAGCAGATGGCATACTGGCTATCTGAGGACTCACCTAACCAATATAAAAGATAGCTATCCTGAATGTTCTTAAAGATTTTAATTACTGACTAATGGAAACCTGCTGTTATTAATTGTCATGTGAGATAAATATAGTCAGGCTTTCAAAACTGAAACATCTGTTTATTTTTTAAACTGGGAATGCGGTGTACAAAAGTCTTTTTTGGAGATCTTGTGCTGTCTTTCTGTTAGGAACGAGAGGGCGGTAATAGTTTTCAAAAGGAGAATTCCAAATAAAACGAATGTATCTGAAGGAACCAATGTTACAGGGGTAGTTATGATGAAATAGCAAGTAAATACCCCTCTGTACCCTATTACTTTCAATTTGCTTTTTGAATGCACATTGTTAAACAAAACTAAAATAGTTTTTAAAAAAAACCAAATGTTTAGTTCATAAAATTGCTATTTTATTAATGTATTTTTTTTATTTTAAGCATTTAATAAATCAGTAAGGTCTGCGTCCCCCTTGAAAAATAAAAACAAGGGGACGCTTGTTGAAAAATAAAAAAGTAGGGGGACGCCGTCCCCCAGCGTCCCCCCTCGACTACACCACTGCTTATAACTCCAAAAATAATAATCATATTCACTAACGGTTTTTTGCATCGAATTAAGTATCTCATTTCCAATTAAAAGATATCTTTGAATTGAAATTTGAATGAAATACAGGGTCATGAAAAATCAAAGAATGTGGAAAATAGGATTAGATATATCTCAACAACTAATAATCCGATTGACTTCATTTTTTATGCAAAATTTGTGTTATTTTATTGCCTTTTACGTCCATTCCTTAAAATAAAAGAATTCGAAAATTTTTATATACCTTTCATCAGAACGAATTTTTCGAGAGTCCGAAAAAAATAGTTCCGGATAATCGAGGTTACTGATATTAAATAGGCTTCGCCCCATTCTTACATACTAAGCACATACAAAATTTCAAATCTCTATCTCAATTTGTTCGGGAGATAGAGCGGTTACAGACAGACAGACAGACAGACACACAGACGGACGGACGGCAAAAAATTTTTTCTAAAAATATGTTTTTCGGAATCTCCAGTGTCTGAAACGTGTAAATCCGTCAAAAAAAAATTTCGATTTTCAAAACGATTGCAAGACTTACCCTATACTACGTATGATGGGTAAGTAAAAAGAATATAGAAAGTCAATATTAGACCAAGTTATTATGACTTTTCCTTAAAACAATAGCAAATATGGTTATTAACACTTCATACCTATCTGAACATAATTATTTAATTGCACATAAATTATCTAGACAATTTACTTAAATTACCATTAATTATACAACAGCAACATTTGGTTCGAGATGTCAGCAGAAGGAAAAAATCAAAACACCTTACCTTATACTTTATCTGCTGGGGTACTCTTCTATTCACAGGTAGTTCCACGATGTAGCGTTAATATGGCACAACACTTACAAGGAAGGTCTCCATACGGGCATACTCAGGCCTTATAACGTCCGTAAAAAAAATAATAAAAATTTCGTTTATTTGGCGATTTATCTCCGGTTGGCGAAAAAACGAAATTTTGAAAAATACGCTTTTACGCTTCGAATACTTTTTAAAGAAAAAACTTTCGATGTTCAATTTATTTAAATAAGTTTAGTTTAAGTAATTTTAGTTTTTACTTTATTTTAAGTGTAATTTTGTCATTTACAATATGTACATATATAACATATATGTACTTATAACAAAATGAAATTAATGTATTTTATCATTTAAAACACAATTTAAATTGATTAAAATTGTTCCAAATTGAAAAATACACTTTTAAAAATCTGCTGCATTTTGTTGCAACGCACTCCCTTGCTTGTATAGAAAACGGTTACTTGGCCGTGAATTGGAGCTTTCTCATTGGTTGGAATAGAGATATTATATACAAGCGGTGGAGTGCGTTGCAACAAAATGCAGCAGATTTTTAACAGTGTATGACACGGTCAATTCACCGTACTATGGAGCATTCTCATTGGTCAGAAGAGAGATATTCTATAAAAGTAGTGGAGTGACGTTGCCGTAAATGCTGCAGATTTTTAACAGTGAAGTCAATTAAAATCAATTTTCAGATTCGTTAAAATCGTCTGCTTTTGGCGAGGAAATGAACTGCTCGCCAAATCCTGCGTCGCTTTCAGCTTTTCACGCCAATTATTCCAAACTATTTTATTTTTTTACATATCTAATAATGTAATTCCGCCGCTAATTTTCACTGATCCTTTATTACCTACATGAGTAGTTTAATTCGTATTTTTTTTCAAAAAATTCTGAGTATGCCCTCAATGGAGACCTTCCTTGTTAGTTCAGTTCTCTCTAATACTGATAATGCACAACACTTTAGTTCCCACGACGCTTGGTTATTATTTCTCTAAAATTCCGCTCGCCGATCCGGCATTACCACGCAAGAATTCCACTGGGTACTCCAGCACTAACACACTGCAACACAGCTCGCTGGTCACTGGTCTCAAACGATTCTATCCAAAACTGCATATATTTCAAGCGTTCCAACTTCTATGGAAGAGCTGTCCGCAAGATTAAAGGCGGGGTCAAGGCATATGCCATCTAGCGGCAGGGGTGCATAACTAGAGGATTATTAAGTAGAGGATTATGGCAGTTTCTTTTGTGTGAATGGCAACAAAACTTTTTTGTTTCTATAAAATGTTACTTCAAAATATTTCGTAGAATAAGTTTTAGGTTTGAAATATTGTAAATAAATATAGAATAAATAAGTGTAGTACGACTAAATATTAACATAAAATATACTAAGATGAAATATCATTTAACTATGCGATACAAATATCGCTGATTAAAATATGTTCGATTTTAATTACGCTTTTAATATAATGAAAGATGACTCATTAAATTTTGTAAGTACTTATTATATAAATGCAGAATTTTGAAATAGTGTCACATTTTAGTAATTTTTTGATGAGCTAAATTATACAAAATGATATACACCGTAGTATTTCATATGATAATATAATATTTATCAATATTTAGAAATGTATAGAATTTAATACTAAATAAAATATTCAACTTTTATTTACAACAAGCTGCGTTTTTTATTTACCAATTTCAGACGATAAAAATCCAATGTTTTCTTGGTCGTATCGACTTTTATTATTTAACTTGCAAACTTTTCATTCTTTTAATTTAAAAACCTATTTTATTATACGTATATTCGGAATAACTTTAATTTTAAATGTATGTATTAAATGTTGTTTTGTTAAACAAAGAAATATTGTTAATTTATTTGTTTAAATATTTAACGTTCTAGACAATAATTTTTCTAAAATCGTTGCTTAAACTCTTTTTTTTTTTTTTTTTTTTTTTTTTTTTTTTTTTTTAACAAAGTTATTTTGAGAGTTCATATTAAAAATTCATTCATAAATTTCAAGCTATTCTCTCAATCATGACAGATTAATCAAGTCTACGAGGTTTATTGCAAAATATTTTTGCTATAGTTTGATTCGGTAAAGTCATGTACATTTAAAAAAATAATCACAATATCATTTTAATTTTGGGAGAAAAAGTACCAATTTAGTAGTCATAAGTACCATATAATGCTACGAAAAATATTGACTTTTACCCTAAAATTAAAATGACAATGAGATTTTTTTAAAAAACACAGATCTTTTTAATTAAAAATATGTGTATTTAAAAAAAGTCTCATTATTATTTTAATTTTAGGGTAAAAGTCAATATTTTTCTTAGCATGATATGGTACTTATGAGTACTAATTAGTACTTTTTCTCCCAAAATAAAATTAAAATGATTGTGACTATTTTTTTAAATGTACATGACTTTATCGAAACAAACTATAACAAAAATGTTTTGCAATAAACCTCGTAGACTTGATTGATTTGTCATGACTGAGAGAAAATTCAGAAAATATGCGCAAAAGATATGGAGATAATAAACATCTGCGCATATATGACGTCAAACCCACGTCATCCTCTAGTTATGCACCCCTGCCGCTAGATGGCATATGCCTTGACCCCGCCTTTTGCTTACGACAGATTCCAGCATTAAGTTGGTACGCTCTAGCAGCTCTGATTCTATCCCTCCGCTGCCACCAATTTGTCGGACGTTTCTCTCAGCCCGCACAACTTTGAAGAAAGTCCGTGGTAGTTATAGCTGCCACCTAATAATATAGATATTATTAGGTGATATCGGTCACCCACTGTGAGGATTGATGAAAGCCGGCACTGTCAATTAACTGAATTAACAGTTTATTAATACTATATGTACACAATAAATACACTATTTACAATTAGAACTCGGATATAGATGATCCGGTTCAACATTAAATTAAATACAGTAAAAGGTTGGCTGTGTACTGTTCAAATTACATCTTCTCCCTCACACTCAATGCACGTTAGATTCACTTTACCGGAGATCAATTTCGAATCTCTCAACACATGGATATTCGGCCTACACTATCCGGCCCAGAGCAATACACACCAGGACGTCTGTGTCCCTTGCTCTCCAGATACGAACTGCCAAAATCTCAACAAGACTTGCCCTTCTCAAATCACTGCTTTCCCCAATGTAAACCCCCCTGTGGAGCTTCTCCATTGGACGCATTCCACATTGCTTTCTTGATTCGTGGCATGTTCCTTGTTTGCTCATCATTCACATACATCGCTGACGGATGAACACGCCTCTCGGCAATATTCTCTTTCTCACTTCACCACCTGCACATTATCACCTGTCAATTCTGACTTTACAAGGAAAGAATGTCACCTTGAAAATTCCAGTACACAGCCAGTACAATACACAAAATATTAAGATAGAGAAATAACAGAAATTCTAATCTGTAGCAGATGTTTACTCAGAACCTGAACCTGACAGAGGCCTTCCTTGTGAGTCGATTACATTTTTTCACCATACTCTCGTAGAAATGCCCAGAAATAAATGTTTGTCGTGCTTTTAGATCCATAACGACCACTTCCATGCCCCCGCAATTTTCTAATTAGATCTTTTAACTGAAGTTTGTAAAATTAAAAATAATACACATGTTTGTAAATTAGGGATGCACAACCTGTGGCCCGCAGGTTGAAAGTGACCCGCGAATTTCGTGAATTTATAACTGGAAAAATTACAATTTTCGTGCATAGATCGCAGGAAAAAATCGTAAATTTCGTCACTTTGGAATAGGAAAATTGAAAACTTCGTCAGTCACTTAAGAATCGCAAATTTCGTTGATCGGGCAAAAAGTATCGAATTTTGCTGATGAGGTGAGGAAAAAATAACAGCGACACGTGCTATATATTGCACGATTTCGAGGGAAAGACTGATTTAAAACGACTTTCTCCTTTATTTAAACCAGTTTTTTTTTTTCTCTCTTATAACGCATTTTGTTTTCGCCTCAGTATGAGACCTACCTTTATGACAATGTTCCTGTTGCATACCTTTTAATTTCAAATTTTGTAAAAACTATTCTGTGGAAGAATTCACATTTTAAAAATAACAGACATTTAAAATTTTAAGTTTCTAGCCCAATCAATTCTAAATAAACTGTGATGTAAAGCGTTTTCCCCCTCATTTCACACCTTTTGTTTCGAATATTTAATCAACTGCTTAATAATGTGCATCAAACAATAATAACCACTATATATATATTTAAGGCTCCTATCCCTGCAAGCAAAGACACTCGCCAGGTAATGCTAATACTATGTGGAGGTTATTTTCTAATATCTCGTTTGCTATTTGATTTTTTTTGTGTGTGTGTGTGTGTGTGTATTGGATAGCATTTTCAAAACCAATTTTGAAAGGGAAAGAAATGCAAGTACAATTTTTCAGAAGAGAAAAAACACTAGCTTTTGCACAATTTTATCAAACACATGAGTTAAAATACGCTCAGATAAAATTTAGTTTCATATTATAACTAAGGTAATATTTTAATCCTCATTGATTCTATGACACTTCCCACATAACTTCTGGAGCAATATGTCTTACACGTTTTATTCAGTTAGCACTACTTTTTTTATATGTATATAAAGACTTTTGCTTGCACTTTGACAACATGTGCTTACTACAAAATTTATTTTAAAAATATAGTGGTACGTGTAGAATTTAAAAACAGAAATAAGCATAAAATGTTTGCATAAAATTAACGTCAATGGGCCTGGCATCCAAGTTGGTGTATTCCTTTGCATTTTTATAATTATTTTCAATAGTCAGAGAAAAAAAAAAAAAAAAAAAAAAAAAAACGGGCATACTAGTGGATTTATGGAGGTTCAAAGAACTTTTTAAACCAATAAAACAAAAGTCAATTTTTTCAACTTTCTACCCTTTAAAGAATTATAAAGATTTTTTTTTTTTCACTGATGTACATTTATTTATTAAAAGGTAATATTTAGACAAGGAAAAAAAATCATTTTGTGGATAAAAATTGAGATTTTTAATTTTATTAAAGAATTTTAAAGTTTGCAGTTTTGATACATTACTGTATTTAAAAATTTCTATGAATATTTGTAAAATAATTCCATTATTTTTTGTATCCCCAATATAATGAACGTAATAAAATTAGGGATCAATTTTACAATTAACGAGGGAATATATATACATATACATATGTATACACACACACACACATATATATATATACATATATAAATATATATATATGTATATATACACAAACAAAAGCCGCAAAAAATAATTTTTTCAATATTTCAATTTATATATATTTTTCTTTCTATTGTATTGTAAAACCAATCTCTTAATTTTATTAAGTAAACTATATAGAGGAAATAATAATAACAATAATGCAATGATTTTACAAATATTTGTTGTTAAAAAAAAAAAAAAAAGTAATGTGCAAAATAATTGTAGCAAACTTTAAAATTATTTAAATAAGGTAGAACCCGTCAAATTTTGATGAAAGAAAATGTTTATTAAGAAGGAGCTGTTTCATTGACTTATAATAAAGTTATAGTAAAAAATGCTTTAGTTATAGTAAAAAATGCATTTTATATTGGTAAGTCTAAATCAAACAAACGATATTTAACGTCAAATTAAGAAAATACTATTTCTATAAAACTCAGTTGTAGAAATTGTTAAAATTAAACATTAATCGTACATGTAAGCAGTGAAAAATAATAAAGATCTGTTATTATGATAAAATTATCAATTAAAGTTCTTATGCTAGTATTCCAAAATGAAAAAAAGTAAAATTTATTCAATTTTGACTCGATCATAGATTTTTTTCTACGTCATATCTAAACCTGGCATCATTTTCACCATAGCAAAATTTACAAATGAGCATTTCGTATCTGTATTCACCTTTTCAGAAAAAAAAAAAAAAAAATGGCATTTTAATTTGATCACTTTCATTTAAAACTTAAAATCTCAGTGCTATTAGCTGAAAGAGATATTTTACTGTTGATATTCTTCTACGTGTAAATTCAGTTTTGTAAATATAAATGTAAAATTCACCGCTTTTATAAGAGAAAATATTTAAATTTCGTTTTTTCCCTTTTGATGAGAAAATGGCAACATAAAGGTACAATAATCAATTTTTTCCCTTTGCTTTTAATAGAAATGGATACTCCTGTTGCCACGATTAGAAAAGCGGCATTACAAACTTAAAAAAAAAAAAATAATAAAAAAAAAATAAAAAAAAATTAATATTTCAAAAACAAATTAAGACAGAGCTTTCAAACAAATTTCATTTAAAAGTACATTTTTTTTCCCCTAGACGATGGTGTAAAAATTGAAAATGTGCGATACTCAGAAGTTTAAAAATTAGTAGCAAAAATTGCAATACCAAAATTTCATTTAAAATTTGAAAGTGTTGCCATTCGCAATATGATGTATGCGTTACGCACAGATACGTTTGGCCTTTATAATATAGATTAAAAAAATAATAATAATAAAAGTTCTGAATAATACACATAATGATTTTTTACTTTAATAAAAAATCAGTTTTTCTATGTATTATCTATAATATTCTAAGCACATGATACATTAGTAATAAAATTCTTCAAAGGTACCGAATCCCCTTAACAATTCCAAATAAATTGTTATTTAGAATGTTTTCTGCTCATTCCATCCTTTTTAAATTACAAATTTGGTACTACTAGGTTATCTTGTCGACCAAAAAATTATCACCAAACTATAAGATTAAATGCCAATAATGGATGATCGTGAATGTCACATTCAATGACATTAAATACGATTCACGAGTTTAAAATGTCATTAAGTGATTTTTATTTCTACTTTTTATTAATATTCTACTAATTATTTATATTTTCGTTATTTAAAATAAAAAGTATGTCAATATGTATAATTTGGCTATTAGTTTGGCAATTTGTATAATTTGGCGAAATTGGTCGAGGGTATAACAGAGTAGTACCACAATTTTTTTAGAAACCGTTCTTAGCGAGTGTTTTTCTTAAAAATAACCATCATACCACATTCTAGGTTTCAACACCAACTGTATCACATAAATCATAATTTTAGAATATTTTTAGTTCCTGCAGTTTTTAAACTTTGGATTTTTTGAAAACTGTTCTGGGCGATCTTTTACGCAGTGTAGGAAAGATCATTTGCGCAGTGTGGGCGAGTTAATCAGTGGGAACGCCATTCCCAGAAATATTTGTCTTGTTAATGTAAAAAGAAAAGAAATTGCTTATGAACATTTTTTTTTAAGCGAAACGATAATTTATGCTAGTTTTAAGAAAATTCGTTTCACTTATATTTATAAGCCGTGTAGGAACTACCTAAAAATGTTTTTGTCTTGAAAAATATGTGGAATCTTGGTTGTGATCAGAAAGAAAATTAGCAATCGAGACAGCTTGTCGTAAATCAGAGAATACAGACAACACCTCTCATTATCGATGGAAACTTCTAGGATAGATGTGCCTGCAATAAATATGTGGATTTATTTCTGTTATTTCAATTTATTTTGATTCATAATGAAAAATGCTACTGAGATTGATTAAATATTGCTTTTAGATGGATGCTATATAGATATAATACTATGAGAACTAGAATGTAATAATTATAAGTGTAAATAATAAAAAAAAAGTTGGCTTTTGGCTAAATGTTTTAAACGGGATTTTGGTTTAGCAAAAATCAAATTATCAACATCTATTCTATGAAAAGTGAGTTCCCACAAACATTTTTTTCCAACTACTCCACTGTATTTACGTCTTCAGAAATAACCAAAGCCCTAACAATTTCAAATAAATCGAATGTTTTCTGCTCATTTACTTTTTTAAATATTGAATTGTTTATATACTGTTTTTAGCACATATTTACTTATTAAAAGTAACCACAGCTTCAACGTTATATATATTTCAATTTTAGAAAGCTTTTTTTTTTTTTTTTTACTGCATCATTTGGAGGTTGTTGTTTCAATATAAAATAGAGCTTATGTAGGAGAAGAGATGATCACTAGTGTTTTGAAATCATTTTGGTAGTTCTAGAGATTATTATTTAAAAACAAACTAATGTTACTTTTTTATAATACTAGCATCGACTAAATATAGACTGTGCTTTATATATACTAATAGTATAAAGAAATAATGTTTGTCTGTCGTGGATAATCTCCAGAACAACAGAACCAATTTCTAAAATAATGGTGACAGTCCCTGTTCCAAGATAGCCTGTATTTTATGTTGATGTCACTAGTCCCAAGGGGTTTCAGAGACGAAAAATGTTAAAAAATTGCAATTTTTTATCATACTGAAGGAGCTAGAAATTTGAAATATGGCATGATGTTACTTATAAGATGTAAATTCTCTCTAATAATAGTTTATAAAAAAAAAAAAAACTCTAAATTACAGTTCCATGGATTTGCTAGTAATAGAACTTTGAAATGGTAATTACTTTTAAGTCATGAATGCTCAAACACAACAATTAAAATGTTTATGTCTAACAATTAGACTATGTCTAACATGTATTTGAAAATGGGTGGGCTTCTCATAAAAATGGCACAAAAACAAAAATCATACAAAGTCAATGCATCTGTTCTTTGTTTTTTAGCAATTTTCTAAGATTATAAAATTACATAACTCACTATAATTAACTCTCAATAGAATTCAATACAATTAATATTTTAAGAGTGGATTGGAGGGCTAAGTAAACAAATGTATTAGCAAATACATATCAAGGGTAATTTTATAGTCCAATACAATAATTACTGTAAGAATACTAAATAAAATGTATGCAGTGGTATGATGTGAATAAATATTTTCTATACAAAAACAGCCTCTCATTATATTGCTCTGTTTTTGTGCATTCAGGAAAAAAAAGTAGTAGTTTAATTTTATTTTTACTTTTTTGATACATATAGAGTAAGGATAGTAGTGTAATCATGTTGAAAACTTGATTACAGAAACATTTATTTTTACATTTTGAGGAATTGGTTTTAGTTATTTTTACAATGGTTCCATATTTAAGTGTGTATATTAAAGCTTCTCAAACTTAACCTTCGTAAAATTAGTATTCAAGTTTTTATTTATTGTTATATTATATATTTAAAGCCACAGTCGGTAAAATGTGCAGAAAGATGAGTGGAGTCCCTCTTCAGATTCTTTTAAGTAACTGCATTAAAACAAAAAGAAATATAGGGCTGATATAGTAAGTTGCTTCATAAAAGTAGCTTTATTATAAAGGATTTTCACACAATTAGTCAACTAGGCCACACTATTTGAGTTTTTACAAAATTTGACTCTCTACTTTTTGTGGGAATTCATCTAAGTTGCAGACTATCAAATTATGAAATAAGAATTTCTGTATCTTTCATGCGCAGCTTAAAATTATTTCATACAAATACTCATACCTCATCAAATATTCACTATATTCATGTTTTAATTGAAGTACTGTAGAGGACCTATTATCCGGAATCCTTGGGACTGAGGGCTTTCTGGATTTTGTAATTTTCTGGATTTCGGGCCCTTCTGAAATATGGAACATCCCCTCCTTTCCCCGAAATTTTAATAAAAATATAAAAATGACAAAATTAAAACAATTCTATATAGAATATGAAAAAACTTATGAATGTTTTTAAATTATCTAAACAAAAACTGCTGCATTATTCAATGATAACAATGAAAAAAAATTGAAATAGCTAAAATTTTATCTAAAAGCTTTACCTTTTTTTTTCTTTACAGATACATAATTTATATAATTTTTTTAAAACATAATTTTTAATAGATCTTTTTTCTTAAATTTTGCTTGTTGATCATGCTGGAAAACTTTTTCAATGACAATTTTTAACTGTTTTCATGAAATCTATCAGTAAAAATAGAAACTGTCAGCAGATAGACTGTTTTGTAATGCCTGAGAAGGGAGAGAAGATACAGGAAAATAAACAGAACTTTTCTGTTATATGTGTATTTAAATAATACAATATAATTTTCAGGGAAGGGGTCAAAATATCTGCCATTAAAAAATGAATCCTAATGTAAATTAATTTTTAACTAAAATTTGACAAAAAGTTTTTTTCCCCTAATTTCAGAAGTGGGAGGTGTCCATGTTCCCTCTGCCACTGAAATAACTCATTTTAGTGATTGCACATTGAAACAAAAAACTGAAAAAAAAAAAAAAAAAAAAAAAAAAAATTAATAATCTCTGAATTTTTTAAAAAATTTCAGAAATAACAAAATTTTAGTAAAAACTCACAAATCTGGAAATCATTTGAATATTTTTTTCTTTTCTGGATTTTGGAATTCCGGAAAATAGGTCCTCTACTGTACTTCCTACTATTCTTTTTTGAGTTTTCGGAAAAGTGATGCTAAATTTGGTTAAAAATTCTGTAGGGGGAACTGGGGTACATTGATACATGGGGCACATTGATACACCCCCTCTACCGCTCACAGGGTCATTACAGGAAGTTTCACAACAGCTCCAAAAGTTGATGTTAGTGTATTCGACTACATACAGAAAATCTTGGAATGATTCAGTAGTTTGATGAAATGGGACGGATGATTTATTGTTTTTGTTGTTCAAAAGTAAATTTGAGTTGTACAATTGAAATGCTATTATACAACTGTTCCAGTATTTTCAACCAAAATGAATACTCTCCCTGGCAAGTACAGCTACTCTTTATCAGTTCCTCATTCTTTATTGTTAGATATATTCTGAAGTGTTGGATTTGAGACTCATTTTATTCAAAATGGCTGTATGGGGCACATTGATACAGTCTAGGACGGGGCACATTGATACAGCCTAAATCCTTTAATAGTTCATTTTTTCATTACCTTTTATTTATTTATTTTTACCATACACTCTTTAATCCAACTTTTTTCGCGAAAAATTTCTAATATTAGTTTTTATTGAGGTGAAATAGCTCTAATTTCTTTATATTAGAACATTTTATAGTATTTTTGAAAACAGAAGACGTAGGAACTTACCCAGTATCTAGTGCTAGTAGAACAAACAAAAGAAAAAGACAGCAGCCTGGAAAATCTCAAATTTATTTTGATTCTCCAGAGAAAAAAAATATTTTTGACAAAAGAAATGTTAAGTAAGAGAAACAAACTGCAGAGCAGAAAATGATAATTATATTATTAACAGAATTTTTAATATAATTATCCTTTATTTTCTGTTTATAAACCTATTTATAAACAGAAAAACTGGTAATTTTTTCATCTTTCATAAAAAGAAGATAATGCTGAGGTTGAAGTGCTAGATATGACAAAGTTACTACAGCCAACAATCAGACAAGAAACAGCCAGAACATCCGGTCATATTATATTTGATTTTGATCGCTTTAATATTGCTTAAAAATAAATTGTGGGTGATTTGAATTTCTATAAATAAATATAAAATGGTTTTCTAACTCATTTTCTATGAAAAATATGCATTGGTATCATTTTGTCGTCATTTTTCTCAAACGTATCAATCTGCCCCGGGGTTGGGGCACATTGATACAAATGACTTTTTTTGATTTTTTTAAAATTACATGCAAAAATACTATATAAAACAATGATTGTACATTTTTATAACATACTACACTAATTTTGCTGTCACCTCATGGAAAAAAAACTTGAATTTTCTACTTTCTTCACACCAAAAAAAATCTTAGAAAAAAACTGTATCAATGTACCCCAGTTCCCCCTATTTTGTAAACAAACATTTAAATTTTTCAAAGAATCATCTACACCTTCACAGTTATAGATGCTATACTTACACAACTGCATACAATTGCTAACCAGGACACACATATTCATTTGCTACAATGACAAATCATTTTGAGCAATTTTTGTTACTTGCATGATGCACAAACACTATTATATTATCAAATTTATTATAGGTCCGCTAATTGTCCCCATGGCTAAATCTTCACTGAAAAATATAAAGTCAAACATGTTCTTTATATTTTCAAAGTTCAAGGACAATTTGTCAAGAATTTTGGAAGATATTCAATAGATCATGTAAAAAAAAAAAAAAAAAAAAAAATGTATTTTATCATTGTTCTTTAAAATTTGGAGGCCAGTTTATACATTTACATGCAAATAATTATAAATGATAATGGCACTGCTTCTAGAAAATCAATTTCACTATCTTTAAGTTGCACATATTTTGAAATTGTAAAAGTTCCTTCAAGAAATTCCATGATGTGTGAATCCCAAAACTTTCTTCTATCATATGCACATTAATACTTCAAAGTGTATTTCACATTGCCAAAGTTAAATGAAATTTTATGTTTATTATGAGAATTCTAAGAGTATAGATTTATTGAATTGTGTGCAAAAATATAAGCATAACATTTTTCAAACAAATCATTGAATTTCGATACCCATCCTCTAAGATGTTTGCAACCAAAATTTGCAATCAAAAAAACATAAAATTAACATCTGTTAGGCAGTACACACCAAAGTCTAATAAGGATCTATTTATGTGAAAGTGTAACTCTGAATTCCGTGTATTAGCTTTCAAGATATAGTTATTGCAAAAATTATGAGAAATGCAGCATTGCAGCACCATATGTTATATGATTCTGTTATATCTAACAGAATATTAATTTGTTTTGATTCTATGCATTAGTTCTTAAGATATGATTATAGTTAAAATTGTGTAAATCCTGAAAAATGCAGCATAATAATACCAGCTGTAATATGATTTACACCAAAACCTAATCAGCAAGAACTTATGTCAACTTCTAACTCAATCTGAAGTTTGATAAAAATCTGTGCATTAGTTTTTGAGATGGAGCTATTGCAGAAATTCTGAAATGCAACATAGCAGTGCAACTCTTGGGCGATTTACACAAAAAACTAATCAGCACGAATTTATATCAAGGTCTAACTGAATCTAAAGTTTTATTAAATTCTGTACATTAGTTATTGAGGTAGAGCACAAACAAAACTTTTCATATACCTACATTTTCTATAAACAATCAAATTGAGTTTAGGATTTTCTAGAACATAAATCCGTCAAAAACTAGAAGTAGAAAATATTCACAAATCCAATATTTTCTTTTTATAAAAAAAGTAAAAATGAAGCTAATATAATTTATATGCAATCACAGACCAGCTTCTTTGAGACTCTGATTTACACCCTTAATTCTTATACTGTAGTCCCATCCTCTTGCTTTTTTAGCTCACAGGCTATCATAGTCTGAGAGCTTATGTGCCCGTCCGTTCTGTATGTATGTTTGTTCATGCGTAACGCGATAACTCATGATAAAAATATCGGATCCACTTGAAATTTTTTACATAGGTATAACCTGATAAGACGCTTCCCTGATTAGTTTTTGGAGTTCATTCGATATGTATAAGAGGGGGAACGGGGGGCTCATGCCCCTCCCCTTAATTGATATAAATGGGTTTTTCATGCAGAAATAATAGTTTTTGTTCAAAATTTACACATAGGATCTTTCTGATGAAGCACTTCCGTGATTGGTATTAGGTGTTCATTGGATAAATAAAAACAGGGGAAATGGGAGGGTCTAATGCCTCTCCCCTTAATTTATATAAATGGGTTTTTCATGCAGAATTGTCAGATTTCGTTCAAATCTCCGAAAAGTTTTGGAAGTTTAATGGTTAAGTATATAAAAGAGGGGGGATAACTCCTCTTAAATTATATAAATGGGTTTTTATTAAGAATTATCCGATTTGCTCTGAATTTTGGATATGGATTTTTTTATGATAAAGCATGTCCTGATCAGTTTAGAGGGTTCAATAATTAAGCATAAAAAGGGGAAAGGGAGGAGCTGTCCCCCCCTCCTTAATTTTTCTGTGAACGGAATTAACCCTTGAAAACATAAGGGTGTAATGTAGAATTATTATGCGTAGCCTGTGAGCTCAATGCCATCAGTTTAACTGGGCAATATTTTTTTTTATTCCTTTATGACTAGTGGTCATGCTTTTAAAAACATCTTATGGATTTTCGTTGAGCTGAAATTTGAGTTTTTTGATTTACCCTTAATGAATGTAATATTGTTATGACTGCAGGCTTCCAGAGAGATAGTTTCTCTCGTCTTAATCGACTCCATTATTGATGTTGCCATGCAATAATAATAATAATAAAAATTACTGCTACTGTTTTAATGGATTATTGTAGAATTAGCTTTGTTTTATACATGACTTTTGTCTTGTGCAACACCTAATAAGGAAGGTCTTTATACTGGACATACTCAGAATATATTGAAAAAAAAAATTAAACTACTCATATATGTAAGTATCAGTTGAATTTAGCAGCAGAAATACAGTAGAAACCAATAAAAAAATAAAATACTTTCGAATATTTGTCATGAAAAGACAAAAGCCTCAAGCAATTTTGCGATCAGCACTTTTCCAAGCCAAAAGTAAGCAATTTTAATGCAACGGAAAGTTGTTTGTTAATGGATTTGTAGAATACATATAAATGGTATTTAATAAATTTAAAGTTAAAATGACAGAGTTTAACATATATATACATACATAAATATTGTATTCCATCGCCAATCGAGTAAAAATCACCAAATAATGAAATTTTCATTATTTGTTTTCTGAACGCTTTGTTGAGGTTCTACCATTTTTTTAAAATAAATTCATGCATCTTCATGAGAAGAACATTCTGTATTTTTTTCATTTTTCGAAGTATGCCTGTATGAAGACCTTCCTTGTAAATTAATCAAGAAGAAAAAACTTAATACATATTTTCAAACTTTTATCATAATTGCAATTTTTTTTTTAATTTTCATTCACAAACCATTAAATTCCTATGTAGCAAGCATCCTTTACATTTGTTGTAATTATCAGGCATAAATTTTTGAAATTGGATTTTTTTTTTGTCTATAAAGTCTGCAAACATCCCTGTTCAAATTTATTGATGTTTAAATTCAATAAGTGCATGCTACATGCAAGTATAATTGCCTCTAAAGGTTATTTCATTTATATTTTTATTTTATTTTATTTTTTTCTATTGGACAGAAGTTGGTCGCTAGAAAGGTACTTACTTTATTAATTTTGTTTGCAGGGTTTTTTAAATTGTTTTATGAGGATGCCTTTTATTTTTATAAGGATCTTAATTTTAAAAAAATCTGTAAAACGCAAAAAGTAAAAAACAGCCTTTGTAAAGATCAACCAACTATCCAATGCAAAATAAATAAATAAGCATATTGAAGTGCAAACGAGATATTACAAAAAATTCTCAATAGGTTAACATTATCAAACAGTTATTTTGCATGAGTGAAGTAACCTCTTAATAATATGCCAAAAAAATAAATAAATAAATAAATAATGAATAAAAAGGGGTACAAAGTCCCCATAAAGCACTAAATAATCATTAAAATTGAGGAAAAAAAAAGAAAAAGAAAAAAGGACACATAGGAAAATCAGTTAATCAAATACTTTATTTTATTCTGCAGTTCATTACAGAAATAGATTTACAATAAGCTGCCTTAAAATAACAGCTAATGTGCTCCCTAATGTAATTACAGTTAGTTTTAGAACACCAAAATGGCACTAAATATGAAACCACAGCACTTAAGGGGAGCATATAATAGAAAGCAGATCTTCTGTACAAATTTTATTTACAAATCAGTGGCATCAACTAACTTTTTTCCCTTCCTAAATCAAAACATAACAATTTAACCAGAAGGTAACAGGATTGTCTTTGTTTTCATATTGCACCTTCAAAATAATTTAGATTGCACTTTTACTCGAAAGAAAAAACACCTCATGTACAGCAGAACAAATAGACAATATTAAAAGTGAGTGAAATAGTATTTTTTTTTTTTTTTTTTTTAAATACATAACAGTAAAAAAAAATAAAACAAGCTACAAAAATAAATAAAAGTTTTACTGTTTCTGAAAACTATGGTATTTGTTTATTGTTAAATGATATCATAAAACAGTTACACAAATGTATCTGAATAAACTTAATCTCTCAAAACTACTTTTATAAATGTTTAATAGAATGAAAAAAAATGTATTTTTAAAAAGATTATACAATGTTAATGAAACCAAATGAAATTTTAATAATTATATAAATTAAACTTCAATTTAAAAAGAAACTATAGTGGACTCTCATTAGAACAATTTGTTTTCCTCTCTTGGGAGTTCGCACTAATGGAAGTTCGCTGTAATATAAATTTATTTGATTATAAGGTATTATTTAAAGCTTATGATTTAAGGTATATTGATAAGCTATGATTTTAAGGTAGTTAAAAATACTTTTTTTTTTTTTTTTTTTTACTTATTAAGTTAAAAAGGTGAATCATATTACTATAGATTTCATTCCAGACACAAAGAATTTGATAGCAACTATTTCATCTAATAAGATAAAGATTATTATGAATTAATGAACAACGCTTCAATAAAAATGTTTCAAAGAAAATCTCTTCTAAAAGCAGAAAACTGTAAACTAATAGAAAAATTTACACAGATTCAGAACAAATAAGTCAATTTGTTCTCCTGTACTCAATCATTGAAAATTTTTATCCCCTATCCCATTTTTAGCAATTCCGTTCCCGCTAAAAGTATTAACAGAGATGCCACTGGAGAAATAACAAAAGTATATATTAAAAAATAAACTCAAAATGAGTGCTATAAAACTATAAAACAAGTATGACACATGAAATGCTTTAAATAAAATATTTTACAAGAATGTTTAAGATATATTATAATTATTTGTATTTTTGATTTAAAAACATATATTTGCTTATTTTCAATGCACAAAGGAAATTAAAACTGTTAGTACAGGGAAGAGGTAGTGTACATCAACTTAAACAAATGATGCCAAAGTGGCAGCAGCTACTGTAGAAACGTGAATGTGAAGTCCTACATTTATATAAATTTGATCCTAAAGTAAATAATATGTACATGATATTTTACAACATGTAATAAAAATATGAATTATTTATATTTTACAAGTATTTTCTTATACATTCTTTTTTTTTTTTTTTTTTTGAAAAAAGATAAGCTCTAGCAAATAGCAACCACTGAGAAAATTCTTTTTAAACCAGTGACCTAGTAAAAATTTTAGGACCGCATAAAACACTTAAAATATCCAATAATGGAAACTGAGAAAAAAAAAAAAAAAAAAAAAAAAAAAAAAAAAAAAAAAGTCAGAGATAAACTTAAGAGAAAATTAGAGCTATTTTGCAGTGTCTTCTTAAAAATGGAATTAATACCAATCATAAAAAATGACCCTTTCATTTTTTAAAATCTCATAAAGGTTTGGATTTAATCTGCTTGCAAAAAATATTCTGTCGACAGAAGGTTTTAGTTGCATAAAGAGTATAAGAGGTGATATTATTAAACATCATAATTACTAAATACAAAAAGGTCATATTAAAAGCATTTTCTCCAACCTTCTAGAAAAAATAGACAAAAATCTTAATGGCTTAAGTAAACGGCTTTTTCATAAAGTTAAAGAAAGTCTTAAAAACTTTAACATAAACAAAAAACTAGCTGGCTAAGGAATATTAAAACAAACTCTATGAACAACTTCCATAATACGCATTTAAATAAAATGTTTATAAAATATTTCATATAATTTTTTTTCAATCATTAGAAAAATTAAAACCGTTGAACATCTATGTAATTATGATAAATTAACTTTCAGCATAATTTAACATTTTTTAAATTTAGAGGATGAAATGCAGAAGCAATTGAGAATTCTATCATGTATTATTAATAAACTGAAATAATATTTTGGGGATTTTCACTTTAAATCAAAAGTATTTTATGAAAAATGGAATACATTTAACTTAATGTATGCTCTCATATTCTTGCTGATGTATTACTACATTCAGGAAAGGAAAATAACAACAAATGAGAATTCATATGAAAAGCATTTTCACAAAAGTATGTAATTATTACAGTGTATCATGCAAGATGACTATAAGATTCACATTATTATTATGTTTTTTTTAACTAGAATTGTCTAAAACAATATCTTTCTAAAGTAACAGTCGTTTATTTTTTCATTTAGAATTTATTAACCAAATATAAATAAATTCACAGAAAGAATAGCAATTGCCTCTAATGAAAAATTATCAACAAAACAAAGAAAAAAACTTAACTGAACAAACACATTAATGAGATGAGAAACTGTATAACAACTCAGAAATACTATTAGTACAGGAAATATTAAACAATGAGAAACTTCTACATTTTTTATGAAAGCTTTTATACAATAGATATAAATTAGATATAACAATAGTACTAAAACAATATGCAAAAACTAAATATTTTAGGACTACACATTCATCAGGTTCTACAGCAGAAACCAATAAAAAATCTTAGTATAATAAATTAAGTTTTTTAATTTCTATAAACCCGTGTCATGCTCATGCTTAAAATGTTCAAAAGAGTCTTTGAGCATAACAAAGCTCTTGGATTGCGTTATGGCACTCAACTCTTGCAGTGGGCAACCAGAATATCATGCTTTTTATAATGGCAACAATTCTGTATAAATAAATTCAACAAATCTGTCACATAGGAGTAGTCAGGCTCTGCAAAATGAAGATAGAAAAATGTTTAGCCATTACAAATAGCATTAAAAATAATAATACAATATGCTATATATATTTAAAAAAAAAAAAAATCCTCATTTAAATTTACAATATAAACAATTAAATTTTCAGTTAAGATTAAGGGAAAAAAAATCAAGTTGATCATGTATGATTGGCAATTTTAAGGTGAATGATTAGTGTCACAAAAACATCAGTTATTCAAAATAATACATTTGAAGAAATAAGTGATGTACCATAAAAGCCACAAGAAACACTGTGGTCCATACGAGAAAAAATGGAAATTAATTTCTGTGTGGCCTTTTTGCAGGTATTTTATAAACACAAACTTTGAATTGTAGGAAAAAGTCTTCAAACTGGTTGATTAGCAGAGCATCAAATTTTCCTTTAGGAGTGTATCTGCATTTAAGATAGTTTTATACCAATGTGGGATGCAAATACTATATGTATATGTTTTTTCAAGGGTGCATAGACCTTTTCTACACAACCGCGATCAAGTGGTATAGCTGAATGAAAAGTATCTTGGATAAATGGATGTTACATCACAGGCTAATTCTACTATTCTGTGAACTGTGTGCTTTGTTTGCAGTTATATGTGCTTAAATTTAATCTTATATAACAATGCAATTTATAATAATGATATTTAACATATGAAAAGCTAAAAAGCTACACTATTGGATTTAAACTACAGAGTCTTGAAATTAACAGAAGCAATTGGAAACCACACAGTTTTTCAGGATTTAGAAGTTAATGAAAAATATGTTAGAAGATAGCAAAAAGATGAAGAAAAATTTATTTGTATGCCCAAATTTAAGCATGTAAATAGTTGTGCAACTACGAAGTTTCTCGAACTTAAGTAAAACTTAAAATCTTGAATAATAAGTCAATGATATTCTAGTGTTCCAGCATCTACAGTGGAGTTTTGACTAAAAGCCTGAGTAACTGCTTCACAAATGAAGTTAAAAATTTCAAAGGAAGTCAATCCAGGTGTTGTAGATTTTTGCATGTGTGCACTGTTAGAACCAAAGCAATTATTAGTCAAAAATTATCCAATGATTGGGAAGTAAAAAGGGCTGAATTTTTTAAGGTCATAAAAAATTGATACCTAACAATAATAAATGTGGATGAATTCCCTTATTTTCAACTGCCCACCGAATTAAAATGTACATTTTAAAAGGAGACAAGACTAAATATATAGTTTTTGATAAATAAAAAATTTGTATGTACCTAATACATTAATTAATATTAACATTTATTATTTATAACACATATATAGTAATTTCATAAAGATAAAAACTATTTTGAAGAGGCTTTAAAAATGCAAACAAAGCAATGATCCATGCTGAATTTTTTAAGAGTATTCTGTGAAAAGATCTATGTTTATTTTCTGCTAATATCTGCATTCTAAAAATAAGTAACTAATATTGTTGCTGCTGATAATGAATTTTTTGTAACTTAGGGTATTTCTTCGCTAATATTAAGAAAATTACTGCACACAAAAATATGAAAACTTGTGGTATTATAGAGAAATGTTTGATAAATATTCTGGTGCAGACAGTTTTTAAATCAAATAATTATTTTAAGAGACATTCTACAACAAAATTGGCCTTTTTGGCTCAATAAATGGATTTTGTTATAAATCATGCATTCCTGTCATCAGAACATAACTTACACATTAGACTTACTTTAAATAGTATTTTTATGTTTCAAAGAAAAAAAAATTACATTAAACTTACTACATATACTAGGCACTCTCTTTTTTCAGTAACAGTCATGAATGAGAAAATGGAAACAAAGAATGCAACAAAA
This sequence comes from Maratus speculifer, assembly GCA_964019185.1. Classification (NCBI taxonomy): domain Eukaryota; kingdom Metazoa; phylum Arthropoda; class Arachnida; order Araneae; family Salticidae; genus Maratus; species Maratus speculifer. Next base: position 292,571,731 of record OZ025294.1, on the reverse strand, counting down.
TGATACAAATAAATATAACTATTCTTTTGCACTTAATATTTCTTGAATGTTTGAATTGTTTTGCTCAGATAGTCCTAAAAGTCTTTTTTAACATTTAGTGTGATTTCTTTATTTCTTTTTTAACTGTCACTGAGAAATTAAAACCTTCTTCCAAATTTCCATCTTTCATATCTTTTTCCTTTTATATTTAGCTATTTATTACACAATGCTTTAGAGAAATAAAATGCATAATTCAATGAATTTAAAACAATTAGATTTAAGATATTCATTATAAACTAAGTATATGTATGCCATATTACCTCTTCAAGTGACGGATCATATTTCAGACAAGGAGTTTCAGTGGGCGATACATTTGTGGAAAGGGAGTCACTCGATAAAAGGCTATCACTTCTTTCAGCTCTTTTATGGTGAGGCTCTTCAGTTTCTGGACTGTCACCAGCTATGCTTGCATCAGTACAGAAACCACTTTCTGAAAGAACAATAAGGAAATATACAGAAAACTTCATAGTTTTTAAATAGATAACAAAATCCAGAGTGTTTCAACTTGACTCTTCTAACACTTTAATGGACTATATTTTGTGTTCAGGTAATCTAAAAGTAACTAAGAAAATATGTGCTGCAGTGTATGCGGCAATTTACTCTACTCGATACTTCAGTATTAGACTTCATGTTACATGAAAAGTTCCACTGCCAAAATTGGCATTAAGCATGCAAAATCCTAGCAACAATTAATTTCATTTACATCAGAATTAGAACTAAAGTTACAATATTTGAATTAATTTTGTGTCAAATCACACTCAGCAGCATAAGTCAATTGATTGTGGATTTGATTATAAAGGAATTGCCAGTCACAAGTTATAATGAAATAGAGATGATAGTAGGATATACACAAAAGATGCTTATTATAATAAATACAATTACATGGAAGTTTCACTAAGTTTTTGAATTAGTGCCAATTTGACATTGTTTATGGCAACTTATTTTGATGTTAAATTTGGCAATATTTTGCTAATTATTACCAAGATTGTCAAAAATTTTAGTTAGGACATCACTTTGCATATCCTTATATACCAGAATACAAGTATGCTGTAGATTTCCTTGGTGACTTTTCCTATCACAAAAATTATTTATAAATTATACCAAGTCACAAATGGTTGAGATACAAATGACATCAGTGGATTTTTCCATAAATGTATACAGATCTTGAGACAAAAAACTGTATACATTACATACAAGACATATCTAACACCTGACTGTTTAATGGAAAATACTGTTTGGACATTATGTTCAGCTACAGATATACATACATCACAATTACAATATTTTCCTGACAATGTGTTCAGAAAGTAGTAAATACTGAAATTGAATATACATAGCAATGCTAACGTGAGTTTTAAGTTGTTTGAAAGAATACATTTTGCTCTTAGCTCAATAAAATGTAATACCAATATAAGAGTTTGTAGAAAAATAATACATTTGCCTAAACAAAGCAAAGGATTTTCAAACCCTTCCTTATTTGCTTAAAATAATTACACAATGAACATTCAAAATTCTGCATAAAAGCTTGCTGGTTATTTCTATTACTTTATAAAATAAATATTTTCTTACCCGTTGAACACTGGGATTGTTGTGTAAGAGACCTATGAAGAGGCCTTGGGCTATCTCCAGGCTCGAATCCAAGATTCAATGTTCCATAGAATGAAAATGATGATTGACTGCTACCAGAAGATGAAGAAGAGCTCACTGAGATTATTGAATTTCTATTATTTCGAATATCATAAGGTGAAACAGCAATAGAATTACGAAACCTAGGAGCTGAAATACAAAATAAAAATAATTTAAAAAAAATATCACAATAAAAACATTCAGAAAATTTCTTATTATTACTATCAAATTGATAAAAGTTTAATAAAATTACTAAAATATCTATTATATTATAACCTTATAAACTGTTCAATGGCAAAAAAATCTTTAATTAAACTATATTTTACATCTTATTGCTTATAATAAATTAAATATTAAGTAGTCATTATATGATGTGACAAGAAAATGAGAATAATAATAAAAAAAAAAACTAACAATAAGGATGTTAATTATTTAATGAAGTAATTGATCAACTTTATGCTCAGTAAATTCTACAATTATTTATAACTTATGTTCATATATTTAGAAGTTTTTAAGACATTGTGACCAATGTCCCTATGATTATCTCATACTGTTGCCTCATATGTTCAAGGAGAAATAATTAATACAAATAAATGTTTTTTGGTACTTTTTTTAATCAGATAAAGATTAGTGGTTATTTTGTACCAAATGTGACAAAGCATTTATCTCTCATCAACAACTGCAGTGATCTTACTATAAATAGCTACTTACAAAATATTTTTCCTTTTAAATATTCTGCTTCAAGGAGATTTTTAAATCTTATTTAAGACAACTTGACAATTGTCAAATAATGAAAGTTCTGCAATTTAATTCTTTGAAGACAAAGTATAATTCAATTTGTGAAACGTGTTTGTAAACATATAAGAAAATAACATATTTTAGATTTTAAAGTCCTAAAATGGTATACTGACAAAGAATAATGATACACACACCAAAACTTTATTTGAAAATTATCTCACTGCATTTCTTTACTAACTACTGTTCTGTTTACATATTTCTAAAGCACACCCATCAATTTTCATGAATATTCAGTCAATTAAGCTTTATATCTTAAAATCAATCATTAATCTTGAATCTTAATTGAATTTATATGGGTAATCTGTCATTTAAAAAAACTTTTTCAACAATGTTAAAATAAGATCCTCAATTTTATCTGGCTGTTTAATGAAATATTTTGTTTGTGAATTTATTTGCTATTTACTATTGACTAAAACAGCTATACTTTTTACAAAACAATTGATATTTCACAACAAATATTTACTTTTTAATAAAAATTTCTAAATCTTTACCACCATCTTCTAAATAAAATTAGAGTCTGCATACATTTTTCTTCATAATTTTAAAAATGGCGTGAAGTTGTGGTTATTTAATAAAAAAAAGTTCCCATTTTTTTTCTATTAATGTTACTTTAACCAATAATTCAATACAATAATTATTTTTAAAATTAAAATATAGATAACACTTTCAATTCTAAAAATTATTTTTTGGCTAACACTAAAGGTGTTAAATATTAAAAATTATTCTGTTCTTTCTTTTATAGATTTTTCACAAATTAGCATTCAAACACAGTTTCTAAAGATCATAAATGAAAAATAATAGAAAAAATTAAACAATAATAAAATTATTTGATGATAAGGATCTGATGAGGATAAAATTACCTCTGGCTAACTGATGGATGCTAATTGACCTATCACTAATTTGATCTTCACTGGGTTTTATGTCTAAACAAGGCTTGTTTCCAATACCCATGGAAGACATTTCAGCTAGGCGGTTTTCTACAAATTACAACAGAAAAATAAATAACTGTGAAGCAAATAAATAAGGTCATAAAAGAAAATGTTAATTTCATAACTTAGACTTTTTTCAAACTGAAAATAATTCTTCACAAAATAAAATTAATAAGTTCAACATTATTTCTATTAGACAACTACTAAAGCAATGCATTTTTGCTCTTTATTTGAAAAATTTCTTATTCTGCTTAAAAAAATATATATTTCTTCTATTACAGGATTGTCCGACAAAAATACACTAAACTAATTTCAAAATTAGTAATCAATAAAATACAAAACAGTTATCTCTACTTCTCTTAATATAAAATTTAGTTATCCTACAGTTTCAGAACAAAGTGTTTAGTAATGATGGTACAGATATAATAATTAAAAATAATTCTAGCGAAATTTTGATGATGCAAGCATCATTCTAGAAAGAATGTTTTCTGAACATTGGAAAAAAAATTCTAAAAAGATTAAAAAAGAAGGTCAATTTTTAATTGATTGTCACTAATATATTATTACAGTCAAACCTCGTTAACATGAACACGCTTAACATGAATTACCTTTAACATGAATTGTTTTCACAGTCTCCTATAAAAAAGAATACAAAGATTTGATACTGATAACATGAATTATTGTTAACATGAACAAAATTTTGCTTCCCCTTGAAGTTCATGTTAACAAGGCTCGATTGTATAAAACTATTTTTCTGATTATTCCCCCCCCCCCTTTTTTTAGTGTTATGTAATTTTACTTACATCAAGGGCGGATCTGGAGAGTCCTCAAGGGGGGGCGATTTTAGAAATTTGGAAACTCGACTTTAATGCGTAGGTCGGGGCTACTTTTTTCACTGCGGGTCATGTTGCTTTTATTTTTTGCTGTGGGTCAGGTCTGGGTCCGGTTGACTTCTAGTTTTTGCTGTGGGTCGGGTCTGGGTTCGTTTGACTTCTAGCTTTTGCTGTGGGTCGGGTCTGGGTTTGTTTGACTTCTAGCTTTTGCTGTGGGTCGGGTCTGGGTCCGGTTGACTTCTAGTTTTTGCTGTGGGTCGAGTTTGGGTCCGGTTGACTTCTTTTCTTTTGCTGCTGGTCGGGTTAACTAATGTTTATGTTGTGGATCACATTAGTAGGATTAGCAGGTGTTTTTATTCAGAAACTATGGCGTAATCCATTTTTTGATAAGCAGTTTAACAAAATACTGTGAAAATTATCGTTTTGAATAGAATTTCTGGAAGCGACAGCATGAGAAGGTAGAAAAATCCGCAATCATTTGATGTGAGAAGAGAAAACTGCGCTCGGGGCAAAGCAAAATGTGCCCCCCCCCCCTCCGACCCAACTTTTTCTTGTAACAGGCCAAAAATTAGGCTGGCAGTATAAATTTGGCACCCCCTAAATTTCCACGCCCGGGCTGACCGCATCCTTCGCCCCCCCCCCCTTTCGCACGGCACTGCATATTGTCTGTCCTACACATCTTGAGAACAATTAAGTCTAGTTCCAGCCCGGCTCGTCTATATGTAAAAAAACAATGCAAGCCTGACCTCGGGCCGGTACGAGCCTGCTAAAAAAATAATAATATTAAACCCGGGTTACACACAATATAATTCTCCGATGCTGATCTCTACACTGTAAAAGTTAGATTTCTGTATTGATGTTGCCGAACTAGTTTCGACTGATGACGCACATTTATACTTATTCTCATTAAACTCATATAATTGAAATTAGCTCATATTTTAACGTTCCTGCTTATATCTTTACAAAGGGCCAGTGAGCCCGCAATTTTTTTTATGGGTTCAGCCCATATGGCCCTTCAACTTTTTTTGCCGGCTCGTCCCGATTATTTTGTTTATTGGCCCAGCCTGTTGGAAAAATTATTCTAATTTTGCAGGCCCGTTAGAAAATTCGGAACCATTTCGCCGACTAGGACAATCCCGGGCACATTCATATGTCTAGGCTGGGTCGGACACGGACCGAAATTTAACTTTCATTCCGAGCCGAACCCCGACCAGGGAAATTTTGGTCAGTGCGGACTAGAGATAAATTTGGGCTATTATTCCACAGCCCGGTCCTGCCTGACTCAGAAACATTTTACGCCATCAAGAGCAAAACCCGATAATGAAATTATACAGTAGAAAAAATTGCATAATACTTATAAAAAATGTTCCAAAAGTAATTATAATTTTAAAGCTATTTTTTTATATTAAAAAAAGGCTGTTAAACGAAAAATTAAATTTAATATTATCAAAAAAACAGTTTGATGTAAAATAAAAATATACGCATAAAAGGATTCTCATATATTGTCTCTGTTTTAGTAAAGAAATATTATGGACGATGGACATGTTAATGAAGTGTGTTTCATGAATAAATGCATGGAACCTGTAGAAAATACTGTCTATTATCTGTCAAATCGAACAACATTTTTAAATTTTCTGTAAAAGATGCACATTTTTAACTATAACCATTTCATTCTTCATAACAAGCCTTCGTTATAGCATGACCCAAAAAATAACCTCAAATTAAAAATTTTAAAGTTCAACACTTTTTTAGGAACAGAGGAAACACTACTCGATCGCAAGAATATGGTAAATACATTTACTTACCACTACGGCATCAGCAGAGATCCCAAAAGAAATGATAATTACTACAGTTATTTCTATATGAAAAGCCATTATGACTTGTATACGTTGCATACACTAGAAATTTAAATTATTCGGTAACCGCAAAATAAAATCAAAAGAAAATATTCTTTTCGCGTTACATGTCTAAATAATAATAATAAAAGATCCAATTGCAAAATAATCTCTGCCACAAACAAAAATCGAACTAAACACAAATTCATTATTCCCACCTTTTTTCGTAGGCGCCAGATCGGCGGTCGTCGGCAGTGCTTGAACATAAATCTACAGATGTAGATATGACTAATTGGTTTTTTTTTTTGTTTTGTTTTTTTAATATCATTCAAATACTAAAATTTAAAAAAAATTTGCCTCTTTTTCATTTTTAGCAAAATAGCAAGACATTGATTTGAAAAGGAATAAATACTAATTTTTAAGAAGAAAAAAAGTTTTTTACATTTTTCTATTCATCGATAAATAAAATTTTCAGATTTCAGAAAAAATGAGTCCGAATCAGTAGACTAGCATAGAAACAGAGCACAATCTCGTATCGGACACAGGCTCTGAACCTGTGTCATCTCTAATGCAGACATCTAAGAAGAATGACTCCAGGCCAGACTCGATCTGGAACAGGGGTGCCTAGAGAGGGGTTTGGTGATGCAAGATGCGTCATAAAATTTAGTTTTTTTTTTTGAGGAAGGGGGGGGGGGGATTTCAGAAAAAGTACATTTTTTTTGGGGGGGGGGGGGGATTTTTAAATTCTTAATATTTCCTTTTTGTCACTGTTAAAAACTCTTGTCTTTTAAATATCACTTTTAAATTTTAACATTTAATTTCCAGAAATGTTCCTGTGTTTTCTTTCTTTAAATTCTAGATAAGGGCAATAAGAACTCTCTCTGCTGTGCTCAACTCGCTATCTTTTGAAAATGCAGTAGAATATATTTTACAATTGATATTCAGTTTAGGTTAAGGGGGGGGGGGGGGGAAATCAATGTTGATGGTTGTCATGGAGGCATGAAGATTTTTTTTGGGGGGTTTATTTGCGTCATTGGTTTGGGGGGGATGGTCACCACTGATCTGGAAGAAAAATAAGTCAGACCCAATCCAAATATGCAGAAAAATAATGATCATGATAGTATCAAATAAATGACGGCCGAGTTCTGAATGCGGTAAGACCAGACACAGTCCGAGCCTCGCGAACTTAAAAAGGTGCGGCCCGGGGGGGGGGGGCACTGAATTCTAGTTAGGATCTAACTCATTTCTTGCATGGATGCATGTATTTTTGGGAAACGTTTATTGGCCAAGAAGTGAAGACGATCGCCCCCTCAGACCCGCCATTGGGCCCGACCCAAATCTACAGAAAAATAATGATCACGATACTGCCCGGTTCTGAAAGCGAAAAGACCTGACCCAGCCCGAGCCTCGTGAAATTAAAAAGGCGCGGCCCGCCCCGGACTCGAGTTAGGCTTCAATTCATTTCCTGCGAGGATGCATGTCTTTTTAGGAAACTTTTATTAGCCCAAAGGGGGGGGGGGAGATTGCCCTTTCGCCTTGAAAAATGCCAAGGCGCATTTTCCTTGAATCCGTCAATGGCGGATCTAAGGGGGGCGATCGCCCTCCCCCCCCCAACCTTAGATCCGTCATTGCTTCTCCTCCCTTATGGTCTGGTTCGATCTTAGACCGAGCGTTTACCTCAAGGAAGAACGAAATCCACGCCAGGCCCGCCCTGAAAAGAAAAGTGTGGCTCGATCCCGCTCTAAAGGAAAAAGTAAGACTCGATTCGCCCCGGTTCTGAAAGTGTAAAGACCTGACCCAGTTGTGTGACTTAAAAATGGCGCGGCCCGACCCGGACCGTGCCGGTCTCGAGTTTAAGTCCAATCCTTTTTCGTGCGGGCATCTTTTCAGACCCTTTACTGGGCTCAAGAGGGGGGGGGGGGGCGATCGCCCCATCGCCCCCCCCCCTAGATCCACCATTGACTTACATTCATTTTCTTTAGTGTCAATAAAATATTCTGTTACACAGCTTCATATTATTAGAATATTTTTCAATTACAAAACATAAAACTTATTTAAAATAAAGTACATGATCATGCAGAAATAAATAAAATCGTACCTCTGTTTTTAACTGCCTGCCTGACAAGAATTTTGCGTAGATCTGAGACCCAAGCAGCTTTCACCTCTGGATTTGGCGCTTGTAATAAAAATGTGTCGTTCAACTTTCTTTTACGGAACCAGATTTCAAATTTGGTTGGACTATCACCAATTTGTTCAGTAATTCCTAAATCAGTTGTCTGAAAATAAAATAAATAAATATACATATATATTTAGTAAAGAAGTCACACATATTTAAAGTTACAATTTTGTTTTAAAAATGCAATTCAATTATTTTTGTTAAGTAAATTTTATAATAATATGGTATAGCATTTTCTAATATCAGTGATTTAACAAAGGTTCATGGTTATTTTCCAAGAAAATATCTCCTCACCAAAACAAACAAACAAATAAAAATAAAAAAAGGTAATCACAAAAACAGTCATTATACATTGCCTATTTAACCCATAAGAACAGAATTTTAAAGGAAAAACATTAATTTGAGTTCAACAGAGACCAAGTCTACATGTCTTGTGGGGCTGTCCTTAAAAAATTGGTAGATTGCTGCAAAAATGCAATTTAATTTCTACTTGGTGGTTTTATTACCTACCTCTTTGAAAAGCATTATAAATAATATAAAGTCTGCAAGTGCCAACATCAATTTAAAAAATTTCCTTCCCCCCCCCCCCCCCCCGCCCTTCAAACCAGTTTTTAAACCTCACAATATTACAAAACATTTATCTAGTGCCTGAATGGATTTTGCCAGGCATTACAAGGAATGGCTAGTTTTTAATTCTATACCTCACATTGTTAGTTGATCTGTCTCAGTTTGATTTTGTTATGACCAGTTGTGTAATCGTTAAAAAAAAGGGTATAAGCTCAAAGCATAGAGTACACCCTTGAGTGTACGTATTATAGTTTTCTTGAGAAACAGAGGATATATGGTATTCTTTAAACAAATCCAGAAGGTATATAGCGTTTACACTCCACTACATCCTTGGTTATGACACCAGAAACATGCAAAAAGCAGCAATTGCCCCCAATTTTCCAGAGTAGCTAATTGCAGAGGTGCCAAGTATTACGATTTGTCCGTAATTATTACGGACATGCGACAAAAGTTACGGCGTTACGGGCATCGGATAGAAATTCCGGATAAAAAAATCGCGAATTTCATCAAAGGATCGCTTGAAAAAAACGCAAATTTCAATATAAGATCTCGGGAAAAACAGAAAAGATTGCGTAAAAGTACGCGCATTTCGTCAAAATGTCGCGAAAAACGTGCAAATTTTGTCAAAAGATATCGAAAAAACGGACTCATTTCATCAAAAAATCGCTTAAAACGCGCAAATTTCGTCAAAAAATCGCTTAAAACGGGCTAATTTCGTCAAACGATCGCAGAAAACGCGCTCATTTCGTCAAAAATCGCTTAAAACGCGATTATTTCGCCAAAAGATCGCGGAAAACGCGTTCATTTCGTGAAAAGATCGCGAAAAACGCGCACATTTTGTCAAAAGATCGCGGAAAACGCGCTCATTTCGTCAAAAAAAAAATCGCTTAAAACGCACTCATTTCGTCTAAAGATCGCGAAAAACGCGCAAATTTTGTCAAAAGATCGCGAAAAACGCTCACACTTTGTCCAAAAATCGCGAAAGATGTGAAAATTCCGTGCAAACATTGCAAATTTCCCCCCAAAAGATTGCGGAAAAAAGAAAGAATTTTTGAAAATTTGCCCCCCCCCCCCAACTCTTCTCTGAACTTTGGTTACTGATAACTTTTATTGAAACTTGGCACCTCTGCTAATTGTTTTTACAGGTTTGAAAAATTTACTGTATTATCTCCTGACATTCCTCCAATTTTTAAAACAAAAATTCATTTCTTTAAACCTATAATCCTCAGGTGAGTATGAGCCCTGTAACATAAAGCATAAATGCCATGCTTAGGATGCTTAACATACAAATTGCAAATATTAAACATGTAAGCACATTGTTGTTTATACTAGCTGATAACATACATAAATTATATGACATAAATTACAGCACAATATTGTGTGGCATAATAGATGAGTTTGGTGTTTAATATATTAAAAACACAGAAATAATATATAGTATTTAAAAAACACTTCAGAACAATAAATACCTTCATGCTATGCTTGTATTGGTACATTTCATACCCTTTTCTTTGAGGATCTCTCCTAGCTTTGCTAAAGAGAATAAGGTCTTCAAAAAGGAACACATGCCGCATACATTTACGTGATCTTCCTTGCCATACAATAAACTCATCTTGCCTCAAAAGACGACCTTGTTCTTTGACATTAACCTGAAATAATTCCAAAAAATATTAGAAAAAACCATTAATGTCTAGGTAAAATTTTCACCATCATTTAATGAAAAAATATGTTCTTAAAAAGACAAAATATTAAAGTTAACTTCAATTGTGAAAGAAGAGAAATGATTCAATACAGAGACAAAACTATTAAAATATAAATTTTAACTTCTGATATATATTTATTGTTCCGTAATAAGGACTGGAAACTATTTGAGCATTTTAGTGAGTGTGATTTAATGCAAAATTAATTTTATTGTTCTAACAACTGTTATCACTCTCATAATCCTGAAATGACATTGCTCCAGTTTTGGCTGTGGACCTGCTTATGGAAGATTAGATGAATAAGTTTCTGACTTTTGATTAAATATTTTGTGCAAGGTTCTTTTCTGAGTAACAATTAACAATTTATGGTTGTGAAAATGTAATTCATAATTGTAAATTTAATAATAATAATAAAGAAAAAGAGAGCTTGAGAGCCAATTTTAAATCTGAATCTGAAAACCTTTCATATCATCAGAATTGTAGTTCAATCCCAATAACAAAAGTACATACCAATAGAAAGTTTTATTTTGTATGTTTAAATAGTGTCTTAAAGCAGCTGCAGGAGAGAGAAAAAAAAAAAGTACTCCTTGACTAAATAATGGGCCTTTTCAGCTATTTTCTAGTTCATGTTATCAAATTTAAAAACATGGGCAGAAACCTATTTTTCAATGCATAATATTTCTTAACTGCTAAACTTTTAAATTGTTTTTTATGTTGATATGTTTAAAATTGACTTGTATGAGGAATTTAAGTTCAGCTTCATTTATATTACCTAATTTTAAAAACAAAACTAGCTATTTGTTTAAAAATCCTGGTTGTCTGTGGATTTTGTTCTATCAAAGCCAGTAAACAGAAACATTTAAGAATCCAGAATGAATTTTAATAATTTTATGTAAATAGAAATAAACTTGCCACTAAACATATAGTAGACGTAGAAGAAAAAAATTATAGTCCAGAAAATCCAAAATTGCCAACTAGTTTTACTAACATTAAATTTGATGTCAACAGTGCAAATTCTATGTTATGTACAAATCAAAACTTGCACTATTCAGCAACAGCTTCCCCCCAAATAAATAACTTTCTTTTGCAGTGATCTTTCTTCACTTATATTTTTTGCATAAAGACAAATAGTTAGAATGAAGAAATTTGTACAACTCAATTAAGATTTATTAATTTTAACAAATATACTCACATCAGAATCTCTCAAGGCATCCATAGCTAGTAAATCATTTCCATGTCTTAGTTGGAAGCGAACCATTTCTTCAGCAGCCTGAAATAAAGAGTGAATAAATAATTCATTTTAGATACAAAAAAAATTTCTTACCTCCCCAACTACAAACAACAAAACAAAACAAGAAACATGTGTTTTTATTTCTTTTTCTACCATTAACTTTATTGTAAATTTCTTGGGTAATGAATCAATCCAAAAAACTTTAATACACTTTTTTCTACATTCATACTAATAAATATTATAAATCAAATGAATGCTACTTCCATTAAAATATCCTTTGATAAAACAGTAATGAAAAACTTGATTTAATAAAGAAAAATAATGTGTGTGGTCTTACAGATGGTAATTGCCATATCCTTAAAATTGCAATTTTAAAGCTAAAATTACCTTTAATAAATTTTGAAGCAAGGGTTGTCATTCAAATTTGCAGAAAATTAAGTACTGAGATCAACTGATCCAACAAATTTGAAGCAATCTTTTTCAATTTTAATCTATAAACCAAATAGAATATCAGATGTCAAATTTTGAAGTATCTTGCTATATTCTAGAAATTAATGTTTTCTTTCTTTTATAGACTTTTGCAAACAGTGTAGCAATAGGTATTAACATAAATAATTACATAAATTGTTGAATTCCATTTACATTTCACTGTACTTGAGAACTGATAAAAATCATATTGACAAGTTAAACTAGTTATTATTATATGAATGTGAGTTTAATTAATGCATACTATAAAGGAAGAAGCATTGGACTTAAATTAATGTATACTACGAAGGCATATAGGAGTTTTTGTATGTACAAAATACTAAAAAAAAAAAAAAAAATAGGAGGATGTGTGTGATCTTCCTCTTTCCTTAATTTCAAGTTATAAACAATTAAATGTTTATTAAAGACTGATAAAAATATAATCTTAAAAGCTTTACATTTAAATATTTTTATATTAAAGAAAATGTTGAATATTAATTAAATCTTGTATTCTACTTCAAGAAAGCAAACTAAAAACTAATGTGACTTTATGTTATTTTTAATGATGTAAATATTTTGACATGTAAAATAAGTTATTTTATTTTATACTTACCTATAAAAATTATTGAATCATATTATAACAGAAGGAAAATTAAATATGAATAAAACATATTAAAAAGCAAAAGAAGTGGGCTGATAAGGGCCATTTTTCGCCCATCAGCATCTAGATGTGACATAACGTAAAATACCGTTAATCCACCCTTCCCGATCAAACACCCCCACCCCACTTTATAAAAAATTTGAAAATTTCAAAAAATCCCGAAAAAGCAGGTATGAGGTATTGATAAATGTATATTCTTATTTGTTGTACCATCGGCAGTAATTGTTGATGCATAATCTCTTATAGTTACATCAGAAGAAGAAATAGAAGTATTTCGAGACTAAAGATCACGAAATACATACTATCTGCATTTACAGCACAACTTAAAACAACTCTATAGATAGCAGTTTTTCTAACATTTAAGTACTGATATGACTTTTCTGTTAGAACAGATACGAAGAGTTTCCCACTTGGCTTTACAACAATCAGGCATGAAAGTACAAAATAGGAAAAAAGGTAGAAAAATTTTCCTGTCAACAGAACAGGGTCAAACTTGTATAATCTAAACCCATTTTAACAGTTATTTATAGAGCAAAATAAAATATAATTGTATAGATGAGTGTTATGTTATTTTTGCAACTAAAAAAAAAAAAAAAAAAAAAAAAAAGAATAAATGTATAGATTCATAGAACCAAAAAAGAAAATTGAAGTTCTAAAGGTATAAATCCAAATATGTAAGATGAACTTACGATGAAGTACAGAAATAAATATTTTGAAAGATTTGACTGCATAAGATTTTAACCCTTTATTTTTTTTAATGTTCATGCTAAATATATATGTCAAATTGATTTTTACTCCAAAAATACATTTCTAAAAATGTGGCAATTAGATTACTCAAAAGTGTTGTAAAACTAGAACAAAATGTTCGATTTTAAAAATAACTATACAGAAAATTCCTTTTCCTTTTAAGATACTTTAAAGAATTTCATTTACATGACTTTTAGATGCTTATAATAAAAGCTTATCTTTGATTTGAGCAGGTAAAATGCCTGATTATTAAATTCTTCAGACCCCCCCTCCCCTCCATACACTTCCAACATTTTCTTTGTATTTTTGCATTAGCCCAAAAAATGTCCTAAATTGCTTTTAAAAAGGTGGGATTCCTCCTTTAGGAGGACCTCTTTCATGCCTGAACAATGGCACTGACATCCAAGCATTATTTATTAAAAATTTAATAAATATTTACAAAAATAGTTTTAAAAAAAAACATTTACCTTTGAACAACATAAATACTTTTTGAGTACAGCAAAACAAATCTGAATGCGCTCCGATAATAGAGTATTTGGTTTGCCCACATAACACATTTTTTTTCTGTAGGTCTGGTAGAAGCGCAGTAGAAGCGCATGCTGAATCCAAATAAAATAATGCTCATATAAAAGCTTATAAAGAGTAGTATCATTGCATGTCAAAATTAATTGGGTTTATCGAGCGCTTCTTTTAAAAAAATTAACTCAAAGACACAAAAAGAAAAAAATGTAAAAAAAAGCCAAAACGCTCCATTTTCGGGATATAATTTCCATGACTTACTATTTTATTTATCATGCAAAGTTTACTATAAACAAAAATGCATATCTTTAATTATCCAAAGTTACTGTAGTTATTGGAATTCGAAATATAGCCCTTATCAGCCCACCTCCTTTACAGGAAAAAATAAAAAAATAAAATAAATCATACCTTTAAAGCTTTATGTTCTGTTTCTCTTTCTGGACATTCTTTTAGCAACTGTTTTAATAGCAAAGCATATTTTCCCATTCTTTGAACTGGTTTTAAGAGATAACTAGCTAAATCCATTTTATCTCCTAACTCTAATTGCTTTTTCTGCAATAAAACAAAGAAATCCATAAAAATATTTAGAAACTTAAAGATGTTTTAGAAATTATTACTATATATTTATCATATTAATAATATAAATCATAAGATGAACCAACAATAAAATATGAAGATTCATTTATTTTTAGTGATTAGTTACATTTATTTATTTATTTATTTATTTCATAAAAATAAGGTCAGGTGTTACAACATGAAATTTCCAACCAAATAAAAGATTAAAGTTGTGAATTGAATTTGACAAAAAGCATATTTAATCAGCTCATATGAAGTCTCATGATTTTTTTTTTCTTTTAGAATATCTTAATACATTGTTGAAAAAACATGTATCTAGAAAAAATTGAGTCACTGTATGCAAATAGCATTTGCTGAGATGAATAAATGATTATGAATTCAGAACAAAAACATATTTTATTGATTAGTGGCAACAAAAAAGAATGTCAGTTTCAGTAGGTTGTAAAAGCACATTTGGCAGCTATAAAAGCCGATCATGCACCCATATCAACTAGAAAATGACATCGTATAGATGATTGTGTTGCTGTTGTTGTAAATGTGGTTGTTCTTCTGATTGCTAAATCATCTCGTGCGTTTCTTCGCCCGTGGGCATCCTAAACCATTGCAGTGACTCTCCATGACTTCTCCAATACTTTGATGCCAACAAAGAAGAACTGCAACATCACTTCGACCAAAATGCTGGCTGATATGTCTGTTAGACCAACCTGCTTTTCTGAGGCCTGTGGTTCAATCCCTTTTGAAGTTGAACCATTGTTTGTAGTGCCATTGAGTTTGCTTTAAAAGTATCTTTTTTTCAAATCCCATGTATCAGCTATGGTAATTCAGTTCTAATTATCCATGAATTGAAGTACTGACTCTTTTAACCCTTTGCGGCGCAAGGCAAATTCATTGCTTAAGTATTGAAATTAATGACTGACACTGGAATTTAAAAAAAACCTTATTTGTAAATAAGAAACGCTACATTTTACACATTCAATAAACCATAATTAAAGAAAAAAAATCTGGTGCCAATGTGGTGTTTAGGAATTAAAATTAAGTGGTATATCTATGAAACCAGCGTGCCGCAAGGGGTTAAACGTTGCCTGATGTGCAATTTAAAGGTACACTGCATAAGCCCCCACTGGTCAGTGGTGCAAAAATGTCAAACATTTACATAACTTCTCAAATCCCATCAGCATGTCAAGTTTTGAAGCTCTGGCTCAATTCCTTCTGAGTACGTATATTTTTTTGCAAAAGAGAAGATTATGAAAATGTCTAAAAGTGTCATTCATGCTGCCACATAATTGAGAAATGGTGACTGATAATTTAACAGTCTTTGAAATGTGATGATAATTTAACGTGGATGTATTTGATCAATATAAAAGATAATATTTTATATTTGTTAGATATTATACTTGTATCTTGTGGCAACACGCTTGCACTGAAATTCAGAATAAAGTTATGTCGCCTGATAGAAGGTTGTGTTTAATTATTGTCTTAATATATATAAGATATAAGCTTGTATAAAATACTAGAAGGACAAAATGTTACATGGCGTCAGAAGCTTTTAAGATTACTCACGTGTCTTGACGGGAAAATTTATCGTAGAATACGAATTTTTTCGCCGGATCTCAAGTCTTCAGAAATTGGAAACTAAATGAAAATGGCTAACAGTTTGCCGACGATTTCGCCGTTTGTATCAAGTGCGAATCCATCAGAAGCATGGAGATACTGGAAGGCTGATTTTTTAGATTATTTGGAAGCTTTAAAATATAGTTCTGAATCTGAAAAAACGAAAACCGCACTATTTCGTCATGTATGTGGAGAAGAACTGAAAAAGCAGTTACGTGCATTTGATCTTCAACCGGCCGCTGACACCGATCAAGTTAGTTTAAAACAGATTTTAGATGAATTTGATAAATATTTCAAGGATTATCAAAATGAAGTGTACGCATCTTTCAAGTTTTTAGAAATTAAACAGGCAAGTGGAGAATATTTTTCTGATTATTATTCAAGACTTCGTAGCGCGGTAGTTGAATGCAATTATGGGGCTTTACAAGATAGAATACTTAGGGATAAAATAATTCAAGGTCTTGGGGATAAGCCATTGCAAGAAAGATTAATACGAGAAACTAGTAGAAAGGAAAAAACCCTTACAGATATTATAAGTGAATGTAAAGCAGCTGAGCACAGCAAAGCTCAAGTTTCTGAAATGAATGCTGAGAATAAATCTTTAAATGCCATCAAGCAAGTAAAAAATCGATCGACGCCGCCTAAATTTTCTCAACATAAAACTAACTGTGATCAAAAGAAGAATTGTAGATGCTGTGGAAATTATCATGAGCCGAGGAAATGTCCTGCATATGGTACAAAATGCAAGCGATGTAATGGCACTAATCACTAGGCAATAGTGTGTAAAACAAAGATAAACAAAAATCGTAATTTGAAAAGAGTGAACACTATTGAAGAAAATGATTCCGATGTTGTTTATATTGGAGAATTAAAATCACTTCATCAAATAAATTCGGAAGATTTGGATTCTGTCTGGCTTCAAAAGCTTATAGTCAACAATAATCAAGTAGTATTCAAGTTGGACTCCGGATCCCAAGTGAATGTAATACCAAAGGCAGAACTACTTAAATGGAAAGATAAACCAGTAGTAAGAAAAAATTACACTTCTGTTTTGGATTACAGTGATAATGTTGTTCCAATTATAGGTGAGTGCTATTTACATTGTAAAACCGATAAAGTTGAAAGTGAATTTAAATTTTTAGTTACTACTCTTGATTCTTGTCCAATTTTAGGCCTTGATGCTTGTAAAAAGTTAGGTTTAATAAAGCGAGTGAATTTAATTAATAAAAATCCAAAGTTGCCTGAAACACCACAACAAATTATAAAAGAATTTTCTGATGTTTTTACTGGTTGTGGACGTGTAAATAAAACAGTTCACATTAGATTAAAAGTAAATTCTACTCCTCATGTTGCAGCCCCTAGAAAAGTTCCATTGGCTTTGCATAACAAAGTTAAAGAAGAACTTGAAAGAATGGTTGAGACTGGTATCATTACGAAAGTTAATGAACCAACTGAATGGGTTAGTAATATGGTTATAATTAATACACCTAAAAAATTGCGTATTTGTTTAGACCCTAGACCATTGAATGAGGCAATTCAAAGACCTCATTACCCAATACCCACTGCAGATTCGCTCATAACAAAACTTCAAGGCTGTAAAATTTTCACAATATTGGATGCTAAGAATGGATTTTGGCAACTGCCACTTGATCAAGAATCCTCTTATTTAACTACCTTTACTACTCCTTGGGGAAGGTACAGATACCTTGTTCTTCCATTCGGATTAAATAATGCTCCTGAAGAATTCCAGAGAGCTATGGATGAAATTTTTGAAAATGAGCCACAAATAAATCCGTATTTTGATGATATTGCTTTAGGTTCATCGACAATCGAAGAACACTGTAAATTGTTGCGCAGAACACTTGAACTGTCTAGGAAAGCAAATTTAAAATTCAACATAACAAAAACTCAACTTTCCCTATCTTCTGTAAATTATTTAGGACATGTTATCTCTGATAAAGGTATTGAACCTGATCCAAATAAAGTACAAGCCATTCATGAGTTTGCCATTCCGAAAAATAAGGAAGCTTTACAACGATTCTTAGGTATGGTAACATATCTCGCAAAATTTACACCACATTTGTCAAATATGACTCATTCTTTACGACAACTTTTGAAAAAGGACACTGAATGGTTGTGGGACAGTAATATTCAAAAAGATTTTCAACTTATAAAAGAAACTATAAGCAAAGCTCCGTGTTTACAATACTTTGATGAAAATAAAAATGTAATTGTATCTGTTGATGCTAGTAAAAATGGATTAGGTGCTACTCTTCTTCAAGAAAACAAACCAGTTGCTTTTGCATCAGCTTCCTTAACTGATGCTCAACAACGGTATGCACAAATTGAAAAAGAACTCTTAGCTGTTATCTATGGATTAGAACACTTTCATTATTATACTTATGGTAGACCTGTTGTAGTACAGACTGATCATAAACCCCTGCTAGGGCTTAGTAAAAAACCATATGACTCAATTTCTCCTCGTCTGCAACGCCTGTTGCTTAGGTTAAATAGATACAATGCAAAACTTGAGTACGTTCCTGGAAAACAACTTATTATAGCCGATACTCTTTCTAGAGCACAATCAGCTACAGAAATGTTTGATGAAGGAGATTATCTAGAATCATTTGCCAGAGTTAATCTTTTGACACAAGCTTCTCATGAAAAATGGAATGAATTGGCAAAAATGTCAGCTGATGATGAAGAATTACAAGATGTTTTGTATCATATTAAGAATGGTTGGCCTGAAAAAACCAAAACAAAAAGAGCTGCACAAGCTTATTGGCATTGTAAAGAAGAATTATATGTAACAAAGGAAGGTATAATTTGTAGAGGACAAAAACTTGTTGTACCAGCTGCAGCTAGAGAAGAAATTTTGAAAAGATTACACATTTCACATAAAGGAGTAGTATCCACTAAAATTAAAGCAAGAGAATATTTTTATTGGCCTAACATTAACAGAGATGTAGAAAATTTCATCTCCAAATGCAAAATTTGCCAAATGTATCAACGAGAAAATCAAAAAGAAGTTTTACTAGATATTGATCTACCGGAAAGACCATGGCAAAAAGTATCCTGTGACTTTTTCTATTTAAAAGGGCAACAAAATCTTTTAATGATTGATTATTTTTCAAAGTATGTCGAACTGAAACCTCTGAAAAGCACAACAGCTCAAGCTATTATACCTGTCATGAAATCCATTTTTTGTACTCATGGAATACCTGAAGAACTTGTCAGTGACGGTGGTCCACCCTTCGATTCTTACGAAGTGAAGAAATTTTTTAAAGAATGGAAAATTTTGCATAGCATTACTTCACCTCATTTTCCAAGAGCTAATGGCCAAGTCGAAAGAGCGGTACAAACAATTAAAAATTCTCTCAGAAAAGCTGAAGAAGATGGAAAAGATATTTACGTAGTACTAATGGATTATAGAATTCAACCAGCTAAAGATCTCCCCTCTCCTGCTGAATTGTTAATGGGCAGAAGATTAAGATCCTTTTTACCAGCACATCCTGCACGATTAACACCGAAATTTGAAATCAAAGAAGCTTCTAAGTCTCTGAAAAAGAGGCAAGTTGTTCAAAATAAATATGCCAACAGACAAGCAACAAATCTGCCAAAACTATCCAACAACGTAAAAGTGTGGTTCCGGCATAAAATGAAAAGTCCTTGGAAGCAAGGTACCATTGTTCAAGTAGGTCCTCAACCTAGATCATATTTAATTAAAGGAAGAGATGGAGGACTGTACAGAAGAAATAGATATCATATTAAACTCGATCATTCTCAAGAAGACAAGAACAACAGAAACACATTAACAGTCGAAGATCTTTATCCATTTGACAGTATTGCAGAGCCTGATTCCAATATCAACAATAGAAATAATCCAGATGATTCCTCAACTGTTAATACTCAAACAACATCTCCAGTTCCAAGAAGATCAAACAGAAATATTGTTAAACCTATTCGCTATAGAGACTCTTAAACTTTTCATTAATTTCAAATAATTTAGCCCTAGAAGTTTAAAGCTAACTTAACTTAATGTCTCTTTTGGACTCTAAAGGTTAATAATTTTTACTTGTTCCTAAATTTAAACTTAAAAGAATATGTTTAAATATTTTTATGTTTTTTGTAAAAAGGGGCATGTTAGATATTATACTTGTATCTTGTGGCAACACGCTTGCACTGAAATTCAGAATAAAGTTATGTCGCCTGATAGAAGGTTGTGTTTAATTATTGTCTTAATATATATAAGATATAAGCTTGTATAAAATACTAGAAGGACAAAATGTTACAATATTCATGGAATTTAATAGTAATATTCAACTAACAATTTCAATACAAACTGTTTTAATGCTATAAGTTGATGAGATATAACACAATAAAGAGTAATTTTATTCCACATAAATATACATGTACATATCAGGATGTGAATTTTAGAGCTTGCTTCACCCGGAAAATAAAATTCTGGGAAAGCACAAAAAATCTTGACGCAGCATCTATTGGTCTTCACTGTAAACAAAGATTTTGCAATACCAGAAATATACGATAAAATAGATTTTTTGCACATAGTTTTTTTTTTTTTTTTTTTTTTTTTTAATGCAGGTTCACCAATAAAATAGACAGATAAGTAAAACTCATTTTTTTTTTGTTTTGGATACGGCAAGTTTTGAAGCTCATATCCTTGTAAATATAGAAGTCACTTTTTTTAAGCTCATAAAATAACTAGTCTCCAAAAATTAAGGAACTGACAACATTTGATTGAACACAGTTGGTGGAATATCTAGCAAAATTCTTCACGATTGTCCTTGAACTTTGAGGATGTAAAAAACATGTTTGACTATTCAGTGAAGATTTAGCTGCAGGGAAAATTAAGGAGGCCAACAAGAAATTTAATAAAATCACCCACATAATGTATTATAAAATACTTATGTTCGATTGTGTAAGCATAGTATGAATATTCGTGAAAATATTAACATTTCTGTGAAAAATTCTAATATTTTCCCCTTAATACATTGTTTTAAAAAAATTTAACACCACTTTCGGAAAATTTGAAAGAGAACAGCAGAAACAGCATACTGTAATTAAAACCATGATCAAAAATATAATAAAAGTAAATATCATTCAAGATTAATGCAACATTCATATTACATTTAAGGAATTTAACACGACTTATCAAATCAATTAATCAAACTCTTTAAATGTAATCAAAGAATTGAAATTATTGTTTATATATATATATATTTATTTATTTTTCAATTAATAAAAAGTTACTTACTCTGAAGAATGCATTCCCATATTCAGACATTAGAGCATCAGACTTTGGCTTATTCTTATTGTACAATGCATATAAGTAAAACTGTGGTTGCTATGAAGAAAGAAATCATACTTATTAAACATTTGTGTCAATCTATATCATTTTGTTTTAATATAAAACAAATAGAATGAAAGAAAGGATTTTGGTATTTTAATTTTAAATATATCTCATGGAAAGATAAGAAAAGTTATAGTAGATCCCATTGTAGAATAAATACCAACTATGGTTTCAAAAAATTGTTTACCTTCAAAAATACATTTCACCACATGGATATACTTAATCCATAAAAAACACTTAAATAGCTTTTAAATAGTTTTTTAATTCCACAGTTATATTATTATATACAAAGGGAAAAATGAAATGTACTATTCTTTTTAAAATTCACAATTTCCTAAATAAGGTCCTGAGTTTGAGGCCTTACACATTTGACAACAACAAAAATCATTTAAGATATCTGTATGCCTTTGAAACAAATTTTTTGAATTTTTGCAAATTTTAAATTTAAAATAGTTAATTATTAAAAAGTGATAAAAAAGGACATACAAATTGGTTGTCAATTACAAGAATATCAATAGATATTAAATACTTACAAAATCAAGAAAACACTGTCCAACAATAAAAGGATTGTTTTCGCAATGCTCTAGTTCAGTCAAGAAATATTGATTATGAAATTCATAAATCTTTTCAATGTTACCAAAAACAACATTTCTTTGACCTCTTAAGGCTTGGGGTATGTCATCCCTCATTAGTTCAGGAATATAATTCTGAAATAAATAAATTTCAATAAATTAAAAAGAACACATACAGATATATATTATGTGTGTGTACTCTTTTAGCATAAAACTGAGATATTAAATAAAAATTTGGCAAAGTCATACTTCAATAATATATTCCAAGGATGAAACATAGTCCCTCTCAGTCTGAATCAGCTCTTGCATAATAAGCATCAGAGTCCTGATGAATAAACAAAATAGAGATTATCAGAAAAACAAAGAATAATATTATATAAGGACTATTGTTCTATGAATAATCCCCTCAATCCTAAGATTGTTATGAGTATAAATAAAATTAAAAATAATTTATTATTATTTTTTAAACATTCTTTTATAAGCATTCAATGTTTATCTTAAAAACCATGCCAAATTTCACAAATCTAATCATATTGTCCAAAATTTTTTTGTTATCTATATATATTTAAAAGAGCAGGTTATTTTTTTAGTCATCAGCCTTGAGCTTTCTACTGGACCAATCTAGATAATTATTTTCTTTTTTCATTTATGAAAGCTGTTCATAGGCAGATGTGCCCATTCTAGCTTTTTTTTTTTTAAGCTTAAATAAAATTTCTTTGAAACAGTGGCAATTGGTTACTTCTATTGTTGAAGATAGAATAAAAATAATGAAAAATATTGAGACACGTGTCTTTTTGAATGGATTTTCTAATTTGGGAGTTAAATTTTAGAAAAAAATATTTATATACATGTACTTTATTTTGATAAATGAATAAAAATTCACATTTACTCCGACATCAGGAGACTATTGCTTATTGGGCTTATTTTGTCTCTATGTATTTCAAGTTTATTTATGCAATTTTATTTTTCATTAAAATGAAATTGAAATTGTTTTTATTTTAATACATGTTGGTTAAGCATAAAAATATGCATATAATGTACATTTTAAAACTTTATTCCAGTGGCTGACAGATTTGTATAAACCCAAAAATTTTCTATGAATATAAACATCGGGTCAAAAACTTTCTGCAAATTAATTTAATGTTTAATAAAATTATGCATTATATTATTTTGACATGGACAAAATTCATGTTTCTTATGAAATTCATGGACGAAATTGGCGTTTTTTACATGACCTATTGACATTTTTTTTTTTTTTTAACGCAATTTCTAGACAAAATTCCCGTTTTTTTTTTACACAATTCATGGACGAAATTAGTGCTTTTTTTGTGCAGTCTTTGGAGAAAATTTTTGTTTTTTGCATGGTCTTTGGACAAAATTAGATTTTTGTTTGTTTTTTTGTGCAGTCTTTTGTCAAAATTCGCATGGTCCTTTTCGAAAAATAAAAGTTTTTTTATGGGTCCTTTGTTGAAAAGCACATGTTTTATATGATTCTTTGTTGAAATTTGTGATTTTTTTTAGGTCTTTCGAAGAGATTCATATTTTTCTCACAATCTTTTGACGAAACTTGTTTTTTTTTTTTTTTTTTTTTTTTTTTTTTTTTGTTATCCTTTGATGAAATTTTATGAGGTTTTTACTTTTCCCACTATCCTTTGACGAAATGTGCGTTTTTGTTTTTTGTTATCCTGAGATGAAATTTGCATTTTTTTTTTTTTTAAATGACCCTTCAATGATATTTTGTGCTTTTTACACAGAACTTTGACTAAATTCGTATTTTTTCTGTGATAATTTGATGAAATTGAAATTTTTTTTTCTCAGACTGATTGACAAAATTAATTTTAGCCTATTGTCCAAATTCACAATTTTTGGTGCACAAAATTTTGGACTGATGAATTTTTAAAGTTTTTGGCGTCAAATGCCTTAAATTTTTAGAAAATTAAAAAATTGGCCCTGCTTTCAATTGTGTGCCAACAGTAAATAATTCGTACATAAAATTAGGAATATTTTTCATTTTTTCATGCAAAAAGAAAAAAAAAAGTTACAAAAATAAAAATTGTTTATTTTCTAAAATTTTCTGCAAAGTTTGTAAAATTTGCTGCCCAAGGCATGCGTCTATATTATACAACTCTGGTGGCAACTGCTTAATATAAAATGCATTTTTACCTTGATATACATAAAGAGAAAAATGTATCTTATGGTGTCAAAATGATGAAATTTTCACTAAATTTTCCTTTTTGGATTGTAAAAATTATAATTGGTGACTTTACTGATTGAACATCTTGATTACACATTCTTTCTCGTTAAAAAATAATTTTAGATACATTAATTTTAAAAAAGAAAACAGAAAAGTAAAGAATTCCAGGAAAATTAAAATTAACAAAATATGATTTTACAGTAAAAAGACTAACGCTTGTGTTCTGTAGGTTTATTGTAAATTCATTTAGCAGCTCCTTATTATCGACAAAGTCCTATTTCTTTCACCGTGAAATTCTCAAAAAATAGTAGTCTACTTTTGAACGGTAGGCAAAACTCAATTATAATTTTTAGAAATGTATAACAATATAGTGATAATGAACAGTGCTTCCACTTTCATTTTTATCATACTTACATTATTTCTAAATCTAAATACTATACAATTCCAATTGTCACATGATAAAATAAGAATAAAAACTTTAAAATGAAATTTATTTGAAAATTTACTCTCAATTTAGTGACATTTTAAATTTTCAAACATGAATTAATTTTTCAGATATACTTCAACCAACTTAAAAAATAGAAGGGAAAAAAAAAAAAAAAAAAAAACAGTACATTAACGATAAATTATAAGATTAGATTACTCATAGAATGCAGCATTTTGCTACTAAACTGAAATATGCTAACCAAAGACAGATATTCAGTTTGTGTAGAACATAAAATTAATATCATGTCAAATTGCTAGAAATATGTTTTGAATCAGATTATGATAGTAATTATATTTCATTATTTTTTAAGGATCTATAGGATTTGTTAGTTTATAACAAAGAAAGTATTCCTGTTGGTGGAAACGGGGCAGCCATACCATTATGGAAAGGGAACGAGAGCAATCATGCAAAGAAATTATCAGTCGAAAGCATTAAAATTCTCTTTCATCTGCAAACTGTTCTAATATTTTTGAAAAATATTTTATCTTTTTTACATTAAAAAATAGTTAGCTTAAAAGAATGGATATGTTTCAGAAGAAATGAAATTGAAATGAACAAAAACTAATTAGGGCATTTTAAATCTTTTTAACGTCGAATTTCAACATGTTCAATCTCTTAATATGTTTAATTTGACATGGGCCATGTAAAAACCTCTGTTTTGATTTTATGCTTAGTAGAAAGCACCAACTAGTGAATTTGTTTATCTTATTTTTTTTTTTACGTACATTTTGTTTTGTATAATTTAGTGCTTAAAATATTTCACTATTTAGTTTCACAGCCAGTTGGCAATACTTTTCTGAATAAGAATGGTGGTTTTTTATTATTCTTGTACTCATACACATTTGTTTCTATAAAGAATATTTGATCATTTATATTTTATGATCTCAGCTAATAAAAATATAGCTCAAAGTTAATTTATACTTAAGTTCTAAAAACATTAAAATTTTGCCTTGCCATCAAAAACATACCTGTATATATATATATAACTTTTATTATCCATTTTTAATTTAATTTAATTTTTAATTTATTTTTTTCACTTTTTATTTTTCTATCCAATTTAGTAATTTTGTTGTGTCTTGTTTTTGAGTTTTTTCTTCATTTAATTTTGGTTTTATGTCTGTTGAGAGCCCTAACTTCATATTTTTCTTTTTCATGGCTAATACGAAGATGAAACCACACACTTCATTTGTAGCTCCAAAGCATTTGGGGCTTGAGGATTTTGCTTTGGTTTTGCAGATTCCATTTGTATATATAAACAGCATCCTAATATTTTAAAAGTCAATCGCATTCTGCGCTCTGAAAAAATCAAATGAGAAAAATCCACATAGAGATAGAGATAGACAGAGATAGATAGATAGAGAGAGAGAGAGAGAGAGAGAGGGGAGGGAGCATATAATTTGAGCATATCAGAAGCGAGTGATTATTACAAAATTCCATCCTTACATAAATAAAACAAGTTAAATAGTAAAAAACACATTTAAAAAGTGTTGAATAAAAAAGTAGTTGGTGGATTATTTCATTTAATCGCTGCCTTTTTTGTTCACTTGTGATGAGCGGTAACTAGATATATATAAATACTAGATATATAAAAATTCACTTACAATTCATACAAGTGAATACAGATTTTGTTCGAAAGTAAGGATAAAGTATACTTTTAAAATTGTAAAAGTAATAACTAAGAATTAACAAAATGAAAACTTCAAAAATTAAACATAAATTTTAACATTGATTCAAATAAGAATTCGAAGGAAATTATACTTTCAAGAATGAACACATGCCCTTCAAATTTTAATTTTTTTATTATTGATATCTTATTTTTTGAAAATGTAATCTATTCAGTGGCGTAGCTAAGGGGGGGCAAGGGGGGCGTCCGCCCCGGGCGCCAAATTGAGAGAAATTGTTATATATCTATATTGGGATGGGGGCGCAAAATTTCTTGATGGCCCCGGGCGCCAAAAAACATAAAAAAACATAGCTACGCCACTGAATCTATTTACTTCATGATATTGATTTTGTTATTTTAGTAATGCAGATGAATTGAGTTTTGATGGTTGAAGTTTTATTGTATTATCATTTTCATTATTTTTGTAACTAAGATTTTTCACAAGGTAAATATCTAAATATTGTTACATACTTCTTTGATTTAGCCTCTGAATTTTTGCTGATGTCATCAGAGTTAGAACTATTATCAGGAACATCGGAAGATACTTGAGACATTAAATGAGTATTCACTGGCACAGGTCCACGGATGGGATCAGCACGTACTTGAGAAACTGACTTTCTGCTCAACTTCTCAGTACTAGGGGTTTCACTGGTGTCAGATCTAAAGTAGAAATAGTTTATATATAAAATGAATCACAGAAAGTTTTGTAACAACATACAACTAAGTTTATTGAATGGAAAAGCTGATGAGATAAAATCAACCCCCTGACCGCTGAGCAGGTAAAAATTGTAATTTTTTTTCTCTGCAATTTATTTTAAATGTTAATAAAAGAGGTATTTTCTATCATGGTATATTTTTTTCTTGTTACACATATGCTTATAAGCCTTGAAAGTGTCAATCATAACTTAATTTCTTAAAACTGGATTATATTTGTAGAATTATATTAATTTAAATAAAGCTTCAACTGCAGCAAAACGTGCAGCCTAGTGAACAGATATATCCGGTTGCGGCAGTGGGAAGGTTAAAAAAGATAACGGTTAACACTATAATATCTAATAAATATTTTTAATACAGAATCATTCTCGTCAGCCTTCAATTTTAGATACTTTTTATTAAGATTCAGTAACACAATATTTTAATTAAGTTACTGAACAATTCCCATACAATTAAGATTATTAATATTTTTAATCATGAAAAGTTGATACATCTTCTTAAATGGAAGAAAATGATTTGCATGTTTACATGTTAAAATATCACTCAGGAACTTTTAAACATTAGCAGATAGTAATAAAATAAAATAAATAATATTGAAATCTAACATAAGGAGGATTTTCTTCAATGAAGCCACAATCTGTGATGAATTCAATTTCAAAAAGATGAAAGATTAGTAGCTGGAACTTTTTTTAATTTGAAAAGCTTTAATGTCCAAAGAATAAAACAGAATAAACAGTAAATGATTAATATTTTTCATAATACATTCTGTTCTATGATGAATTTAATTTTTAAAAAAATATTAAAATAGCTTTTATGTAGTAATTATTTTCTACAAACATTTATTCTTTTTTTCTTTAGAGGGATTTAACAAAGAAAAGATGGCAGCCATGCACTGATTTTGACAGTTAATTATAAATTAAAAAAAATATGAGACTTTCAGAATGAAATCAAGAACTTTTAACTCTTGGTTGAACAAAGAATAGATAAATAATAAATAAATAAATATTGATTAATTGAATGATCAGAATTATGTATAAAGGGAACTAAAAAGTCATTATTTCACTATACAAGCTGAACAAAAATTGTAAACCAGGTTCTACCTTTAATGCAGTCTTTGACAAGCATTTGAAATCTTTAGCATAATTTGATATTTGTTCACTTTACCTTAACCATAAAAAAGCTGACCTCAAACTTAAAAAAAAAAGTGTAATTTTCAGATGAATTATATATCCTTTTCAATCCTAAGACAAATATCACAAGGGACAACAAAAACTTATTTAAAATTACTACAAAACAATTCCAAAGATGTATCAGCTGCATATCCATGCTTATCATATACACACATTTATAAAAAATATCTAGAAGTTACTTTAACATTTCTAGAAGCATTTAAGTGTGTTGTTTAGTGTAAAGGGCAAAATTAGCACTAGCCACCAGCCATAGGACCACTGAATGAGAAAAAGTGGCTACTAAAAATTGGCTGTCAGCGGCCACTTTCTTACAAGGAGAGAATAAAACTTTCTTGCATTCCATCATATTTTTTTTTTCCCTGGTTGCATTGTGTTTATATTAGTATATTTATTTGTGCTATTCAATTTTAGATTACTGCAAATAGGAAATTTCTTAAAAGTTTACTGTTTAGTATTTTTAAATAAAAAAGTGGCCATTAAGTTAAAGAAAGTGGTCACTTATAAAACTGGTACTACTGGCCACTGATGAAATTTCCTAGTTTTGCCTTTTAGTTTAGTGTCTTCTCCAGGCAACATCAGG
The DNA here is from genome assembly GCA_964019185.1 of Maratus speculifer. Taxonomy (NCBI): domain Eukaryota; kingdom Metazoa; phylum Arthropoda; class Arachnida; order Araneae; family Salticidae; genus Maratus; species Maratus speculifer. Next base: position 292,542,647 of record OZ025294.1, on the reverse strand, counting down.
ACTGAGGAAGTTATGGCAAAGTCTGAAATAATGAAACAGGATTTTAAATTAAATGCACATACATTCTAGCTATTTTGATTTTATTCATAATTAGATTTGAAAGTCAATTTTGAGTTTGGTTGTGTGTATCCAAAAGAGCTTGAATTTTCTATTTTCATCTGCTTCAAGAATGTAGGTGAATTTAAGACCATTAATGCTGCATCAACATATATCTGATATATTAATACACTCATTGCCATAAAAATTTGCGCACCAAGAAAAAGACGTCCAAATGAAACGAAATTTTGCATGCGTAAATACTACTGTGAGATAAGTAAGTGATTATAAAACCAAAGAAAAAAGGATCATTTATTCCAGAAAAAAGTGCAAATGAACGGAAATTTTAGTAATCTGTTGGACCCCTCTAGCGCGAATGCACGATGGGATACGAGCAGGCATTGAGGCATACAAGTTCTGTAAGAAGTCCTGAGACATCTTGTTTCACAGTTGCTGCAAACGCGACTCGAGTTGAACTAAACTCGTAGGGTTTCCAACTTGCCGCCCGAAATGATCCCAGATATGCTCGATTGGTGACAAATCTGGTGATCAAGCAGGCCAGGGAAGGGTGGTAATGTGGCGGAAGCAGGCTTGTGACATCCTTTCTGTGTGTGCCCAAGCATTGCCTTGCTGAAAAATGGCTCCTGGGAGCCCTGCCATTAGTGGCAACACATGTGGCTGAAGGATGTCCTGGACGTACTGCTGATCTGTCATTGTGCCACAGATCAATATTAGAGGTGACCGTGTATTGTAAGCAATAGCACCCCATACCATCACTCCAGCTGTAGGAGCGGTGTGTCGCTGTAAAGTGAAGGCAGAATTGAGGCGTTCACCACGGAGCCTCCACACACGAACACGATTGCCATCGCTGCTCAAATTGAATCTAGACTTGCCGCTGAAGACGTCCTGGTTCCATTCCGTTGCAGTCCAATCCCGTCGTGAGCGACACCACTCCAAACGGAGGCGTCGGTGGCTGGGTGTCATTGGCAGCACACGTAATGGGCCGCGATACCAGATGTCTTTCAGCTCCTTGCGAAACTTTCAGCCAGGCTCCTTGCGATGGTTCGGGAAGACACAGAGGTCTGTACTGAAGGTGCTGCCTGTTTCTGATTAGTGGCCAATGAGGCAGTTGGCTCTACACGTGTGTTTCATATGATGTGACGGTCTTCTCGACAACTGGTTTGTCGAGGGCGTCCCGAGCCTGGTCGCCGTGTAAATGACATCTCTTCAGTCCACTGGTCCCTACACCTCTTCACAGTAAAATCAGAATGGCCTACTTGATGAGATACTCGCCGCGCTGACCACCCAGCTTCCATCATCCCGATGATTCTTTGCCTCTCCAGCTCTAACAGCTGCTGATATTGTCTTCGATGGTTGCATAACGGCATGTCTACCTCAGCGTTTCCTTTGCAAAACAAAAAGTACACTCAGACAAGTTCAGCTTATCAGTTTTATACTCCATGGAGGATGAAGTTCAACGCCCTCTAGTGGCATTACACAATGCCCAATCACCTTGCATTTCTAATCATTTTCATATCTACCTGATATGTACCTTCATGCCAAGTTTCGTTACGATCCCACAATTATTTCTTGGTGCGCAAATTTTTATGGCAATGAGTGTAATTTCTTGTGAAAAATTAATGACTCTAAATTAAGATATCTAATCATTATTATTCATGCCATGAAATTAAAATGAATAAAATGATATGTTTTAATGCAGACTTTAAGTTAAGCAAGCTAAGAGCAGTCCGCTTTGCAGAAAAATATACCAATAGTTTTTAAAGCCTACCAATGCTTTTTTGCTTATTATTATTATTACTATAGAATATTCCTGAAAACTAAAACAGGTTTCAGGATTTTGTATGTTATAATACTAAAATGTAGAAAATTTTGGATTAAAAAAAATCTGGGATTAAAATTTTGAATTAAAATGAAATAATTTTTTTAATTTGCAATACAAAGAAATAAGATTTTTTATTACAGTAGACTCCCTCAAATCTGCACTGCTTGGGACCAGAGGCTGTGCAGATTTTAGAATTTTGCAGATTTCTGGTCATTGCTCTTTTTAAAAAAATTTTTAAACAGTAATTTGAATGGAATTAATAATGCAGTCGAAATTGTAATGAATGCTTATAATATAATAAAATATTAAAATAAGTAATAAACAAAAATAATTTTAAAAAATCAATAAATTTTAAATGATTAAAATAGATTCAGTCAATGTCAGTGATTTAAAAGTCAAGTTAATAATCAAAAAGGTATGATTAAATATTCATTAAATATAAAATGTATTTTTTCTAAATTATTCGATAAAACTTGCCTCATAAAGGTACATTACTAATTCATAACAAAATCATAAAATAAGAAAGTTTTATTTCAGGTTTAACCAGACTTAATAAACAAAAAAGCTTGATTAATACATAAATATATTTGGTAAGATGATTCAAATTAGCAATGATATCAGCAATAACTTGAATTTTTTCAGAAATAAATTTATTATTCATTCATGAAAAAACATGAATTCAGCAATATTAACAAAAATTACAAATTAAAATATGCATGGATTTGATATAAAACTAAAAAAAAAAAAAAAAATCAAATTTTGTTCCTACATCTGAACTGAATGTTTCATTGTTTATGTTTGTAAATTATGAGTGGATTTTAGAGAGTTGTGGATTTTAGAGTCGCAGATTTGAGGGAGTCTACTGTACTATGAAGTAACTAGAAATCTTTTTGAAAAATTAAGATATATTTTAATACAAATGTTTTCACATACCTATCTGCACTAATCTCATCTAGTTTATTATGTAGTTTCTCAACTCTAAGCAAAGCAGTTTGTTCTCTGACTTCTGCCTTAGCTTTTTCAAGGGCTTCATCTCTTAATTGCCACATCTGGCAACGTCGAGTTAATCTTTTACAGCTTTTACTTTCACTACTAGACGATGAACAGGAACTTCTTCCAGAACTCCGGAAGATATTTGTCAAGTCCTATAGAAACATATAACACATTTAAATATTCATTCAATGAATACAAAAATTGAAAAGCTAAAAGTATTATCATTATTAAGATTAGATCATATGGATACATAATACTACTCTAAAATCTGGCTCGACAAAATTCCATAAGACTGACAATAGAGTTTTAACTTTAATAGATACACTGTCTTTTCCATTATAATTTTTTTTTATTGATAGTAGGAAATATTCCATTATATACAGGTTCTATTTTCACAGGTTTTACTGCATTGATAAAAATATGTTTGCATTTTACAGCTGTTCATCCTACAATAAGGAATGCAGGACAATAAAATTAACCTCAGATCAACAATATAAATCATCTGCATGTGTAATAGGATATAAGTTCTCAGAATTAAAAAAAAAAAAAAAAAAAAAAAAAAAAAAAATGAATTAGTTTCCAAGATAACATAAGATGTAACCTAATCATTAAACTAGCATGGATTTTTTTTTCTTCCAAGGTTTGCTTTTTTATCATTGATATTATTATTTTTTAAAGATTTTAAATTGTTTACTCTAATTGCCAATTCAATTATTTAAAGGTATTATTCAGAATGTGAGGTTTTCAAAGCAACAAAACAGTGCTGTGATAAAAAAAAATTGAAGATCTTACATAATGAAACTTTATTTATTTCAACATCTCCACATTTAACATCTGTGTATACTCTTATGATATGCATCCACAGATTCCTGTGAATGACACTTAAATGAATTTATGTAGTACCATTCACCATTCTTATGAAAAGAAAATATTAAATGTTTTCAGTAATATTAAATGAGATCATCAACTCTATGATGGCTGTGCAATAAATTTTATATTTATTTTTAATTCTTTGCAAATTTTCTTTGGTACTACTAGGTTATCCCGTCCACCAAAAAATTATCGCCAAACTATAAGATTAAATGCCAATAATGGATGATCGTGAATGTGACATTCAATGGCATTAAATACGATTCATCTGTTTAAAATGTTATTAAGTGATTTTTATTTAGTCTTTTTATTTGAATTTTTATTAATATTCTCCTAATTATTTGTTTTTTCGTTATTTAAAACAAAAATTATGTCAATATGTATAATTTGGCTATTAGTTTGGCGAATTTGGTCAACGGGATAACAGAGTAGTACCTTTTCTTTTTACTTTTTATTTAATAAAAGTTATGCTTTAATTAAACTAGATATATGTCATTAGAATTATCATTTTTATTTTTTATTTAAGTTAGCTTTTATGTATTCTTTTTGCAGTTATTTGTGAATGGAATGTTACTTTTTGCAACAACATTTGAATTTGCTGTAAAATGAAAATTGTTTAACAAAATATAATCCCGTTTTGGTTTGGAAGGATAGTGTTTTGCTTCTCTTGTCCCAAAAGCATTAGAAAAACAAACTCTCCAAATAGATTCTGTTTAAGTACACAAAACAAAAAGGGCACAGGAATGACACATGTCACACTTTTTAAGAGCACAAAAATATGCTCTACAATCTCTAAATATCAATCAGATGAATTACTCTGCATGATCATCTTATTGAGACAAGTTTGTTCCAAGTTTTACAAAATTTGGAGTTCATGAAAAAATAGAGGAAAGGGCAGTGGTGTAGTCATAAAAAAAATAAAAAAAAAATAGACAGGATGTGCTATAAGCAGAGGGCATATACTCAAGACAGAGCATATACCCTAGATTATACATACTGTAGCTTTCTCTAGAAACAGAGGATATATGATGCTATGCTCCTTAAAAAAATCCAGAAGGTATATATGGCGTATACCTACCACTACACCCCTGGGAAGGAGTGAATATATTTGCAGTAAGTTGCTGAATATATATATATCAGGGCTTGAATTTCAGGGCGGGATGGCGGGATTCGCGCCCAAAATTTTGAAATCCCGCCCAAAAGAATAACGTGGACGGGAGATTCTCGCCGAAACAATTTTGCATTTTGAAACTATGATCAACTCCCACGACCGTTTTGCGAATTTTATGCGAGTAATCGACACATTTTGCGAGTTTTTTTACAGCAAAAAATCATTGAAAATCACGATTTTTTCCGCGACTGATTGACAAATTTCGCAATTTTTTTCCTGCAATCAATTGACGAGTTTCGTTCTATTTTCCGCGGCGAAATAGAGGTGATTCTGTTCGGAATTTCCCTTCCCCCCCACAAAAAATAACGCATTCAATTCCAAAAATTATGAAACAGTGATGCCGCGGACGCGCTATTGCGCGTAAATTACGCAAAAGATTTGAGATGACACACAAAAGAAACAGCTATTACACGTTTCAGAAGACGCGTGATTTCGTAAAAGTTTGCTGAAAAACGGCAAATATTGTTAAAAAATCGCGAAAAGATGACTAATTTCCGGCAAATTTCGTCAAAAGATTCTCGAAAGAATGCCTAATTTCGTGACAGAATTCTGTAAAACGGCAGTTTTTGTCAAAAAGGTCGCGAAAAAACGTCAAATGTCGTCGAAAAATCGCGACAAACGGCAATTTTCGTAAATAAAATCGCGATAAAACATCAGATTTCATCAAAAGATCGCGAAAAACGACAAATTTCGACAAAAGACTCACTATAAACGACAAATTCCCGCAAAATATCAGGAAAAACGGCAATTTTCGTAAAAAAATCTCTATAAAACATCAGATTTCATTAAAAAATCGCGAAAAAACGGCTAAATTTCTCAGAAAATTCATGAAAAAAGTCAAATTTCGTCCAAAAATCGCGAAAAACGACAAATTTTGACAAAAGATTCACTATAAACAACAAATTTCCCGAAAATATCCCGAAAAACGGCAATTTTCGTAAAAAAAATCGCGATAAAACATCAGATTTCATCAAAAGATCGCGAAAAAACGGCAAATTTCCTTATAAAATTCACGTAAAAAACCGGCAAATTTCGTCAAAAAATCACGAAAAAACGGCAGATTTCGTGAAAAGATCGTAAAAAAAATTTCATCAAAAGATAGCGAAAAAATGCAACTTTTGTCAAAGGGAACCTCTCTTCCCTTCCTCCCCCCCAAAATAATATTACGGGTAGTTCATTTTTCTGTTCAACAAACTAATTTTCCTGCTTCAAAATATTTTTTTTCTTTGCTGCTCTAAAATCAGTTTCTGACAGCTCTAAATCTTTCTGAATGAGTGCAATTCCTGAAAGCAGCCATTCATTAAACAAAAAGTATCCCTTTACTCAACAAAGTATTCATTTTTTAAGAAAGTCTCTTTCGATGAATTTGACTTGCCCCTTTTTTAAAGAAATGCAAACAATAGTGGTACTTCTTATTTTCTACACTCAAATAAGCATTATTTTATGATTAAATTTGTATCTTGTACATTTAATATACAGAAAAATAATATTGGTTATAACAATTAATTATAAATTATAAATGTAAATTTATTAAATTAATTAGAAATTTTATTAATTATTATTAAAACAATAATTAGACCTGTGACAAAAATAATTAGCATCGGGAGGGAATTTACCGCTAGTAAAAACTAGACAATATAAAAGTTTTTTTTTTTACACATTTCGCATAATTATTCTGAATTGTTGATAAAAATTGCTTCAGTGATATTTTTTTATGTCTGAATTCTGGTAATACTTTAAATAGCACATAAAATAATGGCGGGTTTTAAACATTTTTTCTCCCTCCCAAACAGCCAAACTCCCCCCCATTTATAAATGTTGGTAGGGAGACTCCCCTCCTTCGAAAAATTGAATTTCAAGCCCTGTATATATATTTTTTTTTCAAAAGATTTTGCTTCTACATCTAATATCTCTATATAAAAGCAATAGGTGATCATTTTGAAAAATTGCAATTCTTCTATGTAAATCAGAGGTATATATTTTTTTCTATAAGTAAACTGCCGTTTTGTGGATATTAAAATAATTTTAAATTAAATTGCTTTTTTTATATCATGTAGTTCCCATTTATAGACTTGCTTTTAAATGCATTAAAACAAAAAGTATCACACTCATAAAAAATGGTAGCATCCATTTAAAAGGTTAAAGCTTTTAAACAGATAACTAAATAAAAAAAAAATAATAATGTAGAAAAATAAAAAAATAAAAAAGTGCAGTAATAGACATAATAATAATATTAACTAACAATATGAAGATTTGATAAGTACAATATTAAAAAATAGAAGACAGCTTTGTAAGTGACCAAATGTGAAATGATACATTTAATACATCATAAGATAATTTCTGATGCAATAAAATGAATAGAAAATCTTAAAATTATTATTACTTTAGTATAGGATGAGGATGATGATGAAGAAGAACTTGAACTTCCTTCTTTTTGTGATATACGAGTATCTAAGAGTTGTTTTGATATTGAGGCAACTGGGCCATTTGACGTAAGGTCCTCAGTTATTAGTCCATGATTTAGAAGTTGATCTTCTTTTTCTTGAATATAAGAGTCTAACTGATAAGAGTCTCTACTAGTTGGGTAGTAACTACTGGGAAAAGAAGTATAGGATCCAATAGGGGACCCGTAACGTTGTTGTGCAGACACACCCATAGGTCCACCAGTTGAGCGTCTACGTTGATGTTGCAAGATTGATGACTGATAAGGTGTGCTTGCACCACCAGGAAGCCAAGAGTTCAAAGGCTGTGAATGTGATCTAATAGTTCTAGGGGTTTGGGTGGCATCTTCTGCTTCCCAAAATGGACCATGGAGAGAATCCATCTCCATTTGTTGTTTCACTTTTTGAAGAGTAGCTTGTCTGGCTTGAATGAGTTCAACAGTCTCTTCACAACGCAATTTCACAACCTAAAATATAATGAATATAAGAACAATTATTTAAAAAAAATTGCATGGCTCCAAGACACTAAATAATTTCCCCCAAGCCCACTTAAGCACCACCGCTGTTCTTTTTGTTACATATTAATTTACAATTTAATTATTGCAAGATCTGCCATAGAGTTTTTATTCCAAAAAATTTGAGCTCATTCATTTTTTTTCTAAAGCATTTATCAATATTGGGATTTTATTTTGTTAAATATATCTGAAGTACAGAAGTGAAAACAATTCTTTATAAAGAAATATTTAATAACTTTGACTTTAATACTAACTGATTGATTTTAAAGATTTTTATTGTAACAATATTTTTATCAGACTTTATTTGTTTTTTTGTGGAATAGGACGATGGCGAGAATCTATTTACATTTGAACAACACTAAGCTAGATATTCTATTACTGAGAATGCAGCTGGCAGTACCGGAGTTCCAAGCAAAACACAAGTGGCTAATTCCCTGACTAAGTCTCAAAAAATTCTCTGATTAAATGGGCATACAGTGAAATCTGCTACTTATTTTTGCAATCTTTTGTCAAAATTAGGAATTTTTTCTGTGATCATTCTTCAAATTTCTCGGGGAGGGGGGGGGGGATCCGATTATTTGACAAAATTTGTGATTTTTTTTCCCAGAAATGTTTGATGAAAAATGCATCATTTTTCATTTCTTTTTTTAATACTTTTCCACAGCAGTGTAGCTAGTGGGGGGGCAGAGGGGGCGGTCTACCCTGGGTGTCACCCTCTAAGGGGTGACACCCAATCTTTTTTTGCAAATAATCTTAAAAAATTTTGGAAAAGAATTTTGAATTAAAATAAAACTTTGGCGCACGACCCAATAAATTTTTCTTTTTCTTTTTTTTTTTTTGAGAATGGGAAATTTTATACAGATTGGTGTGTCTGAATAAGATTTACAACAGGGAACAAAAACCAACCCATACAACGAGTAAATATAATACAACGAGTGGGTAGCGAAAGCAATTTTCTTCTACATATAGACACCGCATTGACTTATGTGGACTGTGAGTTGAGTGTTTTTTGTTGCTTTGGTGTTTTTTTCCATATGCAGGAGGACAAAAGGTAAATAAGGAATGGTGTGGTCATTTGTTATAGTAATCATAGCAAACGCGGTAGCGTTTGGTATAATATGTTTAAGAAATAGAAAGTGCAAACAACTTTCCAAAATTTCTGGCGAACCAGTTGAGATACGGCAGTGAAATTTTTTTTAAAAGATAGAACTCGACGAGACGAATAAAATGATAGCATTCAAAAAATTACTGCAGCTTAGAATAGTTTTTTATTTAATTTTTAATGAAAAAATGAAAGCAAAAAATTCAACAAAGTCTTGCTAATGTTTCCGTGGATGGATTAACTTCGTTTTTGGTTTATTTTAATCCTCATGGTAAAACTCAGAACAGTTTTTTTTTTCATCTTTGTATGTTTGTCGGTCGCTGAGAAAATCGAATTTTTGTCTGAAATTTCCAGCTGAATTTAGTCTTTTTCTTATATATTTCTTAATTATATTTACTTCTTCTTGTAATTGTTGCACGTAAGTTTAAATGAACATAAAAATAAATAGATTAGACAAATCACGTGAAAAAATACTTATTTGTTATTATTTTCATGTATCATATTCACTATCTATTTTGACGAACGAAGTGAAATATTTTTTTTATTTATTAATTTCTCATCTATTTAAGTTAAAAGCCGCCTCTGGCAAAAAGTTTAGTCTCTTTTAAATTTATGCTAGCCACTGTAATATGATACCTTTATTTGTAATTTTATTTACTTGCTTATCTGAAGGTCCATAAGATGAAATGAACAAATTTAGGCAATCAGGACAAGAATTTGCGGAAAAGTTCATTATTATTAAAGTTATTCTGGTGGTGTGTTTGGCGAATAAATCAAAAATGGCACCGAAAGACCGAATGCGAATAGCAAATGTTTTTAACCGCAAAAGCGACGTAACAGTGTTTTTCCATCACGTAATATTTTATTTCAAAGACTGATTTAACACAAGATTGACATTAATATTATTATTTTTTTTAATTGTACAAGACAAAAAGATATGTAAAATTATTAAGTACAAACGTTCATACCAATACTTTTCACAGTTATTATTTTATGAATAATTAGACATGAATGGAAAAATCTACAGGACAATTAAAAGATAAGCGTAAAAATATGTTTTTACATTTATTTGAGCCTTTGAGATGTAAGGTAAGGGCGTACCGGTAAGAAATCCGGTTTGGCGCAACACAAGAGCGGTGAGTCGGGCGCTCCATGATGATTCGGACGTGAGAATGTGTCAGATTTTTTTTGAGGGTACGTTAAATTATTCTAGGTCAATTAAATTATTACTTATTTTATGAATGTCTGATTAATATAAATATGTTTATATCTTGGTGCTATTTTGGCTTCAAAAAGGGAGGGTATGATGCCAAAATATATAAATAGCTCTGAAAACAAACCTGATGAACTTTAATTTTTGTTTTCGCACGAATTTTTTCTGTTTCTATATTAAAATGCGGCACAAATGTCATATACGAATCACATTAGCGTTAGTTTTTTTCTAAAGCCAATTTGGCGAAAATCTCGTTTTGGGATACCAGTTACATACCCGGTGTCCCAAAAATGACTGATGGATTTTAAAATTCAATGACTTGCAAACGGTGACAGCTATTTAAAAAAATTTTGTAGGAGGGTTATGTATAATGTCAGGAGTTTTTTACCGTAACTTTTTATTTTAGTTCGAATTTCAAAAAATAGATGGCGCTGATAGCGATTGAAGGCCAGGTGATCACTGTTGAGTGAGGTCAGTTTCGGCGTCGACCTGGGCTTCAATTGCTGTCAGCGCCATTTATTGGCTGAAATTCGAACTAAAATCAAAAGTTACGGTAAAAAATACTCCTGACATTGTACATAACCCTCCTGCAAAAATTTTTTAAATAGCTGCCACCGTTTGCAAGTTATTGAATTTTAAAATCCATCAGTCATTTTTGGGACACCCGGTATATATTTTTTGAAAGGTAATAACAATAAATAAAAAAAGGTTTGTTTAATAGAACAAAACAATTTATATATTTAAAAAAAAGAAAAAAATATTTATTAAAAAGTAAATAACAACATCCGGGTTGACATATCAAGCAAAATAACGACACTCTGGATTCAGTTAAATACTCCGATGCGCATATGACATTGGCGTCAGAAAAAAAAATTCGCCAACATGGTGCGTATATGACATCTGTGCCAAAAATGCATACCTATTTTATTTATATTACGTAAGGTGCTACTTGATTATCAGGTCGACCAATTTCACCCATTTATAGAAATCGCCAAACTATTCGCCAAATTACTCAAAAGGAAAAATGTTGCCATTAAAAATTTTTAAGTTTAGAAAATTAATGAATTTAGGTTAAAAAAATAAAAGTCATTAACGAAAAAGATTACTTTAATGATGACGTTTAGTTATGACGTCGAGACGTACCAAATATAAAATTCGATACATTCAAGTGATTTCGAACAAAAGAATACTAATAAAAGTTTTCATATTTTAATGCAGAATTTATCAAATCAAACCATAAAGAGATATTTGTAAGATATCGCATATGTGAATAACATTGAAGTATTTTAAATGTAATATTAGAATTTATTAAAGAGCATAAAAATATGGTACTTGCGTATTAACGCCACTGCAGCAGAAGTTGCGCTAATGTGCCAATAAAGAGCAATCTTGTTCGCACGCGCACAAAAAAAATGGTATCAAAAATAGGCTAAAAAAGTACTAAAATACTAAAAATTACGTCAAAATGAGCACAAAAAACTAAAAAGGCACGAACAACAAGATCACTCTTTATTGGCGCATTAGCACAACTTCTACTGCGGTGGCATTAATACGAAGGTACCAAAAATATCAATGTTAGCGGAAATTTGTAAGGAGTTAAATGCTTTTTATTTAACCAAATAATGTCGGCGGATACAACCATAAAGTAACTTTAATAAATTATATATTATATTTTTCTCAATTAATATCAAGAGCTATTCGCTTATTGGCATAAAATTTATATTAAATAACAAAAGAACAAATAAATTAGTCAAACATTCATAAGAATATAAATAAATCATCGAATTAAAATCATTTGATTACTTAACAAACAAGTGTAGCGGGTTTAATGTCAAGGAAGTGTAACATTTATGTTCATCCATTATTGGCATATAATCTTACAGTTTGTCTATCGTTCTTTGGTCGATGGGATAAATTAAATAGTTATATATTTACTTATAGTATTTTTTATAAAATGAAAGAAAAACGTGCAAGTTAAATGTATCTGATATATGTATTTTTAATTTATGTGTTTTTTAATGAAAGTCATGTACTTTAAATAAAGCTAGTGACAGCTTTATATTTAAAATGAAATTAAGGCGAAGGAAACCTATTTGGCAATTATTTCGAGTAGCTAAAATAAAAGTAGCAAAATAGCCGTCGGGCATATAAAAAATAAAACAATCAGATTGGAGCTGTTGATGACAGTCACAAGACTTATGCTGGTATTTATATAGGTATTATAGCAAAATTTGCAACATCTCTGGTGTTAAACTAGGACTCTCATGGTAAGACATTTGGCTGCTCAGCAGCGGGTATAGAGTTCAAATCCCGTCGGATGTAAGTTCGTTTTATTTAGAAATGCTTTTGTGTTAAATTATTATTCCTTCGGGAATATTCTTATGTTAATTGTTATTCAATTTCTAGAATTTTTCTAGTTGTGAATGTTTTATTTGAGAAATTACCTTGAATATATTTAATTGGTATGGCTTTTAATTCTTTTAATAAAGTTCTGTACTTTTTTCGTTCAAATCCATGGTTTATTTTTCTTATCACGCATTTTATATAGCAATGCAATGACTTTTATAATTATTCTGATACATCAAAATTTTATGCTGTTGTTATCATTTTATAAATTTTGACAGCAGCAGTTATTTTTCTTTTTAAGATATTAGAAAATCTTCAGTATTTATCAAAAAATTAAATGACTAGTATTAAAAAATGCTCTGACGAGCACCAAAAAAGGTTAATATGTTTTTAAGTATGAAAAAGGGCTTGACAAGTGCTTCTGTTAATTATTGAGCATGAGGAAGGACAAGGGATCCCTTCTTGGCTACAACTCACTTCAATGCCAACTTTTAAAAAATCATATTTGCGCTTTTTCCGTGAAAACAAATCAGTCGCAGTTACTATAAAAATGTATAGTGTAAAGACATAATCAGTAAAGGTGCAGCTTAATTAGACATAAATGTAAGGGAAGATGACACAGTGCCAAAAACCTAGTTCCTGCATCACATTCATGCACTGGCACCAAGCATGCCCTAAGTGTATAATTGCACAGAAAATTTATTTGTAGTATAGTGCAGAGTGAACAGTGCAGTTAACATCAGGGATGTAAGTGCATGTTATACGCCGTATGCCTTCTGGACTTTTTAATAGAACACCATATACATTATTTCTCAAGAAAGCTTATAGTATACACATTCTAGGGTATCCCTCTGCTTAGAGCATATATCCTATCTTATTTTTACGACTACACCCCTGGTTAACATCTAAAGCACGGTGGAAAGTTCTACTAAAGAACCGCAAATTTCTTTCATACGGAAAAAGCGCAAATATGATTTTTTAAAAGTTGCCATTGAAGTGAGTTGTAGCCAAGAAGGGATCCCTTGTCCTTCCTCATGCTCAATAATTAACAGAAGCACTTGTCAAACCCTTTTTCATACTTAAAAACATATTAACCTTTTTTGGTGCTCGTCAGAGCATTTTTTAATACTAGTGTGGAATTGTGATTGATGGATTGGAGGGGGGGGGGGGGGATGACACCATGGTGCTTGAGGGTGACACCGCCCCGGATGTCACCCATCCTAGCTATACCACTGCTTTTCCATATCTTTTTAGAAAATATTTGTAAATTCCCTGACTTTTCCTCAATATTTTGAAATTTCCCTGACTTTCCATGATGGTGGGAACCATATAGACTGTATCGTCAACATTCAACCACTGCCAATGATGTTATTACTTTTCATACAAAGTACGAAGCAAACTTAATATGATTAAAATCATCATCACTATGGATGAATAATAGAACACACTCCTTGACTTGACTTAATGACTTGACTTAACTTGACTTGATTATTTTTTTAATCTAAGAAAATTTTATTCATTTATGTTATAAGATTCACAGAAGTCATAAAATTTAAAATTTTATTCATTAAGCAAGTTTTTTTTTTTAAGAAGTTAATTTTTTTTCTTTTTTCAGGGTAAAGTTTACTTGTGAAAAGGTCTCATTGATCACAAATGAAGTATTTTGTGTTAAATAGGATGTAATTTTTCTTTTAAAAATATTTTAATATCTTTAAACCCTGAAATATAAGAGTATTTGGCTGAATAGTTACTATTCTGTCAGCTGAATATTCCATAGTTGGTAAAATCACTATTTGGTGTTTCTTTACCAGTGTTGAATTCAGGGGGTGGTCTGGGGGCATCCCCCCCCCCGGGACTTTGTAATGTCCCCTCCAGAGCCACTGAAGTCCCTCTCGGAGAAAAGTGTCTGAATTCAACATTGTTCCTTACTTGAATGCATATCGTTAAAAAGCATTGATTCTGTTTGAAACCAATTTCGCTGTGAATTTTATTTGATAAGCTTTTTGAATTTCTCACCTTTGCAAGAAAGGTTACACAGTGGACGATCAGAACCTTTCAGTAACAGCCATTTTTATACATAGAACATCTACCATTACAGTAATTAAATGTCAAAATACCCATATACTTTAATAAATCAAGATAGTTAAAACATTTAATTGTGTGAATAGCTAAAACTGCAGAAATATATTAGAATTTTGTTAATATTAAATTACTGATATAAAATAACTAATAATGAAAGATTGTTATTTCATACCTAAGGTGGCACAGGTGTGATATACGTATCAGACAGGAGCCAAAATGGTGTTATTTTGTCTGATATAGTAACCCGGCTATTGTTATCCATTTGTAAATAAGTTGTTTACTAATTTTCATTTTATTTTTAAACATTATATAAATTGTTTCGGTCTATAGTTATTAATTAAACTTTTTTTGCTTATTATTCTTTTTTAAAATAATAGAAAAATTCGAAAATGATCACGATCATTTCGCCAAATTTTCTCCAGAAAAAAAAATTGCGCCAAACCCGGTGTGTATATGACATATGTGCCGGCGGAAAATCCAAAATGGCGCCAAAAGGACGGTTTAGCATTGTATCAAATTGGCGGGGTCGCGCCAATATGGTACGCATATGACATCTGTGCCCACGCATAATTATATATTATACTTATTTTTGTCAAATTATCTTATGAAACTTTATAAGATCGCAAAAATCATGTCTAAATATTTATCGTTCAATTCGTCAAATTATGGGGGAAATTATTCGCAGGATATGGGACTTTACCCTTTTTTTTTTACGCTATTTGTTAAGTTTCATCAATTTCTTTTGTTTCTATTATCTGATTTTTAAATAAATTAATTTTTTTACAAGATTATTTGATATTATGCAAGTAGCTTGGTTACTTCATTATTTGATTATGTATAATGCCACTACTTATATATATATTTTTAAAAAATGCATACTTACTAATAACGTTTTATACATGATTAGTCTAATAAAGGAAACTTAAAAAAGACTGCTCTTACAAAAACAAAATGTTTATTTTTGCAAGAAAGAAAAAAAGAAAAGTAGCAGTAGGAGTTGTGAATTCACGAGCAGACGAAAAAAATAAATAAAAATTACAATTCTGGTGAATAAAAAATAGCGATAAAAATAATACGTTAAGAATAATACGTAGTACTTTAGCACCGCACACACGGCGGAGGGGAGGGGGATTTAATATTTATATTCTAATAAACACCGTAAAAAAGATTCCTAGTGCAGCAATAGCAATTACGCAAGATATCGTTACGATTCTTGTGTATCCGAAAAAAAAAAAAAGAAGAAGAAATTAATTTGCTAAATTGAA
The DNA here is from genome assembly GCA_964019185.1 of Maratus speculifer. Classification (NCBI taxonomy): domain Eukaryota; kingdom Metazoa; phylum Arthropoda; class Arachnida; order Araneae; family Salticidae; genus Maratus; species Maratus speculifer. Next base: position 292,526,770 of record OZ025294.1, on the reverse strand, counting down.
AAAGACACATGTTTGTTAAAAAATTAGATAAGAAAAAAACTTCTTAGGCGGATCAAGATTATAAAAATCTGGAGCGACTTCCTTCGAGTTTCCATTAAAATGCTAGTTGTTCAAACAAAGTAGTAATTAAAAAAAAAAAAAAAAAATTTCAAAACATCGCAGTTGGACAAAGGGCTGAGTGGTTACGTCAATTTCGGAGAAAGCAATGCAAAGCGATTGGATAACATTAAAAAAAAAAAAAAAAATCCTTTCTTTTTTGCTACAGGGTAATAAAAGTTGAAACGTGACTTTTTTGCACAAGTTTAAAATATTTATGTTACGTAAAGAAGTAACAAATAAACAGCTTCAAAACTAAACAGTTTTAAAATAAAATCTTTTTTCAAAAGCTGACAAAGTGCGTACGGATACCATCGATCGTATGTAAAATATTAATCTAGTCGTTTTAACTTTTACAAAAATATTGTACAGTTGAACCTCGTTAACATGAACAAGCTTAACATGAATTACTTTTAAGGGTGTATTTCGATCCAAACTGCTTATTTTCCGATTTTTTTTTTTTTAAATTTATTTTTGTTCTCACATGCATCAAACTGGCAAATTGTATTATTTAGAAACTACACAAGGTGCCGTGATTGGCGATTCTTTGATAAATGCAGAAAATATTGAAAAAAAAAAAAAAAAAAAAAAAAAATCAAAAACAGCAATTTGAACCGATTTTTCCGAAGTAGGAGATCTGTGGACGAAAAAAGGGGTCATACTGAGAAGGTAATTGTTTATAAATCAAATTCTAATGAACTGAGTATAAAAAGACATCACACGGCACCTTATACGTCTCTTCAAAAATCATCTCAGCAAGTTTCATGTTTCTACTTTTTAAAATGTGTCTGAAATTGTATCTGAAAATTTCGAGCTGTTGAAGCTGGAAAAGCGTTTTTTCGAATACACCCTTGACATGAATTGTTTTCACAGTCCCCTATAAAAATACAAATACAAAAATTTGATACTGGTAACATGAATTACTGTTAACATGAACAAAATTTTGATTCCCCTTAAGGTTCATGTTAACGAGGTTCAACTGTATATCTATTTTAATGATTACATCTGTCTAAAATACTATAAAACTCATTGTAGAGTCGATTAAAAAATATATATAGGTTCTTAATTAACGTTTACTTTTTTACAGAAAATCTGAACAAAAGCTGGCATCCTTTTAGTTATAACAAGAAATTAAATGTTTTCTTTATTTTCGACAATGAAACAAAGAGCTCATTCTTTAAACAACACTAAGTATTCCTGTACATTTAGCATTTACAGTTGTTAAAAGCAGTTAGATAAATTTAAATTTCGAGAAATTTAAGAAGATTTTGCAAAAATTGTGTAAAGCTAAGTATACTAAATGTGAAAAATAATCGACCAGGTGCGAGTTTTACTTATGCACAAAAGATTCTGCATAACAAAGACTTTGTACAAAGTTTAAACATGGCACTGTGCCAAATGCGCTTCGAAAAGAGGTCTCAAAGTTGCAACGAAGCCTTGATCCGTGCAGCTTTTTTCAAGATAGGTTTTTAATTACTATCGAGGCTAATTACTGATTTTTTTTCGAAAATCATTATTAACAATCATTAAATGATTCCGCGTAGATGGGTATTTTGAGGTTGGTATTATGTTATTATTTTTTTAACTGTTTTAACCCCTAAATTGCTCCCCCCTCCTTTTCTCCAATTTTTTTTATACCATAAACTAAAAACAGGGAAACACCACTATGCTAAAATATTTGCCTTTTCTGATTCGTTTAAATAGATTCGTCCAAAACTTGTAAAATATTATTATATATATATATATATATATATATATTTTAAATCAAAAAATTCTTATTTTTTTATTATTTTATTTATTTTTTTATTTTTTGAGAAATCGTGAATTTTTAAACCGACTATTTTTAACTGTTTGATGAATTTAATCTCTTGAGGGGCAGTAGTAGTATGTTTACGAAACCATTTAATTTTAATTCACAAATGCTACAATGATCCCAGAATTTTGGTAAAAATATTTTCGGTTTATTATGTATGTGAAATATAGTTTTTTCTTATTTTCGAATAAATCTGTTAGCAAATTCCGGTGTTATTCATTATTTTCAACATTTTAGCAAAATAAGTACTTTGCCCTTAAAATGTTTAATTAAAAGAACTGTCCTTTTTTGTGTGATATTAAAGATTACTTTCTTCTTCTTCAGTTAAAATTAAGTCACGTAGTTAATTATGCTCTTCAGATATACAAACTTACGCTGTCACAATTGTCTGAAAAGCTTCAAACTTTTATTTAAATTAGCAAAAAAGCCTATTTATCAAACAAGCAAGTTATAAAAATAGAACAGGGGAAAAAATCAGTAGTTTTCATTTGTGTGGGTAATTCGCAGGATCTATTAACAAAATTTATCTCACGATATATTTGTCATATAGATATAAATGCGATGTCAAAATATTCACAATTAAAGAAGTTTCCAATTGATATTTAAAAAAAAAAGAAAATCGATATTTTTAACAATTTCAAGGTAGTGTGTCTCCTGTAAGTAAAGGGCAAAATTAGCACTAGCCACCGGCCACAGAGCCAGTAAATGAGAAAAAGTGGGCTAGTGAAAATTTAACTATCAGCGGCCACCTCCCGGCCACTTTTTCATATGGTGAGAATAAAATTTTCTTGCATTTCATCAAGGATTCTACTTTTTTTTGTTCTAATATATTTATATTAACATATTTATTTGGGCTATTTAGTTTTAGATTAATGCTTATAAAATTTTTACTGTTTATTATTTTTAAATTAAAAAGTGGCCACTAGTTTAAAGAAAGTGGCCACTTAAAAAACTAGTCCTACCGGCCAGTGGCCGCTAATGAAATTTCCCAATTTTGCCCTATACCTGTAAGTGATCTTAAAAATGATCAAAAGGTGTATACATTTTAACTCTGTCTGTAAATGCCTCAGTCAGTCATGCAATTCTATTATTTAGTTAGAAATTATTCGATATATTTACTTTGCATTGCTCTAGAAGTTTCTCATTTCCAAGCCTAGTCGCTATTTCTAACATTTCAGTGAAGGTCTCTTCAGGCACACGAAGATGATTATCGGAATAATCTTGCAGGCATCTGATCTGACGAATTATTCCGTCCGGACTCTCTGTGTTGGTGATACCCATGTTGGAAACAAATCTCATGGCGTCCAAGGCCCACTCATAAGACTGAAACAAAATATAAATGCTCAAAATTTAGTAAAAATATATAGACACACACTTGTGAATTGAAAAGGCACGTTGTTAGATTGTTATATGTAATTTGATTATTAACAATACAGACCGGAATGCGGCAGCACCGACAATCACCTCATCGAGTTCGCGGTATAGATTCCAGAATTAGTTAAAACTTCACATATTAGAACGCAAACGATCTGCCGTCAAATATTTTGGTGAAAAACACCTGAAAATCCAATTTTGGCTGTTGACCCGTACAATTGTGTTTTTCTGCACTCAAAAGATATGAGAACCTGGAGGACTGGGGACAGGAAAACACAATGTTTAAAACCTACGAGTCAACCGCTAAAATCGAAGTTTCCAGGTGTTTTCCACCAAGATATGACTTGGCAGTCCGACTGCTTTTTAATATGCGAATTGAGTTTTAACTAATTCTGGAATTTTAGTCGCGAACTTCATGAAGTAATTGTCTGTGTTGTCACTTCCCGGTGTAATAGCATGTACTTTGAAATACATGCAAATGCTTTGAAATACAATTAAATTAGATTAAGTGACACAAAATATTTTTATAACGATCTTGCAATTTTTAGAAGAACAAGGTAAATAAGTGTATCGTGATTCTATATGTAACAGACAAGTGTTTTGTAATTGCTAATTTTTCGTATAACATTTTTTAATAAGATAAATGTTACCTCTATCCTCTATAGTCCAGTCATTTTAGCACCTTTTTTTGCAAATAGCGGAAAAAATTAAAACAAAGCTGGATTTTTGCATAGGTGCTAGTTAGGTTATGTAGTTAAACATACTAAAAGTCCCCATCGATCCGATGTGAGCTTTCGCCACCAGGGGGCGCTAAAGAGCTTAAAAATCAGTTTTTTGTGAATATCTCACGAACAATGGCATTTAGAGAAAAAAGTTGAATTACAAAGTTGTAGATAATTTAATTTCCTACAAAAAGTGTCATTAACATTTTTTTGTCACACCAACCCTTCCCTGCCAAAAATTAAGATAAAGTAAACATTATTGAAAAAATGGGGAAGAACAATCATAACGCGGCGAAGAGACAGAACAAATACTAAACAACTTTCGATTCCCCCCCCCCATTTCTCCCCCATTGTCTGTATGGCGTTTTCGCGTGCATGTGCAATACGTCACCTGAAAATAATAAGGTTCTATCTGTGTTTTTGAAAAAAATCGACTTATCGATATAGAAATGTTCTATTTTTATCTATTTGTATCTCTCGATTAAAATAATGTCGTAATATAATTGTAAGGTTATATGTAAATTATATATAACATCATTTTGATGTAAAAATGCCTTCATAGATACCTTCTATAGAGCCTTTCTATATAGATAAGTCAATATTTTCAAAAACACAGATAGAAATGTATTATTCTCAGGCGACGAATAGTCATGGCTCATTACGCTATCTCTGTTTGCATTTGTCGAAATGTACCTCGTACAAGTACTTACCAATGTTTTATTTTCATTTGGTGCTCATTTCGCTAGTATGAAATCACCCTAATTTATTGAACGAAGTATTTATTCTTTGTGAGATTTTAGGAAGGGAATAATTTTATTTTCAACGCATGTTGTAGAAAGTTTTAAATTAGTTATGACAGTTTTAAATGACTCTTTCTTAGTTGTTGATTCTGAGCGAAAAATGGAGATTGACAAAATAGTTCATCTTGCATGAGATGAGGACTGCGTTTCGAAAGATTATGTAAAAATAGTAAAAAAAAGCGACTGAAGTCCATTGTGACAGCAAGTTCGGAAAGAGATGGCCATAAGTGGAAAATATTTGGAGTAATGGTTAAAACAATAATGAATTTACAGTTCATTCAAAGAGTAAGAAAAATTATTCACGAAAGAATTCTATTAAATCATACAATAAATCTATTGCAGAAAAAAAGATCAATGTCCGCACAAATTAATCATCCATTAAAGGAAAAATTGAGAAATGACAGTCCGTTGTTTGAATTTAAGGGAAAATGTTTGTTATATTCTGATACATTAGACGAAGATTTTTTACAGAAGGAAAAAAAGAAAGCTCTAAAGTATCGCGTTTTTTTAATCTAATCATTAACATAAGACATGTCTCATATCTATGCTTATGGAGAAATTTATGAAGAATGGTTTCGAAGCGAAACAAGCAGAAGATGAAGCAGACACACTAATTGTTAACACTATTGAAGTAGCAAAGTCTGGTACGCTTACTGCTGTTATTGGCGATGATGTTGACTTGCTCGTATTGTTGACTGCTTTAGCACCTCCAGAGATATATTTTTTATTAAGCCTGGAAGAGAACGAATTGTAACCACCCTGTATTCATCGCACATTATTAACAATGATGCTGTTCCGAAAGATCATATATTGTTCTTCTATATTTTTTCAGGTTGTAACTCAACATCAGCTATGTTTGGGAAAGGTAAAATATGGTTAGCAAATTTTTTGAAAAAGGAAGAAGATCATAACATACAAGCTGCCAGCATTTTTAAAAGTGATCAAGTATCTTAATTTGAAGGCAGGAAAAACTATTTTTCCAGCTTTATACGGTAGTAAAGCAGAAATTTCTCTGAACAAATACCGTTATATATGTTTCAAGAAAAAATTTGCTGTTGGTTAAAAAAAAAAAAAAAAAAAAAAAAAAAAAACCTTTTATTGTTGCCGTTTACCAAAGATGCAGCTAGATTGTACAGTTTACGTATTTATCATCAAGTACAATACTGATTGAGCAATAAACTTACTTCCTGAGAACTGGGGCTGGCAAAATCCACCTAATTTGGTTCCAATTCCTGCTACCTTACCGCCCGCACCAAAAAATATTATTGAATCTATTTTTTTTTGCACTTGCTCCAAAGGATGTGGAAAAGCATGTGGATGTCGAAAAATTGGATTGAAATGTTCTAATATTTGCATAAATTGCTGCTGAGTTTTATTTCATAATACAAGTAAAATTGAATTTGAAGACGAGGAAAATATTGACAGTATCCTGCCCGCTGCAAGGGAGGAGGGAAGCACTGTTTCTGTATTCAGTGATGATATCGAAAGGCAAACAAAAAATACTGAAAGCAGCACAACAACGAAAGAAATAAATACAGATAATGACGCATCTGAATCGAGTGTAGAAATTGAAGCTGTGCAAAGAATTACTAAAGCAGTTAAATGACTAAAATTGGATTAAGCCAGTCACTATAACTGGAATATGCCTACGGGAGCAACCACAATAATAAAAAAAAACGCACTAAGTGATTTACCTCAAGGGTGGTGTGGAAATAAGCATAAATGTATATTATATATTCACTTTCTCAATTCAGAGGTGAGTATTATAGATCTGTTTACATAATTTTTGTTAAACGTAGCAGCAGATTTTTTGTATTTTTATAATTTTACTTTCAAATACGTTCACTTTTTTACATTTTTGACAGGGAAGGGTTAATGTGACAAAATAATGTTAATAACACTTTTTATAGGAAATTAAATTATCTACAACTTTGTAATTTAACTTTTTTCTCAAAATGCCATTGTTCGTGAGATATTCACAAAAAACTGATTTTCAAGCTCTTTAGCGCCCCCTGGTGGCGAAAGCTCACATCGGATCGATGGGGACTTTTAGTATGTTTAACTACATAACCTAACTAGCACCTATGCAAAAATCCAGATTTGTTCTAATTTTTTCCCCTATTTTTGCTAAAATGACTGGGCTACTAGTTAACTGTTTGAGAAAATAACGACATTAAAAAATATTTAGCTTCGACTGTTTCACTGTCTTTCACAAGAGGATTGAGCAAATTACCTTGCATCAAAAATACAATCTGCTTTTATTAGTAGACGAATTAAATTAAAAAGTGTAAAATTTATGTTACCTAAAAGTACTGTCCGGGTATAAAGCGTTAAATCTATATTTATAAATGTATTCTGTGAACTTAAATTTCAAGAGCCTTTATTTCCAAATACGGAAATAAGGGTTAAAAATACTGAAAAATTGCTTACCTTGTCCATGAGCTGATAACATTTTGCGGTATCCTCGATGCGCTCTCGGGTGCCTTCCAATTTTTCAGAGAAGGACCCGAGATGCTGCCTTAGGGAAGTAGCCAATTCCTGAAAACCTCCTCTATCTTCAGCCACTTCAGAAGGAGTTTCATCCTGTGCTTTAGAAGTGCTGGAATCTTGGCTGAAGGTAGATACCTCTTCGAGCAGATCATTACCCTTCTCAATTTGTCTCTGCAACGAAAAAGAAAAATATATGTAGCTAAATTGAATGATTTACATTTCTATAGAATGAATATTGGTGAGAAAATAAACTGAATTTTTAAACGGTGCGAGTAGGGGATCAGACTAGAAAATTCGGTCCGTGCTAACTTCTAATTGAGAATGAATATGAGAAGTAGTAGAACAGATTACAAGATTTTTTTTCTTCTTTTTTATTAAACAGTGCTAACCAAACCAATAAACTTTCGCAAAAACTTCTATTGGTTTCTATCTGTCTATATTATAAAGACCAAACGTATCTGTGCGTAACGCATACGTCATTTTGCGAATAGCAACATTTTGAAGTTTGAAATTAAATTTCTGTTTTGCAATTTTTGCAACTGCAAATTCTTAAACGTTTAAATATCCCACATTTTTAATTTTTATACCATCACATTGAGGGGAAATGTGCTTCTGAATGCGATTTGTTTGAAAATTGTATCTTAAATCTGCGAATTAAAATCTGAAACTCAAAAGCACGTAGTCGGAGCTGTTATTGGAGCTGGAGCATAAAATTTTTTTCTGCTCCGGGTTCCAAGTGAAGAAATCCTAACCCAACATGGCATGTACAGAGGCATAACTTTTATAAATCTGGCCTGGGAACGATTTGAGATGGCAGAGTTAGAAATGCTTTGGCTTTCGCATGGGATAGGATGCCCCGTTCCAAGCCTCTCGACAATTACGACCGTAGCGTTGGTCAATGCTTTTTATTTTCCCAAATCCCCCTCAAATTTAAAGTGCAACTATTGTAATTATATTGTAAAATCTATATTCATTTAACTATCATTGACTATAAACTCTAGATTTATTATTTAACGTGGATGCTGTTTATTATTAAAAGATTATAAAGACTTAAGGGAACTCAAGAAGTTACTAGGGGAGGGGGAGGAGCTCAATATCTCTGCCTGGTTACGGCCATAATTAAAAATAATGCACTTTGACCTTTTTTTTTTTTTTTTTTTTTTTTTTTTTTATGTCATGGAACTCGTGGTGTTAGATGAGTCGGATAAAAATAACCAACGCTACAAAATTTTACACATGAAATACTGATCATAAAAGTGTTAAAAACAGTGTCAACAAAACTTCTTTTCAAAATGCAGAATGAAGAGCTGGGCAAATAAAAATAAGAGTCTTTTAAAGTGTAAATCTTTAAGAAGTAAAAGAGGTCACAGGAGATTTTGACAGATGATAAAACTGAAGATTCCTCCACAAAGTAAGTACAAACAGATGGCAGTTTTAATGGAAGTACAAAATTCAATTTTTTTTTTTTTTTAATCAGCTTTTGACGCAAAATGTAATAATCTTTTTTTTTTTTTTTTTTTTTTTTTTTAACAAACAAAATATATCTAGCGATAAAACATATAACTGTCATAAAAGACCTTTTCATATAAAAGATAGTGAAAAAAGATAAATTGTTCTACGCATTAAATGTAGTTTTCTCAAAAGATACTTCATTTCCGCTACAAAATACCTCTATTTTACAATAATGGGTAGAATAAGATTTTTGACGTTTGTAGATGATTAATTGATAATTGTGATAAATATTTTTTTTTTCTTTATAAATTGCAATTCTTATTCAGTAAATAAAAAACCCGGAGAAGAAAAGTTCTGATGAAAAAGAATGAAAAATTCATTTAAATCTTAAATTACTCAAAAGTCTCCTTATTTATTTATTTTTTTGTGGGAGGGTGGGGGGGGGATTGGGAATAAATATTAAAGGAGCAAGAAAGCCTACTATTTTTACTCTATGCAAATTCAGCTTCAACCGTCCTCCTTTAAAAACTCAGAGATATCCCCCCATTGAGCAAATCACCGAATAAAGTCCAGATTCCAGTTTTTGATTATTTTTGCATGCATTATTTATATTTCAAAAAGTAATTTAATTCTCTAAAAAAATATCCATGTTATAGTGCCACTAATTACAATCTTTTATTTAATTACATAATATTTATTTATATAATTAATGTATCAGCATCCGCAGTTATCGATTTCGAAAAATATGTTTCTGGAACCACATCTGTAACATCCTTAAGGGGTTACCTTCAGTCAAATGAAAAGACTCGTTCTAATGCTAATCCTATGGGGGGGAAATTATAAAGATATCTAGGTTGCATTTCAGTATTTTTATTTATTTATTTTTATTTATTTATTTATTTATTTTGCACTGGATAGCTGAGATCGATCTGAATGCAGGTCGTTTGTTACTTTTCCGATTTTGGGGTGCAGATATTTTTTTATGAGGATGCTTTCACTTTTCAAACCGGTTCCGAAATTGAAAGCATCCTCGTAAAAATATCTGTGCACAAAATCAAAAAAGTAAAAGGACTGCAGACAGATTTATCTCAGCTATCCAATAAAAGAAAAAAAAAATAAAAATATTAAAATTCAATCGAAATATCTTTACATATTTCTTCCATAGGATTAGTATTTGCAAACAGGTCTTTTCATTTGAATGAAGTAGCCTCTTAAATTAAAATATTATCGAAGAGCTTACAGAGGATGTAACAATTTTAAGATGCAAAAAGTCGTTGGGAAACATCAAATGATTCATCTTTTAACATCATATGAACTTCAGAACTGTTTCATTTTATGATTCATGAATAATATCATCATTGCAATATTCCTGAGCTTGTTTGCATTTACTTAGACATAAACGGCGCTGCAATCATAAAATGCAATTTAAAGCTACGCCGCGCCAGTTTAATAAATAAATAAACAGAAAGATGATCCTTTTATCCGTTCTCAAGGATAGAATAATATAAAGCAAATTTGTTTTAGATCGAACTTGTCCTTTTAGTTTATTATTTTTTATTAAAGCGGCAACTGTTTGATTATGTCAGTGAGTAACAGGCGTTAAAAAAAAAGTTCAGAACTCCTATATATCTTTTTTTTATTACTTAATTTTTCAATGAACCGGTATAAAATTACCTCACAGTTTAATGGCGTTAGTTCTTATGCATGACTATTAAATTGCATATCTTTTTAAAACGGGCCCACGTCGAATGCATTTTTTTAGAAGATAAATAATTATAAATCCACTGCCAACAATTAACAAGTAATACTCCCACAGAATAATTTACAAGTGGACTTTGAACGAGGTAACAGATCTCGCAATGTCGCTGATGATTTTTACATCATAGTTTATACAGAGAGGATCACACCCACTCAAAAAATGTCCCTGAAAAATTTGGATGGTACGTAGGTAGTCATCCCACTTGGTACCGAGGCACACCGCCACACCTGAATATCGGCGCCGACGAAGGACGTTTATTGACAATATATAACGTATTTCAGGAATGCAGTCAGGTTAATCAATTTTGTCGTCGTCAAAGAGCAAGACAAAAATATTGGAGAAGAAACAATTTACAAGTTGTATAAATAATGTTTTTTCGCTTTTTTTAAGGCGAGGTTTTTTTAAAAAATAATACTTCACCCAATGAATTTTGTAACTAGGCAGGCAGCAGAAAAAGAATAAAAAAGAACAAAAATATCTCTTATTTTCCCCTAACTTTCAACAGAAATGGAATACATCTGTTGCCACGATGACCAAAAAATAAATAAATAAATAATAATAATAATAACTCGCGATGTCCAAATTTTATTCGATTTCTGATTGATCCATGTTTAATGTCCCGAAATGGAATATTTCTGTTGCCACAAGAGCAAGAAAAAAGAAAAAAAAAATTAAAAACTACAAAAAAAAAAAAAAAATAATAATAATAATAATAATAACAACAACTTAAAAACAAATTCAGATACAGCTTTCAAACAAATTGCATTTTAAAGCACATTTTTTCCTTGCACGTCATTGTAAAAATTGAAAGTGTGCGATGCTTAGCAATTTAAAAATTTGGAGCACCGAAAATTGTAAAACTGAAATTCCATTTAAAATTTCTTTATGATTTGTCCAGGAATATTAATTTTTAATCTATGGCTTACGTAATAAATGACTCTGTTATTACGTAAGCCTTGGTTTGATCATCATAAAAAATATGTTTACTGTTATTATTATTATTTTTTTTAAAATAGAGTTTATTATAAGTCTAAAAATAACGATGTAATTTTTAAAGCGCTGAATATTAAGCGCCGATGAAGGACGTTTATTGGCAATATATAACATATTTCAGGAATGCAGTCAGGTCAATCAATTTTTTCGTCGTCAAAGAGCAAGACAAAAATATTGAAGATGAAACAATTTACAAGATGTATGTATATATATATATATATTTTTTTTTTTTTTACTCAATGCATTTTGTAAATAGACAGACAGCAAAAAGGAATAGTATATTCACTGTTGTAAAGCTGTCTAAAATACAAGTCAAACTATTTTACAGCATTTTTATGCATTTATTTAATTTTCACTTAACCTCATAACAATTTTTTTAACCATTTGAAAAATGGTTGTTGTTCTCGTGCTAGAGATATCTGAGTCCTTGTGATGTCTGCATTTTATTCATTTTCTGATTGGTCCATGTTTAATCCATGACTTACTAATATATAACTCTGTTATTACGCAAGCCGCTTATGCGAATGATAATCTGATTCAATATAATGATATGAATCGCTTAGCAATGACAAACACTGCTTTTTCTACATTGTAAAATTTCAGGTGAGTCTTAATATTCCAACTTACCAGCGCCAGCGAAACCACTGAAACAAGAAGGCTCCTGTACTTGTAGGCTATGACACTCACGAGCTAATGCTAAATCTATGGGGAGGTTATTTTCTAATATCTAGTTTGCATTTTATACACATTATTATTATTATTATTACAATTTATTTATTTATTTTTTTAACTGGATAGCTAAGGTCCATCTCTACATCGCTCCTTTTCTATTTTTTCGATTTTGATTGTAGATATTTTTAGAATGACACTTTTATTTTCGTAATCGGTTTTAAAAGTCAAAGTAACTGTATAAAAAAATATATCTGCAACTAAAATCGAAAAAGTGAAAAGAGCGATGTAGAAATGGGCCTCAATTACCCAGTGCACAATTATTTAAAAATGTCGCAATGCAAACGAAATATTAGAAAATAACCTTTCCAGAGATTTAGCATTAGCTCGCGAGTGTCTGGTGTCTTTTCAGGGACGGGAGCTTTAAACTGAATAATTCGAAACACCACTTTATCTGTAAAGCAAGTTACATTGTAAAGCCACTAGAGAAATAAATATTTTCGAGACGATATTCCGTGCGTGCGACAAATAAAAAATATGCAAAATAAAACATAAATACCTTATAGGCACCTCCTCCCCCTCATTTCGTGACCTAGCTTTCCCTATGTACATGCTTAAAAATTCCATGAAAATTCTTTAACAACAAAACTATTTCCTCGATAAAAATAGAAGAAGGGGCGAGCATATGAGGCCGGAAATGAATCCCTTTTAAGAAGCAATAAAAAAAATATGGGTTCCCTCTCAAGTTTACAGACATGCCATACGCATAAGGGTGGGAAAGACGAGATGTAATGAAAGAAAAAAAAAATATATGTGGAGAATAAAAGAATTGAAAACGGAAGGGAGAGAGCAACACATCCTTCTCAACATCAGAACGGAAAGTAAAATATTTGGCAGGAAAAAATTGAAGTTAAGAAGTAACTTTTAAAGCAAATTGCATTTTATTTGAAATTCTAGGATTCAGAAAAAAAAAAAATTACAATTTATTTCATTCATTAGCAAAAACAAAATGTTAAAAAGAAATTACATTTTTATTTAAATTGTTTAGCAAAAATTGGTCGGGTGTTGCGCTTATTCGTAAAAATGTAATTTCCAGTTTTCTTGTTGTGTAAGACATTTTTAAGTTCGATTAAAAGAAAAATTATTCCATCTATCTAAATGATGATAATAATGCAAATCATAATATTAGTTTCCTCCTGACAGTTTCAGAAGAGTGCAACAGATTCTTTTATCCTTCATTCAAAAAATTAGTGTTCTCATTTGCTCTTTTTGAAAAAATTAGCATGCTTCTAGCCTCTCGATAAAAAAAAAGGTTAAAAGGCGTTAGTTTTTTTTTCTTATTAGACAACTGTTTCATAATAAAAACTGACCTAATGTTGTCTTCAAGTTCAGGGATCTGACCGGACTTTTCTCACAAGGACCGAAGTTTTTCTATTATTTGTGAAAATTCTAGGCAAATTTTGTGAATTTTAGTTATTGATATATTCAGGTTCTTCTCATGGATGCAAGAAGTCCATTAAATAAAGGGCAAAATTAGCACTAGCCATCGGCCACATTGCCAGTACCCGAGAAAAAGTGGCCAATGAAAAATTGTCTATCAGCGGCCACCTTCTGGCCACTTTTTTACAAGGAAAGAATACAATTTACTTACATTTCATTAAAGATTCTACTTTTTTAGGTTCCAATACATTTTATTAACATATTTATTTGGGTTATTCTGTTTTAGATTAATACTTATAGAAATTTTACTGTTTAGTATTTTAAAATAAAAAAGTGGCCACTAGTTTAAACAAAGTGCTCATTTGAAAAACTAGTCTTGCTGGCCAGTGGCCGCTGATGAAATTTCCCAATTTTGCCCTATACCACCCAAGTCATGACTAAAATTTTTCTCTGGATATTAGAAATAATGAAATGAAAATGGGCTAGAAGATTTCTATGCCTTGCATTATGGCTCAAAATTGATCTCTCAATAAAATAAAGTGATTGAAAACCTTTCAGAGTAAAATTGTTATTAATTTATGCATATAAAGAAGAAATTACTATCAGCCAAAAATCTCTTCAAGACTGAAATCAGTCCCGAAACTGAAGATCTTGCACCAATGGTTCTTCTACCTTTCATACATAATAATAAAAAAAAAAGCTAAGTAATATATTCTACAGCCAGATTTTATTTTTAATTGATTAAATTTGTTAAAAGTTCAATTTAAAGATAAAGAAAATTTGTTAAAGGTCTATTTAAGAAACAAACAAAAAACTGCGAAGGGTCCTGTATGAGAATAATAATAAAAATTTAAAATAAATTGTGAAGGGTCTTGCTTTAAGATAAATTATTTTGTGAAGGTCCTTTAAAGCAGTTAAACTTTTCTTAAACATATCCCTGGTCTTGAAAGGCTTTAAAAATCAAAAGAATGAATTCTATAATTGAAAAAGCCCCCACCAATCCAAAAAGTGTCTTTACGAATCTTAATAATGTCCTTTTCTTACCAGCAGCAGTAGACCGCTCAGGCCTTTTTTAAACCTGGACCAAACTCTGCAATATGTATATTTATTCCTAGATTAATTAATTTCAAGAAAAAATACTGCATGAAATGAATTCGTTAATATGATCTACTGTATGGATTAATTTTTCAAAGGATAAATCTTTACCCAAGGCAGAACTTTTGCATATTCAAAGCGAGAGGTGTTACACAACGTGCGCGTGATTTTGCTTTATATAAATATTGATATTTAGTGGGGAAAAAAAATGTACTATATAATGAATTTCACAATATTCAATACCCGTTTAAGGGTGCTCGTCATTCAATTCCCCTCGATAATGTTAAGCCTATAAACAGTTGATGTATTCTTATTAAAATATCTCCTCGGGATATTAATTTTTTTCCTGCTAATTTTGTATTCTTAAAGGAGGTCTCATATTCTTAGTTGTCAAAATATTTCTAAAATCTATGCTTAATTTTCTATTTCATGTGTCAAAAGTGGATAAACTGGGAGCAAAATTTTAACACCTCATCCTCATACAAAATTAAGCATAAATTTTAGAAATGTTTTGAGAACCAATTTTGGATAATTAATATAAAAAAGGGGGCATCCTTTAAGAAAAGCACAAAATAAACAGAAATAATAAAAATACATTAGTTTTCCGAGATGATATGAATGCATCAAATGACCATCAATTAAACATTATCGCGGGGAATTCCACACTTGAGTGACGAGCAGCCTTAACATGCGAATCTATGGGAAGTACAACTTAATTTCGGCGCCACCATTTAATTCTAGAAGAGTTTTCTAAATTCGACATACCTAGAAACTCTACTCACTTACACTACAGATGCTAAAGGATGGAATTCCAAAGGTTCAGATGAGTTCACATATATTTCATTAAACAACTTTTTTATTTTATGTTTTCCTATATAGTATATAAACACAAAAATTGGATACAACCAAGAAAATATATGCAAAAATGATCTTGCATAATATTAGCATAAAAATGTTAGTTGAATAAAAAGGTTGAATTCAGCCTGTAAGCACAACATAAAATATCAATATTTGGCGATATTTGTTCACTTTTGGCGATATGTTGTGCAAGTCAAATTCAATGTGCAAAATAAACGTACTTTAAAATAATGGACAAACTGAAGAAATGTGATCATGTGATTTAAACTGATCTATTATATGAAAAATTATTATGTTGTGAAAGGTGCTTTTATGAAACACCATAAATATATAATATAAATGACTTAAAAATTCGAAAAGAAATTAGATAGAATTAGTTCAATGTAAGATTTGGGGCCTCCCGTTTTCTTAATTATGGGCCCTTTCAAAAATTTCTAAGGGAAGCAACTGCTTCTTGCGTCTATTCGACAAATAGAACCTGAAATTTTCAATAAACTATAATTCGGATACAATATGTTTTCTTATTAGACTAAATTCTTTTACTTTTTCTAAGAATTAACCAATTACAACAAGGAAAAATATTTTTGTTTCTTCTTCAATTTATAATTTCGATTTATCTTTTGCATCCACTGGCAGATTATATTATTATTATTATTATTAATTTTGAAATGTTTAAATACAATTTGGTAAAAAATCTACGGACAACCATGGAGTATGAATGAAAGTACATAAAGAAAGGAAAGATATTGAAACAGCAAAGAAAAAATTTTCTTTTTTCTTTTTTTTATAGTAAAATTTATGCAAAAGGAGTTTTGACCGGACAATTCTATCACTTCAGATGTCAGACATGGAGGAAGAGTGTGGGGAGAATTTTCTTCGGGTTAAAGTTCTTCAATTACAATGAATAATTAAAAAGCAATTAGCGACGGCAACAGGAACTGACTTTTTTTTTCCTATGCTGGGCCATTTTAATAATAATGATAAAAACACTTTAAAGATATTCAAATGCAAAATAAAACGCGCTCTATTTAGACTTAATGGTAGATTAATTAACTGATTTCAAGAAACACAGAGATAACGAAAAACTAAGAATGAACCCGGAAATGTAAGAATTAACTAGAATTTTCTTTTCCGACCAAGGGTGGAATGAATGTTATAGGGGAAAGAAGAGGGGTCAAACAACTGCACATGCCGACATAAAAATGGTGTAAAACAAAATGATTACATCATGATTACAGCAGCACGTTCTAAAAATCATTAAAAGCACTAATGAATAGTGAGTGTTAATTTCTGAAATTTAATGATAAGATATGCTCTTAATAGATCTTAAATTTTTTCTTCCCGATAATGCGATTATATTCTTTAAGAAAGCAAAATGATGTGTCAAGCATATAATATAAAACACTTTTCAACGCATTAAGAAACTGCAACAAATGTTCACCAACAGACAGAATCGTCACCGGTAACAAAAAATACGAAAATGCATAAAGCACAATCATTTAAAATTAATGCAACCCACAAAGGCCCACCCCTACCACAATTTAACTCAATCCGCAAGGGACAATGCCAAATGGAACTGAATCAATCCTCCGGGGATTATTATATCGAATTTTCCCATAGTATCATTGCTTGCGCAAAGTTTCAGTTGAACGCATGTGGATGATTTTTTGGGAGATTTTTTTATTATTATTATTTATTCACTCACTGAGTACTTAACATACACGCTTAACGGATTGATTACCGGCTACAAAGAGTTCGACAGAAGTAATGAATAAAGAATAATACAGGAAAGTATTTTTTTACAATGAAAAAAAAAAAAAAAAAAAAAAATCCTTTTTAGGACTGTGGGGAATTTTCAGCGAACTATTTGAGAGGTAAGAGAATATTCACAAGACAATAGATATAGGGGGTTACTTTTTTTTATTTTTTCTCATATATATGAAGTAGTAAAGGAAAAGTATCATATTCACGTTTAGCTGTATATTAAAAAATGTTTAAAAGGGTCAAAATTTTTATATCGGGGAAAAAAATCAACTTGTTTTATGAACTCATTTAAATTTTGTTAATTTGTAATATTTTAAACAGAAATTCAACTGTAGCCATAGAAATGGCATAAGGAATTCTCATTTTCAATGTAACTTCAGAACTCCCAGCAAAACATGACTCAAATTCCCTGACTTTCCCTGACCAAATCTTAAAACATTCTCTGACTAAACGAGCAAACAGTGAAATTTGTTACTTATTTTTGCAATCCATTGTCAAAAATTGGGGATTTTTTTCTGCGATCATTCTTCAAATTTAGATTTTTTAATTGTTTGACGAATTTCGTGCTTTTTCCTTGAAAGTATTTCATGAATTACTTATCATTTTTTATTTTTTCCTAAGACTTTTCCATGACTGTTTAAAAAATATTTGTAAATTTCCTGAATTTTCCTAAATATTTTTAAGTTTCCCTGAATACTTTGAATTTCCCTTACTTTCCAGATTTTCACCGACTTTTCATGAGCTGGAGGCCCTGACTTTATTCAAAATAATTATTTTGCAGCTTGAACGCACGATTTCGTAAAAGTCTTTAGACCGGTTTTTAAGAAATTTCAGCATCTTGTGAAATAAAGGGCAAAATTACACTAGCCACCGGCCACAGGGCCAGTAAATAAGAAAAAGTGGGTAGTGAAAAATTGTCTATCAACGGCCACCTCTCGGCCACTTTTTCCATAGGGAGAGAATAAAATTTTCTTGCATTTTATCAAAGACTCTACTTTTTTAGGCTTCAAAATATTTATATTAACATATTTATTTGGGCTATTCAGTTTTAGATTAATACTTATAAATAAATTACTTTTTAATATTTTTAAATAAAAAAAGTTGCCACTAGTTTAAAGAAAGTGGCCACTTAAAAAAATAATCCTACTGGCCAGTGGCTGCTAATGAATTTTCTCAATTTCGCCCTATATTGTGAGTGGTAAATGAACTGCTGGATTTATATATCACAAATTTTTACTTTTCAGTTAATATTTTAAAAATGTGTTCCGTTGTGGAATTTCTTATTTTTGTATAATATTTATTTTTTAGCTATTGAAAGAAAGTTTTGATTTTATGGCAGGTTATTTTTATTAGATACTGATTGTACATGTAAAAAATAAAATTAAGTGAGTTTATGACAGTATTACCCTGTGTATTGCCCATTAATTGCTTGAAAATATTCATTTTAAGCATGCAAATATATTTTATAAATTGACATTAAAGTTAGTAAATGATACGCATTGTTTTAAATAAAACGCATACACAATCTAAAACTTTTCAGTGTTTTAAACAAGTGTATAATTTCAAAAGTTATTTTTAAAAATTGACACACAAAATGTACAACTATTCAATAATAATAATAAAAAAAAAAGAATATTTAACTCATTATTGTTGTTTCTTATATTAGTTTTATGAATACAAATATTACTGTTTGCTGTAACAATTTTGACATTAAGAATTTAAAGTTTATTGAATATAAAAATATTTCTATTTTATAATTTTACCTTATCTCCTAATTTTCGAAATTATTTCTTGTTTTCAAGAAATTAGAAAAAAATATGTATATTTGTATTAAGTTCTTTACCATATTTCATATGCGACAATAGTGTTATTTTAAATCTTATTATTATTTTTTTATTTTATTCTCTAAAGCCTTCAGATTGACGCATTATTTAAAAACTTTAACGTTTAAATTCCCTTTTAAAATAAGATTATATGAACAAAATGCATGCTTTTATGAAATGTGGCAGATGGCAGAATCAGGATAAATGTGTGCATCGCATAAAAAATTATCTAAAATTAAAATTTAGAATGCTTGGAATTTTTTGCACCAATAATTCAAAATATTACAAATGTAATTATTTTTCAGAAGGAGCTATTGTATTTTCTACTTTTACAAACTATTCTTTATCCACAATATCAAAACTTTTCCTCGCTGTTTCAAAAAAAAAATTTCTATCAATCTAATCGTTAAAGTTTAATACATTATTTTATTAGAATTAAAACAGTAGATTTTTCAGTTTAACCCATCAATAAAATTCTCAGTGAATATTAATTAGACAAAAGTAAATAAAATCATAAAAAATAATGCAGAATTTTACCATGATTCAATCATAAAATATACTGTATGGACTATATAACTTTTAAAAGATCGCTGTTTTACTTATGCCATAGTGGTAACAAAAACACCAGATTTAAATAATAGAAAAATAAATCAAGAAAAACACCAGAAGAAGATTCCAAAAAGACAGAAAAATTTTAGCTATAAACACAACTGATATTTGTGTAAAAAAAAAATAGACAAATTATATTCATAACTTCCCAAAATGTAGTATAATTCCATCAAAAACCGGAAGTAGGAATTTTCACGGATACCATCTTTCCTTCTTATCGGTACAAAAGAATGTGAAAACGAAACTGTAAATTAAGCAATTTCCAATTTAATATTTAAATAGTTAATAAAGACTATAATTTTAGTCGAATTTGCAGATTTGCGTAAATGATAACCTATGTGACTTAGTAAGATTCCAAAACTTTACAAATTCCAATATTTCAAAAGTAAAACGGATAATTACATTCAAATAAACTAGAGTGACTCTTTCAAATGAGAAATATACAACTATACAGATACAATTAGAAATAAAACGAAACATGTCCATCAACCTTTAAAGAAATAGCCAAGTTCCGCAGAATTACAATTAACTAAATGAGAGTAAGGTCAGCGAACTATTCTTCTATCTTGCCGACATAAGAAAAGCACAAATGAGTGACGTCAGAACAGTAATATAAGAACGGCTCTAAATGAGAGTAACTTAAACTTGCATCAAGAAACTATTTTTTTTTTCTTTTTCCCTTAAGTCTAGTAAGGCGAATAATTAGGAAAATTCAAGGACGGGTAATATAGATAAAGTTTTATGGCGAGGCAACAGTGATACGAAAAATTTACAATTCAGAAACAAGAACTATTAACTAATCTGCTTTGTCCAATAAGAGAAAAACCGGGAAATGAATTTACTTCCTCATTAAAAGCTAATTTCACTGGTATTCAATCTTGGCGAGTTTTTACAAGGAGAAGAAAAAAATGCATTTACGATCGCTATAAATAGGTAGGTATTGAGATGACAACAATACAAATATAAAATTGATAATCGTAAATAAATGCGAAAAAAAAAAAAAAAAAAAAAAAAAAAAAAAAAAATCAAACAACTTATTTAACGAAGTTATATTTCATGTAATTGATATTTTAAAACGCAATAATCCTTACGCTACTGAATTTTAATGCAATATCACTGAATATTACTTAATTTTTTTTTCTCCAATTTGGTTTCAGAGCAGATGTTTAAACTTATTTGGAATGTTTTGAATCTTGGTTGTCGAAACATATCATTATAAGACTGAAATTGCAATTATGTCTGAATATCATTAATATGAAAAAAGTAAAGAATGGAGGTCCACATTACAAATGCGGACCCAGGGAGCTAAGAGGTTATGTGAATAAAAAGCAAAAATAAATTAACCAAAAGTACGAAGTAATAATGAAAAAAAAAATAACAAATGTAATTTCTTTTTAATCACGTATAATTTAAATATTACAGGCCGAGTACTCGGCTGAATACCAAATGTTAGTGTGAGGGGAAAACACTCGTGCGCACATAGAAGAGAGCGTAAAGGTAACACCCAGAAGATAAGAAAAATATAATAAACACACAGCATATACACATTTAAATGCAAAAGTTCTACACTGTTTGAAAATATCTTGTGAGCTATGCAAGTACACTTTTTAGATTCACTATTTAAATTTAATAAATCATCAATGTAGTGAATAAGCATGACAATTAAATTTTATTGTCGAATTATTTACCCCCATTGCGAATAATAACCGATACTTATATGAGGGTCCCAACCTCCCAGGCACTTTCAGGTGGGTGCGGCGCCCCACTTACTCTTTTGTTTACAAAATAGCATCTCTCTTGCTCTTCACTAAAAAAAAATTAGAACCTTCTTGGCCCTTTGACAAAATTAACACCCTTCTTGCCTCACAGAAAAAAATAATTTTCTTTTTCTTTCTTTCTTTCTTCTTTTTTCTTTCTTTCTTTTTTTTTTTATTATTATTATTAAAAGAAAATTGATACAAAGCAAAAGTTGGCTAAATGTTGTCTTGAAAAGATTTAAAAATAAAAAAAAAAATGAATTAAAAAAAAAGTGCATTGAAAAGTCTAAAAGAAGCCCTTGAGAATCCGAAAAGTGTTTTTAGGTATCTAAAAACATACCGAGGTGACTGGGTTCTCTTAGCTGTGATCGGGGGAGGGGGTGGAATAGCTGGCCGACGTGTATATGTATCACGGCAATGCCTAGCCCCTAGCCCGATTACAGAAGACTGTTTTACATAGGAATTGCATTAGAAGTCTGGTAATTAGACAGTCCACAGATCAAATTTCAAAAATCGAGCCGCGTCATTATCTCTGTCTTACTGTGAATCTGTGGTAAGTTACAATGTAATCGACAGAGTTATCGCCGAGAAATCTTGTTCATTTTATTGGTATATTGTATATTATGCTGTTTCAATTAACAGCATAGATAAATAAAAAATAATAAATAAATGAAGCATTTAAATTATTCCACAAATATTATAAATGACAAATTGCTAGGTGCAAAAACTAATTTTAAAATCGACTTTGTAATATAATACTCATTGATATAAAGCAATTTACTTGTAAATATACAATCAAACTGAAATTTTTCAACACCTAGTCAATTTATATATTATGAAACGATCACTGAGAATTAATATCCATCATTATTATCTAGATCTACATTCATCACTTTTTCAAAACAGCGTGTAATTACGTATTCATTTTTAAATAAGAAATTTAGCAAGCTTCAAAGACAACTCCTAGCTTACAGCTGAAAATCAAACACTGCACTGTGCATAATTTAAATACAAGTGCTGTCAACAATCTAATTTAGTATTTCACAACTAGATTTAAAAAGCTAACTTCATTTATTGCATGTAAGGAATTCTTCCATTAATAATCATCTATCAGTCAGCTGTCACGAGAGAATTCAGGTAGGAATTTAAATGATATATGTTTAGGGATTATTAATCTCAGACACATTTCGCAGTTTGTAATATCAAAATAAAATATGATAAATAATCTTGTCATATCTTAGAAACCATGTTTCATCATTTGTTTCGCAACGAATTTTTAAGATTTCACTTCGCTCGTCCATACTTAAAGTTTGCATTTATTATCAAAATAGAGCTAAGTTACTGGTTAAAAATATAAAATATCTATCTTTATATATCTAGTTAAAAATCAAATAATCTTTTCTTATTAATTAGTAGGTACTTTACTAACCATCATTTCTGAAATATTTTGTATAAACATTTCATCAATTTTATCTTATATCAATCACTATGCATTGAATGAGGGTTCATGTCTTCCTTATTCATATTCAGTTCAATTTCTTTTAAGCCGTATAAGCTGCCCTAAAGATTTATATTATCTTCAATCTTCGTGTTTGATAATTCTCTGCTGAAACTCTAGTATCAGAAACTGTCCAAAACAGCAACGGACGCTGCAGATTATTTTAAACCTTGAAGATTAATCCGCTAGCTTAAAAAGAAAGGCTGGGCTTAAAAAAGGGTAAAATTTACTGTAAGTCTCTACATTTATGTTATTTGTTTCATAATTTTATTATATTTTCCCCATAAAGGCAATTTTTTCTTATTTTATGGGATATTGTTGTTTTATTAGGCTTAGTCTAGCATTGTTGGGTCACAGATAAATTTTACTTTGCTGCAGACTGACACAGAAAATTCTGCTTCTGGGGCTAGAACATAAAAAGCTCCACACACAAAGAAGTATTATAATGATTTATTATGTTTGTAACGTGTACATCTGTCGATAAGAGGCCATAATGTCAGGTATGCAACTTCCCCCCCACCCACCTTTTTTAAAGATTTAAAAGCGAGCTTAATTTAATAATTTTATTAATATTAAGTAATTTCAGACTATTTAATTGTCTCACATGCGCAATACGATTACGTGCTTGATTCTACAGAACTATTTATTTTCTGAAAGATTTTATATCATATAAAGAAATATTATAGTGCGAATCTATATAAATCTATATTAAACATTAATTTTGTAATAATGATATCAAGGATTAGTCAGAGCAATTAACTATTATCATGAATATTTTATTAGTTAACGATAATCCTCAATGTTTATTTGAAAACGACTAGTTGAATCACTCCTAAATGATAATTATCCGATTTTTTTTTAAATGAGGAACAGCATCAACATTGTCAATTTAGTAGCCTTTTTTTAAAAAAATTGATACAATTACCAGAATTTTTAAATATTCGTATTTAATGACAGATAAAAAATCTGCAAAGTTGTCAATGTTGCTCAAAATACACTCAAAAACTCTTTTGAATTTAAACCTTGAATTTTCATAGTTGGGAAAAAAGCTTTCATAGAATATTTAAATATCTTTTCTTGGACAAATCTAGCGATTTCATAATTCAATTCATATTCTGTCATGCAGACTTAGTAAAAAGTAAATAATTAACTTTTATATCAGATTTTTTCAGAAAAATTTCACATATTGTTTTTGTAATTCAAATGTTTGTTTAGAATTGTTTTGTAATTCAAAAATTTTTTGTCTTTATTTTGCAGACTGATTCATTTGGTTTCCAACAAAACCAAAATTAAAATGTTTCCTCATATAAAAAACACGAAAAAAAAAAAAAAAGAAAAAGAAAAAAGAAAAGAAAAGAAAATGTATTTTAACAAATTACAACGGCCATTTGAAAAATATTTTCAAAGACTAAAATTTTAGACTTAATGAAATTCAGACATCACAAGGATTCAGATATGTCTCAGATATCTTTAGACCGAAAGGAACAACCATTTTCTCACTTTTCAAATAATTAATAACAAAAAAAAAAAAAAGAAAAAGAAAAAAAGGAAAAAAAAAAGAGAAAAAAAATGCTATTTTTAACTATAGTTATGGAAATTGTTGGATCTCTAGAAGTAATTTTCTCCATTATGCGCAAAAGAATGTTTATTATTATTATTATTTCCTTTTTTCGAAATGGCACTAAGAGCAAGAAGTTAATGCACTTTTTGCAAAGGAACGCAATTGTCACAAACAATCAAAGAATCAGATTATGTATATCCGGAAGATACACGGATGCGTTTTTAAATTATTTTTCAAGTGCGGCTACCTTCGGATCTTTTTGTCTTCTGGGTGGTCTTCAATATATTTCGGATTCAATGTTTGTTTGTCAAACAAATCTAAGGGGAGCACAGAAAAGTTAATCGAAATCACTCGATTAAAGTCATGGGATAATATTGTTTTGTAAATGCGAATACACTTGGGTTAATTCCATTTTTCTGGCCAGCAGAAGCTTTTTTCTGTAAATAACATTTAGAACAGACACAAAGAGTGTTCTTCATTATTCATGTTGTATTCGTTTAGTCATTAAAAAATGTTAATTCCACATTTATATATTTCGGATGTATATAATATATTTAGGATTCAACGTTTGTTTGTCAAACAGAAATCTAAGAGGAGCACTGAAAAATTAATCGAAATCACTCGGTTAAAGGCATGGGATAATATTATTTTGTAAATGGGAATACAATTGGGTTAATTTCACTTTTCTAGCCACTAGAAGCTTTTTTTCTGTAAATAGTGTTAAAACAGACAAAAACAGTGTTCTTCACTATTCATGTTGCATTCGTTTAGTCATTTAAAATTTTAATCTCACATTTATAATCAGCTCTTTGGGAGATTAGAGGATAAAAACTCTAGAATATTTATATTTATGCTAAAACCACAAAACTGAAATATTGACGTTTAACAAAAATCAGTCCAAAAATTGCCACAAACAATCAAGGAGCCAATTTATGTATATCCGGAAGATACACTGATGCATTTAAAATTTTGTTCGGCTTCGTATCTAGTTTGTTTTCTGGGTGGTCTTCAATATATTTCAGAGTCAACATTTTTTTGTTCGATCGAAATGTAAGAGAGACTCAGTTAATAGAAATAGCTCGATTATATGATACAGAATATTATTTTGCCACACACGAAAAAAGAAAGAAAAAAAGGGGCTAATTCCTCTCCTACACACCAGAAACTTCCATAAGTGGTTAAGTGGTATTTAATTGAAAATAAATGCAAAAAATGTTCATGTTGTAATTATTTAGACGAGTTTCCAAAATGAACAAGGGAATACAAGGGAAATTACAATGAAATTGTAAGTCAAGAATAGAAATGCGTTCGTACTATAACAAAAGTTTAAAAATATTCAGACATTGGTTTAATAGTATACAGAACTTCGGACTCAGTATAGTATCCAAAATTTTTAGTGTGTTCCTGTAAATACTGTATGCTTTCTATTATACAGGAAGTAACTTATAGTAAACCTCAGCAATGTATACAAATTTGAAATTTCATAAAATATGAAATAGTTTAATATTATAAAAGCGCGCTCCAAACAACGTTTCCCCTATAGCATTACTACGTAATGGAATACTTTTGTGTAGTCCTGTAAATTAATAAAAAATATTTTTTGCACCACAGATTGTACAGAATTTATATTATACTGTGTACTTCATAGATGCCCAGATCAATTTTATTATGTTCGAAAGAGTAATATCACTAAAATGCACCTATTTTTTACTACTTTTTTTCCCACTGACCGTGATATAATGGAATAATTTTAATTGTCCCTGTAATTGAACTATACATCCGATTTTCATAAAATTTGAAATGACTCGACAAAATTATACAAAAATTATGTCATTTAAATTTCAAATGATTTGGTTGGGTAGTTTTTGCTTTGTTATATGCGGACGGACATATGGACGGACTGAACGATGACAATTGGCGCTACTTATACACAAAAATACAAACCCATCTAAAAAACGAATTTTTTAGAGCATCTAATATCATATTTATTATAAACATATCAAAAAATAAAGTTAAGGTATTTTAATATGCATCGCAATATTGATGCGCCCAAAAATAGTTATGCATGTTTTCTTTTTATATTTCTCGGTGAAAAAAATAATCTAGAAAACATGTTATTCGAATATATTTTCATTTTGTCGCTTCTCTTCATCAACTAACAATACCAGAAATTTGAGAACTTAAATACTTACTCTCAATTCTTTTAACTGGTACATTCCCATCTTCTGAATAAAGTGGTTTGCCGAAAGAGTTAAATCAAACAATGTACACAGCACTTGAATTTTAAATTTACGTCGCTTACAGAACACTTTACGTTGTAAAGTGCTTTTTCCAGGAAGAAAATATCCAGGTAAAGATTGTTCCACCACCGGTGAGAGGACATCTTGCGATATAGACTGGTTTTCCAAGCTTCTCTCCATAATCTATTTACTTGTTTATAAGCAGAAAACTAAGTAATTTTCTAGCGATCGAATTGTTTATATTATTTCAAATACTGACAACAATAATAATAATAAAAGAAATATAAATTTTCACATTACATATTCCGGTAATTATTTCAATTCAATATCACCAACACTCCTGGCGAATTAGAACTGAAGAAAAGCAAGAAAGAATGTTTGATTTTTCTTTTTTGTTCCGTGATAAATTGCAGACCAGAAAATTAAAGTGGGAAAAATTCAATACAGAAAAAGAAATAGGATGAATGAAAACTTTCAATAAAACGCTAAAAAATCAACTGAAAATTAATAATAGTAATAAAATCTCAATTACATAAGAATGATTGAATCAGTAAAAACTAGAGTATGCTATTTTGGCAGAATATACCAATTAAAAGATAGGGGTTTGGGAAGGAAATTGAATTAAAAAGGATAACAAAAACAGCAAATGTTCAAAGACCAAATTTTCCTTTAAAAGTAAAATTTACTTAACTGATTTGGAACTACTTTTTTTTAATTATTACATTACCACTAAATACAGGAAGAAAATGACTAATAAATCATATAAAATGATTCGATATAAATAAATGCTATCAAGCACACATATACACATCAATATGCTATATAGGTAGCGATGTTATAAAAACATCTAAATATATGACATTTTCCGAAATTGCTTCGAAGAAAGTATTTCCACAGAAGACTGTCGTAGGTGTTTTATCTGACAATAAAACATAAGATTGAAAAAACTGGCCAAAATATCAGAAAAAACTTCAGTATATTCGAGATAAATGCTTCCCGTACACTAAATCATAATGTAGACCCTTGGAATCATATCTTGTTCAAATATCATCTTATATACAACCGAATAATCCACGAAACAATGCAAACAAACTTCTACCAGGTAACGCAACTTTTAACTCAGTTTTGCCGCAAAGAATACAACTGTGTTTACTAAAAAAGAAGGTAAAAAAGTCAGATATCCCTCCAGATTAAAAATAACACGTGACTCAGATAAGTCAAGAAGAACACATCTACAGTAGCTAACTTGGTCACCAGTTCGTCGGGATTTTTTTTTTCGAGTCTCGCCTACAGTTGTTAATTTATTTCAAGACCCTTTATTTAAATTTGCATAGGGAACAGTTCCAGATTTTCCCACAGTTTGTTTCTGTTTTAGATTTATTTTATTTATTTATTTTTTTAATAAGAAAATAAATGCAAAATTTACTTTTTCAGAGTATCTATCACAGCTCAGCGACAAATTTGTCTGACTTTTACTGGTTTTCCATACCAGTAAAATGAAATTTAGCGTTACACCTGTTAAATCTTTCAGTATTATTATTCAATACTGCACCAACTTTGATTTTCATATTAAATTTCTGCTTCATTTTACTAATCAGAGTAAAAACGAGTTAATCTCGATCATAGTATTTAATAAAAACATATATATATATATTTATTCTGTTATACATTAGCAGCTTGACAATCGGCGTGTCAGCTGTATGAGATTTACCCATCGCTGCTGGAACAGCCGATGTACAACAGAATTATGGAAAATTGAGAGAAATCGTTACTGCAGGCTTTATTCTGGCGGATTGTTCCCAGATTTACGTGTCACCTGCTGGCCATACCCAAAAACATACACACGAAATTTGGTTCAATTTTATGCATAACTTTATTCACTTTTCGAAGGTACAATAATGAAAATGGCTCAAAAATCGCTATTTCAGCGCCCTTTTCTAGCGGAAATTTTCTAAATTCAAGGAGGGCCTGATGGTCATAGCCCAAAACATACGCGAACATTTTGCTCAATTCTATGCATAACTTCATACACTTTCCGATAATACAAAGCGAACACACAGACTATATAAACATTTTTTCGGGATCTCTATCCCCTAAAACATGCAAATACGTCGAAAATCGAAAGTCAAAAAAACGTTCGATTACCAATTTTTTTTTTCTTTTGAAACAAGAGAGATTAAAAATCTCTAAAAAATTACATAATTGCTTGATAATTCTTATACTTAGGCTAAAAATTTTGCAGATACTTTTAGCACTAGGTTCCATCCATTTTATATTTTCCATTTATATTATCCATTTTATATGAAATTTATATCAGCAAGGCCTGATTACAGCAAGTTACTTAAATTAATGAATGTTCCCAAACAAAGAAAAAAAGCCAATTGAATCAACTAAGTAACCAAACTTACCAAATTTTTCAAAAATTCAGTAAGAGTGAAGGTGGTATTGAAAGTTTCCGAGTTACAAGGAGTTATGGTTCTAAATTATTCTTGCCTTTCATCAATAATTCAACTTTTGTCAGTTGCAATACATTAATATCAACATATTTATCAAGACTATTTAATATAAGAAAATATTAATGGAAATTTTTAAAAAAGTTCAATATAAAGCACTTTTAAAACTGCTACTACTGACCACTGTCCACAAAGAAATTTCTCATTGTTATCCTAGTATCTTTTATGTTAAGCCACTGATAAAATGCACATTATTAGTTAATAATTGTGATTAAAAAAATCACCTCGAAAGCGTTATCGACGCTAGACTTCCCCCTAAAAATTTCAGTTTCACAAATTCTTAAATCGCCAAGTGAGACTTAAAATGTATGCATTGTTTCATTCCTTATATTTCATTTGCTGGTTCTAAATCTATCTTAAAGTCATCTGATCAGAGTTTATAAACAAACTGTTGTTTAACAATTAACTGTTATCAACAAACTTTCTTTTCAATTTTTTTTCATTACAGATTTTTAGATGTGCATGTAGAGTGATGTAGAATGTATGAATTAAATACATTCTATAAAGATTAATTCAAATATTAAACTCTTCTAATGATTCGGTGAATATTACAAGAAACTGAAAAGAGATATTAATTTTAAGTATTATTTTTAGTAGCGTTCATTATTTAATGTCATTCATCTAAAATGTCGCAAATCATTAATGTCGAACTGACAAACGTCAACCAAATTAATGGCAGCAAAAAATTTAAGATTTCTGAACGAGATCTCGTGGGACATATTTAGAAATGCGGTCTGAAATATATCCCACGGGATAAAAGGAAAATATAAGAGTTGATTCGAGTGCATATTCAAAAACTTCAGAAATATATTTGTTTCTAGAAATGTGAGATTTTCTATTATAAATCATGATAAAATTATAGCTGTTGAATAACAGTTTGACAGCTAAAATTTTATTTATTTATTTATTTTTTGGTGTACTAAAGTTTTTCTGAAATCAAACACTCCGACAAATTTATTTGAGCCGATGCAAAATAATAACAGTTAAACGTTTTCGAATTAACAGAATAATATTCCATTATAATCCCTCCAAAAGAGAGAGAGAGAGAGAAAAAAGAATAAAATTATTTTTGGAATGTAAAGTTACGAGATTAATCGGCAATTTTGTCATTCTTTCGTTTGCATATACTAATATGGTCTTACAGGCAAAAAAATTATCCAATTTTCAAGAGAACAATAACTTGAAATAAAAACGTCAATTACTCTATAATAATATCACGAAAGGTGTTGGTGCATTTAAAAATCTTTCTGCTTGCTAGTCACGATTTTTCTATCGATAATTTTGACACGCGAACTGGTCACTATGATTCACCACAAAGAAATACTATAACTTTTTGAGGAATATTTGTGTAAATAATTAATTAGACAACAAAAGATTTTCATGGTCTTCATCCATTCGGCATTTAAAGTTTACCATTGAAAATCTCTTTGCGTCTCAAGTTCACTTCCTCCAAATCAAACAAAAAAATAAATAAATGAATAAATAAAACTCCACTCGGATATGGAATAAGAAATCATCACCCTATTTACCATTGAAAAGATTAAGGGAAAAGAATAACGAGTATGTATTGATATCAATGTCAGTTTCTTCGCCAAATCAGACGCCAAGTTAAACCTCTTATTGTTTCTCGCTGATTTTGCAGTAACAAATAATATGAATTCTCGCTATATTGTCGTTTTTGGAAAAAAGTATGATATATCCGAATGCGCTTTATAACCGAGGGAAATAAAAGATAACCTATAACTCAATGACTTTACATGTCTCTAAAATTTTAGTTTATATGCATATTACAATTTTCTTGATAAAATGATAAGGTAGATAAATTATGCATCTTTATAGCATTTACATTTGTAATTTACAAATAAAATTAAAATATAATATCTAATTACAACTTATTTCTAGGCGTATATACGATTTAAAAAAAAAAAAAAAAAAAAAAAAAAAAAAAATTACTAGGCAGATTGTTTCTATAAAGTCCTCTTTGCAAGCATTCTTTGTTTAAAACGCTGCACTATTATTATTACCAGGGCTGTCCAACGCGGCGCCCGCGGGCGCCATGGCGCCCTTTCTGAAGGTTTCTTGCTATTATACTTTTTAGAAGTAAAATTCCATTATACAGAATTTTTCCTTTAAAGTCATTCTTATTTCCATTAGAGATGTTTTCAAAGTCTGCGAAAACATATTATAAACCAGAAACATATTTTCACGATTTCTAGTTATTGTTTATAAAGTGTAATAAAGATGTTTAAATTTGGTAATAACTGGAAATAACTATTTTTAAGATTAAGAAGTAACAGAAAAATAACCCTTTTTTACTTCTCCCGGTCCGCTCCTTTGAAGACACATGTGTTTGGGCATGAAATTTCAGCTCTTTATTATTATTATTATTTTGTTGTTGTCTCACTCTCCTGGCTTTTTTATACGAGGTATAAAAGAGCTTAATTTTTCCTTCTTGACTTTTGAAGTTTTTACTTTTTCTTTTCAATTTCCTTAGAAAAATTAATAAAACAAGGCAAAATGGTTTCCATCTACGAAAGCACTTCCAGACTTTCTCTCTGGAATCAGCCATATCAATTGATCACTATCAAGCTTGTTTTTCTTTTTGTAATTCTTTTAAAGCTAAATTCACACCTTCAAGATAAGTCAAAATGTATTTTAGCATCCTAAAAGAAATTTAGCAATGTCTTTGATCTTCATGTTTATTTAATTTTACTTTTTATTACTGTTTTTATTATAGACATGCTTAAAATTTTGGTACCTTACCCTACAAATATTTTAACAGAACTTACGTAGAAAAATGTATAATTTGAAAATTTAATACATGTAACTTCATAAACTTAGGTGCCTTTTATCTACTACCTTAAGATTCATCCCCACATCGTTAAGATGTGCATATATACTAATACTATGCAATAATATTGCCGCATGTTTTGAGTCACATGAAAAATGGCGCCCTTCATTGAATACCAAGAGCTGAGGTGCGCCCCTGTTTACCAAAAGGTTGGACAGCCCTGATTATTACTATTGTAGAACTTTAAGAAGATGAGATTCACCTGATATTTGCGACGAGCAATTCTTCGGCTATTTATTTTTCTTGTTTCAAGCAATTTTCTAAAGGAGAATAAAATTTTCCTTGAATATTTTCTTTTGAATTCACAATTTCAGGTACCTTTCCTGAACTGAACTACACATGTGTAACATTTTTCCTTTACGGAGAAGAAAGAAAGCCGACGTTAAAAAAGAAAAAGAGGAGGAGGAAAAATTACATTTAATAATAAAGTTTAGTTATTCACCTTTCTGACGTAACTTCGCTATTATACTTCAAACAGAACGCGGAATTTTAATACAAAATGACTGAAGAGGGAAAAAAAAGCAAGTTTAAAAAGTTATAAAATGAATTAAATAAATTCAAAATAAATCAACTTAAAAAATGAAAAGAAAGAAAATCAATCTATATTTTAATGCAATTATGAAACAAAATCGTTGATAATATTTTAAGCCCGAAATATGTTAAATTCGTTGGAACCAAAAGTTATAAGACCGGGAGGTGGCAGCACAGACAATCACCTTATCGAAATCACGGATGAGAATCTAGGATTAGTTGAATCTCGCATATTAAAACGCAATCAGTCAGCCAAGTCACATCTTGATGGAAAACACATAAAAACCCAATTTTAGTAGTTGACCCATAGGTTTCCCATTATATTTTCCTGCTTCCAATTCACCATGTTTCCATAATTTTAGATGAAGAGAATCACAATGGTAAACCTATAAAACAAACGCTAAAATCGTTTTTAGGTGTTTTCCACTAAGCTATGACATGGCAGATCGACTGCGTTTTAATATGCGATTCAAGATTTAACTAATTCTAGATTTTCATCCGCAAACTCGATGAGGTGATTGTCTGTGTTGCCTCCTCCTATTCTATTATTGGTTATTACGCAGGAAAGAAGTTAGATTCAATTAACCCTTTGCGGGACAAGGCATATTCATTGCTTAAGGGTGTATTCGAAAAAACGCTTTTCCACCCTCAGCAGCTCGAAATTTTCCGATGCAATTTCAGACATATTTTTAAAAGTAGAAACATGAAACTTGCTGAGGGGATTCTTGAAGGGACGTGTGAGGTGCCGTGTGACATCTTTTTACGCTCAATTCATTAGAAATTGATTTACAAGCAATTAACTTCTCAGTATGACCCTTTTTTTTTCGTTCCCAGATTTCCCAATTCGAAAAAATCGGTTCAAATTGGAGTTTTTGATTGCTTTTTTTTTCAATATTTTGTGCACTTATCAAAGAATCGACCTTCACGGCACTTTGTGCACTTTCTAAATAAGAGAATCTGCGTGTTTGATGTGTTTGAGAGTAAAAGTGAATTAAAAAATAAATCGGAAAACAAGCAGTTTGAATCGAAATACACCCTTTAGAATTGAAATAAATGACTAACACCGGAATTTGAAAACAACTTTATTTGTAAATAAGAAAACGCTATATTTCGCGAATTCAATAAACCGTAATTTTTTTAAACAAAATTCTGGTGCGAATGTGGTGTTTGAGAATTAAAACTAAGTGGTATATTTAGAAACCAGCGCCCTGCAAAGGGTTAAAAAAAATAGCCTTAAATAAACTAAATGCATAAATTATTGATAATTTTAGTTATTTGCTCCTACAACATGCATTAGGGATAAATGAGTAGATTGGTTGGTAAATATATATAAATATATATATATATATCTGAGAGTTAAATTGTATCAATTGCTTCACAACTTATTAAAAGGCATTTTGCTCCTTCAAAGAATATCCCCCCCCCCTCTCCCCACAACCACCAAGAAAGTTCTAAAATATTGGATTGCCCACAATAACAACCAATGAAAACGAAAACAATATTAAAAAAAACAAAACCTTCTAATGAAGAGATGTTAAAAACAGATAATAATATATATAATATAAGATGAACTTCAACCATTAACATTTGGCGACTAATCGCCAAAATCAGCGGCAGGCACCCAAATGACTGACATACGTGACCCTGCCTTGGCCCAATTGCCCGTCGGTGCAATAGCAATAGGGACAAGCATTCTGTCCACTCCATACATGGTAGAAGGCGATTTTTTTTTCTTTCCTCCAGTTGTAACTTGTTCTGTTTTTCTTTTAAATATTGAAGGCTCAAAGATTTGTTTGTTTACTTTCTAGCGGTTTTTGAAAACAAGAAAGTGTTTTAACTGTGACCATTGACAGTAGAAACAAAAAGTCTTTGATAAATACAGAATAGATGCGCAATGCAGTGGTTTCATTTTTTAATATAAAAAATAGTAGGCTCTTTCAATACAAAAGACAATGAGTTATTGTGAAAGAGAAGAGGGATAAGAAATGGAGAAAAATATTTGATAATTAATGTAAAATGAAAGTGTGTCGAGTTTTCGAATTTTACTAAACTTATTACAAATGTAATTTCATTGGGTTTTCCTTATTATTTATCTGATGGAAGCCGCAATAAAAAGAGTTTAAGGAAATGTTAGACGAAGCTGTTCGAAATGAAAAAACAAAACTATACACTGATAGTCTTAGCTATAAATACAATTATTTTGATTCATAGATAGTGTTTAAAAGGGAAAAATTGAAGTGAGTTTATTAAAACATGGCGAGTTGAAAAGAACCGTCATATTAAATTTATTTTGAATATATTTAATTCATTTTATAACTTTTTAAATTTGCTTTTTGTCCCTCTTAAGTCATTTTAAATACTAGATAAATAATACTTTAGATAAATAAATAATAGACAAATACAACTTTTTATGCATTATATTTATAACGACAACAAATATTTCGTTAATTTAATAAAATGCAGCTTTTATTCGGGGAAAAAAAAAAAAAAAAAAGAGAGAGAGAGAGAGAGATAAAACAACAGCAAAAAATATTGTTAAATTATCTAAAACATTACATTATCAATCATAAAATTTTATAACAAAAGAAAATATATTATTTAATTAAAAAAAAAAATAAACATAAGCTTTTTAACGCTATGGAAGTCTGCGGAAGACAAATAAAAAAGCGCATATTAATAACACAGAAACCAAATTTTTCAACAAAATTATTGGCTTGTAAGAACTTGTAATCTAATTAAACAACAACATAAAAAAGGGAATAATGCATAAAGATTATAGCTTTAATAAAATAAGATAAAACTGATTTATTGTTAATGTTAGAACCATCCAAGACAATGCGCCTAAAAAAAAATAAATGATATAAAATAAAAAACAGTAGCAGTAACAAGAATGAAAGAATTGAGACGATTCAGAGAGGCCACGAGTCTTGCCAACAACTTTTGTCATTCACTCATAATATAAACTGCTTATAAAAAAAAAAAAAAAGTCAGTTCCATACGCCGGCAGGTGAAAGATCGCATGCATCTTTCAACAGAAGTTAGGCAGTAAAAAAAAAAGTAACGGATGTGCCAAAGGTGTGTGTATGTAAGTTAGAAGTAGAGTGAAAGTGAAGCACAGCACATGTGGCAAAGCGGCAGGCTGGAGTCACGTGCAGCCCGAGATCAACTCGAGGGGCGACTAGTAGTAACATCTGCCATCGCCAGTTATGTTAGGGCGCACATGAGGTGCGGGACACATTCTACGAAATGCAGGATCTCTGTTTTCAGAGATTGTGTAATTGGCAGTAAATTAACTTGCTGAGTTTGAGATTAAATTAGTATTAACAAAATGTACAGTATTGTAGAATCTCTCTAACATAAAATGGTCAACAAAAACAGTCTTCTCTTTAAACTTTCACAGGTACAAGAAAAAGATTGACGACCAATGCAATTTTAGGGGTAAGATGCGGAGTGGCCAAAATATTTGGGACACTAAGTATTTTTATTATTATTATTATTATTTGGATTTTTAAAAGGTCTCAATGATCAATCAAAATATTCGGCATAGAAGTATTTTTAATTACATTCCACTGAAAATTTATATTATTGCAATTTCTGAAAAATTGAGGTGAAGAAAGAGTAAAAAAAAATCTGCTTAATGAACTAATGATAGGAAATCTACTTAAATTATGCTAATTCTCTAAATTACTCATTTAATTTTTCTAATTCATTATTATTATTTACCAATAATAGTTTAGGAATGTACAATTTATTGTAAATACCACCGAATAAGACTTTGGAATTGATGCTAAAAATTATTACTCTTCATTACATACACGAAAAAAGGGGCTAGTTCCCTCAAAAATTTCATATTCTTGTGTTATTATAGTAGTTTAATTGTGTCAAGGCTGCTAAATTTTAAATAAACTGCAATATAACAAATTTAATTATTATTATTGTTTTGTATTTATAGTATTTCTAAAACTATTTCTTTATCCAAAATTTTGAACTTTTAATACAAATTTAGAAATT
Source organism: Maratus speculifer (assembly GCA_964019185.1). Taxonomy (NCBI): domain Eukaryota; kingdom Metazoa; phylum Arthropoda; class Arachnida; order Araneae; family Salticidae; genus Maratus; species Maratus speculifer. The sequence goes on along the minus strand of OZ025294.1, from coordinate 292,490,051 downwards.
ATATATTTTAATTTGTATAGATATAAACCTAAAGTAAGTTTAATCTGCATTAATTTTTGACATATTTCTTTCACCTTTTTTAGGTAGATTTCGTATGAAATACTACCTATTGCATTGTCTCCCATGTTGGAATTTCTGAAAAATTTTTGCGGATCTACACGAATCATGACTCCTAGACCCCAAAACTACCATCAGTAAAAAAGTTTATATATATATATATATATATATATATATATATATATATATATATATATATATATATATATATATATATATCTATCTATCTATCTATCGGTGTATATCACTTTCTTCTAGACACGATAACTTCCATAATTATGCTCAGATCTTCTTCAAACTTTTACATAAAATCAAGGGGCATAAAATCTCGGTTAAGTTCGTTAATGGGCAAAATCGGACCAAGGGGGTGGAAGTTAGGAGGGTTTTTGTGAAAACAGAAAAAACGCGATAACTTTTTAATTAAAATAGATATCGAATCAGTTTAAAGTTTATATTACTTCTAAAAAATGAGGAAAAAATGTATGCGTGACAGATTTTTGATAAAGTTAAAAATGGGCTCAAGGGGCGAAAAAAACATGGTTTTTGGGAGAAAAAAATTCATAACTTCGTCAATTCTCAAGATATCAAATCCAACTAAATTTTATATAAATGTACTCAATATTATCTAAAACTTTCGCATTTACAAGTTTTTGATAGGACCAATTTTTACCGATGAAAAAAATTAAAAACGAAAAGAAAAAGGGAGGAAAAAGAAAAAACCCATAACTTACTCAATTCTTAAGCAATTAAATCTAATTAAATTTATTTTACATCTTCACAATAATATCTACAACTTTTATATTGACAAGTTTTTCATAGAACCAATTCGTATAGCAAAAATAAATTAAACAAAAATAGGAGTTGGAGAAAAAACCTCAAATCCAAACTGCTTACATTCTGACTCATTTTAAAATTCATTTTTGATTTTAAACGCATCCAAATGACAGATCCTCTTATTTAGCAATTATATAATGCGACGTATTGGCCAATTTTTTGATAAAGGCAGAATATATTTTTTAAAAAGCTGCCAAAAAAGGTATTTTGAACAGATTTCCCGAAGTTTTCATCATTAAAAAATTCATTAAGTATAACAAATTGCATTTTTTATGAGTCATTTTTAAATTCATTTTTATTCTCAAACCCATCCAATTTACAGGTCCTATTATTTACGAACTATATAACTTGACGTATTGGCCAGTTTTTTGATAAAGGCAGAATATATTTTTTTAAAGGCTGCCAAAAAGGGTATTTTGAACAGAATTTCATTAAGTTATCGTGATTAAAATTTGAGGAAATTTAAGAAATTGCGTTTTTACCGAGTCATTTTTAAATCTTTTTTTGTTCTCAAACGCATCCAATTTACAGGTTCTCTTATTTAGGAACTATATAATGTGACGGAGTGGCCAGTTTTTTGATAAAGGCAGAATATATTTCAAAAAAGGCTGCCAAAATGGGCACTACGCACAAAATTTCCCAAAGCGATCATGATTAATGAACTGTGGGTATTCAAATAACAAATTGGTTATTTTATGACTCATTTTTAAATCCAATTTTGCTCAGAAACGCATTCAATTGACAGTTTTTGTTACTTAGGAACTATATAATGTGCGTATTCGTCGATTTTTTTTTATAAAGGGTGAATATATATATTTTAAAAGCTGTCAAAGTAAACACTTCACAAAAAAATTTCCCAAAGCGATCATGATAAAAGAATTGAAGTTGTATTCAAATAACAAATTGTTTATTTTATGACTCATTTTTAAATTCAATTTTGCTCTCAAACGCATTCAATTGACAGTTATTTGTTATTTAGGTACAGTGTATTGTGCCGTATTGGTCAGATTTTTGATAAAGGCTAAATATATATTTAAAAAAAATCTGTCAAAGTGGGCACTTCGCACAAAATTTCTCAAAGCGATCTTGATTAAAGAGAATTGTGGATGTATTAAAATAATAAATTGGTTATTTTATGACTCATTTTAAAATTCAATTTTGCTGTCAAACGAATTTAATAAACAGTTTTTTTGTTATTTAGGAACTATATAATGAGCATATTGGTCAAGTTTTTAAATAAAGTAAGAATATAATTCAAAATATATTGCCAAAATGGGCATTTGAGTAAAGATGGGCAATTTTTTTTTTTTTTTTTTTTTTTTGAGATGAAAACTTCGAAATCTACCTCCGCCTATAGGCCATGCCGAAAGGGATTTTTTATTTTTGTAGATACATTTTTACGTACCAAATAAACAGCTTTTATAAATTATTGAATATATACTATGCTTTTTCTAAATTACTTTGTTTTCAAGTATGCTTAAAAAATTAAATTCTGACAATTACTGGGCATCAGTAGTGGTCGCTTATATACATCATGTACAGGGAGTTCTAATATACATAGTGAGGAGACTATCTTAAAATAGACCCTAAGATTATGTTTTGAAATTCTGTATTACATAGCTTCCAGATAAAATCTATTTTTTCTAGATAAGCCCGCACGAAGAGATTAAATCGCAGAATTATCAAAGTTGAAAGAAAATTTGAGAATGAGATAATATCTGAAGAGATTTTAAAGAATGTTCAAGTGTGAATTCGACCCAGAGAAAGAAAATTAGAGACAGTTGTATTCCGATGCAATAGACTCTATTCAACGATCCCGATGTTCCCACAATGCTGTTCAGAGATTTTACTATATTTGAATACTAAAAAATATAGATTTGTCCATTTTTATGTATAAAACATAAAATTAGTATAAGAGATATAATAGTATATTACTTTTCATTAGTTGTAATAAAACATGATTTACTTTCCTTTAATTTCGAATTGAATTATTTCGGGTGCGAGTTGAAAGATGTCAGGTTCGGTTGCCGAAAATTGTTTTGTCGAGCTTTTGCGGAGTTGCGGTTCATTTTTGTCGGGTTCGGTTGAATCAGGTCACGGGTTGACTTCAAACGGAATTATCGCAGAATTCTTGATCAGTGTACACAAAAACAAACTCGACTGAATGTGAATAATCATTACTTCATTAGGATAGTTTTCTTGCTGTAATGAGTTAAAGGGAATTCCCCCTCCCTCACTTAACGGGGGGGGGGGGGGGGTATAGGGCAAAATTGGGAAATTTCTTTAGCGGCCACTATTTTTAAACTAGTGGCCACTTTTTCATTTAAAATTACTAAACAGTTAAAATTTCTGTAATTATTAATGTATGACTAAATAGCACAAATAAATATGTTAATATAAATATATTGGAACCTAAAAAAAGTAGAATTGTTGATGAAATATAAGTAAATTGTATTCTCACCTTGTAAAAAAGTGGCCACAAGATGGCCGCTCATAGACAATTTTTCACTGGCCACTTTTTCTCATTTACTGGCCCTGTGGCCGGTGGCTAGTGCTAATTTTGCCCTTTAGGGGGGGGGGAGTTTTCACAAAATCTTATGAATCAACAATATAGAAGATACAACCAAGATTCGATACAGAGTTTTTTCTTGAGGATCATTTTGTGAAAATAAAAATTATTTTTATATTTTAGTGAAATTTGACATTTTGTAATGAAAAATGAAATTTAACTGCTCAAATATAAATAACTTCTTTAAATCCTTTTGCTAAAGCTTTCTTTACTGGTAAAGATGTTTTCTTTCAAATTATAAGTTTTACATCTAAAATAAAAATAATTAATGAAGAATAATATTTTTAAAGAATAGAACTTTGTGAGGGGTACATTTTATTAAGAGGAAATTTGTGAAGGGGCCTGTTCAAAAAGAAATTTATTAAATGGTCCTAAATAGCCCCCAAATTTTGATTGGATGGACATAAGATAACCTACAGTTGAAAACTGCTATGATGAAATTTATGCAGATTTAAAAAATAATTCATAACTGCAGATCATTTTCATACTAACATTTTCTTAAATTTCTTTCCATATTTCTTCTTATTATTCTCTGAGAAATTTAAATCTAGTCAACTAAGGGAAGTTTAATGCAGAATAAAACTTGAGGCCATGTTTACACAGTGAGTATTGGCAGTGTTGCAAAATATGGCTAACAAATAAAAATATAAAGTTTTATGTATGTTTAAGACTAAAAAGGTGCCCAGTAAGAAAATTCATTTGCCAGTGATGAGTAGAATGCTGTAACAGTTCTCCGTACAGGATATCAAGGCTACCGAACTAATAATTAACTAGATTTGATAACTGATAATTTAGAATTTTTTCATTCGAATTGTTCTTAATCTTTATTATTAATTATTATTATTACTATTATTAAATATCCTATGAGCAGAGGTCCTGGGGAGAACAATTTCGAGATAATAATAATAAATAATGTGTGTTACATTATTTTGCAAAGACCTAAAAAGTATTTAGTGAAGAACTTAATTTTATCCCTCTTTATAAGAAACAATTATAAGTTGAGTCATACGACAACAGGTACATTAAGACACTCAAAGTAGTAAATAAACATAGCATAAATATCTTCACACACTTTATTCTATGTGCCAAATTTTCAACTACTGACTGAGGAATCATGGATTTAACAAAGTTGGAGATATTGTTTCTTCCAGCCCCCAACGAAAGGGTATTTCTCCCTTCCCATTTCCGCTTTCAACTTCCGGTAGATAAAGGTTGTTTTGATTTATTTACCTCTCAAAAATGAAATACAGATACATTTAACAAGCATGGAAGTTAACTCCACCTGATAAAATTACTACTCCTGTCTTCTTTAAAGCCTAACAAATACGGAATCAATTAAAATTATTTACAACATATGTTATGTAGAAAAGAATTACGAACTTAGGGAAAATCAGTGTAGAGTAAGTAATACTTCATAAAAATCAAATATGACCAAATGTGGCAACTTGTATCTTGTATCTGTGGCAGTTTACAGTTGTATGTATACACATTACGAGAAAAATTCTTAGTTTTATTTTATTATTGTTATTTTTTAAATAACATATTAGAATAAATTTCCCAACTTTGAATGCTTTATTTACACAATTTAACCTTTTTCAAGTAAATTAATTAAAAGAAATTCGTTGAAAATAAATCATTTTAATATATTATTAAAATTGAATTTCATTGTTTTTCTATTTTATAGATTGACTGAAGTACGTATCATGCAGATAAATTGTTGTCAAATGAAACATACCCGCTTAAAGCTAATAAATGTTTATCAGCAAGGGAAAAAAAAAATAATAATAAAAAATAAATAAATAAATAAAAATTGCTGTCAACTTATATTTTTATTCAATTCTATAAGATTAAATGAGTATATAATTATGCATTTGTAAACACTTTTTTCTTTTCCAACAATTCAAGCCTAAAATTTTTAAAAAGTTTAAACAACTGAAATGCAGTGAATTTCTGAAAACATTTTATATTCCCCCCCCCCTCCCTTTAACCATAAAAAATTTTAGTGACATAAACTACATAATTTGATTAAAATTAAAAAATAAATAAATAAAAAATAAAGAATGCTTAAATAGTCAGGGATTTATTTTCATAAAACAAACAATTATTTAATGTTTTACTCTTTAAAATATTAACTGTTGCATACAGATATACAACCTCTCATAAACAATAATAATATAAAACAAAAAATACAATAATATAAAATTCTAATGAAAAAACTTTTTGTAGTACAATATAAAAAAATCTCTAAAAATTGATATTAATAATAATTATTATTGTTATTTATTGCAGCACACCAGTACTCAGTAGCATAAAACTTTAAAATCCAAAAAATCATCAAATAATATTTTATTTTCAACCAATGGCATTTAATACCATTACTTCATTTTGATCACAAGATGTAAACATATTTAACAAACATACTGGAAACTGGAAATTAATAAAAAATAAAATTTATCTCAGAAAAATCCATTTGTAAAGTAAAAATATGGATTCTTCAACATGAAATAGGAAAATACAGAGTAATGTTATATATTTAAGAGGCCACTTTAGTCAAGCAAAAAGATCCGTTTGCAAATCCTATGGAAGAAATGTATAAAAATATCTCAGTTACATTCCAATATTTATAAACGATTTTTTTTTTTTTTTTTTTTTTTTTAATGAAGTTGCTTTTACTTTCAAAACTGTTCTGAAAATGAAAGCATTTTCATTAAAAATATCTGCAAACGAAATAGAAAAAGTAAGAAACGTTCTTTGCACCGATCAATCTCAGCAATTCAATGCAAAAATCAGCTATTACTGAAATGCAACCGAGATATCTTTATAAATTTCTTCTATAGGATTAGCATTAGCGAACGGTTTTTTCGCTTGACTGAAGTAGCCTCTTAATGATTCTGTAGCATGAAGCAAAGAATGCAGACTTTCCAAATTTAAAAATTTTAAAAAGTAGGAGATTCTTTCTTAGAAGAAATTTTTACTGACATATTTATATTTTCATTTCAATTTTTAACATTGTATGATGATATAATGCAATTAAAGTGAATTTCAATAATTTAAGCATTAAACAGAAATGTATATCTAATAGAACAGGTGGCGTTAACAGTAGATTTTATAATATAAAAATAAAAATTGAAAATTTGTTCATTGCAACTGTCACTAAGATTTTAAAGCCATCATTTATAACAGATCTGACAGTATATAACTAATAAAATCACAGTTGAGAAAAAAAAAATCGTGTGTTTAAATTTATTATCGGTCAATGGTTGGCATATGAGAATAAAATGGCAAAACATTAAAAACATGGTAATTTTGAAAAAGCAATAAATAGCTAATAAATTACAAAATTTTACTTGGAATATTAATATCGAAATGAGATAATACTTAGATTTAAATTATTAAAAATAATATATAATAGAATGCTACGCTATATGTAAGATATATACAGGACATATGTCAGCAAATATTTATTTAAAAAAATAAATAAATTCCAGCACTTAGTTACGTTATATTTATTAAGGCAGTTTTAAGCAATTCATATCTAATCTAACAAAATAATGTGTATAAATATTAATCATTTAATTTAATAAGTACTAATTGAGATTTTTATTAATTGAGGGAAAGTCGACCAATATATTCAGAACTGACAAACTTGCAAAACATTATGATAAATGATTCTTATAAATAAATAAATTAAAAATATATATATATACAGGGAAATTATACCAAATAGTGTATACCACAAACACTCATACGCATTCCTGATTGCATATATGCGGAATTTCTGTATTTAATACATTTCATGTTTAGCTTTAGGAAATACAGTATCTCACATAAATTCGTCTAGTAAAGCTTATGTTTACCAAGAAAATAAGATACCCTTTGTAATTTTGGAATTCTAAAAGAATGCAAAGGAATATCATTTATCAGAGGCGTGGATTTCAAAATTACACTAACATATCTCTTAGTTTTAGAATACATGCAAAAACTTCTTTGCAACACGGATCCAGTGGCATTAAACATGTAGTAAGCAGTTTTTGTAAAAACAACTCCACTTCTCCAGGATTTGGCGACAGTGTACTGCAAAAAATTCCAAGATTGAAAACAAGACTCAACAGTGATACTGTAACAATTTTCTATCAAATAACAAGTTGCTATCCAAGTAGTTTTCGTTTCTTTGCAACTAGTAAGCCACAACCGAGGCAAATAAGTTTTCGATAATAACCAATATTCAGAAGTAAAAAGAGTGCTGTGTTTCCATGCGGCACCAGAAGTACAGATAAATAAACACCAAGTATGTTTCGTAAAAGCTCGCCCATATGGCCATAATACCGATATGGTGATGACTGAATATTGCCAAAGATGCGGGGTTGAATCATGAGTTAATTTCCATAATTTTAAGCAAAATCTCTTCCAAGTATTCCAACCACAAGGGGTATATTCTACAATTAAATTCCATAATACTGAGGCTGAATGTTCTATTAGTATCCATAATTCTGGGGCAAGCAGGCAAATTTTACTCCACATAGAACCAACATTAGATTTAAATGTAAACCATGCTTCTGGTATACATACTAACGCACACTGCATAATTCTAATATTACTATTAGAAATGCAGTTGCGTGTATGGTACCCTAAAAAGCACATTTTAGATGAAATGATATAACTAATTTTTGCAGAAATGTGTAAAACAAGTATGAAGAAATTTTTTTGATGTTTATTAATTTTTGGTACCCCAGTCTTTATCAAGTTCATAGATGCAGCATAGGCTAAGAAAAATATGGAAAAAATAGCATTTGCAAACAACTTTGAAAAATTCTTGGTATATGCTATCGACTTTTGCCCCAAACCATCAAGTTTATTTGCAGTAATTTTAATTCCTTTTATAAGATTACTTGAAACACGATGAAAAAGTTTAACAGTATATTTACCTAAAGATGCAGCTCTGTTTACATCAGATAACTTAGAAGTAGGGAAAAATGTATCAACTTCGCAAATGAAGTCGTTGTAAACTGTGACCACTTCTTGCTCTGCGAGCACAAAAGAAGTTTGCAAAATTCTGTGAGCTCTTTTAATATCTTTAAGCATTCTAGATTTAGCACTGAGAGATTTATTTGTTACTTCAGCAGTAGCACAAGCTGTTGTAATTACAACTTCGTGAACAGCTTTGCATATCACAGGTATATTACTGAGTACTATTACAGCAGCATTCTTTATTTCGTATGATGCTAAACATGACACTGTAATAATTTCGATACAAGCTTTGTTTCCATCAGAAAATAAAATGATAAATCCTTCTTGTATTTCAGGTCGAATTTTTAATACAAATTTTAACACTGCGGGTGAAATTATAACAACAGAATTTTTTGAAGATTTGAGAAGCTCGTGGATTGCAAAAAGAGTGGGCGGCATAACTTTTTGTATGGAATAATAAAATGATGGTGTAACACGCTTAACCGCAAGACATGATTTCCCAACAACTTCTTTAGAGGCGTAAAATAACGACGAATTAATTTCGTGAGTGCAAGCTATCAAGGTAGGTGAAATCACGTAAATCACATTCAATAATGTATCACATACAGCACGACTGATGAGTACCATATACGGCTGAATCTTTAAAATCACTTCACAAACATCTTTAAGAATGTTTATGGCAATTTTCGAAAGACGACAAAAATGTTGTCTTTTGTTTTCAAATAAAGTAAGGATGCGACAAAAAATGATTTTACAAATGTATATGCACTGTTCTAAGATGTACGTTAAAGTCGTAGCAAAAAAGATGACAGTATTTGACGAGAAGTTAATAACATGAGGTAAAACTGCTTGCAAAATGTCATAAGTGTAACACATGGAATCGTACAAAATGTGACAAGTGCGACAGCAAAATGGCTTGATATAGTGGATATTCTCAAAAAGGAAAGATTGAGTAGCTTTATACAAATTTAAAATTCTTTCCCAATTTTCCTCTACAAATTTCCTTAAATAGGAAATGGTTTCTTTAACAATAATGGGTATAGTATCTTTTATAAATGGAATGCTATTTTGGACCAGCCGCTTAAAAGCATCAAACAATTTTACACAATATTTCAATACATGTGGCTTCAATACATGAAATAAACGTAAGCATATTTCTCCAATATATTTGTAAGTATCAGTTGCTCGTAAATGAAACGGACATAATTTCAAAAACAAATATAACTTCTTCAACCAATAATACAATGCTGATTCTGAGTAATCATTCAGAAAGCGATAAAGGATTAGAACTAAATTTTTCATGCATTGTACCCCGAGGAAAATAGTTTTATGCGTGTTTTCTGTAGCAGTTATGGTGTATTTTATAAAAGAAGAAATCAAAACTGGAAAATTATCAGCTACGTAAGTAAAAAATCTATAATTTTGTTGATACAAATGCTGAAATAATGTTGTAAAGTTCTCATAAAGAAATTCTGCAGCAGATTGTAACACATGGAGGATTAACTTCAACAAATAAAGCAGCAGTTTTTCAGAGTTTGGTATTGAATCTTTGATAAAGCTAACATAAACTGTGGAATATAACTTTTTAACACCATTATGAAGAATTATCGTTGTATGATAAACGCCGTTCAACAAATTCTCAAAATCATGTTCACGAAAATATTTTACACAAGATGAAACTTTTTCATTCTTCAAAAAGTTTGCTAATTTAGGATTCGCTTTAGAAATCAAGGATAAGATATATGGAGCTGAAGCACACAGGATTTTCACAGACTGTTCACCAGAAGATTCCACAACGATGCAACAGATCCTAACATTTTCTATTAATATAGTCTTTAATATTGGATTCGACTTGAAAATATTGGATTTGTGGATCAATCGTACAATGCTTTTTTCTGTATTAGTTTTTATTCTGCCTTTGAAGATTGGAATAAATGCAAAATATGATCGATAGGATGGTTTAGGTTCAATTTCACCCATTACTTCGCTTCTGACTGTCATTTTCGGGAAAGCTAAACTATGGATCAGTTAAAAAAAATAACTTGAAATGCTACAGCATTTTTTTCGCATTTTCTCACTTGAAAATTCATGCCATAATAGTAAAAAAACAGTTTTTTAGCATTTTTTATGATATGCTCTAAGTATATCTTCAAGCAGACTGAACTCGGCGAATAATTGGTTGCTAACATATGATTCTATACAATAAAAACATTTGAAATTCCTTTAATACCAGTCGATAAGTTCTGAAGAGGAGAGGAACATCCCTTCAACTACCACTGTTTCACAAATGACAAAATTATTTTGCAACATTCAGGAAAACACACCATATAATTATGACGTGCAAAAAATCCATTGAACACGAAAACAATGAAAGCGGATCCAATGGCTCATTGCCGTAAAGAACAATCGTATACTGGATGTTTAAACTCCATACATTATCAAAAAACTGTCAGACTTGCATCATTTATTTACAAACGAAAATTTCAAAGTCCATATAGATAAATCAAAAGTACGCCTATATCAATATCGATCATCTGTTTCATTCAGACATTTTAATCTGTTCTATTATTTTCTACGCAGTAGGAATCGCTAAAATTAGATTAACTAAGATTAAATTTAGCAGCCAGTATCAAAAATGCGTAAGAGCTATATGGTACAAATTTCAAGGGTAAACACGTTCTTTCCAAATGCCTGCGGTATGAAAGATCATTTTTTATCGAATGAACATTTGTAAGAGGATTTCTTAGAGGAGGAAAATGAAATCAAAATGTCAATTGGCGCTGCATACATTTATCTAAATTTTGATGCGTGAAGAAAAGGAATAACTTAGGTTCAAGGTTTAAGAAACAATGAATATTTTTTCTTCAAAATGCTATTAACCTTGTGATGATAACAGGGATAATGTTTCACCCCAGCACCAGTTGTTTAATTAAAACCATAGTCATGTTACTAGCGAAATATTAAAAGTTCATTTTTTTTTTTTTTAATTTGCAAGTTTTTTGGGGATATTTATTTTACTTATTCTTTTAAATGAAACTTAGGCTCATTAACTAAGAAATTTGAAATTTATAAAAAATGAATTTATAATAATGCAAATTAAGATTTTACAATGCTAGAAATACGCGATAAAACTTTTTTTTCTTTTATCAATGGCAGTGTTTTTTAATGCAAGTTTACCAATAGATTAGATTACTGATAGAGAAAACTCGATTTTTTAAATTTTGGATTAAGGCGAGTTTTGAAACTGATGTCCTCATATCATGACATATATTATTAAAAGGAAGCCAGGTGTGAACAAGTTAATATCTTTATAAAGTCTTTTTTTAAGAAGTCAAGCGCGACGAAGTTTTTTCTCGAAATATTTAGCTCGCCTGCAAATGAAATTTTGGGTTTCAACCTTATACTTTAAAAATTCCAGTTCTCTCTCCATCATCCTATTTTAGATTGAAATTTGTTAAAATACATAACAATCAACATTGCATTAAAATAAGCATTCCATGACATTGATTATCATTCATAACATTAATCTAAAAGCATATCACAACTACCTATTTATAAGAAATATAATGAATGACAAACCATTTAAAAAATATTTTATTAATTTACTTTCTAGTTTTGTTTCTACTATCATTTTTTTTTAAAATAAATAATGCTCAGGGGATCAATGCCATGGGTGCAAGAAGTTCTTCTCAACCAAGACTGAATTCTGAGATTAAGAAAAACCAAATGAACATGGGCTAAAAGATTTCTATGTCTTGCATTAGGATTATAAATTGATATTTTACAATAAAAAAAAAAAAAAAGAAATTAAAAGTTCTTGGCAATAAAATTGCTACAACTTAAATAATAAAATAGAATTTACTATCAGCCAAAAATCTCTTTAGGACTGAAATCAGTCCAGAGACTGGAGGTCTTGCATCCATGGTCGATGCAGGGATTTTTTTTTTCTTACTTGGGGCCTATTTTGCGACAAGTAAAAGTTACTTTTGTGAAATGCAGTTCGATTTTGTGAAAAGCAACATTTTGCAAGAAAATATGAATTCTAGTTTCTGGAATTTGAATAAAAAATTTATTAATAATAAATTCTTCAAGTCCTTCTCTTAAAGTTTTCCTTTCTGGTGAACTTGTTTTCTTTACGATTTACACATTTTAAAACTTAACAGTATAAAAATAATTAATGAAGGGTATGCTTTTTTGGATTAGAATTTGTTAAGAGAAATTTTGCAAAGGACATGTTTTATTAAATGATCTTTTGTGAAAAGGTCCTAAAATAAAACCAAAATTTTATTTAAATATTAACTTTCGAAAGGAAAAAAATAATATGTTGCAGCAATTCGGGGGAAAAAAATGACAAACATAATGAAATATTTTCTTATATGAAAATAAGATATGGCCAAAGGCAAATAAAGAAAGATATAATTGTTTAATTAAAATTATTAAACTACTAACTTTGTTCGAATATTTTTATTTATATATTATTATCACCCTAGTTTCTTATAGACTGGTTAATGTTATACGAATTCGAAGAATCTATAGTAATTGGCATACAAAATAAAAGGCAAATCTTTAGTAATTGTGAAGGGGAAAACATTAGCGAAAGACCAAAAAAGAAAAGTCAGAAATTAAAAAACTAATAAATTCATGTAGTTATTCACAAAGAAATTATTAAGAAAAGGGTAACCTTTATAAACAATAATTTTGTTATTTTAAAAGATTAAAGCATTTCGACATTGAATTTTTAAACTAAAATTATTTGATACCATATTAAAAGTATTTCGGCATCGGTAGTAATTTTTGATAAGGAATGTCTAAAGTCCACTTTAATAACATGATTGAACTTTGATGTAATCAGTTTATGAAAAGTAAGTTGAGGGTTTAACATATTTCGCTTCCTAAATGCAAGCTTTTTATTGTTTTATTATGAATCATGTTAAATTTTACATCCATAAATAAAATCTTGAAATTTGGTGTTGATTTTCGATATAGAATTTTAAGAAAAATCAATTAAAGGGTGAAAAGAACAAACAAAAGTAATGAGCAGTATCATGACAAAATAAATAGGGTTGATTACACAGATAAAATCCGAAATGACAAAATTTGAATGCATCGATTGGTGCGCACTTTATTTTTTTTTTTGAGATTAATTTTGTGAAAAATAAAGATTATTTTTGCAAATAACATACTCTTGTGAAAAATAACATTTTGTAACGAAAGTTGAAAGTCAGTTACTCAAAATGGAATCAAGCATTTATTAAAGTTTTTGTCGAGCTGATTTCATTTACAAATTAAAACAATTTTTATGAAAAGGAATTTTACGAAGGGGCCTGCTTTATTAAAAAGAATTTTGTGAAAGGGCTCATTTTATCAAATTCCTTTTTGTGGAAGGGTCCATTTTATAATTGTTTGTGAACTATTTTATTAAATTTATTATTGTAAAAGGGATTATTTTACTAAACGACTTTTATGAAAAGGTCCTAAATAGGCCCCAAATTTTGACAGTCTTGAATGATTAGAAAAATACGAACCAGAAGCAGATTAACTACCACCCGGGCCTCTAGGCTTGACAAGAAGTATGCACTGGAAAAATTAAAACACATGCTTTCTTCATTAACTCATAAATCATTGATGATAAAAATATAAACGATTACGACAAAGAATTTCGCACATCTTTTGTCTTTTGTATTAAATATTAATGTCCGACAAGTGTTAAAGAATATTTTCTTGTTCTTTATATTAGGAAAATTTTAGCACCGGACCTTCTTTTCTTCTGGGCCCCTAGGCTTCAGCCTACTCAGCCTAATGGGTATTCAGCCTACTCAGCCTAATGGGTTCGTATCAGAGGTGGATACCTCTGATATGAACTAAATAAAAACACCTATATGTAACTTTTTTTTTTTTTTTTTTTTTTTTTTTTTTTTTTTTTTTGTGTGTGTATGTGTGTGTGTGTGTGTTTGTGTAATTCATCAATCCCTTTTATATATCCACAGTCCACGTGGAATCTGTAATCTCATTCTAGCATGAATGATAAATGGATATTTAGAATAAAAAGAAATAATAAGCAAATGTGAAGTTTTAGATTTAGTGGGTCTGAAAGATGCAAACTCGGCAATTGAGTATCAATAGGTACTAAGGTTATAACACAGGAAATCTGAGGGGACTGAAAATTCAGAATCATCATTCAGAACTTGTACAAAAGGCGCGGAAAATCTTTGTAGTGGCACTTAACAAAGAGGACGAAATCCTCCAATACATCTTTTGTTGGGCCCTCATGCTGAGAACAACATCGACACCACTTCCTTTCAAGCATCTGTACATGTGGTGACAATTGAAGAGATTAAGTTTAAATTGTTTTCAGTAAGCTCATTGGAATAATAAATAGCAGAAATAGGCAATAAAAAAGAGCTCGAACATGTAGCTTTCCGGTATTTCTCGGTAAATAAAAGTTTGTAAGTCTAAAAAGTATTTTTATTAGAAATGGCCATTAGTATTTCACATGCAAATCCTCATACGATCGCTTTAAAATTAAAGTAGTCCACAGAAAATGCGCATTTTTATTTACCATATTATAACAAATATTTTATTAATTAGCATTGTACATAGTATTATTCTCAAGAACCGACCGAAACAGGTTTTTAAGATAGAAATAATAATTTCATATACTATCTTCCTATTTTTGACCGAAAGCAAAAATTGCGATACAGAATGATACAAGCATTGTACAAATTTAATCTCTTTACAAAATGTTCTAGATATAAGATGATTATTGTAAGTGAAGATTTGCTATACTAGAAATTTCTCAAAGACTATTCGAAACACTTCTGCACTTTCAAATAAAAAAAATTCTATTACTAAGTGAACAGTTTTTAATGAACACGTGAAAAGCGCCTTCAAAGTTTAATTGTATATGCATCACTTGTTTTATTATAGTTTGCATTCACACCTTCAGTCTGTCATGAGTAACAATTACAAACAGTAAAGTTTATCGCATCGAAGCAACAAATGTATTGAAAGAAGTAAGAGTCTCATTGGAGCTAATACATCTTAAAATCAACGAGTCACGGTGGAAATTTTATGAAGAAAGAAATGCAATTTTTGGAATACAGATAGTCTTCAGTCCGGCTGAGTTTTTGGCAGCATTTTTGTCGAAAACGAACATTTGGCGAGGACCTAAAACGAAAACCAGACCTAGTTTTCGATTGACCTTTAATTATTATTATCAATTAAAATAGGCAGCAGGGATCTGTCATAACTTTTCTTTCAGGGTCTTGTTTTTGTGAAAAATCTAGATCTAATTTTGTGAATTATCATTATATCCAGGTTGTTTTTTATATATACTTTAGAAGATATATGTACATGAAATTTATATGTTTTCTTTGTGTATGTGAAAGTGTCTAGTCGGATTTTATTTTTAAATGATTGATTGAAAGGTTTAGTAAGAACTGGAAAATTTTAATAAAAGACCTATTTTTCAGACAAAAAGTTCTGTGAAGAGTTCTGTTTTGAGGTGAAAAAAATTGTGAAGGTTCCTGTTTTGTAAAATTTTGTGAAGAGTCCTTTATAGGGCTCAATATTTTTCTAAACAAATACCTGATCAGCATCGTTATATTTTTAATTACTAAATATATATTTCTTTAAAGTTATATTTAAATTACTTAATTTATATTGTTATTTTTAATTTTTTTTATTTAAATTAACAATCTATTTTATTGCTTTCACGAAATCATTTTTATTTCACGAAATTTGAAAGGGCTGTCTTCCGATACCATGCAACTGATTAATATATATATTTTTTAAATATAGAAACAAAGGATTCTTCAGAAAATGCTCTAAAATGTTAGCAGTTTAAGCCGGATTTTGAGGCATAATAATTAAGAAAAGGTCTTTATCAAGGGACAATCGAGCATGTGATAAGGATGTAATATCATTATCTGAAGGTGTGATTGATTTCTAAGTTACTCGAAAGTTAAAAATTTTGTCGTTTTTAACACTTTTCAACACAGTTCATAAATGTTCAGGAATTCAGTCTGACCATTCATGTATGTGTACGTGCTACTCGGGTTAATACGTACATTTGGATTGCTATGTAATTGATATACAGTAAAACCTTTCTCTAAAGAGACCATGTTCCTTTTTAATAAAAATTGGTCGCTCCGAGAGGTGGTTTCTTAAAGTAGGTTATGTTAAAGTCTAGATTTTAATTGTTGAAAAAAAAATTAACTATTAATGTTATTAAAATATATTTTTCACATAAGGAATAAATATAAAAAAATTAATTACATGAATTAATTAGTGCAGAGTTTAAAAAATGAATGCGTTTACGTTTACGTTTGCTTTGATTTTATGGTTTTATAAATTTTATTTATAAGTCCTTTCAAATTTCAATAAACAAATGAAATTTTGTTTTTGGACGGGAACAAATATTGACGATGTCATAAGTTTATTTATTTATTTATTTATTTTTAGAGTTTCCTGATAGACTAAGGCAGGTAAGTTTATTGACCATCATAATTTCGTCATCAGAGTTAAATAAAATCCATTACCTAAAAAGGTACAAATGGGCTTAGATACTTAAAAATTACAGGAATAACAACAACAACAAAAATTTAAACTTAGTTTAGAAGTTTGATGAATGCTTTGTCTTGAATTATTTTTCCAATAAACCTTTTGCAAGCAATCACGAAAAAAGTTTGAGTATATTTCTGCTGGTAAACGGAAAAAAAGTGACCGGAAAAAAAGTTATCGGAAAAAAGTGACCTAAACTACAAAAGCGGAAAAAAGGTGACACGGAAAAAAAGTGACAAGGAAAAAAAGTGACACGGAAAAAAAGTGACAAGGATTGATTTTGGAGATTTATTATTGATTTTAGGGATTCATTGGTTAAGTATGAAAGGGGGATCGGGGGGGGGCTCATAATTTAGGTAAATGGGTTTTTCATGCTGAATTAACTGTTTTGGTTCAATTTTTGGATATACGTTCATACTGAAAAGACGCTTGCCTGATTAGTTTTGGGAAGGGACGATTATCCCCCCCCCCCATCCGTCTTCAATTAGATGAATGGGTTTTTATGCAGAATTATACAACTTGTGTCAAATTTTCATATAGGTTCTTTTCGATAGGGCTTATATATAGTGTAAAATGCCTGAAGAGTTTTAGGAGTTTAATGGTTAAGTATAGAAGGGGAACGGGAGATAACCTTTCTTAAATTAAATTAATGGCTTTTTACGGATAATTATCCGATTTGCTTCGAATTTTGGACATGGGTTCATTAAGACGTATAAGACGATAAGACGTATCTCTGATTAGTTATGGGGTTCTTTTGCTTGTTATAAAGGGGGGGACAAGCAATTATCTCTTCCTCAAACTAGATAAATAGATTTTTATGCAGAATCATCTGATGCATTTCAATTTTTAAACATAGGTTCTTTCTGATAAGGTGAATTCCGGAATAGTTTTAAGGATTTAATGGCTAAGTATAAAGGGAAGATGGGGGAAACCCCTCTTAAATTAAATAAATGGCTTTTTATGCAGAATTATCCGATTTGCTTCGAATTTTGAACATGGGTTAATTATGATAAGACGTATATCTGATTAGTTATGGGGTTCTTTTGCTAATTAAAAAAGGGGGGGCGGGTGATTACTACCCCCGGCCTTAAATTAGATTTAAAAAAATTATGCACACTTATCCGATTTATTTCAAATTTTGGATGTAGGATCTTTTTAATAAAGTAAATTCCTGAATAGTTTTAAGAGTTTGATGGCTATGTATAGAAGGAGATGGCTTTTTGCGCAGAATCATCCGATTTGCTTCAAATTTTCGATGTATATTCATTATAAGAAGGTGTATCTCTGATTAATTATGGGGTTCTTTTGCTAATTAAATAGGGGAAGCGGGCGATTAATCCCCCACTCTTTAAATAAGATTTTTTTTTTACAATTATCCAACGTATTTCAAATTTTGGATATAGGTTTTACCTGATAAAGTAAATCTCTGAATAGTTTTAAGGGTTTAATGGATAAGTATAGAGGAATGAACGGGGGATAACCCACAATTAGTCAGGAGTTCGCCTTATCATAATGAACACACATTCAAAATTTGAATCAAATAAGATAATTCTGCGTAAAAAGCCATTTATTAATTTAAGGGGGGTTATCCCCCGTTCCCCCACTGTATACTTAGCCATTAAATCCTTAAAATTATTCTGGGATTCACTTTATGAGAAAAAACATATATCCAAATATGAAATATATCGGATAAGTGAACATAAAAAACAATTTATATAATTTAAGGGGGGGGGATAATTACCCACTTTAATTTTTAATTAGGAAAATAACTTCATATGTAATCAGGGATACGCCTTATCATAATGAATCTATAATCCAAAATTTGTAGCAAATCCTATAATTCTGCGTAAAAAGTAATTTAATTTAAGGTAGGTTATATTCTATTCCCCTTCTATACTTAGATATAAATCCTTAAAACTATTCAGGGATCCACGTTATCAGTAAGAACCTACATTTAAAATTTGAAATACATGGGATAATTCTGCATAAAAACCTATTTGTCTAGTTTAAGGGGGAGATAACTGCTCGCCCCCCCCCCTTTATAATAAGCAGAAGAACCCCATAACTAATCAGAGATACGTCTTATCATAATGAACCTATGTCCAAAATTCTAAGCAAATCGGATAATTATGCGTAAAAAGTTATTAATTTAATTTAAGAAAGGTTATCCCCCGTTCTCCCTCTATATATAACCATTAAAACTCCTAAATCTCTTCATGCATTATATACTATATATAAGCCTTATCGAAAAGAACCTATATTCACAGGGCCCGACTTAGACAGTGGGTGGCCCTGGGGCAAACATTATTAGAGTGGCCCCTTCTATCTTAAAAATGTTTGTGAATTATACTCAAGTGACTAAAATTAAAATTCAAACCTATTGTATGTATGCATAAATTTCGTCCCAAGTACTGATTGTATTTATATTTCACATCTTTATACATAATAACAGAAGATAAATAATTTTAACTATTAATTTTTTTGTGATGTAACTATTACTTTAAGGGAACGTGGGGCAGGGAAGCAAAGGGGGGAGGAGAAAAAAAGACCCCTTAAAATTGAAAAAAAAGAATTTTGGTAATATTTTGCTGTTTTATATCATTTGGCCCTCTTTTAACAAGAAACTTTTCTCTCCTTGGGGGGGGGGGGCCCTTCAAACCGGGAGGCCCGGGGCGATTGCCCCGCATGCCCCTGCCTTAGTCAGGCCCTGTATATTCAAATTTGACACACGTTGGATAATTCTGCATAAAAACCCATTCATCTAATTGAGGACGGATGGGGGGGGGGGGTAATCGTCCCTTCCCAAAACTAATCAGGCAAGCGTCTTTTCAGTATGAACGTATATCCAAAAATTGAACCAAAACAGTTAATTCAGCATGAAAAACCCATTTACCTAAATTATGAGCCCCCCCCCCCCCCCGATCCCCCTTTCATACTTAACCAATGAATCCCCAAAATCAATAATAATTCCCCAAAATCAATCCTTGTCACTTTTTTTCCTTGTCACTTTTTTTCCGATAACTTTTTTTCCGGTCACTTTTTTTCCTAGATTCATTTCTGCTTACTGGCTGAAATGAATCTAGGAAAAAAAGTGACCGGAAAAAAAGTTATCGGAAAAAAGTGACATAAACTACAAAAGCGGAAAAAAGTGACACGGAAAAAAAGTGACGCGGAAAAAAAGTGACAAGGAAAAAAGTTACCGGAAAAAAAGTGACAAAGAATTGATTTTGGGGATTTATTATTGATTTTGGGGATTCATTGCTTAAGTATGAAAGGGGGATCGGGGAGGGGGCTCATAGTTTAGGTAAATGGGTTTTTTTTATGCTGAATTAACCGTTTTGGTTCAATTTTTGGATATACGTTCATCCTGAAAAGACGCTTGCCTGATTAGTTTTGGGAAGGTACGATTACCCCCCCCCCCATCCGTCCTCAATTAGATGAATGGGTTTTTATGCAGAATTGTCCAACGTGTGTCAAATTTGCATATAGGTTTCGAAGGGCTTATATATAGTATATAATGCCTGAAGAGATTTGGGAGTTTTAATGGTTAAGTATAGAGGGGGAACGGGGATAACCTTTCTTACATTAAATTAATGACTTTTTACGCATAATTATCCGATTTGCTTAGAATTTTGGACATAGGTTCATTATGATAAGATGTATCTCTGATTAGTTATGGGGTTCTTCTGCTTATTATAAAGGGGGGGGGTGAGCAATTATATCCCCCTTAAACTAGAAAAATAGATTTTTATGCAGAATTATCCCATGTATTTCAAATTTTAAATATAGGTTCTTTCTGATAAGGTGAATCTCTGAATAGTTTTAAGGATTTATATCTAAGTATAGAAGGGGAATAGAATATAACCCACCTTAAATTAAATTACTTTTTACGCAGAATTATCAGATTTGCTTCAAATTTTGGATTATAGAACCATTATGATAAGGCGTATCCCTGATTACATATGGGGTTATTTTGCCAATTAAAAATTGGGGCGGGTGATTATCCCCCCCCCCACCTTAAATTAGATAAATTGTTTTTTATGCTCACTTATCCGATATATTTCATATTTTTGATGTATGTTCTTTCTCATAAAGTGAATCCCGGAATAATTTTAAAGGTTTAATGGCTAAGTAAACACTGGGGGAACGGATGATACCCCCCCCCTTAAATTAATAAATGGCTTTTTACGCAGAATTATCTGATTTGATTCAAATTTTGATTGGGCGTTCATTATGATAAGGCGAAGTCCTGATTAATTGTGAATTATCTCCCGTTCATCGTTCTATACTTAGCCATTAAACCCTTAAAACTATTCAGGGATTCACTTTATCAGGAAGAACCTATATCCAAAATTTGAAATACGTTGAATAGTTGTGAAAAAAAAAAAAAAAAACAATTTATTTTATTTAAAGAGTGGAGTATTAATCGCCCGCTTCCCCTATTTAATTATCAAAAGAACCCCATAATTAGTCAGACTTTCGCCTTCTTATAATGAATATACATCCAAAATTTGAAGCAAATCGGATGATTCTGCGTAAAAAGCCATTTATTTAATTTAAGGGGGTTTATCCCCCGTTCCCACTCTATACATAGCCATTAAACCCATAAAACTATTCAGGAATTCACTTTATAAGAAAGATCCTATATCCAAAATTTGAAATACATCGGATAAGTGTGCATAATTTTTTTAAATCTAATTTAAGGTGGGTATAGTAATCACCCGCCCTCCTTTTTAATTACCAATAGAACCCCATAACTAATCAAAAATACGTCTTATCATAATGAACCCATGTCCAAAATTCGAAGCAAATCGGATAATTCAGCATAAAAAGCCATTTATTTAATTTAAGAGGGGTTTCCTCCACCCCCCCCCTTTATACTTAGCCATTAAATCCTTAAAACTATTCCGGAATTCACCTTACCAGAAAGAACCTATATTTAAAATTGAAATACATGGAATAATTCTGCATAAAAACATATTTATCTAGTTTGAGGGGCAGAATTGCTCGTCCCCCCCTTTATAATAAGCAGAAGAACCCATAACTAATCTAAGATACGTCTTATCATAATGAACTTATGTCCAAAATTTTAAGCAAATCGGATAATTATGCGTAAAAAGCCTTTAATTTAAGAAAGGTTATCCCCCATTCCCCCTCTATACTTAACCCTTAAACTCCTAGAATCTCTTCAGGCATTTTATACTATACATAAGCCTTATCGAAAAGATCCTGTATGCAAATTTGACACGTTGGATAATTCTGTGTAAAAACCCACTCATCTAATTGAGGATGGATGGGGGGGGGGGGGTAATCGTCCCTTCCCAAAACTAATCAGGCAACCGTCTTTTCAGGATGAACGTATATCCAAAAATTGAACCAAAACAGTTGATTCAGCATGAAAAACCCATTTACCTAAACTATGAGCCCCCCCCCCGATCCCCCTTTCATATTTAACCAATGAACCCCCAAAATCAATAATAAATCCCCAAAATCAATTCCTTGTCACTTTTTTCCCGGTAACTTTTTTTCCTTGTCACTTTTTTTCCGCGTCACTTTTTTTCCGTGTCACTTTTTTCCGCTTTTGTAGTTTATGTCACTTTTTTTCCGATAACTTTTTTTCCGGTCACTTTTTTTCCGTTTACCGGCTGAAATGCCTGAAGGGGATTTTCAATTCTGTTTATGCGCTTTCTAACTAAACTAATTTTTGCATACTATATAGCACATATACCTACTAATCTAAAATCATATACAGGACTGCACAAAAGAACGCGAATATTTTTACAGTATTAATAGTAACTACTGAAATTAAATTTTCAAACATGTAAATCCTTTAAAATTCTTTACCTAGATAATCTTTCACCTTATTTATCGATTAAGTTATGTTACATAATAATTTGGAAAATGTTTCATAATCCATGCTTGCCGCATGCTGTTTCTTTCTTGTTTGCTGTAATAACGACTTGTAAATGTGTGGATAGATTCTTGCTATTAAACAAGCCACAGAGAAATTTTGAGAGCACCATTATGACTGTTCTTTAATGAAAAACATGTTATGACTAATTATAATTACAATAAAATTACTGTACAAAAACGTCAACAAACGAAACAAAATCTAATTCAAATTTCAAACTATCAATATGATTTTTTCAAAGTTTCCCATTCGTTAATTCCCAATTACAATTTAATTTTGAGCTAGTAACAGAAAAATAGTTTAAAAAAATCAACAGCAATCGTCTTTTTTGCTTTTTTAGCAGATTTTCGAATTTTTTTCTTCTTTTCATGGCCAGCTTCTTGTTTCTATTTAAACTAATTAAAAGTTTCTATTTAAAATAATTAAACCATCAATATTTTAGTTTAAAACTTTATAAAGGTCAACAAGGGCGTGCGAGGAGAAAACTCTGCCCGGGGCAAAGTTACAATTAGGCCAAAAATGACGATCGTAGTATAAATTTGGCGCCCCCTAAATCATCTTTGACCGGGGCAACCGCCCCCTTTACCCTCCCTTTCGCATGGCGCTGCAGGTCAAAGAAGCGAAAGATCATTCCAAGATTAATTTTATTTCCAAAATATATAAATGATTTCCCACTTCCCCCCATTTTATTTGTAACCCTTCTTAAAAATAAATAGAAAATACTCAAGTCATATGAAAAGTTAAAAATGAGTTACACTTATTTTTTTTTAAAGATTAATTTTGACAGTTGCCAATAAAATATACTAAAATGTCTTGTAAATATGAAAATACAGTCGAACCTCATTAACATGAACCTCAAGGGGAATCAAAATGTGGTTCATGTTAACAGTAATCCATGTTGTAAGTATCAAATCTTTGTATTTTTTTATAGGTGATAGCGAAAACAATTTATGTTAAATGTAATTCACATTAGGTGTGTTCATGTTAACGACGTTCGACTAAACTATTAAATTATTATTAGACAGTTTTGTTTCTTTTTTAAAATTTCAACTAAAGAATAGCTTTTACACTCAGTCGTTTGAAAAAAAATCATAACACGCATAAAATTTGAAAAATTTCTAAATTCAGGCGAAATTTATTTGAATAAACAATATTTGCCCTTCCCTTTAAAATTTGGTTTTTTTTTTTTTTTTTTTTTTTTTTTTTTTTTGTATTGGATAGCTGAGGTGCATGCCGACAGCGCACCTTTTTTATTTTTCCGATTTTGGTTGCAGATACTTTTTTTAAAAAGCACTTTCAGTTTTGAAACCGATTTTGAAAGTGAAACTAGCTTTGTAAAAAATATCTGCAACCAAAATCGAAAAAGTAAAAAAGGTGCTCTGTTGGCATGCACTTCAGCTATCCAATGAAAAAAAAATTATTCAAAAATGTCAAAATACGAAAGAGTTATTAGAAAAATGCTTCCCCATAGGAATAGCTAAGTTTCCTCGAGCGAGGACAGGGGCCTTAAACAGTATTTACCAAATCTCAGACGTACGCAAAATAAAACATTTTATTTTATTATTATATTAATATCAATTGCAATTAATTATCATTGAAAAGGAACTCGAACTGAAAACTACACTTGAGCACAGTGAAACTGTAATGTGAGAGGTAAACAGTTTCTCATTTTTTACAGAAATATACTCGTATGGAAAATGTAGATTCCTCGGTAAGCTTTGCTGGGTATTTCCTGGAAAGTGACTTAGGGAACCACCTGCAAAACAGCACAAGACAGCTTGAAGAATGATTCTATGGGGGAATGAGCTATATTTCGTGACACTTCATTACAAATAAATGCGCTTCGGAATAAACACAAACAGGGCTGAATGTGCAGACAGAGAGGCTCCAGAAAAGGTGGGTGCACCCTAAACCCTTCAAGCGGGTGTCGCTTTGAACTAATTGTTCACTGACAAGGAGCTAGGAATTTACTTTATCAGGTAAAATGCTCAAAGGTGTCAATTGACATTGTAAATTTGTGGTGCTGCAGTTAATAATGCAAGTAAGAACATGTATTTAAAAAAAGAAATAATCATTTAGAATTTTCCCACGAAAGGTCGGAAAAGCAGGTGTCCAGGTGTCAAAACATTAAAGTACTTCTACGATATGCACAAGAAAATTTAAATAACAGGCCGAATTCAAGGATCTGTTTTCAAAGAAATTGAGTCCTTTAAAGGACCCTTCACAAAGTGTTTCATTCAAATCAAGATTCTTCATAAAACTCTTGACTGAAAATCTTGAAAAAAAATTGTTAAAATTAGATCTCCCAGAAAAAATTTCTACATCCAAATTAATTATTTCATAAATTTAATCATCTAAAAGTAAAACTTGACCTACACAAAAACAGCTGAAGTCACCAATAAACCTATTATCTAACTTTTACATTGCAAAAATAAACATTTTTGTTAAAAAGTTTATAAATAAGAACATGAATTTAATGATCATTCCAAATTAACAAAAATATGATTATATTATTCACAAAATTAAAAGCTAACAGCACAAAAACAGGACCCTCTGAGAAACGTCTACATAGATCCCTAAAATTATGAATATTGAATCATCTATATACAGCAGTTGAAGAAACTGAGCCCTTTAATAACTATATCTATCTATACTTTGATATTTAAAAAAAAAGGGGGGGGGGGCGCTAATGTTTAAAATCGGTATTTAGGTTTACGTTCGCTAATAACTTATGCTTATAAATTATGATAAATTTAAAGGGGGAGCAAGTTAAATATCCGCCCATTGACATATTCTGTTCAAGAGTTTATTCATACTTTTTTCAAAAAGTCCTGTTTGTGTGATCAGTTTTTAATATTTATTTGTAAAAAATCCAGTCATAATTTTGTGAATTTTAAATTATCTTTACGTTTGGGTGGGGTTTCTGTTTTATCTATTTTTAACGAAATCTTTTATGTAAATATCTGTATAGATAATTAATTGTATTTTGGATTTAGCTGTCTTATAATAGGTCAGATTTTATTTAGAAAATTTTATTTTGTAAAAGTTTCAGTTTGGTGACTGAAAAATTTGAAGAGCTTTGTGAAGGGTACTGTTTTAGGGTGACATTTTTGTGAAAGATCTTGCTTAAAATGAAAAAAAAAAATGTGAAGGATTGTTAAAAATTTTCTTAAACATATCTCTGTTGTTGGAAAATAAGTTTTCAAGAAATCATTTATAGCACCTTTTTAAAAATAAAAACATTTAACAATCCTGACCCTCTCTCCTCAAGATGGCCATACATCAGACACCTGGTCTGTACAAAGATAAATATATACAACAATAAAATCTAAGTATATAGATGTTCTATGTAAAAAATAATTGCAAATAATTTTCCACTTTAAAACAAATATGTGAGGGAGGAGGGGGGGGGGGGGCTGCATGCTAACTCTTTAATGCGTGTTATTATTAACAAATTATCCATGTCCTCATGTTAAATTTTTTGTATAATAACAGTAAATTGAACAAGAAAATTATTAAAAACGTCATATGTTAACTTTAATCCAAAATTTAGGGGGAAAAATAAAGTGTTATCAAATGTTGCATTATAAAATTAAATGTAAAGTGTTGCTAGATGGCAACACTATTATGTATTATTGGGTTAATTAATTTATAAAAATGGAATCACCGTTGGTTTTAAAACATTGGCATAACATAAAAATATTGTACCAATTAGAAAGACATAAGTCTTTCTAAATTTAAATTAATTTAGTTTGGTAATATCGGGTAAACCTGAATAGAGATAATAATAATAATTTTATTATTATTACTTTAGAGGGGTGGTGGTACTTGTTTATGGCTTTAGATACAATTTTTCAGGGTAAGTAAAAATCAACATTTAATGTTAAACACAAATGATGTTTAAAATATTACTAGTATTTCTGTTTAGTTAATTTTTTTAGTCAGTTTTATTGACTCTCTTTTTTTTTTTTTTTTTTTTTTTTTTTTTTTTTTTAATTTTAAATAGGAACTTTAGTACTTTGGAAGAACATAGAGCAGCTGATATATAACCAAATTTCATATTAAGGGTTTTTTTTTAGGGGGGGGGGGGGGGGGGGGTAAAAATATAATTTAAAAAATCTTTCATTTTGCTCAGGTTTTAATTTTTTTTTTTTTTTTTTTTTTAATGTTTGACTCACATTTTATTGCCTTTACAACCTTTGAAAGTTTTAATAATACATATTAATGAGCATTAGAAGTGACAATATGGTATTTAGTAAAAAAACTAGATGGAAATCATTATTTCTTCAATCTTTTTAGTTTCTTTTCCACAAATCTTACAAAGTTACTCCTTTTCCTATTAAAAATTGCATGATAAATATTAAAAAACATTTTTTTTTTACAATTCTTTTAATTACTTAAGTTTTTAATTATATATCATAACATTTCAACAAATTAAAAATAATAATAACTACAAGGTTATTTTTCTACACATGCAGGCTAAAATGGAAAATTGTTTTCCTCATCAACATTTAAAAAAAGTACGTATTTGAAATAGTTTCTTGTTTATATAGTCTAAGCCATTTTATTATGTTAAACTTTCTTTAAAATGGCAAAATCACTAATGCAAAGCAAAAATTATCTACTATTTCAGGGAAAGAAAAAAAAAAAAAAAACTTTATCTTTTTTATTAAATGAAAGTTTGAATCATTTAATACTTAATTCCCCCAAAATGCACCAATTCAGCAATATTGTGAAAGTGGGGAAGGTGGTGGGGAGGGAGAAGGAATAAAACTTCAAACAAATATTTTTTTCCGAAGATAGATTACCTCTCCCATAATAATTGTTCACAAACTTTTCATTTAAATGAAAGCATGTACTATCTTGAATGGCAATTACAATTCTATGTATAATTAACTAAAGAATAAATAATTATTTATTCTTTCGTTAGCTATTCTCAGGAAAAGCTAAGAATGAAACAATGTTATTTTAAAGATATATTATAAAGAAAATTTATTTCTCGTTAACGAATAGGATTATAAAAATAAAGAATCACAAAATATAAAAATAATTATAATTAATATTTAGAGTTTTTTTATAATTCACTTACAAGGTAAAATGACAATCCGTATACATTTAAATACAAGATAAATTAGGAATGACATGCATATTAGAGAAACTTAATATAAATCAATTGCTTATTAATTGCTTCTTAACCATAAGGATGCATAAAAATAAAATATTCTCACCTCAACTGTTTCACACAAAATAACTGTAATTTCTTTTAAATGATCACAGTATACTTTACTGAATTTACACAAGTAGATTTTCCACAACGGCATATCAACTACTTCAAAACACCTTACATAATAAAGAACGTATCTTTTTTCAATAAAACGTGTTCATTAATTATAGTCTATCATAAAACAATGGGAAAAAATGAAATAAAATCATGGTTGATTTTGCCTTACCATCCATTGATTTTCAAGAGAAAAAAAGTGCAAAGTAATCGAGGCAGGTGTTAGATAATATATTTTGAAGTAAAGACAGATGGCAAATTAGCCGTCGTTTAGGTTTACGTTGGTAATTAAGGTAAACGTTCAAGGTCTGAAGATAGAAATACTATGACTAATTCCATTCTCTCTTTTCCCTTTTTTTTTTTTTTTTTTTTTTTTTAAAGATTTATTTACTTTGGGATGTAATAGCACCTTACTTTTACGAAATATCCTTTTTTGTGTACAAACAGGAAAAGGAAATGAAAACATATCTCCTTTTTTAAAGAAATTCAACACAAATGTAAAAATAATTTTTATGATTAACCATCTCAGAAAAATAATAAAATATTCATTATACAGTTATATAAATGATGAAATATAAGTGACACGCATTTAAATTTATATTTAAATAATATGCCCAATTAAATAAGAACTGGAGAATAAACATGATACTTTTAAAAATAAAATTGCATAAAAATGTTTATTTTAAAAGGCTAAGTATCAAAGATACAAACCAGTATTAAAATGTTATGGTGATTATTCAAGTTACTATTTTTTCTTGAATATAATTTTCACGCTACATAATCTACAATGTTATTTGTATTATATTCTGACAAATTAAAAACGTCTAAAGCATAATATACAGGCAAAAAATTCATAATGATTAGGATATTAGAAGTATTTAGAATAACTTAACGCTTTCATTGACACTTACATTGGTATTGTCAACCTTTTCTTTTTTTCACCAATCATTAAACTTAGCAGAATCGTGGTTATTTTGAAATGAGTTCTTATCCATCTCACAATATCTTTAACTAGGATCCAAACTGAACTTTTGTCTCTTTATTTTTAAGTAGGCGGTTATTACTTTGATTTTGAAATCTATTTCTTTTCACTCGATTATGTACAAATACATAAACCATTATCTTTTGCATTCGTATCCTAAGTTAACTTTGCACACAAAGTAAAATCGCCGAATCGTCATAAATAATAGGTTATACTTAAAGAAATTTAATTTTAACTAAAAGCACATTCTATGAATGGTTTATTTCACATATTTTCTATAGACGAAAAATGGATATATTACGAGATTCAACTTCTATAATATTTCTTCATATTTTTTATTTAAACGCCTTTAAAATTAAAGGTTTAATAATGTAACATTGCATTAAATATATACTCATTAAAATCTACTTTAAACACTTTATTAAGCAATTGAACACTGCTCTCTAATCTATAAAGCAAATTAATTTAAAGTAAAAATGATAATATTTAAAAGAAAGAAAAAAAAAAAAACTTACGGTAGTACTGCATCTATTCTCAGAGAGATTGCCGATATCCTCTAAAGCTGTCAAATACTGATCTAATTCTTTCAACCTTTCTGAATCATCTATGCAATTATCTAATTCAATATTTTTACAGTCATCTGGTATGTCTAGAACAGATGTGACTTCTGCCAAGGAACAAATGACGTCCAAATTATCACTCATTAAATCGTCGTCATTATTCTTAACCATACTTTTATTTTTCTTGCAGTTGACTTTCTTCTGTGAAGCTTGTAAAAACGTAATTCTGTTGGTCCCGTACTCGAAAAATTAAATGAGCTTTGATATTTCCTGAATATTTATATTAAATACTATATTTGATTAATTAAATAAGCTTATTTGATTAAATTCTGTATGGCACATGCAGTTTTTCAAGGGATGAAACAATAAATATATTAGTACATACTAAAAGGAAATTTTTGATACAAATAAGTTAAATCCATTTTCAAATGTAATTTTAAGATTAAGAAGAGATTTCAATCATTGGAAATGGCTTCTGTATAAAATCACAAGAAAATAACTATGAAATCATTTTTTTGTAGAAACAATCGTTTCAGCTTGACTTAAACTTTCACTTGAAGCAGAAAATAGATGAATTTTAATAATAAGAAATTATTCTCCGTGGTTAGTTAATCCTTCCAGATCTTACTTGAATCAGAAAAAAGACGTATGCTTACATTGTTGAAACTGTTCGTAGTAAACTTAAAAAATCAATTCTCGATTTCAAATTCATGTGTTAATGAGATACATTTTTCACCGAAACAAATTCGCTAAATCTGAGAAAAGAAACCGGAGTCAAAGTCGATGCATCCAATGTGCAGACTAAAATAAATATTGAATATCTAAGTCAAGAGGTAAAGCTCAACACATATCCTGTTGCATTCATTCTGCTTGAGAGACATAAAAACTTAAAACCGGCGGCGTGAGAAAACACGGTGACCGTTTGAATCCGGCGAGCTGAGAGTAAAAGTTAGATCAGCTGATCGTTTCGACAAATTGCCAACATTATGCAAATGAACCATGCATGATTAACAAGGAATCACTGATGTGAACAAGCCTGAAATATATTAATGCTCTTTTTTCTTCTTTTTTTTTACGCGAATCACACTTTTCCAGACGCGATCTATAACTGAACATGTGCTCAGGTCGATCGCTACTACAGCAACAACAAGAAAAGTTTTCGAAAACTTGTCCGCCGGGTCTTCCAGTAGAAACTCACACTGGAGTTGGTGAAAGCACGCTAGGTTAGAGCGGAAGTGAATGAAGTTGAAAACTTGGCGGCCAATGTCGAGTAGGCAGGGTGAAAAGGGGAAAGGGGGAGGAGGGAAGGTCCCGAGCGGATTTTCTTTTTTTCCCCTGTGATTTTTCACCCTGGCGTCAAAGTGCAGCCTTGGAGAGCCCACATGATGGTAAACTGAGGCTCTGCGACGACTTATTTCGTCAATTATCAATTTGAAATGTCAATTTTTTAACATAAATATTAAAAAAATAATTTATATTATTAATATCACAATTTTTTTTAATACTCTTTTTTTGTACAGCACTTAATAACAATAATAAAAGTACTCAGAAGACAGTACAAGGTATTGCCTAAAATTATTTTGAAAATAACAATAATAATTTTTAACTTTTAAATTTCTAACTTGATGATAATAGTTTGATTTATAATAGTTTTTTGGCCCCTTTTATTTATTCTTTTCCAGATTTTAGCATTATAACTCTGATTTTTTTTTTTTTTTTAAGATTTCGCCTATATATGAGAAGAATTGGTATGGATAGAATATTGTATTGAACAGAATAATTACCTTGTAGTCTAATATAAGATTTAATAATAATAATAATAACACTCAAATTTATATGAGATTTGTTATTAATTCCTTTTAATAAAATAACGAGTTTAATCCCTTTTTCATGCTGAACAGTAAAATGAGAGAGATACATGACATGCGATTAAAGCATTCCTAAAATATTTTTACCACCATAAACTTTGCAATCAAAAATAAATTCGAATCAAATCTATAACAACTAACAAACTTATAATTAATATAATACAGCTCATATTCAAAATATTAGAATAATTACCTTTTTTTTAGAAATTGAAAATATCGTTTGGTAATTTAATGTCTTTTAATGAAAATATGCAAACGATATTTTTATTAAGAACTTATTGTTGATTAAACTTACTTGTTATCTTAAATTTAATATCATTTTTGAAAAGATTAATTGCAAAAAAAATTATTTTGAAAAGTCAAAATATTAGAATATTTATTCAAGTGGTTCAAAATATTAGAATATTTCACATTAATTCTCATTTAATTATTACCAATTCTTAACTGGTGGCATCATTGATTAAATTCAGACTATTTTATTTAAAATCAGTATTCTTTTTTGCAGTTTGTTTCTTTTTCGTCTTAAAATGGGCCGTGTGAATGATATTCCTGAATCTACTAAACTTCGTATGGTTGATTTGTATCGGCACGGTAAAAATCAATGTTTTATAGCGAATTATTTTCATTGTTCGCAATCGAGCGTTAGTAAAATACTAACACAATATTCAAAAATTGGAAAATTTCAAAATAATCGCCGAAATGGTGGCCGAAAACCAAAAACATCTGCTAGAGATGACAGGAAACTGAAGCGTATAGTTAAGAAAAACCGTTTTAAAAGTGTGCGATTCTTGCACCGAAAATGGAAAGAAGAAGGAGTTGAAGTTTCTAATCGACAACATTAAGACGTCACCATAAATTTAAATTTGAATCTCGTGTACCGAAAACAAAACCTCTCATGACTGCAAGACAAAAGCGTATAAGATTGAATTGGTGTAAATCAAGACGTTTATGGAGCAATGAAGATTGGGAAAATATATTATTTAGTGATGAAAGTATGTTTTGTGTTTCATATGGTAATCAAGGTATTCGAGTTTGGAGAATGAAGCAAGAAGCATTTGATAAAGAATGCCTTAAACGTTCCGTAAAATTTGCTGCTAGTGTCATGGTTTGGGGTTGTATGAGTGCAGAAGGACCTGGAAAGTTATGCATCGTCTACGAAAAGGTTAACTCTCTGATATATCAAGAAATTTTAGAATATTACATGATTCCATCATCAGAAGATTTATTTGAAGATGATTTCATCTTTCAACAAGATTTAGCGTCCCCGCATACCTCGGTGTCAACTAAGAATTGGTTCCGCCAACGCAACATTAAGGTACTTCCTTGGCCACCAAATTCACCAGATCTTAATCCCATCGAAAACTTATGGTGTATAATGAAAAAAAAACTTCAAGAAAATCCTCCTTCAAGTAAAACTGAGTTAGTGGCACGTATAAAGTCTATTTGGGCTAATATTGATAGAAATGTTTGTAAACACCTTGTATATAGTATGCAAGATCGATTGTACGCTGTTATGAAAGCTAAAGGGGGTGCTACAAAATATTAACTACCATTTACTTCATATTCATAAGGTAATATTGTTGCGTAAAATAAAATATTCTAATATTTTGAACCAATCTAAATTTTATTCTAATATTCTGGTGTGTTTAAGGAAGCTGTATACATAATTTATTGTACTGTATTTTATATTTTATAAATGTTAAAATCTTATCTAAACATTCCAGATTTAATTTATAAGAAATTTAATTGCATTTACTTAGTGTAAAAAAATAAATAAATGACAAATAATTTTTTCTTATTACTTTTTCTCAATTATTCTAATATTTTGAATATGAGCTGTATAAAAGTTCATGAATTATAAAATGAGATGTGCTATTTTCTCTAAAAAGGGGCTTCTTTCATGTATATATTTTCACGAATAGTTATCGGAAAGATTGAAGAATATTGCATAACATTAAAAAAAATGAAATAGTTTTGAAACCCCAGAAAATTAATATGAATATCAACAAGCTAATGTGACTTAGTAAAGAAAAGTATGTATTTAAAGAAAAGTATGTATTTAAACATAACATTGTAATATAACATTTTATATAACATTGTAAATAACATTTAAATACGCAAAAGTATGTATTATTTTTTATTTTCTTTATATTTCCAGAATCCGATTAAAGACGTATGTCGCCTAAAGCCCAATACTTTTTTTTTGAGCTTTTTCATATTAAAATAGTAGTTCGATCCCCCCCCCCCCCCCTGTTAGAGTATTATTAGATATTACAATACAACAGCAAGTTACCAAAGTCTTTTTTGTTTGCTTGTTTGTTTAAGAAAAATATTGCAGAAAATTGCAATTCTAAGAATTTTTTTGTTAAATTTTCGTGCTCCAATCAGCAGTGGGCCTAAGGCCATGACCTAATTGGCCTATGCGGTAATTAGGCACTGTATATTTCGCGTACACGAGATATCTCTATCCTATTCAGTATTCACTATATGTCATTTTATTTTTTATTATATAATCGATTTGTGTATTTTTTTAATTTATTTATTTATTTTTATTTATTTATTTATTATTATTATTTTTTTTTTTTTGTAATTTGTGTAAGAAATATATATTTATAAAACACTAACTTTAACAAGTGCAACACAAAAATATTGAAAAATCAATGCCTTTTAAAAGAATGCTTTGAAAACTCATTGATTTTTCAATATGATCTTCCTTCATTAGGTAAAGACATAAGTTGCTTATTCATACGTATTCATTTATCCTCAATGCATTGAGGACGGTACGTTAAATGCTACCGAAACTAGTATACTCAAACTTTTAATATTCTGTCGTTTTTTAATTAACGTTGTTTCTAAATTTATATTATCATATAGCGTTTGATAGTAGCATCTTAACTATTTACGTCGTTGGTTAAAGTTTTCATTCACAGATCAGTGATGGCATACGCCTACAACAGATTGTATATTTCGAAATCTCTCCCTATAAATGATAAATCAAAAGTGATAATTTATCCTTTCATAATAAATATTTTTCTTTCTAATATTGCAATTTACTTCCGAACGGTTTGCCCTTATTCTAGAAAGTTTGGACAAGGCATTGTTTGTAAAAAGTGATAAGAATGTTTCGTAAACATAGTAAAGATATGAAAGCAAAGCATGAAAATCCAGACAACAAATAAATATTATTTAGAAAAAAAAAAAAAAAAAAGAAAAAAAGAAAAAAAAGAAAAGAAAAAAGGACAGGGGTGAGGGGATCCGATTTGTTAACAGTTTTGCAAGAAATGAAAAGTGCTGATATTTTTGTAAGTGCTTTTCTTTTAAATTTTATTCTCTTATTTTATTACTTTTTAAATTCTTTATATCACTCAATATAATTTTTATGTACAAATTAAAGTAAAAATATTTAAAAAAAAAATAACTACAAACAATTTTGATTTTGTTTACAGATTTTTTTATGAAGACTCTTTCATTTTCGGAACCGGTTTGTAAAGTGGAAGCACCCTCATAAAAATACGTGCAACCAAAATCAAAAACGCTAAAGCCGGCCCTAAAAAAATTTGTTCCATAGGATTAGCATTAGCGAACGTGTCTTTTCATTTGACTGAAGTAGCCTCTTGATGATTTTGTAGACTATGCACACTATGTGCAAACCGTAATTGCGTCTTTACGGAATAAAGCTGACATTTACATGGATAATAGTGAAAGAAAGTGTCAAAAGAAATGCCTAGACGGGCTATATACTCTACTAGCCGGCCTTGGAAGGCTTCTCTCCTCTTCAAAATTTGGGTAACATGGCATTATTATTAGATAAAACATTTTGTGTTTTTAATTTACCTCTTTTTAACCACTTGGAAAATGGTTGTTGTTTTTGGTCGAGAATAGACATATCTGAATCTTTATATCTTCCGCATATAATTATTATTTTTATGATTAGTCCAAGAATATTACTGTTTAATCCATAGCGTACGTAATAAATGACTGTTATTGCATTGGCTACATTTTGATCATCATAAAACTGATGTTTTTAGTGTTTTTATTAACTCAATGGGAAAAATTTTAACATTTTGCTTTGAGCAATAAATGACCACTTTTTTTTTTTTTTTTTTTTTTTTTTTTTTTTAAGGAAATTCGTTACATTTACAATAATTTTTATTTCAACAGGAAATCGAAATGCCATTGCTAATAAAGAAAAAAGTAAAAGAAAAAAAATTACAAAATGGGTAGACGCAAATTATCAGACATGGAAAAAACCAAATCCAAAGAACGACGTCGTTAGAAAGATCGTCTTTTAAAGCAAAGAAACGAGGTCTGATTATAAAGCCCTACGGTTACGAAATGTGCGGCGATCACGAAAAAGGAAACAGTCTAATGTTGAACCAATTAATTGTAAAAAAAAAAAAAAAAAAGATTAAATGCAGAATTTATTCATAAATTTTAGTCTTTGAAAAAATCATTTGCCAAACTGTTGTTGTAATTTGTTAAATTATTATTTTTAAATTATATATATACATACATGTGTGTGTGTGTGTGTGTGTGTGTAGTGACGATGGAAAAATGTAGCTATATAATGTGAACTAATATTCTCATTTTCATCATGCATTTAAAAAATTAATATATGCATATATAACATTTTCAACGAAAATATCAAAAAGTAACAAAAACAACCGTTAAAATTTCACCATTAACAGCCCAATCACTCTAACACATCATAAATATTTATCTATTTTAAGCAATGACACACTTTGAACCATGGCAATTAATTATGTCGAAAACCTGTAATTGAGAGTGATAAAAAGGACACAGAATTACATATTTGATGCATATTATTCCAAATCTAAATGCCCGCCCCTCATTTCACGGGCAATAAAAAATCGCCACCAAATAGCAATGCAGATTACGAAACGTTGCTTGGCAAAAGAGTATTTTTGAACCAATGAATCAAAGGAGCCCACTTGAATGGAGTGTTACTGGAAGCGTGGGGTTCGAAGGCAAAGCCTATCCTTACTCAATCATGAAAAATTGACAAGATTGGCCTACGCAAAAAATGCAGATGACCGGGTGCATCGGTTAACGGAAATGTAGGCCATATTTCAATCAAGTTTTGTTTTTTCAATTAATATTTGTATGTTAGCAGTAATATCTAAAGTTCACTTAGTTTAACGTGTGTAAATTTTTTCTTTTTTAATTTACGATCATTTTTTCTTTGAAAATTAGATAATAATCCCTGAATTCACTAGAAACATTTGTATGCAAAGAAGGAAAATGTTTTCAAAATTTATCATTTACAGAATTGGAGACATAAACAGCACAGCATGAGCAACAAAATAAGGAGAATTGCAAATTTTTACTACATTTACACTACAGGGCCCGATTATGACTAATTGGGGCCCTGGGCAAACAAAAATTAGGGGCCCCCCTTGGAATCATTGTAACTTTGTTCAAATATAACAGATGGTCACTCATATGTGTATGTGTAATGCATAAACATATTTTCGCATCTTGGATAAAAATAGAAGAAAATTCTTAGCTTCGTCAATTCTAATTAAATACTTTAACTAATAAAAATACATTTTTTTCCCTTTGTACAGAACAAAACTGTTTTATATAACTTTAGCAATTTGTTTTAAAAACTTAAGATTAATTTAATAAATACAACTTATGGAAATAGTTGGAATTGGAAAAAGAAAGCAAATATTTTATGACTTAATGTATGGATTTGGGGGCCCCTTAAGGTCCGGGGCCCATGGGCAAAGTTCCGATTTGCCCATGCGGTAATAAGGGCCTGTTTACACACCCTCTACAAACTTGGGTGCGGAAAACCCAAATTTGTTCGAATTCTTTTTTAAAAGATAACTCGTTTGCATTTCAATGTTTTTCGATTTTTTTATTCTTTTGCATTGAGTAGCTGAGATCAATCTGTACAAAGGCATTTTTTTTTTTTACTTTTTGATTTTCTTTGAAGATTTTTTTTAATGAGAATACTTTCACTTTCGAAACCGGTTCTGAAAGTTAATGTATCCTAAAAAAGCGTACATAAATCGAAAAGTAAAAAATGGCCTTTGAGCAGATCATTCTCAGCTAGCCAATGCAAAAAAATAGTTTAAAAATAATGAAATGCAAAGAGATGTCTTAAAATTTTTTTTTTCAATGAGTAACAATGTAGCGAACGGATATTTCTACAATTGCTAGGTCCTTTAAATGCAAAGAAAAATCCTATATTACATCCTAAATATATAGAAAAATAAATATAATAATAAAAATAAAACAATTTAAATAGACAGGCAACAATAATTTTATTTGGAAATTTTGAGCTTCTTCAGGGGGTTGAAA
Source organism: Maratus speculifer (assembly GCA_964019185.1). Classification (NCBI taxonomy): domain Eukaryota; kingdom Metazoa; phylum Arthropoda; class Arachnida; order Araneae; family Salticidae; genus Maratus; species Maratus speculifer. The sequence continues at coordinate 292,452,132 of OZ025294.1, read as the reverse complement.
TATCAAATATATTTTTCGTCTGTTTTTTGCAAACTCCTCACAGTCGAGTTTAAAAAACTTAAACTAGGCGTCTAGAGTTATAAGAATGGAAAATAAGATATCATCCTTCCTTCTCGTAATACCCGAGAGAAACAGAAATAAGATTAAATCTAGACTCCAAAAAACATTGTTAGATGAAATTAATTGTATTTGATGATTCCAAGAATAATTTACAGTTATCTTTACATAAATAAAAGAATGGTTAAATGAAAACTTTGGACAATTAAGTTAGACACGTGTCATGCGAGTATGACTATCGCTAATTTTAAGAAAATGACAAAGGGTTGGTTGTTGGGATTCACTGGCGCACATCCATGCTCGGGTAGCTTCATAAAGCATCGAGGAGAAAAAATTAAAATGGGAATGTGAATAGGTATCCTAATAGAATTTTTAATAGTGAAAACATAAAAAGGCACAGACACATTTATACCACGGTTAAATTCACGGAAATATCTAAAGATAAATGAAATTTCATGCAATATAAGCAAGGATATCCCTCCCCCCCCCATTACTCTAATAATTGCTTTTTTATTTAAAAAATTTCTTTTTCATAAATTAAATAATTTGAAATTTTACTATCAAAGTTTCGAGTAAACTCTTTTAATATTAAACTAAAACTAAATAAAAAAGTATTATTTTATAAATAACTAATTCATTTTGAAAATGGCAAATATGGAACTACAGCTGAGAATATTTGAACTTCAAAATATCATTTGTGATTTAGGAATGGTCACATAGTAAGAAAAAAAATCGTACGACACAAAAATGTATTATTTATCCTGCTTGAGTTTTCCCCTTACAAAAATTGGTTTTGAAAAGGGAATTTTTGGCCCTATGTATTTAAATGGTTAAGCACGGGCCTATTTCATAAACAAGCCCCGTGTATGTGTGTGTCACCTTTCACAGGAATTTCCTATGGAGCAAAAATTTACGACAAGAGATTTAAGACTCTTTTACTAGAACTTGATTGAAAATATTTCATCCACAACAATTTTCCCAAACTGAACCATTTCCTAAAATTACCTTCCAACACCTTTTTATTAAAAAGGCATAGAGTTCAGTTCAATGGCGCCAACTTATGAAAAGTGTTGGCTCAAAAATATTGGGTGGGCTCAAAAATCTTTTGGTAAAAAGGTACGACCAGTTTGTTCTTCTTTGAAGGGTGGGAAAATGGTGAAAGGTGAGAATTTTAAGTCAAGTTATCAAATTTTAATAAAGTTGCAATTTTATTAAATTATAATCTCGTGCATTTTTTCTTATAAAAATACTAATATTTATTGTAATATCATCATGTCGTGAACATGACTACAAATTGAAATAGGAGATAGTTAAGCATGGGCATTTCAATCATTTGGGATTTATGGGTGTCAGTTGGAGATGGTAAAAAAAAAAAAAAAAAATAATAATAATAATAATAATAATGAAATAAATAACTAAATAGAACGATGAAAATTGGGCATAGGTTTCAAAATTATTGGGTGGGTTTGAGCCCCATGGCCCAAATAAGTTGGTGCTACTGCTTCAGTTTATACACTATATTGCCATTGATTATGGGACACTTGCGATTTTGGACATTTTACTAAATATCTAGAAAAATACATAAGGAATCATCTCGAAACTCTTAGTGTATAAATATAATAGGATACGTCATACATCTACGTGAAGATTTTTTACCGAAACTCCACAGGGGACCGTCAACAAATTAAAAAAGAATGAATATCTTTTGAATAACCCTGTCAAAACAAATGTAGCAAAAGCGCTCAAACTCTAGATTATGATTGAATGCCTTATTGTAATACACTGTGTTCATTTTTATGCAAATAGCATGCATACTCGCAGAGTAATTAAGGTTTTTATAAAAATGGCCCCAAATTTTTCTAAGTTTTTTCCTTATAATTTTCAGAGTTCTTAATATAAAATAATATTTTTTTCTGAAAATATGACAAACAACATTGCACACAGTACCCTGTAATCCGAATTAAAAAATAATAAAAATTGTATGAAAAATGAGTAGGCTTACTAAATAATTTTTTACTGCGCATGCGTCAAAGATATCAAAATTTCATTTGCATATTATGTTAGCTAAATGTATAGAGCAACTTTTGTAAAAGTCTCAAAATTATAGCTTGAAAATTCTGAAAGTAATCGTCTATAGAAAAAGGACAAAATCCGTTGTTTCCAAAATGAAGCAAAAAAATGAGGGATTTTATCCAAAAGTAGTCGTAACATCCCGTATTGTGTATTCTATATTGACACTAATCAATGAATATATGGATACAACCCCTCTTGTTTTTGCTTCATTTTGAGAATAACAGATTTTCAACTTATTCAATTGAAGATTATTTTCAGAATTTTCAAGTTATGATTTTGTGACTTTCACAAAAGTTGCTCTATACATTTAGCTAACATAATATGCAAATGAAATTTTGATATCGTTGACGCATGCGCAGTAAAAAATTATTTAGTAAACCAACTCATTTTGTATACTATTTTCATTATTTTTTAATTCTGATTACAGGGTACTGTGTGCAATGTTGTTTGTCATATTTTCTGAAAAAAATATTATTTTATATTAAGAACTCTGAAAATTATAAGGAAAAAACTTGGAAAAATTTGGGACCATTTTTATAAAAACCTTAATTACTCTGCGAGTATGCATGCTATTTGCATAAAAATGAACACAGTGTATTACAATAAGGCATTCAATCATAATCTAGAGTTTGAGCGCTTTTGCTACATTAGTTTTGACAGGGTTATTCAAAAGATATTCATTCTTTTTTAATTTGTTGACGGTCCCCTATGGAGTTTCGGTAAAAACTCTTCACGGAGATGTATGACGTATACTACTATATTTATACACTAAGAGTTTCGAGATGATTCCTCATGTATTTTTTTAGATATTTAGTAAAATGTCTAAAATCGCAAGTGTCCCATAATCAATGGCAATATAGTGTATATGTTACAGGCCAAACCCGATTTTAGGCTAAACTAGATTGGCCTAGTCCAAACTAGTCTATCCTAATGCCCATCGGATAGACTAGTTTTTCCTAGGCCAAACTAGTCTATCCTAATGCTCATAGGATAAACTAGTTTTTCCTAGGCCAAACTAGTCTATCCGAACGCCCATCGGATAAACTAGTTTTTCCTAGGCCAAACTAGTCTATCCGAACGCCCATCGGATAAACTAGATTTTCCTAGGCCAAACTAGTTTGGCCGAACGGTCATTAGGATGAACTAGTTTAGCCTGCTATTCATTGGTTTGAACTAGTTTATCCTAGGCCGAACTAGACTGTACTAGGCCAATTCAATTTGGCGTGATTTTATTGAATCTAGAGATCGCCACGGCGCCAACTTTCTAGTTTTGATCTAATTTATCCTAGGCCGATGCAATTTGACTCGCTTTTAGCTCACATACTATAAAAGCCTGAGAGCTAATGTGCTCGTAGATTCTGTGTGTGTGTATGTAACCATGTACGTATGTACATACTTATGTACGTACGTACGTACGTCGGACTAATGTATAGCGACTAATATAATGGACTAATGTGGAATTAATATAACACAAGCACCCAAGTGTTGGAATTTGGATGCGATTTAGTTCAAATCAGCCGGCTTCGCCCGCTATCGGGCCCTTTGTTTTATATAAAATCTCGAAACGGGCGTATGTTGAAGCGAATGAACCTCGAAGAGAAAAAACATGATGATAAATTTTTAAGAAAAAAAGATTCCGCATCGAAATACCACTATTTCCTAATAGTAATTTTTGTAAAAATGTTATATTCTTGTTGGAACATTTTGAAACTTACAGTTTATGAAACTTACAGTTTTGAAACTGACAATTTATGGCATTTAATATATAATTGGATATAAATTTATAAAAAAAAGTCACATTTCGGCGTGAAAGAGGGTGTGGATGGGAACAAAATCGCGAAATATAACGGAAATTCTAGCTTTTAAAGCACCGCGACCTCAAGTAACATATCTACTATTAGGTTGTTTAACGAAGTTTCATTCAGATACAGTTTTGTTAATAATAGAGTTCACTCCTTGGTGTTGGAATGAGAAACTAATATAACGTGGCTTAGCTAAATCTTGCTGGCTTCGCCCGCTATCTGACTGGCCTATGTAGCGGGGTTATGGTTGGAAATTCGTTCGCTTCGAGGCTCTTTCGAAAAGGAGGATTACATTCGGCGGTGCGTACTCAGCACGCTTGCTACGATTTGAATTTCGTTCGCTTCGAAGTTCGTTCGAAAAGAAAGAGGGCATTCGGCACAACGTGTGCAGCACACATGCTATACGCTGTCGCAAACTGTAGGGATGCGGCTGGAGAACTAATGCACGAAATTTAATAAAAATTTACATTCAGGTAGTCTCTGATCTAAATTGATGCTGATTAGTTATTGGCGTAAATCGCTTATCAAGTGGAGTTGCTGTTTTGCATTTTTTATGATTTACGCATTAGCTTTATCTTAACTGATACACGAATTTCCATCAAACATCAGATTCAGTTCGTCCATGAGATGAGTTGGTGTTGTTTCTATTTTGAAGTAAATCACTCAACATGGCTATGCTATGCTGCATTTTTAACAATTTTTACAATAGCTGTATCTCAAAAACTAATGAACGGAATTTAATATAAATTTATATTCAAATAGTCTCTGATATAAATTGATTCTGATTACATTTTTATGTAAATCGTTCAAAAATCACGATTCGTCAATAGTGGCATTAAACGCGGAACATATTTTTATAAATTTATATCATGTGTCATAAATTATCTTAAAGTTTCAACTAGATCAACCTAGAATTTCCTGATTTTCCGTTATATTTACTGATTTTCTTCGCCCCCCCTCTTTCCCTTTCGTAATGGGACTTTTTTACAATTTTTATCATGTGTTATAAACTATCACAAAGTTTCAAACAGTTCCAACAAGAATTTAACAATTTTACAAAAATTACTAATAGAAAATAGTGGTATTTGACGCGCCATCTTTTTTCTTAGATATTTAACATCATGTTTTATTATGTTTCTAAAAGTTTCAAATAATGGTAATATTTAATTATCAGCTAAAACCTTAAAAAGCGCTGAGATTTAAAAAAAAAATCTAGCGTCCTCTTACTCTACCCCCCCCCCCCTCATCCTAAATTTCAAGTGTCATGCTTTATTTAAGCTTTTTCTTATTTTTAAAAGGATTCGGATATTTAGTTTCTTAATATGAACAATTTCGCCTGAAGCGATGTGTGCAAAAACCAATATCTGAATCCAATCTAATCTGAATCCAATATCTAACGAATTAAAAATCTTTTCATAAAACCGAAAGTCTCTATCCGATTGAAAAAAAAAATCCGTTCTACGTTTATATCTCAGAACCCCCCAAATTAATCAGGTAAACGCCTTATCAGAAGGAACATACATCCAAAATTTGAAACAAATCAGTAAATTCTCTGTGAAAAACCTATTTAGATAAATTAAGAGTGTTACCTCCCATTGCTCCTTTCTGTATACGTAAACAATGAATACCCACAACTGATCATGGATGTACCTCATCAAAATGATATTATACCTAAAATTTTAATAAAATGTGATCATTTTGCATGGAAAACTGACTTAACTAAATTAAGGAGTTGTGTGTGTGTGGGGGGGGGGGGGGAGTGCGGATTAGCCTTTTGTTCTCCTCCCCTTATTCTTATTCAATGAACCCCTGAAACTAATCAGGAAAATTCATTATCAGGATAAATCTATGTCCAAAATTTGAAGCAAATTGGATATTTCTATCAGGAGTTATCGCATTAAGTACACGCGTACGTACATACGTACGTACATACGGCCATACGTACATAAATTGTTACATACACATACACAGAATCTGCGAGCACATTAGCTCTCAGGATTTGACAGTCTGTGAGCTAAAATCGCGTCAAACTGCATCGGCCTAGGATAAAATAGATCAAAATTAGAAAGTTGGCGCCGTGGCGGTCTTTAGATTAAAAAAATCACGCCAAATTGAATTGGCCTAGGACAATCTAGTTCGGCCTAGGATAAACTAATTCAAACCAATGAATAGCAGGCTAAACTAGTTTATCCTAATGACCGTTCGGCCAAACTAGTTTGGCCTAGGAAAATCTAGTTTATCCGATGGGCGTTCGGATAGACTAGTTTGGCCTAGGAAAAACTAGTTTATCCGATGGGCTTTCGGATAGACTAGTTTGGCCTAGGAAAAACTAGTTTATCCGATGGGCGTTAGGATAGACTAGTTTGGCCTAGGAAAAACTAGTTTATCCGATGGGCTTTAGGATAGACTAGTTTGGCCTAGGCTAATCTAGTTTGGCCTAAAATCGGGTTTGGCCTGTAACATATACAAATTTCAAAAAATAATGTTTGATTGCAACTTTTCTGATAAAACAAAGAAAATAAAAGCCGTTAACATATAAGACATAAAAAAAAGAAAAGTGAAGCGAAGCTAATTTGTTACATTTTTATTCGTTTTTATGTATCGCTTCTTTCGGCACTGTCCCAAAAATTAACTGCACTTGAATGACATTTATGACATATCTAACAGTGAACAACCGCAGAAACAGGAAAGCGACATATGGTGTCATTGTCACAGCATCATCTGGCTCCTATTATGAAAGGAAACTGAAAGTTTTATTTATTTCCCCTGTCTCACTCCCCAGATATGGGGAAATTTCAACTGATGGCAACAGATGCACCCAATCCTTTTAGGGCATTTTTGTTTCATTATATAAAAAAAAAGAAAAAATGATAATAATGCTATATTTTGACACAATTTCGTGCACACATACTTTACATGATAATTTGGAAGTGATGAGACAAACTTTAAGGGTAGTAGAATGCATTATAAGAAAAAAAATTGGCTGGGGGGGGGGGGGTAAATTTATAGTAGTTATTCAATTAAAATTACAGGGTATCTCACACTTTCTTTAACAGTCATAATTTTTCAACTCTAAATAACTTTAACCTCTTGAGGGGCAATGGGCTATAATTTATTGCACTTAATTTTAATTGAGACTTGCATCAGAATCTTGAAATAAAATTTTATAATATCTTTGGGAGGGGGTGTTTTGTTGTAAAATGGCATTTTCTTATTTTCAAATATAATTTTTCCATCACGCATTTACGTCTGAATAACATTGAGCTACCCATTCTCTATGTTAAGATAACATTGATAATGTATGTGGTGTTACTGACAGAATTTCAGTGCACTCCCACCACTTTTTATGATGCAATCACATCACGGGAATCAACTATCTTGTAAATATCACTTTAAGGTATTATAAAAACTTATGTAAGTTAAGTTAGATTTTAAATTTAAAATTTGTTCCAGCCCACCGCAATATTAAAAATAGGATTTTGATGCAAAAATTTATATATATACTATATACATATATGTATATATATTTTTTTTTTTTTCGAAACAGTCTATCGAATTTATTTTGAAAAAAATTTCTCATTATTCTGCAAAAGATTTTATTGACTTTTTTAATGTTTTAATGGGGAGGGGTGTGGGCAGATATTAAGAAAGTTCTATTTTCAAAATAAATAATCTAAAATAAAATAAAATAAAATATCAGTTTTATGATTCTTTGACTGCTAACAGAATATATACGGCATAACGTTTTTAAAGGGGGGGGGATAGAAATTTAAAACGTTATGTTGTCAAAATAAATAAATAAACAAACAATCTAAAAAAAAAAGGTGTAAAAGCTTTATAACCCTTTGACTGCTAACGGAATACATAAGCGCCCGACAGTCTAATAGATATTTTGACGTGCTAAAAATGGTGAAGTTACTCCTGATTTTAATGCCGATGAAAATAACTAAAGCAAAAAATTGCATGAAAGTAATCTGCATTAGGCAAATGATTCAAAGATAAGAATGCCAATAGTGCAGCTATTATCTGCCATTTGCTGTAACATCTAAGGGAGGGGGGAAAAAAGGAGAGAAAGAGCCTAGGAAAATTTCTCCGCATTCGCAGTGCCTACGCAGTGAAACCAGTTTTACAGAATTAGTAATCGATATCTTCGTGTGCTCGCTCAAGTTCGAATTAGTAAAAAGTACGAGGAGGTCTGTCCAATATATTACCACTGTCAACTATTTATTTTTAAATTTGTTTTTACTATAGCTATTTTTATGGGCCCTTGCCCCTGCGCGCGAAGACACTCGCGTGCTAATGCTAGTCCTATGGGGAGGCATTTTTCTAATAGCTCTTTCGCATTTTGACATTTTTATTTTATTTTATTTTATTTTATTTTATTTTATTTTATTTTATTTTATTTTATTTTATTTATTTATTTATTTATTTATTTATTTGGCATTGGATAGCTGAGGTTCCTCTCAAGATTGCTCCTTGATTACTTTTTCGATTTTGATCGTAGATATTTTTTATAAAGTTATTTTCACTTTCTGAACCGGTTCTGAAAGTGAAAGTAACTTTATAAAAATATCTGTTGCTGAAATCGAAAAAGTAAGTGTAAAAATAGCTGACATTTTTTTAGTCTGATTTTCATGTAAAATTCTTCAACTGCATTTCAACAAACTTTAAAAAAGTACAAAATTTATTTATTATTTCAACAAATATATCACCATAATCAAATATAAATTTTAGATATGTGCAACTAGTTTTTGTTATTAAAATTTCATGTACAATTAAAAGTAAATTCAATCAGTTAAAAATTGTTATGCATAATTAACCGAAACATCATTCTTAACAAGTGAGATTTTTAAAAGAAAAAAATCACAATGGTTTTAAACGTTTTTTCAAAGAAAACTTTAATATTGAATATCTCGAAACTTTTGTAAGTTATTTGTAGCATTTTCTTAGTTAAATATTGTTTTAAACCAAAGCCCTGAATTTTCATTAAAAAAAAGTTAAACAGTCATTGAAAAAGTGTTTTTATTAAAAAAGTTTACAATTATAAAAGATCATTAGCTATAGAGAAGAAGAAAAGAAAAGGAAAGAAAAAAAAAAAAAGAAGAAGAAAGAGAAGTGCAAAGGAAGATTTCTCTACACTTGCGGTGCCAACACGGCAAAAACAGTTTTACAGGTGAATGATTTTAAGCCTGTTCTCAAATCTAAAATGTTTATTTATGGCAAGTTTTAATTATTTTTGTTCAGAAACAAACGAAATGGGTAGGTGTTATTCAGAAACTCTGTCTTCGAAACATGTTTATCATTTTTAGTAAACTAAAGTAAAAAAATATATATATATATATATCTTGCGTTCCAAGATAGAAAACAATACGCAAAAATTCCAAGTAAGAACTTTCGCAATTTCTATTAAATCCAATTCCCATTAAAAATAGAATAATTTGCTTATATCCAAAAACGTTAATAATAAATAAACAAGTTGGAAATTGCACGTGAAGCGTAGCAAATGAGGTGCGTTCGTACGATAACGAAGTTTAAAAATATTACTTTCATATATCAGTCTCATAAAATTGTAAATAGTGAATTACAATTAAAACGCTCATCAAACAATGTTCTCCCTATATTCCATTATATACAAAAGTATGTAATGGAATACTTTTGTGTGGCCTTGTAAATCAATAACAAATGTTCTTTGCACCACAAATTATGTGAAATGTATATTATAATAAGTACTTTATAGTTGCATGTAAATTTTATTAAGTTCGAATGAGTGTAACACCAGTAAAATGCATTCGAAACATTTTTCTCCCATTGACCATAATGTAATTGAATACTTTTGATTGTCCCTGTAATTGATCTATGCATCCGATTTTCATAAAATTTGAAATAACTCTATAAAATTATGTAATAGTTATGTATTTTAAATTTCAAACGTATAAAATACATTGTAAAATTTTCCCCCATTGACCGTAATGTAAAGGAATACTTTTGATTGCCCCTGCAATTGATCTATGCATCCGATTTTCATAAAATTTGAAATGACTTGACAAAATTATGTAATAATTATGTACTTAAAATTTCAAACGATTCGGTCGGGTAGTTTTTGCGTTGTTATATGCGGACAGACGGACGGACTGAACGACCACTATAGGTGCTACGTATTTACATAATTACGAACGCACCTAAAAAAAGAAAAGTAAACAGAGCTGTCAAAGGGAACCACACTTCTTAAAAGTTTATCTGTAAATTATAAAATGTAACATTTTTTTTGGTAATATTGCAAAGATCAACATTTCATTTATTCCAACGTAATTATATTTGAGGACTCCAGATGCCAATAAGAGATAAAATTAAGCTAAGTGCACAGATGACCTGGAAATATGTTTTTGTTCTCTTCAAGTAATGAAATGTAAGTGATTATCCAATTATGTGCTGCGTTCTAGAGATTAACCCCTTTTGTCGAATAATTATAAATTTAAGGAAAATTGTATTCTATTTTTTTTTTCACATTATTGAATTATGAGTTCTAAGACCACAATGAAACAAGCGACAGTTTCCTATTCCAGTTCAATAAATTATTATTGATGTTCAGATTTAATGTAAATTTCCTTTGAACTCTATTTACTCGAAATCAAATTTTTGTCACATGTACCACTTGGCTTCTGAGGTCCTCATCTATAATGCTAATTTCAAAACTCAGCTTAATTTACGAAAATCCTCTGACTAACTGCATCTATTAGTTTTCTTTGTAAACCCAGATTTTATATTACCAGAAATACACGATAAACAAGTTTTTCGTAGATCAGTGTTTTTTTTTTTAAATGCAAGTACACCAATGAAATAGATTAATTAGAGAAAACTCTTTTGATAGGGCAAGTTTTGAAATTCACGTCCTCAGAAGTCTTTTCTGGATTTGTGGATCGGCATATAAAAAATATTTTTCAAACCTTTAAAAGGTGCGATAGTATATTACTTATCCACTGGATTTTGATTAAAATACGTACCAAGATTTTGTGGTGGAATTTATCTTTAATTTACGTTAAAAAAAATCAAATTACGTTTATTTTCAAAAGGAAATTCTTCATGAATTCTGGTGAATTAAAAAAAAAAAAAAAATAAAAATAAAAATAAAAATCAGTTTAGTCAATTATTATTGATGTTCAGATTTAATGTCAATTATCTTTGAACTCAATTTATTCCGAATTGAATTTTTGTCACTTGTATTTCTCGACTTCTAATGTCCTCATTTGTATTGGTTTAATTAATATTGAGTCGCATTAATTATGAAATGGATTGCTATGCTTTTAAAAATGAAATTGCTACATTGAAAACCCATTTAAAAAAATACCGATTTGTTGATTTCTGCAGTATTATGGTAATTTTAACTTTATGAATAAAAGAGAAAAGATGTCCATGTAAAAAATAAACAAAGCCTGAAAACAGCTCGGAAATAATACAGCTCATTGATTACTTACGAAATCTAATGCGAAATGTACGAGTGAAAAACAGTAAAACGAAACTGTCTAGGTAAAAAAATACTTTTAAAATAAAGAAAGAATTAAGTCTGCATTGAAGTGTTCAGAATAATCGGCGCCAGCAGGACGAAATCCAAAGCGGGACTTTTTTCTAAGGGGGGAGTTATGTGATAATATGATACCTTATTATAATAAATGAAAACACGTTTATTCTTAATCTTTTCTTTGTGTAAATTTAAGAAATTTCTTTTTTTTTTTAAATTCTATATTTTAAAAGTATATGTTTAGAATATAATTTTCCTTTAAAAATAAAGGAAACCGAGTTAAAATCTTGAAATCGAAGGGGTAAAAGGAGAACTGATAATGTCCCTTCCTTGATTGTGTATCTGTTCAGAATAATGTAAGACTCGAGCATTTTAGCCCTAAAAATATTTCACGGTATTGTATTACACAAATAACAATCGTAATATCCAATTCAACTTTTCGCAATTAATGGAATATACAAAGCTATATTCAGATAAGTTTAATCACATTTTCAGGTATAGAAATGAAAAATTTACTCCCTGCATACCATTTTTATGTTGATCAAATTTTGAAGCTATTTAGGAAATAATATAAGACTAATTGATTTATAATATTCTTCCTTAATTAAAGGACAAACATTAATAAAGGTTAATGTTCTTCTATTTATTAATCTGTTACAATAATCTCCTATCCTTCAACCACCACCCACAACAAATAAATAAAAAAGAGAGAAAATGAAAGTGGGAGAGAGAGGATTTTCTTTTTGCATTATTTTTGAGCATGGGCATTTATTCAAGCTAAGCTGCAACATTTGTTTAGTAATTATAAAAATGCCTGTGGCATATCGGGACGAAAGACAAAATATCAATAAGAACAAAATAAAAGTAAACAAAGGCATCAGTTAAACTGATAGGTCATAGGCTATTCGAACTAATTATATATTATTCTTATATTTATGTCAATTATTCATTAAAATAAAACTCACACTTTTAAGTAAAAAATTAAAAAAAAAAATCATAAAAAATTGAAGCAAATCGGATAATTTTGCTTGATATACCTATTTAATTAATTTAAGGAACGGGATTAGACCCAGTTTTTGTCCTTTATATTTATTTAGCCAGTGAACCTCAAAATATAATTCGCAAAGCGATTTATCAAAATAAACATGCATAGCAAAATTGATATAAATCTGACAATTCCACATGAAAAAACATTTATCTAAATTAAGGGGTGATTAGCCGCGCGTTCGCCTTTTTTATATTTGATTAATGAACTCCAAAACTAATCGGAGAAGCGCATTATCAGAATAAATCTATTTGCGACATCTGAAGCAAATCGGATATTTCCATCAAGATTTTTCGCCTTATGTACATACATACATATGCACGTAGATACAGAACCAGTGGTTACATTAGCTCTCAGGATTTGATAGCTTGTGAGCAAAAAAATGATATAACAATCCATTTTTAATCTGAAAGTCTAGAAATAATTAGCTTTCAATATTTTCAGCGACCGGGGCTATAAACGCTCATTTCCCGTTTCACATCAGAATTTGGAGGACAAAAGTAGATGTTAATTTGCTCAAGAATTCGTCATTGGATCATCTTCAATCAAAGTAAACATCACTTTACGATGATAAAAATATAGATGATACGGAAATGATAATCTTGTTCGATTAAATATGATTTCCCATACCATGCCAAAAAATCTAAGAATAGATAACAGAAGTGTTTTGAATTTTAAAACGCATAGTTTGTAAAGGTCATCAAGAAATAGAAAAAGCCACAATGATGTTTATTATACATCAAGGTAACATATCAAAATTGGAAATCAAAGTGCGTATACTTTACGTGCTTTTAAGTGCAATTTATAATTGAGACACTATTTGTTATTTTTTGTTTCAGAACTAGAAAAGTTACAGAATGCTTTTTAATGCACAAAAAATATTCTTTCAGTTAAATACTGTGCTTTTGCATTCTGACTCATATTTAATTTTCTGAAAATACACTCCTTTAAAAATTGTTTCTTACCACTACAAAAATAAGCTAAAAACTTTTTTCTAAAAAGTAGCAATAAATGTCGTAAGCTTTTGTTGTTTTAGCTTTCTTTCCTTTTAAGTATATCGTAGATATATACAATGGGGATATTAGGGCTTTTTTAAATTAAATTAATGATTGCAATTTTTTTTGTGCGTGTGATGGGCGGGGGGGGGGGGGGGGGAGAAAAAAAATATATGCTAAGCTTTTATTGTGCTTTTCAAATCTATCTCTGAAAGTAAATTTATTTTAATGCAATATATTTATCTATATATATTCATAACAAGTTAATGATAGGTTTTTTTTTCATTTTAAATAAAAATAGCTTAAGGTTTTTATAAAATGTATTTCTACTTGACACTAATATAAATCTTTTATTTTTCTTTTAAGGGTGTTCTTAACTGCTTCGCTCAACAAGCGCAAAATGTTTTGACACATTTACAAATTCACTTTTTAACAGAAAGTTATAAAATTGGAATGCCTGACTATGGAAGCGATTTCGAATCGAACTTATTTTTCCATTTTATGATAATTAAATAACCTATCCAGTTCTAAGCTATTTCGATTACTTGATCACCCGTTTTTCTCCTGCTTTTCGACCGGTTTTTCTGCTTTCGTCGGGGGAATGTGTTAAAAGGTGTCAACTTTGAAGGCTTGTTATGAAAGATATATTGTGTTAAGAAAAAAAAAAAAAAATGAGTGCAATTTAGACAGTTTTTATATTAATAATACCTGCTATTTTCAAGCATTTCCGAACAAAAATAAACTAAAGCATGTGTCACAAAGTTGCCCTTTTTGATTTAAGAACACCTTAAGTATGTCCTAAAAATCAGTTGAAATGCTAACTATTCAAACAAATTGAAAAATTTGAACAACTTAAAAAAAAAAAAAATAAATAAATAAATAAATAATAATAATAATAATAAAGAGAGCAAAAAAGGGGGAAAAAACATGTTTATTAATGACTAGAGACATCCCATTTCGTTTAAATTTATAAAAATAAAATAAAATTAAACTAATATTTATCAGAAAGTGTAAGCTACAAGTAATTTTGTCGTCTAAAGAATTACAAGAACAAAATTATAAAGAAATACTTAGAGTACAAAATCTCTCTGGACACGTAATACATATCTCTAAAATGGTTTCATTGATCTTTATTAATTGACCGAAAATATAAGAAGTCGGAGATTGCATGTCAGACGTAACAAGTGAGGCGCGTTCATACTATAATGAAGTTTTTAATATATACAGTACTTCGGATACAATACAGTATCTGAAAGCTTTTGTGTGTCCCTGTAGATACTAAATGCTTTCTATTATACAGGAATTAACTTGTAGTAAACCTCAGCAATGTATATCAATTTCATTAAAAGTGAAACAGTTTAATATAATTAAAGCGCACCCCAAACAATGTATCCCCTTAAACCATTATGTAATAGAATACTTTTGTGTGGTCTTGTATATTAAAAAAAAATATTCTTTGCTTTACAGATTGTACAGAATGTATATATTTCCTAGATGCATATGAATTGTATCATGTTCGAAAGCGTATAAAATCATTAAAATTCACTTGAAACTATTTTTTCCCATTGACGGTAATGTAACGGTATACTTTTGATTGTCCCTGTAATTGAACTATACATCCGATTTCCATAAAATTTGAAATGACTCAACAAAATTATATAATAATTATATATTTTAAATTTAAAATGATTCGGTTCGATAGTTTTAGTGTTGTTATATGCGGACAGGCAGACGGACGGTCAGATGGATTGAACGACGACTATACATGCTTATGTATTTACATAATTACGAACACACCTAATAAAGTTTATACGTCATATTACAGACTACATTCATAGCAATTGAAAGAAAGACTTTCTCTTATTATGATAATGTGAATATGTACATTCTATTTTTTTGTTTGAATAAATAGTCAATTTTGATTATTTAGTACTTCATAATATAATAAATAAAAATCTAAAATACTATTTCAAATGCACGATAGTTAAATTATTTTGTTTTTAATAGCAACTTTTTACCAAACAGAAAACACACAACATGTTTGCCTATTGCGATGCGAAAATCACGAGTGATCTAAAGAACTGATATGAAAATCGATCCCAATCCAAAAACCAGTGGGAATTAAAAGAGTATCTATGTGATGCAAGGATTAACTGTATCCGCACAAAAGGGTGTGTTTCCAGCTGTAACCTGTAACGTGTATCAGAGATTTATTTTTTAATGCGAAGGAGATTATAATTTGTAATCCGGTGTTCTTCCGAACCCAGATTTTTTTTTTTAAGTTTTAATACTTGAAAAATGTAACAGCAGTTACAAGCATACTGAAATGGGAATGAGCTGAGATAAATATAACAATAATCCAATAGCAAAATAGAATTTTAGACCTTTTTTTTTTTTTTTTTTTTCAAAGAATAAGCTAAAACAGAATAATTCATTTCCATGTCAGAATATTTTAACGTTATAAAGTTTTTTAATTTTTTTGTTTATTCATCTAACCACCGTATTATGTACTAAGATCAGTGTAATTTATTTTAAAGATTCATTCGAAGTTTTAAATATTATAGATTTGGACAAAATTTCTAATTAAAATAATTGCTATAGAAAAGATTAACTTTATTTTAGAACCAGAACCCGATCAAGCTAAGTTGAAGCACGGTATGGTGCGGTGTTATATTTATGATGGCCGATTATCTGCACTAGAATTTGAAGCACGGAACGTGGTGCAGTTTGATGTTTTTATCTGTAAATTAGTAATAAAAATCCTGTTTCGCAGATAGAGGTCATAGTCTGAACTAAATGTTCCGATATGAAAATTACCTCGTGCCCATGCCTATGTCGAAATTCTGCAAACAAAGTAACTGAGTTAAACGTAGTATGTCCCCAATTTTGAGGAAAAGAATTCACTTTTATAAAATCAGCGTATTTTATCAAAAATAAATAAATAAAATGTAATTTAATAAATTATAATGACCATTTGGAAAATGATATTTTCAAAGACAAAAATTTTAGATATAAATAAATTAAAAATATATAACATTTTTAGGATAGTTAAAAAGTGGCTTACGTAATAACAGAGTTCTATATTACGTACATCATGGATTAAAAATTAATATTCTGGACCAATCGTAAACAAATTTAAAATGAAATTTCAATTTTACAATTTTCGATATTGCAAATTTTTAAACTTCTAAACATTGCACATTTAATATTTTTACACTGTCGTATAGAAAGAAAATGTACTTTTAAATGCAATTTGCTTGAAATCTATATCTCAGTTCGTTTTGTTTTGCTCAGTTCGTTTTGTAGTTATTATTATTATTATTAGCATTATTTAGTTTTGGTACTACTCTGTTATCCCGTCGACCAATTTCGCCAAATTATACAAATCACCAAAGTAATAGCCAAATTATGCATATTGATGTAATTTTTATTTTAAATAATAATAAAAAAAACAAATAATTAGTAGAATATTAATAAAAATACAAATAAAAAGTCGAAATAAAAAATCACTTAATGACGTTTTAAACACGTGTATCGTATTTAATGTCATTGAATTGACATTCACGATCATCCATTATTGGCATTTAATCTTATAATTTGGCGATAGTATTTTGGTCGACGGGATAACAGAGTAGTACCTCAGTTTTTAATACTCTTTTGTCATTGTGGAACAAAGGTATTCCATTTCTGGCCATTAAACAGGGACCAATAAGAAAACGAATAAAATCCGGACATCTCAAGCGTGCTGCTTGGAGCTGTTTTAAATACTTTAAAAGTATTATCATAAATAGGCGATCATTATTTTTTTTTATTAAAAAAATTCTTTTACAACAAAATTTTCATGTTTTTTTTTTTTTTTTTTTTTTTTTTTTTTTAGCAGCTTGGCTTAGGAATTTGTTTTTGGGAAATTGATCATTGCGAAGGAATTTTTTTTCTGTAAAACTAAAAAAATTTTTAAATAAATTATTATAGGTCAGAGTTTAATTTTTTAAACTATATAATGGTTTTTTAGACCATACTATAATTAAATCGAAAGAATGTTTCAATGCAGCTTTCCATAATAATAACAATAAGATTATTAGTACTATAATTATGAAAAGCGATGTTATAATTTCAATGGATTTTTAATAGGAATTATTCTACTTACACTTAGCGTAACCATGCGGTGAGAGTTTTCTGATTGAGAATTGCTTTCTATTTCGTTTAGCGATTGTTTTTTCGCCATGCTGTTTTAAAATTCGTCATGGAGTTTCCAGAAGCTTTACCGTATCTTTTTATAGAATAAAGATCAATTATATTATAATGTTAATCAAAATAATTAGTGTCATAATAGTTCATTAGAGTTAATGTTTTGTGTTACTAGAATATTCTTTTTAAAATAAAATTTCTTAACTGAAATTGTTATTTCCTTTGTTAGCAGTCATAAACAACACGCAAAAATGCAAGCAGAACGTATGATAAATTAAAATTCACAGCAAAATTTGGTTAACTCACATTTTTCAGCGTAATATTTTGTTTTGCATAGTAGCGTAATATTTTATTTTTTAATGCAATACTCATTGTGTAATTTGTGAAGCGGGCAAAATACTTTTAATTTAATCTACAGCTCAATTTCTAGCATGGCATCAATGTTACAGAATCAAAGAGAAACACAATTTTAAATTATTTCATTTATTCTATGTCAAAAAATTTTTAAAGAAAAAAGAATTAATCTCAGGAAAAGTTATAAATTTATTAATTTAAAACTGCCATGTCAAACGTTAGTGATTGTAGAACTTTTGATCTGATGAAAACTGAAGCGACTAATTTCTTTACAAGTTTAGTAAAAGATGTTACCCAAATATCTGCATAACTATCAAATATTATTTTTAGCATAATACCATTTTCTCTCTCTCTCTCTCTTTTTTTTTTTTTTCAGGCGAATAAAACACTCTTTATTAAATTTAATCTATTACTTAATTTTTGGTATAGTACATTGCAAAATCAAAGAGAAACATGTAGTTTTAAATTCCTGCATTTATTTCCTGCAATAAAATTTTAAAAGGAAAAAACATTTTAAATGAAAGTATTAGTCTCAGGAAAAGTTACAAATTTATTAATTTACTAGCTGACCCGCCCAGTGTTGCCCGGCTCCGTGATAATAATATCAAACGAACCTGAAATTTGTGATTTTATCTCTAATTCGAAATACGTGGCCACTGACTACGAGAAAAAACGGTTTAAAAAAATGAACAACTAAATTTAGAGTAACAAATATTTAAAACGACTTCAATGGGAAACGGAGGAGGAAATATGTGTTCAACAAGGAATAGTTATAATTTTTATAATTTAAAACTTAGTCATGTCAAACGTTAGTGATAACAGAACATTTTATCTGATGAAACGTAAGCTACTAATTTCTTTAGACCATTATAAAGAGTACATAAGTATCTGTGTAGCTATCAAATTTTATTTTTAGCGTAAAAACCTTTTCTCGTTTTTTTTGAGTGAACAAAACATTTTTGATTTAATATATTACTTAATTTTTGGCATTAATTCTTGCAGTATATTGCATATATTATGGCAGTACATTACAAAATCAAAGAAAAACATAGTTTTAAATTTCTACATTTATTTCCTGCTATAAAATTTTAAAAGAAAAAAATGATATTTTAAATGCAAGTATTAGTCCCAGGAAAAGTTATAAATTTATTAATTTAAAACTTAGTCATGTCAAACGTTCTGATAACAAAACTTTTGATCTGAGAAAAAGGAAGCAATTAATTTCTTTAGACGTTTAGAAACAGATGGCATCTAAACATCTGTATAACTATCGAATTTTATTTTTTAGAGTAATACCTTTTTCTTTTTTTTAGAATGAACAAAACATTTTTTATTTAATTTTTTACTTAATTTTGTTTTAAAATTTTAAAAGTAAAAAAAATTAAATGAAAGTATTAGTCTCAGAAAAAGTTTTTTAATGTATTAATTTAAAACTTAGTAATGTCAAACGTTAGTGATAGCAGAACTTTTGATCTGAGAAAAAAGAAGAAACTAATTTCTCCACACGTTTAGGAACAGATGGCACCTAAATATCTGTATAGCTATCAACAAGTATCTAAATTTACGAGTTGTAAATCAGACAAGTCGGAACTTAATCTTGATTTTAGGAACAAGTTTTTTAAGGTATAATCCGAACTTTCGTGAACATACAAGTTGCTGAACTTTACTAAGCAAGCGGGTAGGTGTATTTTCAAGGTGTGTTTGTTGGACGTGCTTGGACTTTTATTGACGCAGTGTTGAAGGAAGCGGTCCTTATTAATAACATTAACTACAATACGTACAAGTGCATATGATACTGTATCTCCCAAAGTGCCGCCCTGCTTTTTTTTTCTTTTCTTTATATATATTTTCTTTTGCGATTAAACTATAATGCACAGGCATAGGCTTTTCAGACTTTTAAAGCAAGGAAGAATGATTATTAACATTATCAAAACAATGCCGATCAACATATGGTAGAAAATATTCGTTTCGAAACCAAAATCGTAAATAAAATAAAATAACACATATATATTTTTTAAAATCTAAATAAATACGAGATTTATTTAACCCTTTATAGGATTTCGTATCACATATGGAAGTCATTAAATATCTATTTCATTAAGTACCATGCATTTGCCATTCAGTTACAGTGTTTCAACAAGTTCATATTCAATGATATACATGAACAACAGAATATAATTTTACTAAATTAAGGACATAATATTGCCAATAGAAGGGACACAAATTCATAAAGTGGCTACTTCTGTTACCCGAAAAGACCAGCTCACTAATATTAATCCAATGTGAGATATTTTTAAAGATATCTTGTTTCCATTTCAATATTTTTAAATGACCTTTTTTGCACTGCATAGCTGAGATCGTTCTTTACAAGCAACTATTTGGGAAAACTAGTCGTTGGGGGCCACCGTAATACTTACCCATCATAAAATAAAATATGAAAATAAAACGCGTGTAAACTATGTATGGGTATTCCAAAATGAAATTTAAACGCATAAATAAATAATTTTAACATACATAATAATGCTCCATTAATGAATTGCTGATGAGCCAATTTCGACAAATTATATGAAACGCCAAAATACTCGAGTAGTACCGGATTGCGTAAAAGAAACATCCTTATAACTTAAAAAACAATAATTATATTAATTAAAAATCTACTGCGTTGGATTAAGCATCTCGTTTCCAATTAAAATATATCTGTGAATTGAAATTTGAATGAAATACAGTGTCATGAAAAATCGAAGAATGTGAAAAACAGGATTACACATATCTCGGCAACTAATAATCCGATCGACTTCGTTTTTATGCAAAATTTGTGTTATTTCATTGCCTTTTACATCCATTTCTTAAAATAAAAAAATTCGAAAAATTTTATATACATTTCATCAGAACGAATTTTTAGAGAGTCCGAAAAAAATAGTTCCAGATAATCGTGGTTACTGATATTAAATAAGCTTCGTTTCTTTCTTACATACTAAGTACATACAAAATTTCAAGTCTCTATCTCAATTTGTTCGGGAGTTAGAGTGGTTACAGATAGACAGACGGACGGACGGCAAAATTTTTTTTCTAAAATTATATTTTTCGGAATCTCCAGTATCTAAAACGTGTAAATCTGTCAAAAATTTTTTTTTCGATTTTCAAAACGATTGCAAGACTTACCCTATACTACGTATGATAAGTAAGTAATAGTTGTTCTCGGTACAGAATTGGGAAATCTGAAGTACATCTGAATCTTTTTATTTTTTGAATTCCGCAACTTATTTTATTTTATTCGTTTTCTGATTGGTCCATTCTTAATGTCTAGAAATAAAATACTTCTGTTTTTTATTTTATTCGTTTACTGATTCGGTGCACGTTTAATGTCCAAAAATGGAATACTTCTATTGCCAAGATGACAAAAAAAAAAAAAAAAAAAAAAAAAAAAGCATTAAAAACTACAAAAATATTAATAACTCAAAAACAAATTTAGATACAGGTTTCTAACAAGTTGCATTTAAAAATAATTTTTTTTTCTTTATACGACGGTGTAAAAATTGAAAATGTGCGCTGTTTAGAAGTTTTAAAATTTGCAGTACCGAAAACTGTTAAACTGAAATTTCATTTAATATTTGTTTATGATTGGTGCAAGAATCTTAACGTGTCTCTAAAAGTCCAGGCATATGACTCTGTTATTACGTAAGCTATTTTTGATCATCACAAAAACGATATTATTGTTTTTTTTTAAATATAGGAATCATTTAAGTCTTAAATTATAGTCTTTGAAAATATTATTTTCCAAATAGTCGTTGTAATTTGTTAAATTACAAGTTATTAGTTTTTTTTTTTTTATGCTGATATTTTAATTTTTGCAACCAGTTTCGAAAGTAATGTTTTCCTAATTAAAAGTAACTGCAAACGAAATCGAAAAAATTATTTAAAAATATTGAAATGCAAAAGAAATATCTTAAAAAAGGTCTATTGGATTAACATAAGGGAACGCCTGATTGGGCGCGGCTAATGTAAATATTTCTGCTCAATCGTCTCTCTCGTTTTTATAAGTAATACAGTAAAATGACTATGATTTAAGAGGGGAAAAAAAGATAAAATATATTCAGACTATTAATAATAAAATAATGTATTTCTATGTCTTAATGTCTTTCAATAATTTTAACATTCTTCAAATATAATAAAATTTTGCTATATTTAGAAAGTAATGTCCTCCACTACGACTAATCAATTGAACAAATGTTCTTTTAGATTCAAACACTTTTACGAAAATTAACGCAGAGAAACAGACCGCGAAGGTACTTACAATTTTCAATCATGATGGAAAAAGTTGAAATGCCGCAGAAAAGAAATTCCCAAATTTAGTGACAACTCTTTACCAGGATCTTCCGGATCTTCAATTATAAAATATATAATTTTGGTGATTGAATAATAGCAGTTTTCTTTTAAAGATTATTTGAATTGGGTAAATCTCAAATTCAAAAGTGGTATCTTAGAAAAAGAAATTCTATTGGATTAACATTAGCGAACGGGTGTTTTTGCGGGACTGAAGTAGCCTCATAACTAAAATGTTTCTTTTATAATGTTTTTTTTATAAGTAACACAGTAACGTGTCTATGATTTAGTAACAATACTATGAAAAATATCGAATAAATTCAGCCTATTAATAATAATGTATTTCTATATCTTAATAACTTTCTTCAAATGTAATAAAATTTCGCTATATTTAGAAAGTAAAGTCCTCGATACGACGATTCAAGCACGTTTACGAAAGTTTAACGCACTGACAAAGAAAGGAACCGCGTAGACATTTATAATTCTCAACCATAATGGAAAAAGTTGAAATGCCGCAGAAAAGAAATTCCGAAATTTAGTGACAAATTTATTTTAACTCTTTACCAGGATCTTCCGGATCTTCAGTTATAAAATGTATAATTTTGGCGATTCAATAATAGTGATTTTCTTTTCAAGATTATTTCAGTTAGATAAATCTCAGCAGGCATCTTAAATTTGCGACTTCTTTCAAGAGATAAAAGGTGCCGCTAGGCGACATAAAAGACTCAAGTGAAATATCCTGTCTCTCTCATTTATTAACTCTTTTCAGATAGCAACGCTTCATGCGCATTAAGATAACATTTATAAGTATTTTTATCAGACGTCTGTACAACAGGACCTTTACTAATACAACTAATCTCTGATTGATGTTATTACAACTGTAAAAGGATTTTGAAAGAAACTGTACAACAGTTATTAGAATTTTTAGAAAATACTAAATTTAACTTTTCATTAAATTTTTCGCCAGTTCAAAATCAATAATAGCAATAAATAACTTGCAATAATTCTTGATTTCTTTTTTACTGTTTTTATTAATAATAAAAAAATGCCAGATTCAGCGTAATTCACCTCACTTGCCATGTTTGATGTACAATTTCCGATTAGCTGGACATACTTACATTTACATCGCAGTTATATCGATATATAAATAATTATGTCTTCGTAAATGTGCAAAGCAGAGCTTTTGCTTTTACAATGTTCATGATAAAAAATAAATAGAAAAATTATTTACGTTATTTTCATACTCGTACACAATAGAAGACTAAAAACTTCAATAAAATAAAAATGAAAGAAAAGTATTTTTTTCAAGTTAGATAAGTAAATGAATAAATAAATAATATCCAATCCAAAAATATTCTACTCTCACAAAATAAAATCCAACTGAAATCAAATTCATTGTACGTTCCTTTGAGTAATGACATGACATAACATAAGAACACGTCGTCATCAATACCAGGCATATTTAAATCTGCAATTATCACTAAAGTAGAAAAAGGAATGATTTCTGTTTCCCCTTTCATTTTTATCAAAATAGTATTAAAGTAATTTAGAAAAAAAAAAAGTTTTAATTACATAACTAAAATTTGAATGTAAGACAAACTGAGCTCGAGACGGTCTAAACCCAAAGACTAATATAAAAACTGAGACCGTTTCATGTTCATCTCCTAAGTGTGCGACACATTACATCACATAAGTGTTTAGATAAAAAATAAAACAAAATTTTTTCTTTATTTTTATTTAGAAGCACTATTGCATTGAACTATTGCAACTGCCTGTATTTATGAAACCCAATGAATTCCGACGAATATTTAAATATTTAATAAAAACGAAGAAGTTCTGTAACTGAGCTCCGATGGATTCCATCGAAAATTAACTCCTGGGGTGGGGGGTAGGGGTTAAAATGCTTAGATTTTAACACCTATTAAAGAGTCATTCTATATCACCTGGCACAGCTTTTCTAGATATTACTGCTATTTTAATAACACTATTGTATCATTAAATTAAAACAACTATGCTCACATGAAAATGTAGATTATTTTGTTACTTTTAATGCATAGACTATATTCTAATAACCTGTAAGTTAATAGATATAGGTATTTATGTAAATATCACGCGCAGGAAATTCGCCCGTTTTTCATATAATGACCGCATGGTCACCAATTTAACCCTTTCCGGCGCAGTGTGTCCGGTCTCTGGACACACCTAATTTTAATTCCAAACTTGCTACTGGCACCAATAATATTTTAATAAATTCTTGCTTTTACAATAAAAGCTTAAATTAAGGAGTTCTTGTTTTCTTAAAAAGTTGTTTGTAAATTCCGGTGTCAGTCGAAAAATTTTCAATTTACTAACAGAATTTGCCCGCGCCGGAAAGGGTTAAAGCACCTCATTTTGAGGGTCATTGGCAATTGCCCAAAAGTCAAACAACACAGATAACGAATGAAAAATTTACAAATAATCATCTAAATGATTCGGGAAATAGATGGCTTTAAAGTAACATCAACAGCTAATACATTTTATCGACTTTACTTTGTTTGATTTCAAATTTAAAACTAAATTCAAAGCGCAGCATTCACTTTTAACATTACATCATCTTGCGGAAAGTTCAAAATGTCATTTGGTGAGTAATTCAGTCAGCGTAGGGCGTAATATGAATACATAAATATACCCACCTGAAAATAATGCGTCACAGTGACGCAAATTGCGTGAAAATAGAAGAATCACATAAAAGAAAAATATGAATGAAAAATTCATGGCATGATGATCGCTTCAGGAATGTGAAAAAGGTATGTAGGTTCTTGGATTACCGCTCTAAATATTTTTTCAAATAAAAATAATTAAAAAAGCAGTTTTTTTAAGGAAAAAAAAAGAAAGAAAAAGTTTATTTATCTTAAGGCATCCAAATACATTAAAAAATCAACTTTTGAAAAAAAAAAAAAAAAAAAAAAAAAAAAAAAAAAAAAAAAAAAAAGAGAAGTAAAAGAAAATAAATAACATTTTAGGATTTATTAAAGAAAGAATTTTATTTATTATTTTTTTTTCACTTTACAAAGAATATTTTGGCTATGTATATCTCTGTCAATTAGAAGACCAAATGTTAAAGAATTTATAAAGATTAAAAACTGGATGTGATCATCAAAATAGTCGGGAGTAAGCCTGCAAAACTATCAAACAAAATGGAAATAGCATTTTTTTTAGTAAATATATATTTTAAAAGAACTTTTTTTTTTTTTAATATTTAAAATAATAACTATTTTATGAAAATATCCAGCAAGGATGAACTTTTAAACCTGGCTGGGAAAAAAAATTGTTTTCCCGTGTAAATAAAAAATTGCATTCGTCTCAAAGTCTTTTTTATTATTTATTTATTTATTTATTTATTTTTAAATTATAACTAAAAATGTTATCAATTTTTTTTCAAACTTGATATGTTTTTATTTCTTTATTGTACTGTTTACAAGGATATGAACTAAAAGAATATTTCTCAAATTATGGTATGATACTTTATTTTTGACTTATCTTGAAAATGTCGTAGGAATTCATTTCGTTTTGAGCTTTTATTAAAAACTTGTAGTAATTAAGTTGTACTAATCTGTCATAAAAATAATTAAAAAAATAGTGGTGGCTAAAAAAAGCGACCGCTTCGAGGCCTGTCTGAGATATTTAAAATATTGCATATTTAACATAATGGCTATATCTCAACATATTTCACTTCATTTCGACTAAAATGTTTATTATATAAAAGTAGCCTAAAATTTTTAGCTCATTCTGTAGAAGATAAATGCAAGAAGATTATTTTGATATAGAACTTATTTGAATTGAGCAATTAAGTTTTTACATATTTTTCTGAAAATTCTCCTATATTTACTATACAAAATTATCCTTATATTTATAAAACTAACGAAACTCATGGAAATATATACTTAGAACTGTGAAAATCCATACGCAAATTACAATTTAAAGAACAGATAATTTACTTCCGTGTCATGTAGAATGCATTCGAATATATCTTATTGTAAAATATCCCCAAGTTTACTGCACTTTTCAATTTTTAGATGCGTTGATCTACGTTTCAACTTTCTGGATTTAATCAAAGTCCAAAAAAGGGGGAAAATATAAACCTCATATTACACACACACACACAAAAAAAAAAGATACAGTAAAATATATTAAAATACTAAAATGAAATTTGGAAAAGGAACTCCGATAGGTTTAACATTAGATTGTGAGCGTTGTCGGGCAACTCTTACAATGTTTTTTTCAGATTGAGCGAAAAGAATCGGCAACAATAAGGTAATATAATTAGAGCAGTTGTTTTGATATGAGTTACTTTCTTCAAGTTTATTGTCATGAAATTTTAATAAATAAGTATAGTAATTAAATAATTAAATCGACTTTGTAATAAATTTCATTCGAAATTCTAGCCTCGAAACTAAAAACCATCAAATTTATACAGGTTGCCCCAAAAAGGCTGAAATGCACTTTAATCTTTTATTTGTTGAAGATCAATAGAAAGTATAAATGGAGAAAAAGTTTTAAAAAATGTGTAAAATTATTTTCTCGATATAACTTTTTTTTTCATTCCACACTCCCAATTCTGCCGCTTCAGAAAATTCGGTTAAAAAGGTCAATTTTGACATGTGTTTTTGAAATTTATTCAACATTTATGAAAAAATTGACAATCTTTGAGCATTATATAGTTTCTGAATAAAAGAAAAAGTCAATTTGATGCGTTTCAGAAAAAAATAAATTAAAAAAAAAAGAGTCATAAAATAAGCAGTTTGGATTTGGACAGATAATTTACTTCAGTGTCGTATTATGTTAAGGATTTTAAATGCATTCGAATAAACCTTATTGTAAAATATCCCCCAAGTTTACTGCACTTTAAAATTTTTAGATGCGTTGATCTACGCCTCGTGACTACATTTGCAAGTTAGTGTTAAAAACTGTGGGACCTTTCTTTTTAAATTATTTATATGTCAATAATTTACAAAGCAATTTTTTTTTTTAGTTTGATTGGGGGTGTGGGGGAGATACCATGTTTGAGAATGATATGTAACGGAGCACCTTTTTTACCCTTATGATTTTGGTTTGCATTATTTTCTTAGGAGGCACCTTTTAATTTTGGATTTAATCAAAATCCAAAAAAGGGAAAATATCCTGTTAGATATAAACCTCATATAAACGAGAAAAAAGCAGTAAAATACATTGCAATGCTAAGAATAAATTTGGAAAAGGAACTCCGATAGGTTTAACATTAGCTTGTGCGCGAAAGATTGCTGTGTGACTGAATACACCCTTAACATAATTTTGTTTACTATCTTATTTTGAATAATTATGCAATTTACATTGCCTATTTATCTCTAACTGTTAAAAATAAAATTAGTTTCACTATATTTTTGGGTATTTTGCATTAAAAATAAATTATATTGTTTCAAATAATTTATAAAAGAAAATTAAAAATATTATAAATAGACGCGCTAAAAATCTATGAATTATCAGTTGAAACATTAAATATTACTTATAAAAAAAAATGTTTTTTCTTGATTTAATAGTATAAATAAATAAGACAAAATATTTCAAATCCACATTCATCTATCGATGCTTCAACTCGGAAAAATACCGAGGGGGTTGAAAGAGTTACAGAAACAAGGGGAGTAAAAAATGACAAGACTGCTGTGTAATTAACCGGAGCCGCCGCTAAGGCTACAAAAGCCAAGGTCGAACATCTGAAAAATCTTAAATGGAATTCTGCAGGGAATGCACCGAATTACCTGAGTTTACAACACAGCATGTTTTCTTCGCACACTGGCTTCAATACCGAGTTAACTGCAGCGATCTCCCGTTTTATATTTTGTTTGCATTGAAAAAAAGCGAAATGGCCAGGTACCGGGAGCGAAAGTGAGATCCGTGTATATTTTACGTGACTATATTCACGCAGGTGTGTTCGCCCCCCTCCCCTCTCCCTCGGCACAAATGACCTTTCGCTAGAAGATCAACAACAGAGCGGACAGGTTTGTAACAAGCTCGGCGGTGAAGTTGAGGTTTAATAGAGCGGGAAAGAGGCGCGAAATATGATGTAAAAAAGGTGAAAGATAATGAGATGAGAGTCAAACGATAGCCGATTTATGAAACATTAGCTTCGTTTTGTAATAAGTGTAAAGGATTTGTGTTTGTTCAATGGACAAATAATAAGTGCCCTTTTGAAATGCAGGAACAGAGTCTGTTTAAAGTAATTGGTCGGCAAGGGGGCCAAAGCGCCGCGCAGGTCCCTGAGTTTGGAGTCTATTCGGTCAAACATCAAGGGGTTAATTTGTGTCTGAACTCATTTCTTTGTTTATAGTAAATATCTAAATATTGATCGGAACTCATACAAACAGAGCTCCGAAGCTCAGTTTAATATCACTTAGAAAAACAAATGCTTAAGTTACAGCGTTGAATTCAGACACTTTTCTCCAGGAGGGACTTCTGAGGCAGGCTCCGGGGGAGACATTACTGAGTTCCGGGGGGGGGGGGATTGCGCTCTTTGACCATTAAAAACCCAAAATCTTAAATTTTCCGGGGAGGACATTTCATTGCTCCGGAGGAATTGTCCAAGGTTTTTAGAATAGAGGTTTTTAGAATATCTATTTTAAAAGCCTTGGGGATTGTCCCCCCGGTATTGCGTGTTGGGTTTTGCAACTTTACCCTTTTGGGTTTGATGTACTATTAATAGAACATGTCTTTTAATTGAATATTATTTTGTTTTAAACAAATACTCTTGTTACTGTGTACAGGTAGTAATTTTAGTATATGTATTTGCATTTTTATATATGACTTCATTAACTTTTAGGCATTTAGTAATAATATTTGCTTAATTCTCGTTGCGCTGTTTGCTATTCTTTTATTTTAAACATATATTTCATCCTTTAAATTAAGAATAAAGAATACTTTCCTGAAAGAATCATCTGTAATAAAGCGCTAAAATTATTAGAAAGTTGTAACAACAGTTAAATGTTGTTGTACTATAATATTTTCTAAACATCTCCAAAAACTCTTCCTTAGCCTATTGGCATATAAATATGAATTGAATAGTACGCAAAACAACAACATTCGTCATGTTTCAGACAGTGAAATATTCATTAAACTCTAATTAATATATTTGGTGTTGATGATTTTAGTGTTGATGATATTAACATAAAAGTAATTTTTCTAAAAATTGAAAAAAAAAAATCTGATTTGAAACGGTTAATAGAAAGAAATCCTTGCCGAATAGAATTTCTGATATTTTATTACTTCGGATAATTAATGCTTTTAATATATTTATCTATTAGATCGCATTATACTATGTAAATGTAAGTATAATTTAGTCAAAATATATTAAAATTTTTCTTTTGCTGGCGATAAAATTGCTCCATATTTTCCAAATAATATATGAAACATATAAATATGCGGACGTGACACAAGGAATGCACTGCAGTTGTCATTACTTCACCATATTAAAACTCCGTTATTATTATTTTTATTATTATTAGGAATTAAACCCTGTCAAAAATAGTATGCATTTTATGACATCTTAACTAGTTATTTTATTATTATTTTTATTTTTATTTTGTTACTATGTTTAAAAATATATTTAAAATTAATTTGCAAAACTTCGCTAGAGTGCTAAAAAAACCAAATAAACAAACCTGTTTCAGTTAAGTGAAAAAAATCATCTAATGCTATTTCTAAGGAAGAAAATTTTAACGATATCTCGGTTGTATTTCAATATTTTTAATTTTTAAAAAAATATTTATTTATTTATTTTGCATTGGACAGCTAAGATCAAGCTCTACGAAGGTAATTTTTTACTTTTTCGATTTTGTTTACCGATATTTTTAATGTGGACATTTTCAATTTCGGAACAGGTTTAAAATAATAATAATAATAATAATAATAATAAAAACATCTTTTTAACAAAAATCTGCAGTCAAAATCAAAAAAGTAAAAAACGGTCTTTGCATACATTGAACTCAGCTATCAAATGCAAATCTCTTTAAAATATGGAAATGCAATCGAGATTATCTTTATAAATTTCTTCCGTAGGATTGCACTAACGAGCGATTTTTTTCGTGTGATTGAAGTAGCCCTTTAAAAACTATTGAGGTTACACCAATTGTTTTTAACAGTTTTTAAAGAATACAAACAGAACAAGAAAATTGTTTATTTTAAAAGACTAAATTTAAATAACTTCATAAAAAAAAACCTTACTTTTTAAACAATAACCACCAAAAGAAAATCTGCACTAAAAAATTCGTAGAAAGTTTTTTTTTTCTTGTACTTTTTTAGTATGATTATAAACAGGAAAGCTGATTCAACCAAAACTAGCACATAATAATTTCAAAACAAGGTTAAAAAAATCCAGAATTCATGGAGATCATCTGTGATTTCAATAACTTTCCCACACTCGCACAAAATTAAAGCAAGAATCTCCAAATCCTGTTAGAAGTTAGACTGATTGTATGAAAATATTTAATAGTAAATCAAATTTTTAATTATAAAGTTGAGAGAAATAACATAAAAACTTATAGTCTAGTATAAATTACAATTAATTTTAAGATTGTTTTTAGATGGTCGAGAAAATGGAATGAAAAATCAATTACTTAAAAGTAGTTCAAGGATGCCACGAGACAAACAAAGTTTAATGGTGTTTTATTTTGTATGTCAAATAATTTTATTCAAAATAAGATTATTGCTAAAATTTAATAACATTTATGAATTTATTTTATTTGTGAAAGAAAGCTTAATAAAAATATCTAATGAAATGATAATAATAAAAAACACATTTGGAAAAATTAATTTTTCTCCGTAAGAAAGAAGTCAACAATCGAAAGAGAAAGGGAAATATAATAGTCAAGGATTGTTAAATTAATCGGAAACAGCACTGCAATACCTGCATTGACATCCCCCCCCCCCCCAAAGGTTTACACAAAATCTTGAACAAATACGGTTCTATTCCCCCAGAAACAAAGTTTGAAATGGCACATAACTGCGAATATAATCTCAAAGATCGATAAAAGATGGCAGCACCAGTTTCAGTTGATACTCGTTTTCCCAGATCGCGGATGAGGAGCAGATAGATGGATGCTTTGCTGGTTTGTTAGGTCTAACGAGGCAGGAAAGCTATTTTCCAGTATCATAATAGTTCCACGAACACAAGTGCATTATTTATTCACAAATTTTTGTTTTTTGGTAGCCTTTATTGGGTCATTAGCTTAAAAAAAATTATAAAATAAAGGCAAATATAGGGATTTTTCGTCCTGAAGTACTGCAATAGTATACTTCGATAGTTCCTCCTAATAAAAATAAAAATATATTTTATTTTTCTTATTTTGATTGTTATGCAAATTTAAAGTATGCTTTGACTCCTTCAAAGCATCTTCTGCTGCTAAAATATATAATTTTTATATTTTGCAAAAATATTTTTTGATGTACATATAAAATACATGTTTACTTATTAAATAAAATAAAATATTACAAAAGAAAAGAAAAAAAAAAAAAAAAAAAAAGAAAGAAAAAACTTTTTAGCTAAAATTTCAATTTTCTGAATTCTTAATTAATTTGATTTGACAGAAAAGGTGAATAAATTTATAAAATGTAAAACGTTTTAATTATACTCTAAATAAATAAAGAATAGAAAATACGATCACATAACTTTTTTATATTAGGAAAAAATGTTCAATTTTACCACTTACTGAGAAAAAAAAGTCTGTTTAGCCACTTAAGTCTTTTTTTTTTTTTTTTTTGATTAAGACTGGTAATAGCATAAATTGGACCATATGCTCATATCCTATCAAATTTTTATTAAGATTCTAACTCGAAACTTTTAATCACATTTTGCTTTCTTAACTTTGGTAGAAAAAAAAATTACAAGGTTTCTTTTCCTAATTTTGAAATATCTTTTTTTCAAAACTTCCGGTGTGAATTCAACGTTACAGAACTACAATTGCTTGCCTCTGAAAGGCTTAAATAAAAAAAGTACGTGTTTCATTTATTTTGGATAGTTGTACTTCTTTGAGTTTCTTTTTACAAGGTGTGCGTTTCCGAGGAAATCACGTTTCTTTAAAACTACACACATGCCCGTAGTTAAGGGGGCGCTATGGGCGGTTCAGCCCCCTAAAATATTTAGAGCCCCCCCTGGAAAAGCTTACAAGGTCACTAAATGAATTTCTGTTCCGAAAATCCAAATGAAATTCCGTTCAAAAATCTAATTTAGTTTTGAGACCCTTTCCTAGTTTTGCAGAACTACTAAATAGTACCTAAAATAAGTATTTCAACACTCCCTCTTCCTATTTGTACATAAAAAGCTAACACAATGTTAAATTTTGCACCAGTTATACACTCAAAATTTTCATCATCATATATTTTTCTTAGCATAAAATGAAGGTATTACAACAGTTTAATAAGAAATATAGTACTTACAATGTGAATATACGCTAACTTAACTTTCTGCGTCAGAGAGAGAGAAAAAAAATTCTGACCCCCCCCACCTCTCTTGAGCCCTCCCCCCCCTCCCCTATCGTTCATTTCTGGCTACGGCCCTGACTACACATTTATATAACCGTACATAAATTAATATGTAAAAGACAAAATCAAGGAGGAAACGGTAAGTCCTCCCACTTTTAATTTTTATTGATTATTCATAACAAACAAACTAAAAATAAAATCTGGTACAATGAAGCATATTATATGTTGTCAGAATAAATGTTACTTAAGATGTTACACTGGTGTTCATAAGACAACATTTCCCCACACTTCCTCATTCATCATAGAAGAAATTAATTGTTTCTGGACATTGATTACACTAATTACCACTTTTCCACCCTTATTTTATAGCATGTAACTGATGGAAAATATTAATTCGATCCAGCCACTTTATGACCTACAAATTAGAAAAGAGCAACTAGGCCATGGAGTTTCACCCTAATAAAAGATGCTTATTTCGAAACATTACATGCGATTTTTTTTAAAACATAAGATGAATATTACAAAGTTTTTTAGAAGGTTTGTTTAATCAAACAGTTAATAACTTTGAATGCTTTCATAAGGTACAGTCGTGAGGAAGAAAAACTAAAGTTTTTTAGTCTCATATTAGTATTTTGCTGAGCAGTTATAGGATATATAAATCATGCTAATTGTAATGCGAACTGTGCTTACATTCACTCATAATTTAGAATTATTTTCTATGAAAATTTTTTGTTACACTAGAGGAACCCTGAACCACGAATTCCCGTATTGACCCATTAATTTCACAACCTTAACATTCAAGTCAGTATCGTAAATCATCAATGCAAAGTAATTAAAATATTAATTTATCATAATGACATTAATAATTAATTAGAACGATTAATTATTATTATACATATTATATTAATCATAAGTAATTGATCCGTTTATTTCAAAATCTCTACTTAAGGATGTTCTCAACTGCTCCGCTCAACAAGCACAAAACGTTTTGACACATATACAAATTCATTTATTAACAGAAGGATATAAAATTGGAAGGCCTGACTATGGAAGCGATTTCGAAACGAACTTAATTTTCCATTTTATTATAATTAAATTACCTGTCTAGTTCTTAGCTATGTCGATTGCGCGATCACCCGTTTTTCTCCTGCTTTTCGACCGATTTTTCTGCTTTCGTCGAGGAATGTGCTCAAATACGTCAACTTTGAAGGCCTATTATGAAAGATCTATTGCACTTTAAAAAAAACAGAAAATTGAGTGTAATTAGACAGTTTCTGAATAACAACATCTCTATTTTCATGCATTTCCGAACAAAAATAAATTAAAGCATGTGTCACAAAGTTGTTCTTTTTGATTTAAGAACACCCTTAAGTTCATCTCAAATTTTTGAACTGTTACGGCATTAAATGGGTATCGAGTCGGAGACAAATATCATGTCTAAAACGTAACCTGCGGCTGTCTATTTATTTTATCTTTAGTCACTGCCAATTCAACTGTTATAAAACATCGAAACTATAAAAATTCCAAAATCTATCGAATTCTATCTTTAAAAAAGTCACTTCGTGCATTTCAAACGACCTTACAGGTTTTAATTTCTGCCAGAGTAACATCTTATCTTACACAAAGTCGGCCTGTGCAATTTATGCGAAAATTGATAGATTTAATTTCGACTCAAATCTCCAACAAAAACGCAATTTACTTTGAACTGAAAGTAAAAATCAAGGAATAGAACATTTTTTTGCTCACGACCGAGATAAATACTGCTTTCGAAAACAATATCATAAAAAAATATCCTTTAATCGGGGCTTTGAACTGCTCCATTGACGCCCTTATAACGGCGTCATTTACTTTCTTTTCAATTAGTAACACAGTAAGGGCTCACATTATCTGATAAATACACATTTTATAAGTCTCATTTACAGTGACGGGAGTCTCCTTGACCTTCCCACATGCATTCTAAAACACTGTTAACTCTCACTCTCATCTTTATGCCCCCCCCTTCACCCCCATAAAGTCAGGTAGGTCAGTAATGGAAATGACCCATCTACCCCCCAGGTGTGCAAACTTCAGACTTCAGGTAAGTCGAAAAGAAAGACATTACCTTTCGGTCATAAGTCAGAGTAGCTTTAAAAAGAGAGGAAAAAAAAGTTTATCACAGTAAAGGGAAAGCAGTAAATGCCAAGATTAAAGTCGCCAGATACAGAGGTTATTTATGGCGATTTGGTTTGTGACAAGAAAAAAAAAATAATTGTGGTGTGCGTTAGATATCAATAATATGCATGAAGTAGGATCTACAAAGTTAACTGGATTTTAATTGATACTTGATGTCCCGAATTATCAATAAAAAAAATGATGCGTAAAGCGGATAATTACATATGTGTCTTACTAAACAAATGTTAAAATCTGTCTTAAGAAAAAAAAAATAATAATAAGAAGAAGCATTAAAAATCATAAATATAATACTAATAATAATAACTATAATATATAATTAAACTATAATATAATCTAATAATAATGCAACAGTAACGTATTATTATTAGAAATTTCCCTTTGAAATGGGATGTCTAAATAAGTTTTAAATAAACAAATAACACAGTAAAGACCATTTTTCCAATATCGTTACTCATATGCATAAGGTGTGCTAATTTTGTAGATCACCCCTGCATATGGTCTGAAGAATTTATACACATTACGTAATACATTAAACATTAGATTAAATTTAAAAATGCATTACCACAGCGGAAAATGCTCTCCCAGAACAATCAGTTCGATATAACCTAATTCTTTTGTGCATTTTTGTAAATGAACTATAAATGCTACGCACTCCATGTCCATTTAATCTTCATAAAAATAATGCCGTAGTTAGGGCACCTTAGGGCTCCTTTTTTAAAGGCAATCACTAAAATGCATAACTGATTTTTACCCATGATCATATATAATAGAATTATCTTGAGTGTTGCTGTAAACGAACTAAGAGGATGGTTGGTTCAACAATTACTGTCCCGAGTGTATATCAAATATTTGTACTGCGATGGTTGGTATGGAATATTTAAACCCAATGTCTTAGGTGCCTATATGCTCAATTTCAGAACATTAGTTGCTATATTAACATATTTTTAAAGGAAGGGCTAAGTTTTAAAGAGCTTTTAAAAGGTGAGGGTGAAGCTGAAAGGCTGGTTTGGAGTTTTCAGGGTTAGATTTGTGACAGTGGATGAGACGGGTTACATCACTATAATCCTGAGCCCAAACGACAGTAACCGCGTCTCACCCCACTGTCACAAATCCAGCCCCATAAGCTCCAAACCAGACTTTCATCCTTCCCTCCAAAAATATATTTAATATAGCAGCTATGGTTCTGAAATTGGCATCCAAGACATTAGACATCGATATTCCACACAAGCCCATCGCAGTAAAAATATTTTATACACACTATAGACAATAATTATTGAGTCAGCCACATATAGTTTCTACACATTTCATTTTTAATATCGAAAATTCTATATTAAATTTCAATAAGATATAAAAAATACAGGGTAATCCAAGTATATTTACAAGAGTACAAGAATTAGAACTCGTGCAGACGGAAAAATCGATAGAGAAAAATATTTCAGAGGCATTTTTCAAATTTCTTGAAAAATGTTTAAAATTTACTTCAAAATCGACTATTGTACCGAAGCCAGAAAATAATTTGAAGGTGGCTAAAAACCAAGCTAATTTTCACCAAGAACTAATCTGAATTACTGGTAAGAATTATGCTACCCTGATAAACAAAAAATGGTTCTCATATTCGCCATAGTTCTCAAAATTGCAATTCGCATAATTTTCAGAGTATTTTCTCATATAATGACGGTTGATTGTAAGTCTAATTTACGACATTTTTTTCCCCTACAAAAGTTTATTAAATTTTGAGTAAAATCTACAAACTAACGTATACTAAATAATTTTTGTTTACTTAAGTATTCACATTTATTACTTTATTACTGTGATTGCGTAACTTTATTGATTACTTTGCACAGGTTGCTTAGAAAATTGGCAAAGTTTTGAAACTACAATAACATAAATCTAGCAAAATTTTCTTTACCAAAAAGATTTAGTCTTTTTGGTAAATCTTTTAGCCGTTTTAGCCTAATCTTTTAGCCGTTTTATTTAAATCTGAGTATCGAAGTAATCCATACACGACATAAAAGCTATATCACATAAAAAATAACAGATAAAAGACCTGCATTTCTGGTTCAACAACCCAAAACTTAAACATAATGAATAAATTTTTGTATTTTACAAGCAAATATAATACGAAATGAAGCCGCGGTCGATGTTAGATCCCAGTTTCTTTCACTCGCTGATTTCAAGTCATTTTTTTTTACATGGAAGTAGTATCTCTACTTCCATGTTTTTAAACCACTTTTGAATGATTCGAATCCCACCCGAGTGGTCAGGCCATTTAGATAACATTCACCAAGATCCAGCAAGATACCGCAAATGAACTCCGAGGGGAGATATTCCGTGGAGTTCCAAGAAAAGCGGAACGGAGAGAAAAAAGCTGTCACTGAAAAATATGAGGCTAGAAAATAAAGAAAAAAAGTAAGGTGCTTGTAAACAAGAACGAAGTTCTATGGGAACCAGAATATTTCGACTTTTTTCTATTCTGGAAAGCAATTCTTTGTTAGTTTACTTTTTTGTAGATTATACTATATTTTTTATTATTTAGTGTTTTGTATTCAACAAACCTATTTTGACTTTTTACTTTTGTTCAATATGTTATTAAAAATGAAGAGACTTTTGAAATTTCAAACTCTTTTAAATTTTTAATTGCCTTTTTTTTTTTTTTTTTTTTTCCCGACGAATTCTTCCTATTACATTATCTAAAAATACGAGTAGTTCATTTTAGTGTGGAAAGAAAGAAAGGAGAGGGGGGATCAAACAACAAATTCTATGTATCAATTTATTCTTATTTTTTATTGTTATTTTTATTATTGGATAATGATATTGGTCGAGGAATTCACTCGACATTTTTTCTTATGGTTTTTTATTGAGATATATTTTTAAAAATTTATTGCAAAACAAACAGATAAAATCATTAGGCTAATAGCAAACGTAATGTTAACTTCTGTTTTGTAAAAAAAAAAAAAAAAAAAAAAAAAAAAAAAAAAAAAATCAAAAATTACAGCAAAATATTGCTTACTTTTTGTTTCCTATGAATAACAATCCTCAAGTCTTTCCCTTCTCCCCCTATTGGGAAACATGCTGTTACTAATTTAACCAAGTATGTTTAATAAAAAACAACAATTAAAAAAAAAAAAAAAAAAAAAAAAAAAAAAAATCAGTTTATCTTTTAAAAATAGGGTGTTTGAAATCCTTCAGTCAAAATGAATTTGTACCAAAATTTAATGTGACCAGATATAAAGTCACAAAAACTGGAACTCAAATTGAAAATTTTGATTGACCTGATAGCCACTAATATTGGTCTCCTTAGAGCAACAGTAGGGCATCTAGCAATAATCGAAAATGAGGTGTCTGATTTATTGATATGAAAAATGCTTCTGCATCCAGTGGAACAGTAGGGAATTTTTATAAAATATATCAGAGACTGAGGTATAGTATTAAACGTAACTTTGTGTTTCATAAGTTGTGCTACTAGCTGCAAACACAGTTCCTCATAGCACTAAGTTGGACATCTCAATTTCTTATTATTACTTGATGCCCGACTGTTATTCTGTAATTTTTTCTAATAAATGCGAAGCGCATTATTTGAATTACTGTAGTTCAAATTTCATCTCATTTGGACCAATAGAATACATTCTAGAGCTCTCTAGAGTAAGAATCTTATTTGTTGCTAATTGAACCAATCAGTAAGTAAAAACTCTTTTAAGGGTGGTTTTAAATCAAAAAGGGCAATTTTGTGACACATGCTTTAATTTATTTTTGTTCGGAAATGCATGAAAATAGCAGGTGTTGTTATTCAGAAACTGTCTACTTGCACTCAATTTTCTGTTTTTCTTTTCTTTTTTTTTTCTTTCTTTCTTTTTTTTTTTTTTTTTTTTAACACAATAGATTATTTATAACGAGCCTTCAAAGTTGACGTTTTTGAAAAAATTTCCCGACGAAAGCAGAAAAACCGGTCGAAAAAGCAGAAGGAAAACGGGTGATCACGTGATCGAAATAGCTTATAACTGGATAGGTAATTTAATTATCATAAAATGGAAAATTATGTTCAATTTGAAATCGCTTCTATAGTCAGGCCTTCCAATTTTATATCTTTAGATTAAAAAAAATGAATTTGTAAATGTATCAAAACGTTTTGCGCTTGTTGAGCAGAACAGTTGAGAACAGTTTAAGTATGAACATAATAAGAAAAAAGGGCTGTTGTTATAAAAGGACTCACCATA
Source organism: Maratus speculifer (assembly GCA_964019185.1). Taxonomy (NCBI): domain Eukaryota; kingdom Metazoa; phylum Arthropoda; class Arachnida; order Araneae; family Salticidae; genus Maratus; species Maratus speculifer. The sequence continues at coordinate 292,412,905 of OZ025294.1, read as the reverse complement.
GCCAGAAAATAGAACTTTTCGAATTCTTCTTCTTGCAGCTTGATGGCTCCCAGGGAATCGGCGATGGCCTGGTGTTTCTCCAAAGACTCGTTGCCTTTCCTGCAAAGCCACGATAGAACCTGACGGAGAAAATAAAAACAAAGCATATGAATAAGAGAAGATGAATGATATCTACGATATAAAACGATGAAATAAAAAATATAAACATTAAGGGAAAAAAAAAAAAAAAAAAAAAAAAAAAGATTCAGATATATTTCAGATTTCACAATTCTCTACCGAGAACAACTCTTTTCCAAATAGTTAAAAAACTGTAATTTAACAAATTACAACGACTATTTGGAAAATAATATTTTCAAAGCCTATTATTTTAGACTTATAAATAATTTCTATATTTAAAAAAAAAAACAACAACAAAGAACAATAACATAATTTTTATGATGATTAAAACATAGCTTACATAATAATATGCATGGGCATTTAGTGTCACTTTAGTATTCTTGAACCAATCATAAAGAAATATTAAATGAAATTTCAGTTTAACAATATTTGGTACTGTAAATTTTAAAATTTCTATACATCTGATTTTTAATTTTTATATCGTCGTATAAAGAAAACAATTACTTTTAAAAGCAACTTGTTTGAAACCTGTATCTAAATTTGTTTTTGAGTTATTAATATTTTTGTAGTTTTTAATACTTATTTTGTCATCGTGTCAACAGAAGTGTTCTATTTTTGGACATTAAACATGGACCAATCAGAAAAAGAATAAAATAAAAAACAGAACTATTCCATTTCTAGTTCCATTTCTAAGCATAGACCAATCAGAAAACGAATAGAGAAAAAAAAAAAAAAAATGAGGAATTCAACCAATAAAAGATTCATATTTCTCAATTCTCTGACGAGAGCAACAACTATTTTCCAATTAGTTAAAAAAAAAAAAAAAAAAAAAAAAAAAAAAAAAAAAAAAGTATCAGAATTAAGAGTGTTGTTCACTCAGCTTCGGAATCCTCACCCCCTAATGTAAAGTCTATGGGCGCTCGATGTATTCCTATATTTAAAGCATCTCCTCGGAAATTAATATTTCAAACTTCTATTTTTTGTATATATTTCTTAAAATCTTTGTCTCTGTTTTTCTTAGTTAAAAAAAAAAAAAAAAAAAAAAAAAATAAGTGCACATTTAATTTTATATGAAGTGTTAAAATTTTACTCATATTTCGTCAGATTTTAACACATAAAATATTAAATTCAGAATAAATTTTAGAAACATTTTGAGAATGAAGAAAAAGAGAGGTATCCTTTAAACCCTTCGAGAAGGGAGCATTTTGCGAAATTTTTAATGCTTTGTCGCCGGTTTTTAAAAACAGAAATTTGTACCGTATTAAATTGTGAAAGTGCTCCGATTAAATAAGGCAAATTTTACAGTAAGATTTTACTGGTGGGGAAAAACAGGGGTTCTTAAGCCTTTTTGCAGCACGTATACATGTCGCTCGTCCCCAAGTTGTTAAGAAGAATATAAGAAATAAAAAAGAATTTAAAAAATATTTTTTCACTTGAGATATTTTAAATATACAAATGCATCAAATGTCCATAGACTTAACATTACGGAGGAGAATTCCGAATCTGAGTGATCAGCCCCCCTTAAATTTCATAATCCTTAAAATAAACTCTACATTATAATTTACAATTTATTAATATGGAATGTATGAAATAATAAACAGAAAAAATAAAATGGTTATTGTTTATATGCTAATACATGTTCTGTCGATTATGAGGCCAAATGTATGTAGCATTTTCTTTAATATATTTCAGCAATAATTTCATTAAATAATGCAAAAAAGATATCTGAATAACCTATCGCATCAGGGTAATAGGAAAATATTGCCTTATTGTTATATGGACTTGTCAGAAAAAATTGATTTAAAAGTATATTTTGAATGCATATCTTTGAAAATCAAAGTAAGTAGACAAGTTCATCCATTAAAATCTAAATGTATATAAAATAAAACCTTTTATACCTGTATTATATGTCATATTAAAAATCGACCACAGATAAATGAGCCAATAAGTATATAGAATATCAAGAAGAGTATTATAAATATCAGTACTTATAGGACATAAATTTTCCAAGAAAAGAAAGATTTTGGTGACATCCGGCGAAGTGTTTGTGATTTTGGTAAAACAAACAAACACATACACACACACACAGCAGAATCTATTATAGCAGTGGCCTCGGCGAAAAAAATTGCCAGTGAAATTTGACTGGATATTACAGTATTTGAAAAGCTCAGATGAAAAAGGCGACAAGTGACACAATCGTCATTTTGTGAAAATGATCTGTAAAGTTCCAAATATGTATCTGCGTTTATTACCAAATATCTCCTATATTCATTATCCAAATATCTCTTAGTATTAGGTTTTTTTTTTCAAACAATAATTTAATAAACGGCTGAAAACTCTTGATTATCATGATTGTTTGTCCCATATTTGATTGTAGTCCCCCCTTTTTGTCCCATACCATCGTTATCATCTGAGCTCTTCAAATTTTTGTTAAAAATTAAAAGAAAATGCGAACAAGAGTGTACACTGGAAATTATTTGTCTCTGTCTCATTCATTGGTTCTTTATAATAATATCATAAATTTTGATAACAATGTTAATTTGTCCTTTCGGGGGGGGGGGGGGAGGGGAGAGGATGAAGAAATAAATGACTGAGTATAATATTGGTAGAAAAAAGTTCAGCAGGTACCTGAATGCTTCAGAAGTCTCATTATAACATGAAAGTTATTAAGTAGAAAAAGTATACATAAAAGTATGCGTTGATGTATAGTTTATCTAATAAAAGACGGTTTTATCCTTAAATTACATAAATTGCAGCGCCATTATACTCGTATTTAATTAAAGAACGTTTATTTATAACGTTTCTATACGTTTCCCAATAAATTGGACCATTAAAAAAATGTGAAAAGTTTTTATTTTAAAATATCAAAGTATACTCAAATTACATTTTAAACTTTTTTTTTTAATTTTTTGATTTTCCCTTTCAATTATTATAACCATTTGAGAACCATATCAAAATAATTTTGAAATATTTATAAAAGGAAGTTATTTCTTTTAATCAAATTAAAAATGTTTAGATTAAATTATTTAAAAAAAATATATAAAATTCGAATTCTTTTAAAAAAATTCCGAAAAAAAAATTAGAGGAGATATAAATAACATTTAAAAATTATAAAAACAAAAATAATTGTTAACGAAATTTAAAATGCTGAATCACTAATAAATCCCAATAGTTTTTAAAATAGAAAGAAAATTGAATTCCAAAACATATTAGGAATGTCAGTGTTTAAAAAAAATAATAAAACCCCTTAAATTAGCATAAAATACGATTTTTTTATTAAATCAATTTTAATATGAAAAATTCAAGTTATAGCACCGGGCATCGAACTAATAATCTTCTGTTTACTAGTGAGATGTTTTGCCTTCCCGCTACAGTGTCTACAAGGAAAACATTGAAATTTAAATGGTAAAAATGAATGGATGACATTGAAAAAATTGATTTAACAAAAATAGGGTTTTTCAAAATTTTGTGATTTGTCGTGTGACATAAGATATTCAGCTGTAAATACACAAAATTTGAATTATCTGACTTATACTTAGTACTATAACTTAGTTAAGTAGACTTATACAATTTTTGTGTACGGACTCTGTGACAGATGAGCAAACAGAGGACAGACACAAATAGGGTTTCGTCAATCTTTAAAAATGGATAAGCAGTATCCGACATTTTCTCCAATACATCTGTAGTTTTTAATACAAATATGTATTATATTTTAAAACCATCTATCGTAATTACTAATTGTAAAAACTTTTTTTTTTTTTTTTTTTTTTTTTTTTTTTGGGGGGGGGGGGGAGGGAGAAAGATAGTGTTTATTTTACATAATTTGTCAGAAAATTTTACTTTATTTATTTATTTATTTAATGTTAGACAGTAAATTACTTCACTTCTCAAGTATTACTTCTTATATCTTAGGTGAAGAATTTATCAAACCTAGAGAAAAAAAAAAATTAGTTAAGTAACAAATTTGAAAACTTTTGGCATTACCGCATAACTAATGAGAATGTAAAGATAAACTGACAACAACAACTTAATAGAGAGAAAAAGTTTTTCTAAATTTCTATTACGGGAATAAACAAAGAGTTGAAAAGCTTTATAGATTTAGCCTTTATTATCTTGGTGTGAAAGTAAAAATACATATGCTTAATCTATGAAAAATAAATTTAATAGCACCCATTATCTATGTAATTTTTTCTCTATAAAAAGAAGGCCATTTTCGACCATTGTATCAGAGCCAATCTATCATAACGCATGCAGAGTTCAACGTTCCTATTGTATTAAGGTGCTGCACTGCAGTACGATGATATTTTATGCATATGTGAAAAGTATATGAAGTGAACAGTATTTTGAACAAAATACTGTTCTTTTTTCATAGTTTGCGTGAAAATTTTATATGTATATATATACTTTAATGTTACACAGTAATAATTTCACATCTTCTAAGTATATATTTTTCCATACCTTGTTGAATAATTTATCGAACGTGCATAAAAACAACTTATAGTTGTTTTTATGCATTTTATAAATTAGAAAACTTTTTGCATTACTGCATAACTAATGAGAATGTAAAGATAAACTAACAACAACAACTTAATAGAGAGAAAAAGTTTTTCTAAATTATTGTTACGGGAATAGACAAAGAATTGAAAAAGCTTTATAGATTTATCCCTCATTACCTTGGTGTGAAAGTAAAAATACATCATGCTTAATGTATGAAAAATGGATTTAATAGCACCCATTATGTATTATTTGTATTTTTTTCTTTATAAAAAGAAGGCGATTTTCACCCATTGTAATAGAGCTAATCTATCATAACGCATGCTGAGTTCAACGTTCCTGTTGTATTAAGGTGCTAAAGTACGATGATATCTTATGTGTATGCGTGCCGCACTGTATGTCGATATGTAGATGAATAATTGCTTTAATTACTATTCATACGGAGGAACTGGAGATTCATGGCCTTAGGCTGTCATATGTATAAAAGCGACTTTGTATTGAAATGACGTATTCTTCGATTCACAAGAAGGCGACCTTGTAATCATTATTTAATTCGAACTCTCGGTTGATTAAAGGGTAATTGGAACATAAAGTTTTGAAATTCAACAAACAAAGGAAGTGCTAACGAAACTTAATCTTCAGATCTAGTAAAAGAAGGTTTATGTGATCTTCTTAATAACACTGATTTTAAAGATAGTAGTGGATTACTTTCCCTTGGAAGAAAAACATACAAGGAAGTACTATACAAGAGAGCCTCAATCATTCTCGACTTAATGACTTATTTCTTAAAATAAATTTAGGAAGAGCAAAAATTTTAAACATCTAACTTTCTAAGTATTAAAAAAAAAGTTAAAATCTAATATTATGTAATTCGATTTGCAGCAAGTTCAGATATAACGTGGTAATAAATGGGTTCTTCCGAAGAAATAATAACAATAACGCTTTGTTGCTATTAGCAGGCTATTTCAGTCACTTGAAAATACCAGCTCTATAATGCTAATCTTATTATATGAGAATTTTTTTAAGATATCTTGTTTGCATTTCAGTATTTTTAAACAATTTTTTTGCATTGACTAGCATAAATCGATCTATACAAAGGGCATTTTTTACTTTTTCGATTTTACCTATAGATATTTTTAATGAGGCCATTTTCATTTTCGTAACCGGTTTGGAATGTAAGCATCCTGTTTGGAAAAAAAAAAAAAAAAAAAAAAAAAAATCTGTAAAGAAAATCGAAAAAGTAAAAAAAGATCGATGTAGGGATTAATCTCGCCATCCAATGAAAAAAAAATCATTTAAAAACATTAAGATACAAACGAGACAGCTTTAAAAATTTCTTTCATAGGATTAGCATAAACGAATGAATCTTTCCAGATGACTAAAATAACCAAAAATTATATTCGACAATTTACTATATTTGACACCTTTTTCAGGCAAAGTTGCAAATAGTGTTCGTTAAAAATATTTCTTATGTAATTTTTAATAAGAACCTATAATAACTTGCTCTTATATGTAAACTACGCACTCCTGATGAGTGGTTGCATATAAAAGCTTTCCTTTGTGTATTTCTATTTATCCACCTGCTTTTCATAACTTTGGTTATCTACTTTCTATAACACTTAAAACGTCACTTGTTTTTTAATAGGAATTCTTTCTTCATGTTTATTATACTACAGATACTACGATACTAGTTTCACTGAATTTTTGTTTTAGTAAAATCTGAGTTATTTTGGATTTATTCATAAAAGTATTATATATATATATATGTAATTTTACTCACATATTCCGATTTCAAAATTATATCATCTTCGAAAATTAATCACTTGAACTGTGACTGCATTTGCATTGTGATTAGGAATAGTGATAGACCGGGAGGTGACAGCAAAGACAATGAATCACATCATCGAGTTCACGGATGAAAATCTAGGATTAGTTAAATTTCGATCCGCATATTAAGACGCAATCGGTCTTCCAAATTATATCTTGGCGGAAAACACCCAAAAAAGCCATTTTAGAGACTGACTAATAGGTTTACCAATGTGATTTCCTGCACCCAAAAGCATAAAAACATGGTGGATTGGGAGCAGGGAAACATAATGGTAAATCTATGAGACTAAAATCGGGTTTTTAGGTATTTTCCACCAAGATATGACTTGGCAGACCATTTGCGTTTTAATATGTGAATCGAGATTTAATTAATCCTAGATTATCATCCCTGAACTCGATGAGGTGATTGTCTGTCTGTACTGCCGCCTTCCGTCTATGAACGTTGGAATCAGTTATTCGTAATGTCATTGCCTCGAATGTAAAATAATTAACAAAATTTCATCACATTATTTTGTACTATATGAGAAATTTTAATTACAAACTCTATTAAAAATATAAATATTGAAGCTATGATCATAAAAATTTATAAGAACTTAATCGTTAGTTGGTTTAGGAAAAGTCAGTTGAATATTCGTTAAAGCTGAAAACACAGTTCTGATCATTAGTTATGAATCTACTGTAAAATGAATTTCTAGGAATATGATCTCAATTATTTATAATTCATAAATTGAAACACGTCACAGCTGAAAATATTTGAATTATTAAAAAGAAATAAATCTATTAAGTATATCCATTCCCCCCAATTAATAGAATACATGCACAGAAAAATCTTACAAAAATATTTCTATTGGAAATATGAAATTTTAGGGATAAAATACTGTTAAAACAATTGTGTTTAATAAAATGTAGAACATTGGTGGATTAAATATTGTATCAAATTGATAAATATGTGTTGATCAACCTGATTGATATATTTTCCATAATACTGTGAAGTCGAATACTTTCGATGTGTAATAAATCTGACATATAAGTTTCCACCCACAGATCATGTAAGAAAGTTTTATGGAACATACGGTAAATAAGAAATATGAAAATTTCTTTCATATGACAGAATTTTTTGTACTTTTTACGTATTTTATGCTTTAAAAATTTTCTCTAAAAATAACATTCTTTGAAGTTTTTGTAAAGAAGAAAGAAAAAAAAGAATGTTACGATAAGCAATTTTTAACGAGAATCTATGTATTTATGCATGTATGTTTAAAATAATTTACATAAACTTTTTGTCTAAACATTTATAGAAAAGAAAAGGTAACGAGCAAGTGTCACAATCATAAGCATTTGAAAAAAAAAAAAAAAGTTCCCAAGATTATAATACTATCGAAATGATTGTGAAATGATCTTAACTAACATATTGTTTTATTTGAACTCAAAATTGTACTTAAATTAACATACCGGGTGTCCCAAAAATGACTGATGGATTTTAAAATTCAATAACTTGCAAACGGTGACAGCTATTTAAAAAAATTTTTGCAGGAGGTTTATGTATAATGTCAGGAGTTTTTTTTACCGTAATTTTTTATTTTAGTTCGAATTTCAAACAATAGGTGGCGCTGATGGCGATTGAAGGCCAGGTCGACGCATCACTCAGCATTGATGACCTGGCCTTCAATCGTCGTCAGCGCCACCTGTTGTTTGAATTTCAATTTCAAACTAAAATAAAAAATTACGGTAAAAAAACTCCTGACATTATACATAAACCTCCTGCAAAAAATTTTTAAATAGCTGTCACCGTTTGCAAGTTATTGAATTTTAAAATGCATCAGTCATTTTTGGGACACCCGGTATTAGGAAGACCATTATGAATGATATTGCGTTCATTTACAGAATAAAGAATATAAAAGAGGTGAATAATATCTTTTAAAATTGTTTATTCCGCTATCAATAAGCTATTCGTTTCAACATGTAAACACTACCAAAATATCACATTTAATAAAAATGTCTCTCGTCACGTTTCACGATTTAGGACATCCGGGTTAAATGTTGACCCAACGCACGATTAAAATTAGAGAAAAAATATAGCCGCAATATTCATCCATTATGAGAAGTTACGCATTTACCATTGTCTTTGAATCAGTTATACTAGAACATTCCCATTTATTTTAAGAGTGGAAGAGATTTATTATTATAATTTTAGATATTTATTGACCGTTTATATCGTAAATTAAAAATACTGCTGAAAACAAAATGGATTGAGTGATGTATAATATTATGTCGAACTTCAATAACTTATTTACTATACAAAATTGTTCGCACGGAATCTTGCAGATTCCTGATGAGGAACCAATGTTGCTTTTGAAATACGAATTAGTTATATAATATTATATTAGCAAAAGCCATGCTTTGTTTGAATTCGTGAAGCATTATTTCATAAAGATAAATATTTGAAAATATTAAGATTTTTTATATAATTTTTTCACTAAGAACTTTCTCAAATATTTTTATTTTTGATATAAAACTGCTATAAAAAATATTTTCGAAGCAAAATTTTACAAAATATTAATTTTATTTGTTTACAATTGTTTTGTTGCCACTTTACAAAATAATAATAATAATATGATTCTTTTAAATGCGTAACTATCGTCTGCGTAAATGATTTAACATAATAATAAATTGTGCATTTGTATTTTTAACACTGAAAAATACTTTTATAATTGAATGTAAATAATTGAATTTTCACAAAATTTAAATCATTAAAAATATGCTATAATTTTTATAAAAAAGGTATTTAAAAATTTCTTAAAAGAAATGGTGAAATTATTATATAATAATAAAGGAATGCGCATCAAAATCTGCGTCATTTCCAACTCTTCTTAATAAAGTATTCTATTAAAATGCATACTATTTTCCTCTCAAATAACATACATTTTTAATATAAGAAGGTTAATGTTCTTTTACAATTTAAAATAGAAAGTCTTCAGATATTTTCAATATTTAAAAAAGTTAGTCTTCGCAAGATGCAGATATATAGGCTCCTTCTATTATTTAAATAATTTTTTTGATGAGAATTTTTGATGCAACGATAATATTTCACGTACTTAATCATTTATGACTTTATCCATGTTTACTGACGCAATGATTTTTTTTTTTGCAAGAAATAAGCAGTTTTGATTATCGTTTATAAAAATGAATCCGTAAAATGGAAAAATATATTCAATAAAATAATACATATTTTTACTTTCTTCTATCTTTACAAGAAGAAAGTATTGGATTCATGAAAATTTTCGACTTCCGGTTTTCGACGGATTTATACGTTTTAGAAGGTCCTGAACACGTTTTGACTATTTTTAGAAAATGTCTGTCTGTGAGTCTGTCTGTCCGTCTGTCTGTCTGTCTGTCTGTCTGTCTGTCTGTATGTGACAAAAAATTTGTGGGCGCTCTATCTCAAGAACTAATGCTCGAAATTTAATAAAATTTTATATTCTGTTAGACCTTGATATGAATTAGTGCCTATTGGTTTTTGGTGAAAATTGGCCAGCAGGTGGCGCTGCTATACTACGTTTTTCATGATTTTCAAGATTGCTATATCTCAAGAACTAAAGCACAGAATTTCACCAAACTTCAGATTCTGTGACCCCTTGATATAAATAGACGCTGATTAAGTTTTGGTGTAACTTGGCCAGCAGGTGGCGCTGCTGTGCCACGTTTTTCATGATTTTCATGATAGCTATATCTCAAGAACTAATGCACAGAATTTCACCAAACTTCAGCTTCTGCGATACCTTGAGATACATAGCCACCGATAAAGTTTTGGTGTGAACTGACCTATAGGTGGCGCTACTATGCTACATTTTGCACGATTTTTGCGATAGCTATATCTCAAGAACTAATGCAGAGAACTTCATCAAATTTTAGATTCTGTTACACTAGAATATATAACATAATTAGACGTTGATTAAATTTTGGTATTAACCTTGCAACAGGTGATGCAGCTATGCTGCATTTTGCACGATTTTTCCGATAGCTATATCTCAACAACCAACGCACAGAATTTCATTCAACTTCAGATTTTGTTACAAAATGACACATAACATAATTACACCATGATTACGTTTTGTTATAAATCCTTCAACTGATGGTGCTGTTGTGCTATATTTTACACGTTTTTTTTAACTAGCTATATCTCAAGAACTAAAGCACAGAATATCATCAAACTTCAGATTCTTTTACACCATAACATAATTAGACGCTTTTTTACGTTTTGGCATAAATTGTCCAAGATATGGTGTTGCTGTGCTACGTTTTGCAAATTTTTTGTTATAATTATATCTCAAGAACTAATGGACGAAATTCCATCAAATTTCAGATTTTGTTAGGTTTTGACATAAATAGATGCTTATTAGGTTTAGGTATAAATTACCCAACATGAGGCACTACTAAGCTCATTTTCTCAGAATATTAATAAAATTTTGCGTTTTAGGCTTTTCGAATACTAGAATCTCATTAGGCTAGGTCAAATGTTCGAGGAAATTCGATAGTGGGTAACTTTGGGGTCACCACGTTTTTTTTTAAATATTAAAATGTACTTATGAGATAGAAGAAAGTTTTGGGATTGACACATCCAACTAGTTTTTAATCATTCGATATGAAAATAATATTGACAGAATCTACAGATCATATTTTATTTCTATAAAGTCCAAAAATATTTCTTTCGTTAATTAAATTAAAAAAACAGTTTTTGAGATATTTTGGCGGTATAATGAAAATATATTTTATTAATTTAATTAATTATGATTCTATCTATAGTTACTAACGCCATGATTTATCTTTTCTGCGTCCGTAATGGAAAAACATGTAAAATAAGGAAATTAAAATAATAAATTATTTACGGTTATTCTGTATAAAAAATAATATTTCGCAAATCTACAGATCATAATTTATTTTATGTTTATTTTCCAGTGAAAATACTGATTAGTTTATTTGTAAAGTGTACGACAAAATATAATTTCTGTAGCCTAGTAGAGGATTCGCTCCTCTCATCCTAACAACGTGCATCATATATACAGCAATGTTGGATTTGGAGTATTTTAGTAGATATAGTGGTCTCTATCAAAAATGTATGCAATAAAGTAGCTAATTGTACGAGTAATAAAAAACGAAAATCTCATTAAAATTTGCATTTTGTTTGGATTTATACAGACCATTTGTCGATTTGATTAACCGCCATTCTTCATTAACTTAGGATGTGTATACACTCTGTATAGACAGACTGTTGATACTCAAACCTATATTATCAACAGTTTTCAAGCAATTTTTTAAATTATAGTTTTTACGATGTTTTACGAAAAAATAGTAGCCGTGCATAAAAAAAAATCACACACACACACACACACACACACACACACACACAAAAAAAAAAAAAAAAAAAAAAAAAAATCTGTGATATATAACAAAATAAATAAAAATATACTATGCACTTGAAGTCTTAAATTAATTTTGTTTTTCACGGAACAGACAAATTTATTTATTCATTTTTTAAAATTTAATACATTATAAAAAATATGGATGGAAAAATAATTATTTAGTTAATAAATTTTTAGAACTTAATTTAATACTTATCTTTCAATAAAATGCCTTTAGCAGAATATAATGGGCTGAAATCAATTTAGTATAAAATTAGAAAGAAGGAAACAAGAAGAAAATAGAAAAAAAAAGATGGGATAATACAAAATTTATGACGTTTGGTTCAGTAGAAAAGTCTTTTATCAAAGGTTTCTTGTTGGAAGATTGGATTTTCAATAATTGATCGATTTTATGAACTAGTCATTATAACATATGCTTTATTATATTGGCTAGTCATATTGTTATTGCACAATTACAGTAAGAAATGTTGGTGATATACTAGATGGCCATTGATGACCGTCCACTTGCGATTTTAGACATTCTGTTAAATATCTAGAAAAAAACATGAGGAATTTTCCCGAAACTCTTAGTGTATAGATATAATAAAACAAGTCATACATTTCCGAGAAGATTTTTTCCCGAAACTCCATAGGGGACCGTCAACAAATTTAAAAAGAATGAATATCTTTTGGATAACCCTGTCAAAACTATGGTAGCAAAAACGCTCAAACAGTAGATTATGATTAGTGGCTTATTGTAATAAACTGTGTTCATTTTTATGCTAATAGCATGTATACTCGTAGTTCAAATCAAGGTTTTTATAAAAATGGTCCCGAATTTTTCCAAGATTTTTGCTTATAATTTGCAGAGTTCTTAATATAAAGTAACATTCTTTTCTAAAAATATGACAAATAATATTGCACACAATACCCTGTAATCAGAATTAAAAATAATAAAAATTGTATGGTAAATGAGTAGGTTTACGAAATAATTTTTCACTGCGCATGCGTCAGATATCAAAATTTCATTTGCATATTTGTGTTAGCTAAATGCATAGAGCAACTTTTGTGAAAGTCTCAAAATCATAGCTTGAAAATTCTGAAAGTGATCGTCTATAGAATAAGCACAAAATCCCTTGTTCCCAAAATGAAGCAAAAAAAATGAGGTATTTATATTGACACTAATCGATGAACATATGGATACAACTCCCCTTGTTTTTGCTTCATTTTGGGAATAACGGATTTTCAACTTATTCTAATGACGATTATTTTTATAATTTTCCAGCTATGATTTTGAGACTTTTACAAAAGTTGCTCCATACATTTAGCTAACACAATATGCAAATGAAATTTTGATATCGTTGACGCCTGCGCAGTGAAAAATTTAGTAAACCTACTCATTTTTCATACAATTTTTCATATTTTTAAATTCTTATTACAGCGTATTGTTTGTAATATTATTTATCATATTTTCAGAAAAGAATATTATTTTATATTAAGAACTCTGCAAATTATAAGAAAAAAATCTTGGAAAATTTTGGGACTGTTTTTATAAAAACCTTCAATTTTCTACGAGTATACATGCTATCGACATAAAAATTAACACAGTTTATTATAATAAGCCACTTAATCATAACCTACAGTTTGAACGCTTTTGGTACATTAGTTTTGACAGGGTTTTCTAAAATCTATTCATTCTTTAATTTGTTGACGATCCCCTATAAAGTTTTGGGAAAAAAAAATATGACCTGCACTATTATGTTGATACACTAAGAGTTTCAGTAAAATTCTTTATGTATTTTTCTATATACTTAACAAAATGTCTAAAATCACAAGTGGACGGTCATCAATAGCCATGTAGTGTATTCTACAGACATTTGGGTTAGACATACAGATTCTGAATTAACAAAATTTTCAAAATTATAAATAGAGACAACATTAGAAATTTAGTTTAAACTAACCTGAGCAGCACACAAGAATGGCGATCGTTTTTTATTATATCCATGTTCTGGTGCAAGCAAAAATTCGGTCAAGCGACACATTTTCTCAGCACATAATAGAATATGGACTTTACTCAGCACTGAACAAAATCAAAATGGTTAATCAGGACACGATATAGAGTGTTCTCGAAAGAAAAAAAAAACCTTCGGCACAGATCAAATGAATGTCAAAAAATGCACGGAGGATGCAAATGTCACCGCAGTGGCTTATTAAAATTGCCGTACATGGTAAGATTATGCTCATTAAGAGATTGAGGTACGCAAGCATCATGCTGAGAAACTGCCGTCAACAACGAACTCGAGATGTTATGTTGGAATAGACGCTAATGGTCTCAAGATGCATGAGTCATGATGCACCTACCTTTCTCTACGCGGTCTTCCTGGAATTAATTATTAAAAGAATAAACCATATCAAGATTCCCAGCAAAACATGACTGGGGAATTCCATGACTTTCCATGACCAAATCTCAAAAAATTCTCTGGCCAAACGGGCATACAGCGAAATTTGCTATTCATTTTCGCAATCTTTTATTAAATTTCGCAATTTTTTTCTGCAATCATACTTCAATTATTTTTTAATTGTTTGAAGAATTTTGTGATTTTTTTTTTCTGAGACTATTTGATGAATTTTGTGTCTTTTTTTTTTTTTTTTTTTTTTTCTCCAAGATTTTTCCATGACTTTTAAGACAGTATTTGTCAATTCCCTGATTTTTTCTGCGTATTTTGAAATTTTCCTGGTTTTTCATGACTACTTTTAAATTTCCTGACTTTCCATGATGCTGGAAACTCTGCATATTACTACAGTTAAACTTGAACAATTCGAAGTTGAAAGGGGCCCAGAGAAAAGTTCGAAATATCCAAAAATTCTAATTAGATATAATTTCTCAAAAAAAGAAGGGATAAATACAAAATATTAATTACAAGATGAAAATATTTAACACAAACTTTATCTAAAAATACTGTTACAAATTTTCACCATTAAATATTTTTTACTAGCTCAACTTTTAGGAAAAAAAGTTCAAAACTTTTGATTGGTTCTATAGAGATAATACACTCACTTCCAAAAGTTAAGCACGGAGAGGAAAATACTAATTTCCTGAAGCCAATCAGAATTGAAGAGGATGCAAATCACTGCAGAGGTAGATGGGAGTATGCAAATATGTTAGGTAACAGCCAATTTCATGTCAATATCAGTATTTCATGTCAATAAATATGCAAAAAGGGCAGTCTTATAAGAAGCCAGCTTTATGAAGGGTTACAGAATTTGATTGCAAATGATGTTAGGAGTTTAAAACTTTTGTACAATTTGTTTTGAAGACATACGTGTTTGTATGATTTCCAGAAGACAAATAGAAGATTCTGAGCACTGGCGTACTATGGGGCGCATTGAAGCAGGACAGTCGATCGTAGATGTTGCCCTTTTCTTCGGCGTTCATCATTCTGTAATTTCGCATCTATGGAAACCATTCCAAACCACACAGGCAGTTGTCCGAAGGCCCGTAGTCGGTCGCCAAGGGTTACAACCTCCGTGGAAGATGGATATATTGCTATTGTAGCCAACCGGAATCGCAGAGCGACCTCCACACGTGTGACATCTATGGTTACAGCGTCCATTGGTAAGGCGATATCTGCAGCTACTGTACGCCGAAGATTACATATGAGTGGACTGTATGCCCGGGTACCTCGAGTTTGTGTTCCTCTATCAAGAGGTCCAATCAAGAAGGGTACGATTAAAGTGGTGCCGGGAACATGTCAATTGGACTGTGTATGACTGAGGCAATGTCATGTTTACTGATAAGTCAAGATTTGCTCTGCAGACAAATGACAAGCGTAAAGGATATGGCGTGAACAAGAAACACGCAATCAGAACCAAAACATCACCGAACATCACGCATTCCAAGGCGGAAGCATTATGGTGTGGGCAAGGATTGCATAAGGATACCGCACCGACCTGCACATCTTTAAACTTGGTTCTGTGACGGCTGTCCGGTATCGAGATGAAGTTCTAGAATCCATTGTGAGATTGTAGGCTGCAGCAGTTGGCCCTACTTTTGTTTTAATGGACAATAACGCACGTCCCCATAGATATGACAACCTGGAGAGTGAAGATTGCGCGTATGGCGTGGCCAGCATATTCGCCCGACCTTAATCCCATTGAAAATTTTTGGGAAGCTCTTGGCTGTGCTGTATGTTTACGTTTCCCACCCCCAGTCACTCTTATTGAGCTGGAAACTAGTCTACAAGAAGAATGGCGATTGCTTAGTTCTGCTGTGGTTGACCACCTAATTGAAAGCATGGTCACAAGGTGTAAACTTTGTATACAGATGAGTAGGGATCACATATCCTATTAATGTCTTTTTCTTCATTTTATGCTGTTTATTTTCACTTTATACATAAGTCACCAGTATGTCATTATCGGATAACTTATAAAAAGTTAATAATGTTTTCATTTCTGTATATAATTATTGATTTTGTTTTATGCATAAATATGTATGCTGCTTTACTGGCGAATTTTGTGTCAATCAAAGCAGTATTTGTTGATTTTTTTGCATTTTAGATCTTCGTGCTTAACTTTTGGAAGCGAGTGTAAAATAAGATAAAATATATTTCAAAGGTATATGGATACGCTATTTTTCTTTTAAATTTCTAAATTATATTTTATTTATCTTTGAATTTTTTTTTATCTTATTCATAGCACCTAAGTTTACTTTCAACTTTCGATTCTTGGCTAATCCTCTGGGTCGCATCTATACCTACCGACTTGGTTTTTGGTTAACGTTTCTTCCCCCATTCTCAACTATTCCCTAATTACTTTTTATTATTCTTACTATACTAAATTACATCGTTTTTTCTCAATACAAAAAAAAAAAAAAAAAAAAAAAAAACTTGATTTTAAAGTAGTGATTTGCCAGGCCCTATTTTCCTATTTTCATCCAAAATCTTGTTGCTGTTATTTTCAAAGTTCATTACAAATACTTAATTATCTTATGAATGAAGCTTTTAGACAATATCATGCTTTTCAAAGTTTATTATGTCACTTTGTCTCTATAACGCAAAACTTTTTTTGTTGCCTGTGGAAAACAATTTAATATACAGAAAGTAACTGTAATTATTCATTAAAGCATTATTTTTCTATAAAAATACATTTTTTTCTATAAAAGTTTAAATATCCACCTTTTTTTTAGCAGAAAATTTTTTTTTTAAAAGCAGTTTTTTCTTAAAAAAAAAAAAAAAAAAAAAAAAAGGAAAAATCACAGATTTTTTTTAACAGTATATCTAGATTGATTAGAAACCCTTCAATAATGTTTACTTTAATAATTAAAAATTAACAAATTTGAATTTATTAATTAAAGTATAAGCAGTTTTAAAAAATATTAAAAGGAAACACCCTGTACGATCGGCGATCACACTTACACACATATTTGTAACACGAACATCCCAAAAATTTTAATATACGTTCGTCTATTGTGGGTCAAACAAGATCGACGCGACGCTGGTAGCGAGAATTTAATAAGTGTGATCAACATACGATGAATAAAATTTAATCAGTCGATATAATTTTGGACAAAAATCCGGCGATCCATACCAATATACTAAGCATACCGTATAACTATGCAACACAATTTTTAAAAACTGAAACTTTTTAAAGTTGAAAAACTTACCAATTCAAAATTTAAAATGTAACCAGTATCTTTCATGAGAAAAGTTAAAAAAAATATTTTTTGTGCAGATCAAGACTGTGAAGATGGAGTCGCTAAAAAACAAATTGACTCAGACTTTTTTTTTGACACTTTGAAATGAAATTAAACCAATTATATGTAATTTTAAATCCACAAAAGGAATTATTATTGTAATTTTTTAATTATGTAGGCTATCTAAGCTAAAGATTCTCAATTATACTACCTGGTGTACATTGCAGATGATTTTTTTTTTAAATTAAAATCTCTAGTAGATCCCAAATTATTTCCGAACTGATAAAATTTTCATCTTTACTCCCCCCCCCCCCCCCCTATCCATCGAAATTTTTCTGGGACGCGAATTAACATCAAAATTTTAACGATTTCCATTTTTCAAGTCCCCATATCCGAAATAGTAAAATTTATGTTTTGTTTTCTTCTTTAGATTTTGTACTTGGATTTTTCGAGTTTGTGGAATGTGAAATTAAAAAATTATAAAACGAAAAATATTCTTTTTTTTTTCCTTCTTTCAAATGAATTAATTTCAATTCTCTTTCAATTGAATTAATATCGAAATAAAGAAAATTTCGCGTTATTTTTCTTGCGTTCTCTCATGAGTTTAACCAACAGCAACACTAGTACATTAGCCATCCCGAAGTTGAGGTCGTTAATATTTCAGGTGAGATTTTTTTCCCACAGACTCCACAGCCCTGGTGCAAGTACTGTTGTATTTTTATCGTATAAATATCTGAATAACATACATTTATTTAAGTGCAGTAAATTTTAAACATCCGAATCACAGTTGGCATGAACAAATCTGTAATTGCTAGAGCAGGTTTATGAGCAATAAGAGAGTAAAATTAAACAGTTTTTACTTTTTAACAAAGAAAATTGTTCCGAAAGATATGTAAATGAAGTTCATACTTATTAAAATCATTTATTTGCTCTTAATGAGATCAAAACTAATTAAAGAAGTAAACAGGACCTTTAGTAACCTTTTAAGTAAACAGAAAGTAAATTAAAAGTGTTCAAATGTCTTCTACTCAAGTTTCTATACGTTCAAAATTAATCAAATCATACCTGACAACAAAGCATTTTCCTTCAGTTAAGAGGAAATTTATTTTATACTCTTATAAAATTACACCTGATCCAAATATGGTATATTTCCCAGGAGCCATTTCAAACACCTTCATCAAATAAGTTGAAAAGTGAGACAGCTGTAGCAGTGTTAAGAAGATCATGTCGTTCCTGCATTGTATATATTTAAGATCGGTTAGAGGAAAATAAATGGCACAGGGTTCTATTGTTTATTCTTAATTGTGTTCAGATCTTTATTATTGTTCGGAGTGTGAGAAAAGCAGAAAACCATTAATGATGGCATAAGAATTTGGAAGTTAATGGCCTTGAATGAGATGGATCACATGGTTTGCAGTCTTTGGACAATGTATGTAAATTTATTGAAAAAGTTACTTTCGGGTTAATTACATTTAGATTTGATTTCAAAATTAACCTTTTCCTTAATTGCTACAAATTACAAGAAAAAAAGTGTCAGCATATTTTTAGATTTTTTTTTAAAATTTTAGAATACATTTATTAATTTTTAATGTTTAAATTTTTATAACGAAATTCTGTAGAGCTTGGAAAGCCTTTATCTCTTACCAGAACACAAAATTTTTTGATAAATGATTTGACTCCTTATGAATAATTTAACTTTTTGATGCACTTTGTAACAAATTATTTAGGATTATGTGTGCTCTGTGCTTGTAAGGAATTAATTTTGATTGTTTTGTAAGAAATTTACTTTGGATCATCCAGAATTAAAACTCATTAGTTCTCTTTTGGACTGGGGACACACTGGCCATGTCGCCTCCCCCCCCCCTTCTCAAAAAACAATACAAACATTATAATCTTGACAAACACATTTACATGCAGTTTACAATTTTTCTCATTATATATTAATGCTATCCCTTCCTCTGAATTAATAAATAAATATATTATACATACATATATATATATAAACATGCGTCGAAATATACTGTACGGCTAAGAGCCCACACTACTGATTGAAAAAGATCCGGATGATAATGTATATGGGGGTGTTCTTTTCAAATATCTCGCTCAAATTTTAATATTTTGACGTGATTTTTTTTTCCATAGGATAGCTGAGGACGATTCACCAACCGGCCTAGTTTTTACTTTTTTGATTTTTGTTATATTATTTTTATATTAGGATAGTTCCAGTTTCATAACCGGTTCTGAAAGTTAAAGTATTTTTTTTTTGTTTTTAAATCCGACACCAAAATTGAAAAAGTGCATACAATTCGTACGATAAGTTTCCGAGAAATTAACAATTTTAAAACGAGCATTTAGGGATGCATTCAAATTGAAGTTCAGTAATCCACTGTAGACTGAGGTAGCCTCTTTCTTAATCAAGGCACCTTAGGTGCCACTCAAGCAGTCATTGCAGACTGCTAGATTACAGAATAGCATAAACAATTTTAAAATATCTAGTCACTTCTTTGTATAGAGCCCCTTAAACCATCATTTTGCCGTTTTTTAAGCATAACTTGAAAACTACTTCGGAAAAAAAAAAAAAAAAAAAAAAAAAAAAATGAAATTTTGGATTTCCATAAATCAGGACTTAATCTAAATCCATAAAAAAAATTGTAGGTTGCAATTCATAATTTTTTCGAATATTAATTTCATAATTTATAATTCATATCATAAAATTATAAAAGCTGCAAATTCAATGTATTTATGTTTGGGAATTTTAGTATTATTGCTACTTACAAAAAATAGCACATTAGGAGCATAATTTCAGGAGATATTAATAAAAATATGAAAATGTAATTTAACCTTAGAAGTACTAAGTTTTGGATGTTTATAATTCAAAACTTATGATTTAAATGATTTGAAATTCAGTGCCCAGCATAGTTTGAAATGTTAAAATTGTGTATTGCCATTGAAAAAAAAAAAGAAGTTTGGGCTCGTTTTAATATGTAGAAAGCCCCCTAGGCAAATTTTATATGCATCATTTAAAAGTAGATTTTATTTCCAATCCTTCGGTACCAGTAACTTTCTCCTACGATAATTTGTTGAGAAGTTAATAGAGGGTTGCTGGAACGCTCTATGCACATTTTTTTTATTTTAAGAAATTTTCTTTTATTAACATTTATTGTTATTAATTTTCAATATGTTAATTAGTAGTTTTACTTATTATTAATGCCGTCAATACTGTATAGTGAGCACCATGACTCTGGACACTCGTGGAGCAATTCTTAGTTAATTAACTGAATTAAAATTGCTAAAATAGATAATCTTGGGTTGTGTTCATTTCGTGGCACGAGCTGTCGTATGAGTCATGCAGGGATTAGGAAATCAAGAAAATATTTTCGATTAATTAATTAGTTGGCCAAATATTTCATAACCTACCCTGCAAAGCAAGTTTAGTCATTTTAATAAGACAAAGAATTGATTTTACTAAATATATAAGGCAAAATTAATATTACATAAAATTTTATTTACATTTCCTATTTACAAGACCTTAAGATAAAATGAATGCAAAATGGAAACAAAAATTATTTACTGGGATAAGTCCCTCTTGGCTAATTATGATTTATATTACAACATAAATACACATATAAACTAGTGCTATTTTCACTCAAAATATTTATATCTCATAAAGCTGACGGAACTGTGAAATAAAATGGGGTAGGTGTTTATTTTGTTTTCCGCATGGCACATACAGATAATTATTTTAATAAACTACAACATAAAATTTTTAAAAGAAAACTACAAAATTAATTATTTTGATAACGATTAGAAATGACTTTTGAGTAGCAAAATTAGATTAGAAAAAGAAAATTACTTTTGTAATAATAATAACAAAGTCAATGAAAATTTATTTTACAAAACCGGGGGGGGGGGGGGAGGGGAAGTTAAAATGGAAATATCCAAAAGACATGTTTATCAGAAGACAGTTTGCAATAACTTTTTCCAGAATAAACTGTATTATAAGCATTGCTCAAATTTACCACAGAAAGATTCTTGCGACAAATTTAACTTTGACTCCAAGCAAGGAATCTCGTTTCTGCAACGCAATTCCAGTCACCTTGGTATTTTTTCAAAAACTCATAAAAACGACAGCAGGAGGTTCGCATTCGTGCTATGTAGGTGTACAAAATTCTTAATGCATTGCAACGACGCCTTTCTCTTCCATTTTTATCTATTAAAAAAAAATAATTGCCAAGGCACCACAATATTGTTAGTTAATGTATTAACAGTAAGAAAAAGAGTTAATAATAAGATTAACTTCGTATCTTATGTAATTGTTTTGTCGGTACCAAAGTTTCAAAGGGAACGTGTGGCATTTTCTTTTATAAGGGAGGATTCCTTTTCCGTGCGTATTGAAATTATCATTTTTTTTAACAGTTTTTTTTTCTTTTTTGTGAATATTTGCATTTTAAACATACAATCCCTACCTTTGTAATTCATTAAAGACGAAATGTAATAATAGAGAGTCACAAAGAAGTAGCAAAATGAGCCTCTTTCATATTCTACTCAGGGCTGTCCAAAGTGGCGCCCGCGGGCATCATGACGCCTTTTCAAATTATACCCTTTGCCAGGAATTTTAAAAACACAAATCTATTTTTTTTAATGCTATTTTAAAATCATTAGTATTCCATATGATTTTTTATTACAGGAGGCGTTAAATTTTCGCCTCCTTTCTATAGATGCATTAAAATTTTTAAGGAGCCAGTGTCCCCTGAACCTAAAAAATCCTGTTTCCACATTGTGAAAGAAGTGCATAATAACAATAGCATTTGCATGGGGAAAAATTCAGAAGCTCAAAGTGAAAAATAATCTAAACCTGTAAAAAACAGACAATAATATCAAACGTGTATATTTCATTTAATTTAGCAATTCTTTTAATTTGGATACAATTTAAGTGTAATATACATCGTAAGCTATGTTCAGTCAAAAAATAAAGTTCGGTAAGAAATACAAAAATTTTTTACCGTATGTTTCTCAGTATTTTTCCAGTTCATTTTCCACAATTTAAAGAGATTTCACCAAAAAATTTGAGAAAACAAACATCCAGGCGTAAATGGGTCAGTAGAAGGGAAGTATGATATAGCGTGAAATACCTTTCAGGGTAATTGCTGATGTCACTAAAACATACCGAAAACATCAATATGTTTTCCAATCAGCAATAGTTTATTTGTCATTATGAAACTTTTACAAACCAAATCATTGATAAATCTATTGCTTAAAGTTCTGATTACCTTAATTTTATTGGCAAAACTAAGTAAATAAATAAATACTATGCATTACATAGTGAATCTTAACTACTGAAATATGCAAATTAAGCAAATAAAAGTACACACAGTTTTCGATTACATGAGAAACAAAATTCGGTTTCCTGTTTCAAAGTTTTAACAGCCAACGAATGTGTGTGTGTGGCCTTCGGAGCGATTTCCCATTTTGAATACCAAAGTAGCAATAAAAACCACATGCTGAATAAACGTTGGAATACGTTTGTTAGTTAATCATCTTTTTGATGTTAATTGATGGAAAAAAGAAACAAAGAAGGAATTTTTCCAGAATGATAAATTTAACCACCCAAACCGACGGCAACATATCTTTTCTGCATTGGCGAATTTTGAGAGTTATTCATTAGACACATATAGCATGCGACGCTTATAAATATATATCATAAATATCACTCGGTTTCCGATTGTAGACAAATATAGAGATTATTATCACTGACAAGGTCTAACGTTGGACAAAGTTAGTCAATCAGTCATCTTTTTGATGTTAATTCACAAAAGAGACAACAAAGGAACGTCCTAAAACGTTAAATTTAATCCTCCTAATTGAATATTGAATGAAAATTACTTAAAATCATTCAAAATAAGCTATTTAATTGCTTAAAAGGAATGAAAAAAATATACTTAAAAGGCATATTCAGGTCGACATATTTCATCGCTCAAACTGCAATATTATCAAGACACAATACAAATATTTTAGTTTTTTTTTTTTTTTTTTTTTTTTAAACAAGAAATTGATAAAAAAATTACGAAACCACATGTCTAATTAAAAAAAGTGCAAACATAAAGTAAAATAAATAAAAAATAAAAATGGATATTTGTAAACGTGAAATAATATCTAATTTTTTTTTTTTTTTTTTTTTTTTTTTTTTTTTCATGCTGCAGAGCATCTGTTTCCAAATTTTATATAACTCAAGGAACGCTGAATCATTGCAAATATTGTCACTGCGTAAAAAAAAAAAGATCTCTATTGATTCCCGGATAACGGATGATAAATAAAATCTTGGTAAATTAATTATTCTACTATTTTTAAAATCCACCCTGTAAAGATTTTCTTTTGCATAATCTGGTTAAAGCTGTAATCTTCTTCTTGTATTTGATGTATGTTATATGTTCTTTGATTCTAGTTTTAAGTTTTCTGTTTGTCATACCTCTATGAAATCGCATTGCTCTATAATCTTCGGTGAAAGGTATTTCGTACACTCTGATAATTGATTTGGTTCTATTTGATCTATTTTATTACAGACTGCAATTTTTAATATTTCATAAAGTATTTATCACAATATTAACTAAGCTTAAAGCCAACAGAGTAAAACATTGTCCAAGCCAAGAATCGAAATCAGAACTTTAGGAATAATGCTCCAAATGCTCTACCATGTAAACTATAGTTAGAAAATAGTTAACCCTAAGTATTGATCAGGAAGGAAAAAATAGAGAAAAAGTTATGGCAGATAAAGAAAAGGAATAATCCATCTTGGAAGTAAAAGCACACAGTGGAAAATTCTTTCTTCGGCGATAAAACCATAATAACCACTTCAGAAAAGATGCACAAAAATCATTATCCATGAAGTTTAACGAAGCAATTATTGTATCTTTTTTGACACATATTGCATTTTTTCAAACTTATCAATTGCCAATACTTTAATTCATTATACATTAAAAAAATGCGCAAAATCTGTAGGTCACTAATGTCACTAATAATGTTTCATGGAAACCACACTTATAACAAAACATGTGCTATTAAGTTTCATACTAGTGATACATAACTGTATATATTTGAAAAACAAAACCGGTTATGCCTTATTACGAAAAGTAAAACGGCATAATATTGCATGTTGAAATGCAAGGGGAAAAGTTTTTCTAATGTTCTCACCATTTCACTACAAACCCACATGATGTTTGTCTGCTTCAGTAATGGAATAAATTATAGCTTCACCGTCGGTTAGTGGTCAAGCAAAATAGTTTCGCTTAAAATCACGAATAAAATTTCACCTACAGTTATTTTACTTGGCCAAAGAAATCCACCAACTTACTTCCTACGGTCACGGTTACTCCACTCCCATGACCCGGTCCTGAAATTCAAGATGGAATACATTTCAGAAGAAACTTTAATCGTGGGATGGCATAAAGAACGCCTCATTGACATGAACACCAGATGGAAATGCCTTTCCCCTTCAAATCTCCATGCCAATGTTTAGCAGCATTTTGCCTCGAGGACTGGACGCCTTCCAATCATGTTATCCAGCCTGTGAGATGGATGAGTATACATATAACCGGAAGAACACTTCAGATTTGGTGACGTGAGCGGGAAGGATATTTTTTACAATTTAACCTTTAGTGTCATGAAGTTACTCTACAACTATTATTATGGGTGCGAGTTTTATTAAGTCATTTTTTTTTAATTGCAGTCTGTTGTGGTCAAATATACCGTTATGTCAGCTCCATATAGTATTGAACTTCTAAAGTAACAGTGTTGGGTTGGGCCGAGGTTACCTGACCCAGCTTTAGAGTTTTCTAATTAGATACGATAATTTCGTAGGTCACCGAGTACGCGGCTTTACAAATTCAGATTTTAATTGTACAAAACCTGTAAAACATTTAAGCATTTGTTAATTTCCAAGTGGTGTTATGATGCCATTTATTCCCCACTTATTTTTCTACTCCTATAATTTCTTCATTAATGAATAAGATTCAAATAAAAACAGTAAAGTATAAAAGTAATACACTTACTGATTTATACAATTGACAAATGTAGTCATGTAAAAATAGATTTTTTTTCAATAAAAAACAATTTTATTTATCAATTTTTTATACGTAATAACATTAGCTGAGAATGAAATTGCACTATGACGCAAGTTGCGCACAAAAAGTTTACAATTCCAATTAAGGGTTAGATGTCAACCTTCGCTGCTTCGTCAGATAATGATTTTTGAGAAACCCTGAGTATATTTGAAAGCAGAAACATTTTAATGTACAAATACTTAAATAAATATCTAGCGACATTGAAGACGAAACGTAGGTTTCTCGACAATGTGAAGAGAATTTTTAATCAAAGAACCAACTTTGGAATTTTAATCTCACTACTTATGATCAAAGCAATTTTGTGACACAACTGTACTGAAATATTTCTCTTTTATGAACAAGAAAAAGAAAAAACGTACTTTCTGTCAAACATAAAGTGATTATTTTTCTAATGAAAACTTTTCAGACAGACCAGATGTACAGAAAGTTGCACTGTCAGAAAAATTCGTCAATATACACTAAGTTATCGTTATTTTTTCACAAATAATTTCTGTTCTCCCAGAAAACGTATTTGTTCTGTGAGTTCATTCCGAGCGTCGAAAAATGAGGAAAAGTTTCCGTTTATATCCAGCACGCATGCGCATTGGGTCTGTTAGTAATAAGTTCGAATTTATTTTTAAAATGAAAAACAAAAATATTCTATTGATTAAAATGTCTAATTTAGTTTTAAAAGACAAAAATGTTTTCGAATTTAAAAATAAATAACAATTACTTTCTTTATTCGTTCAAACATTCTCACAAATAGAACATCCATGTTTTTTCTCTAACATTCTACGTAATATATTTAAAATTCTCATTTTTATACTATATTAATACTAAACGTAAAAAAAACCCAGCCACAGTTTCATTAAAGATGAAATCTTTCCGAGATTAACTGCATAATTAAAAGCTTTTTAACGAAATACACTAACCCATACCCATATGAAATGAAGGGTTCTATTTTAGGCACAATCATCATGAGCAGCCGTAGCGCCGTGGATTAGCGTTGGTCTTGTAATCCTGGGGTCCTTGGTTCGATCCCCGCCTCTTCCGCATTGATTTTTTCCAAACTTTTTTCAAGTGACGGATATTTTTCTTCTTTTGACAGAGAAAAAAATAAACAGAAAATCGTCAATATACAGACAATTTCTGGCAGCAGTGCTGCCAGTGCATTTTCTGTGAAAAGACGGAAGTTTTTTTGAGAGTGTGATTCGGCACTAAAAATGGATTTTTTTTCCTAAACTACGTTTTGAATTTTGTCGTATATTTGTTTATTTTAATGACAGCATTAAAATTATTGACAGTTAATTATAATTGCAGCAACTTTGAATAAAAATGATATAAATTGATTGCATATTTAAGATTGCATGTGAACTGTTGGATTTTTGAAAAAGATCAACTTGCTTGACGAATCGATTGGTTGAATCGTGGTGTTATTTATCAGGAAAAACATCACGTAGTCTTTAAGTTCAGCAATCACGGACAAATAACAATGAAAGCTACTATCATTTTATTGCAAATCCAACACTCGATTTAGAGGGATCAAAAGTGTTACTCTTTGCGGCATTTAACGAATGCGGTGGTACAAAATATGGCAATTGTGGTTTTTAATAAGATTTTTTTAAATGAAATAATATGTACTTAGTTACAATATAAAATTGTGATGCCATGGAAGAAGTAGAGCGGGGGGGAGGGGGGGGGCGTCATGGCTCTCAACCTATCACGTAGATTGAAACTTGATCGCTGATCTAAATAAATTCTTTCATCACACTGAAATGCCCCACCAGTGGCCGCGAGGTTCTGACCTCGAAACTGGTAGACGGTAGGTGCTGGGTTCGAACCCATTCGCGACCGTCGGCCTAACCGTTCGGAGTTTTCCGTGGTTTTCTTCGAACCTTGGGTAAATACGGGTTAGGTTCCCTTAGAAAGACCCCCACGGAGGGCATCCCACCCATTAGGGCCTATATCCCAAGAGTAGATAATTGGCCGGCATAAACAAAACAAACAATCAAACAAACATCACACCGAAATTTCAAACCATATCTCTTATACTTTTCGTTTAGTTTAGTTTAGTTTATTTTTGTCGTCCGATTATCTACACTAATGGGATATAGGACCAGGGGGGGGGATGCCCTTCGTGGGGGTCTTTCTAAGGGAACCAAACCCGTATTTACGCAAGGTTCGAAGAAAACCACGAAAACTCCGAACGGTTAGGCCGACAGCCGCGATTGGGTTCGAACCCAGCACCTGCTGTCTACCAGTTGAGAGGTCTGAACCTCTCGGCCACTGGTGGGGCCTCTTATACTTTTCGATAATTTTATAAAATGATATATACAAGCATATATTTAGTGAATGGCTTAAAACTATTTTTAACCTGTAGGAAAAAGTTATACAATTCTTCCATCTTATATTTATCAGGAAAAAAGGTGAATAAAACTTTAATTGTCCGTCATGCAGAGATTCAAACATCCCAAATTACTTTATATTTAATATAAATCTATCTATATTGTAGAAAGATAACTGAACTACTTTAACGATTGGTGCTTGCCTAAATGAAAGAACTAACATAGAAGCATAGTGGATATTTTGTGAGTGTTGATTCCCATGGATAAAGTAATAAATCAGATTGCTGCCAATAATTCATTAATGTCTCAACAAAAAGGTTCCTAGTAGTTTTTTTTTTTTTTTTTTTTTTTTTTTTACAGCTAGTTAATTGCTAATGTTCTTCTATTAACTTTCATTTCCTACAGTCTTCCTTACAAGAGCCGGTACACGCACACGTAGATTGATGGCTTACGTAATGCACCATAAGTTCATAAAAACTTAAAAAAACTTATTAAATAATTAAACTGTCGCATCCGAATTAAGCATAAGATTTGCTAAAATGTTTGACTTTTTGTGACAGAAAAAATTAAAATTTAATTTAAATTAAAATATTGACCTCTATGCAAACCGTACTCCTTTACGAAAAATTGGTAAATTTTTTATGATCTTCTTAAATGTGAACGGACTTATATGGCTTTAAATTATTAAACTATTACAAAACATTTTTCCTTTTTGTTACAAAATAAATAAATTTATAAAAATAAAATAATAATAATAATAATAATAAATTGTCTTTTAATAAATTTTAAGGTACAATCCGCACCCGATACGACAATTTATGTTCATGAATTTGTTATATCTGAACTAACTTTTGAATCTCTTTGAATTCTTTCTTTTATACTGCTACAAAAAATCCAACTCTTTGATAAATCTTATTATGCAAGCCGCATTTCCGTAAAATTGTTATTTACTTATTAATGTTAATTTATAAATTTGTATCAAACTATTGAAGTAGCCAGTATAATTTTTTGTTATTAAATTACAGAAAGTAACGCTTTAAATATTAGAATGCCCAGCAAAAGAGCATTAATGTGTGGTTCTTATTGCAGACTTACACTTAATATTAATTTTTACTCCATCAATAATTTTTTTCATAAAAAAAATCTCGAACTATTGTACTTGACCTGAATTATCGAAAAAACAATACTTTTTATTTTTATGAAAAAAATACAAGAAATTTTATAATTTTTGAATTCAAAACCATTGAGACTCTAAAGATTATTGAAATTCATGCCATATTCAGTTTCAAGTATTACTTTTGACCCACAGATAGACGAGCGCACCAATTTAATCATTTATTGAAAATAAAATCAACTTTAAATATAAAAAAATGGATAGGAAATTTGCTGTTTTATCGTTTCTACTTTGGTGTTAATACTTCTCCCACCATTACCTAATAATTTGAACCAAAAATTGATTACAAACTATACTCGGTTGACCTAATCCATACTAAACAAATAACAGAATGAAAAAAAAATCAATCAGTGCTATAAAATAGGTCAATCCATTACATGCCATATTATGTTTACGCAAAAAAATATTAACGACAAACACTACTAATAAACAATATTATTGTTTAAAAAATGCTTTCGCCTTAAAGCTTCTGTAATACGTATGCCACCTGTTGTTTATAAGATATCGTGAATAAGAAATATAAAAGGGTTAATAAAGTTTTTATACCCTGATGGTAACCATAATATCTCTTTTTTTTTTCATTAATTGAGAATTTTAAAAACAATAACAAGAACTTAAGAGATCAATCTGTCAAATAATTGACAGTACGTTCCTCTCTTATGACTTATACACGCATATGAAAGTTATTCATTCATTAAACGGAGAGGCAACATAATATAAAGGGAGGATGAGAGGCAGTGTGCTTATCAAAATTTTGAAATTTAATTAATTTTTTTTTCTCTGATAAATAATAATAAAAAATAGTTAAATAAAATTATATAAAAAATAATAAAATTAAAAAATAGTAACATTTACTCTTTACAAATGATTTAAAATAATTAAACACCGGATAAAAACGAGCTAAGAGTTTCCCCCCTGTAGTAAAGGGAAGCACTGAGCTCTTGATGGTCAGCTAGTCATGGAAGTCAAATTTTCGTTCTGTTTAATTGTTTTTATGTTCATATGTTAAAAATTTATTTTAAACGGAGGAGGGGGGGGGGGCGTCTAGAAGGCAGACTCCTCTTTTGAAAAAAATTTGTAGAAATTTATTTTTGAACATTTAACAAATTTTTAGTACTTAAATTTCTATATTGCTTTATGTATTAATGTGTTTAAAATTGTGTTCATATTTTACGTAAAAAATAAATAAATAAATAAATAAATAAATAAATAAATAAATAAATAAAAATAAATAAATAAATAAAAAAAATGGCTATTTTGTTAACCCCTTTCCGGCGCAGTGTTGCCGGTCTGGCAACACCTAATTTTAATTCCAAACTTGCAATTGACACCAATAATATTTTAGTGAAATCACGCTTTTACAATAAAAGCTTAAATTAAGGAGTGCTTGATCTCTTAAAAAGTCGTTAGTAAATTCCGTGTCAGTTGATAATTTCTCATTTTACTAACAGAATTTATCTGCGCCGGAAGGGGTTAAGGCCGTGAGGCACATTGCTTTCCAAATCTTGCCCTTCCCAAGACTTTATTCTGTTGACTTTTATGATATAATCTTTCATAGGAATTACGCATAAAGTGCCCAATAATGTGTAAAAACAGTGTCCCAAATACTTCAAAAATGACAATCTCACTAAACACGATCAAACTTACATGCAACAAATTGATTTCATCCTTAATTTGGAATTCTTCTCCGAAAAGGCATCATTTGCCCTCTACCTGACTGGAGCGCGGAGCGTAACCTTTTACCACACCCCTACAAGGTTTCAAGGTGCCGTTAACTGTTGCAAGATAACCATCATTAGGAGAGACAAGAGGTTAATTCGAAGTGACAGTAAATAATGCCGACTATTTAAAACTCGAACAACAAGAAAACTTAACAAAAGAACAGCAGTTTCTTCCGGGACTCTCCCAAAAGGTTAAGAATTCTCCTTCGAATTTTTCTTTTTAACACATTTAGCTCGTTAGCAACATGCATGAATATCAAATTTCGATTTTATCGTAAGAAAAAAAAAAAAGGTTAATGCAGTCGTGTTCTGAATCATTAATACTGAAGTAACAAACAGCTGATTGATGTTCACACCTTCAACATTTTTACACTTTTACTAATGTATACCATATGCAAATCGCTAAAAAAAGTCCCTTTCTCGAAAATATTTCAAAGAAAGTCGAAAATGTATTATTTTGAAGTATTTCAGACGGGAATAAAGCGAATGATGACATGTTGCTCTATGTAAATCTGTTAAAAATATTCAAGCTTTAATGCAAACAAAACATTGATAAATAATTCATTTTTCTTCTTTCAAGTGAGAAGTTTTTACAAAATAACGAAAAAAAAGTTTCGTGATAAAGGTCAAGACACCATCTTTAACGGATAAGATACCCTACATTTTAATGACAGTTTAAGTACAAAATAACTTTCAATCAAATGTCACAACAAGATTCAAGAAAGAGTTATTGTTGACCTAAAATAACATTTAAAGTTTTTTGTTTAGCGCTTTTCAGAAGCTATATTGTTATGCAACTGCCAATAAAAAGTCAATTTAATATACACACAAAAATGAATTATGAAATAAATAATAAATAAAATAACGAATAATTTTTGTTGCGTTTAAAATTTGTATCCTCCCTGTTTCAAAGCACCGTCTCTTCAAAGAAGAGTGAAGATTACTTTTGTTAAAGATACATCATTTTAAAAAAATCTTGATTGATTACAGTATTTACTTGCGCATTTTCTGTCGTTTCTTTAATAGAAAAATAATAAAAGTTAGGGATGCGAAATGTATATGCTATTTTTTTTAAATATTCATGTTCCATTTTTCTCAAAGGTAAACCTAGAAACATAAAATATTGATTATGTTTAACATAGAAAATAATATTTTAATAATTAAATTGTAAAAGATGAATGTCTAAAATCAACTTTTTGGTCTATATCATTTTGGCCTATATCTATTCTGTAACAATTGTGAAATACTATTGTGAAGAACAATAGTTATTTCACAACAGTTACAGAAATAAGAGGAATCCTTCCAGTTAAGTTGGAAGAGCAAGTCAATTTATTATATTTCTTTTTCTTTCACATAAAATTTAATGCAAATTAAATAAATTGGTCTCAATCCTTTTAAGCTCAGTGTATTTTGACGAAAAAAGAAATTTGTAATTTTTTTTTTTAATTTGGCTCACCTAATGTAATTGAGATAATATTAAGAAATCATATCATTTAAAAAAAAATCATAGTTTAAAAATTGCTCTGGTTGTAACATATTTTAGATCATTTAAAGAATGTCATCAAAAATCTTTGTGGGTTCTTGTAAACGAACTATAAGAACTACATACTTGATTAACAAACTCATAAGAGGTATTTGCAAGATCAATTTACTGTCCTAATTGTAATGTAGTTAGGTTTAGATGTGATCGCTAAAATATATTTCTAAATATTTCAGAATTCCAAAAACTCGTTTCGGCAAAAAGGACGCACTTGTGAGAAAATTTACATTTTAATGATGCAGGTTCACATAATAATACATAAAATATGATATTAAGGTAAACTAGGGTAACTGGACATGCGAAGTAACTGGACCACAGGTTATTTAATAAAAACTGTTGATGTCTTTTAAGTTTTAGCTTTTGTATATGTTGCCCGCCGCTTCTTAAAGCAACTTGTGTCAACTGAATCACAACTCTATCTTTCCAGTGATAGGTTGCCGAAAATTTAGGTTTCTTTTTTTAAAAACAACGTCAAATTGATCGAACTTTCTCGGCGTTTTATTAAAATATGGTAAGTACATTTATTTATGATATTAATCAATTTCTCAATTTTCATCAGTGAAATTACGCCTGAAATTTTAGATACGTGACTATTCATACTTCTACTAAGCGTAATATCAAACTTTAGTGAAAAATGTCCAAACCGGGAATCGAACCCGGAACCCTTGGAATAGCGCTCCAAGGGCTCTACCATTTAAGCTACGAGGACGATGCCCAGCTCAGCATTTTACACTTCCTATGTTGGTTAAGCTGCAAATCGCAGCACTAGATCCGTCTTCATGAGCACACAATTCTGCGGCGTAACATGAGACACTAGAGACCCAGCATCGGTAAATCACATTTACTACATGGCTTGGACATTTTTCACTAAAAGTTGGTATTACGCTCAGTAGAAGTATGAATATTCACGTATCTATGCCCTATGGTAAGTACTTTTATCAAACAAACTTTCTTCTTTAAGATTAGACATATTAATGCATTAATAATTTTAGGTATCTATACATATTTATTTCATGTTTCAATGTTAGAAGGGTGTTTCAGTTACCCCATAAATTTTTCAAAAATGAGGCAACTGGGATATGTGTCAGGGGTAGTGTTCTCGCTGGATTTTGACAAACATTAACAATTTGGCGAATAAGAAATAAAAAATAGTCGCCAAATGAAAATATTTATTAGCAAGATAGATTCGGCGTGAGACACCGAAAAAGCTTTATTTAACCCCCCTTTTTAATGTGTTCTAAATTAACCTAATTTTTGTAATTATTTAAAAAATGAAAACTCGACAATCCGCTACAGACACATTTAAAAATAATTTCTAAATATCTCTTTTATGTGTAAATGTTTCATATATTCTTTTACACTCTAAATAAAAATTCAAAACAGCTATCTCTCCGATTTAACGTTGTGAAAATATGTTATGAAATTTCGACTCTAACCGATAGAACAGAAATTCACCGGCGAATGATACTTTACATGTAATTAATAAAGATTATGTTAAATGGTTAATTTCAACACAAAATTCCAGTAAAACGTTTTTTATTTTAACACTTGATGCGAGTATTTTTTTTCTAGTGTGTGTTTTCACTAGCGCGATGCCAAAGCATGGATAGTGATTAACTGAAATAGACAAATATCTATCGCATATCCTTTCTATGTTTTTGCCTGTTGCTTAATTGAATTGGAATCGATATAGTATCTCATTGAAGACATGAGTAAATTGCACTGTCCGGTGCTAAATATATAAAGTTATATCAATTGTTCGAAAACATGATTAAGAATTTTGATTGTATTGGCATACACACACAAACAGAGGGAAAATTAAGCACTCGCAATTTGGCGAGTCTGATAGTTCGTTTATTCGCCAAATGAAGAATTTTGTCGCAATTTGGCGCAATGGTGAGCGACAGCGATAGTCCTGGTCAGAGGTAACTGGAACCTGTGAAATTTAGTTATCCCAACAGTTATAAAAAAAATTTTGGATTTTTTCTTACTATTGGAAATTAATTTTTTAATTGTTTTTCATTACAATAAAGAAAATTATATGATAATTTATTATAATTGCATAATACAATTTAAAAAAAGAACATGTTGATGGTTATGAAGCTAAATTTCTTAAGTGAGACAGTCAAATCTCGAAATTTTAGAAATATTCAATTTGTATTACAGAAACCAATAAGATATAGTTCTGTTCGATATAAAAAACATGCTTGCATTCCCCGCAGATCTGTCGGACTTATCGAACTTTTATTCAATTAAATCAGAAAGAGAATGTAATACTTTCTTACGTATCCATTGGTTCATAGATTTTTTTTTTCATAAAATATTTATGTAACTTTTTTACTCATTACTTACACTAACAAAAGTATTTACTTAATTTTTATGTTTTTTTGTATAAATAAATACACGGTGGTCATAATTAAAGTGTTTCTGTTTAGACTTACGTAAACTCCGCTTTGGTTGACAAATATTGATGAAACTTGGAATATAAGTTTTATGATTTATGGGGAAATAAATATGCAATTAAAAAAAAAGTTAAAATTTTGACCATTAGGTGAGAAAAAGGTTTTTTTGGTTGTATTATGTAAATTTTATGTAGTTTTTCTTTGTTTCGCGTAAAATAAATATTAATGCTGGATAGATTATTTAAAAATTTAAGGAAATATATTAAATTGTCGAGTTTAATTTCGATTTCCTTAAACTGACAATATTTGCAAGCATAATATTCGCCTTTGTCAAATACTTTTATTATGGCTGTTGGTGAGATTTGACTTATTTACCGCAAAGTACCGAAAGTAAGCGTCTCCCAAATATGTGAATTTTTCCTTTTTGGAAAAAGTACCATTTATAAGCCCTACTGTTCAAAGTTTTATTTTTTGACGCTTTCAATCTTTTTTTTCTCCAAGAAATTCTTCAATTTTTTTCCATATCTCCTAAATGAATGCATTTTATGCAATTTATATTTTTTTCTAATCTTATAACATATCGTGTCAGAGTGGGGCACTTTGCTATGTGCGTTAACAGACCTGTGAAATGAAGTTCCTTTCAAAGAATATTACTAACGTTTTCATTAATTTTTATGCACTAAGATTAATAGATAATAGTAGAAGTTTTAAAATTTTTGTTCATAATTTATTTGATATCCAACTCAATTATTTTATGCAAATTTGTTTTATTAATTTACTATTTTTATTAACCCCTTAACTGATTTGCCCGAACGCTGTACGGGCAACTGAAAATTGGCCCAAACTGGTTTGCCCGTACGGCGTTCGGGAATAGATATTTTCTCTTTACCCTCTGTGATATTTTTCATTCTTTTTAAAAGACTGTATCATCCTTATTTTTCAATAGCTTGTCTGTATGAAATCCATCCGGTTTTTTTTTCTTTGTTAAAAGAACACACTACTGATTGAAAAAGACCCAGATGATAATATAAAGTCTATGGGGGCGTTCTTTTCAAATCTCTCGCTCAATTTTTAATATTTTGCTTCAAATTGTAGAAAAAAAATATTTTTGAATAAAAAACATCACTTCAAATTGAGAAGTTTTAATTTATGGTAAGTTTGTTTGAATTAAATTTTTGTAACATCTGTAAAACAGTCTTCATTGCATATAGAGGTGGTTGCAAAAATAAAACATTTAGGACATTTTTTTTTTCTAAATTCTGAAATAAAAAATCGTTTTTTATTATTAATTACGGTAATAATAAAAATAAATCTTGCATTTTCGTATCCTATCAAGTATGATGTTTGACTATATGCAATAAAAAAATATGCAAAAAATACAATATTTTTTGGGAACATTTCTGGTAAAAAAAATGACCAGTTAAAGGGTTAACGAAAAGTACTTAGCTTCTATGGAAGAGAAGTTTAAAATTTAAAAAAAATGTTTTTTAATCTTTTTTTATTTTTCAAACTGTAAAAATCCTGTGAAAATTTATAAATTTTAAATATATCAACCCACATTTCCCGATTTTACTTCCTTTTTACAAAAGTTCCAATTATAAATCCCCTTAAAATCCTTAGAATTTCCTGTCTGTTATAGAGGGAACTTTTGTGAAACAGAACTGGGTATTTCTAATAAGGAAAGAAATAATAAAAAAAATGTAATTTAACAAATTGTTACGAACATTTAGAAAATCATATTTTCAAAGGCTTAAATTTTAGATTTATAAATAAATTCTATATAAAAAAAAACAATAATAAACAAAATTTTTATGATGATTTAAACGTGGCTTGCGTGATAACAGAGCGTGATAACAGATGTTACGTACACTATGGATTGAAGATTAATATTCCTGAATCAACCATAAACATATTTTAAATTAGATTTCTGTTTTACAATTTTCTGTACTGCACACTTTTAAACTTCTAAACATCGCACATTTTCATTTTTTACACCATCGTATATAGGAAAAATTGTACTTTTAAATACAATTTGATTAAAAGCTATCTCTACATTTGTTTTTAAGTTATTATTTATTTATTTATTTTTTGCATTTTTTAATATTTTTTGGTCATGGTGGCAACTGAAGTATTTCATTTCTAGACATTAAACAGGAACCAATCAGAAAACAAATAAAATCTGGACATCATAAGGATTCAGATATGTTTCAGGTATCTCTAGACCGAAAGCAACAACCATTTTCTAAATAATTAAATAGTACTTCAGCTTAATATGTACACAATTATATAACATTTCTCAAGCGTCATCCTATTTATAAAAGGCATTACAAGATATATGATTAATAGCTATTGAAGTATTTCTTCTTTCTAGAAACTTAATATATATATATATATAAAAAAAAAAAAAAAAAAAAAAAAAAAAAAAAAAAAAACTATCGACGATACATTATCAATAGTTTTTACTATCACTGCCATTGAAGTAAATAAAAGCTTGGATAAATGGAAATTTTATATAGGTAAACTCGAAAGAAAATAAAGGAAGAATTCGAATACCAATAAGAGTGTTAAAAGCCCAATATGTAAAAAAAAGTATTTCAGCTTGATATGTACACGATTATGTAACTTTTTTTCAAAACATTATCCTATTCATAAAATACATTAAAAGATTTATGATAAATAGTTATTGAAATATTTCTTCTCTCTGGAAACTTAATATTCAAAAACTATTAACGATACATTATCAATAGTTTTTACTATCACTCCCATATGAAGTAAATAAAAGTTTGGATAAATGGCAAATTTTATATTTAAGCAAACTCAAAAGAAAATAAAGGAAGAATTTGAATACCAATCAGAATGTTAAAAGCCCAATATGTAAACGGTTCATTGAGCTGTCAATTATAATCAGACGTTGCAACAAAGGACGTCTACCTTGGCTACTGAATGCATTTAAATGATATTTGATAGGATATGTCTGGCCAATAATAGCGTATCATAATTTTTATGCAAATGACATAATAACGTTGCATCAATAAGCTAATGCTGTAACTGCAAAAATAAACTCTCTAAGGCGGGTCGAATATTGCTTGATATACGTAATTGTATAAAAGTTTTAGACAAAATTTCAAAATACATCAGAAATGAATAATTGCAGAAGAAAAGGAGAATAAGTTACCATTAGAATTATTTATTTAGTACAATATTTATTTAGTAAATATAAATGAGGTCAAATACAGCATAAAAAAATAGCTTAACGATAGATTTTGATTTATTGCTAACATTTTTTTTATTATTTGCTTTGACGTATCAATGTCACACTTTTTTTCAATATTTTTGATTTTCTCCTCCATTTTGTCACAAAATGTCACACCTTCTTCATACTTTCCTGCCCCCCCCCCCCCTTGTCATATGTCACGTTGTATAAGATTAATATGTACTTGCAGTTCAGAAGCAAAGATCCTATTTCAAATTTTATTTTAAAACTTTAAATATGTGTTTTAGTGACATTTGTGACTATAGTCACAAATGTCACTAAAACACATATACAATGAAAATGATTGATATACTTATTTTGTATGATATAAGGTTTACAACAAAAATATAATTAATATGCAATACTACTAAAACATTATTATGAAAGAGAATTGAAATCAACAGTATTTTTGAATGCAATTTAATACATTTGGCTTTAAATATTATCTTTAATTTATGAACATAAGATACTTTAATTTCAAAATAACTTCAAAATTTAATCTGCTGATTTTTAATGCTCTTGTTTTAACCAAAATGTAATGTCACACTTCCTTTTACCCCCTTCTTTCCCCCTTGGCACAAAGTCTCTTAATTTCACGACCCCTCTTTCCTTCCAAGCGTGATGTCTTTTATGGTCGCCCTTATAATTCGAATCAGCTTTAGATAAACACTAAAATTTAAATTTGCATTGGGCCAACTGTGCCTCGAATGGTTGTCGCAAAGTTGCAACATCGCGCCGCACTAATCCATAATATATTTTCTGAACAGGTTTTTAATTATTATCCTGTCTAACAATCTATATTTTTAAAAATAATTATTAATAACCTTTAGATGATTCCGCTTTGATAGGTATCTTGAGTTTCCCTCAACCCCCCCGTTGACCACCCGCAAAGTAAAGGAAAAACGAGATGCGAGAAAAGTAGTATGCGTAACGGAAAAAATGAGATTTTCTAAAAAGCTGTATGACCTAGGGTAATCACTATAGTTTTCCTACAAGTTTTAAGTAAACCCCTACTACACCTATTAAATTTTTTTATAAATTATAGGGATAATTAAAAAATATATCATTTAACTGCGAATTATCATCTTTATTCTTCTGCTCCTAATTCCCCTCTTTCTCCATGCGCACTAAGGGGGAGGGGGGGGGGTGTAGCTATTTTACTTAAAAATTCTTATGCTCAGGGCTCGAGCGCATCAAAAGAATGAGGGGATTTTCGGTTGTTTTATTGAAAATTTGTAAAATGTGGGTCGCTATATATGAAGATTTTTGTTTTTTTAAATCATTCAATAAAATACAAAAGTTCTTTTAAAATTTCCTTGAAAATCCTTGAATTGTGTGAACCCTGATATTTATACCAAACTATTACAAAATGAAAAAATTTTGAAATATAATTTCAATTTTTTTTCTCTACTTAAATCGTACAAGGAACTACTTAACGTTTTCGACCTTACCTACAGGTGTGACTAAATACCACACATTGAAACAAAAAAAAAAGGTTGTCTCCAAAACTTGTTTATGTATGTAGACAAAATCGAAAACTGTATTCATTTGTATTCATGAAAGTGGAAAAGGATATCGAGAGAGACATAAAGATAAGAGAACATCAATAGCGTTCAGGGCGTCATGTAGTATTTTTTTCTTATCTCGCTTGGGAGTGTTGCTTGTTTTCACTTTCAAAAAAGACATTTTCTAATGCTTTTATTTAAAACTGTTTTACATTTTGATTTTTATGTGCTTAAAATTTCATTCTGTTAAAACTCTTAGCATAAAACTTTTTTAACCTCAATCGAAACAGGAACAAAATAATGTTGAATATAAATTGATAGAGAAAGTTAACATAACAAAAGATAAAGATAGATAAAAGATAATAGTAATAAAATATTGAGTTCGTGGGAGGTCAGAGTGTAGTGACACGAGTTGTTAGACGAAAGTTAAATTTTAAATAATGTTAAATAGTTACAAAAGTAAAACTTTTGTAACTTTCTCATTGACAAGCCCGTTTTAAATACGTCCCAAGTTTCACTGCAATATAAGCAATATTTAAAGTAG
Source organism: Maratus speculifer (assembly GCA_964019185.1). Classification (NCBI taxonomy): domain Eukaryota; kingdom Metazoa; phylum Arthropoda; class Arachnida; order Araneae; family Salticidae; genus Maratus; species Maratus speculifer. The sequence goes on along the minus strand of OZ025294.1, from coordinate 292,372,796 downwards.
TATAATTCTATTGATATAATGGATTTTTAATACGCTGGACAATGAAAAGTACTGCCAAGGATTACATTCATATTTGCGATTGACTTTTTTATATAATGTTTAAGTAATAATTTTTTTAGAATTTAAAATACAGTGAAAACAACATTACAATTTTGCCCTTTGTAAGACTGTCAGAGGATTGAAACGTTTTAGCTCTTAATTATTGTACATGTTTATTGCAGAGGACTAATAAACTATCAAATAATGTGGGTTTTATAAGTTTTTTTGAAAAATTATGTGAAAAATATTGTCTAATTAAAAAAAATTCTTTCATATAATGTTTTCCAGTAATTTAGAATGCATACTCAATCATACGAAATGACGTTTCAAAGATTTTGTTGAAATGTTAATTTAAAGAGTCTATGTTTGTAAAATATTTTTTCTAATAAAATTCTAATTTCGTTAAAATAATAATAATAATAATAATAATAATAAAAAGAACCATAAACAAGCCAAAAAACCTTAGACGGTAATTTTTTATGAAAAAAAATATTCGAAAATTTATTGATAAAAATTGATATTTTCGTTTGCCAGGGCATGAAAATCATGAAATGGAAGCATTATTTATAAATTTTCCTTTTAGAATGCGTAAATATTTTTTTAAAATGAAAATATATCAAACTATAATATCAAAAACTGCATTCAAACAGAACTGTACAAATGAAAGCGGAAAAGTATAGAAAAGAGAAAGATAAGGCAGCATCAATCTTTAGTTCGAATCCCACTCGTACCAAATCAACTTCTCTCCTGAAGTTCATGGGCGAGTATTGTTTTTTTATTTACGCACTTGAGGTGGAACATATGCAAAACAGTGACTCCAGAGTGTAAAGCGCTATTGCTGGTCTGAAGATTTAAATACACGAGTGCATATCGCTCTTCACACGATAGCAATACGTCTTTCTCACTGGGGATGGAATGTGTAGCGATCTCATCTCACTTGATCAGCATAACGCGAGTTAAGTTGCTATCAGATTCACAAACTTTACGAGCGACAAATTTTTCAGCCGATTTTAACCCCAGTTTTTTCCCGTTCAAAGAAAAAAAAAGTTACAATTGTCTTGGAAAAAGTCGGAGAAAAAGCAGGAAATCCAGTACTACTTGTACCAGCCGTTAACATTTATCGCCTATTCGTATCAATTACTAATCTATGATTCGTTGAAATGTTCGATGTTGGATGAAAAGTCTCGGCTAGTGGAGACTTTTTTGAAACTGCAGAAAAAAGTTGTGGGATATTGCTGTTTGCTATCAGATTGGATGTTGTGCGGATATTTCGAGAAAAGTCGGAGGAAACCAAGTGTTGGCTCAAAAGTCTCTCGAAATGTTGGTGAATCTGATAGCAGCTTCACTAGCTTAGAGTAACTGACTTTGACCTTCACTCGGCGCTAAAGTTCTCGTTTCTGATGACGAGATCTTTGGTTCGAAACCCACCGGTGCCAAATCAACTTCTCTCTTGAAGCTCATGAGTAAGTATTGTCTTATTATCTACTCACTTGCAGTAGAACATATGCAAAAAGGTGATTTCAAATCTTAAAGCTTTATTACTGGGTTGAAGATTTAAATTCGCACACTACTGGTACTGGTGTACGCCATGCGATTTTTTTTCCTTTTTGGCCCTATAAAAATATCGTGCCTACGTTCCGTCGCTACCTAATGATTTGCCATAGAGTTGATACACATAATTAAAGAGGTTATAGCTTCTCTTACTTCGGACTTGTTAACCGTAATGTCAAAAGAATTCGAATTTAGGTTGTTGGATATGTGCCGTTTAATTAAAAGACCACATACTGAACGCTTGTAAGAAAAAATAGGTTGGTTAATCTTCCGTTTGATGTATGATTTGTTGTAAATAGTCTAAATTAAACTGTTATGCTGAATCTTGGACATTCTTTTATGGATATACTATATAATTAGAATCAAAACTAAATTAAAGAAATAACAAAATATAAAAGTTTTAATAAATGCTCTTGAAAATGCAAATGTAGTCTAATTTACATTAACAAGTTTGAAAACAGTTATCACCTTCATTCATTCATACAATTTTACAAGCTTAATGACTAATGTTTGGAGCAAAGGTGGTGTTATATATATTACGTCCATTTATCTGCACGAAGGATGTAGCCCCAAGGGGTAATGGCCTTCATGGGAAGTCTTCCTAAGTAAATCTAACCCGTATTTACGCAAGAAAATATAAGGTTTGAAGAAAACCACGAAAAACTCCGAACAGTTAGGCCGACAAGCGCGATTGGATTCGAGCCCAGCGCTTTCCGTCTACCAGCTTCGAAAGCAGAACCTTTAAGCCACTGGTGGGGCTCTCTGGGGAAAAGCAATATAATAATCTTTATGCAGGGAAAGAAAGTGCAAAAGATGGTAAGACCCCATTTAAGCCAAGTGGCGAAAAAAAGCTTTTTTTTTGGGTCATTTAATTTTTTCTTTTTCTTTTACGAATATTTATTTTGAAATATATAGCAATAGTCATAATTACAGGAGATCAATAAAATAATTCAGATATGATACCGTCTATAGAAGGTTATTTGTCTGAATAAGTTTTCGATTATATTACTTTATTCTGGTTACATTGTTTATTTTCTTAAGATGCCTTTTTTTTTTTTGGATTTATCCATACAGTTTTTTTTAACGTTTTCAAAAATTAAAATAATTTTTGGTTTATTTACCAAGGTTTAAAAGTCTCTTGCTACAATGTAACTCGAGTGAAAAATAAAGAGAGATCAGTGTTTCAGCATCTGAAAAAGGATCTTCATTTACATTCACAAAAACAGAAAGAAGACATCGTGGGAAAAGCATTAACATGATGGAGTTAAATACCCCGCTGGGAGTTTGTTTCTGCTTTTGGGTGTGTATAACCGAAGATTCTTTTTCTTGTAAAATCACCAAGGCTAGATAAAAGGGAGTGCCAGAGAGAGAAAAAGTCTATGTACTTTGAATTGTAAAAAACTATTTACTTTCTTTTAGTATGATGTATAACTGTTTCTGCCGGTTCTTACCTGGTTTTTCCGCCATAGCATTTTGAACAAAATTTATGTTTACAATAAATCGGATTCCGGATATGACAATACAAAACGTATCACGTGTTCCAAAAGTCAAAGAGCACATCATGGGATTACTTTTATGATGGTCATTTCAGAAAAAAGTTGCCATTCATAAAAAAAAAAAAAAATCGATTTTTTGAATTTTTTTGTATATTTATAATTTTTAGAGAATAAGACCTTAAACCGGTTAAGTGAAATTCGAAATATTTAAGATGTTACTTTGAATCGAAACCGAGCGCAAACGAGCTGAAAAACCGATATAAGGGACTCCGACCCCAAGGCCGAAACTAAGGAGGGGGAGAGGGAGAGCATGTGGTCTCGGCGCCAAAATGAAGAGGTGCCAAATAAAGATTTTGTGTGTCATTTTCCTTATGTCAATGGTTAACATGGTATTCTTAAAATCGTCTTGTCTGGGGTATGTCAAAGCATAGAAGAATCTAAGGATGATGTAGATAAGGATACTATTATACTGTAACATAAGGATACAAAAAATCTATTTGAATTTTAAGAAAAACAATGGTTTTCATGTATGCTCTAACTCGAGAAGTTCAGGTTAATCCTCTAGTTTAATATGACCCAAATTTTATAGAGAACTTATTCAAAGAACATGTGTTTTTCTAGGTTACCTTGAGAACTTTTAGAAAAAAAGTGACAAAATACAGTTGTATTCGAGACAGGTGATATATATATATATATATATATATATATATATATATATATGTGTGTGTGTGTGTGTATATAAAACAGTCACAGATTCGAAAATGTATTATTTTTCTCTCACTTCAATACCTTCAGTAAATAGGTTCATATAAAAACTTTTATGAAGTACTTCGGTGAGTCACAATAATTTCAAAGTATTCTAACCTTCTGTTTTGAAACAAAACATTTACAAGAGAAACACGACTACTACTTATCAATGATTTTTATAAGTGGTACACTTATTTAAAAAAAAAAGAATGCGTTTTAAAGTTATTTCCAACAAAGATCCAGTTTTCTTTTAAAGAAAATCAAATGAAAAACGACTATACTTTCAAAACGGAATTCCGAAGACAAATGAGTTCTTAAGAGCGCTTTAGGAAATCAGGGAGTAATTATTTTCAAAGAATATTAATTAAACATGCCTTTATAAGTCTTTGCGGTGTTGTTTTGGAGCGAAACCTGGCATTACGATTTGCAGATTTTGAGCAAGTATTGTTTGGAAATATTTGACATTTTAATTTGGATGATCATTCATCCATTAAATATATGTTAATTTTATTATATTTAACTGTTTAATGAATTTCGAATTCGTGTGCAAGTGAGATAATCCAGGTAAGTATTAATTAGACTACAAGAGAAGTTAAAAATTGTAATTGTTTAGCTTTTCCAATCTCATTTTATTGTTTGCGTCAAACCTTTTACAGGAGAAATAAATCACCTACCTTTTCTTTTTAAAGATTTTCAGTGGTAATGTGCAATTTATTAAAATAAAAATGTTCTAAAATTTAAGTATAATAGAAAATATGGATGTCGACAAAAGAAAATGCTGGGAGGGGCAACATTTTGAAACATACACGCTATAGTTACTTTCTTCTTGTTTTAAACAGAGAATGTAAGTATGAAGTAAACTAAATTAAAATTTTTTTGTTAGAATCTCCCATGAAAGATTAATTTATAAACATCAGCATAAAAATACAGTCGAGCCTCTATATAACGAAATCCATTGTTCCAGTAAAAAATTCGTTATATAGAGAAATTCGATGTATAGAGTATGATGTTAAAAATAGTATTTAATGTGTACATTTTGAACAAATATTATTTTTGATCTTTTTAATTAAGAATTTGAAATGTTTAAAAGTATATATTAACCTAACATTTTATTTCTTACTTATTTAGGCAGTTTCAAAAAAGAGAAAAGACATTTATTTGAAAGCTTAATGAAAATCAAATGAGGAAGACTTACATAAATTTCAGAGGAAGAAATCTGTAATTTTTTGTTGTTTTGATTTTAAAATTACAATTGTTACGCTCTCAAAAAAAATTCTCAAATTTTAGCAAGGAATGAAAAATTGTAGTTGATATTTTACTCCATTTGAAGGTCTCTCTTATGTGCTCTCATTGATTCCTCTCTTATATGTGTAACAATTCAATTGACTGTGTTTTGAGAAGGATGTTGAAAGGTGTGTGGGAGGTGGGATGAACTTGTTAGATTTAAAGTATAAGGAGAGAAGTAATATTTATAAAAAAAAAAAAAAACCCTCTCCACTGAACGATAAATCAAAAATAAGTGATGGAAAATTGATTCCATATGATTTCGAAGCTTTTTTAAAACTGAATAAATTAAGATCAATTTATGAAAAAATTCGTTATATGGAGATAGATATTTCGCTATATAGAGTCTGTTTTTAATGTAATCATGCGAAAAGGGGACCGTTCTTACTAAAAATTCGTTATATGGAGAAATTCGATGTATGGAGTTTCGTTATATAGAGGTTCGACTGTATAATAAAAATATAGTAATTTAACAAATAGGACATATTAAAAATCCAAAAAATAAGCTCCTGTCGACTTTATTTAAAATGAAGAATTGGTAATTTTTTTCCTTCAATGGTAACAGTCTAGAGGTCGTGACAAGCTTGGTCCAAGAAGGTATTCGGAACGCCCCCCCCCCCCAAAAAAAAAAAAAAAAAAACAGGCCTGCCTGAGCCGATGAAAAATTTGACTCGATATAAAATTTATAAAGATTAAACTAAGTCAATAAATTATAAATAATTTAAATGGACGACACAGAGATGAGGATAAATATAAAGGATGCTGCACGAACCGATGCTAGATTGACGTCAATACAAAATTATATGCCCAGAGGAGAGCATCAATCACATCGTACTTGAACCAAGGTTAATTATTTCAGCAAACTTGGTCTAATCCAGGATCAGGCTTTACATTTACTCTCTTACTGGGCTGACATGGCGGACCGGTACTGATACTAACCTGCATTCTATGGCTTGCGAACATGTAACAATCTATATTGTTAAATATTTTAATAAATATGCATGCAGCATTTTAGAAAAAAAAAAAATCTTAATTGTATGTTAAGAAAATCCAGTATTTTGATAGGGAAATCGAGTCGGCTCTGTTTTCATTACTTTTTGGATGGGCCTTATCGACTTTGTTTTCATTAATTTTAGCATAGGTCGGACCTGTTTTCACTAATTTTAGCACTGGCCAGGCCGCATTTTCAGAAAGAATCACGTTTTGAGCACCTTATCGCCAGAACAACGATTGGCGCGGAGATGAAGTCAATTCTACGCACCCTTTCTTGGTTGTGACGTCAAACGCCTAGCGAATAGCAACCCTTCCTTCTGCAAAGAGATCGCGCTTATTGTTCATTTGTTTATCCGCAAATGTTATCAAGCAACAACTATAATATAAGAAATTTTATTCAACTGTGTTTACGATTAAAACATAGTTTAAAACAAAGAGCTTTTTCAGATTATAATGCTTTAAATTTCACAGGACATCTAAACATAGGGTTTTTTTTTTTTTTTTCTCAATTCAAAAATATTATTTCCTCAACTCGCTATGTTCGAAGAAATTGAGAAGTTAATTAAAAACAGTAGTAAGGATTCGCTTGTAATAAATATAATTCTATTAATCATATGTTTTATGACACATTTGAACTTAGTTTATTTTGTGTTTGGCGATGCAGCTAGCTGAATGTTTTCGCTTTCGCCAACTCGCCAAGGCTGGTTTTCAAAACGTGATTCTTTCTGAAAATGCAGCCGGGCCTGTTTTTACTAATTTTAGCAAGACTAAGGTTGTAAACCACGAAAATACAACAGGGCCGGGAAAAACAGCTTTTGTTCAAGCCAGTCTGCGCTTAGGTCCGGGAATTCCGGTCAGTGAAGAACTTTATTCTACTTTCCTGCTGAATCACCCTTTCAATATAATTTTTAATACATGAAACCACGTTAAAAAAAAAAAAAAAAAAAAAAAAAAAAAGTTTGCTGTGGGAAGAAGGAAGGACGAAAAACCCTTAGTTCCTTTTTCTTTAGCGTTTAATTATTTCAAATTATTTGAGAATAATTACATTTATTTTACATTTTTCAAAATCAGGAGTAAATAAGTTAATTAAATTTGAACCCCTTGCCCACTCACCCAAGAAAATATTTTTATTTAGTTTCATTAAAAAATGTAGAAAACAAAATGAAATATGTTTTTATTTACAAAAAGGTATGCAGGGTACAAACGTGACTACTTATAAATGTTTCTAGGAAATCACGAAACAATAATTTTAAAAAGAGTACCAATTAGGTATATAGCTCCTAAGTTTAACTCTTCGCGGCTGTGTTTTGGGCGGTCCCAATAAGACGATTTCTAGCTCTTGACTAAGTGCATAATAGATAAGGCTGACATTTTGCTCTCGTTAATCTCTTCGATTATCATTCATTAATTAAATAAATATTCATTTTATTCTAATTATTTAATGAATATCGAGACTAAGAGAACATTCCTAAGTATTAATTCGAGTGCAAAGGATGTTGCTAAATTGTTTAATGGCTGTTCTGTTATAATTACAGCAAAATTAATTACATTTTCTTGGATGATATAATGAAAAAGTGTACACCGACTATACGTCGGTCGACTATTCATCTTCTGAGAAAACAATTTACGATTCTCGATGATTTATCACTCTCCTGTTAGCTGAATCACTCTTTCAGGATATTTTTTAACCCATGAAACCCCCCCCCCCCCCAAAAAAAAAGAAAACGAAGTAAAAAATTGTTTTCTATGGGGAGAGCAAAAAATCTTAGTTCCATTTTCTTTAACGTTTAATTATTTCAAATTATTTAAGCAATACATTTTTTTACATTTTCCAAAATCAGGAGAGTAGAGGTTAATTAAATTTTAAATCCAAGTATTCAAAGCCTACCCGCTCAAAAAATATTTTTATTCAGTTTCATTTAAAAATATGGAAAACAAAATAAAAGATACCTTTATTTACAAAACGATAGGCGGGGGACAAAATGCGGGTACTTAGTTTTAGGAAATCACGAAGAAATAATTTAAAAAGAATACTAATTAGCTATATAGCTCCTAGGTTTAATTCTTTGCGGCTGTGTTTTGGGCGGTCCCAGCAAGACGATTTCCAGCTCTTGACTAAGTGCATATTAGATACGGCTGACATTTTGCTATCGATAATCTCTTCGATTATCGTTCATTTATTTAATAAATATTCATTTCATTCTAATTAATTGTTTAATGAATATCGAGACTAGGCGAACATCCTTAAGTATTAATTCGAGTGCAAAGGGTGTTGCTAAATTATTTAATGGTTGTTCTGTTATTATAATTACAGCAACATTAATTATGTCTTCGTAGATGATATAACTTAAAAGCATACACCGACTATACGTACATCGTCTGATTAATTTTTTTTTTTACGATTCGTGAAACAATTTCATAATTTGTTCTAAAATATGCTTCTAAATTGTATTAAGGAGACTCGGTACCCTCTATATTTTTATTTACATTTAAGCATTTTAAGGTGCATTTTTTGGCTTAATAATAAAGCGCTCAATGAAATAAAATTATTCTATTTAGAAATTGTTTGATTTCCCAGGCAAGATACGGAAATTTTTTTTTTTTTTTTTTTTTTTTTAATTAAGTAAATTTTAAAACGTATCTTCTCGTACAATTTTGAACATTTTGAGCTAATTTTTTTAAAAACTATTCGAATGCATAATTTTAAGTATCAGATTTATTATAAGGCAATTAGTTATTATAAGGGATTTATTATAAGGGATCAGATTTGTTATAAGGGAGTAAATAAAATGTGCAAATACGTGTAAAATTACAATGGAAACTTTTTTTTTTTTTTTTTTCTTCTTCTTTACATTTTATCTGGAAAAACTTGTTACTTTATTGTAAATCCGATACTTAGTTTTATCATGTAAATCATAAGAAACAAAAAATAAATTCGAGTCTACTGAAAAATGTACACATAAGATTTATCACTTGGAACACGCCTATTCGTCGAAATAACACAAACTGAGAAAAATCACTTTTAAGTGGAGTGGATTGTGGCATTTAAAAGGGACAGCAAAGTAATAAAAAAATCACTTTAAACTGTATTTATATACTGGGATCTTTACGAAATTTCATCAGAACGTACCACGAATAGTAAAACATAATTTAAGCATAAAATTAGAAAATCGATATTTCTGTCATTTTTCGCTGAATGTAGGTTACAGAGTCCCTTTAATTCCACTTTATAGATCTATATCTATATATTTTTACTACTGTTTAGTTGCTCATGCGATCGACGTTGAAAAATTAATATATATACATGTTGCTAGGTGAAGACTTCGAATTTTTTCTCATTGTTGTTACACAGAAGTTTAGTAAGTTTTACAAGAACTACATTTTCCAATAGTCAAAAAGTTATTATAAACATACTTAAATGCGATAACGGTAGATATTTAAATGCTGCATTTCAAGTATGAGAAATGACATTTCAATGCTGCAAATGAAAATTAGTGTGGACTATAAAAGCATTTTTTATACAATGCAGAGAATTAAATATACAGGGTGTCCCCGAATTCATGGGCGAAACTGCAAGGGGAGCTAAAAGCACACGTAAAGAAGCAATTTTGGGCAGAATGCAACAATGTGGGGACAGAAATGAAAAGTTTTGTCGAATTCAAGAAATACAAAGGAAATGAAAACGAGTGTTTTATTGACATGACAATTTCAGCAAGTGATCAAAATGTGACACTAAAAACGTCTATCCAACATTTTCGCAGATTCCAAGTGTTTCACGAACATTTGCAGTAACGACTGAAATTCTTGCAATGAGGCCCTCATCAGCGTCAACTGGTGTCTCATAGATGAGACATCTGGAACCTTTGAAATGATACACCGATCACTTGCTATACTCCCTGTAGGAAAAGTTGTCTTTTCAACACCAAACGTCCGCTTTTCATTATCCCTTCGTTGATAATTCCTCGGCCCTTATCTCAGGTTAGTAACTATGGTAATGAAGAGAAAATGAAAAAGGGACATTTGTCCTTGAAAAGCCATAGATGCTGCCAGGTATGTATTGATGTTGGTGGTAGTACATTTTGAGAACTTAGTGCGATTATTATATCAATAAAATACTTGTTTTCATTTCTTCACCATTCTTTGTTTTTTCGCCAGAACTTCTCATTTCCAACCCCTCTTTGCTACACCAAAATTGTTTCTATATATAGACTTTACCTTCCCTTACATAAATTTGGAGGCACCTTGTATAAACCTGATTTTATTTTATAGAATCTTTAACATACTCTACCTGCAACTTACAAGAGAAAAAAGCAACAACCTCAGAAGTATTTTATATACAATTAAATTAAAAGTATACACATAATTAGAAAATTTAAACTCGATCAAGATTCGAATATTTCATTTTATCAATCAACTTAATTGTGTTGCTCTTCTTGAAAAATAATCTTCAATGCTGAAAATTTTAGTAGCAATTATTTAAATTCAGTTACAGTAACTGAATCTCGATAAGCAAAAATACGAGAATTTATTATTTTAGTACTTTAGTTAATATGTTGCATGTCTGAAAAAGAAATAAATAAATTATGTATTATAAAGTATAAACAAATAGTATTAAAGTATATACAAATATTTTAATTGCTTATCACATATTCCTGTGAAATTTCATGCGTAGAATAGTTCTTAAAATATCAATTCTAAAGCGGATATTTCCAAACCAATTTCAACGTAGGCAATGTAACTTTTCTAAAAGACCCTTTTAACATACATATTAAATGGAAATTGCATAAAATAAGGCAAATCTAAAGTATGTAACCTCTTAACACAGATTTGAAAATCGGCTAGAAGTATCTGAAATAAATGCCTAAAAACTTCTCAAGCCGATAAATTTAAATTCTTAATGATGAATACTACATTACATTTACTAATGTCTTTTTTTTCAAGTTACGATTAAAAAGGGGTGTGGAAGCAAAGTATTACTTGCGATTCATTTTAAGAGTCAAAGATTATATGCCTTAAACCTCCCTTTCGCATTATCTTAGTGATACCGGTCGTTAATGATTATCCCTGGCAGTGTTTGGCAGTTTGATATCATTTCATTAACGTGGCAGGGGTAAGAAAGAGTGTACAAAATTCTATTGTCCTTGATCTTGACCCAAATGTGAGATAGATAGTAATAATAATAATATAAAAAGAAAACTCTTTGTAAAATCAATAGTCTGTAAAACAAATGGCTAAATACATTATCTAAATGCAAACAACATAGAAAATGCATGTAAGTATTAATAAGTAAGTCATAGAGTCTAAACGTACATTTCCTGGCTTTGATGTTTTCTATTGAAAAAATGAAATGCATTCTTGAGCAGTCATTTTATAGCCTACAGTTTACTTTTTAAAGTTTTTAATAGATCCTGTCTACATTTTTTTTTCATTGATCATTTAAAGGTTATGTATATTTAGAGACAGCTGTGTCCTAGAAGAGGGTGCATTTGTGTTTTTACGAAGCAGTAAACATTGATTTATTTTATTTATTTATTTATTTATTTATTTATTTTTATTATTTTTTTTTTTTGGGGGGGGGGGGGTCTAAACACTGATTTTTAGTCTGCCAAAAGGATTAAAAAGGAAAAAAAAGCTATTTATGGCATGTTTTGGTTGTTTTACTTTAGAACGTATTTTGACTGTCTTTGTGATTTTGTTTTTTACATGTAACACACAATTAAACATAGGTTTATTTAGCAAATTTCAAAGTATTTCAATTGCGTCAATTTTCTAACTTTTTGTACGAAGCGCTCATAATCCTATTGTAATTTTATTCTAAATGTATTACTACATTGCTCACATATTAAAAAAGTGGCATTGTTAAGGGCGCTTGACATCGGATGAAAAACGATACAATTAAAATGTATTAAAAATTACAATAAGAGAAAAAGCTCCAAAGTTTTCGATTTTGTATAACACGTTTAAACAATATTAAAGCAAAAACCAACCAGAGTGAGAAATAAATGTAGATTCTAAATGGTACTAAGGCAATAAAACATCGTAAAAAAGAGGGATTTTTTTTAAGGGGGGAGAGGTGAGGGGTTAAAAACTAATTTTTATCTAAATAACATTTTTTTTTCAATTTTTTAATTTTTCAGCACACACTAACAATAGTAATAAACTTTATATATTATGTTTTACTTAAAATTAACACTCATTGAATGTATTACTACAGATAAAACTGTACGCATACGTAAAGTATAAATATAGTTTTAATTTTTAAATATAAAATTTAAAAACTTTGAAACATCTGCTTTCTATTATATCCGGTATAAATAATGAAATTAAATGTAAAAAAATGGCAGGTTATTTCTATGTAACAAATATGAAAAATTCCTGACTAATGCGTGCTGATTAGCTCCTGGAGTTAAAAAAGTACATGATTAATGCGAACAAATGATATATTTATGGTGCTTAAATATTAAAATAATAATAATAATATTGACTAAATTGCATCGTTGAATTAATTTTCTACTAGTAAATAATAAAATATCAATTGTATTTTTAATTTTTTTTTTTTTTTTTTTTTTTTTTAATATAACAATATGGTAACAGCGCAGAAATCTTCATTTAACGTGTGTCCATGATTCAAAAAAAGTTGGGAAATACTGATGACACTAATGATACTGATGATACTAATTTACATTGATTCTTACGGAAAAATAGTAGTAATTTGTATTATTTGTAGTTTATTTTATTTAGAAGAAGGTGTTGCAGTAATGTGAAGCACTGACAATTAAAAGTTTTTTTTTTTTTTTTTTAATAGCTAAATGTTGATAATATCTACTTCTACATATAAAATTTTGCATTTCATGTTTACATTCAATGTACCGTTAACAGTTAATTTTTGTGTTTGTTATTTTTTAATTACTTCTTTCTTAAAAATTTAAATAGTTTAAAAAATTCTTTAATCAAAAAAGATAAAATTTTGAAAAATTTTTTTCGTACTTTCATTTAACATTTTCATTATAAAATGGAGAGAAAAAACTCAGCTAAGAAAATATGAACCTTTTTTTTTTTTTAATCCAACTGTCGGATCGGGACTTGCTCATTTATTAAGAAATACTTAAAAATAATCTGCCATACAGAAAATTTACAAACAAGATTACTTTTTTAGAATTTTTGTAAATGTAATAAAGGAATAATATGTGAATTCAAAGATTTTTACAATGGAAACAATATTTTATTAACCATTTGTATCCCAAATTATGAATTAAAAAAAAAAATGTCATCTTCTAAGCATTTTTCCAGAATTTTTGAAACTACATTGGAACATTTCCACAATCACATCATAAATTTTATTAGGTTTTTGTCAATTAATTAATTAATTTTGAATTTATAAAGATCTTGTACTTCACTGAAAGGTTTTGTTTAAATAAAATTAGGAAATTCCCAAATATAATGCTCTTACAATAGAAGAATAGAAATTTTTCCTTACTGAAACTTTCCCTTTACAATCTTTTAATGTCAAGAAAATTGAAAAAATGCAAATGAAAAAAAAAAAAAAAAAATCTTTTAAAAATTAATTTTGTTTGTGAAGCAATAATGACAACAGAAAATAAAGTATCTATAACTCATTCTAAATAGCTAATTATAACTAATCCATGTACTAAATTAATTTCATAACAAGTTATTTTAGCGTCATTTAAAAATACCGTCGAGACATAAAAGCTTAATCCTATTTTTTGCCTAACATATGGAAGAAATAAGCACAGTTTTATTTTAAACTTTCTATTTGTAGAATTTTAAAATTTATCATTTTATTAGCATGATCAACTTACATTTTAATTTAGGGAAAAGTAACAAAATCGTGTTAAAAATCAACAAATTATGTTGGATTGGATTTTCTACCATTAATTTTATTTTTTGGTATTTTTATGTATAATCTTTAAAACATTGAGAAAAAAAAGAAGCTCTAGCTGATAAATTTTGCTTTAAGTACTTACGTCTTAAATTAGAAATAATTAAAAATTTCACCATCCTTAGTATTTTTTACTGGATTTCTGAAAAAAACCTTAGAAGATTTATGCAATCATTAAATACATTTTAGAAAGATCTCATCTATTAAAATTAATGAATTAAAGCAGTATTAACAGAGGTTTTGAAGAGTATTTGCTACCGAAATAAAAAAAAAGCTTTATAATTTCTTTTTCTTAATATTTTATAGCATTAAGAATTGAATAATATCATGGCCGGCATATGAATAACGAAATTGTTGAAAATCAAATAAAAACAGATTTTTGAAATTGACAGTTATGAGTGAAAAAAAAAAGAATATTTCAGGAATTTAAAAGGATTTCCTGGATCAAAAGTTAAAGTATATATTATATTTTTATTTATTACATTTAAAAATTACAAAAAAATTTATTTAAACCATTGACATATTTGATATAGTACATTTTGTTTAGGGACGGTGTAATCGTGAAGTGAGGATTTCAACTAAAAAAAAAAAAAAAAAAAAAAAAAAAACTTATTACATAAACACATAAAAAAATCTTTTCTTGCAAGTGTTCTATTACAAAGTTCTAAATCCTTAATAGGTTTTGAAAATCGAAAAGATATCTAATGAGCTATAAAAGAAGTATTGAAAAGGGTAGCACACACTGCTACTGACGATATCACGAGAAAGTAATTAAGGTCGGGAATTAGCGTACGTTAACTGGTAACCGTGATGAAGTAGAACGTGCTTATCAGCAATAGGCACTTTAATAATATGTTATTAAAATAACAAAGAATGTATTTAGTCTCATGATGCGTCTGTGAAACTACAATGCAAAATGGATTAAAAGTCTTATTCATAATATGAAAGTTCATTAAATTAAGATATTTGGAAATCAATAGAAGTTAATTGAATTAATTTAGGAACAAAAACTTGCACTTACAGCTCCTTAAACGAATTGTTTCATTTCTAGAAATAAAATTGAATAATGTAAATGAACTCTGTCATTAAATTGGGAACGATAAATCTTCAGAATCTAATTACAGGAATAGTAGGGCGACCGTATTAATAACTTCAGCAATTGATTATTGTTTAAAGCAGACTTTTACAGAGTATGGTGAATTTATATCTAGGATTTGTTTTAGTCTGATCTTATCAAATCACCTATCGTAAATCAATGCATAGTTTCAGAAATTCTTAACTTCTCAACACTTAAATGTTGATATCTTAAAAAATATTTCCAACATTCAGATAATTGATTTTATATCATTATAAAGGTGGCAAAACATATCATGGCTGTGAAATTATGAGAACTGAGAAGTGTCAGTTTTGGCTGAGATAATATGGTAACAAAAAATAGAGACAGAAAATTCTTATACATTATTGTTATACCTTAATTTTGAGTACCCTTATGGTATCAGACCCTGTCTCTGATGACACAAAATTTTTCGGAAGTTGTGTGGGCTTAGATTTTAAATCGCCGGGGTCGATCTCCGTGAAAAAGAGTCCACATTCAAAAGGAATTTATTTTAATACTTCTCTGACTAAAAACATTTTTTGTTTAAAGTAAAAATACACCTCAGAGTAAAAATAACTCTAAGCTGCGGTATTGAAATTGGAGATTAGAATCAAGTTAACGAAAGAAGTAAGCCCGCTTTGGATCAATCAATAAAATTTCGAAAAACTCATAATTATGATAAAGCATATTTAGCCTTACAGTAAATTTTATTTAGATACTAATTAACCCACAGATGATATATTTAAAAGCTAACTTCAATTAACCATTGTAAATATCATTATTCATCCATAATTCTTTTAAAATTATATTAGAAATAAAAGGAATATGCAAGAAGTTTCACGGAAATAGGGAAAAGAATTCATAAATATCTTTTGCTTTTTTATAACAAGCTCTAAAGCATGGTACAGAAGAAAAATTCATGAGTAACTGAACACAACGCTTTTAAATGACGCGGTTCCCGTTATTATTCCCAAACAGAAAACTTTTAATAAGCTTGAACTCAAATAAACCATACTGTACTTTTAAAAGTAAGAACAGATGATGTATTTAAGTCTCAATAAATTAAACTGGATAATATCGGTTATACGGACACATACTTCGTTTAATGCTTTTTTAACATCACCAGCAAAAAAGAAGCATGTATTTAATTCCATCCATAAATATATAGTAAAGAGCGAGAAAAATGCAAAGGTTTCAAGAGACATTTTTAGGATTTAAAACAGGATATCAAACAATTCTACACAAAAAAGCCGTTTTGAAAATACAAAAAATAGTTTTTAAAGCTTAACATGATTTAAAATTGTAATAAATAAATGAATAAAGTAAAAAAATTACTAAATACCCCCCCCCCATGTTTTTAAAGAAAGATCAATGATGTATTACATTAAAATTTGAATATGATTTTGGGGATATGTCTAAAGCGACTCTTTTTGATAAAAGCATAGCTAGAGTCCGATTTTGGACCATGTTTGGAAATATTTCAAGATTAACGATATCTAACAACGTTTGTTTCCAAGGCGTCAATTGTTGCTAATTTATCAGAATAGATTAGGTATTGTATATATGTTTTACGTAATCTCACAGAAAGTAATGAGGAAATGCTAAATGACATGATCTTGGAGGCTGATTTAACAGATGCATTTCTCTAAAGCAATTTATCGCCCAATTTCGATAACTTCAAGTCGATGGTTGCGGTCACTATATGCGTACACAGTATGCCATATTTGATACCTTAAATCAGTCATACTCAACCTGCGGTTCGCGGGCCGCATGTGACCAGGCGACACTTTGTGTGCGACCCGAGCACATAATCACTAATCCATATTTATGAAATTGAGATGCATATAAAAAAGATTCACGATCTTCAGCGTTATTTTATTATATTTTTATGAGAAGATAATTATATATAACAGGCCAGACTTAAACTTAAAATTGTGTTAAAACCATTTCATTAGTCAAAAGTTCTTTTTGCATGTAGTACTTATTTGTCCGACAGTAATGTACACGTTTCTTAATCTTCAACAATAATCGAACATCATTCAAAATTAAATTTGCTCTATATATTTTTACAATTTTATTTCATTGAGCAAAACATGAATAAACTAAAGAGAATCTCCTGGGGAACTTTGCATTGTTATAATGTTATGTTTCATATTTATTATACAGCTAGTATCTACTTTTTAGAGTTGAGGTTTTGTCGCAGAAAAAAATGGCAACGAAAATATTTTACAGAATGAATTTCAAACAGCAAACTTCGTGAGAAATTTCTATTGCATTTGCATTAGAATTCTACTGCAAAGTTTATTATTCGGAAAGAGTGTTTCGTAGCTCCAAAGCAGTAAGCCCGTTGTAGTGTATTCCTACGGGCTCGAAACTCATTAGATAGTATCTTTTTTACAGCAGTTTTACAATAAAAGGAAAATATATTCCTTTTTCTTGGTAGTATAACTTTTAAATTTATATTTTGATCACACACACACACACATACAAAAATAATAAAAAAATAAAAAAAAATAAATAAATAAATAAAAAATCAATAAAAAAATCAATAAAATAAAATTGTTTCTAAACATAGTTGTTTGGTTCAAGACGCGACAAATTGTAATAAGCACTAATTAAAAGTAACAAATGCACAATTAGAGTAATAACTAATATGAAAAAATAAGAATAATATTAATAATAATTAATGAATATGAATAAAAACTATTTATGATGGAAACAAAGAAGACGACATAAAATCACAAGTCATCGTCTGAAGACATAAATTTCTTTTTTTCGTGGGAAACTAAAAAAAAAAAAAAAAAAAAAAAAAAAAAAAATATATATATATATATATATTTTTTTTTTTTTTTTTTTTTTTTTTGTGGCTCGTTTAAAAATTGAAACTTATGTTTGCGGCTAGCGTGAAAAAAAGGTTGGGTATTGCTGTAATAAATCATTTTTTCTACTATAATGCCATTTATTAATATTTCGAATAAAATAGTATTTTAATAAAATTTATATTCTACACCATTTCTTACGTTTTTAGCGTTACTATAAGAGTTGTATATCCAATTAGTTGTAAAGCATTTCTTCATGACCTGTTCCATTTTAAATTCTTTAAAAATGTCCTAAATTTTTAATCTAGAAATGTCTTTATTTTTTAAATCTAAAACAGAGTATACAATTTGCCCTCAATTTAACCTTTAAAATTATGGTCATCTTATTTAAATAATCGTAATTTAGATTTTTGAACTCAACCCTACTGTGCCTTAAAAATTCATTTAATATAAGAATGGAGACATTTACTGCAATAAAGAAGTAAGAAGACATCTCGTAACCGTTACGTTTGACTTTTGTATGACAATAAAACCAGATAAATTAGACAACAGGTATCATTTTAAAACCAAAAGAGTGGTTTTTATACAGATGTCATCTCATTCTAAACAGTTGTATTTCATTTAATAAAAAATATAAAAACTTGCTTTGGTACAATTGTTGTCTCAAAAGACAATGATACATTACGGTTATAAAATTCTCTCATGTGAATGTGTAAGAGACATTTACATTTTGCCAATGATGGACGACAGAAATAAGAAATGAATATTAATATTTTTGCATTTTCTTTCTAGTTGAAAGGTCAAGGCTTAGAGCAAAATTGACAAAACAGATTACAAACTGCGATGCAATCTTCATCTTAAGTTTAGAAAAGACATTATTTTGAAATAGCGACCAAGAAAATAATCATAGTAAATAATTTTAAAGAAATAAATCTTTCTTAAAAGGTCAGTTTACCATAAAATTGGTCAAAAAATTGATTTTACTTTATTAATATTAAATGAAAGTTTGTTTAATTATGAATATTTTGACACTTCTTTTTTACCTATATGCTAATTATGTCGCGAGATATTGTAAATTTTGCAGTTATCCATACAAATTAAAACTTTTAATGGCTTTTTCTCCATGTTCATATTTCCTTTATACATATTTTTATATTTTAAAAATGCCAAAGCATTTTTTTTTGTATTTAAGATAGATACTTAAATTTTTTTGTACATGTTCTTTATTACATATGCAATAAATCTGCGCATGACATTACAGCCTTCAGATTTTTTGATATTTATTCTTTTTAAATAAAAATATATGAAGATGTGTTAGATTTCATTGTTTTACACTATATCAGTATTTATATTATTAAATGTAATATTATCAATATTGAAAAATCTCTTTTCAATCTTGTGTAACATATGCATTTAAAAATCTAAAAAAAAAACAAAAAAATTATTGAGCAAAGATTTTTTTTTTTTTTTTTTTTTTTTTTTTAAAGAAGTAAGATTTTTTTTTTAATTCAAATTTTTACAAACTTTTTAAAAATTTGAATTAAATATGCAGTTATTTTTTTAAAATGTACTTTTATTTGAGCACTGAAATGCCATGAGTTCATCATTTCAACAATATTTTTTAAAAAGACAAAATTGCTTAAAAACAAACTGTCCCCTTAAAGGTAGCAAACGTAAAAAGTATTTTCAATGAATCGCAGCTTTTTAAATAAATGTAGCTTTTTTAGAAATTAATGCATTTATTTCAAATTAAGAATAAAAGAATCGTAGATTTTTTTACAAGGAAACATTTTTAAGCTGTTATTAGATTCACGAGCTTTATGCACAACAAACTTTTCAGCCGATTTTAACCCCAACTTTTTCCCGTTCAAAGAGACAAAAGGGTTACAATTGTCCTGGAAAAAGTCTAAGAAAAAGTAGGGAAACCAGTACTACAAATACCAGCCGTTAATATTTATTGCCTATTCGTATCAATCGCTTATCGCTGATTCGAAATATTCGATGTTGGATTAAAAGTCTCGGCTGGGGGAGATTTTTTTGGAACTGCAGAAAAAGTTCGGGGATATTGCTGTTTGCTATCACACTGAGTGTTTTGAGGATATTTCCCGAAGAGTTGGAGGAAGTCAAGTGTTGGCTCAAAAGTCTCTCAAAATGCTGGTGAATCTGATTGTAGCTTTACAAGGATGTTAAAAACAAACTGTTTTAGCGAGAAAAATCACGTTTCTCTAAACTTTAAATTTCAAAATAGAAAATGCTTTTGAATAAATTCGCTAAGACAAAGTCAGTTTCATGTAAGTTTACCCAAATAACATAATTTCTACCAGTTTCGAAATTAGAAACCAAATCTTGTAAGAACGAAAAGGTTTTAGCCAATAAAGTTATAGAACCTGCGCATTTTTAATGGGAAGTCTTTTGACTTAAAATGTAAAGATAATTTATTATTACCTTCTAAATTTACAATAAAGTTAGATTTCATTTTCATTAACAAAATTGTTTGATTTAATGCACTTCAAAAGCAATACACGCCGGGTTGTCACACATCTAGTATATACATACTAGTAGAAGCTTGTCAAATACTAAATCCTCATGCATCAGCTGAGTCGCATATCGATTTAAAAAGTAAATTTTGTTGGAGAAAAAAAAAGCCTGACATGCACGTGAAAAGGCAGTGTTATAAAGATATTTTCAAATAAACCATGAAGATATTAATGCATTAACTTCACAAAGAGAAAGAAAAGAGAAATAATGGATAAAGTTCACTAATAAAATGACAGAGCATTAATTAAATCAGCTAAAGTAATTTCGAAAAGTAGATATAGACTTACTGACTAGAAAACACAACATGATAGAAGTGTGAAATTAGGTTGTTCAACCATTAATCAACTCTTAGAAATACAGCATTAAATCACGATTCAACAAAAAGAAGAAAAAAGTGCCTAATAAAATAAAAACATGGTACGAGAAATTGTTTGAACATATAATTGCTTAATTTTCTTTAATTGCAGAAATAAGATATGCAATTGACAGCTAACCGATGATCAAAGCATAATTAAGTCATTATGCGTTCAGCCGTGAATGAAAGAGCTTAAATTAAAGTTTAATTCAAGGAAAGAAGTAAGTATAAGATATAGGTTGATTTTGGAAAGCTCGAACCGAGTTACAAAAAGAGAAAAAAAAGTTTCGACTTGACAAACAGAAAATATGTCCATTTCAGAGAATTGATTCTATAGAGTTTACCGACTTCAAATGAACATTAAAAAAAAAAAAATTACAGTAGATACATATATATATTTTCTTTGAAACGAAAAAGTGGTATTCTGCACATAGCATAAACATGTGCGATATGAGTGAAAGGTTAATGGAATTATATTGGTAGTTTTTCAATTTAAATTAATGCGAATTATACATAATTACTTTCATATTTCAATAATAAAAAATTTCCAATTTTAAATACAGAAAAACATAGCAGCTGGAACTATTTAATATTTTTCATAAGATATTTCAATATGTCTGTTTATTTTTTAATTTAAAGTAACACACAAAAAATAATTTTCAAACAAGTTTAAAAGGTGTTTTGAACGAAAAAAATTTAAAATATAGAATAATAACTTCAAGCACCCCTTTCAGAAAACCTTACTCAAAAATCTGATAAAATAAATTAAAAAACCCAACTGTGCAATGCATTACACTTTGCCTAAAAAAACAAAACAGATATATAAAAATAATATCAGTTTTATAACAGAGAAATACTTCTGTTTATAGTAAAAAATGGATAATTAGAAAAACAAAATCATTACAAGATAGAAACTGAATTTAGGAATAATTTTCATAAATTAGAAATAAGCCAGCGAGTGCATTCCCGAGGCTCGAATTATTTAGGGCTTCTGAAAAAATAGAGTCTGATTATCACGTTTCCTTTTTCAGTCTTTTTTTTCTTTTTTAATTAAAGGGAATGTTAACATATATATATATTTTCTAATAAATTCAACTGGTTAATATTGTTTACTATTAATGGTCTTTATATATATATATGTACGAACGTTTAGGTTAGGCAGAGGTATACACTTCAACAAGCAATTTTTGGAGAGGAAACTATCGGTCGGTATCCATTTACTCAGTGAAAAATAATTAGTGTCGCAGATTTTTGCATAAAAATGAAACAACTATTGCACCAAGATCTGAAATTTATAAAATTAGTTGCATTACAAACGTTCCTTATTTTTAATGTTTGACATGCAATTTCCAATTTTTTATTACTATTATTGCAATTTTTAGAAACTGTAGGAAATTATTCCTATAATTGATGCTTCGTATTTCACAACTGTCAATAAACTGTAATATAAGTATCTATAACCGAGCCTCAATTATATTACCGTCATCGGTGTATTTTATAGAAAGTTCTTCATCATCATCAAACTTGGACGTGTTATAAGAAGATAAAATGTACAAGGCAAATTTAAAGGTGATTTCAACATTTCCGACATAGACGATGTAGTAACTAAAAGCAGGGCCCTATTAGCAAGTTTCTATGTTCAAGTCGCTTTCAATTTTTCGTGCCCTTAAGACTAGTTGATTAATACTATTTTTTTTTTTTCACATATTACTACATACTTATTCGAAAAGTGTCAACACAAAAAATTAAGTTTCCAGGAAAATTGATAAACGGTTTAAAAAACAAAAATAAAATATCGTTTCTATCCTTTATCTACACTCCTTTTAAGCATATACCGACATACATTTTTGTCATTTCATTGTATTATTATCTCAAACATCCCATTTTTCATAATTATGATATTTTAAATAGAAATGTAAATAAAATTAGGGAAAATTTTGTACCCCTTATAAATTTCATGCTTAAGGACTGACTAAAAGAAAAAATTAGTTTGAATGAATTTTCTAAAAGTATTTATGGTTCAGCAGCAATTCCGATAGCAAGAAGGTGTTTAGAAAAAAAAAAGGTTTCAGTTCGATGCTAAAATTCTGGATAATTTTATCTTCAAAATAAACAATAGTTGTTGCTTTGAGTTTACTTTTGAAAAAAATTATTATACTTCCATTTTTAATGTCATTTGAAAAAAGTTAACGTCTGAAATTGTAACTATGCAATGTTGCTCCGTTACTTTGCTAAAATTCAATTTGCATTAAGCTAGCAGCTAGTAAACACAAATAAACAAATGAGAGAAGCATACATACACAAATGAAGAGTAGGGCTTAACCAACAATATCTATTTGATCCAAAAATTATTAATAAAGTCCAACACAATTGAAATATTATTCCTTAGGGACTCAACTTTCTGGTTGCATCTTTCTCGATCGTTTTCACCAGAAGAACAAAAGAGTAATACTCAAACTGTTAGAAAAAAACACTATAGTAGGTGGTACAATGTGTAATCCCAAGTCATAAAACCCCGCTTTGCGGAGGCATGATGTTAGTACGTTCTGGAAAAGCTATATATTTTTGTTTCAACTTCAATTTCATCAAGACATATCCCACCAGAATTCATGAATGTTTTAATGGAATGATTAAATAATAAGCAATAAGGAACAGATGTTTTCGTAAAAGAAAATTATTGCTAAAAAACTATTTTTAACCATGAATTTTGATGATGTTGAAGTTCAGTGCACATTTTCTGATAAACAAGTTCTTACAATTCATATAAATGGTAACAAAAATTTTTCGGGCCTACGCGCTTCAATTCAAGAAAGTGATAAAAAAAAGTGTATAGAAAAAAGCGACGATTTTGTTAAATGTTCTGGGGTCAGAGTTCACAAGTTCATAGTGACTTCAAAGTTTCCGGCAGAGGCCATTCCTTTTCCTGAAGCTATGCATGCTGGGAAAACGCCTACGTGGGGAAAAAAATGCATGTATACAGAAAATATTCCATCAATTTTAGTTGTCATTCTACAATCTGTATCCGTCCAAATAAAATGATCACGTGCAAGATTCTCACAATTTTCATATTTTCACCCAGGAAAATTATTTTGTCGTATGAAAATTATAGTTTTTTGATATATACCTTCAGAAAGATTATCGTCTAAGTGCGCAGCATGGTTTCGTCAATATTTTTGCAGTATGGGCAAAGCCTATAGAACATTGCAATAAAAAATAAATACAAAGCAAAGGCAAAGAAGAACTTTAAATAATACAATATGAATAATGGTTATTAGGCTCAATGATAACCAGCTAACTGAACTAAGAGAAACTATGATTATCAACATTTCATCTTCATATTAGATTTATATGATAAAAATACCAAAAGTTTGCGGTTACTATTTTTTTCCCTCTGGAATTGGTCATTAAAAATCGTACTATGTATTGCCAATTAAATTAATGTTTACCTTAGATAATGACAAACGTGTTTTTAAAATTATTGGGAAACAAAACCCCCCAAAATAAAATACAATTTTGAAGGAAATATATACTTTGCAGCACAAATTTTTCAATTTTTACGAAATTTTTTTCTTTTTATATATATTCGTTTAATAATGGAAACAATATTAAATAATAAAATAATAATAATAATAATTTTAAATTTTCAGCTAACATTTGATATTTTATTATGTGTGCCATAGGTATACATTTAGATTTTAAAAATATTGCATTGCTATACTTTGCAACTACACGAGTTTAAATTAATTAATTTTATCTGCTTAACATTCTGGAACTTTTCATATTAAAATTTTTAAGTATTCAGCAAAAATAATGAAAGTAAATCTTACCGTAATAGCTTGATCGAATTTTTGTTTCGAAGAAAATTTTTTGTCTAATGGAGTCATTTGACATGGACAAAATAAGTTTTACCTTATTCTTTGGATAGTTTTTGATCTGTTACAGTGATCATATTAGCCAAATGTATGGCATGTAACGAAAATTGTAATCATTTTGTGTACGTTTCAGATATGGCACGTGGTGCAATAAAGATTTAGTGAATAACGAAATAGTGAAATAACGAAAGTAAATCTTACCGTAATAATATGATCGAATTTTCGTTTATGAAGAACTAATTCTAATGTTTTGTTGAATGAAATTATCTGACATGGACAAAATAAGTGTTATTCCATTCTTAGGATAGTTCTTGATCTGTTACAGTGATCATATTAGACAAAATAATTGCACTTAATGAAAATTGTAATGTTTGAGGTTCTTAATCTGTTACAGTGATTATATTAACCAAATTTATGGCACTTAATGAAAATTGTAATGTTTTAAGCATATACCTGATATGACACGTGCTGCAATAAAGGTTTAATAAAGATATTGCAAACATTTATCCCATCGCAAGTTGCATTAATAAAAGACCAAAACTCAATATTATCACAATTTAAGATATTGTTAATATTTTCAGTTATGGAGAAAAGGATAAATATTGACTGCAAAACAATCACAACATGGGATATTAATGATTCCTCTCACTCTCGAAAGAAAAATGAACTCTCATTAATTAAAATATATTTGAACAATGGTTAAACTTGTTTTAGCTTTAGTAAACAAAACATTAGCATAGTAAAACATTTTAAGTGGTAATTTTAAGTCACGAGATAAGCTTGTTCATGAGTAACTTTACTTCTAAATAATTTTGAAAACGTTTATAACAAATGAACATTTTTCATATTAAATGTTTGTAACAATTAGTCAGTGACAGGTTATATTTTGAAGCAATTTTTAACATACGCATGGAGCATTCAAATATTCAGGGCAGTAACTTAATGCAGAATCAATAATTATCTTTTAAAACAAATATTCGTATTTTTACCAAATGGATCAGAAGTTTTTGAAACTGATTTTGAAAGCATGAAAAATGAGAAAAAGTTTCACCGTATACTTGGAAAATGATTTCGCAGCAATTGCTCTAGTAATTTACTGTTAATTATCCTTGAAACATAATTATTTTTAAGAAATATTTTCAAATACATATCAAAGTTGTTTTCAATTAGAAAATTGCAAGAATTTTCACATTAATATGAAATTATTTTCAAATTTAAAATGTCTCATTATATAAACCATATGGTTTATGTAGTACACTCATAATGAATACATATACATGGTGTCCAGCAAATAAGACCCTGATTCTCAAAAACAAAGATCAATAGAATTATGCAGTAAACGGTTTGTTTAATAGGCAAGCTGTAAAAATGTTATACAGAAGTTTTGGTCGGTGAATATTTTCAAAAGATTGTGTTCCGACTGCAAAGAATGCTTGATTTGACAATTTTCTTTTCTTTTTTTTTTTTTTTAGATTGCTTCCAGAGAACGAGATTTTCGGCGTACAATGCTATATTTTAACGAGTTTTGGAATTAAATTTTTGAAATTACAAAAATTTAGTTCAAAAAATAGTTAAAACATGGCACTGTTCGCCGAAAATCTCGCTCTCTGCAAACAATCTAAAAGAAGAAATACGCTTTTTAAAGGAAAATGTAGAAAATCCCAAAATAGAGCTAAATGTTCTCTAAAAATTGTTTCATGGATCGAAAAGAAGTGAAATTGAGTTTCCATATCTTCTGAAAGTGTCTAGAAGAAGGTTAACGCTTTCTCGCATCCCACTGATTTACAAAACGCCTACCGAAAGAAATAAGCTTTTTTATCTTTCACCAAGAACGATTTTGAATGATATGATGTGTAGGTAACCTGCATGAGTCACTGGCAGATCTACAAGATATGCGTAACAAAAAAAGAAACAGATGTCTTATTAAATTGAATGGAGTGTCACATGCAGTTTGAGGAATTATCTTTAAAAAATACTGCTTTTATTTAATATAAACCTAAACATATTAGAGTTACGAAGGTCGAAATTATGTTAATAATAATAAAATTAATTTTGAGATTTTTCTAATTTTTCAATCTCAGTTACTTTTGTATGTTTCTTACGATTTCTTGATAATTTGTCTTGATTATTTCTTAGTATTATGCTTTGTATTGATCCAAAAAGAATTACTTAAAATTTGATTAAATTTAAGAAAACGAAATGTTTTGCGTAAAATAATTTGGAATTATTGCTTCATTTGTTTTTAAGTGAAAATTTTATATAATGTTTTAATATAGCTATATTAGTATTAATATAATGTATTTTTATTAATACATAATAAAAAAACATTACTGTGTTATTGTTGTTATACTTTACACAACTTCGTATTTTCAATTTGAATATATAGTATTAACAAGCTGAAATAAATAGAAGTAAAAAAGTTCTTTTAAAGACTTTAATTAATTAAATATCCGATGTAAGTATTAACTAAGTACCCGATTTTCGATCGTTAAATAATATTACATACATCATGACAGTATAATTCTTATATATAATCATATATACATTTTATTTCGCTTGTTGTTGAAATGCTTGAAATTTGAATGTTTCAGAAATATTTTTAGCGCCACTATTACTTTAATTTATTGTAGAAAAAGAAAGGATATATGTGTGTACATATGTATATAGTTATAAAGAATTATTAGATACTACCGTTATGGAACATTAGTTTAATTATTAAGTTATTTCAGAATGGGTAAGTGCGTGAATATATTATGTACATATAGATGTAAATGTGTAGATTTTTTTTTTTTTTTGCTTACCTTATAGAAAAACATAGTGCCATATCAAAAGAGTCCGTGACTGTGTTTGTAGGCTTTCACTTCCGGAAGGTGCAGGTAAAGAAATAATATTTCCGGGAAATCTAATGCTAAGGCTTCGATCTCGGCACTAGCAGGTGTGATCCTTGAACTACGCGGCTTGCTCTCATATCGAAAGGGACAAATTTATGACACATATTTTAATTCGTTTTTGTTCGGAGATGCATGAAATTGGCACAGGTGTTGTTATTCAGAAACTGTATAACTGAAAAACATTTTCCGTTTTCTTTAAACGTAATAGATATTTCAGAATATACCGCCAAGATTGGCGTTTTGTACTGAATTTCCGGACAAAAATTGAAAAACAAAGAAAAAAAACGTCTTGTCACGTGTTTAAAGTTGTTTAAAACTCAATAATTTATTTATTAAAAAATTATAAAATCATTTCGATTCCAAATCGCTACCAGAGTCAGCCATGTCAATTTTATACCATTACGTTTAAAAATGAGACCGTCATTGTGTCAGTAAGTTTTGTGCTTGTTGAGCAGTGAACTTGAGGACAGTTTTAATCCTTGAGCATACATATTAAGCTGCTATCAGATTCACCAAAATTTCGTAAGACTTTTGAGCCAACACTTGATTTCTTCCACTTTTTCGCGAAATATCCTCACAACACCAAGTGTGATAGCAAACTGCAATCTCTCCCCAACTTTTTTCCACAGTTCCAAAAAAGTCTGGGCTAGCTTAGATTTTTTATCCAACATCGAACATTTCAACGAATCAGAGATAAGCTACTGATTCATATGTATTCATAGGCGATAAATATTAACTCCTGGCACTAGTAGGACTGGTTTTCCGGCTTTTCCTCCAACTTTTTCAAAGACAATTGTAACCTTTTTCTCTCTTTGAACGGGAAAATGTTGGGGTTAAAAACGGCTAAAAAGTTTGTCTCGCTTAAAGTCCGTGAATCTGAAAACAGCTTAAGTGGCGCTATGTCATTTACATGCAATGGTGTTTGAGGTACAGGGAGAGTGACGCGCGTTAGGTGGTGCTCTTCCTTGGCCGGTATAAGGGTGAGGGCCAGTTCCACCTGATCGTACAAAGGATCTTGGGAGCTCACACTGGCAAGGTAATTTCCATTAAGATATGTTCTTTTTACATTACATCATAGATAAGCTAAAATTTATCTTTAAAGACGTATTCTACGAGACAAGTATCAATAAAATTTATGATTGATGCTAGAATTATTTCTTGGACTAATAACTTAGCTCAGAGAAAAGAAGATATGACAGTTTGATTCATTTAAGCTTGATTTTAATATTTCTTTATTCATAGTGTTTCTTGCAGTTTTATTCAAGAATATTTTTCGAAAAATTGCCCGAAAGGTAATGTATTACAATAAAAATATAAAATTAATTTATTACGAATATATATATTTTTTGAACTTTATCTCTCTAGTGTGCAAACAGAATTTGCTTCCAAGGAAGTTTTTTCTTTCTTGTAAATGAAATCGATACAATTAGTGACTGATGCAAATGCAATTAATTACGTTCGAAATAAACTCTGCTGTGATTCTCTCAGCCTACTCGTGCAAACGGTGTCGACCCATGACCTGCGAAGACATTCTCGAGATAAATATGTGTTCAAGGAGGGAGATCAGTGACCTAGGTAAAGGTGTCCTCTCTAACGTGGCGGTGGGTTGACGTGGGACGAGACAGTAAAAGAAGAATTGTCGAACGCTATGAATCCTGATCCGAGAAAAAAATTGCAGCCGTTTAAAAATAATTTTTAAGAATTTTGTTATGAATGTCAGATTGTCATTTAAATGAAAATATTTTCGTTTATTTTTACTTTTCCAACTCTCTTTAGATTTTTTTTAAAAATTGCTTAAGGGTGTATTTCGATTCAAACTGCTTATTTTCCGATTTATTTTTGACTTCATTTTTACTCTCATATGCATCAAACTGGCAAATTGTCTTATTTAGAAAGTACACAAGGTGCCGTAATTGTCAATTCTTTGATAAATGCAGAAAATATTGCAAAAAAAGCAATCAAAAACGGCATTTCGAACAGATTTCCCCCGAGCGGGAGATCTGTGGACGAAAAAAAGGGTCATACTGAGAAGATAATTGTTTATAAATCAAATTCTAATGAATTGAGCGTAAAAAGACATCACACGGCACCACATACGTCCCTTCAAGAATCCTCTCAGCAAGTTTAATGTTTCTACTTTTAAAAATGTGTCTGAAATTGTATCCTAAAATTTCGAGCTGTTGAAGGTGGAAAAGCGTTTTTCGAATACACCCTTAAGGGGAAATAAGAACGGGTGTAATCCTATGCGAGCTTTAAAATCTGTTTTTTTAATGGAATTTAGAACCCATATTCACAGGATTATGCTTTAGACTTGTGACAGACAGACTTACTATTAAAACTTTTTATTTTAGAGCAATGGTGATTTTTTTTTTTTTTTTTTTTTTTTTTTTTTTTTTTTTAAGAAATATTCCATTTTTTTGTTTTTTTCCCCCTGAAATTCATTTTTTTAATAACTAAACTGAAAAATTTTTTAAACTAAAAAAAAATAATTTTATATTTATACTTTACTGCCAACAACAATAACAATAATAATAATGATTATAATTTCTTTTTATCAAAATTGCTCGAGTATTATAGGAGTTCATGAGGTTTTTAGCCTAAAAGAACAATTTTTCCGAGAGCTAAACAACTAAGAAACTTCTAATTTGTGTGAAGTTCTGTCACATTTTTATCAAACCCATGGATTAAAGTATAATTATAAACGTTTGGACAAAATTTAGTTACATATAATAAATGAGTAAAAAGTGCGAATACGTAAAATTAATATGAGTGGACGTGGCGACTTAACGAGTCTCCACTTAAATTTCTTTCTAATTTCTTTTTAAAATTTATTTTCCTTCTTTAAGTTCTTGTTTGTTTTTTAAAGCACAGGAATAAGAATGAGCACAGAAATGAATTCTTAATTTTTTAAATTAATTTAATCTCTTTACATTTTTTATGTAATACTATACTCAATCAATTAAGCCCCCCCCCCCCCCACACACACACACACTAGTCACTGAAAAAGACCCGAATGATAATGTAAAGTCCATGGGAGTGTTCTCTTCAAATATCTCGCTCAAATTTTAATATTTGTACATGATTTTTTTTTTTTTTTTTGCATAGGATAGCTGAGGACGATCTACAAATGGCCTAGTTTTTACTTTTTGATTTTGCTTATATATTTTTTACATTATGATAGTTTCAAATTCAAAATAGGTTCAAACAAAACAGGTTTTGAAAGTTAAAGTATTATTTTTTTTAAAAATCTGAAACCAAAATTGAAAAAGTAAAAACTAGGCCGGTTGTAGATCGTCCTCAGCTATCCTATGCAAAAAAAAAAAAAAAAAAAAAAAAAATTCCCGAAAAAATATTAAAATATGAGCGAGATATTTGAAAAGAACACCCCCATAGACTTTACATTATTATCCGTGTCTTTTTCTGCGACTAGTGTTGCGTCTAAACAATGTTTTATTTATTTCCTTCTGCACTTACTTAATCACTGTTGAATTTATTGTCTCAGCTATTTATTATAATGTTGTTTTTGTTCTCCTGCTATAAAAGTTTTTCTAACATGATACTTTGATTACATTACAGAATAAAACTGCTAGACTTTTTTTTTTCTTTTGGAGCGAGGGAGGTGGACGTCAAATTGTCCCTCTCAAAGGTCAATTTCACACATAAGCATGTTCGTACAGGTGACATATGAACTATCAGAATTTTAGATACATTCAGATATCTAACATTAAAAATCAAAACTTTTTTTTCATGAACATCTAAAAATTGAATTTTGAGTTTAAGATCAAATTAACCATTATCATAAAGAATATAGAATGTATAAATACTGATTCCTAAAATCTTTAATATAATAATAAATATATGATGTTATCAATACTGAACTATTGGCGTCATCAAAGAAAAACAATCATGAGAGCACTGTTATACCCCTCTAGATCTCGAAATTTTTCTCTAATGATTTCATAGGGGAAGAGGGTCGAAAAAAAAAATAGTATTTATTTTAAGTCACTTGGAAAAAATAAAAGGAAAAAGAATTGAAGATCGACGTCATAACCTCTTCAGTTCCGAAGGTAAAATATTTATGCAAATACTTATGCATTATATATATATATATATTTACAAACAAATTGACATCATAAATGACAGAAAAAATATCTTTTTTTAAACTGATCTGTTAAGGGATAAGTAATTTAGGTTCAAAAATATAGATCTAAAACCACAAATCCCTTTAAAACACCAATTTAATAACTATTAACCTAGATTAACGAAGTCACAAATTTAAGAGCTTTAAACAAGTGAATAATTCACAAATCCTCAAAAATTTTTATTGAAAAAGATTTAAGTTAAATATGAAAATTTATCACTTTCTTCGGCACACTGCCTTTTGGGAATTTTTAGCCATTTTGAAAAGCCTGATGAAAATAACATTTATTTTATGAGGGATTCAGCTTAGATGCAGGCATTTATTAGTTTTCTGTCAGCGCACAAAACATTCAGCTATTAAGAAGTGGTGCGAAAATGTAAAATTGGGATGTTTCACTTTTTATAAGGGAAAAAAACAGAGGCCCTCGAATGTGGATCCAGGAGGTTAAGGTAAGACACTGACCGCAGCGCCAACTTGTCAAAAATATTGGGTGAACTCAAAAAATCTTGAATAAAACAACGCATATTGTTTTGTTATTCCCCCTCCATTAGTGCATATGTGTGTGGAGAGAGAAGGAAGAACGAATGTCTAAAGATAATAATTCAAAATTAAATTACTTTTTTTTTTCAAATAAAACTTTAAATTATTACAAGTTCATAAATTATAAATTATATTCCCAAAGGCTCTTTCGTACAAATACATTAATATTTATTTTATATAATAATGGAACAGATAATTATTGAAAATGCAAAAAACTTAACGTCAAGAAATGTCGTACATTTTAGTTGTAATTGCTTTACTGATTCAAGATATCAAATCAGATGGCGAAATATGCAGGAAGTTGGTTTTCTTCAGAAATTTAACTATATATCCGCTGAAGGGGGTTTCAATGCTTTTATAAGTCAAATTTATGTCTTTACTATTTTTCAAACAAAACTATTTTGAGAATGTTAATAAAACAAAATTTCATTTCAATGATGAAATAATATATAAAAAATATTATGAATTAAATGGATTGAAATTGGGTGGTCTGCGAGATCAAATTATTGGGTGGGCTTGAGCCTCATTGGCCCATATAAGTTGGCACCACTGGACACGGGTAAGACACTATGCCCACTTATATTAAATTTACTTTAACATTTTATACTCATTTATTATATGTAACTAAATTTTATCCAAGAACTTATTTATACTTTGATTCAAGTGTTTGATGAAAATGTGCTAGAATTTCATACAATCTCGCGGACTTCAGAAGTGTGTAAGTTTTTTAGCTCTCCCTCTTCAACTAAATACTCCATCAACTCCAAATGTACTTGAGTGATTTCGATTAAAAAAAAAATGGTGGTAAAATATAAATGTAACATCATATGTGGCAGAAAATTAAAAAAAATTCTTTTAATTAGTTTCAAAATAATTTATGAAAAATTGAAAAATTTTCAAAGATTGTCATTGTTTTAAAGGAAAAAGTTTTTAGCCGCTGGAAAAAACTGACAGTAATAAATCTTGAGCATAATCTAGTGAATAGGGATTCCAAATTTCATCAAAATCCGTCGCGTAGTTTCCAAGGAAACGGGTCTAAGCACGCTTATTTCCAAAAAGATTGTACACAGAAATCAATATTTAAATCTGTTTTCCTTTTAAGGTAATGCATTTTAAAAGTAAAGTAAAATTGAGTGAGCGTTTCGGTTGTATTGCTTTCGTAAATGAAATTATGGCCACCTTTTAATTTTCATAAATGCAAAAAGGCATTGGAAATTTGATTGTTTATAATAACTTAACTGCGAAAGATATGAACCGAGAAGAGTTATAAGAAAAAACCCTGATTGAAATCACAATAAAAATGCCAGTAGAAGCTTCATTTTGCATTTATTATTATTTTTTTATACATTTTGGGCCGTTCAAATATTGCATAAACATGTTTTTAGTAACTTTGCACCCCCTCCTTCCCCTTTGTAAGGAAAAATAAACTAACACTACCCCCCCCCCCCCCCCCGCCTTGCTTACGTAAATTTTATGACAAACTAATTTTTTTTTTTTTTTTTTTTTTTTTTTTGTGGCCTTAAAAAACTCCAGTTAGCGATAAATTTACATTATTAGTCCAACAAATTTACACAAATTTATCTATAAGGATTGTGGTATCGAAATAAAACAAAATCAGTTTAATATATTGTTATTTATTGCATTAAAAAAATCATAGAATACAAAATAGTTTTCAATATATTATTATTTATAGCACTTGAACAACGATAACAAAAAAGCTTTAAGGAATACAAGAGACTAACTCATTTATGCACATAACTCGAAATTTTAAGACGAATCACAGGAATATTATGTGTTCGGTTCGGTGTTCACATTTATACTTTGGTGTGCAAGAACTTTGAATCCATGTTTCTGCATTGTCTATTATTACGTTATCATTGTAGTGGCCAGCTAGAATGTTCATCGTTTCCAATTCTTGTTAACTATCTGTTTTCGCATGTCGTTCAACTTTTTTTTTGTTCAACAACGTTCTGTTGTCAAGTTGTAGTTGTTTCGTTGTCTAATGCTTATGTAAGAATTCTCATCATCCCTTCTCCTCCTAGTTAGAAGAAAAAAAAAAAAAAAAAAAAAAAGCAGACACTGGATTCTTCTACCCTCTTTACGAAATACTTGAACAACCCCTTTCATTTTTTTTACACTGCTATACATAAAGATTGTCCTGAAAAGAAGGTCTGATAAATGATTCTTAGTTTTAGCAATTTCAAATTTATATTCTTCACTAAAAAAGATTTTTGTGGCGGGCCACATGCATTTTTGCTTGAAGTTATTTTCCCTACCTGGATTTTGTTTTACCTGCGTCCATCTTATAATCAGCTTGAATTTATAAAGGTCATAACAAACATATTAATGCATAACAAAAATATCAACAGCAACAACAAAATGAATGACAATTATAGGAGAAAGAAATCATTAATAAAATGTTACTTGAAAACATACATCATTCAATTACAATTCTGTCTATTTCCAAATGAAATTATGGACGCCTCTTAATTTTCATAAAGGCAAATCTCATAAAAAGGCAATTGGAAATTTAGCATGATTGTGCCTGATAACTTAATTATGAAAGCAAAGAAGAATTCTTGAGTATTTTTCTCATACAAGCTGGCATTGATGATAAACCAGACACACCTAAAATTCTAGATTAACTCATTGCAAAGAATTTGTTTTGAAGATAACAATAAGGAATGTTGGTATAAGGAATTAAATTACATTAGAATAGAAATTGTATGGAACATTTATGAAGATAAATTACCTATAGAGAAATAATGTTTTAACATAACGATATACTTAATTTTAGCAAAGATGAATAGACTACATAAGAGAAATTTGAGTGAGCGAGACTACATATGTTTGAAGCTAATATAAGCACAGCTTAATTTTAAAATTTCACGTTTTTGTGCAAATTTTATTGATAATCATTATAGATAATCATATCTTAAGTACTTTTTTATATTTTGCAAAATATTTTAAATACAGAAGAGATTACTATATATATTTCTGAACACATTTTAATATAATGAATTATATTAGACATGACTGATAACAAATTAAATTTATTTAAATCCTTTATGGAGAAAAAATTCTAAAAATCTCTGCATTAAATAAGTGCAGGATATATATGAAATTTTAAAACCAATACGATCATAAAAATTGGTATGCAGTTCACTTTAAACAATAAAAATATTTAATTTCTTTTAATTGTGTGTGTTGTACTTGAAAAAGAGGAAAAACACATAGCTATCCAAACTTCCATTTTTATCAGGTTCAATAAACATATTTTGAACCGAAAATTTTACTTAATAAATGAAAACAAAATAAGTACCACATAGAAAACACATAGGGTGATCAGATATAGGGTGTTTAGATTATCTTTTTACTAGTTTAACTCTATTGAAATTAAATATGACTAAACAGTGTTGAATTCAGGAAGTGGTCGGGAGGGGACGTCCCCCTGGAACTATCAAATGCCTCCGCCCCCCCCCCCAAAGAAAATGACATTTTGTGTTTTCAATGATAAAAAAGTGTAATTTCTCCCCGGAACTCACTTGTGCCCCCCCCCCCCCCGGAGCCTCAGAAGTCCCTCCCGGAGAAAAGTACCTGAATTGAACTGTGTGACTAAATATTAACACGGAAAAATTGCAGCAACTAATAATTAAACTATTCTACCATTATAAACTGATAATGATAATTCTTTAAAAAATGAGTTTTACGGTTTACTGCGTTTTGAATTTTGTTACGTTAGAGAATTAAATATGTATATATATAACGCGAAAATAGATAAACACGGAAAGATTTTTAATAGAATGAGTGTCTTTTGAAGGAAAAAAAGACTTTTTACATACGAAAATTGCACAAGACATAAAATTTGTTTTTATAAAAGCATGTAAATTATAATACAGATTTCATAAGAGCAGCACAGTAATATTTTTCAGATATAAAAATTTTTTTTTTTTTTCCGATATTTTTAAAAATGAAATAAAATTAATGAAAACCAACTATACTGTCAATGCGCGCGCACACACAGGGCGCAGTTATGCAAAGAAAAATAAGTTGAGCATTTCAAATTACGTAAAATAATAAATATATATATATATATATATATATATATATATATATATATATATATACAATGTTTCTATATAAAGAATAAAGAAAATGTACTCCAATTCAAATATTAAATAAAACTATCATGTGTTTATAGGACACCATGTTATTAGGGCAACAAATAATAACACATGACGCTTGTTTAACTTCCTCTAGGGTGTTAATGAAAAGATATTTTAAACAGACAGAAATCACTGAACAATGGGTAGCAACAGATTATACTATTTTACCCGCAGGTAACATCCACATCTAATGACCATGGGACAAGAAACCATCCATGTGTTATTCACTTCCTGACCTTGGCGGCAAGACCTGCTACCGAATTTTAATTTCTTCGGCAATTCAATTAAAAGCGACGGTTATAGACAATAGATTAAAGGTTTTTTTATGCCCTTAATAAAAGTTATATATAAAGCATGTAACTGTGAAATGGGGTTACAGATGTTTTTTGTTGCACACATCTAACTTTCAGTTTAGTCGTAACTACTGAAAATTCACCTGACAGATGTCATGAACTAATGATTCGATTAAAAGAGACCTAAGGACTCCAACAGAAGATAAACAGCGAGAATTTGACATGGATTTCACATTATATATTTTTTTTCCTAATCAAAATAATTTTGTAACATATGCAAGATTATTAAAAATATAAAAAGACAATTCTCTATAAAATAATGGATAACACAATTTATTATATGGAAATTATCTTCTTTTATGCAGTCGAAAGTTACTCAATATGAATTAAAAAATTTAAATTAATTTTAAAAAAAACACGAAATAAAGAAATTTTTACATTAAATATAAAATGTTCTTATAAGGAAAATAAGGCAATATAATGATACAAATTCAATAAATAAAACATTTAAAAAAAATTGTGATGCACACGATTTTGAGAGAAGCGTTAAGAGAAAAACATCCCTAAACAAGATTATATTCTCTAATGAGTATAAGTGATGCCGATTGAGATTATTTTTTTAAATCATTTTTTATCATTAGCATCATTATAAGTTTTTACTTTGAACTGTATCTCAAATTTGCATCTAAAAGAATTTTATAACATTTAAAATAGTAGTTGTAAGCAGGTTTCGGCAATATATATCGTGATATATATTAGATATTTATTTTTTAAATATCATGATGGTTGGCGTTTTCGATATTTTATATCTATTTTTAAAATATAACTGTGCATTTATGTTTTCATCAGTCAAAATAAGTATAAATAATTTTGTTTAATTTTTATTAATTGTATCGTTCTGTATACATAGAACTTTTTATTTTTTTTATCTAGCAGGAAATTTTCTTAGTCGATTAAAACGAATATTCTTTCCAAGCTTTGCGGATGTAATATAATAAAATAAATATTCTATTCAAGCATTATGTATGAGCTTTTAAATGTATAACCAAAAATTATCAAGAAACGGAAATGGATTTTTCAATTGTTATTGATTGAATCGTTTTGCAGATAAGAGAACTATAATTTGTAGCAATGACCTTTTTCGAGAAGAGAAAACAAATATTCTTTCCAAATTTTAGAATGAATTTTTAAATGTAAAATCAATAATTATCATAAAGTATAAATTAATTTATCAATTGTTATGCACTGTAAAGAACTTTTGTCTCTAGCAGTGACCTTTTTCGCCAAAAAGGAAAACAAATATTCTTTCTAAGCTCTACCTATGATTTTTTAAATGTAGAACCAAAAATTATCATGAAGTATAAATGAATTTTTCGATTGTTTTGCACTGTACCGTTTTGTAGACAAAAAACTTTTGTCTATCACAATGCTCTTTTTCTGCAAAAAACGAAAATAAATATTCTTTCTAAGCTCTACGTATCAATTTTTACATGTAAAACCAAAAATTATCATAAAGTATAAATGACATTTACCATTGTTATGCACTGTATCGTTCTGTAGACAAAGAACTTTTGTCCCTAGTAGTGACCTTTTAAGTCAAAGAAAAAAAAATTCGTTCCAAGCTTTAATATGAATTTTTTAATATGGAATAAATAATTAATATGAAGTGCAAATGAAATTTTCAGTTGTTATTGACTAATCGTTCTGTAGACAGAGAATTTTCGCCCACTAGCAGTGATCTTTTAAGCCGAAGAAGAAAACAAATATGCTTTCCATGCTTTACGTACGAATATGAATGCTTAAATATAGGACCAATAATTATGTGGGACCTGATTAACACAAAACAGTCATTGAAAAATAAACTGTTTAATTTAGACAAATATTTATAGCTTCTTCAAAAAAAAAAAAAAAAAAAAAAAAAAAAAAAAAAAGCTTGTTTGGTTTTGACTTAATTTACGTTAAATTGTACAAATCATGTTAGGAAAAAACAGAAAAAGCTTACACTTATGTTTAAAGTTTTCAACAAAAATACTATTTTGTACTTGGAATTATGTTGATTAAAGTATAAAATTTTCAACATTCACTAATAATGATAATAAAACTCATATTAATGTTTTAATAATTCAATTTGTACTGATATACAAATGTTTAAAGTTAGTGGATATGTCAACACTACTGCACTTAATTTTACAATAAATTGTGCTCAAAACCTATTTTTCATATAAAAGAACTATTCTGTTTAAGAATAATATCCCCTTTTTTTCTCTCCCCCTGATTCACCGTCACATATGCAGGATAGCGTTGCAACAGATAAAATAATCAATTGACAAAGATTTGTAAGTAGTAAATTGCATTCACATTGCTCATTTACTACACCCGAAAAAAAATAGCAAAACAAAGTAAATAACCAAGTATTAGAAGGAGTTATCAGGTTATTAGTGGCAATCAAATTTGCTCTGGTGAATTAAAGAAAAGAAATTTCCCTTTTGTGAAAAAACAAACAAACAAAAAAATTGCTACAATTAAAGAAAAAGTTTTACTTCGAACTGTATTTTCGATTAATGCAGTCTGATTGAGAGGAGTTTATGATTAAAAGAAGTATTGAAAAGTTGCGGTGTGCTTATCAAAGATTTGACACGAAAAGAAGTGATTATAGCTATTTTGTCCCACAAAAACAGCTAATTATTGTGCTACTAGAACGCACATTCAACACAAAAAGGATAAATGTTTCATTAAATTGCATCTATCATTCATCCAAAATAATCGAAAAAATATCTAAAAATACTCAATGATGTCAATTTGTATAAGAATGTCTAGCAATGACAAACGGAATTAAATAGAAATCAGTCAAAATAATAGGAAAAAGTTTTGAATTTCTTTTGAAATAGTCTATCATAAGTAAAAACGTAAATTAGATTTTCTTTACTATTTTTAGTGGCAACGACAGCAAGTGTTGACAGGTCTAGTATTGCAAAAAACAAGACAGGTATTTGGAATTTGCTCAATGAACACTTCTCAATCGGGACATATGCAAGCGTAACTCAATTATCTTTTATTATATTGAATTTGTGGGAACTAAACAATTCCTAAAGGATAGTAGGAAGTTAGTTGAATATCGGTACTTTTGGGAGCAATTGAAAATATTTTTAATGTGAATCAGTAACAAACTAGTCGGTTGTGCCAATTTCCAAAACCTTCTTCTATCTCATGCACGTTAATATTTCCGGAAAAATGAAGCATAGCAGCGTCACCGGTTAAATAATTTACACCAAAATCTAATCTGCCACAATTTATTTCAAGTTCTAACTCAAACTGATATTTGATGAAAACCTGTGTATTAGTATTTGAGATACAATTATCACAGAAATCGTTAAAAAAAACTGGATAGAAGCGCCACCTGTTGAGCGATTTACTCTAAAAACTAAAAAATACAATATCATTTACATCAGGGACTAACTGAATTTGAAGTTTGATAAAAATCCGTGCATTAGTTCCTGAGATAGAGCTATTAAGATAATGATAAATAATGCCACACACCAGCGCCACCTGTTGAGCTATTTACTCCAAAAACTAAAGAATATTAATTTATTTCAGGGACTAACAGAATATGAAGTTTGATGAAAATTCGTGCATTAGTCCCTGAGATAGAGCTATTGCAGTAATCATGAATAATACCCCGTAGCAGCTTAATAACTTATTTTGTATGAAATAAGATGGAGGTTTACAACAAAAAGCATAATTAATACATAATACTAATAAAATATTAATATGAAAGTGCAATTAAAAGCAGTAGTATTTTGAAATTTGAAATGGAATTTAATATATTTGGCTTTAAATTTTATCTTTACTTTATGAACACAAAATACTTTCATCTCAAAATAACTTCAAAATTTAATCTGTTGATTTTTAATGTTTTTGTCTTAACCAAAATGTGTGATCCCACATTTCTTTTTACTCTCTCTCACCCTCTTGTCACAAACTGTCACAATTTCATGACCACCCCCCCCTCCCTCCAAGTGTGACAACATTTGTGGCCGGCTCCTTAAGTAACCTTTTCGTTTTCCAGTATTTGTACTATTGGAAAACTAATTGTTTACATATAAAATCAAAACTTTTTTCTTTTTTTTTTTTTTTTTCAGGAAATAGTAATGGTTATTACTAACTTCAAAATAATTACTTTTCAATTAGAAAATTTAAAAATGACACTCGGCCTTCCTAAACCATTAAATTATATATCTCATTGTTTTCTCATGGACATTGAGAAGGAAGTGAACGAAGGCATTCTTATTGTATTTCAGACCGAGCGCTTGTAAAATGTCGGAATTAAAAAACTTTCAGAAAAAAAATTATTACATTATTATATAATAAGATCGCAATCACCAATCAAAACCGTCCTTCAATCACTAGTAATTAAAGGAAAGACTGGAAATGAAGAGTGTTTTTTAATTTTACTTATCCTTGAATGGTTAGTTATTGAGAAAATAAATTAGAAGAATAGTATACAACAAAATAATGTGACTTATTTAATCTTAATATAATAGTCCAAGAGCCGACTGCACAAATTTAAGTCATCGGGCACTGGAAAAAATTATTTTATGAAAGAGTAATAATAGAGGATTCTAATAATCCATGTCTGCCGGAAGCAAAGTGGTGCATAATCCAAAGATTGATCAGGATGTAACGTTAAGTAACAAGCGAAACAAAATATGTTCAAACGAGAAACAAGTACTCCGGAAAATGATGGCATGCGAAGCGAAGAAGTTAGGTTTATTGCCACTACGCGGCAATTAGGCAGTCATCCGCCCCGATACCTGGTATCTAACCCGTTAAGCTGAGATAACTCGGCAGGTAGGGGGGCTGGTCATCGGCTAGAAAGAAAGCCAAAAATTGATACCACTAGTGATTGACTCGTAGGTTTAGCATTGTGTCTGCCGTACAATCAAAAGTATGAAACGTGGAAAACTGGGTGCAGGAAAACACAATGCTAATCCTACGAGTCAACTACTAGTGGCATTAATTTTGGTAAGCGAAGTGCATACTTCGCTTCCGACAGATATGGATCATTAGACTCATCTATTACTACTCTTTCATAAAATAAAGGATTTTTTCTTCTGCTCGATAACATAGGGTTTTGTGCGATCAGCTCTTGGACTATAATCCGTTTTAACTGTAGAATAAGTATAAAACATAATATTATAATGCAGAATTTCACATTTCTAAAGATTGTTTTTAGAAGAAAAACAAGGATGTCTTTTATAAATCAAACTTTTACTCAATGAATTTTTATTTCTTTTTATCGTTTTAAAATGTTAAAATGTGCATTGAAAATGTAATTAATTTTAAATAATGTTTGAATATAGTGCAATATTTATAAAATGTGAACACGTCTCTAACGCGATTAGAACTGCATTTAAGGAGAAATTCGACTAAGAAAATGGCACGTACAATGTTTAAGAAAAATTTAAAATTATTATGAATGGCAAATCAAACTTTTTTCGTTTGGGTCATAGCCTTAAACACCCCTTATGTGCATCTCAAATTTTCATAAATATGATTTAATGATTGTGTATCTCGGGTTCGACATGAGAGATCGGTCGGCCATACGTGGCCTATAGACCGCAGGTTGAATACAGTAGATCTAGAAAATATAAAATGTTCTTCATCAAAGTACAATTAAAATAGTTGCGAAAAATACACTTACATAATTGTGGTAAAAGTTCCGATCTTAAACTCATTCATTTTACTTTCTTACCCTTTAAGGATCCACTTATGCATATAAGAATTGAATATGTGCAAAATAAGCCATTTCACGATTAATATATATATATATATATATATATATATATATATATATATATATATATATATATATATAGCGTCGACTTATGTATTACAATATACAATAAATATATTCTTTCACTTAGTTGTTTTGCATTGCTATGCAAAATAAGATAGAATAATTTTAGAAATTGTATCAATATGAAATAGCGATTTCGAAATGTCCGATTGTTTTTGGAAAATGTTCTTTTTTTTATTATTCATAGTTAGTTCTAAAGTCCAAATTTTCTTTCCAGAACTTCGCATTCATGTATACAACCATAATCAATAGTTATTCATAAAATAATAAAGTTTACACCGCGATTAATTATATCATATTACTATGGAGGCTCGTGTTTTATATTTAAAATTCGTTAAACTGTCCTTTGAATAGAAAAATATATTTCTCTTAAAAAAAAGCACTTTTTTTCGTTTTAAAATAACTGTAGAACATTTCAACACAGATTTTTGCTGCATTTAATGAAATTGATCTCATTTTATATAATACTATGGCATATTTTCAAAAACATAGTTTTTCATGCTTAGAAAATGCCGAGAGCTCTCCGATAGCGAAACCTCAAGTTAATCAATATTAAAATTTAAGTACTTCACTACTCGTTACCCAATACAAAATTATTAATAATTAACAGTAAAATATTACCAAATACAGTTTCCACCATCAGAAAATATACTAAAGATGCCGACGAAGTGGATTTTAAATTTTAAGCACTTTTTAAAATCCTTGTAAACTTTAAATTTATAGGTATGGAATTTTCTCCTCTCCTGAAAAATACTTGCAATTTAAAAATATATCTACTTGAAATACATATTTTGATATGTATTTTCTGATGGTGAAAACTTATTTCGAATTTAACTATGTTTTAACATGGGATTTAGGAATAGAGAAGTTTCAGTGAAGCAGCCTAATAACATTGTACAATAAAAAAGGCTTTTATGTACATGTCATTTTATATGTATAAAAAATTATTACTTATTACTTACTCGTCATACTAGTATAGGGAAAATCTTGCAATCGTTTAAATTTTTTTTTTTTTTTTTGGCTGACACGTTTTAGACATACATTGGAGATTCTGAAAAATATATTTTTAGATTAAAAAAAAAAAAAAAATGCCATTCATTTGTTTGTCTGTAAACGCTCTATCTCCCGAACAAATTGAGATAGAGACTTAAAATTTGGCATGTATTTAGTTTGTAATGATGGAAAGAAGCCTATTTAATGTCAGTAACCTCGATTATTGACAACTTTTTTTTTTCAAACTTTCGAATTATTCTTTCTGATAAAAGGTATAAATATTTTCATATTTACTTTAATTAGTGACTGTAAAAGACAATAAAAATATAAATTTTGTATAAAGAATGAAATCGATTGGATAATCAATTGTTGAGAGATTTATTTTCCTATTTTCCACACTCTTCGATTTTTCATGAACCTGTATATTTCATTCAAATTTAAAATTAAATATATATTTTAACTGGAAATAAGACACTTCATCCGAGTCAGTAAACTGTTAATAGGTTTATCATTCTTGGAAATATAAGGATGATTTTTTTATTACTTGATTATTACGTCGACCAAAAAATTATCGACAAACTATAAGATTAAATGCCAATAATGGCTTGTCGCAAATGTCACACGCAAGCGACGTTTACGCTACATGTGTTTGTATATCATAACAGATTTTTAATTTGAGGTTTAATTTGTATTTTTATTAAACTTATACTAATTTATTTGCTCTTTCATTATTTAAAATAAAAATTATGCCAGTCTGTATAATTTACGAGTAGTTCGGTGATTTATATAATTTGTCTAAATCCGTCGATGGGATAATGAAATAGTACCCGCAATTCAGTAATAGAGCATTATATTACGTATTAAATATATTTAAATATGCGTTTAAATTTTATTTTGGAATTACAATGCATTTTATAGTTTACGCATGTTTTATTTTCATATTTTAGACTATGCATTTCCATGATGGCTAAGTATTACGGTGGTACTTTATAACGGCATTTGTTATCATGTTTTTATGAAACATATTTGGAAAATTTCATTTTATTCAACCTCTGGCGCAAGTGAGAGAGGTGGTGGTTTAAAAAAGAAAAAAGGAATGTTTTACTTACTTGACTAGATTCTTCTTGGAAAGTTTTAAGTTGCAGGCATTCTTCCAGGCGACTCAGTCTTTTGTCAGCAAGCCTGGCCAGCTTGGTCATTGCCTTTCGAAGCTCGTCATATAGGATACTCGTTCTTTCCAAATTTTCCCTGAAACCAAACAAGTACATTAAAACAGCGAATGTGACAATATATTTGAGAAGCGTAATATAAACTTTTTAATAAACGACTTCAATTTTTTATATAAAGATAGAAAACCAAAGTTTAGAAATGCAAAAATAATGAAAAGACATTGGAA
This sequence comes from Maratus speculifer, assembly GCA_964019185.1. NCBI lineage: Eukaryota > Metazoa > Arthropoda > Arachnida > Araneae > Salticidae > Maratus > Maratus speculifer. The sequence goes on along the minus strand of OZ025294.1, from coordinate 292,327,829 downwards.
ACAACCGTTTCGAATCTACTGTCGAGATTCCTCATCAGTGCAAGATTCAGCGTACTAGAAAAAGTAAAGTTCAGATTTTTTCTTTGCAATAATGAAGAATCTCGATAGTATTCATGCATTATTTATGCATTTCTAAACGTTTATTTTCTATCTTTATACATTTTTGTACAAAGGCCTTAGTTGCTATTTCAGTTACTTGATTTTATCAATATATATATATATATATATATATATATATATATGATGAATTTTTGGCTTATCTTGCATCCTACAAACAAGACCGAATAAAGAGGAAGGAAAATCGCAGTAGCGACTTTTTCGACAAACAGGTGAGATATCGTTATGCTTACGCCACTTGCTGAGAATTTTTGAAAATGAAATATTTTAAAGTCTTTAATTAATTAATTAATTAATTTTGTTGTTGTTGAATTTATAGAAAAGTGCTGAATAAATTTTGATTAAATTTAAATGGAACCAATTCGAAAATATCCTCTTCAACGTTTCAATTACTTGGTTTTATATGAAATAATATATATGACTGTACCAATACAACTGTAATTCTAGAAATTTTCTTGTTGAACCAACTGCATGAACATTTTAAAATTTCAATAATAATAATAACTATAACAGTAATAATATTTTCTTTCATCCATTTAAACCATTTTAGACCTCTTAAAGGTTCTTCCTCAGTGAGATATCAAATTACCTTTCCTGATTTGACTGAAACAGAGTCTGACAAATCCCATTCTCATCAGTGAGATCTCAAATTCCTTTCGGCAATGAGCTAACATAATCTATGCATTTGAAATGCATGTTTATTTTTACAATTTCTTATTATAAGATAAATTTTTTATCTTATTCTTCGGTATACTCGTTTCGAAAGATTTGAGGAAAATGCTTTGCTTATTCAACATAGATAAAAAAGAAATATAAAAGAAATCTAGAAGCAAAAATTTTAAATAAAATATTTTAAAAATAAGAATTTTTTTAAAGTTATTTCAACATAGTACGTATACACAGCATAGTTTTATAGAACAACAACTATAAAACATATTGTTATTTTAATCAAATGTTAACTTGTGTTTTTCTGTTTCCTTCCTCAGTTCTTCTCTATTGCCTTGGGCGAGGACAAAAGAAATGGTAAATATAATAAATATTAAAATGGCATTGCCTGCTTAATGTTAGTTTTACGTCAGGTAATTTGACGTCTATTTATTTCCAAGGAAGAATTATTTTACTTAGAATATTTTAATATAAAATTAGGTAAAAATGTTTTGATGATGAACTCTGTGTAACATCATTTAGTAGAATGTTGACTTTAAAAAATATATTTTTTAATTATTTATGTTAATATAGCAGGAAAATCTTTAGAGAAATGTTTTGTCTATTTCACGATTTCTATAATTATTTGATAAAAATTCAATTAAATTACAAAATGAAATTTTTCTAGTTATTACTGAGTTTTTCTTTCTTTCTTATTTTTTAAAATCATAATTCTATATACATTCCAATTTTCAAAATATCTGTCCTCCCCCTTTTTTTTTCATTTTCTTATTTAAAACACTATTAAAAATTAGCCATTTTTTAATCTGGCTTGGACTACATATAGGGGAAGGGGGGCACCTTTGAACACTAAATATTTTCTATGAAATAAATTATTTAAAAAAAAAAAATGTATATGGCAATGCATTACTATTGCTTCAGTGCAATAAGTATACAAAGCTGCACCATTTTGTACTAACAGTATTGTCTAAGCAAGGTATGTATTTTTCTCTTTCTTCAATCTAAACTTAAGAAAGTTAAGTTGTAAGGATTTTTGTTTGCAGGTTTGTATTTCTAAAACTTTAATTTATTGTTCAATACATAAATAAAGATGTTAGCTTTAGTTTATAAGCTTTGTTTTATTTAAATTCTTCAGCCGAATTGTGTAAATCGTTGTAATGTTCGACTCCATGTAATGGGGCCCTTTTGAACAGTAAAATTGGGGCATCATTGAACAGCGAAAAAAAACACCGAATAAACTGGTGATAAATAATAATTAAAAATGTTTAAAGAGAACATTTAAACAACGAAGTAAAGAGTGTTGATGTATCTAAATATTATTATTATTATTATTATTTTTTTTTTTGGGGGGGGGGGGTATGTGAAAGAGGTTAATTAAGAATATCAAAGAACACGGACTTATACTGTTAACGGTTCTCCTTACTGCACACATATATTCCAACCTCTGGATGTATCAATGATGGATGTTTCAAATCTAAATGGATGTTGACATTGTTTATTGGATAATTGCAAATCCTGGATACACAATACGGATTCAGTATTTAGCAGGTTTATCTAAACCTTTACTTTAACAAGCATTATTTCTGGTTTTCGTAACGAATAATAAGAAGTTTTATATTAGGTTTCTTCATAAAAAGAGTGAATGAAAAATTTCAATATTTTAGAAGCATCAGATATCACATTGGTGAATTTCAAGGCTGTTGTAAAGAAGTTTTCACAACCAAACACAGCTGGAGGGACATTTTGTGTTTTTTCAACAATGAGTTTTGACATTAACTTTCATGGATTTAAATTTGATTAAAAAATAAAAAAAATAGTAACTTCAATATAATGTAGTTATACAATTTTATTCATAGTACGTTATATTCCTGAAACATATGCAGCTTTTTTATAAAAACTCTCAATGTTTTTATATTTTATTCATTTGTTCAAAGGTGCCCCTTACTTGTTTAAAGGTACTCCTACAAGGGCAGGTTTGAACAGAAATCTTTCAGCTTTTAAAATCCTCACAATGCATTTAATTTACTTAGAAAACTTTTAATTTCTGGCCCATATGACGAAGAAATGCATTGCTTTTATTATGTAAATTTTAAAATGCAATAAATATAATTCAAGTAAGAAATGTATTTATTTATAGAAATTTTTTTCAAACATGCTCCTCCTCTCCCCTATATATATATTTACAGCATCAACTAAAATAACTTTAATGATGAAACATATTAAAAACTTTAAAATTTTACGGTCATAAAAATGTAATTTCATTTTGTAGAATTTTGAATTTTACTATTTCAATACTTGATCAATAAATAAAATAACATAAATAAAACACAAATTTACCGATGGGTAATCTATGTGCTTAAATCCCTTAATAGTTAATAAAAAATAAATTAAAACTGGCATAAAATTAAGTTTTTATTAATAATTCACAGATTAATATTTTTTTCAATAATTTCAGGATCTTCATAAACCAACATTGCAAAGTAAATGCACAGATTTGTTGTAGTTATATATCAAGAATTTCTCTTTGATTTATTAAAAACTTTGAACAAAAAATATTTGTTGTGAAAACAGACTCGGAAAACATTAAATTATAATTATAGCAAGGAATTTTCATTATTTACTTTTACAAGTAATAGGAAAAAACTCATTCTGAGGATTCAATGGGAATATATTACCTTTAAAATTTTTTAAATAGTTTTAACTCAAAAACAAAAAAGTTCATGCTTTGGTCAATTTTTGCTCATTTAAAAGTCTGCCATCCTTTTAAGTTATACTAACCATAATTAAAATAAAAATCAAGGTATTTGCAAAACGCAATTCAGCGTTCAAGTATGTTTAAAACGTATAATTGAATGACTTTAAATTAAAAGAATCAGTATGTTTGTATGTGACTTTCCAATAACTTAAAATCATCTTTTTATTTCTCTCACTTGAAATTGAAGAACTACTGATTTATCTACAATATAAAGAGTAAGCAAATTCTTGAGTAACGTGGGCGTCATATTAGCGTAGGAAACGACCTAAAAAATCATTTCTTTTCTTATTTATTAAATAATGCAAAAGTTTTACATTATCTATTTAAAATATATATATATATATATATTTTCAAACGCAATTTGTTTTTAGACTGTATATCCATTTACTTATTTTTTATAGTTTAAATAATTGTCAGGGTTTTTTATAAATTTCTTTTTGCATTTGAACACTACTAGATTGAACCCGTCAAAATTTGACGGCAACAATATAAAAGCAACAAGGAGAAAAAAATATTTATAATAGTCATATATTAAATAGTCATAACGAAATTATAACTTCATCAATAAATAAATAAATAAATAAACAAAATAACAAATAAAAAACAAATTTAATAGATATGTAATCTATACGTGTTTAAATACTGAATTAATCAGAATGAAAAAAAAGGAGCAATGTTTATGGATTTTTTTCTTTTCTTTTTCTTTTTTCTTTTTCTTTTTGCTATTGCTTTAACAAGCAGCTATTACGAAAATAATAGCTATAAATAAAATACCTTACTGGAATATATAATTGGTACTTTTCATAAAGGATAGCGAGAAAGTTTTTAAGATCGAAACCGAATTTCGGTAATCTTATATTCGGCCAAAGACAAAAATATATATTTTTAAAAGTTATTAATAAATATATAAGTATAATTATTCCTTTTTTACATTATTATTTATTTATTATATGTGTATAGAAACACATTTCTAATAAACAAACATGCGTACATATACATATGTATATAAGTTTAAAAAAATAAAAACAAATAATAACAAAACTTGTATATTTTATTACTTTATGACAACAAATAACTATAGACATTTATCAATAGTTAATTAACAATGTAGTTAAATAACAGAGAACAGACTGAGTAATGAATATGGATTATACACTTCTTTTCAGTTCTTTAGTATTTTAAATTTAAATTAAAATAAACTACTTAAAATTTTGTTTTTGGAAAATTAACCTGGATTATATTATAAAAAAATAACCTTTTTATAATTCATAATTATTATTAGTTTAATAGAGACTTAAGTAAAGATATATACTTAAATGAATATTTGCTTTCATCCTCCCAAAAATCGTTGCCCCTCCCCGCATGACCCCCCCAAAAAAAATTGAAATAACGCGCTTAATTAAAAATTTTATCTTCACAGGCCCAAGTTGGCTCTCTTTGTGCCTCTGACCAAAACTTTCCATTTTCGTATGAAATAAAATGAAATTAATTCATCAACGACACTGAATGATAGAATATTTAAAAAAAAAAAAACATTCGAAACACATCTGTGATTTCAAACTAAAAACCTTCTAGAACAGTTAAGTTTACAGCATTTAACGACCATGTGAAAAGCATCTTCAAAATTCAGCCACAAATGCATTGTTTGCTTTGTAATTTGCATTCACGTCTTGGGTTAGTCACGATTGGTAACTATAAAGAGCGAAGTTCATAGCAATAAAGTGTATTAATTGAAGCGATACAGCTCAAGTCAATGGGTAAGTTGAAAATTTTAGGTGAAAGAAAAGAGATTTTTGGAATACAGATAGTTTCGGTCCGGATGCATTTTCTGCGAACTTGAGCATTTAGATCAAAACTAAACTCAAATTTTCGGTCAATCTCTACTTTTCATATAACTATGCTTTTGTGTTGTTAGTCGCAATCTCAACAGTATATACATTAAATGTAAAAAATGGTTTTCTCTTATTTCTGTACACTAAACAGAACGCTGCCACCGAATTGTATTTTTCAAACTCATTAGGTGCGTTCGTAATTATGTAAATACGTAGCACCTATAGTCGTCGTTTAGTCCGTCCGTCTGTCTGCTTATATAACAGAGCAAAAATCACCCAACCGAATCATTTGAAATTTAAAATATGTAATTTGTTGCATAATTTTGTCCAGTCATTTCAGATTTTATGAAAATCTGATATAGTTTAGTTACAGGGACAATCAAAAGTAATCCTTTAAATTACGCCCAATGGGACAAAATAGTTTGAAGTGCATTTTAATGATGTTATACTCTTTCGAACATAATATTTTTTCCCCTCTGAGCAATACAAATAACCGAGTATAAATTGTCATTCATGCAACGGCATTTCAATACACAGAAGAACGTTGTCTTCTAAAGGTCTGTATTTGAAATTGCATTTATTAAAACTAACACTAATATGTTAAAAGCTACTAGCATCAACATATTAAAATTCTAATACTTTGATGATATTAAGTACCTTTGCTAATATCTCTGTAAACAGGGTACTTTTATAATTTAAATTAATATAAAAATCACAAGGATCTTTATCAACATTGCGACAAACTTTAAGCATATGTGCTATATAAACCGATAAGTCAAAATTTTTTAAATATATTTTTTTTCTGGATCATTAAGATGATACTTCAGTCCAGTGAAAAGATCCGTTCGTAAATGCTAATTCTGTAAAAAGAAATTTATAAAGATATCTTGGTTGCATTTCAATATTTTTAAACGATTTTATTTTGCATTGGATAGCTGAGACCAATCTGTACAAAGATCTTTTTTTACTTTTTCTATTTTGTTTGCAGATATTTTTAATGAGGACGCTTTCATTTTCGAAACCGGTTTTGAAAGTAAATAACGGCCTTTGTACAGATTGATCTTAGCTATCCAATTGAAAAAAAAAAGTTTAAAAGTATTGAACCGTAACTACGATATCTTTATAAATTTCTTATAGGATTTGCATTAGCAAGCTAGACTTTTGGCTTTATTGAGGAGGCTTCTTGATTGTGCTGTATTATTAATAAGACAAAGAAAATAAAAATAATGTCCAGATCGGTTGGTCACCATTGTTCTGGAGCATAAGTTTTTTTTTCACTTTGATATATCACGAAGAATTTGATTTTGAGTAAAGGGAAAAAATGAAAAATAAAGAAAATAGTCATAATCCAAAAATGCAAAGTGTAGATATACAAATTTTCTTATCTCTTGATAAAATTATTACAGAAATTAGAATTTTTTGTTTCAAATTCTGTTGTTTTAAAAATTAAAAATACATATAGCATTTTTATAACTAGAAATATGTATATATATATATTTTCCCCCGAAAAAAAGGAGTTCCGGGCATTTTTTAAACCATAAGTAATTAACTCCTTTACGGCGAGCGGCCTGTACATAATTTTTATTTTTATCTTTTTTAGCACCATATTTACAGTGCAATTATAAATCTTTTTTTTATTTAGAAATTCAGTGATTAAATATGCGAAACTTAATACTGTCAAAAAATAAAGCTATGAAAAATTAAGGATTGCACGCAGTTTTTTACGTTATATATTCGGCATTCATCGAGAAGATGTCCAATCTCATTTATGAAAAAATACAATTAAAATGTTTACTCTATTCGTTATCAAAATTTTAAGATATAATTTTAAAAAGACAAAAGTACAATGTAGAGCCCCCCCCCCATGATCTTAAAATATGCGCCGATTGAAAAGAAAAATTAACTTTTTCTAAACCTACATGATAAAAAAATTAAAACTATGAGTAAGTTTTATATAATTATTTGCGAAGTATTTTTTTTCTTCCAGTCAAATTATTTTTTTTTTCCGATCGAAATTTTGTTTTCAAGCCTCACTTTATATCATAAATAATAAACAATCCATTAATAAACAAAATATTTAAAAAAAGCAACTTCAAAAATTAAATCGCAATAATAAATTACCTATAATCATGATTGTGAGGTGCTCTCACTCTGTACGATTGAAGCTCTTTCAGAATAGTGTCACCTTCTTCCTCCAGATGGCGCAACTGTTCATCGTGGAAAGTGTGAGTGACATTTCGCTTTTGCTGCTCGATCATCTGGTGCGTGAGGCTGGAAGAAACAGGAATTCGGCTTCCCCTCAGATCTTCCAGGAGATTCACCAAGTGACGGCCAGACAACCGGCAACCATTGATGAACGGTTCGAGGAACTGAAAGAGAAATCACAGAGCCATCACTATAACAGGAAATCATAATACAGGGAAATCAAATGAAGCATTTAAAAGATACAAAACAATGCCGCACATAGACATACAGTAACTGTATGGGCTCATGGGGGCCCTACCAATATCAGTTTTGTAAGTTTATAAAGCAAAAATTAAATTTTCTCAAATAAATTCATTATTTCGTTCTTTTTATTAAATGTAAATCAAACCGGGGAACTTTTCATTATTGGGCTCAGTACAAAATTAAAGTATTGTAACAATTTTTTTTTTTTTTTTTTTTTTGGGGGGGGGGGGGGGGGAAGATGTTGGAATTTCAATATTCAATCTCAGGGCATCTGATATTTTAAGACGTCTTCTATATTGTACCCTGAAATTTTCATGTAATGGTAGTTGATCCATTAATTTGAATAAAAACAAAACAAATGATACTTTTGGAAAATATAATTATTTTTTTACCTCTCCATGTGAATTTATTAAATGATTCAAATATTTAATATATAATTGTAAAGTTATGCATTAAATATATACATGGCCCCTCCGGCTTTTAATACTTTAAACCAGAAACTTTGTTCAGTTAAATGTGCCCTACTTCTATGTGTAAATAAATTTATAATCTGAAAGTTCAAGCCAGAAATTAGCATGTATGAATCCATAATTAGAAAAGTATCTAATAACAGGGAAACGGCCGCACAGACAGTCACTTCTTTGAGTTCACGGGAGAAAATCTAATATTAATTGAATTTCGATTCGCATATTAAAACGCAATCGGTCTGCGAAGTCATATCTTGGTGGAAAACACCTAAAAATCACATTTTAGCGGTTGACTCGTAGATTTACCATTGTGCTTTCCTGCACCTCAAAGTATGAAAACATGGAGGATTGGGAGAGGGAAAACATCATGGTAAACCTATGAGCCAACCGCTAAATCGGGTTTTTAGATATTTTCTACCAATATATAACTTGGAAGACCGATTAAATTTTGATATGCGAATCGATATTTAACTAATCCTAGATTTTCATCCCTGAACTCGATGAGGTGATTGATTGTGCTGCAGTCTCCGGGTCTATAAGTATGTTTTACGCTGAGGCAGAAACAATAGCATTTTCACCTTTATAAATAATAATTGTGATTCTGAGTCTCATATAGCAATGTCATTACATTTGAATCCAAAAATCATCGAACATAACAGGAGATTATAACAGGAACATAATAACTATATCTCATTCACCTCACTTTGTCTTTAATTGCAAATATAAAATCGAAAAATACATTTTTCGAATTACAGATTATTCAATGCTTTACATATTCCTCATATAAAAAGGTAAATCGTTACACAAATACATTCGTTACAAACAAATCGATACTGAAACTGTACAATATTAGTGCAATTATTAACACTAATTGGACAATATAGGTTAAATTTATTAAAAATTAAGAATGTACTTTATTTTATTATGTATAATATAGATATATGTACATATGTTATATATATATATATATATATATATATATATATATATATATATATATATATATACAGGGTGTATCTAAACTACTAGGCAAAACTTTAAGGGGCGATAGTACACATCAAGACAAATAATATTATATGGCAAACTAAGGGTCAAACGTCTTCCGAAAGAGATAGGCGCCATCAAAGTTTAGGGTCCAAAATTTGAAATGATTATTAAAAACGGAAAAATTATTAGATTCGTTTGCGGTTTTCACGAAAAATATTCTTTATGTCAGTATTCTCTTGAAAATAAATTACAAAGATAAATTTCAAAAAATGTCGATAGAGGGCGCTTTAAACTTTGGAGTAACGAATAACTATTTCTTACCGTTATTTTTTGGTTTTCATTAAATTTTTTTAGAAGTTTGTATTTCGTTGAAAATAAATTTTAAAGATAAATTTCAAAAATTCCGTTAGAGGGCGCCTTAAACTTTAGAGTAACCAACAATAATTTTTAACTGTTATTTTTTGTATCTAATTAAATGCTTGCAAAAGCTTGGACTCTAATTTTGAGCTCAAATTCTGAATAGTTGGGAGGGGTTAAGAAGCGCAAACTGAACTGTGTTCAGGAGTTGAAATGTTACCCTGCTTACCCAACGAACACAGTTCAATTTTTCGCTACTTAATTACTCACAATGATTTAGATTTTGAGCTCAAAATTTAAGTCTAAGCTTTTAAAATATTTATAATAGATTAAAAAAAAAAAAATAATGGTTAAAAATAATTGTTGGTTACTCTAAAGTTTAAAGCGCCCTCTAACGGAATTTTTTGAAATTTATCTTTAAAATTTATTTTCACGGAAATACTGACATAAAGAATAGTTTTAGAGAAAACCGCAAATGAATCCACCAATTTTTCCGTTTTTTATAATCATTTGAAATTTGAACCTCCCCACCCCCATTGAACACAATTCAGTAAGCGCTACTTAACCACTCTCAACGTTTCAGATTTTCAGTTCAAAATTTAAGTCTATGTCTAAGCTTCTAAAAAAATTTAATGAGATGAAAAACGGCAAATAATAGTTGTACGTTACTCAAAAATCTAAAGCGCCCTCTATCGACATTTTTTGAAATTTTTCTGTATAATTTATTTTCAAGACAATACTGATATAAAGAATGATTTTAGTGAAAACCGCAAATCAATGGACCAATTTTTCTGTTTTTTATAATCATTTGAAATTTTAACCTACCCACTCCCATTGAACACAGTTCAGTTTGCGCTATTTAACCACAGATTTTGAGCTCAAAATTTAAGCTTATATCTAAACTTCTAAAAAAATTTAATGAGATGCAAAAAATAACTGTAAAAAATAGTTGTTCTTACTCCAAAGTCTAAAGCGCCCTCTATCGGCATTTTTTGAAATTTATCTTTACAATTTATTTTCAAGACAATACTGACGAAAAGAATAGTTTTCGCAAAAACCGCAAATGAATCGACCAATTTTTCCGTTTTTATAATCATTTCAAATTTTGGACCCTAAACTTTGGTGGTGCCTATCTCCTTCGGAAGACGTTTGGAACCCTTAGTTTCCCATTTAATATTATTTGTCTTGATCTGTACTATCACCCCTTAAAGTTTTGCTCAGTAGTTTAGATACACCCTGTATATTACTCTCTTCTATCTTTACAAGAAGAAAGTATTGGATTTGTGAAAATTTTCGAATTTCCATTTTCGATGGATTTACACGTTTTAGGGGACAGAAAACTCGATAAAGATATTTTTTACAAAATGTTTGTGAGTGTCTGTATGTATGCATCTGACACAATTTTTGTGGGCGTTCAATCCTACCGGAAAACTTTGAAGAGTGATGATTTATTACCTAATATAATTATTTAAATACCGTTTTCACTACCAGAAAGTAGACATCATATGTCGATGATGTGCTTTTTTAAAAATTGTCCACGCAAATGTTAAGTTTCTTTAAGAAAATGATAAAATTTAATCAAACAGAAATTTTAAAGTCCATATTGATTTTTTATATACTTAAAATTCTCAGAGAAAAATTTTAAAAGCGCACATCATCGGCATCTGACGTCTACTTTTTGTTGGTGAAAACGGTATTTTAATATAGTTATATTAGGTAATGAGTCATCGCGTTCAAAGTTTTCGCATAGGGGCCTTAAGGCTCCTGCCCGCGAAAACACTCACGAGCTAATGCTTTTCCTATGGAGAGGCATTTTTCTAATAGGAATTTTTCTAGATAGCTGAGGTCCCTCTCAGGATCGCTCCTTGATAACTTTTTCGATTTTGGTCGCAGATATTTTTTATGAAGATACTTTCAGAACCGGGTCCTTTAAGACCTTTAAGAGCTATTTAACGGAATTCAATAAAAACTTTAGATTTAGCCAGACTCTGATATAAACTTGTGCTGATTACTTTTTGGTGTAAGTCGTGCGACAGGTAGCACAGTTATGCTGCCTTTTTTTACGATTTCCACAACAGTTATATCTTAAGAACTAATGGGTGGATTTTAATAAAACGTCATATTCCAATAGTCCTTGATATGATATAGTGCTGATTACTTGTTCTGGTGTAAATCGCCCAATGACACTGCTACGCGGCATTATTCATGATTATCGCAATAGCTCTATCTCAAGAAATAATGAAAAAATTTTCATCAAACTTCAGATTCAGTAAATCCGTAATATAAACTAGTTCTGTTTATATTTTGGTGTCAATCGCACAACAGGTGCGCTGCTATGCATATGTAAATATTATATATATATATATATATATATATATATATATTTAAATCATCGATATTTAATCGATTTAAAGTAAATTTTCAGCGATATTTATTAAAACTTGTTATTAGTATAAAATAATTTAAATATTTTTATTAGGTTCATAACATTTTTGATTACTAATGTTTTGTAATTAATTATTTTTAGTAATAGTTATTTTAATTATATATTATTAATTACATCTTTTTGGTTTCTAATATAACTTTCGTTGTTGACTGTCAACTATAACTGCTGGCAAAGTGAGATTGCAAATTTGAAATTATCTCACATGGTAGCGATTGATATTTTATCTTTTTGATAATTCAATTATTGTCTTATTATTTTTCTAATATTTTTCTTTGAAATATGTTTTCTATTGCAATTAATCTTTTGATAATTCAATTATTGTCTTATTATTTTTCTAATATTTTTCTTTGAACTATGTTTTCAATTGCGATTAATCGGCAATATAGAAATCATTTTTAGGTTTATCCTGATTTCATTAATCGCAATTAATGTGTCTATTTAGCACTGCCCTTGATAAAGAGCTAAATACCACGTTTCCAATATTATTGCAATTTTTGCCAACTCCTATGTTTGATATAGTTTGTTTATTATATATATATATATATATATATATTGTATTATTTTGCTTTTTCACGGCAAATATGAAGATGAAACCACACACTTCATTTGTAGTTCCAAAGTATTTGGGGCCCGAAGATTCTGCTTTGGTTCTACAAATTCAATGTGTATTCATTTTAATTATTTATATTTTCCTTCCATGTTCAATGTGGTATAAGTTATTAAATTCAATGGTTCATATATTGTAATACAATTAATGGTTATATATCGATATATATTGTTTTACAATTGATGGTTTTATATAAATATACATAATTATATGCATGTATAAATTTGCATGTAAATCTAAGGAATATTTCCATTACAATACACTCATGTATTTCTGAAAGAATGGTATTAAAATTCAAACATTTTTAATATCAAGTAACTATTATAATAGTGTTCATTGATATAAATAATGGCTTTTGCTTTACAAATATTTTTTATATAAAGCGAGAAATTGATACAATACTAAGCTAATAGTAAATTACTACTATTAAGGACTCTTCAAAACTAAATTTGTCCTTCTCCCAAAATTAAATAAGGATATTCAATATGCATATTTATACGAATGTAACAGAGTACATTTGATAAAATACTATAAATAAATTACCTATTGAGTTATAAGCGATTTTGATCACGAGACAAAAGCGTTTTTCACTCTGAGTTTTTATTCTTCTATGGCGCAGGCATTCGTTTCAAAACGCCCAATTTGACAATATTTCTTAAAGATCTATTGCGTTTATAAAAAAAAAAAAAAATGGAAAAAATAGTTCGTTAGATAGTTTTTGGACAACAACACCTGTTTGTTTTGAGCATTTCTGAATATAAATTAAGTAAAACTTATGTCATAAAGTAAATCTCTGCTCAAAAAATGTATTATATATATGTGTGTGTGTGACATGTTGCAGATATGCTACACGATGCATTTAAGGGTTATAAATATATGCTCTTAAAATCATTTAAATAGTGTTACTTTGAAACTTCACGAAATTTTTTTTTAGATTAAAAAAAAAATATATATATATATATATACAATCTTCAATAAAATAAAGTACATCCTTAATTTAGCAGATTTTAAAAAAAATCGCGTAAGGTATAGAATGAAATTGTTATTAAAAAAGAAGATAGAGAGAAAATACTTTTCTGAAACTGATCCATTCTTGATGATCATAAACATAGGAACCACCGTATTTGATCAGTAACTGCTCCCTGTATATAAAATTCTGTAGTTTGTCGCAGGAAGACAATGTTTCAAACTGCAAAAAAGAGTAAAAATTAAGTTAAATATTTCGTAAAGGGTTAAACATTATAATAGCATATTGATTCCCTAAAGGTGTTTAATCATAACTGTGAAATATAAAACAAGTGGTAGAACCAAAATTTTTTCTTTTTCGAATTTTTAGTTTGAAAAACGGTCCTTGAAAAGAAATTAGGTTCTGCACGATAGAATATTTTCTATGTACTTAAAGTATGTACTTAAAGTATACAATAATTTTCACAATAATATTTTATAATTATAATTTGTAAATATTTATGTAGAAATTTGTAACGAACCTTAAAAATAATAATTTGTGGCATAATATTAAAATTCTTCTGAAATCTAGTTCGCTAAATTTTGATACATTCGCAAAGTTATTCCCATTCGTAGATGTGTGAAATTTGTAATCACGGTTTTTTTTCAGATAATATGAACACCGATATAATTTTTTATTTCTCATTCCCCCCATAAAAGTAAGCTTTTAAGAAAATGCCATGAGAAAGTTGATTTAATGAGAACCCGATCCACCAGTCGTTGTTTTCATAACATCACATTTTGATAATTCCACGACGGAGCGGAATTCACCCATTGAAGTTTTATATTAAAACAATATTGAATCGTTTTTAAAACACTGAAGAGTTGTTTTAATACTTACTAACTTTAAAAATTAGAAGAGAAATAAGTAAAAATCAAACCTTCGAAAAGTGTTATTTTAGCTTTGATATAAATAGTGTTAAAAAAGTATGTTCTTTATAATATAAATAAATGCAGTCAACTTATTTATTCGGTCCTTTGCGCAATTTAGAATACTTTATTAAATAGATATGTACGATTTTTTTTACAAAATATGTTGCGATTTTCTTTTGTTTTTTATATTTACATCGTTTCTTTGCTGCTTTATTATGCTACACTGTAAAAATCTAAAGTTACTAAAAGTTTTTTAGGAAACTGGGATTTCTAGAACTTTTTGTGTAACGGCAACAGCAAAAATTCATCTAACATACAGATTTTCACCGAAAATCAAAAAATCTGTAAGGTTACTAAGAATTTTTTAGGAAACTGGGATTCCAAGAATTTTTCATGTAACTTTAGCCCAGGTTACAGATAAAGTTTTAGTAGGATAACAGTAATTTTAGTAGGCTCGTTTGTAAAGCTAACTTTAAAAACTTGTAAACTTTACAAAAATTAGTTTTGTAGATTTACATTTTTTCTTGTACAGATAAAGTGTTAGTAACCATACAGATTTCGGTAACTTTACATCTATAGGATGACAGTTTTTTTTTTTTTTTTTTTTTTTTTTTTTTTTTTTTTTTTCAGTGTACCTTTTAAATAACAACATATTTGATGCTGTTGCATCTTCTTGTACTGTCAGAAAAATTCGTCAATATACACTAAGTTATCCTTATTTTTTTCACAAATAATTTCCGTACTCCCAGAAAACAAATTTGATCCGGAAATTCATTCCGAACATCTAAAAATGAGGAAGAGATTCCGTTTATTTCTAGCACGCATGCGTATTTGGCCTATTAGCAATAAATTCGAATTTATTTTTAAATTGAAAAACAAAAAGTTCTATAGATTAAGATGTATAATTTAGTTTAAAAAGACAAAAATGTTTTCGAATTTACAAATAAATACTAATTACTTTCTCCTTTCATTCAAAAGTTCTCACAATTTGTTATTCAAAGTTGGATAAGTTGAAGCATTAGCATTTAAAATATACTTTAAGTGAACACATTTAAAAGATATTTTAGTTAAAAAAAAAATGCAAAACATTGATATTATTTTAAAGAAATTTCATCGAATAAAATTAGAACATCCATATTTTTACTCTAGCAATCTACGTAAATATATTTAAAATTCACATTTTTACACTACATTAGTACTAACCTATAAAAGCCCCAGTCACAGTTTCATTAAAGACGAAATCTTTCTGAAATTAACTTCAACATTAAAAGCTTTTTAACGAAATAGACCAAACCACACCGATATTAAACGAAGGCTTTTACTTCAAAGCGTTTTCCTGCTGTACACTGTCAGAAAAATTTGTCAATATACACTAAGTTATCCTTATTTTTTCACAAATAATTTCCGTACTCCCAAAAAACGTATTTGATCTGTGAATTCATTGCGAACGTCCAAAAATTGAGGAAGAGATTCCGTTTATTTCTAGCACGCATTCGTATTGGGTCTGTTAGTAATAAATTCGAATTTATTTTTAATATGAAAAACAAAATATTCTATAGATTAAAATGCCTAATTTAGTTTAAAAAGACAAAAATGATTTCGAATTTAAAAATAAATAACAATTACTTTCCTTATTCATTCAAAAATTCTCACAATTTGTTATTCAAAGTTGAATAAATTGAATGAAGTTGAATATACTAAATTATTTCTATGATAAATATCCGCAAATAAAATATACTTTAAGTGAACACATTTAAAAGATATTTTAATTTAAAAAAAAATGCAAAAAAAATGCAAAAAAAAAAAATATATATATATATATATATATATATATATATATATATATATATATATATATATATATATATATATATATATATATATTATAAAAAAAAAATTTATCGAATAAAAATAGAACATTCATGTTTTTTCTCTAACAATCTACGTAATACATTTAAAATTCACATTTTTATACTATATCAATACTAAACGTAAAAAAAAAAAAAAAAAAAAAAAAAAAAAAAAAAAAAAAAAAAACCCAGCCACAGTTTCATTAAAGATGAAATCTTTCCGAAATTAACTGCAAAATTAAAAGCTTTTTAGCGAAATACACCAAACTACACCCATATGAAATGAACGCTTTTATTTGAAAGCGTAAACTTCATGTGCAACCGTGGCGCTGAGGAAGATCGCTCGCCCTCTAATGCTGGGGTCGTGAGTTTGATACTCACCTCTTCCGCATTGATCTTTTCCAAACTTTTTTCAAGTGACGGATATTTTTCCTCTTTTGACGGAGAAAAAAATAAACGGAAAATTGTCAATCTACAGACAATTTCTGGCAGCGGTGCTGCCAGTACATTTTCTGTGAAAAGACGGAAGTTTTTTTGAGAGTGAGTGTATAGAAATGCCGCATCTTAGATTTTAGTAGGTTCACTTTGTGATTTGACATTCAGTATACTTTCAATACAGTATCACAACATTTTTATTACATCAATGTTTTAAATTACGATCACAGCTTTTCATCGAAAAAGTTTTCGCCATAAGCCTCCCGGTTATTCGTAAATTCCCATGGAACTCCGGTTATTCGAAAATTCCTATGGAAATCCGGTTAAACGAAAATGCTTTGGTATCATCTTTTCGGATAACCGGGGTTTTACTGTATTTCACAATTATGAAATTTAAATGAGTACATGTTTTATAATAAACTTGGTGCTGCTAATTTTATTTTCCTATGTAAATTTATAAATTTGGATTGACGAAGTATGCAAAAACTAATAATAAATTTTCGTCAACACCAAGCTACAATTATTTAAAGCATCAAGGGGTTCTGCAGCCTGCAAGGCTACACTTACAAACACTCAAATAGTTTTACCATTACAGGAAAATGATTAAACAAGAATTAAAAATACAATATATTTTTAAAGTGATAAAGTTAAAAGAAAATATTCAGTACAATAAAGTAATAAATGGATGTTTTGGACAAAATATACAACGCTACAAAAACACAGCATGAACATTATAGAATGAAATGTGATATTTCACTGGATATCAAAGCTACGTCAGATTTTGGTCAATAATTGAAAAACCTTCAGCAGCATTTTGGGGCTCCTGAAAATCAGGGGCCCTCGTCCCGTGCCCCGAATGCCCAGCCGTAAATCTGTCACTGTCTCAAATTCTTCTGTAGGGTGTTTTCTTTTCCTTTTAACTTAAAGTTTACTATAGGACGATTGCTATTGAATATGAAGTGTGTAGTATTTATAGTTCGTTTATAGGTTCAATCAAAAGTATTTCGTTACATTACGGTCTATGGCAAAAAAAGGTTTGAAGTGCATTTTAATGATATTATACCATTGCAAACTTACAGAAATTGATACGTATTTATGAAGTGCACTGAAATATGTATTTTTTAGAATATGAGGTGTAAAGCATTTATTATTCTTTTATAAGACCACACAAAATAATTTCATCACACAATTGCCTACGGAAAAAACCAGCTTATAACGTATTTTAATTACGTTAGACTATTTCAAATATAATTAAATTGATATACATTATTGAAGTTTAATATAAGATATTTGCTATAGAATATGATGTGCATACCGTTTATCATTCATTTAAAAGACATATAAAGGATTTCAAACATAATACTTCTATTTCAGAAAATTGTTAGAAATACGCTTTCAGCTAAAGTATGAGTTTTTAACTAAATTTCTGCATTACATGGTGGTATAAATGCTGTAGATCATATACAACATTACATAAAAATTCATAAAAAAATTCGATTATGTTTCCATCGATTACTGAAGGTTATTTTTCAACCTAAGATACCCTGGGGTAATAACGCCAGGCGGGGTAATAACGCCAAGTGCTTATATTTTGCATAATTATGGAATAATCAGGTAAATGACACCCATGTGCTCTGCGAAGAAGGGTTTTGAGTTATATAAATCGCAAAAAACAGCTTCAAGTTAATTTGTTTCATTTTTAGGTCTTATTGTTTTTACAAACAACTAAAATCAACGCTTGATCTAAAATTTGCGAGATACCTTTTGTATATGTGAAGACTATCTTTTTATCCGGAAATACTTTGTTAATTACATAAATTTGTAGTGCATTTCATGTGCTTTTAAAATGTTGTTGAAGATTTTGGATATCTTCTCGAGATAATTTGTAATTTAAAATGTACTGCGCAATAACTATACCGGGGTAATAACGCCAATCCTTGACATTAATACCCTGGTTGATTCCCTACAGTGGCCGAGCTACATCCTAAATACTGATTCAAATAAACACAGTTAAAACTGTGCAATGTTTCTCATATTTCTATTCAAACGGTCCTTTTTAAGCAAAAAGAATCTCACGGTCTGATATTCATTTGCCTCACCCCCCCCCCTCCCACACCACACCTTTATATTTCTTACACTTTCACAAAAATTGAACATTTTCAATAACTTAGAATGCAATTTGTCAATTTCTAATTTTGTAGAGTTTGTATTTTTAGAATTGGGCTATCTACATGCAATTATTCCATCTTATTTCATAGTTTTGTTTGCTTGGCGTTATTACCCATATAGGTGGGTAATAACGCCAAATAGCATGGGTCAAGAAAAAACGCCATTACATTTTATAAATACATATCTGTTAAATTATTTTATTTTATGTAGATAGTCAATGAGTTGCTGTATCAAATCCTATATTTGTTTGAAAAATACAATCTAAAACTAAGCCGTGAAAATTGGTAGAACCTTAACGTGGCGTTATTACCCCAGGGTACCTTACATAAATTTTCTTATACTAAACTAAATTTTGAATACATTATGTAAAATTTATATAAATCGATAGATCAAATACAAGGATGCACAAAAACATTTCAATATTTTTTCGGCTATAGACAATAATTACTAAAATCTGTTTTTGAAATGTGTTATTCGATTTCTAAAATTTTTTCTTAAGCATAAATAATTATATTTATGTTGATAGGATGCATGTTAGGACAGAAAAGAAGTGAATGCTGAAAACCTTTAGTGTGACATTTGATTCATTTGCTGAAACTTTAAGCTTTTTTGTAATGCATCTACCAAATTCATGATTTAATAACTTCATAGTTGCCAACTTCTACGCCTATTTACAATCAAATAATCATATTTGAAACAGAAATTTTACTTGAAAATTTTCAATACGCACTGCAGTATGTAACACTGAATAAATTTTATGTTCATTTTACTAAAAACAATTTGTGGTGCCAAACACCATTATATGATTAAAAAAGGCGTAGAAGTTGGCAGCTCTGTAACTTCATTTGCAATTTTTTAATTTTTATAATTTTTGAGTTTGATAGGCATGCTGCCTCCCACCACGATGACATGTAACATGAATTTTTCACGGTGGGGGTGGGATTTCGCATTTTTTGGAGAAAATCCCGCCGACTTGAATTTTCCTGCATATGGATACAGAAAATAGTTCATACAGTAAGACAAATAACCAAAGAATGCCTTTTGATGAATGAAATGAATAACAATTATTTCTAAGATAACAGTTTAAAATTTATAATAAGCGCTTCCAGACAAATATCTGCAAAAAAAAAAAAGAACAATCTGCACAAAAGAAAACTTTTATGGCAACCTAATAATTTTGATATAAATCCTTTAAATTTCATACCTGGACCCGGCTTGTACGAAAAAGAGTGTTGGAATCAGTTACTTCTTCATCAGGTGGAAGAAGAACTAATACTTCACTTATCACATTCGACAGGTTGGCCTGCAATAATAAATAAAATAAAAAGACTGACAAAAGAAGTATAATTTAGATAAACAGGCATAGTACATTAAAATATGCAACTGAATGTACCTTTAAATATTTATTATTTAAGCAGACAAAATAGTACACTATATTTATGAAAATATTGATATAGTTAAAGATAGCTATTTCAGTATTTAAATAGGAAAATATATTACGCACATTGTTATGATTATGTAAGAATAAATATTTAACTTCATTTATAAAACTGTATGTCTTTTTAATTCATTCAGAAATTACGTATAAATATATAGAGTAGCTGTATTAAGAAAAAAAAATCTGGAGATCAACAATTTCAAGGCAACTGGATTTAAAGTGACGAAATTTTGTAAAAATAGTTTTTAGAACATGAGCGATTGCCTACAATGAAGAGAAAATACAGGGTGTTCCAAAAACAACGATCCATTTCTATGAAAAAACAAATCGATTGATTTCTTTTACAGGTGTTTGAAGAAACGTTCTCCCCAGGAGAAAGAATATCCATCGTTTCCTGAAAACTGGATGATATGAAGAGGTGCGCCAACTTCACCATCGAAAACGCGGAAAACAGACACCAATAACGGACAATATCAAGCTACAGTAAAACCCCGATAATTCGGATTAATTGGGACCGGACCCAATCCGGATTATCGAAAATCCGGATTATCCGGAGAATTAGAAAAAAATGAAATAAAACAGAACATACTTACAGAAAATCACCTTTATGTTAAACTTATTGAATATTTACAGACAGTAAAAATGTTCACTTTGCTTAATTCTTCCGAAAAGATTTCAGAAAAAGTTTTTTTTTATTCAGAATACGACGATGAAACACGTTAATGTTATGGAAATTAGCCAATCACTTCTCAAACTTGAAAAAAAAAATACCAAACCGATCCGAATTATCCGGAGATCCGGATTATCGGGGTCCGAATTAGCGGGGTTCTACTGTACTTGTGAACGTGGGCTCCTTTAACGGTCGCTTAGGACGTTTTTCATCCGCCACGCCACCGGTTCGTCTGAATTTGTTTACAAGTAGCCTGATGTAGGCCCAGATTATGACTCATTAATCTGGTAAAAAGTTAAATTAGGGGGCCCCTTTCGAATGATTTCAACGTTATTCAAATAGAACTGATGGTCATTTATATATGTATGTGTGTGCATAAGCATATTTTCGCCGTTAGAATAAAAATAAAAGAAAATTCTTAACTTCGTCAATTGTAAATTAAATATCGTAATTCATAAAAATACATCCCTTTTTTCCTGAGTACAGAACAAAATTATTTTATATAACTTTAGCAATTTGTTATATTGTTTTAAGATGGATTTAATGATTTCAACATATGGCAGAGTTGGAATTTGCAAAAAAGTAAATATTTAATAATTTAATGTATGGAATTGGCGGCCCCTTAAAGTCTGGGCCCATGGGCAAAGTCCCGATTTGCCCATGTGGCACTAAGGGCCTGGCCTGATGTTGTCCCTTGTTGGTGTTTGTTTTTCGTATTTTCGGTGGTACAGATGACGCACCTCTTCATATGCTTATTCACCCAATTTCCAGGAAATGATGACTATTCTTTCTTCCAAGAAGAGTATTTCTTTAAACACTTATGAGAGAAATCAACAGATTAGTGTTTTCATAGAAATGGATCGTTATTTTTGGAACACCCTGTAGTTTACATTTGGAGCTTACCATTAACTGTTGTATGAGAAGTAATTGTGATGGAAATGTAGAAAGAATTGCGATCATTACACTCATGTCCAAAAATTAAGGGTAAGTGACAGTACACTTTCTATTTTACACGTTTAGTCAAATATCTATTAAAACTTTTGACGAACTGGGCTTAAATTTCTAGAATGAAAAGAACATGTTTGATGTCATATTTCTAGAGAACAATTAGGGGGCTAATAATAAATTTATCAACAAAATAATATGCGTTTACCTATGTAAAAGAAAATGTTGGAAATGGTCTATCACTTATTAAACGATTTTTTGGATCCTGTTCAACGTTTGTGTGCATTTGGTAACCTTAGCATTCCTATTCGTGAAAGTGATAATGTTTCTGGGAAAAATGCTTTGTTTGTAACAGAGTTTTCAACTTATGGGTAGTGACCCACCGGAGGATTCTGCTGATCGGTGTTTTGGAGGGTCGCGGAACAATTGAGGTTTGACAAAAAATATATCTTTTATTTTACCTGTTTAGAAAAAATATAAAAAATACATTATTTTAAAACTGCAATAATCATGAAAGTTATTAGCTTAAATTAAAATTTATGGCAATCTTGGAAAAAACCTTAGTTTCTATCTGAGTGAATACTTCTGATAACAGAATATCCAAACCAGCATTGACGACCTTGATGGGATGCAACACGACAAATTTGTGTGAAATGATTTTTCTACTTTGTTGTTTTTGAAAAGCAAGTACAGAAACAAGTTGTATGCAGAAAGTGACCATAAGGTTAAAATTGACCAATTTTAACACTCTAGTAGATGTACTCATCGGTAAACACGAGTGTTGGAAACTCATTTTGTGTTTTGATAATTAAACGTACTTTTCCTTATATTTGGTGTTCTAATTATTATTCAACTTACTCACATCGGCATTGCCAATTCTTGTTTTTGTTGACAGTGTATTTTTTGTACAAAAATTTTCTCTTTTCATAGGATAAGGTAGCCAGTAGATTATAGAGGTCATACAAAATTTTCAAACTCATACTAAATACACTCTCATATTAGGTGGGTCGCGTACCAAAAAAAATTGGGAACCGGTGTTTATAGAGATTTCAACCGAATTCAACACAACTTTCCAAAAACCCGACAAAGAACAATAGGAATGGTATACAGCAATTAAAATGTGAATATATTGAATATTTGATGAAATATAAGCATTTGTATAAAATATTTTTGATCGTTCATGTGTAGAATATTCCAAAATTTTTATTTGATAATTTGGTAGTCAGGCAGTTTGGGCAACTTCTGTATAAATCTAAACGTCTATACAAATACTATGAAAACTTAAAAAGGTACAGTGGATGGATTGAAATTTTTTGGAAAACCTCTTATAGACCGAGAGGCCTAAGAACAGGCAACCACCGCATCGAGTTTACAACTGAAATTCTAGAATTAAAACTCGATTCGTATATATTAAAACGCAATTAGTCTGCCAAGTCATATCTTGGTGGAAAACACCCGAAATCACCCGCATTTCAGCGGTTGATTCGTAGGTTTACCGTTGCGTCTACTTGCTACCAGTCCTCCATGTTATCACACTTTTGGGTTTTGGAGGAAAACACTATAATAAACCTAGGAGTCAACCGCTGAAATCGGGTTTTCAGGTGCTTCAGATGTTCAGTGACTTTGCAGACCGATTTCAATTTAATAGGCGACTCAAGTTTTAACTAATTCTGGAATTCTGATATTTGTTGTGTTTATTAATGAATAAATGAGAAAGAAATTTGTCCAACTGTTTTGTTATGAAATTCTGCCCGCCTCCTCCAGTGTGGGGGCAAGTTCAAGAAGATATTATTATTTGGGAGGAGGCATTGCTTAAAATGCAATAAATAACTTATTTATCAAAATATAGAAAATGATATTCGATTCCAAATCACTTTAACAGCCAGTACCGACAATTTCATGACTTTACGTATAAAACGATCTAGAAAATTTATCGGAGTGTAATAAATTAATGAAATGAAGATTTATCCTTAAATTAAGCATAATATAAAGCATAGCTATTGAAAATGGATGTTTAAAAAGCACAGCGCAAAATAATTTTTCAAGTAAAAATACACTTGAATCTTCAAGTGTATTATTACTTGTATTTTTATTTTAAATAATACGATATTTTACAAAGAGCACTGAAATAGAACCAACGGGTTGAAAACTAATGGGACAAAAATGCTTCAATAAGTAACAAATCATTTTATAAATATATATATATATATATATATATATATACAATAAAGCATCGTTTATACAACGATCACTTATACGACGTTTACATTTATATGACGTTTTAATGTGGTCCCGATCCATTTCTATTCATTTTAATGTAAAAATATATCTTTTATACGACGTTCAAAATCATTTATACGTTGATTTTACAATTTTGTATAGATTTGTTTTTGCTTATTTTTCTTGCATATTTTACGAATGAGCGGAAGTTAGCAGCTATGAATGACACCAAAGAGCACGTTTAAATGCACTCCACATTATAAAAATGTGGGCTGGTGTTCGATTAGTCTGAAAAATCAACTTACGTCTAACAGATTACACTGGGAGGGGTCATTCTTTTTTCGGGGATGGTCAGCTTTCCCGACCTGTTTTAAGTTGCAAATAGACTATCCTTCTAACTGTTATAAGTATTTTCGACTTTTAGTTGGTCACGCAGGGTTTTTGATCTTTGACTTTAAATGGAAAGGAAATGATGTACTGCAAATGAGGAATCTTTTGGTGACACATAAATAAAGGTACGTATATTTAAATTGCTTACTAACCCCCCCCCCCCCCTCCCGTTTTTATTTATTTATTTATTTATTTTTTGTTGTTGTTATTTGTTTATTTTGGTTTGTTTAATTTACAAATTCATACAAATCATCACGTTAAACATTAAAATTACTTGAAAACAAAATTAATTCTAGTTTTGGAAGTGAAAATCGATTATACGTCGTTATCGTTTATACGACGTTTTTCAATAGTCCCTTCGGCGTCGTATAAACGATGCTCCACTGTAATTTAATATTTATAACATTAATATTCCAATAACAATAATAAAAAATAAATAAAATCACCTCTATTAAGCAAAATGTCTCATCAAGGACATTCCAAAATTCTTCAGACGAATTTGTTCCATCTATAAGCACAAGAAAGCCTTTGCAGACCACTTCTTTTCTGAAAGACAAGAACAATATTTTATAGCAAACATCGTTATAAATATCTCATCAATCTTTTATAATTATCAACATACACAGCATACTATTCGATTGCATTCAATTGTGGTGTAAGAATATCTGAGAATTGAATGTTAAAGACTTAATTATAGGCTGAAATTATACTAAATACGGTAGCTGTGAGGTACTTCTTTTCCCATTGAACAAGTATGATAACACCAGTTACACTCATGGGTGGTCTTGCTCTGGCTTCATTTGCTTACCAGTTAGCTTAATCATCGAGGGTCTTTATATGGAAATCAGGATTAATTGCTTTTAAAGCAGTGGTAGGCCATAAGATATTTAATATCCGTAAAAAAATGATGTGATAAAAATGTTTGTAATGATTTATTAGATAAGAATATGTCTTTAAGGGGCAATTTTAAGATGACATTGATTTGACTACGGAGTAATATTAAGATTTTATTTTTCAAAACACTTCAAGCGCTATTCGACATTTGTTAGCAGATATAAAGTGCAAGCTTAATCGTTTTTACTAGAAAATTATATTGTTAAGGACATGGTTAATTCAACGAAATATTCGAAATATTCCTTCTTATTCTTCTGAGCGACTGCTCGTATTATTATTATTATTATTTTTTGCTATTAATAGAGCTGCCCCCAGCTATTATTTTTATGTTTGTTAGCACCACTATTAAAAGAAAAAAACAATAGCATAATTTCTTGCACATTTTGTAAAAATAGAAATGAAAAATTTTTTGTTTCGAGAAAATGGTGCAAAAAAAGATTAAAAAAATAGTCGCAAACGGCAGCCCTATTATTAAAAAAAGAAAAGGAAAGATAATATTGGCTATATACAAATATTTTTTTTAATTGAAATACGTTTAAGCGTAAGGAACTATACATTTATAACGTTATCAGTATTTTGCTAATTTTGGAACTCTTGCCTCCTGCTTTCTTACGATGTCATTCCTTATCATTAGTCATAAATCATCAGTCACAATTTATATTTTTCCAAAATGAAATTTTAAAAAGATGCATACTTTAAAATTGATTAAAAAAAATGAATTCTAAGCTAAGAAAATTTTAGTAGTAATTGATTTTCAGGAGTTTCAAATAAGTGAATTCAAAATTACATTTTTTTACTCAAGTAGGTTATGAGTTGTGCTTTAAAAACTATCCGCATTGCAATCTGTTTTACAACGATTAAAAAACAATTTAACCATGAGAATGCAAAACTTAAAATCTTCATAATTTCTGAACTACAGAATTGCCAAATCTCCGGATTTTTTTTTTTTTTTTTTTTTTTTTTTTCATATCATTATTATACTAGAGAAAATATTGTCCCTTTAAATCGCCTAAATGTTCCAAAAACAGAAAAAGAAATGTATTTTCTGTATTAAAATATTGGTATTCAAAAAACCGGAGACTTGGCAGCTTTGGAGATAGTTGAGGGAATGATCTCCCTCTCCTTCCTTTCACCTTCTGCTATCCAACCATAAAATTTAACGAAACAGCTAAAATACTATCAAAATTGACTATTCATATTGAAAATTTTTTAAGTTTGATACAATTTGAGTACGAAGACAACACTCTAAGCTTATTATTAATTTTTAACATAAATTAAACGTAGACATTATTTATACTCGAATGATTATTTTTTTTTCTGTAACAATCTGGCGATTAAATGATAGTATATGAATTGTTCTCTTATTTATTTTAATGGTGTGTGTTCACACACAGCCCCACCAAACTCATGGGGAAGGGTGGAGGGAGAGAAAAACAACAACTGTATATTTATTTTAAACATTATTTTTTGAAAACAATAGATTGGAGGTAATACTGCTTTTTTTCGTTGAACAGGTATGAGAACATCCCTGGGTGGTCTTGCAGTGACTTAATTTGTTTACCAGTAAATTACTCATCAAAAACATCTATATGCAAATCAAAATTAATCGCTTTGGAGGAAGTGGTAGGCATAAGATATTTAATATCCGTAAAAGATTATGCGATAAAAATGTCGGTAATGATTTATGAGATAAGAATATGTCTCCAAGGGACAATTCCAAGATGACATTGATATGACAGCAGAGTAATTCTTGAGTTGATTCTTCAAAAGCACTTCTGGCATTGTTTCACATTTGTTGGGAGATAAAGAGTGCAAACTTAATCACTTAATCAGACATTAATCCTTAAACTACATTGTTAAGGACGTAGGTTAAATCAATCAATTTTTTAATGTTAATTATCAGATAATGCGACCTTAAAAGGAGTATACAACTGCCGACTAATAATTTAATTTGAAATGCTTTCGTTTGCATTCATCTAATTTTACGGATCAAGATAAAAATACTTAATATTTTCGAAAATCGGAGAAGGATATCAAAAAATTTATTTATTTATTTATTTATTTTTTTTTTACGAATTTTGATTTTTGTAGTAAATGATATTTTATTTAAGATATGTATCTTACTTTTTTTTTATTATTTACGTTTCAATATTTTAAAAATTTTAACTTAACCCTTAAAAAAGTATTTTCCAAAATATAACTGGAAAATTTACTAGAATTTACAAAGAATTTAATTTGAAAATAAATGTCATTTATTTTACATGCCGATCTGCAGAACCATAAAAAAATATATTTTACATGCCGATCTGCAGAACCATAAAAAAATATATTTTACATGTCGATTCACAAAATCAAAAACTTTTGAAGACGTTGGTTTAAAACTCGCCTTATAAAGAAGACGAGTTTCCTCTATCAATCTATTTTATTGGTGTAACGACATCGAAAAAACACAACGATCTACACAAAAAACTAGTTTATCGGTATCTTATGTAAGTTTCTACAATTAGTATTTTTAGTATTGTAAAAATCTGGGTTTACAAAAGAAAACTAATGGAGACAGTCAGAGGATTTTTGCGATTTCCCAAAAAATCAATTCTCTGGGAAAGGGGTAAGGCGATTTTTGAAATTCAGGTTATATATGTGTGTGTTGAAATAAAAAGGCATCTGTTACTAATAGATTCCTCTGCCATGTATACAAAAATCTGAAAATAAGGCAGTTTTCTTACATTTTTGCATTAAACTAATTTGCATCACATTTAATTTATTCCTTATAACTTTCTTTAAATTTTCATTCTTTTTAATAACTTTTTTTTTTTTTTTTTTTTTTCATAGTAACCAAAAATCGTTTAAATGATATATGTTTGCAAGAAGTTCGACTTCTATACTACTTCTATATTTTTTAGCAATCTATATTTTATACATTTATTTCGAAAAGTTATCAACTGTCAGGCATAACATGTGACGCAAAATAAAGAAGGCTTAGATATTTTCCAGAAAATGATAGGAAAATATTAATAATTAATATGAAAGTAAAACAAATACAAAAGTGCTCTCATGTGAAATGAACTTAAATTGATTTAATCATTATTTTAAAGATATTTAAATGCCAATAGTTTTTTAAAACGGCATTGTAAAAACATTACTTTTTTATATATACAACTTTACTATCTATTAAATAACTATTATGCATTACCGAAAATGCATAACTCAAGTATATAAACAAATATATATTCTGACATAGTTATAAAAATGTAACATAGAAAAAAAAAAAAATCCGAACGTTCCTTGTGACCTTAACTGATAACAAAGAAAATCTTTCGAGCTTCCAATAAGTAATTAAAGACAAAAAAAACGAGCTCACGCCATACAATCTCTGCATCAAACTCATCCACCGTTCGTTGTTTGATCAAAACCATTCTTGTCCGATTCTATCATTTTTACCAATGCATACCAGCGTGTCAAAAATTAGGTGCAGTAAGTATTTGTGAAGTTTTGAAATTGATATGCACACAAATAGCGGTATCAAATTTAAGGAAGCAATCAAAGTTCCAAGGTTACGGAGAGAAACAGGTACAAAATACGAAGACAGCACACCGAAAAGCTATGTAGATCAGGTCTTTCACTTGTCAAATCATTTAAGCAAAATAATATATCGATTGAAAATTAAATAAATCGAAGGTCTGTAAGGGACCTAACATTCAAGGAGAAACGCCATCAAGGGATATCACGGTTAGAATGCTCAGAATGATTGAATAACCGTTATAAGCCATCGCGTAATTCAATCAATCATGCTAGGCTCTCGCACGTTTCAGAGAGCCTATTCAGGATGTATGCGGGTGATTTAAAAATGAGTAAGGCGTGTCATTTTTGATAGCTTCTAATTGTTGGGTTACCTGCCGTGTTTTGCTCTTATAAACTTACCGATCTATAATTAAGAGGCAATAGAGCCATTTAAAGAAAACGTCCCAAAGCAATAATCTGATCTAAAGTTCAGCTTACAGATAGCTTTATTGACTGAAGCAATCTTCTCACATGGAACACTGAATGTTTTCCCATTAAAATATACCGAATAAAAACATAAACGTTAATGTTTAAATCATTTTTCTTCAAATGTTACACAGGAAGAAGAAACAAATTAAAAATATAAGTAATACTCTTTTAATCAAAATTAAATGCATCTTCATCGACAATGAACTTGTATGAAAAAATTACAATATCGGTTTGTTACAACAATGATTTCGCTGAAAAACGTAAAAGAATTTCGCGTCTGAAAAGTTATAACGCTACAAATAATTAAATATACATAGTCAATGATTATGAGCATGAACGCATTATCGGTTCGATAGACATTTGATTTTAATCAAAAAATAGCCTGCCGCTGACGATGTAAGCCATGAAACGACATGGATATTCTTGAATATTATCAACTGTAAACAGTCGAATTATATACAAAATCAGAGAAAAATAAGTTCTTTAGGTTATTTGAAACAGAAATGTAAGAGAATGCGCAGTCTAAAAAAATTCGCAATTTAATGTTTTCGTTGATTATAATTCTTCGAAACGTGAAAATTTCAACTTTGATTTGTTTATTATCCATGAAAAATTTATTTGAAATATTTTTGTGATCTTTAATGTTATTTGGGTGAAATAGTCCTCCAGTGTTTGTGACAGAGATGTTTCAATTGGAAAAGCATTGGCGGCTTCAGCCAATACATCTCTGGCTCGAATCCTGGCAAGGACTTTTTTTCACCCACATGGAAAATTCACATCTGTTATTTGAAATCCTTTCACTTTAAAGCTGCATTTCCACAATGCATTTTCGACAATGAATTTATGCGCAACATTTCGATTCGACGGAAGTAGTCAAAAATTGATTGTAAGGTTTACCAAGACAGATAGACAGCCAATAAAGGAAATTTAACAAAAGCGTATAAAACTGAATATCCCGGGACTATTAGATAATTAAAAATAAATGATAATGAGAAAAAATGCAGTAAAACCTATTTGTAGTTCGAGTGATTTTTTTTTTTTTTTTTTTTTTTTTTTTTACAGTGAGATTCTGGATGACTGTAGCCATATTTGTAATATCAATAAACATGTAATACTAAAAAAACTATAAAAAGGTGCATTTTTCTTATTATTACTATTAATTTACCGCAAAAAGAGCTTCTTACATTCATTTTTTGATGCGTTCGTAGTTAAGTAAATACGTAGCAACTATTAGTCGTCCTTCAGTCCATCCGCATATAAAACAAAAACTACTTAACTGAATCATTTTAAATTTAAAATATATAATTGTGGCATAATTTTGTTGAGTCATTTTAAGTTTTATGAAAATCGGATGAATAGTTCAGTTACAGGGACAATCAAAAGTATTCCGTTACATTACAGCGAATGGTATAAAATAGTTTGGAGTGCATTTTAACGATGTGGCACTCTTTCAAGCATAATAAAACTGATATGCATCTATGAAATCTATACTAAAATATACATTCTGTATAATCTGCAGTGCAAAGAATATTTGCTATTAATTTAGAAGGTCACACAAAAGTATTCTATTATTTAATGATATAGAGAGAAACATTGTTTGGGGCGCGTTTTAATTTTATTAAATTATTTCTCATTTTATAAAATCGATACATGTTGATGAGGTTAATACAAGTTACTTACTGTTTAATAAAAAGCATATAGTATTTACACAAGGGTAGTATTTAAGGGACACATACAAGATTTCCGATACTATACTGTATCCGAAGTACTATATACTATAACACCAAGATTTGAATATTTTCATAACTTCGTTATAGAATGAACGCACTTCATTTGCTAAGTTTGACGTGCAATTTCCAATTTGTCTCTGACAGAGTACTTGAAAGATAATCGAAAGGTACTGCATCATTTTAAAAGTTTATAACGAGATATTTTTGAGGGATTCGATGTCAACGTAAGTGTTGTAGATTTTCGCTAGGGAATTTCGATATTATACAAATAAAAATAAATAATACAGTAATCTCTCGATTAACCAGGATCGGATTATCAGTTTTGCGGATATATAGGGGCAGTAAAAATCTCACAGTTTTGGATGCAATTTAACATGTTGACGCAGCATGATCAATTAATAAAACGCACTTTAGTTAAGAAATCAAGCATTTAATATCATTGGATGAAGAAAATGAAATTCCCACAGAAGACGATGATAGTAGTGATTTGACCCTTCCCTCCCAAAAAAAGGGTAATTTAACAAATTGCAACAACCATATAGAAAATGGTTTTTCAAAGAATAAAATTTAAGACTTATAAGTAAATTCTATACATATATACTAATCATACATGTATGATTTATTTTTTCTGTTATCACATTACTCCGTTTTTAACTTATTTATTTAGTATCATCATGCCAATTTAGTAATTTTGATGGGCCATTTTTTTAATGTTTTTTCTTCATTTAAGTTTGGTTATATGTGTGTTGGTAGCCCCAAATTCGTATTAATTTGCTTTTTCATGGCTTATACGAAGATGAAACCACACACTTCATTTGTAGTTCCAAAGTATTTGGGGCCCCCAATGATTCTGCTTTAGTTCTACAAATTCCATTTGTATTCATTTTAATTATTTATTTTTTCCCTCCATGTTCAATATAAGTTATTAAATTCAATGGTTCATATATTTTAATACAATTAATGGTATTTTCTTGTTTATTAACAACGATATAACTCCCCTATTCAAATAAAAATTCTTTTAAATATAAAGAATTTCGTAAAATAATAATAAGAAACATTTTTATGACGATCAAAATGTGTCTAACGTAATAACAGAGTCATATTACGTACGCCATGGATTAAACATTGATGTTCCTGGACAAACCATCAACAAATAAAAAAAAAAATCATTTTTAGTAATTTCAGTACTGCAAATTTGTAAACTTCTAAACATCGCACATTTTCAATTTTTACACAGTAGTATAGGAAAAATAATGTACTTTTAAATGCAATTTATTTGAAAGTTGTATCTGAATTTGTTTTTGAGTTAATTTTTTGTGTTTTTTATGCTTTTTTGTCATTGTGGCAACAAAGGTATTTCATTTCAAGACATGAAACATTGGACCAATCAAAAAACTGATAAAATCTGGACATTTTCGGATATGCGACAGATATCTCTATTCTCGACCGACAGAAACAACCATTTTCCAAATGGTTAAAAAGAAGTATTAGAAGATTTGAGAAAGTTAAACTGTTCTGGAAATATTGGCAAAGAAACAATTCTACAATGAATTAACGGTGATTTGAAATTGGAATGTTACGAAATTTTAAGCGACGATGATATTGTGTCGACTGTCGTTTGTGGCCCAGAACAAACAAGTAATTTCAAAAAACGTTTTGAAAGTGATGGAGAATTTTTTTTTTTTTTTAACTCATCAAAAATTAAGTCACGCTGATGCATTTGTACATATTGAGGAACTATTTAATTATTTGCAGAAAGAAGATGACAGATATCTCTATTCTCGACCGACAGAAACAACAATTTTCCAAATGGTTAAAAAGAAGTATTAGAAGATTTGAGAAAGTTAAACTGTTCTGGAAATATTGGCAAAGAAACAATTCTACAATGAATTAACGGTGATTTGAAATCGGAATGTTACGGAATTTTAAGTGACGATGATATTGTGTCGACTGTCGTTTGTGGCCCAGAACAAACAAGTAATTTCAAAAAACGTTTTAGAAAGTGATGGAGATTTTTTTTTTTAACTCATCAAAAATTAAGTCACGCTGATGCATTTGTACAGATTGAGGAACTATTTAATTATTTGGAGAAAGAAGATGAAAGCACATCTATTGAAAAAATACTATAGCGAAATTTGCGTAGTAAAATTCGTCGAAGAATAAAAATGAAAAAGTAAAATAGCGTTTTGATATTTCATTCTTCACGAAACAGTGAAGTAAACTTCATTTCTAGTGTTTTTTAATTGTACTAATTGTAAATCTTAATAGTATTAAAATGTATGTTCATTCTCTTTCTTTTGTATTAATTAAATTTTTAATGTCCTATTGTATATTAACTTGACATTTTCTGTACTTTTTTCCAAAACTTTTCCGCGAAATTTGCTCAAATACGATAATTTGGGCTATTCGATTGTCCGATTGAGCCATTTCCCGACCTCTCGGTTAATCGAAAATCTATTGTAATCTGCTTGGCTGGCGTTGATTGCAGTAAAGACATTGCAAGTATTATCAATTCGTACATGCTTTTATTTATTTCTAGTTTCAACATTTTGAATACAAATTTGTTGGTTTTCTTCCCTCTTTCTTTTAGATTGAGAATCTGGACACATTAGAAGTTTTTTTTAAAGGAAAATAAAATATAAATAAATGAAAATATTAAAATTTAATCACTTTTTGCTTGCATTATACCTTAATAACATTTTTAAAACCGCGTATTATTGCTCGATAAAAGATGTTTTCTTTAAAGAAATACTTTGCCCATTTTAATGTTGATCAGTTTGTATGAATACTTGTTAACTTTAAAAACATTCGTTAGAAAATGAAATGTTTAATTACGATTGGTGAAATCGCGATAAAATTGTAATTAAATACAATTCATAATAGACCTAAATATTCAACACTTGCAAAATTTTTAGAAAAAAAGCATTCAATATTTGCAGGATAATGTAAGCGTACATAAAAATTTAAATAAACTATGTCAATCTGAGAGTGTAAGATTTATATAAAGTAAATAAACTTGCTGGGCAACACAAATTTGAATCAATATTATTATTCCCTTTGAAATGTTTTCTAAGCAATTTTTAGACGTAACAAAGTCATAAAATACTGCATTTATAAAATTTTTAACCAAACACCAATTTCACAAAATAATAGCATTTAGCAGGAAACATTTTATTATTTTTTATTTTTTTATATTGGACGACAATCAGTGTGTAATTGGCCAAATAACGGGACACGATTACTTTGCTGTTGAAACCTAATTGGATGATGAGAGGATGTTCCTGGCAGACAGTGGGCACATATTGAGTGCCCGCATAGCAATCCAATAAATTCAGATATTACGAGCACGTGCCTTGAGGCCATATACAGGTCCTTTAAAAAAATTCCAAAAGGCAATGACCCTTGATAACATACACTCCAAAGGAAATGGGTGCAAGTTTATTTTATAACGAGATGAATTTTATATCCGACAAATTTATGGCATATTGCATTGTGTGCATTTTAATCTGTAGTTAACCCATCACTATGCGTCTATATTTGTAGTTTGGCTTCACAATGTAATTGGGGTAAATTTTATTCCAGCGCGTGTGTTGACGGGTTAAAACAGGTACATAACATTTGTATAGCAATTAAAACAAAAAGCTTTCAACTATTGGAAATATGTAGCAAGTGGTCTGAATAGGATAAGTCACTGAAATAAAGAAAAGAAATAGATCTTTCAATGCTTCAAAAGGGAATAGCCCTCTTCATTGCAATATAATTAAATGACATTTGCAGTAAACTTCAGTGTATTCTCAAGGCTTATTTTTTTTTCTAAAAGCTGTATTCGTTTTGCACTGAAGAAGGATTTTACTTTTTGTGGTCTTGAGATATTTTCTTGGTACCTTTATTCCAGTCATTATTTATTTATTTATTTATCTATTTTTTGTATTTTAAGAATAAAATAAATACCACGCAAATTGCAGCGGTACAGTTACTAATGAAGATACTTCGTTCTGGAATTACTTTCGTTAGCTACAATCTTCGTTTATTGAACACGATTTTGCATCTAATAAAGATGGAATGTGCTTGCATTATGTTAACAAACGAATTCAATAAAACACTTGCAAGGCAAGTTAAAAAAAAACAGCTGAGAAACTTTTAGTATGTCGAAACATTCGTTAGCTAAAATATCACCTTATATTCTTTATTAAACACAGAACACTTCTATGTATTATTAAAAAAATAATATTTATACAACTTTTTTTCCCAACTCTTAATTTTTGTGAAAGGAAAAAGTCAACCTACGATGCAAAAATACACACTCCATCATTTGCTGACATCTATGACGGATTAAAAAAAAAAGGATATGTTGTTCTAAATAGTTTCCCTTCCATCTCACATATACAGTTACATATAACAGAACACGCCCCGCAAATATACATTAAAAATACAGCATTATTATTAAGAATCATATCCATCAAGATAACTGAGAAGTACAAACTATCATCCATCAATGTAAGAAAAGTAATACTCGTGACTTAATTGTCGTCGACTTTTATTTAGGGATACTGCAAGCAATTTTATACATAGAAAAGTTGTACCTTTTTTTTAGACTGTCACGTAAAAAAACAAAAAGTGTGATTCAAGCCTTTTCAGCTAAAATTCCTCCGGAAGAATTAAAACGCTGTAGATTTAATGACTTGATGTGGGTTAATAGTTCAAATATGATTGAAGACACAAAAATATTACTAAGAAAATGTTGTATTTTTAATTTAACTCTTTAAGGCGCAAGTAATTATGTTTCTGTATTGTTGAATTCCCACCAGAATTTTCGAAAAAATTTGTTTCAAAATAAGGAAAAGCAATTTTTTTAACATTTTTCTATAAAAGTCATAAAATAAAATTTAATAAAAAATTTCTGATGGAAATCTTCAATAAAATTAAATGGAATAAAATATATCTCACCGCCTCGCAATGGGTTAAAGTACCATTCTGGAAAAAGTTTACACCATAGAAAAATGTTTTGTCATAGATATTTTCTTAACAAACCTGCGAATATAACATTTTGGGATTTGGCACCTATATATATTACACACGTTGTATAAACGCTCAAGATAAAAGATATTTAAAGTGAAAGATTGACACCCGTATTCACCAATGCGGGTTAACTCTCGAGTCCGTGTTAAATTCTGGGTATATGGACATAGATAGAGAGAAGACTTCTCACGCAGTGTATTAATACTGAGTCATGATTTTGGAACTAAATGACAAAATGGCTACAAGCGTAGGTCAACCGTTCTAAAGTAGCGCTACCCATAAACATGTTCCATATATATATTTTTAAATATATGCATTTGAATATTCACGAATATCAGAATTAAGAAAAAAAAAAAATTTCATATCAACTAGAAGTCTTATGTTAATAAAATTATTAGTTAATTTGATCACATTTTCCTCCAGAAACTAGCGAACATGAACAGGATAAATGTAAATAACACGCGAACTAAGGAACTGTTCTACATAGGCGCCACCTATTTCAAACTTATTTCACGGAACGGTTTTCTTCTTCGAAAGGCTATTTCGTGAGAAGTCCTTCATGCCAAGCATCCAACACTGACTCAAGAGTTAATCAGCGTTTGTGAATACGGGTGTAAGAGTTTTTAATGTAGGGTTTACAAATGCTAAATTATACATTAAACAATGGCACATGTAATACTAATTATTTCATATCAGCTAAGGCTATTTTTATAACATTAACAAACAGTTTTGCAGGTTTTGTTTGTTTTTAAATTTTAAAATGAAATCATAAACTATTAAATTCGTAATAATTAAAAAAGTTTAAATATATGTTTTCATTTCACGAAATATGTTGTTGCCAAAAATTCACAACAAACACTGAAGACTAAAGCAGAGAGGTTTTCAAAATATGGGTCGTAGGAAGAATGGATAAGATTTCAATGATAAATTATCGAAACTATCTGCTATAAAAATATAGCATGTTATAAAATTAGGGAAATAACATAGACAAAAAACTTCGTGAAAAAAAATGGCGTTCTATTAAATTTTGCGTAGAGAATAGTTTAAAGCTAAAAATAACTTTCAATCCTGTGTCTTATAATCTCTCATTAGTGTAATGTCATAATTTCAAGTCTTAATGGCAATATGTCATAAATCATATCTGCTTTTAAAGGAAGAAAAGACTGGGTGCAATCCTTTGGGAAATATGTTAGCTTTAAGACCCGTTTTCTCTGAAACTACCCGACCGATTTTGATGAAATTTTTGATCCATAATTCACTGGATAATTCATAATTGAATTAAAATATGAATTTTTTCTTCCTTTTTCAGGTTAGATTTTAAGTATTCTTGTGTCTGGTTTCGGGATGTTTTGAAGTAGAATTTTCGGGTCAGGATCGGGTATAATCCGACCCTTTCAAAAGCGTAGTTTAAATGTTTTATACTTAATTTTTGCGAAATATTAATGCGAAAAATAAGAATCGCATTAAATCGAATAAGAACAAAGCCAAAATTTAAATAAAAACAAAAACTGGTGCAAATAGAAAGCGAGCACACAATTTTGTACAAAAAATTTAACTATTACATTTATTCCTCAGATATTTTACTTAAATGTTAAAATATACTTAATAAATGTTAAAATAGACATAGACTTATTAATGGCGATCATAACACATTGATTTCAATTTTCATACACAAAGCATACAACTCTGAAAAAGTGTAACTGTTCTAAATTCTTTTCTAATCCGTACAGGTTTCACAACAAAGAAACAGCGTTTCTTGTCTAACTCGTACAAATTAAACACAGATAAATGCTGTTTCAAGGAGATGAATATGCTTTAAAATTAGACAAAAAGGATAACTTTTGTACTTTTTGATAGGCAAGATTTCAAGAACTCGTCATTTAAAATTTATTTTTTATAATTAAAATTACTTATTTATTTCATTTTTATGATGCAAAATGATGATGTATATAAATATATATTCTAGCATTTTTTTCCATATTGCATAATTTTATCTTACTTGAGAATAGTTTAAAAATGTTTAAAAACTACAAGGGAATTTTTCACAGTACGTCCTCATTAAAAAAAAATTACGTAAGATATATTACAGCGGTATTACAATTATTATATTCCGAATATTCTGATTTTCTGCTGTATCAACTTATTTTTACTGACTTCAAAAAACATGTTTTCGAGGTCAATGAATTATGAGATTTTTATTCCTATTTTTTGCTAACCGACGATTTTCTAGACTAGCCATTGCCTAAAATATCAAACAAATATTTTGAAATCACTTCAGTAGCTCCCCCCCCCTCCCCCTAAAAACGATACTTCAATATTGGCTGTTTCCTATTGGATTTCGTAAGCATTGTTATAACAGGGCTTCCACATAGTCCGCTTTTTTTAAATACCAGTATTTTCTAAGAAAATTTTCATGATAGGTTTCTACAGCTAATATACCGTAGGGATAAATTTATATAAAATTTACAAGAAAGGTCTGAAAAGTTCAGAAATTGGACAAATTGGAAGCTATTCCATTTTTAAAAAAATCTATTTTACCAAACAGAAAAGCAAAACTGTACACATATCCATGAAATTTTGCCTTAAAATGACTTAAGTGTTGATCAAACTAAGTAAAGATGTAAACTACTTTTGAATTTGTAAATTTTACTACAATTCAAGACAAAATAAATAAATAAATAAATAAATTATTATGTAATATGTCATGAAGTATCTTTAGGAAATATCATTCTATAATGTGCAACAATTTAAGGAGGAAAATGTCAGCTATCAATAAATTCTATCACTGATATGAATCTACTATTTTATAAACTCGACGATGATATTATCTTCTAATCTTCAATCAAAAATATTTTCCGGTACACAAGACATGAATTAAATATTACATATCTGCTAATTAGTTGGGCGGTGAGGTCTTAATGTCTTCCTCCTTTTTCTCTTTATTTTTTCCACTTCTGACACGGATAAACAACACCTGGAGACAATCTTGTAAGCGTTAATAAATTTTGTATAAAACATTTCATGATACTGCGGCACGCAATCGTACCAATCGTTTCTATTTTCCGATTGTTGAAGTAAAATCGTATCATGACATCCTTTGATACAGGACATCCGCATATGTTGATGCAGTTCTGCTTAGGTGGTTGACCAACCATCCTTGCACTGAGAGTATAACCAACATTTTACTGGATAAATTTGTTGTGAAAATCGTCGAAAATCATACAGAAGCACGTCATCATGGCGACAGTAGAAATTCATTCGTTTTCAAGCAGTTAACGAAAACTTCGTTTTAATGGTAAAGTTAAGAGACTTAAAGAAAATCTCAGACGTAATATTAAGGGATTTAAAAAAAAAAGTATTTACGTGCATGCTTAAACTCATACTGAGGGGGCGTGGTTAAAAATGAATAATTTTTGCTTTTGGAAAAAAGAAAAAAAATAAACAGCGGTAACGATAGTAAAAAAGTAACTAAACCTATGTAGGCAAGGTAATTATTTTAATTATAACTTTTTAAAAAACTGTTAATCGCAATTTTTCTGCATATGTTTTTCAAATATATCTTGTAAAATTTGGTGAAATATATTTTAAAGTACAATACCAATCCCAAAAACACAAATATTCACGCACAAATGTTCATCCTTTGAAAATTTCAAACTCTGTAACTGAATTAAAATTAAATTTAGAGAGCAGTAAGATAATCAATCATCACGATTCACATCTTTTAGAGCAATATAATCATAATTCATATTCAATGAAATCAATTTCTAAATTAAAATTTACTTATAGTACTACTAAATGAAAAAACAATTTTTTTTAAGACTATAAATTGTACAAAATATGCACTTTCACTAATATTTATCGTTCTCCCAATCTGTGAAAATAGATAATAAATCACTTCTAATTACAAGTTGAATAAAACTCGTCAAATTCTAAAGTTGTTTATCAAAATCTGCTCACTCAAATTAATGAAACGCTCTAACAGGTGAGTAGGTGCGCCAACCGCTACACCAAGGATAACCGTTCCTCATTGCTATTCCAAATCATGCTTGAAACAAAGCTAAAAC
The DNA here is from genome assembly GCA_964019185.1 of Maratus speculifer. Taxonomy (NCBI): domain Eukaryota; kingdom Metazoa; phylum Arthropoda; class Arachnida; order Araneae; family Salticidae; genus Maratus; species Maratus speculifer. The sequence goes on along the minus strand of OZ025294.1, from coordinate 292,287,455 downwards.
CGTATCAGGAGTGTAAAGAAGTGGAGATACTATTCAGCACTAATCAAGTTAATGGGCACCGTAGCTCATTCAAAATTCCACTAAAGAAGAATACATTATACAAATTAGATGTTAGAATTCGGATTATTTCTCCAGCTCTAATAGCTCCAGCGCTAAGCAACTATCGCACCGAGCAATGAAATTTTGTTTTTATTCAAAAATTTTCATTTCATAGTATGAGATAAGGGTTTCCATATGTTATTAACTTTAAAAGAACACTTCAGCAATGTTATTATTCGACACATTTCATCATTAAAATTAAAATCAGCCATGAATAAATAAATATATTTTCTTAATATAGACAGACAAATTAGAATAGGTGGAGTAATTTTAAAAACAAACATAGAAATCTGGTTCAATGACAAATGTGTAATTTTACTGTATTTTTAATAATTCTTTAAATAGGAAGGCAAAGTAAACAAAATAGGGAAAATGAATGAAAGCGAGTTTGACGTTACAAAGTAAAATAATGAGATTTAACTATTTAAAAAACTACTAATTTTAGCTCAAAAATAATTGTTATTTACATCCTTATTCTGCAGAACTGGTTATTACGTTTGTTTGTTTGTATTTGTGACGGCCAGTTATCAGCATGAGACATATAGGCCTTAAGGGGAGGGATGCCTCCGTGGGGTCTTTCTTAGGATATCTAACCCATATTTACACATGGAAATACAAAGTTTGAAGAGAACCACGAAAAAATCCGAACGATTAGGCTAACGGATACGATTGGGTTCGAACCCAGCACCTGGCGTTACCAGTTTCGGGAGCAGAACTTCTCAGTCACTGTTGGGGCACTGGTTATTAAAAAAAAAAACGTTTACAAATTAATTATGCTTTGTACTTAACTATATATATATTACAAATTAAAAAATTTTTCGCCAAAACTAACCTTTATACTATCTTAATTTTCTTATAATAATATTCCGTACTTACTTCAAATTATTAAATTAAAATCTTGTTTCTAAATCTAATCTGTTAATCCTTATGCAGACGATATAAATTCTTAATTTGCCTTAAAAAACATTATTCCAGTATGCGTAAATTTAAAAAGATGGCTCTAAATTAAAAATATTCTTAATTAAAACTTTATTTTTTAATATTCCAAATAAAACTAATTTCTTCTATGTTTTTATCAACCCTTTTTAAGAAAGTCTTATTAAATTTATTCCAAAACCATACCTTTCAAAAAATATCATTATTTTATTTTATCTATTTATTTATTTTTCCTACGTCAACCTTTGATGTGTGCATATTAATAAATTCATTTCTTTTCTTTTTCTCTTAAAATTAATCATTTATAAAAATCGTCTGCGTAAGATATTTAAAATTCTGAGTCAATTATAAATTGGTTAAATAATATTTTTTTTAATAAATTTATCGTCTGTTTAAAAATAGCCTCGTAGCTGGACAAGAATTCTGTTTACATAAAAGAATGATGGTTTGAGGTTACAGAATGTTCCAGTACTTTCTTTTTAGTTTAAAAAGGTGGAAGTCTCGAGATGAGAAAGAAGATTTCTTGGGTTGCTTCTTCGATGAGGACAGCTCGCTGAAATAATGATGGAATTTTTGCAAAAGGAGCTTTTCCTTCCTCATTATTACGAATTTAATAAATGAATTTACAGCAGCCCATGACTAATTATTGGATCTTCTACATTTATTATTTTATTTTGTTTTTTCCCTCGCTTGCCATGACTGCGTGTTTCTTTTTAACCAGTGGAAATAATTCGAGTTCTCCTTAAATCGTCACAACTAATCGAAAAGTCGACAGGATTATTTATCTGTGCTGCCGTTTTTGGATATTTAAAGAAAATTGCGTTGGAACGAAGAAAAGCATGTTATCGCCGAAGTTCGATTGAAGGACATTCTATATGGTATTTTCGGCTTGCTAATGAAATCTGCTGTGGAACGAAATGATGATAGCTTTGTGAACCGCCGATAATCGACTTCTCGTGAATGTTTTTGTGCCTAAATCGCCGTAATTTCTTACTTAATTAAAGTAAAAGAAATGCTCTTTCTAAAGAACTTCACAGCTATGCTTGGAAAGAATTAGTACTTGCTTCGAGTCTGATGCGGATTTCCTGACGCTTGATGTTGATCTGTGCGCACAAATTTTGATTGAGTATTCATGGTCATAGGAAAATTTTTGAAAATTAATTACTTCAAAGTGCTGAGTATGCGAAAGGTATTTGATGAGGAATTTAATGAAGAATGGATTTTATTGAAGATTTTTCGTGAACTGTAAGTTTATTTTATTAAATGTTTTGATTATTATTTCTATTCTATTTATGATTGATGGAAAGTATTATTTATTTATTTATTTATTTATTATTTTATTGATGAGAGTAATTTGAAGTTAATTTATTAATTTACTAATTTATTTATTATTTTATTATTTATTGTATGTTATGGATCTGATATAGTAATTTTGAAAAAATATGTAATTGATAGAAATTATTAACTTTGAAATTTATTGCGAATGATTTTACGATCAGGATTTAATAAAGAAAATAGAAGTGCTTCATTTATTCTAATTAGTAAGAATCAAAAAATTATGGAAGATCCTAAGTTCGTACCGTTTGACCCGAGTTCTGGAATGAACATTTTGTCGTGGTTAACTTATTTTGATACAACATGTGAAAAGGAGAAGAAAAATCTAGAATGGAAATTTAATTCTATTGCGCAATATCTGAAAGGGGAAGCGCAAAAAATTTATATCAATGACTGTTTAAATTGTACGGATTATGAACAAATTAAGAAAATTTTGATAGAAAGATTCATTCAATTAGACATCCCGAGTTTTTCTGATTTTTCAAATCTGAAATTAGATAATTTAGACAATTTAGAAACTTATTTTCGTAAAAAAGTGGAAATTGGTAGGAAATTACATCTTAGTGAAAATATACTATTACAAGGTTTAACTGATGGTTTAAAACTAGAATTCAAAAACAATATTATTATAAATCCTCCTAGTAGTACCACAGAATGGTACCGGGTTGTCAAACAATTCGTGGAAGTTTCCACCCCACTAGTTTCAAACCAAGTAATAAATCAACCATCAGCTAGACAAAATTTTCAATCTTTTCAACCAACTAGGCCCTGGATTCAGCCAGTTAGGCCCAATAATACACCTAGGAATTGGATTCCCCAAAGGCAATCTCAGTTTCAAAGACCTAGAGTTTGTCAAAATAATTATATTCAAAATTCATACCCTTTAAGACCTTGTAGGATATGCACAAATAGGGGTGTCAGTAATGCTTTTCATTGGGAAAGAGAATGTATTTTTAGGAGTGAGTTGCCATCCTCTGATACTCTTCCAAGTAGCTCACAAAATAATTCTCATAATATTTGACTATTAATTGTGTATGGATATACAAATAATTATAAATTACCATTCGTTGTAGATAGTTCTCTGTTTGTCAGGTTTATTTATTTGATTATTTATCTGTGAATCTTACTTACTTACCTATTTATGAGTATTATTATTATCATTATTATGTGTTGGAGATTGAAATATTTTTATTCTTAAAGATTTAATTGAGGAGTATGATGTTCTTAAGATATTTACTGTTACTTATTAAGACTATTATGATATTTCTATGCACGATTAAAGGCAAGTTTGTAATAATAAGGTATAACTATGATATTTACAATTTCTATTTTTATTAGATAAAATTTCTGGTTAAAGTTAGCAGCTAAATATAGTTATAATTTTCACGATAATTTTGATTCAGATTTTTAAAATGGAGGGTAATGGTTTTGTGTGAGGCAGTTAAAATGCATACACCTCCAGTAGACAAAGCCTTCAAAATTGCGAAAGCGCGAACTCATGAATTTCACCTTAAAAGTAAAAGGCTCTATGATCGAAATTTTGTTGAATGCCCATTAAAAATACAAGACTCTGTAATTTATGAAGAATTTAAATACCCTAACACTCGAAAATTAGAACCTACTTTCTCTGGACCATATAAAATTATAAATAAACTTTCTGATGTAACTTATGAAATAGATAAATTTAATTATGAGACAGGACAGAATTCCGTTATTGTGCATGTTTCTAAATTAAGACCCTATTTTTCACCCGAAGATTTTAAACTGTTTCATGAGCAACCCAAAAAACAAACAAAACCTCAGATACAATCACAATCACTAGATCAAACTAAAGTCAAGACAATAGATTAAATTTTAATTCTTAGTCTTTAAATATTTTATCACCATAATTTTCAACATCAGCAGGTATGTTCTTGGAGGCCTACAAGAATATTACTTGTTTTTGGGAGTTTTTGGGGTTAAATTGGGCTCCTTATGCAGGCATAAGGTGAACACTTTGATTGTAAAAGCTTTCAAATTGATGTTGATAAATTAAATTTAAGGGTGTTTAAGTCTAACTATATTTACTCATGTATTTGACCTTAGTATTATTCTATTTATTCAGCAGATATTTATGTTATAACAGTTATAAAATCTAATGATTCTACTCAAACCTATAACATAATATGTGATTTTCAGTGATTGTGAAAATTACAGATATTAAAAGTTTTTCAAAAAAGCACACTATTTTTATTTCCATTTCTCAATTAAGAATGACACCTTTTATTCCTATATTTTATTATTAAAGTTTATAAACCATGTGTAGATAAAACTTTATTCTACATTTGGCATTTGAAAACTTATAACCAAATTTGACAATTTTGTAAAAGAGTATCAGAGAGGAATTATTGTAAGGAAATACTGGTTGAGAGTCCATTTTCTAAATAGTTAGATTTAATTTATTTGGATTTTGGCATTATTATGATTTTTTTTATTTATACTTTCGGCTAGCAAAAAATACTTTCTTATGCTATTAGAAGATAAGAAAATTATTTAGTTGCTATGTAATTATTTTTATCCTCAACCAGTTTTTTCCCTATCAATAATAAACAAATAGTGATATTTTCTTTTGATTATACTCTTGTTTTACTATTATTATTATTATTTCTATAATGAAGTTTAGTATTAATTATACTCTTATTGAAAAATATTAGGATATGGAGTCTTATTATATTATTACTTATTATTGTTGTTATTGTCATTATTTAAATTTCTCTATATTATTTATTATTGATATTGAGAGTGATGCTATTTATTATTGAAAAATTGATATATTACTGAAAGATGTTGGATCCAACATAACATTAAAACCAAAGATTAAACTAGGTTTGAAGATTTTTAATTAAAGAGACTGTATTCAGAGAACATTGGAAAAGACTCTTTTATACATACTACTGAAAGACTTGTTTCATTTAAAGGACTTATTTAAAATAAACTATGCATTAAGTCATTGTAATTATTTAAACTTCCATGAGAACGAATTTTTATTGTTTTTATTATATTTTTATCTCTTGCTTATTATTCATAACTTATTTACTGTTATTATATGTATTATCTCCTCTGCACTTACAAATGGTAAGTGATGTTGTAACATTATTGTATTTCTTTCAGGGAAATGCTCCTACCTAAATTTAATTCAGAATTATTTTCTCTTAACTATTTTATTTTAATTGCTAATATTTTTTATATATTGCGTTAATTTTCTTTTCTTCCATCTCTTGGCTTCCTGAGTTTGACAGTTTTATTCCAAAATTTAACTTTTCTAAATTATTATATTTCTGTTGTCTGAACTTGTAGTTTTATTTAACTATCAATTTCATACAAAGTCTTGGGGAGGGGGGATAATATTACAAATTTAAAATTTTTTCGCCAAAACTAACCTTTATACTATCTTAATTTTCTTATAATAATATTCCGTACTTACTTCAAATTATTAAATTAAAATCTTGTTTCTAAATCTAATCTGTTAATCCTTATGCAGACGATATAAATTCTTAATTTGCCTTAAAAAACATTATTCCAGTATGCGTAAATTTAAAAAGATGGCTCTAAATTAAAAATACTCTTAATTAAAACTTTATTTCTTAATATTCCAAATAAAACTAATTTCTTCTATGTTTTTATCAACCCTTTTTAAGAAAGTCTTATTAAATTTATTCCAAAACCATACCTTTCAAAAAATATCATTATTTTATTTTATCTATTTATTTATTTTTCCTACGTCAACCTTTGATGTGTGCATATTAATAAATTCATTTCTTTTCTTTTTCTCTTAAAATTAATCATTTATAAAAATCGTCTGCGTAAGATATTTAAAATTCTGAGTCAATTATAAATTGGTTAAATAATATTTTTTTTTAATAAATTTATCGTCTGTTTAAAAATAGCCTCGTAGCTGGACAAGAATTCTGTTTACATAAAAGAATGATGGTTTGAGGTTACAGAATGTTCCAGTACTTTCTTTTTAGTTTAAAAAGGTGGAAGTCTCGAGATGAGAAAGAAGATTTCTTGGGTTGCTTCTTCGATGAGGACAGCTCGCTGAAATAATGATGGAATTTTTGCAAAAGGAGCTTTTCCTTCCTCATTATTACGAATTTAATAAATGAATTTACAGCAGCCCATGACTAATTATTGGATCTTCTACATTTATTATTTTATTTTGTTTTTTCCCTCGCTTGCCATGACTGCGTGTTTCTTTTTAACCAGTGGAAATAATTCGAGTTCTCCTTAAATCGTCACATATATATATTGCATAAAGGTTCTCTACATATATAACCATTATGGAATATTATAAATCATCACATATTTCGAATATAATTTATAAATTGAGTATCAAGACATGACACAAACAGTATACATTTTAAAATTGGAACAACATTTATAAAATTAACAAATCGCTAAAGAATTTTTTAAGACTAGATCCAATCACTTATAAAGAAAGTATTAAATAATATTCAAACACTATAATATATAATTTGGCATATATATACATAAATCTTTTTCCTAATACAGTAGAAATGTTTAGAAAATATTCAATGTAACTTAATTCGTACTTGCCGGTGATTCTAGGTATATATCTCATACCTCCTTTAAATATCTAGAAAATGAGCAACCAATTTCGAAACCAACAGGTTTTCGAAATTTATGAAAAATCTCTATATAATGGACCTTCCGCACATGACCTGGGGTGGAGGCTAAAATTTGTTTCCTGGTGGTATTTATTTTTTTTATAAATACCGCTATGTTATAATTTCAATTTTGAAATTTAAACTTTAGCATAACAATTTATGGAGTTTGAGTTATTAATGCTTGTTTGTTTAAATTACTGAAAAAAAATCAGTCTTGTTGCAGTAGGTACTTAATATAATTTAATATAAATTCAAAATGTTATTCTGTATGCAAGGAAATTAATTAAATTTGCAAAATTTCGGTTTTAACCATGCACTTAAACTCTGTCTTAACTATGACGTTTCCATAATCGTGGGTACTACAAGGTTGCAATGAACTTTCGTAAATGTTGCTTTAGACCAGAACATTTATTCAATTTTTTCGCAGCGGGGTTAAAATTTCAGCAATACTTCGTAAGTAATACCCACTGCTTACGTAATAGTATATAAATAATTGCGTAATAATTCCGTTAAAATAGTATTATTATGCACCAAAAGTTCGATTACCGGAAGTTTATTCCATTGAGCTGATTCAGATATCAGGACAAATGTTATAATCAATAACGTTCTCAGGGTGAGAAAGATGCACCAGATTTGTCCAAGATAGCACAATTAGTACAGCATTGGCAACACGCGCCAAAGTTTCCTTGTTCGTTAGTATGTGAGTCAGATAAAACGCTTTGCAATTTAATAATTCCGTCTACTCTCAAGCTGATGGTTTGGCCTTGAGTAATCCATTGTCTCCTCTTTTATGTGACATTTATATGCGTTTTGTTCAAAAAAGATTTAAGCTCATATAAATTTCCTTTCTGGTGTAGGTAAATTCTCTTTTATCTTGTTAATTCAATTGATCCTCGTATTCTATATACTCTGGAAGTCGAAGAGAACAATTCTCTTCCTTTCCTTAATGTCTTAGTCTCTAAACACACTGATCTGTTCTTTACCTCTATTTATAGGAAACCTTCCACTGTATATCTTCCTTCTCATGCTTTTACTAATCATCTTCCACAACATAAAGTGGTGTTCTCTCATACATTTGTTTACTGAACACTTCGCATTTGTTCTGACTCTTCTCCTCTGAATAATGAAATTACCTCATATCTATTCCCCTTGCTCGCGGTTATCAATCCTCTTTGATTGACAAAGCTCTGCAAAAATTTAGTAAGCCTAAAAGCACCTTTCAGGTTCAAATAATCCCCTTAATTTTAACTCTACAATTCTACCGGTCTTCTCTGTTTTAAAAATGCTAAAATCCTTTCTCGTTTCAGGTTTAAAGTTTTCTTAAAATCTATGAATAAAATTAAATTTTCTTCTCTGACAGATCCTATTCCTACTGAGAACCGGTGGTGTGTTTATTTTATTCCTTGCTTTTGCAATTCATGTTATATTGGGCAAACAAAGAGAACGTTAAAGAAAAATTAGGCGAGCATCAGAAGTATATTGAAAATCAAGAAATCCCTGAAACCTCAATTGCTTCTCACTATTGGGCTACCAATCATTATTTCAATTTTTCTATGGCCAGAATTCATTCTTACTCCGCCTCTTCCCAAAGCAGTATTCAAGTCAAGTGCTCCAAGACCTATGGAAGAGATGTCGGCAAGATTAAAGGCGGGGTTAAAGTCTACGCCTCCTAGCGGCAGGGGTGCACAACAAGAGGATTATTAAGTAGATTGCAGTTTCTTTTGTGTGAATGCAACGGAACTTTTGTGTTTCTATAAAATGTTACAATAAAATACTCTGTAGAATAGATTTTAGGTTTGAAATATTGTAAATAAATATAGAATAAATAAGTGTAGTACGACTAAATATTAACATAAAATATACTAAGATAAAATATCATTTAACTATGCCATACAAATATCGCTGATTTAAATATGCTCGATTTTAATTATGATTTTAATTTAATGAAAGATGACTCATTAAATTTAGTAAGTAGTTTACAAAATGGTATATACCGTTGTATTTCCTATGATAATATAATGTTTATCAATGTTTAGAATATGTATACAATTTATATAATACTAAATTAAATATTCAACTTTAGCTCCTTTTTTTTTCCATTTACCGATTGCAGACGATAAAAATCCAGTGTTTTCTTGATCGTCTCGACTTTTATTATTTAACTTGTAAATATTTCATTCTTTTATTTAAAAACCTATTTCATTATACGTATATTCGGAATAACTTTAATTTTAAATGCATGTATTAAATGTTGTTTTGTTAAACAAAGAAATGTTGTTAATTTATTTGTTTAAATATTTTGCGATTCTAGACAATAATATTCATAAAATCGTAGATTAGGATATCTCTCTCTCTTTTTCTTTTCTTAACAGACAAAGCTATTTCGAGAATTCATATTAAAAATTCTATTTCATTATACGTATATTCGGAATAACTTTAATTTTAAATGCATGTATTAAATGTTGTTTTGTTAAACAAAGAAATGTTGTTAATTTATTTGTTTAAATATTTTGCGATTCTAGACAATAATATTCATAAAATCGTAGATTAGGATCTCTCTCTCTCTTTTTCTTTTCTTAACAGACAAAGCTATTTCGAGAATTCATATTAAAAATTCAATCATAAATTTCAAGTTATTCTTCTCTCAATCATGACATTAATCAAGTCTACTAGATTTATTGCAAAATATTTGTTACAGATTTTTTTAAAATAAAAAATATGTGCATTTAAAAAAGTCGCATTGTCATTTTAATTTTAGGGTAAAAGTCAATATTTTTCGTAGTATTATATAGTACTTATTAGTACTAATTAGTACTTTTTCTCCCGAAATTAAAATGAAATTATGACTATTTTTTTTTAAATGTACATGATTTTATCAAAACAAACTGTAACGAAAATATTTTGCAATAAAACTGGTAGACTTGATTAATCTGTCCTGATTGAGTATAAAAATTCAGGAAATATGCGCAAGAAATGAGGAGATACTAGACATCTGCGCATATATGACGTCATACTAAAAACCAGCGCATGCATTAGCACTCCTGCCACTAGCTGGCGTAGCTATGTTAATTTACGACAGATTCCAGCATTGTCTTGGAACGCTTGATGTGTATGCAGTTTTGCCTTTCCTTCTCACTTAAATGTTCATGAAGCTTATTTTATTTGTGAAATTACTGATAATCTTCTCAATCTCTCATCCTCCCCCTCTTTCTCTCCTGCTTGAAAATTTTGTAAATCCTTTCACTCGTCTCTCGTCTATTTTCATTTTATATAATAACAATAAATATTTTATTTTTATTTATTTCTCATTATTATTATTTTTTTATTTATTTATTTTTATTCTTTCTTTCGTTCTTTTTATCTGCAATTTTTTTTCACTTTTTCCTACCTTTTTTCTCTTCCATTATTTTGGTTTCACTTTCGTTTTCCGCATGTGCTTTTTGAATCATTGCCACCAGTCGCACTCTTAACAATTTCCACCCTCTTTCTTTCAGTTCATATCTGTCATTGTCTTCTTAGGATACGTGTCTGTTTCAGCTAATGACAAGCTGTTATTGTTTTAGCTCGAAACGGGTCCTGCATTGTTTTTATTTATGGTGATTTTTACAATGTGTATTATTTTAATTACTTTTTCACTCAGTAAGAAAATTACGTAGGAGGATCGTATGATTTAATTACAACTGGAATACTTGTGTTAAAATTGATACATGTAATGTAATTATAATTACGTATCCAAAGATTAGTGGAATCCCATTATCTGAGATTTATTCTGTTGAGCTTATTCAAATATCAGATCAGATGTCATAATCAACAAGGTTCGCTAGATAAGAAAAGTCCATAATAGTTCAATAGGTGGAACACTGGCAGCTTACGCCAAAGATTCCTGTTCGAATCCTCTCCTAGTCACTTCTGCATTTAGTTGTACAATTACAGAAAGTAATGACCGTATCGTCATACTATCGTAAAAGTATGACTTCAGAAGAATATTTTGAAACGAAAATGACCAGAATTTTCTTTTTTTGTGCAAGATAGATACTAAAATTCCATCAGCCTGATTTCAAAAGCAATTGAATTCGTGAACTAAATGCTATTCTCAAGTCCAAACTAGCTGTTCTGTGAAACTTTTTGGAATTTTCAATTATTGAATAATTTTCCAAATTAATTGGGCCAATTTTAGTGCTTAAAGCTGCTAATCACTGAGCTTCCGAATTCCTCCTTCTGATGCTAAGAGTATGGGATGGAATGCATTCGTATATTTAAAATATTTCCTCAGGAAATTAATGTTTTTTAAATTGCCTTTTCATTTATACTATCCTTAAAAGATGTCTTTTTTTCCCCCTAAGTAGAGCGCAATCTCACTTTCTTCCCGTGAGCACAATCTCACGATAACTGGAAAAGTTTAGTTAATGTTTCCAGTTAAGCGAGTCTATTATGGTTAATTAACATGATCATCTTAATTTGAATGAGAAATGGTATTAGATTTAGACTGAACTACATATCAAGATTCTAGTGAAACTAGATAGCATCACAACTAAACTTTAAAACTTAATAAAAATTACACTTTATTTTGTTTTCATTCAATGATGAAAAAAAAAAGGCAGGTTAATATATTTTTCTTTCGTAAACAAGGCTCAAAATGTACCGGAGGAAACCGGGACGATACTCCTGTTCGTGATAATATGGCAAATATTGTTCCGGTTCGTAAAAGTATGGTAAATATAGTTCTGATTCGTGGAATTATGAAAACATATTACAATTTCATGCATATAGGTTTCTGTGTTCTTTGTAATATATACACTTTTTAATTATTTAGAATCTTGAATGCATTTTTTAAATTGTTTTTGCACAGTCAGATGTAAATTTTCCTGTAGTTAAAAAAAATAAAATAATAATCAACAATAATTTTTAAATAGCGTTCTAGCTCGTGGAGTTTTCTGAGCTCTGTTAGTAAATATTACTGATTGTTCATAAACAGTGTGATATATATATATAATAATCCTTCCAAAAAAGATGTTTTCTTAGGAATGAACTTCTAAAATGCGTAAAATGCAGTCTGAATATAAACTTTCTACATCAAATTTATCGCAATTTCGAAGGTATGTTTATCTTTCTTTAAAAAGTAAATCTTATAAACAACTAGATATACCAGAGGAAGTTGTGTTATTCTAAAACATTCGTTTTTCTGAAAAACATACTTAGAATTGTAACTAAAAATTAGTAGAAAACAAAAAATAATTACTTTTAATGTTTTAAAATTTATGCAAAATTAGATAGGCTCACGAAGTTTTTCATAAGATGTATCTAAAAATTTTTGTTGGTTTAGAGAATTTACAAATTAGAATTCACCCAAGCTTGACATTGGAAGCTAAGTTCTAACATTTTAGATTAAAGTACTATAAATATCTGGTCCCATGATTCAATTGCGGACTACCCTATTTTAATTAAATTTTAGATGGCTATGCTTTTAAAATTTTTAATATTCTAACTTTATTGAGCCCAGTTATATATAATAAGCCAATATTTGCACAGTTCTTTGTAGGATTTTCATATATGCTACGAATTCTTATTTATAATAATAAAGTTCTAACCTTTGAAATAAAAATACTATAAAAATCTGGTCACACGACTCGATTGCGAATTCCATTTTGACTAACTTTTAGATGTCTATGCTTTTATAATCTTGAAGGTTCTAAAGTTATTGAGACCAGTTTTACTTTTTACATTTCGCTTGAATTATTATTTCGTTTAAATATTATTTGATTGAGTAGATACTTCTCTACTCAATCAAATAAATCTTAACATTTGCTAATTCTTTGTAAGATATTCATATACGAATTCATATTTAAAATAATAAAGTTCTAAACATTGAGATGAAAGTACTATAAATATCTGGTATCATGACTCAATTGCGAATTACCCCATTGACTAAACTTCAGATTTCTATGCTTTTAGATTCTTGAAGGTTCTAACATTACAGAGACCAGTTTTACTTCCTACAATTCCCTTGAAGATGCTTTTCTGCCCAACCAAATAAATCTAAATATTTGCTTAATTCTTTATAGGATATTCTTATGTACTACGAATTTATACTTATAATAATAAAGTTCTCACTTTAGAGATGAAAGTACTATAAATATCTGGTATCATGACTCAATTGCGAAGTACCCCATTTTGATAAAACTTTAGATTTTTATGATTTTAGAATCCCGAAGGTTTTAAAGTTACTGAAGCTAGTTTTACTTCCTACAACTTCCTTGAAGATACTTCTGCACCCAATTAAATATATCTGATATTTGCATAATTTTTTGAAGGATTTTCATGTGTGCCACGAATTCATATTCATAATAATATGCATTACCTAAGTACTTAATAAGTTGGGCAAATAAATCTAATGAAGAAACAAATGTATTCCGATATCTTCTTATGGTGTTAAAATGCTTTAAACTTTTGCAATAACTTAAATAATTCATTTCAGGGATCTAAATATAATGTAAAATTTACATCTTATTTAGAAACATTATTATAGAATAGGCATATTACTGATCTTTAATGAGGATATTATTGATCAGTAATAACCTAAAAAATGTGTACATCAAATATACAGATTCATTATTAACGACTGAACTGAAACAATTCAGTTTCACTCTCTGTGACATTAATACGCAATAAAACCACATAATATTTTAATAGGTCACTTAAAGTATAAAAATCGATGTGTGTGTTCCAAATTAGTGCACACTTATGCATTATTTCATTTAAATTAATGCCAAGGTGTGGTCTGTCTCTGTATTTACAATATTAGCATAAAACCCTCTTTTCTGTCTTTGAGCCGGCGAACAACATTAAATTATTTCATCAGAGAAACTTGATTATCTTTTGATCAAAGTTTGCACAAACACATTTATAATTACTGAAATATAAGAAAACATTCTGATTACATGCAGATAAGAGTGAAACATTTTCACACCTAACGACGAATAAATTACAGTATAATTGCTGATCTGATTCAATGTTAAAGTCGAGTTCAAGATTAACTATGCAATTACTTTCACAAAAGTCCCTCAATGGGTTTCATAGTTGTGAGATTTACTTAGAATAGCACTTATGAATGCATTATAAATTAAAGAAGCTGATATCGAGGCTAGATTGAAAAGATTTATGCAGCAACTGATGACAAGCAGTCTAGGCCTACAACCACACCCATTTCGAGGTGGCCATTCGTTTTCCATAGTAGATTCTGAAGTCGCACGCTTGTTTGCTCTATGTATGATACATATACCGATATGAAGTTGTTCCTTGCAGCTATTTGATTTTTTACGCATAGTCAGTGATGTAGCTACTTGGTTGCTATGAGCGATAGTGATCACTCAGATATGCATATAAGTTTACGACATGCTGTGTAAGTGACAGGTTTTCGGAAGATATTATATGTCGGAATTATGAAGATAAGAAAGGACAAAGTAGGCCTTTAGATGATAAGTAACTAGTTAAAAATCTTTTAAATTATCCGATCATGTGCAAAAGGGCCGATTTCGGCCCATATTGATGCTGTTTTTTTCATTGGATACATCGTTATTTACTGCCGCAATATTACTGAAGGCTTACAGTGAAAAACATGTTTGGATTTTCGTATCTTCTTGTCTCGCCAAAACTATGGCAAAAAGCATTCAATCAGCTCTCAATTTCGGTGTATAATGTTGGCGCACGAGCTGCATAGTTTTTAGTTAACACTTAAATGCATGGTGTAATTCAGGTGTTAAATATTTTTTTTACCATTTGCCTTTTTATATTAGTCTTTTGGTGAACTATTATGAGTAACTTGCATGCGATAACTTGCATTTAAAGTAGTAAAGTTCATTTTTGTTAAGATTTGATGTAACATCTTTTATCGATGCTGTGTGCGATGGGCACGACAGACGTTTAAAAATATCCAACGTAATATAATTTACATTTTCACTTTATTTCTGAACTTGCAATATATTTTATTTTGTTTTCTGACTTCAATATTTTAAACTCATCTTTATCACATGTAACAGTAAGGGTTAAGAATAAGGATAATTGATATAGCTTGCTATATCAATCGAAATGTATTAACTTATGTTTAATCTCGTATCTACGGTAACACAAAAAGGATTTTAAATTGATAGAGAGTTTTAACTGATCATTACGGCTTAAAAAATTCCAAACATGCAAAAGAAATCAATTTTGGCTAAAAATAATTTATCTACTGTTGGATAGATAGCTAACTCATCACTGGAAAAGAGGTCTAGGTTTTGTCTCTATATTAAGTAGCAAACAGAATATTATATGATAAAGTTGAGGTAATTCAATGAAACATTCCATATAAGACTAATTGGGCGTTAGAGAAAACTGCAACAAAAATTTATGTGTAGGAAACCATTAAGATTTCCATTTATTCAATTGAAAATACAATTTATACCTCTCCTATTCGAACTATGATTTCAGAACATAATTTTACGAAAATGAAAGTAAAATATACACGAAGAGTGGTTAAAAAATATAGGTTCGTTGTTTGATTTTGATATTTTAGTATTAAAATCGGAGAAAGGATGTTTTTTTTTTTTTTTTTGAAGTAATTTTTATGTACTTTCTTGAGATATTTATTCATTTTCAAGGAACTTATGAAGTCCTATCTTCATTGTTTAGCTAATGCTTATATGGCGAAAAATGGAGATAAAACCTTCAAAGATTGCCTCTAGCCTTCAAGTCCTTCTTTTAACTGCCCAGAAGTTCATTAAAATAATTCGAAATGCGATCAAAAACAGAATTATCCTAAACAACACTAAGCCCGAATTCTATTGCAAGCAGTCTAGATATTTCTCGCCAAAATGTGTAGAACAACTTTTTCGGTCTTCATAGTTATCGTTTGTATCGGAGGCAACATTTGTTAAACCATACAAAGCCAAAAAATCTATAACGATAAGCTCCAAATTTTCAAGATGCGCCATCTTAAAGATGTTTTGCGGCGAGATGAGCAAATCTTCACCATTGAATAAGGCCTGTACAACCATCAGAAAGATCAGTACAATGCAGAAAAATGCAGAAAAATACAAAATCGTCACGTGATTGTTTTTTTGAAAGGTTTAATGGTTTTGGGAAGAAGTTATCACCAAGAAAGATAAAAACCCCTTTATCTTTATAAAAAATGTAAAGATTAATGCTAAGACGCACCAAGAGAAATATTGACTAAGATTATGTCGTCATGGAAACAACCCTAATGGAATCTTCTAGCAGGATTGGGCACCTACACGTAGTTCAAAAAGAATCTAACGACATGTTCCAAATTTTCAAGATGTGCCGCGTGAAAGATGTTTTGCGGTGGAATGAGAAAATATTCACAATTGAGAATGCATAAAACCACTAGAATGATCAGTCTAATGCAGAAAAACGCAGAATAAAAATCATCACTCAATTGTTTTTCCAAAAGGTTTAATGGTTTTGGGCAGAAGTTACCATCAAGGAAGAAAAACCTTTAATTTTTATAATAACGTAACGATTAATGTTAAGACGTATCAAGAGAAGTATTGACTAAAATTTTGGCCCCATGGAAACAAAATAAGCATAATGGAATATTCTAGCAGGATTGAGTACCTGTACATGGTGCAAACACGACGTTGACTTCTTCTATGCCCATGTCTCCAAATATTTAACTTATGACGAATGGCGTTGAAAGAGTGGAATCTTAACCCCCTAAACTTGTCTGCTTGGGGCTACTTAAAAGAAAAGTAAGAGAGAAAGAAAATATCCAATTTGGACAGTCTGCAGCGAAAACTTATAAAGGCTTCAGTAGATTCAGATCAGAGTTATTTGCAGCACATTATCAATTCTATAATTTCTTGCTCGCAAAGTTGTGTTAAAACTAATGGCGAATATATTGAACAATTTGATTAAATAATGTTATTTGTCATATCTTTGTTTTGTTACAGTAAAAAATGCCATCAAGCAGCGAATATTTTTAATAAAATAGCATTTTTGTACGCACCCATACTTTTCGGCCACCCTGTATACTTTACATGTGTGTGTGTACATGTGTCTGCGGCATTAGTTAATTTTTTTAACATCAAATTACATGTAGACATTTAAGAGCAGAAATACTATAAATTGATATATTGATAATCCAGCAACATTGTTTTCATATATTAAATTTAAAAAAAAAAAGGGTCAAGCACATTCATATTATTAGGAAAAAAGACATTATCTGAAAATGTTCGGATATTAAAAAAATCAAAAAAATGTTAAAAGGAGTTTCAGATTATTATTTTGATATTTTGAACCGAAATTGTTTTGGTGTTACTTGCAATAAATATAAATTTAACAATTAAAATTTAATTTTTATATTATTTATTATATTTATTATTATTATAATTATAAATATAATTATAATAAATAAAGCAATAAATTTAATAGCAACAGACTTTAGTGTTATTTTTCTTATCTATATTTTCTTTGAAGTTTCCAGTTTCGAAAGCAAATTAGCATCAGTTTTTAGTATTGACTTTAGAAAAAAAGGACCGCCGAATGGTGTTTTTCATAATGGGAACATTATTCTTAAAAAAAAGGATAATTTTTTTTTTTCAAAACGGGAACACTATTAAAAAAAGGGTACATTTTTTTCAAAAAAGGAACACTATTCTAAAAAAAGGTAATTTTTTTTCGAAAAGGAAACATTATTCTAAGAGAAGGGTGCACTTGTACTTCGTTCACCAAAAATATTTTGGATTGGTTTGTCTCGTAGAATTGGCAATATTTCCCCGGGAACAATTAAATTGCCACGGGGCGCATAGGAAGTGTTAAAAAGAACCATCGGGCTCTTCGGAACCCTGCTAAAGCGGCTTAGAATCAACACTAGTTTAGTATGTCGTATCCCCACAACTTGCGAACTATTCTGCTTTAGAGTCATCAGTAAAAAATATATTTATTTAACCCTTACCGGCACGGCGTAAATCTGTTTTAAATAATAAAATCCACCAGAATTTATAAACGAATTTATTAGAAAATACGAAGTTGTTTACTTCTGGTATGTTATAAAAGGAAAATTTTAATTAATTATTCTCGGTGCCAGCAAAATTAAAATTAGGTGTCCTTTTTTAGGGGCACTGCACCGGAAAATATTAACCGTTTTAGGGTCAAAGAGCGCCATCTCGCTCTTCTCTAACGCTGAAAAATATATTTGGCACTAAAATAGTTAAAAATTATTTTTTCAAAAGCATAAAAACCAGATTAGTAGTACAAATTTATTGAATCGCAGAAAAGTAAATAAAAAATTTGAAATTGCACAAGTGATTAAAGTGTTGATTACAAACGACGAAAAAGTTATATGCATAAGATAATTAAATAAATAATCATTATAGATTTTTTAAAACTAAAACTTAAGAAACTAACAATATTTATTTAATTAGAATATTTAAAAAGTTCTTTAATAAGAGTAGTTTCAGAAAATAGTACTATAAATAAAAATATATAATCTTCAACCATTAAATCTAAAAAAGAAAAAAAAATGGAAGCTCGTTATTTGCATTTTTTTAAATGTTGCGAAATTTAAAATCAAATATTTGTTAACATAAAAAAAGATAAGTTTTTAATTCCCTTTTAATCACTAACGATTTAAAATTTGTACTTAAAAATGGCGGGATGAGTTTGGCAAGAATATTTGCTGATATGTTAAAATAATTCTTTTTCTTCAAAATAAAGAAGAAAAATAACAGAAAACCTTCCTTTTATTTACCAGAAAATATTAAAGAAATTATTTTTTTTAAATAGTAAAGAATAGTTTTTATAAAAAAAAACATGATAAAGGTTATTGAAAAAGAAAGAAATTATCAGATCATTCATGTTAACATTAGAAAATACCAACAATTATCAGCGGCTAATTTTACCTTATTATATAAATGATTGATTATACCAATAGAGACTCATATGCCAATTATAATGATTAATAGTATTATGATTAATCATTAAAACAATGACTAATTTCACGAATAAATTATACCAGAGGGACCAGTAATACCAGTCATTAGATTGACAAAAAATTATTCTTCTATTTATACCCCCCACCATAAACAAATACCAACCAGTTGTCGAC
The DNA here is from genome assembly GCA_964019185.1 of Maratus speculifer. Classification (NCBI taxonomy): domain Eukaryota; kingdom Metazoa; phylum Arthropoda; class Arachnida; order Araneae; family Salticidae; genus Maratus; species Maratus speculifer. The sequence continues at coordinate 292,268,315 of OZ025294.1, read as the reverse complement.
GCATAATAAAAACTAGTCCTTGGGGCTTGGACCGTAATACTTATCCATCATGTATAAGCATACTATAAAATATGAAAATAAAATATGTGAAAAATTATTTATAAAATGCATCGCAATTCCGAAATAAAATTTAAACACATATTTAAATATTTTTATTATTTGATTATCCCGCCGACCAATTTCGACAATTAATATAAATCGCCAAACTATTCATCTACTATACAAATTCACATAATTTTTATTTTAAATAACGAAATAACAAATTAGTAAAATACTAATAATACTATAAGTAAAACGTCGAATTAAAAATCATTTGGTGACTAATAAACACATGTAACAAGTTTAATGTCAAGTGAATGTGACATTTAAGATAAGCCATTATTGATATTTAATCTTACAGTTTGGCGATAGATTTTTCATCGACGAAATAATAAAGTAATACCAAACTGCGTAAAAGAAGCAGTCTTATAACTTCATAAATGACAATTATATTAATAACTCCAATTAAAATATATCTTTGAATTGAAATTTGACTGAAATACAGGGTAATGAAAAATCGAAGAGAGTGAAAATATTAGTCAAAAGAAAATATAGTCGGATTACAAATATCTCGGCGACTAATTATCGGATCGAATTCATTCTTTATGCAAAATCTATGCTTTTTGTCTTTTATATTCATTCTTAAAAAAAAAAATCGAACATTTTTATGTACTTTTCATCAGAACGAATATTTCGAGAGTCCGAAAAAAATAGTTCCGGATAATCAAGGTTACTTAATATTAAATAGACTTCGTTCCATTCTTACATACTAAGTACATGCAAAATTTCAAGTCTCTATCTCAATTTGTTCGGAAGATAGAGCGTTTACAGACACACAAACAGACGGATGGCAATTTTTTTTTTCTGAAAATATGTTTTTCGGAATCTCCAGTATCAGAAATATTTAAATCCGTCAAAAAAGTTCCGATTTTCAAAACAATTTCAAGACTTACCCTATACTACGTACGATGGGTAAGTAATAGTTCATTTTATTTTATTTTATTTTTTTGGGGTGAAAAATAGTTTCATTATGGCTGTTGTCCTATATTTTTGCTCAGCATGATAGCTAGCTCGAATTTATTAATATTTGAAATTTTTTTTCAGTTAATAATGCAGGCATACATTCCTTGTGGACCACACACGGATGACGGATGGCCTGTTGTTTATCATATCTGTTTACGCATTCTTTTCCTGTTAATAACAAAAGGGGTAAAATGACTACATGGAATGAAATATAGAAGCCAGCTGCTCTGATGGCTTTATATAGCATACTTTGAATGTAGAAATCTTAGTAAATTTTCAGCTCATACTACGTTTAATGTAAATCAAGTGCAGAGGCTATAAATAACGCACAGGTAATTTAAATGTCTGAAGAGAGAAATTGAAATAACAATATATTATGAAGATAGAATTTTATTATTATAACAGCAGGTAAGACGAAGCTCGACTGTTAAAAAAATATTTCAATTGGGAAAATAATACATCAAACTGATATGAGATAAATAATGCTTAAAGATACCTATTCTTATTCATTTGAGAAACTAGAAACAGGTCTCGTATCACCAGTGCCATCACAAATGCATTAATGTTTTTTTTTTTTTTTTTTTTTTTTTTTTTTTTTTTTACCATTTTTGTAATTTCCCTCCTCGTCAAGCGTCATATTTATAATACTTTACATAATAACAGCAAAAGAAAATAAAAACTTCCCACCAGATATTCTATTTAAAAACTTTTAAGATGTCAATGCGATTATAGCAAGAATAAAATATTCTAAATAGTTATTCGATCTAACTGAATTCTAGTCATAACAAAATTAAAATTTTGATATTGTGAAAGGAAAAATTGATTTATTTTTATAATTTAATAATCACTTAATGAATAAAATATTTACATTCCTAAACTAGCAGCATAAAATCAAAATATAAATTTAAATATTGAATAATTTTACAATATTGTATGTATAAATTTGGAGAAACATCCGAAAATAAAAAAAAAATTGCACCCGCAATGTACACCATATAGCCAATAATCACCGAACACGTTCAATGTCAGAAATTTTGTCGAATATTTAAAAATGTACTTGTCGGATTCGTCTGGAACTTTAGGATTATAAGAATATGTTTTACCTCATAATTATGAACGTAGGTCGATTTGATAAGAAAGACAATGAGGGGGGGGGGGGGGGGGAGAGGCAAAAAAATTGAGATCACCCTGTAAATTAAAACGCACGAACTGATTTATCGTTGCAAAATACAAATATGCAAGTACTGTACAACATGTTTATTGATTTGTGTAAGATTAGCAGGTACATTCAATTCATAGCTTTTTTTTAAAGTTTAAAATGTTTTTAGGTTATATCTTGCAGAGTTTTTAATCAAATTTAACACCAGATTCAGAAAAATTGGAAAAATTTGGAAGAAACAATATAGTGTAATTGGAACATAAATATATTAAATATTTTATGGAAACATAATTAGTGTTTTTATCTACCAATGCGCGAACAATAAAGAATTTTTTAAGCTAATTTAATAGTCAACACTTATGGAGCAATTATAAAAAAAAAAAGTCCATTCAAATAGAGTGAAAATTCAGAATATTTTCCGTGATAGGATAAGCAAATTTTTGGTCGCTTTCTAAAACCAACTCAATGATAAGGGATTTTCCACAAATTGTTATTTTTTTTATTTAAATTTTATATTAATGCTTTAATTTTTCTTGGATAACAACCAAAACGAGCGTATTTCATGATAAAAAGAAATATTAAAATTGAAGCATTCATTCCAAATGAATGCTTTGTTATTCACTAATGCTCAGTAAGTCTTTTCTGAAAGTCTGTTAATAAAAAAATAGTTATATTTAAATGAATTTTTGATTCATTGTATGAATTTTCAATTCAACTTTACACAGCAATTTATATATATATATATATATAAAAAAAAAAAAAGAGTCAAATGTTGAGAAAATTTAGAAAAGTATCCGAGATAGAGGGAGCTAATTTTCAGTTGCTATATTGAAATTATTATTATGAATATTATTTATACATATATATATATACACACACACACACTCACATTCATTCTACGAGGAATGGATTCGTTCAAGTTACCGATGAGTAGCCCGCTATATATGCACGGCTTTTGCAGGGTGCTGAACACCTGTGCGTGAATGGAAAAGTCAATTCCAAAAATGCGGATGAATCGTTTTTAATTTCCTTATTTAAAGTCATTAGGTGGCAGCACTAGACATTTTATGAAAATAGAAATGGGGGGGGGGTGGCGTTACACTATTTTCTCACCGTGTTTTCATATTTTAGAATATTTTTGCATTTTATTAAAATTTTTTATTTATTAAAACGTTCCAGCTGTCTTTAGTTTTAATGGTCATTGCCGAAACTTCAGATGCCAGAATGTAACGCCACTGTCAATTTCATGTGTAAGACAGCATTTCATATTGAATCAAAAATGCTCTACAACTTTGTAATTTTTTTTTTTTTTTAAACCAAATCGCATACCACTTCCGAGGTAAGACTAATGCGGTAATAACTCTGCTGTTTTCACTAAGTGGCGCTGTAAGCGATGCTATCGCTTATCAAATAGCCATTTCACTATATCTAGACATGAAGTTTATAGTTGTCAAAGATCTGAAGTTAAGCGTGATAAAGAGGGCTTTAGTAGGCACTCTGTATAGAAACACATTCAGTTCATATAATATACATAGCGATAATACAGAAATAAAATTAAATTTCAAAAAATTGAAAAAAATCATTATATAAGTTTCTTTTTCATCATATAATCTTCTTTATATAATTTTTAATTGTCTGTTTTAAGTAACTAGATTTCGTGAAGGCAACTTTAATAATAATAATAATAATAATAATAATAATAATAATAATAATAATAATAATAATAATAATAAAAAAATAGTAACTATAGAATTAATTTGTAAAAAAAAAATGAATATGATATTCTATTTTGTCTGATTGCTTTCAAACAATAAGATGATGTTAAGTTATCAAAAACAAATTTCGATTGGGAGGAAAAAAAATCACATACAAAGAATTGTTTTTAAATTGTACATAAAACTAATTGCAATCTACGAGTATTTATGTCAAATAAGAACAACGTTTGAAAAGATCAAGAAATTAAACTTTTTTTTTTTTTAATAGTAATTAATTTACTTAAAGAGAAATTTAAGACATGTCAAAGCAGTTTTCATTGACATATGACTTGATTTAAAACAATTCAGGCATGAAATTCTTAAATTTCATTCATTACTATATAAAATATTCAATGCTGTTAAATGATCAAGATGAAAGGTAACCGTTATCTTGGTATAGAATCGAGAGTTGTATCAATAACTCAATAGACAAGACTGTAACATGTGTTTAAAAATACATATCAACGAATTGAATATACACTCAAACGTGATTGAAAATGATTGATGACAGTTAACAATGTAAATAGATATTTTATTCTCATTTATCTTTACAAAACACAGTACAAATGGATCCTTTGACTAAGTACCCGATTACTATTAACTACCATTAGGGACCCCTATTCACAATCTTGTGCCCATTTATCATAGTTTTTTTTATGATGCGAATTACAAATAACTCTATGACGAAAAATAAAACGGAACTTTGACAGTGAATATTCAATAGGACTGATTTTTAAATCTATGACCTTGAATAGCTGCACGATCTACCACATCAAATAAAGGGTGTTAACCGGTTTAATATTTCTGTTCACGAAATTTTTGTGAGCTGAAGTCACGACGGGAAATTCCCGAAGAAAAAACATTAGAACAAATCAAAGATTTATCTATTGTTTTGAAGACAACAGCCGTCAACAAAGTCAATAAATAGGTAATTGTTTCTGGCCACTCGATATGGGAAAATGAGCCAGACCCAACAAGAATGAAGCCTATGTACTAATAACTATTAGAATTTAGAGATTTGAATGACTTTGATTGAAAGATCGTGGTGAGAAGGGAGTATGCCGTTTTCCATTGACAACTTTCCAAGGTGATATCATTTTGATAAGTATGGGAGAAACTATTTCATTCATGAGCAAAATCTGCTTCAGAGCGCCTGACAGAAAATAGTATAAATTGGGACTTTCATATTACGTTGATGTGGTAATATTGAAACGAATAAAGGAGATTTTTAAAAATAATATCTAAGACAAAACTCAATTAAAAGATACAAAGATATAATAGATAGGACGTTTTCAACTGACAATTTTCCAAAGTGGCATTATTTTAATAAGCATATGAGAAACTATTTCATTTATAAGCAAAATCCGCTTCAGAATGCTGACAGAAAATAAAGAGTTGGGACTTTTCTATTACGCTGATATAGTGGTTTTGGAAAGAATTAATGGAGAATTTTTAAAATAATATCTAAGATAAATAACAATTAACAGAAGTAAAAGTATGATACAATAAATATCTTAACTGATTAAGTTCATATGTGGGTCACAAAAGGAATTGAAAATCTACACAGCAATAAGTCGGTGAAATATCTTCCCTTATTCACGAGATACTGTTTAAGTAAATCGCTTTTAATTGTGTAATAATTGGTGATAGCTGTCATTAAAACTTCCACAAACGTGCTTTACAAAATTGAAACCTTTAAACTCGTTTACAATAAAAAATTTTAAGAAATTTTTTTAACCAAAATATAAATAACAAATTCTTAACTGTTAATTGGTAAGGACCATTGACGAATGCTTTTAAAATGCGGGTCATTTTGCGGTAAACCATAAATTCGATTAGTCATGCGTTGTAAAACTTAACTAGTGATTGTTACCCACAAACTTGCAATGCAGTAATATATTTCTTTCACAAGGGTTTTAGTTACGAAAACAGTAGTTTACGTAACTATGAGCAACGATTATATTTAGCAATATATGATTCTGATATAAATTAAGGATTTAAAATAATGTGGAAAAGAAAAATACTGAGCTAATAGTATTTTATCAATAAAGTGATATGTTCTAATTTATTATCATTTGTTAGTATACATGCCCCCCCCAAAACTTTATCAATGAAAATGATCAAATGCATTCATACAAATTTTACGTTATAATAAGCTTGTTTTATGATTTGGAATTTGAATTTTCCCTTCAATAAATATGACAGGGGGAATAGTATGATGTTCTTCATTAGGGATGATCAACTTTTTTACAAGCGCTTTAATTAACAAAATATATCCGCAAAGTCTGCTTATACGAAAAACTAGAATAAAATGAGATACTTTCATACATTAAATAACTTAGAAAACAATCAAAGTGTTATTTTTCAGAAATCAGCCATTAATAAAAACAAACAAACCATAAAAATAATTTTGATTTTTAAATATGATTCATTTAATAATTACGTATTGCAATAGGGAAAGATAAATTACAAATTTTTCATTTTGATAATTTTTAACTTATTAATTTAACTTATTTAATTATTTAATTTAATTTAACTTATTAATTTTTAACTTATTGTATTGTTTTCAAATCCAAAGGAGCAACTTTCTTATACATTTCTGTACTCTCATAACCTTCCGAAAAAGAAGCGAGAGAATGAAAAACTAACATGTAATTCGAAAAGTAATTTATAAATAAAGAAATGAAATATACTATTAGATTCGACATTGCTTTAGATATTTTTAGATATACTTTTATGTCTTTACGTTTAAAATAGAGTCAGAAAATGCTTCGGAATGTTGTGTTCTTGGGCAAGGAATTTGGGGAGCACTTTAACACAACATCGTTAATATGATTTATAACAATCCAAATTAGTGAGAAAAGCTTTAATAATTTATGAATGAGATTTTTGATCTTGTACATTCGTTCAATGAAAAATTTTAATACCAAGTTCATATTTTAGTATTTTTAGAAATATGTATAACAAAACTGAGCCGGAGTCATTTTATTACAGTGATTTTTTTAAAATGAAATTTATTTTAAGAAAAAAGGCTTTATAAATTTACATAAAAGATAAAGCAACTGCACATGGCATAAGGTCTCAGTTAAAACAATTCCAATTAGTTAATAAATTAAAAAATAATTGCATTATTTTTGATGGTTTCTAGGTTTAAAAAAATAATTATTAGAACAAGATGAAAAAATAATTATAATGATTATCAAATTTAAATTTTTCCGTGTGAGAGAAATTGTAGTATCAATTTTGCCAATTTTGTCAGTGTTTTATTTTGCCAATTTTTTGAGCCCTCTGTGCATACGTTTGTCGCACTTCGTGTACATGAAACCCAAATTTCAGGCTAAGAAATTACTAATCTTAATACATTGACACATACATAGACATGTGTCTATAGACACATGTCTAACATACTGATGGAGGGATGTAAAAACTCAATTCTAAATATTTTAGTATAAAAATGGTAGTGCATATGTTACCTGTTTTCCATGTTAAAATTTTTCAATTCTGAATTCATTTCCATTTTTACTTATTTATTTATTTATTTATTTATTTATTTTTTACAATTACTTATACTTAGAATGCTAGAAACTAAAGTACCGTATACACTCGTGTATAAGTAGAACCCCTAACTTTCGAATGCATATTCTCAAAAAAATCAAAATCCGTGTGTAAGTCGACCCTCTTAACTTTTTACTTCATTTTTGCACAAAATGAAAACAAAGATGCCACTTGCCAATGCCTCTCAACTGGTAGACGGCAGGTGCTGGGTTCGAACCCAATCGCGGCTGTCGGCCTAACTGTTCGGAGTTTTCGTAGTTTTCTTCGAACCTTGCGTAAATACGGGTTAGGTTCCCTTAGAAAGACCCCCACGAAGGGCATCCCCCCCTGGGCCTATATCCCTAGTGTAGATAATCGGCCGACAAAAATAAACCAAACCACTTGCCAATGCGAAAAAGTAGTAAGTAAACAAAAACAAATCATAAAAATTTTTTTTACGATAAATTGTTATTATTTGTATTTTTTATTAAACATAAAAAGCCAGAATTTTGAAGCATTCGAAGTTTTTATTTCTTTTTTAATTGACTCGTGTATAAAACGACTCCACAAATTTGCTTGCCGAAAATTGTCAGAAATTCCTCGACTTACACAAGACGGTGTTTTCTTTTCGGTAAATGTTGAAAATTATGCACTAATTTGTTAGTTTCAGATGAAATGAAAGAGACAGAGTCGGATCGAGTAGAACAGCCAACTTACCAAGTTTATATAGCTATTATACTTCACCAATATTTATTAAAAAATACAATATATATTATAAAACATGCAGATATATATAATACAGTTACAAACATGAAAGAAACGCAGCATATTTTTGATCATGAATCTTTAGACGTGTAGCTTTATGACTGGTGTAGGTTTTTATTTCTGCTAAAAACGTAACATTTATATTCGAATACGTAAGACCTGGCAACTCAGTCCAAATTTTCTGTCAAATTTGAAATATTGGTAACCGATGTTCACTTCCTAGAACCTAGAGGTACATATATTTACAAGAAGTGAGCTGACAGCTCATAAAATTAGCATCTATTGCAATGCTGCGATTTATTTTTTATTTATTTATTTTTTTAAAGAAGAAGAAGGAAAAAAAAAAAAAAAAAAAAAAAGGAAAATGCACAATATTTTTAAAAACATTTCTGAATAATGAACAATACCGGAAAATTAAAGTTTTATGTTATGCAAGGGGTTGTAATATCGATTTTAAAAATTTATTTTGTCACTAAAAAAATCATCAAAGTAATACAAAATAATTTTGTCATCCAAGTACAAAACTAAGAATTTTAATTATCAATTTTATTAATAAATAAAAAAAACGCTTCTAAAACCTGTTTCAGTATGTGACATATTAATTAATTGCAAGAGCATAAACATCGATCATTATCAACGCATTTTTGAAACGAATTGGAGTAAAAATTAATTTTATCTTGTAAACAACTCTTGCAAAATGTTACCCTATTCAATGCTTTTTAATTTTGAGTTTGTTAACACGACATATTAATATTCAAATGATATTTATATTAGATTTCAAAATCTTCATGTGCATTTTTAGATTAAAAAAAAAAAAAAAAAAAAAAAAAAAAAAAAACAACTTTTTTTGAAAAGTATTTGAAGAACATCCTATAAATACTCTAAAGCATTTACGCATTTACTTACTTAGGAATAGTGTGGAAATAAAGCAAAAGTTGAGCTAGGTGGCAAGCAGATAATTGCACACAATCTTTGATTACGTCACTGTTAATGACTACGACGCTGCGACCTTTGATGTCCCGACAACCTGAAAAACGAAATACATTTCATTAAAATTCCGAAAGAGTGCAAAAGCTTTCATGAAACAAAATTTAATCACAACTCTAACGCAATGCATTCGGCCGGCCTGAAAATTCTGCATAACTAAAAAGAAAAAAAATACGTAAAAATATTTTACATAAATTAAAAACAGTAAGTTCATCTATTAAGTTTTACGGAAACGTTTTTGCTGAAAGAAAATTTCAAATGGAAACTGTACTGAAGTTAATGTAGTTCAAAAAATTATTACAGATTAAACAACCCAAAAAATAACGAATGGAATTATGAAAAAAAACTTGATAAAATACTAAAACATTGAAAACGAAAGATTCAATGCTTTTAAAATTAAAGTAAAACACGAATTAAGGCAAAACTGGAAAAATCAAAAATAGGTTAGACAAACTGCATGCATTCTAACTATTTATGTTTATATCGAGTTATTTTTTTATTCGTAAGTTATTCGTAGTTTTAATTTAGAAATCATAAGTAAATTAGGAAAAGTAAAACATACTGATAATTATGTGTAGATTTATTTCATTCATATTCCTATTTGTATAGCAGTGACTTAAAAAAACATTTTAATGGCAATTGTTAGGAAATATCGGGCTAAGAATTTTACAGGTAATGGAGCTCTAGAAAACGTAGAGATGAATGAGATACAAATTTCCAACATTGGACATTTGCATCGCACATGATTTATTTACCAATTAGAATAATTGTGCTAAAATCAATCTAGTGTAACTACGTATCCACCGTTTTTTGGAGTTCCCTTAGGTGCCGTTCAAGTATTACGTAAGCAAATTTTTAGTTATTTTGTACCACTTCCCCTTTGTAAGAAAAAAAAAGCAAATGCTAGACCCTACCCCTTTGTTCACGCAAGATTTTATGACATCTAGCATCAACACTGTTTGCTATAAATATTACAATTACTGATAAATTTTATTATTAATCCAGCAAACATATAGGGGTTGTAGTATTGAAAAAACAAAAACAAAATTAGATAAAACTTATTAAACAAATAGATAAAATTAGGAAAACAAAATTAGCTGATTTAGATATCAAACCAGATGCAATCAAATTGGCTGGGTGAATTAGGCTGCAGGCACACACTTGTCTTGCCTTCCTTCAATTGAATTCTATCAAATATTTTGTATAGGATACTTCAGTAGTTTATTCACAATAGAATGAAGGGAAATCAACCCTACTTGAGATGAAGGTTCCTGTTTTGTAGGTCATAAATCCCTTTCTCGTAAAAGTTATTAAAAATCACAAACACCGTGTCGCCACAATAAAGAAGCCGATACTGATAACAGTTGGAAACTTCATGTGTACTTCAGCGATACCTTTAGTTCTCCAGTACTGATCTAAGATGGGTCAGTTGAAAGAGAATTGGCGGCTTCAGCCAAGAGACCCCTAGTTTGATTCCCGATCCGGGCAATCTTGGCCCAGTTGGAAATTTAAATCACTTATGATTTATTGACCAATTAGAACGATTGTATTAAAATTAATCTACCCAAGAATTTTTCTCAGCCCCAACAAATCAAAATTAGTCCGGATTTTTTATCGAACACTGTATCTTGAAATTATAGTTTCGATTTCTTTTATCGTAGAAAATGTATTGAAAATATAGCGTAGTATATACGACCGTATTTAATTAAAACATTTTTCTCCCGGATAGATTTTTTTAAGCTCCGGAGAAGAAGGGTGATGGCACTTGCATTTTGTGACTGTTGATTAAATTTTAAATCTTTGTAGAATTCCACTTCAATGCGTCGAGGAGAAATGTTTTCATCACTGAATTCTTTTAAAATTTAATGTACATGTAAATCTGTAAGTTATGCACTGAAAAAAAAAATGTATAACAGATACATCAAAACACAATATTTGAATTTAGAATATTTCTTCATTTGTAAAATGTTAAAAAAAAAAAAAAAAAAAAAAAAAAAAAAAAAAAAAAAACCTTGTTGCGTTTTTAACACCATTTATTAAAACAGACATAGTTAGGTGTCAAATTGTATAAGTTCATTCAGAAATTTTTACTACAAGACTAAAGAGTCGAAACGTCATCGTTACATTCCAGCAAGGATAATGAAATTCCAATTACGAGACCACAGTGTTGAAACGTCATCATTCCATTCAGCAAGGATAATGAAATTCCAACTACGTTACTCATTCATTGATAACCCGGAACCAAAACAAGCGGTTTAAGTAACAAATTTATCACCAAAGAGTATCAAATGTTCGATTATACGAAACGATCGGATTACGTCGGAGCACAAGTGAATACAATGAGTGAACTCGGGAAGAACAACTTTTCAACAATGTTTTGGAAAGGTTATGGAGGAAAAAAATATCACTGAAGCCACGAACGACAGCTTGAAGATTGATAAAATGGCCCCTGTAACAGATTGATAGAAATATGATATCGCCCTTAACAAAGTGACTGAAGCTAAAACAAGATGAAGAGGGAAAACGAAGTTTTACGCTTTGATCTTGTCGTACAATCTATTCATACGATATTATTATCCATTACATTTCGTTGGTCCTCATTTAGAGATTTGTTTATCATCTAAAGTTAGCAGCACCGAGGACTGAAACTATGATTTTATTTTACCCGAGGCAAGCATGAGTTCCATCTCCTCACCTTTCTAAAATAACGTTATAAAGAGAAATTTTGAATCCATTCTTTTATTTTTATTTTCTTCTTTATAAAGGAGAAAGTATTGCAATTGAGATTTTTTTTTTCAACTGCCGGTTTTCGATGGATTTACAAGTTTTATGAAGCAGAGACCCGCAAAAACGTGTTTATATAAAATGTTTGCATGTCCTAATGTCCGTGTGTATTTATGTCCGTTTTCTACCATTGGAAAATGAATGAAGTTATGCAAAGAATTGAACCGAATTTTTTGTGTGTTTTTTTAGCTATGAACAGTAGGTCCTTCTCGCATTTGGAAATATTCAGCAAGAAGAAAAGAGCTTATTGAGCCATTTTTATTATTGTATCATATAAAAGTGTATGAACTTATGCACAGAAATTATCTAAATTTCTTGCGTTTGTTTTTGGCTATGGCCAGCAAGTCGAACTTAAACATGGGAACAATACACTGGAAAAGGCAGCTGTAATAGATATTTTTCTTGATTTTTTATTGTTGTGTTGTACATTGGCATGTATTAGAAAGAAGAAAGTTTCGGGATTGGCACATTCAACTAGTTTTATTTATTTTATATTATTAAAAAATATATATATTTTTTATCATTTTGAAATGCAAGAAGAAAAAAAAACATACTTAAATATTCAATTTATATTTAATAATTGTATCAAGAAAATTTATTTTTAGGTACATTCGTAATTAGTTAAATACATAGCGCCGATAGTCGTCGTTCAGTCCGTGCGTCTGTCCGCATATAACGCAAAAACTATTCAACCGAATCGTTTGAAATTTAAAATGTATAATTGTTACATAATTTTATCGAATCATTACAAATTTTATGAAAATTGGAAGTACAGTTCAATTACAGGACAATCAAAAATATTCCGTCACATTACAGTCTTCGAAAAAAATAGTTTCAAGTGCATTTCAATGATGTTACACTCTTTCGAACATAATAAAATCGATATGCATCTATGAAGTACATACTAAAATATACATTCTGTAGAATCTGTGGTGCAATATATATATATATATATTATAAATTTACCGGGTCACACAAAAGTATTCCATTATATCAGGGTATAAGGGGAAACATTGTTTAGGGAGCTTTTTAATTATATTAAACTATTTCACTTTTTATCGAATTGTGATAAGTTACTGAGATTTACTACTAGTTACTTTCTGTACAATATAAAGCACATAGTATTTACAGGGACAGATAAAAGATTTAGAATACTACACTGCATCCGAAGTACTGTATACTATTGGTCTGAATATTTAAAAAAGCTTCGTTACAGTACAAATGCACCTCATTTGCTACGCATGACGTGCAATTTCCGACTTGTTTAAATCGATGTCTTTTTCTATATTACTTTTTATACATATATTTTTAAATCAGAAAGACCATTTATAGATTACAAACACATTTCTAGATTACAAAATTTTTTGTTACAGAAAAGAATTCAATCTCTTTGCATGCAAAACATATTATTTTAAAATGCAATACGCTTTTATGTTCTCTATCATCGACCTATTTCATCGATAATGATACGGAGCAATTCAGTCATAAAAGTTGTTTTTTTCTCTTGTATATTATGTAAGAATAATAATTTAAACATAAAGCTGTCGATTTTAAAAAAAGGGAAAAATAGAGGATGCATTTCAAACAAGTTTAATGCAAAATGTATATGAGTTATGATGCAGAGCAAAAAATAATGAATTATAAAAATTATTCTATTATCTCCAGCTGAATTGCTGAAGATTCTCTAACATAAATCGGCTAATTTTTCAATAATCTGAGACACAGCTATTTATTGAAAATTTATGAAAATATGTAAGGATTTTTATCCATTTGAGAATTGAAACATAATAAAATTATGATAATTGCCATTGAGCTTTTAAAAATTAAGTTTTGTTTTATTGACCATTATCATAAATTATCTTTAATGAAACAGTATTCCTTTTTATATGTCCTGATAATACCAATAGTTTCAAAGTTTCTCTTAAACATAGATTGTCTAATTTTTTTAATAATCTCAGATACATACTATTTATTCAAAATTGATGAAAATATCTATGTTTTCTTTTATACGACGCACATAATAATAAATTTATAGTAATGCCATTGAGCTCTTAAAAATCAAATTTAATTTTAACGACCATCATTATCATAAAAGAATTTTTAATGAATTAAACCATGTCTTTTTAATTAGACCTAATAGTTCTAATAGCCCCGAAATTTCTCATTAACATAAACTTCTAATTTTGGGATAATTTTTCAGTAATCTGAAATATATACTAATTATTCAAAATTTCTGAAAATATGTATGTTCTCTTGTTTGTTTTTCTTTCATACGATGAAATAAATCATATAATAAAACTATGGTATTGCCATTGATCTTTTAAAAATTATAATTTATTGACCATTATCATAAAATAACCTATATACATTTATAATGAATCTGTTAACGAATTAAAATTATGTACCATTTAACTTTTCTCGAAGTTTCTCTTTAACGTTAATCGGCTAATTTTTCAATAGTCTAATTTCAATGGTGGTAACGACGTAATCAATCCATTTCTCCACTTTTTGAAGATTAAATCAAGGAGCTAATACAGTAATATCATATTTAATAAATTTTAAAACAACATTACTTGACTCACGTAATCGTTTTTTTTTTAAAGGACAAAATACCCTGAAATTGATCAAAAAATAGATTTTCTTTTTTTTTTAATATTAACTGAAAGCGCCTTTTATCGTGAACACTTTGACAACTCGATTTTACCTATACGACGATTATATTGAGAGATATTGAAAATTTTGTTAAAAGATAAACGCAGTTACCCATACTTATAAAAAATTAAATTGATTTTTTTTCCTTGTTCATACTTTTATAATTTGCTTGTTCGATAAATACTAAGGCATTTTTGCTCATTTAGATAGAGGTTTGAAAAAATTTTTACTTGTTCGCCGTGGTGTATTTAATAATTTTGTGAATTGATTTAACATTCAAGTTTATAGTTATTTGATTTTAAATATTTAAATTGAGAGTTGGTTGAAGTTTATAATTTTTTTAATAAACACGAGAGAAAAAAATCATAATAAATGTATAATCCCATACATGTAAAAATTCATGCAGTTTTATGTAGTACATTTTAATAAATGTAGAAAAAAAATTGAAGCAAAAATATTCAAATTAAAAAAGTAGTAGAAATTTTAAAAAAACTTAATGTTTTTTTAACTTTAAATTTTAGCAAAATAGACTGTTCTGTAATTTTCGTAAAACGGGCATTTTTATGAGACCTTTTTCTATTAATCTCAAACGAACCATCTTGATCCCTACTCTCCCCCATTTTTGACAGTCGCATCCAAGTAGGCAGTTTGATTGTGCCATACAGGATTTAAATATATTTTGTAGCATATTTACCTATTTTAAGTATACTTGTTTAATTGAAAGTAAACAGTTACTTAACTAGCACCCAATTTTTTTTCAATGTTCTGTTATTTAACTTCATATCTTTAATTTTTTTTTAATTCTTAAAAGATAATAACCCAAATCAAGAAAAAGTAATTATTAAAGTAATTTACTTTTACAGCTTGATTTAAATATTAAAAATCATTTTATGTTATTAATTGTTGTTAATAATCTGTATTTTCTCAAATGAAAATATTTTATACAAAATACTGAGTATTTTTCATGTATTTTATTTTTTATAAATTCACATGTTTTAAATTTTTTCTTCATAGTCTGAAATAGATTCATCAATACATAAATTTTCCATTTTACAAGGATACAAACATGAGCTAGACTTCCGATGTTTTATGGTGACTGATGAGATTTTGTTAAAAATCTAAATTACTTGTATCCAATAATTTAAAACACATAAATTACAAAAATAAAAAAATATATATAATCAGATTTATTAAAACACTTTTTTTGAGAAAAAAAATGAAGTGATTTAAGCCATGGTTACAACCAATTGGTTTAAACTGCATCAATTCTTTTAAATCCCCATTTTCTAATAACCTGTAAGTATAGTAAAACTTGCTGAGACAGAACAAAAAAACTGTGTTAGACATGCTTCCGAGTTGGAATGTATACTATTTCTTCAAATTGCATTGTATTCTTTTTTTTCGCCAAATCTATACAGTTTTACATTTAAGACAAGATTCCATTTTCACAGATAATTGTATCTGAATTTATAGTTAAGAAAAACTTTCCTTTCTCTTTAAAAAACTGCACAGTACTACAGGAAAAGAGAGATGTACCTTATTCATAGTTTTAAAATGCTTTAACTCCTTAATTATTAGAATTCTAAGTGAAATTTTATTCTAAATAAGTAAATGCCAAAGAAAATCTCTAATATCTTCGAAACATGCGCCACTAGTAAAAATAAAGGGAATTCTAACTTATTTAATCCCAAGTTTCTTCTCTCTACAAACATTCTCACGAGAAATTTGGAATTTTTCGAAGTAATTTATTTAGCAAACAAAACAGAATTATGAGCAAGGCCACTATTACAATCCAGTAGTCATCCTTGGCATGGACCCAAGAGTCAGAAGGTTAGAAGAGAAAATCGATCTAGTTCACCACAATTTATGTTATCACTAACACAATTTTTAAAAGTATTCTTTATGGGAGAAAAAACTTTTTGAAAGACATTGACCTCTGCCTTTCTTGGTCGCATAATTTTCAGATTAATAACAGTTGAGATAATAAGTAAGTCGGAAAGGGTAATTTACTTTTCAAAATAATTATAATTAAGTTATATAATAAGTTCAAAATACTCCATTTGATGAAGGGAAAATAAGGAAACTTTACAGTAAAGTTTCTATTCAAGTTTATTTTAAAACTGCTTAATAAGATCACTAACACATTATATTTTTCTTCATTTTGAGTACTGTAACTTTTGATTATAATGAAAAACGAAAAGGTTGTATTAAAAATTGACCGAAAATTTGGTCTCGTTTTCTGCCCAAAATCCGAATTTCGCAGAAAATTCATTTTCGGTGAAAATGCTGCCTTAGATTCGGCCCCTAAAGCACATATTTTTCAAAATTGTGTTAAATGCATATGTAGTGTCAGGAAGCAATATGTTATAATAATATAATAAGGGTGTACCTGTACGTGTATCTCTAATAAAGTGAGAGTGTAGTACACTGTAAACGAAAAAAATCTGTTAAGTTACTAGACTTTTTCTAGGAAAATGGGATTTTTAGAATTTTTTATGTAACGGTAACAGCAAAAAGTTATGTAACAGGAACGGTTCTATAATATTTTGCTGGTACTGTTACATAAAAAGTTCTAGGAGTACCAGTTTTCTAGAAAAAGTTTAGTAGCTTTATATATATATATATATATATATATATATTTTTTACAGTTTAGGATTTAGGGCGCAAGTAATATCCATAGATGCATTACGGGCTTAAGGAGTCACTTGAGCTCTTATTACCAATCATATAAATTTTTAATGTAAAAACTGGATGAGAAATATACTTAAAATTTTCAAACTTTACTCCCAAAGGTGCTTACACAATAAGCAATTACAGGATGAAGAATTCTTCGTTTTGGCCCTCCTGAACATTTAATTATTTGTGCCTTACGTCCTTATCGCAAAACACAGGTAAATAAACCAGAACAATTACAATATTTTTCTTGCACTGTATGTGACTGGATAGCATAAATAAATAAATAAATCGGTAATTAAAAATAAACTTTCAAAGAAGCTACTAGAAATTTAATGTTCATTGCTTGTAGAAATAGAATTTTTACTGTACAATATACTTAATACTTAGATATTTATTAAATACAAATCTAAAATTTAAAAAAAAAAATGAATCTAATGAATGCAAAATTAAAACTAAATGAATCTAAAATTAAAACACTTTAATACTTTAACTTTCATGATTCCCCAAAATTTCAAACGAAGCGGAAAGAACCAAAACAAAAATGTTAAATCATTGAATCGTTAGTGAAAAGAAACATTAAAATTGGATGCAAAAACATGCAGAATAAAATAACGAGTTCAAAAACTAAACTAAAAATAATAGTAAAAAAGAGATGATCTGAATGAAATTACAACGAGCCATTAAAGCTTACGACAAGATTTCGCTTGTTATTTGAATTTCATAGCGATTTGCGCATAATGTATCGCAATCTTTGAGCCAATTTGTTCGAAAAATAATATGCAATTTGTTGATATTCAAATGCAAAGAGAAGTACCGTGAATGCTGGATTGTTTGCTTTAAAATTTTTATGATTCGTCAATTAAGAAAATAAGAGGAGGTTAAGAGTTTATGATCCAGCTAACACAGATATTTTATGTAGGTAAAAGTAAATTCTACATTCAGCATGTTCATTGAAAAAAAAAAAAAAAAAAAGATTTGTTTCAAGTATCGTTTTACAGGGATGAAAGTGCACTAAAGCCATTTTGTAGCAGCTTTGGAGCAGAAAAAATCGAATTTTGGAGCAGTAAAATCTATTTTTGTAGCAGCAAAAATCAGATTTTGTAGCACAAAAATCAGATTTTGTAGCAGCAAAAATCAGATTTTGTAGCAGTAAATATCGGATTTTGTAGCAGCAAAAATATAATTTTGTAGCAATAAAAGCTGTTTTAGGAGCAGATTGAAATATTCTAATGCTAATAAACTCTTAACAATTACAATAATTGCTATCTTGGAAAATACTTTTACATTTAAAAGAATAAATACTCAGATTAAATTTCGCCACATGTCTCATACCTTTTAATGAAATTGGCGGTTTTTCGCAATCCTTTGATGAAATTCGAGTGTTTTTCGTGATTTTTCGATCAAATGTGCATGCTTTTCGCGATCTATAGAAAATTTTTTCGCGATCTATAGACAAATTTTTCTTGATCTATTAATGAAATTCGAGTGTTTGTCTCGATCTACTGGTTAAATTAAGAGTGACGAAATTAGCGATCCTTTGACAAAATTCACGTTTTATTTTTTCGAGATCCTTTGACAAAATTCGTTTGTTTTCCGCGATTTTTTTGACGAAATTCTAGCATTTTTTGCCGAAATTTACGGTTTTTTCTTTCAGTGTTGGATTTAGGTGGTGGCCGGGGGGGGACATCCACCGGGGCAATGAAATGCCCCCCCCCGGAAATTTTGGGCTTTCTTTGGTCAAAAAGTGCACTCCCCCCCCCCCCCCAAAAAAAAAAAAAAAACTGTATCATGTCTCCCGTGGAGCTACAGAAGTCCTTCCCGGAGAAAAGTGAATTCAACAAACACTGTTTTCCTTTGACTGCGTTTTGTTCATTTTTAGACAAAATAGCAATTTTTTTGAGATTTTTTTTTTTGTTTGTTTGACAAACATGTTGCGGATTTTCGTATGCGCTTTCATTCTGCTTTCGGTTTTGCCGTCTATCGGCAGGATTCGCCGAGGAGCGAAATAATTCACCACCGACACGGTAAAAACACAGAACAGGAATATACTTAATTTACAGAAAATATGTACAGGACAAAAGACAGGGGCGATTCTGGTTGAATTTTTTTTTCGGAAATTCACATCGCATTTTGGAAATCGGTGGCTGGAGAAGGAGGGGGGGGGTATCTGCGATCTTCAGACGAAATCGGCGTTTTCCTGCGATCTTCAGAGGGAAATCAGCGATTTATCTGCGATAATTTAGCAAAATCGGCAATTTATTGCGATCTTTTGTCGAAATTAGCAATTTTCTGCGACGTTTTGACGAAATTGGCGTTTTTCCGTGTTTTTTTTTTTTAATGAAATCGTGTTTTTTTCGACGATCTTTAGACAAAATTTGCATTTTTAGCCGATCTTTTCTCGAAAACGGCGTTTTATCCCCGCGATCTTTTGACGAAATCGGCGTTTTTTCCGTGATCTTTTGATGAAATCGGCGTTTTTTTTTTCAATGATTTTTTGGCAAAATATTTTTAAGCGATCTTCTATCGAAAATGACGCTTTTTTTCCGCGATCTTTTAACAAAATCGGCGTTATATCCGCAATCTTCAGACGAAATCAACGTTTTCCCGCAGTCAAAAAAAATCAGCGTTTTACCTGCGATATTTGGTGAAATTGCCGCTTTTCGCGATCCGCAGAGGAAATTCGGGCGTTTTCAGTGATCTTTTGACAAAGTTCGTTGAGAAAAACATTGACGAAATCGTCGTTTTTCCACGAAATATTGACCAAATGTGTGCTTTTTCGGCGATCCTTTTACGAAATTTGCATTTCTCCGCGATTGTTTTTTCCGCGCGCAAAACCGTACAGTTGACAACTATGTGGAACTGATAACCGAATTTCAAATTTTCGGTAGAGGATGCCTTAAATATTCGGAAATTTCGGACGAGAGTCACCCCTGAAATAAGAGGCGAACTCCCATTAATTGGGAATAAACATATTACGGCAGCTCTCATTCATCTCCCCCAACACGCGCGCTGTACGTCACATGACGTCCCGCTCCGAACTCTGCGATCGGCTGCGATGAAAATGAATGTAGGATACTCGAGGGATAAACAACTTACCGTCGTTTGTGGAGCCACGATAAAACTCCACAAAACATCGCGTGTTTTTCGTGACCGAATGCGCATGTTTTTCGCAATTTTTTCCGCAAAATTTGCGCGTTTTTCGAGATTTTTTGCAATGTTTCTTTGTGTTTTGACGAAATTAATAGCCTAAAAAAAGTTATTTGTTGTTGTTTCCTGGATCGATGAAATCGCGCTAAATTTTGTTTTGACATTAAGTGCCTTTTGGCGCAGGTTTGGCGCAAAATGAAAAAAAATAGCTATTTTGTAGCAGTTTGGTGCAGAAAAGCGGTTTCGGCGCAGTCTGGCGCAATTGGCGCAGGTCTTACATCCCTGCATTTATTCTACTTAGCTAATTACCATCAGCTAAGTTTAACATATTTATTCAGAATTACATTCAGAAAAGCAAATAATTTAAAGCTCTTTTACAAAAATCTCTGAAGAGTTTCATTTTAGTTTCAATACAAGACATCATATACAGTTTGGCTCGCTTTTTAGCGTTAAATATATGTATCATTAAATTATACTGTTTACTAGAAAATCCATCAGCATTGTCGGAATCCCGCCCCTCCCAAGTCGGCCGAATGATTAATACCGGATCTAGATTACTGGAAAAAAGTAAAGTATGAAAATGACAATTAGAAGAGAGTCTTTTAAATAATAATATAATAAGGAAGCGAATATTGAAAAATCTGAGCCCCAGGTGCATTATGCTTCGTTCATTCAGATCCAAATTTGCAGACCTCAACGTGCAATAGATTTCCCTGGCCTTCACCAGCAGGCACGCACGAGACAAATATCTTTCTTTTATTAATATAGAATATAGTTTTGGTACATCCCTGTTTCTGTGGTTTATCTTTAGGAAAATATTTCATTAAAATTACATTAAAAAATAAATAGCAAGTGTAATTAGTATTGGGAAGTAATGTACATTAATGTAAAAATTTATTTAAATTGCGTAATTTAGAGTGCATAGATTAACACTTTTTCTACCGAATAATTTATCAAGAAATGGATCCACCTCAATAATTATCTTCTTTAATATCTGAAAGTATACTGGAATTTTTAGATAATACTAATGTGGAATTTAGATATTTTTTTCCATTAAAACTGATTAAATATATCGGCAGTTATAATTTTTGTGTGAAATACACTCATTGCCATAAGAATTTGTGCACCAAGAAAGAAACGTCCAAATGAAACTAAATTTTACACGCGTAAATAATACTGTGATATAAGTAAGTGATTAGAAAACCAAACAAAAAGGATCATTTATTACAGAAAAAAGTACAAATGAACGGAAATTTGAGTACTCTGTTGGATCCCTCTAGCGCGAATGCACTATGCGATACGAGCAGGCATTGAAGCATACAAGTTCCGTATGATGTCCTGAGACATCTCGTTCCACCTGTCAACGCGTCTCGAGTTCAACCAAACTCGTTGGGTGTCCAACTTGCCATCCCAAATGATCCTAGATATGCTCGATTGGTGACAAATCTGGGGATCGAGCAGGCCAGGGAAGGGTGGTAATGAGGCGGAGGCAAGCTTGTGACATCCTTGCTGTGTGTGCCCGATCATTGCCTTGTTGAAAAATAGCACCAGGGAGCCCTGCCACGAGTGGTAACACATGTGGCTGAAAGATGTCCTGGTCGTATCGCTGGGCTGTCATTGTGCTACGGATCAATATTAGGGGTGACTGTGTATCTTAAGCAATGGCACCCTATACCAACACACCAGCTGTGGGAGCGGTGTGTCGCTGTAAAGTGAAGGCAAGATTGAGGCGTTCACCACTTGGCCTCCACACACGAACACGATCGCATGGCTGCTCAAATTGAATCTAGATTCGTCGCTGAAGACGACCTGGTTCCATTCTGTTGCAATCCAATCTCGTCGGGCGCGACACCACTCCAAACGAAGGCGCCGGTGAGTGGGTTTATTGGCAGCACTCGTAATGGGCGCCGTGATGCCAGATGTCCTTCGGCTAAGCGCTTTGTGATGGTTCAGGAGGACACAGGGATCCGTAGTGAAGGTGCTGCCTGTGTCTGGATAGCGGCCAATGAGGCAGTTGGCTCTACGCGTGCATTTTGTATGATATGACAGTCTTCTTGACTACTAGTCTGCCGAGGGCGTCCCGAGCCGGGTCGCCGTGTAAATGACGTCTCTTTAGTTTACAAGTCCCAACACCTCCTCACAGTAAAATCAGAACGACCTACGTGACGAGCTACTCGCCGAGCTGACCACACAGCTTCCATCATCCCGATGATTCTTCGCCTCTCCAGCTCTGACAGCTCTGATATTGTCTTCGATGGCTGCGTAACGGCATGTCTACCTCAGCGTTTCCTTTACGAAAGAAAAGGTACACTCAGACACGTTCTGCTTACCAGTTTTATACTCCAAGGAGGACGAAGTTCAACGCCATCTAGTGGCATTACGCAATGTGCAATCACGCTGAATTTCTAATCATTTACATATCTGCCTGATATGTTCTTTCATGCCAAGTTTCGTTACGATCCCACAATTATTTCTTGGTGCTCAAATTTTTGTGGCAATGAGTGTATTTACAAAAATATCAGATTAATTAACCAAAATTGCTCTTTTGAAAATATCACAATTCTTAAAAAATCAATGCGTTTAAATGCATAATGATACTCTCTATGTATGGAAACGCTTTGGAAGTTTAATATGTTTCATACAATTTTATTTAAAGAAAGAAAAGAAATACCTATAAAAATGAATAATAAAACTACCACTTTTTGAAAATATTTAGCTTCGACTGTTTCTTTATTCTATCTAAATTTGATCTAAGAGAGTGTTTTGTGTGGAAAGAATAAAAAACTTTTATTAATTGACAGAATAAAGAAGTTTTACATAAAGTTTTCTCAATGGTACTCTAAAGTACCGTCAGTGCATAAAGGGTTAAATAATGTTGACGCATTTGAGAAATTTGAATTTACTTATCTAGAATCAGTCAATGTGCCTTTCTGAATTTTAGTAACAATAATAATTTTAATTAATATAATAAATATATACATTACGATTAATTTTTAACTTTTAAATTAACCATCCTAAAATTTCACAAGTATTGATATTTATTAATGGGTTTTTTTCGCAGTATATATACGCAGTCTTAAGAGGACAAATTTGTCTTCTTAAACGATATTTATTTTAAATTACTTAAAGAATGCATATATTTTTTAATGTATTCAATATACAGTCATTCTTAATATTTTATTAAATAGCATTCAGATAAAACTGTTTTTTCAATAGTAATTTTATGAAATTTATTTTTTATTAATCCGAACAGGAATAGCATTATTTAAATTTTAACTTTAATTTCCTCCCAATGAGAACGGAAATTTAAAATGATTTTTGTTAAAATAATGCTAATAAAAATGAATTCACAGCCTATTTAATACTTTTCTTATATACCTTATAAACTATTAACTCACAATATTTATTACAATAAGCAACGAATTAAACGTTATTTTCAGGCACAATTTTTGCTTTCAAAAGCTTAAATATTTACTCTTAGAAATTGGCATATTGAAATATGTCGAAAACGCAAGATAATTTTATCGATATTCAATGATTAATAGCGAAATGTAAGTAGCAGGTTATTCTGCATAACTGAAATGGAATGACTAACTATCGAATTTCGAGGGAAAACTCTGCTATGGAAACGGCAAATAAACTATGTAAAATTAATTTAACGTAAAATATTGGATAAGTAATGATCTATGCACGTTTAAATTCTGTTAAATAATGCAAAATTAATTATCTAGAATTTATGATTTAATTTCATTGGAATACTTTGTTAAACTGTTGAAAATGAAATATTACTATTGCATATCTAAAAAAATAAAACAACTGAAATTTATTTGAAAGTCACGGGATCCTAAATTAAATCCAAAAATATAACCAACCATTCATTATATAGCGAATGTTGTGTGTAAAGTTTTACGAACATTGATGTGTATGTTTTTTTTTAAAATTAAATTTATTCATTTTAGACTTTTTTCAAACTATAATTTAAGGAAATAATATATTTTAAAGAGTGAGAAAATGTAAATAATAAAATTATTTTCTCTCTTAGTAATTCAATAGATTCAAAGAGCAAAAAAGCCTAGAAAAGTTAGAAAGCGGAGAATTGAAAAATTCTTTAATAGTTGGGAAAATACGAATAAAATATGTAAGGTTCTTTTTTGGGGGAAATTAAACTAAGTCGGAACTTTTTTATAATTGAGTTTTATAGGCAGACAATATTGGGTACAATCCTCTTAGAAAAATATGAGATTTTTAACCTCTTCAGACCTGGGGTACACAAATGTGTACCTCCATTCTTTTCCTCATAAAAATTAAACTGTTCGAATTTTTTGCATTTTTACTTTACTTCTATAAAGCTGAATGTTTTTCTGCTTTAAAACAAAACCAATAAATGTCAGCACTGATGAATATCACCTCATAAAATCTTTTTTTTTTTTCATCAGAGTTTCGAAAATATCTTCAAGATCTTGTGGCCAAGAAAGTAAGAAATATTCATGATTATTTAACTTAAATGCTTTACAATGAAAAATTTTGAGGATTTGCTGATCGTTTACTTGTTTAAAGACTTTAATTTTGTAATTGCGTAAATTTATATTACTGATAGTTAAACTAATATTTTAAGAGGACTAGTGCTTTATATATATATATATATATATATATTGTAAACCTAAATTACCAGTCCCCTAAAGCACCGATTTAATAAAAAGGACTCTTTCTGGCATCTATGGTGTAATTTCGATTATGCAAAAGCAATAAATATATATTTGTACAGTTATTTTATGCTCAGGTCTGAAGAGGTTAAGATCCATTTCCTCGGAAACCACATGACCAATTTTGAAGAATTTTTGATGAATTTGATCCACATTCACTGGATTGTGCTCAACACTTGTGAAAGAGGCGACTAAAACTTTTTATTTTAGAGCAATGACAAATTTTCAGAAATTTTCTTTTTTTCAGGTTTTTTTTCTGAAACTATTTTTTTTAAAAAACTGTCTGACACATATGATCTTATATTTATACTCTATCACTATTTTTTTTAAATCGAAATCACTCGAGTACTTTAGGAGTTAATGAGTGTTTTAGCTGAAAAGTACAATGAGCATTTGTAACATGCGTGACATTGTTGCACGATTTTATCAAAAACATGAATTAAAGTCTATATAAACACTTGGATAAAATTCGGTTAAATATAATAAAAGTGAGTATAAAATGTTAGAGTATAATTATTCTGTGATTGGGCGTTGCTTCTCAGTCTTGTTCCTTAATCGCTTCTTAAGCTAAAGAATTCATAGCATACATAACTCTCGATGCTACGTAACTAAGGTAGTATACGACTCGTAGAACATATAATTTAAATGCAATGTAAATTAGGTAAAAGAAAATATGGATTCTCTTTAGGTTATTCATGCGCGTAACTCTCGCACCCTCACCCCGCTTGCGCAGACCCATTCACAATTATTTAAAAAATTGCTTTTGGACTCTTTTTGAAAGAAATATCACACAATTATACACTCTAAGATAAAAACTTAGCTAAAACGGAAATTAAAACTGTTTTATAGGCTTCCGTTTTAGAAGGTTTTACTACATAAGATATTGCTTGTACCCAGCATGTTCAGGTTAAAAATTCTGGGCACCCACCCGTTCAAAAGGCAGGTTACGCTTATGTTATTTTAGAGTTTGGTTAAAGGAGTTTGCTTGAGGAGCCCAAGACACAAAAATCTTCAAATTTTCTAAAAAAAATTATTGTTTTAAAATTTTCTGTTTTTTTTTTAATGCTTAAAATGACGTTTAAATCATATTTCTATCTTAATTATAAGAGAAAACATTGTTTCTTTCGTTTTTTTTTTTTTTTTTTTTTTTTTTTGTTCCCAAAATCTAGTTTTCAAGCAATGAATGTCATAAATGACTTCTTGCGAAAATGCGGTTTTTTTTCATGATGAGTTTTTTTCACTATTTCTTTTATTTGAATTCTTATAACTCAAGAGCCGTTAAATATAAATGCTTCAAATTTGAAACACTTCTTTTTTTATTCTTTTATTTTAATTTTGATTTAGCAAATTAAAAAAAAATATTACTTTTGAAAATGTGATTTTTTAATAAAAATTACACCATTTTTTTAAATTTTTACTTTAAATATTTTTATTTTTTTAAAAAATTAATATTTAAAAAAATGCTGAATCATAATTAAAATTTAGATATTTCTGTTCATTTAAAAGTAAAAACATAGAAATTCTACAAATAATATTTTGAGTTAACGATTTTAAATTATCACACTTTTTAAAATAAATATTAAATTTTCATTAAAAAAATGTGAAAAGTTTTATCATGTAATTTTGTTTACAAATGATAGGATTATTCATAAAAAAAAAAAAAAAAAATCAAAATATTTACTCAATAAATATGTATTACTTTAAAATGTGTTCCGGACTCCCTTGAAGGAATCCTTCTTAAAATTGAAAATTCCTTTTATATAACAACTACATATAAAAAGCTAACGGTGGAAAAATTAGATTCGATATATTATAAAAATTTTCACCCTAAATATATTAAAAACAATTTTACATCTTTACTTTCACACTTCCTAGATTGAGATGAAATGGCATTAACTAATACATTTCAACGGTGAACGGGTTTTAATTAAACTTTTACAATAGAATGTACTCTTAAAGTAAGTTCAACAAGTTTATTGTAGTACTGGGAAATAAATGATAAATGGTTGAAAAACATATTATTAAAACTAAGTTAAAAAAATCCTTTCATTAAAAATTAATTTTTTTAAATTAAAAATAAATAATTTTTTATATTTTCACTATAACTATAATGATTATTTTTAGTTATTTTATTAAATCATAAAATTTATTTACTGATAGACTATCAATTTTTCATTACAAATACATTTAAAATAGCTTTTGAAAAACTCTGCATTATTTTCGTTGTTTAACATATGATTTTCAAACTTGATTTTTTTTTGTTCTCTTCCACTTACTATGTTTTTATTCTTTTTGTCATCCTCTTTATTGACATTTTCAGTTGAGATTGATTGCAGACTTCATTACTAATATTATCCTACCAATATCTACGAAATACGGTATTAGAGACGGCAAAAAACCACGTATAATATGCACTATGTATAAGCATTTTTTTCCCGGAAATGTTTTAAGTTTTTAAAACTAACGCTATTTTAAATTTTTATGAAAACTCTTAATATTGCCGAGATCAATCTTATTCCCTAGCCGGTGTTATACAAAATGAAAATAAAATTTCATTTTTAATCAAAGACAACATTCTGTCGCTGATACAGTAACGTCACCAGCTTGAGTCTTTTCAAGGACTAAGAGCTACTTAAGTTATTTAAAACCCTCTTGTATGGAATTAACAAAACTGCCTATTAAAAATTTTAAAATTGCAAATGACAGAACTTGCTAGGTTTTTGATGAAATTATCTCATTTAAGAGACATTCTCAAAATAATTATAACCACTGAATTACTCCAAAAACGCAAAAACAGTATAATTAAACGTGTATCTTCCATAACTAAAATAAAGCAATAAGTGGTATTTTATAAAGATAACTGTAGGGGTTTACTATAAATAGTATAACACAGATGCACTTATCTAAACAAATTTATGACCGTCCTGAGCAATTATTTCAGATGAAATGTAAGTCGAATACTCTATTTTCAGAAAATTACCCACATAAAAGCCAGTAATTTTGTCAACAGATGTTAATAGACTAGAGTTTCTCCCAGTTTCAGTTCTGTTTAATATCTTTAGACATTTGTACTTTTTAAAGATGAAAGAAGGTTTTTAAAAATACGTTTCATAATCATTTAAGGCTACAGTGGACTCTCAAAACTAATTTTTTTAATTTTCAATGAATTTTTTTAAAAAATTCTGGAAATAATCATAATGTATATATCTCTTATTTCACATTTTTTTAAAAATATATTCAATAGTTTTTGAGATACAGATTTTTCTTTTTTTAAATTAACAAAAAATGGCAATATTTCAAAATGCTCCATGCGAAATTTTTTATGCCCAATTTTTCTGATTTTTTGTTTAAAATGCTCTGTATGTACGTGTTAACAAATGTTACTAAGCATTTCTAGCATATTACTTGTAAAACATTTAAAAAATGATTTTAACTTAATTCTTTTGTATTTTCCGTTAAAAAATTATTAAAAATTTCATGTAACTGAAATTAAAAAAATTTACATGCGTCTAAAAAATTTATTTCTAGTAACATTTGTTAACACATACATAAAGAGCATTTTAAATAAAAAATCAGAAAAATTGGGCATAAAGAATTTTGCATGGAACATTTTGAAATCATGAAAACGAAGAAAATATTCATTCTGAGAAAAACAGGTTTTAGTAACTAAAGTGGTTATAATAGCTTAATATTTTTCTACTGACAAAGTTTCAGCTATTAAGGGATATAATATCATTTCTAGCTTATATGCAAGTGTTTTATGTTTTTATGGTAAATTTACATAATATATGTGACTTCGACAGTAATTAATGCAAAGGACGTGAAGTTTGCAAAGTCATGCAAAGGATCTGAATTTTAAAAAATCTTCTCAAAAGTAACATTTTGTATTTTCTAATAAAATTTTTTCAAATTTTACTAGAAATATTCATGGTATAAATATCTCTTACTGTGCAAATTTTTGTTAAATATATTAAATATTTTTAATATTTTAAATATATTAATGTTTTTTAATTTACGCTAAAAAGATTGGGGACAAAAAGCAATTCCTCTAAATACATTGTAGACAAATGCTTAAAGAAACAGTTAAAAGTTACAGTTAAAGTATTGTTTTGCGAAATCACAAAATTAATAATTTCAATGCAAAATAATAACATTTTGTATGGTAAAACTAAAAACTAGGCTAAATTTTAAGCATGTGAATCGGCAAAAAAGTAAACAAAAGGGCGTGGCACAATCAGCTGATTGGACAAAAATGCTTCTAACTCCAGTAAAAATAGTCGAAATTGAAAAATTCTTTTTGTGTTCGATAGCAGGGAGTTCATATAATGTTATTATGCTAAAAATGAAAATTCGACAATTTGATGATTTTTTTCGATTTTGAAAGTCCACTGTAGTCTTAAGCAAAATAAAAGTGTTTTCTTCTGACATTCAGACAATTTCGCATTTGATTTATTGCTTAAGTTTATAGTCCAATATTACTTAAGATATTCATTTTTGTAGTTAACCCTTTCCGGCGCTGAGTAAATCTGTTTGAAATAATTAACTTACATCAGAATTTATGAAAGAATTTATTAGAAAATAAGAACTTGTTTATTTTCAAGTACGTTATAAAAGGAAAATTTTCATTAACGATTCCAGGTGCCAATACAATAAAAAATGAGGTGTCGTTTTTTAAGGATACCATCCTCAAAAGGGTTAAACAAGAAAGAAAGATCATGCGCCATGAATAGGTTTAATGTTACGAATGTTTTATGAAACTTTCAAACATTATGAGAATATATGAAATCTTCATACACAATTATGCATTTTTATATCTACATTTCATACTGATCACCAATGTGTCGTATAGTCTTATATTCTGAAATACTCCAAATGAGTATGCGGCGTTGAATTTTTCATCGTTACTTTAAATCGTCATCAAATTCATCCAATATTATACCAGAAACGTCATGTCACTAAATTCGTTATTAAGGTCGGCACCTACAGCGATCAATTAATTATATTCGCTATTCACAAATACCTGTAAAATAACTTTTACTGCATCAATAATTCATACACAGGTAAGTTTCCATTCTTTTTATGAAGTTTAATATTAATAGTTCGTTCTATTTAATAGTTCGTTCAGATTAAAAAACATGTAATATCATTGACAATAATTGAAGTAATAATTTTCAGTAAAATATTCAAATTAATCTTTGTGGCTTTTTAGGGATTCGTTCATCTGACGAAACCCTATTCGTCACTGTCTGTCACAGAATCCGTACACAAAAACTATACAAGTCAGAGAGTTCAAATTTTGTGTATTTATCCCTGAATACCTCGTCACAGAACAAATCATAAAAGTTTGAAAAAGGCTATTATTTTAATTAAAATATTTATTTTAACTAGCAAAAGCCATGCTTTGTTTGGATTCGCGAAGCATTATTTTATAAAACAGATATTTGAAAGTAAAAATATTTTTTAATATTATTTTTGCAACTTTATTAAACAAAAACGTTATTTTATGTTTTGGCGCATTTTAATTTTTTTTATGATGTAAGACTGGCATAATAAAATATTTTCGAAGCAAACTTTTACAAAATGTTTTTAAATTTTCAACTAAAAGCTCCTTTAAAGATGTTTTTACAATTTCCAGTAACCACTGGTATTTTTTAAAGTTGTTTGAAACATGCATGTTTCCAATCTTTGTAATTAACATCAAATAATCTTTGACAGCTATTTTAGAATAATATATTTGAAGAAAGCTTGAAGAAAGTTACTTCGTCAAAATCTTATTTTCTGGAAAAACATTTGAAATCTGCTCTCGTTGATACTATGAATTTTTAACTGTAAATTTTTTTTTCTAATTTCTTCGTTTTTATACATGTTAGCGTATCAGAATTTTTGATATTGTAGAATTTTTCGTAAGAAAAATTTCTATTGAATGCTTAATTTTGAAGGATTTTCACTCTCGACAACGTTACGTACGTTTTTAAGCCAACTGGTGTCTATATATCCTCAATATCTACAACTGCTTCATCTAATGTTAAACCTTGGGATTTATGAATTATAACAGCAAAAGCTAAGTGCAGAAGAAATTCTTTCCTTGAGCAATTTATGCTTCCATTTTTCCAGAATTTAATTATTGGGGGAATTGGTACGCACCAATTCTTATAAGTTAAATTATTGTAGTATTCAAATTTATCCATGATTATTCGCGATATCTGGTCTGGTGGATTGCGATTTTCTTTATTACGTGCAACAAAGTCTAAAGTCCCGTTCACTAAACCTTTTTCGGTCCACAAATAAGAACGTAACATTACTTTAGATCCAAATGATAAAGTAAGAAATGGTTAGAGTCAATTTGTCGTTTCTGAATCGACCAACTTTGCTTTAGTACATTTATAAAGAGCTTGAATTGAGGCAACAAGTTCACGCTTCAATTCTTTTAATTTTTTATTTATATAACAAATTTAACAATTAATTTTCTTTTTGTTTACAATTCTTTTGTTGCCACTTTACAAAAAATTCCACAATACAATTTTTTTTAAAATTTTTATCTGTGCAAACGATTTTGCTGAATAATGAAAACATATTTTATTTATTAAATTAATCATGATTCTATCTATAATTACTTACTGCATGATTTATATTTTTTCTGAAAGTATACGCGTTTCATTTTTTATTTATTTGCTAAAATGCGCCCATATTGGAAATGCATGTAAAATAAATTAAATAAAATAATAAATTTTTTAACGTTTTACTGTAAATAAATTCTGTTATTCTGTAAATTATTATTCCGTTTTACTCTAAATAAATTCCGTTTTATTGTAAATAAAAAATCTGCAAATCTACAGATCATAATTTATTTTTGTGTTTAATTTGAAGTTAAAATATTGAATAGTTTTTTTGTAAAGTGTACGACAAAATGTAATTTGAGTGGCCTAGTAGAGGATTCGCTTCGCTCATCCTAATAACACCAGTTAATTGTTTGTTGTTGTTTTCTCTTCTAACTGTTGCCAAACTTTAAATAGATATAACAATTATTATGTATCTAATATAAATTAATGGATTAAATAAGTAACATGAAAAACGTGTATTTGTTTTTATTTCAGTAATTGTATTTTTTCCCACGGCAAACCACGCGATACGGAAAGAAAAAAAAGAGATATTTTTTTTGTAGGATTTGATAATCTCAGTACAATTTTTTTAATTATTGATTTTACAAATTTCGTACTTCCGCGTGCAGATGTTATTTCACTTGCTGGTTCATAAAAACCAAATTAAAAAGAAAAAAAAAAGCAACACCACAACTTTCCAGTTATGAAAAATTAAATTTTTAAACTTATAGAAAAGATAAATTTTGACACACACAATTAACGTGAATTTCTTAAAATTAGAAAAAGCAAATGATCGCTTTTACACTTTTACATAGTTTATAACACATAATACAAATTTTATAAATATAAGATAAAATGAATTTTTGTTGTGGGGAGCGTAATGTCGTCTTTTTTCTTTAGATAAGCGTGTTTATTGAAATTTGAATGAGTTTATTTTATTTTATTTATTTTATTTTATTTATTTTTTTTATATTCAGCACTAATGTAAATATTATTTCTTAACATTAAATATTTATAAAAGTGAAAAATTCAGGGGGAGGAGAGGGTCGTCCGAAGAGGTGCTATTTTCTAAATTTTGTTAAGTTTGGGAAAACTGAAGAATCAATCGCTTTAAACTACATGTAGTTTATAACATATGATAAGAATAAGGATAAAGTTTTTTGAAAGAGGTATTAAACGAAACCCTTTGTGCGATCTGGGATTACACTTGCCCACTTGTTTATTATTGATCAACTTTATTATTAGGAATTATTAATAATGTAAGCGCCACAAAACAGTAAATTTTAGGAAAACATACTATAAGGAGTAATCGCCTATAAATGGTTATGAATACCGTATTTACTTGTGTATAAGGCGCACCCCTACTTTACAAGTAAAAATGGCGATTTCTTAAAATCTCGTGTATAACGCGCACCATACATTTGATACGCTAAAGAAGAATGACCAAATGAATTTCAGTAAAAAAAAAAAAAAAAAAAAAAAAAAAAAAAGAAAAAAAGTCGAAACAAACATTACACCAGACCAGAAAACATGACGAAAATGCATTTTTAGACTTCGGGTTGTAAGAGAATGACGGGAAATAGGAATGAGTGACGGTAAAGAGAACTGCTAATTAGCGTTTAGATAATGTTGTATAAAAAAGCTCTGTTGTATAAAAAACTGCAAGGAGTGAAATAAATATGCAGTAATACTTCAATCAAGTAATATTTTCCGAGTTTTAATATCTTTTTTGAATAAATTCTTGTTCCATATGTATATCGTTCGACTGCATCCAACAGTAAAAAATTACTCCGTGTATAAGGCGCACCTAGGAGTTTTGCCCTAATTTTTTGAGAAAAAAGTGCGCCTTATATATGAGTAAATACGGTATTTTATGCATCTCTCTATATGGTGTGTGGGTTTTACATACCGTATAAGTATGAGGATGGCAGTAAGAGAGAATAAAGATGAATACACGTTTTGTGTTTCAAAAAGAAAGAAAGTGTTAAACTGTACAAAAATTTGTTTCATTTGAAGAGTAAAATTAGTCGATTTAAAAAAGATAAAAATTTAAAAATAACAATAAATCAACATCTTCTGGAATATGTAATTTATAATGACAAATCCAACGAAAATTTTATGTAATACTGTACATAAAATCTATTTAAGAAATTGATTTGATAACGATTTTGTCACAAAAAATGAATAGATAAATACAATAAATAAATGAAATCAATAAAATAAAAGAATGAAGTAGATATTCCTTGATGCAAAGATAAAATCATGTACACTATTTAACAATAATAATAAAATTAAAAAATAATAATAAAAAATTAAAAATAAAATCTTATCACGCAAGTATTTTTATCTCTCAAGCTATATAAGAATTTTAAAGACGGGGAATGCAAATTACAAACAAATATAAAATAAATTTTAAAAGTTTCGTCGGGACAGGTCAAAGTCACTCGTGGGAAAAGCTAACAACAATCCGAAAGCCCATGAATTACCAGCAATTGAAATGCGGGCCGCATAACTAGTGTTTTTAAAATATTAACCTTATTTAATCGCAGAAAATTAATTAAAATTCTGCCACTAAAGAAGATCTGAATTACATTAAAAAATTACCTGTATATCTGTGCATCGCGATTGAGTTGTTCGCATCGAGTGATAGCACCAACTATAAGTATTTTTAATCGTGTTTTCAATAGAAATTTTTAACTAATTGTGTTTCCAAAGTAATTTTTTCAGTCATTTATTAAAAAATTGTAAATTTTCTACTTAAAAATTTCATACATAAATTTCATATACTAAAATGATTTACGATAATACTCATTCTAGCTAAAATAAAACGATTTAAAAAGTGGCGAATAAGTGAAGCGAACCGGGAACGTTAACACGAAGTGACCTATTGTCAATTGAGTTGGATTTCATGAGGATTGGCGAACGTCAGCGAGAAGGGGACAGAGTTCCCTAATAAATTATATTTTTCTTAAATATCTATTTGCTGAAATGCTGAAAATAAATAAATAATGGACATCAAATCAATTTGATTGTTAAGACCTACAATATGAATACATACGTGTATATTATTTATGCACAATACTGGTAATAATGTAACGCGCGTTATTTAATATGAATTTAATTATTCGAAAAAGTTTTACAATTAAATTCTTTATAAAAAACAATTTCATTGAACTGACCAATAAAATATTTATTCGACATTTTTCAATATCATTGTACGTTATCAATAAAAAGATAAATATCAAATGGATAAAATAAATACTTATTGATGCAAAATTAAAATCCCAACAACAACAAGTTAATGCGCAAAAATTCTTATTTACCACTACGAGGCATAAGAAGCATTTTCAAGGTGATGAATGTGAACCACAAACAAAACCAAGTCTAGGGGTTTTTTTGATTTAAGCTCTAAGCATAGACCAAAAGTTTCCAGGGTTAAGTCAACATAGGCCGAGAAGTAGTTAAATATGGAAGCTAAAAATAGAAGTAAAGGAACTGCATACGTCTGAAATCGATTTTCTAGAAAAGAGATCGAGCTATAAGATGGATGCTCTTTAAAAAACAATGTATTGAAAGTTGGAAAAATACACAAAAAGGATCTTCTAGAGATGCGATGAATTACATGGCAGTTTGTTTATTAGGTGGTTAAATCGGAGAAATTTGGAATTTTAAACCACTACAAATGACGTTTGTAAACATTGCAGACACAATTTTTGTGATGGTAGTAAGTTTGGGTTGCTCGGTATAAACAAGTCATTTCCACAATCAAAACTATGGCCCAAACATGCCATGAGAGAAAAAAGAATCTTCGATCAGACTCTAATTACAATGCAACTTTAAAACAAATGAGTCTTGGTGGAAACTTTTCTTCCTGAGACACTAGTAACAATGCTGGTAACAAAGTGCTACATTTTCATGCAAACGAACCCGATATTTCTTTAAAAACTTTAATGAGCAAATTAGAAAACATAAAACTTAATAACATAAAAAAAAAAGATACTGCTTGACATTAAAAAAACAAAGAAACACAAAATAAACATACAATTTTTGCTTTATTTAAGGAAAAAGTAACTTTATAAAAAAGATATATTAAGGTTTGGTGCTATTCAAAAGACACCACAATAATTTACATTAAAACTTTTAATTGAAACAAGATAATATTCAACTGGGAACGTGTTCATTCATTATGTTTTAAAGCATCTTTGGTTACGATAAATGTAAAAATAAACAAAATAAAGTAAGTGAATAAAGTAAATATTTATTGAAATAAAAATAAAATTCATTCACGTGCTACATCAAGTTGAAAATTTTTTTTTCTTAGTGAGCAAATATTTTTATTCAACGCTGTGAGGCATTTTCAAGGCGGAGAATGTGAACCACAAACAAAGACATCCAAGAACTTCAAAAGTTTCCTCAGGACAAGTCAATATCGCCCGGGAAAGAGCTACAGAGATACCCAAGCCAAAGATAGAAGTAAGGACCTGTGAGTGTGTGAAATCAATTTGGGGGAAAGAAAACTAAGAGAAAAAGTAAATGCGCTACAAAAGTGTTGTGTTCAAAATATGAAAGATACACAAACAAGATTTCCGAGAGATGCAGAGAATTTCATTACGTTTTGTTTATTCGGTAAAAAAAATATAGCAGATTGTTTAGGAGGAAATTTATTTTTTAGAAAGTCTTTTAGAGCTGAAAGATTCTTATGATAAAAGTAATAGAATTGAGTATATTTATTTATTATCCAAGATTGTTTTCATTTCAAAGAAAACATAATTTTAATAAGAATTGCTAATATTTTACAGAAAATCTTTAGGAGATAGACAACCTCTGAACTAACAACATATATATATATATAAAAATGACCTTTATGAGAATTGTATCCATTCTTTAACTAATTCCTTTGTAAATATAAAGCTTAAAAACATTATGAAATATTTAATTTATCAGTTAATATTTTCAATAAAGTATAAACAGACAAGTTTTTAAAATTTATTTTCAAAAAGAATTTTAATGAAAAAAATATTCTTGAACGCATTGAAAGCCAGATTTTTCATACACAAAATGCTAAATCTAGCTAAGTTTTTTTTTCCTTAGTGAGCAAATATTTTTATTCAACGCTGTGAGGCATTTTCAAGGCGGAGAATGTGAACCACAAACAAAGACATCCAAGAACTTCAAAAGTTTCCTCAGGACAAGTCAATATCGCCCGGGAAAGAGCTACAGAGATACGCGAGCCAAAGATAGAAGTAAGGACCTGTGAGTGTGTGAAATCAATTTGGGGGAAAGAAAACTAAGAGATAAAGTAAATGCGCTACAAAAGTGTTGTGTTCAAAATATGAAAGATACACAAACAAGATTTCCGAGAGATGCAGAGAATTTCATTACGTTTTGTTTATTCGGTAAAAAAAATATAGCAGATTGTTTAGGAGGAAATTTATTTTTTAGAAAGTCTTTTAGAGCTGAAAGATTCTTATGATAAAAGTAACAGAATTGAGTATATTTATTTATTATCCAAGATTGTTTTCATTTCAAAGAAAACCTAATTTTAATAAGAATTGCTAATATTTTACAGAAAATCTTTAGGAGATAGACAACCTCTGAACTAACAACATACCGGGTGTCCAGTAAATGACTGACCCATTTTAAAATTAAATAACAAAAAAACGGTTTGAGATAAAAATGCGCGGTTTGCAGTATTGTTATTAGAATATCAACAAATTTTAAAGTACGCACTTCCTTAAAATAGTTCGAATTTCGGCCAAAAGATGGCGCTGACGGCATCAGGCTGCAGAAATAGAGTCTCTTTTATTCTTTTCAAGCTCATGATCTTTCCGGCTCATTTTCCAGAGTCGAAGTGTTGAATCGACTCTCCACTCAACTGCAAAAATAGGGTTTCTTGTTTGGAACGAGATTTAAAATAACATTTAAGATTGAAATATGTCTATTGTATTAACCTCCTCAGACAAATATCACGGGGAACTACAAAAACTAGTTTAAAACCACTGTAAAACATCACCAAAGGTGTATCAATCTATAAATAAATATTTATGACATGCAAGCATTTATTGAAAAACCTAAAAATAGTTTAACAATTCTAGAAACATTTGAATTAGTTTAAAGGATGTTCTTTAATGTTTCAAAATTCTCTTCGGAATATGTTATTTTAATCGCTTAACTGATTCTCTTTTTTATGTGCAGTAAATTGAAAATAAAATATAAACGCCAGTTTTCTTAAGTTAAAATAATCGTCAGATTTAATTTAAATGTTTCTTCTACTAAATAGAATGAGATTGCATTTAAAAATTTTAGTAGTGTCAGAAAGCTTTAAGTGATGGAAGAGGAAAACTATTATTGCTAGTACGTTGTAGGGGCCAAACAGTTAAATGTTTAAAACAATGGTATGCAAATAGCGTTCCCAAGTCCCCTGTCTATAAAAAAACGGGTCAATTACTTATAAATCGGCACACTGATTTTTTAAAATCTTACAATAAAGGAATCCATCTACAACAAATCATGTCTTAAACATAAAAAATTATTGATCCTGAAGTAGAAATAAACATGCTAAAATACCTGCTAAGACAAAAACCTGCCTAAAATAAAATATTATTATTTTTTCCGAAAACCGAATTCATCCCTCCTTTATATTCATATTTCGTCATTTAACGTATCTAAAAATTTTATTACGAAAGCCATGAGAGATTTTAAGATGTCTTTTGCACACACCTCCCTCCCCCACCCAAGATAGCAAACGTATTTATGCTGAAATGGAAGTATGTTTAAAAAGAAAAAAAAAGTACCTGTTTTTATATCCTTTTAGTTTCCTTTTCAAAACTTCATTACAAAAAGCATCATAGATCCTGAAATATATTTTCGTCCTCACCCCCCCCCCCCCTGTATTTAAATTATTCTGTATGAGGAAAAGAACAAGAAAAGTATGAGTTCTGAAAATATCTCCTGTATCTGATTTGAAATAAGAAATATTATTAAAAATATGATATTTGTTATGTTTTTTTAAAAATATGTATGAAAAATGCGAATGTTCAATTTATTTTTTAATATTTTCATTTATAAAATTGAACAAAAATAAGTAGACATTCAGTTATATCTAAAATATCTATGGCCCCACAAGTGGGCGATAGGTTCTGGCGTTTCAACTGGTAGACGGCAGGTGCTGGATTCGAACCCGATCGCGTCCGTCAGACTAATCGTTCTTAGTTTTCCGTGGGGTTTTTTTCGAACATTGGATTTCCTTCTGTAAATATGGGTTAGGTTCCCTTAGAAAGAGCCCCACGGAGGGTATCCCATCCTTTTCGGGCCTATATTCCACGTGTAGATAATCGGCCGACATAAAATAAACCAAAACAAACTAAAATATCTATAGAAAATTTCATGGCAAACATTTTTATGAAAACTTTTTACTGAAATAAAGTTTCGTTTCTTTTACTTCTAGTTTTATTAATATTACATGAGACAAAAGGTGTTGAAAACGTTTCAGAAGCCAATGCAGTCGCCACTGTCCCGATTCTTTCTTTCATTTACTATCTCCCAATTCTACATTTTTTTTCCTTTTGGATTCGATTAGTTGAAATACGAATCGGCTTTAAAAGCCTACATTGTAAAAAAATTTACGCTTTTGCTGAATGTCACTCCCTCGCTTTTATAGACTAACCCATGAGAATGCTCCATAATTGGGTGAAATAATCGTTTTCTATAAAAGCAATGTAGTGACGATGCTGCAAAAGCGTCAATTTTTTTACAGTGTAGGCTTTTAAAGCCGATTCGTATTTCAACTCATCGAACCCAAAAGGAAAAAAATGTAGAATTCGGAGATAGTAAATGAAGGAAAGGATCGGGACAGTGGATACTGCGTTGGCTTCTGAAATGTTTTCAACACCTTTTGTCTCATGTAATATTAATAAAACTAGAAGTAAAAGAAACGAAACTTTATTTCAGTAAAAAGTTTCCATAAAAATATTTTGACATGAAATTGTCTATAGATATTTTAGTTTGTTTTGGTTTATTTTATGTCGGCCGATTATCTACACATGGAATATAGGCCTAAAAGGGTGGAATACCCTCCGTGAGGGTCTTTCTAAGGGAACCTAACCCGTATTTACACAAGGAAATCCAATGTTAAAAAAAAACACGGAAAACTCCGAACGGTTAGGCCGACGGACGCGATTAGTTTCGAACCCAGCACCTGCCGTCTACCATTTGAAATGCCAGAACCTATCGCCAACTTGTGGGGCCATAGATATTTTAGATATAACTGAATGTCTACTTATTTTTGTTCAATTTTATAAATGAAAATATTACAAAATAAATTGAACATTCGCACTTTTCATACATATTTTTAAAAAAAGATAACAAAAAATATTTTTAATAATATTCCTTATTTCAAATCAGATACAGGAGATATTTTCAGAATGTCTTTTCTTGTTCTTTTCCTCATACAGAATAATTTAAATACGAGGGGGGGGGGAGTGAGGACGAAAATATATTTCAGGATCTATGATGCTTTTTTGTAGTGAAGTTTTGAAAATGAGTGACTATAAGGATATAAAAACAGGTATTTTTTTTTCTTTTTAAACATCCTTCCTTTTCAGCATAAATAAGTTTGCTATCCTGGGTGGGGGAGGGAGGTGTGTGCGAAAGACATCTTAAAATCTCTCATGGCTTTCGTAATAAAATTTTTAGATACGTTAAATGACAAAATATGAATATAAAGTAGGGATGAATTCGGTTTTCGGAAAAAATAATAATATTTTATTTTAGGCAGGTTTTTGTCTCAGCAGGTAATTTTGCATGTTTCTTTCTACTTCAGGATCATTAATTTTTTATGTTTAAGACATGATTTGTTGTAGATTGGTTCCTTTATTGTAAGATTTTAAAAAATCAATGTGCCGATTTATAAGTAATTGACCCGTTTTTTCATAAACAGGGGACTTGTGAACGCTATTTGCATACCATTGTTTTAAATATTTAAATGGCCTCTACAACGCACTAGCAATAATAGTTTTCTTCTTCCGTCACTTAAAGCTTTCTGGCACTACTAAAATATTTAAATGCAATTTCATACTATTTAGTAGAAGAAACATTTAAATTAAATCTGACGATTATTTTAGCTTAAGAAAACTGGCGTTTATCCCATATTTTCAATTTACTGTACATAAAAAAGAGAATCAGTTAAGCGATTAAAATAACATATTCCGAAGAGAATTTTGAAACATTAAAGAACATACTTTAAATTAATTCAAATGTTTCTAGAATTGTTAAAACTATTTTTAGGTTTTTCAATAAATGTTTGCATGTCATAAATATTTATTTATAGATTGATACACCTTTGGCGATGTTTTACAGTGATTTTAAACTAGTTTTTGTAGTTCCCCGTGATATTTATCTGAGGAGGTTAATACAATAGACATATTTCAATCTTAAATGTTATTTTAAATCTCGTTCCAACCAAGAAACCTTATTTCTGCAGTTGAGTGGAGAGTCGATTCAACACTTCGACTCAAATTCGACTCTGGAAAATGAGCCGGAAAGATCATGAGCTTGAAAAGAAGAAAAGAGACTCTATTTCTGCAGCCTGATGCCGTCAGCGCCATCTTTTGGCCGAAATTCGAACTATTTTAAGGAAGTGCGTACTTTAAAATTTGTTGATATTCTAATAACAATACTGCAAACCGCGTATTTTTATCTCAAACCGTTTTTTTGTTATTTAATTTTAAAATGGGTCAGTCATTTACTGGACACCCGGTATATATATATATATAAATGACCTTTATGAGAATTGTATCCATTCTTTAACTAATTCCTTTGTAAATATAAAGCTTAAAAACATTATGAAATATTTAATTTATCAGTTAATGTTTTCAATAAAGTATAAACAGACAAGTTTTTAAAATTTATTTTCAAAAAGAATTTTAATGAAAAAAATATTCTTGAACGTATTGAAAGCCAGATTTTTCATACACAAAATGCTAAATCTAGCTAAGTTTTTTTTCCTTAGTGAGCAAATATTTTTATTCAACGCTGTGAGGCATTTTCAAGGCGGAGAATGCGAACAACAAAAAAAGGCATCCAAAAATTTCTAAAGTGTCCTCAGGACAAGTCAATATCACCCGGGAAAGAGCTAGACATGCGAGCCAAAGATAGAAGTAAGGACCTGCTAGTGTGTGAAATAGATTTTGACGAAAGGAAAACTAAGAGTTAAAGTGAATGCGCTTCAAAAGTGTTGTGTTCAAAATATGAAAGATACACAAACAAGATTTCCGAGAGAATCGGAGAATTTCATTACGTTTTGTTTTTCTGTGAAAGAATGATTATAGAAGATTGTTTATGAGAAAATTTATTTTCTGGAAAGGTCTTTCATAAATGGCTAAGATATGCTTTAATTAATGTAATGTAATTGAGTATATTTTTTTAATCCACGATTGTTTTAAAACATCTTTGGTTGTGATAAATGCAAAAATAAACAAAATAAAGTAAGTGAATAAAATAAATATTTATTAAAATAACAATAAAATTCACTCACAGGCTACATCAAGTTGAAATTTTTTTTCGTTTTGTTCATGAGCAGATATTTTTATTATTCAACGCTGTAAGGCATTTTCAAGAAGGAATATGGATCACAAACAACGACACCCAAAAACTTCAAAAGTTTCCCCAGGACAAGTCAATATCGCCTGGGAAAGAGCTAGACATGCGAGTCAAACATAGAAGTAAGGACCTGTGAGTGTTTGAAATCGATTTTGAGGGAAAGGAAACTAAGAGATAAAGTGAATGCACTCCAAAAGTGTTGTGTTCAAAATATGAAAGATACACAAACAAGACTGTCGAGAGATGCAGGAAATTTCATTACGTTTTGTTTATTCGGTTAAAGAATAATGCTAGAAGGTTATTTAAGAAAAAATCTATTTTCTAAAAGGCCTTTCATAAAGGGCTAAAAGATGCTTATGATTAAAGTAATATAATTGAGTATATTTATTTTTATCCATGATTGTTTTCATTTAAAAAAAAACATATTTTTGTAATACGATATTTTATTATTACCATAATAATATTGGAATGAAGTAGAACTTTATTTTTTTTATGACTTTTTAAAAGTAAAAATTCATTAAGTATCGTTTAAAGAATTTGATTTATAATAACTCTTAAAAATTAATATTTTTTAAGTATGCATAAAAAAAGCTTACATAGATAATTTAAAAAATACTTTTTATAAATTTAAATCCAAAAAACTGCAATTTTATTTTAATAATAATTGCTAATATTTTATAGAAAATCTTAAGAAATCTTATTTTTAAAAAAAAAATTTTATGAAAGAA
Organism: Maratus speculifer; assembly: GCA_964019185.1. Classification (NCBI taxonomy): domain Eukaryota; kingdom Metazoa; phylum Arthropoda; class Arachnida; order Araneae; family Salticidae; genus Maratus; species Maratus speculifer. Next base: position 292,225,166 of record OZ025294.1, on the reverse strand, counting down.
ATATTCTTTAATGCATTGGGCGTATAATTTTTCTGTATAAAATACTAAATCTACCCAAGTTTTTTTTAAAAATGAGTATAGGTATGATGCCTTATCAAAACGACCCACAATAAAACAAACTGTGTAGATTACGAGAAAAAAATTCCTTTTAAAAAAATTTCGAAGTATCGAGATTTTTTTAAATACAAAAATAGTCATGAATTCTCAGCTTCTTACTCGGGAAACATAATAGGTTATTTTGCGTATCTATGCATTTAATACTTTCAGCAAAATTTTGTGAAATTCTAGGCAATCAGTTTTCAGAAATCATGAACGCAATGACCAAAATCGACATTTTAAGAATATTGACTGTAAAGATTTACAGTCAATATCAGTACAGCTCTCCCACTTGATCACATAGAAAAAGCTCAAAATCTTTTTAGACATAACTTCTCTTCTAATGCAAATTTTTGAATGGTGTTTGATTTTAAATGTTTCTAAAAAATCATGTTTAATTATAATTTTTTTTTTAGAAATCTATTTTTGGAAAATTTTAAAAGGTATCTCACCACATAAAACGAATTTTCTACTTCTTAAAATTTTATTACGAAACAATTACTTATTAGATTATTATATTAAACAGAGTTTAAGTAAATTATTTTAAATCGCTAAATGAAATGTCAAATTTATTTATTCTAGCAAATTTTATAAGTTATTGTAAAATATTTCCTAATAAAGCTTTGGAAATAATTTCTCATGAATTTTCAAAAAGGTAAATTAATGCATTGTAAATTCTAAGATAAATATTATTTTAAGGTAATTAAGTTAGACTTAAATGTGTTAGCCTCAATTTTTTCTTTCAAAATACATAACTTAACACTGAATACATTTGAGTTCGGAAAATGATTTTGAAAATCATTTCCTAAAACTTTTCTTCAAACATTACAAGAAAAAAAAAATCATGCACCAAGCATAGATTATGAAGCAATTAACAACACATTCAGAATAATGTAACAAAATTGTACCGTTAAAAAAATTGAAATATTACGTCTCATTTCAACATATGGAAATGTATAGCGCATTTCAAAATCGAATTTCAGCTGTTTCCATCTACAATCGGAAATTTTTCCGAATTTTTTTAACAGCTCTGTACATAATGTAAAAATTTGTGTCTTAACAAAATACATTCCAAAATTTAGTTCATTTAAGCAATACATATATTTGAATTAAAAAATTACCTTCTGCAATTTCCTCTAATAAGGAGAATGGTATGCGAATATTTTTGCGAAGCTCTGTATATGAGGTATAGAATTTATATATAAGGAGTAATATGCAGAAAAACTAATTAAATTTAAAAGCGCATACGGAATTTTAAAACGTACTTTCCAGCAATTATTACTTAGAGACAGTACTGTAACCGATTTCTTTTGTGTGCCCCTGTAAATTAATTAAAAGTGCTATGGATGCTCTGTTTTAACGTGATCGTAGTGAAATTCTGAGATTTATATCAGCTTCAATATATATGAAATAGCATAAAGTCATTAAAATGCTCTCCAAATGTTTTTTCTCCATATACCATAATATAATCGAATTCTTTTGAGTGTCTCTGTAAATAGACCATTACATATTTCATGCGTGCTATATCAAACATGCTTTGGTGACCCTAAATATGTCTTATGAATTTCATAAAAATCCCAGTATATTTACGGGAGTTAGAGTGCGAACAGACAAACAGGCAAACCGAATGCATAAGTACTTTTCAACTTTGTCGGAAAGTGCTAAAAATGTGTTTTAGCAACAATAAAATGAAGAAATACAATAGTAATTATTATTGATCTCAATAAAAGCGTATTTATGATGTCTAGGTATTTTTTTTATAGGATAACTTTAAATAATAATACTTGTGCTACTTGAATTTTAATTGTTCGATTTGTGAACTATTATTTCACGCGACAGGCGCGCAAAATCATTAAATATTTATTTTACAACCGTAAAAATGTTAAGCATTTCAAAACGGTTCGGGAATACAAATATCGATTTTTCGCAAAATTGCGTAGGTGTCAAATATTTATCTCAGTAACTACATGCAACAGTCCTGGATATCAGGGATATATGACTTGAATTAGAGAAGATACTCATGGTAAAAGATTATGAATAAATTATTTCGCAGAGTATTTTTATCTGATGCTTTATCCATTAGGCGTTTCATTTGAGATAAAATTTAGGCTTGTTACGGATGATTAACTTCATTTTAAGAATTCATTTTGGGAGTATTTTTCCGATTAAAGCCATAGAAATGTTTACAATCGAAATTTTATTAAAATTAAATATTCAGAATAATACATATTTTCTTTCTTAATAAAGCAAAATTATTTAAGGCAACTGATGATTCTAGTTAAACTTTAATTACAGAAAATGCTATAATTTTGAGTTATTATGATTATTATTATTTATTGTTATTAGTCTATTATATCTAGTTGATTATAGTCACCGGTACATTACCACTTTTAATGACAATAATAACAAATGAATAATATAATTTTTAGTAGGGAGTAATTTCTTCTTCTAATTCTGACATTTTATTATTTTACATAAAAAATCGTATAACATGCATTCACTACAATCAATAAATATGTTGAGAAATGCATTTTAAACATTTCTTAAAACTATTTTTTTAAAGACAAAGAGATTCAAAATGAATGGGATTAATGGCAGTATTAATTTTATAACACTATTCTTTTGCAAGCTATTTACCTGTTTATAGAGGGTAGCAATAAACGATTAATAATATTCTCATTTACATTGAGTTGGATTACATCACTGAGTCATGCAAATTAAAGGTATTAAAATTGTACCCTTTTTTTGTATTTTATATAATTTTAAGTAGATTAATTAATGTTTTCACTGTATGTATATCAAATCTTAACTGCAACTATAGTAATCAAGTATTTTAAATGTTAGATGCTATCTCAATTTGTTATTTAGAAAATCATATTTGCAATGTTTTGTTACATGAACGATAGAAAAAAACTGCATGTAAATTTTCACAGCCACTTACAACGGGGATATTGCGTATAGGGAAGCACAGTGATTTCGCAGGGAGTGTTTCCTTGGGAAGCTTATATCAAGCATGAATCAAGAAAGCTTTGAATTAGAATAAACTTAAAATTTTGTGGATTTGTAGGCATTTTTTTATATATCAATTTATGGCAAGCTATATTTACGCGAGACAGAGCATTAAATCTTCAGACAGACAGACAGACAGACAAACATAATTCATAAACATTTTTCAGCGATGTGGAAAAGTGTTAAAAAAGAAAATAAAATCAGAATTTCTTTTACTGCTAGAAAAATATTAAAAACACATTCCCACTTATGCTGATGATGCATCTGTTTGAGTGTCACAAGAAAATATTCTAAATTACAATCTCCGAAATTCCTTAAATAAATCGAAAAAAAAAGGTGGATATTTACGTGCAAGACTCACAAGCGTGAGCGTTTTGTTGACATTTAACACAAAAAGTATATATATATATATATCTATGCTCCTTTTCAGAGAAGTTGAATAGAAAATAGCAGCAAAAAAACCCCAGGATAAAAAATAAACTTCCAACTAAAAAAAAAAAAAAAAAAAAAAAAAAAGAAAAGGGGAAAAAAAATCTTTAGATAAACGAGTTTTTAACACAATAGTTACGCTTAGTTGTGCGGATTTATTTAACAAAAACTAGATATAAAAAATATTTATTTTATGAGTTTCTTTAGAAATGACATGAATGAGTTTTATTGAAGCATATTTTGCGATAATTTCACGTTCTAAGGCATTTTTCAGAATTTCGAACATTTTCCCAATTCCACTTGGAAAAATAAGCGCTGAAAAAAAATACATATAACGAATGTAAGAGAAAAAGAATGCTAATTGAAACAAGCTTTCAGAGACAAACTAAAGTGAAAGCTCTTATATTTCTGCATAAATTTTAATATACAGTAAAACCTCCATAACGGACACTCCCAAATAGCGGACACCTCTATTTAACGGACAGTTTGCCGATCCCCACTCCCAAAATCTAGATTTTTGTATGTTTAACCTCTGAATAACAGACATTCCGAATAGCGGACAGTAATTTTTGGGGATAAAGTATGAGAAATTGTTTTTTAACGAAGAAAAAAGTAAAAAATCTAAATTTGCCTGGAAATTTTGTGATCACAGATAAATGTAGAGAATGGGCCGGGTCCCACCCAGGCCTTTCATGCCACGTACAGTATTAAATCCAGGGGATGGTCCGAGGGACATTACTTGCCAGAGCACCACAATGTTCTCCCCCCCACTTCCCTCCGGAAGATTTGATATTTTATGTTTTTAAGGAATGACAAAATACAGTCAGCAGTGCCATATTTTTTTTAAAGATAATTCAGAAAAATTAAAACTACTGACATGATTAAAACTTCACATAAAAAAAATACATTGTAATCTTTAAATGCTAAAGGAAACTTTATAAATAAATTTTTTCGTATGAATGTAACAAACAGTGTATAAAGCAATGTATCATTTTATTTCAATTTTATTGCTTAAAAAATAATTGTAATTTTTGATTAATCATATATTAGAATTTTAGGACATATAAAAGTCAATTAATGAAACTTTAAGCATTTCTTAGCAATTTTTGAACCTCCGAGGTTTTTCCCAATAGTGGACACCTCCGAATAGCGGACAGAGGTGTCCACTATGCAGAGTTACCGACCCCGAGGAGGTCGGTAACCAGTATTATTATTTACAACATTCAATTATTACGTATCAGTTTAAGACATTTAAATGAGACATTTAACACTGTACAATCGAACCTTGTTAACACGAAAATTCATGGATATTTTTTTTGTTCGTGTTAAAAGTAGTTCGCATTATAACCTTTTTAAAAAATATTATGCATTCCATGCAACAAGAATAAATATATCTTACATATTTTCAAAATCTACTGTGTTACCGATTAAAGGCTCAAGGGTAGCTGATTTTGTTGTTTAAGACTGATCTCACAAGATCATATACACTGTAAAAAAAAGAAAGAAAAAAAATCTGTAATCCTACAGATGTAAAGTTGTCGAATTCTGCATGCTTTCTAAAAGTTTATCTATACACTGTACAAGAAAATACGTAAATCTACAAACCTAACTTTTGTAAAGCTACAGAAAATTCTAAAGAAATCTGTAACTTTGCAGACGAGTCTACTAAAATTACAGTTATCTTACTAAAATTTTATCTGTAACCTGGGTTGAAGTTATATAAAAAATTTTAGAAATCTCAGTTTTCTAAAAAATTCTTAGTAACCTTACAGATTTTTTGATTTTCAATGCAAAATTGTATCTGTTACATGGATTTTTGCTGTTGCCGTTACACAAAATGGTCTAGAAATTTCAGTTTCCTAGAAAATTTTTAGTAATTATACAGATTTTTTTTACAGTATAGAACACGCGTGAGATTGCTTTCAGTAAAAGTATTTTCAAGGAGAACGGGTCCTTATTTTCGTTATATCCAAAGGAATCCACCCAAATCTCTGGACAGTCAACTTTATTTACTTTTGTGAATCTAAAAAGTCCTGCATTGGGTTGAGTTGCTCACTTTTACCTGAATCAGACTTGACCCGCGGGTCGGGTCGGGTCGAGCTTGTCCGATAATTAAAGCAAAATTAAAGCGCTCAGAATGTTGAATAAGTTAAAAAAACACGTCACACTAAGAAATGTAAAATGATATCAAATATTTGTTAAATGGAATTATTTTTGTATACAATGAATTTATTAAACACTTACAAAGAAGGTCTCTCAGTTTTTTGAAAAAAAAAATTACTAATTAAGCTACAAATGAATGTAATAAAGGATCAATCAAAGTTAACGGGGGAATAACAGTAGAAACTCTGTAAAAAAAATAAAATACTTTCGAAGATTTGGCGTGAAAAGACAAAGCGTCACGCGATTTGGCGAGCAGCATTTTTTCTTGCCAAAAGCAAACTATATTCATGTAACTGAAAAATGTTTGTTAATACATTTTTAGAATGCATATAAATGGTATTTAATTAATTTAAACTTAAACAATGAGCGAGTTTAATTTATGTATTACATTGTATTACATGTATATATGGCTTGTTGCAGCAGTTATTCAATTTTAATACTGTAAAAATAATTTTATATATAAAAATACTTTCATATTGAAAAATATATTTTCATATATTTAAGCGTATTTTAAAATAAAGGCTAGATGAAGAAAGTTGAAGTAGTACATTTCAATATCGGAGAAGTTTTTGTTTCCATAGCAACAAAATTTAATATACAGTGCTCAACTGGACTTAAAATTGAGATTGAAACAAACTTGATTTTCATTTTGATTTATAAAATTTTATTGTTAACTTTCATTATAAATATATATATAGGACAAAACTATAGTTATAACAAACTATAACCGACAAAACTAAAGTTATTTAAATGAATATTTTTAAAGATAGTTCAACATGAAACATTTTTACTTTAAAAAGCGTTTGAAAAAAAAAATATTTTTTTTGAAATTTTATATCTTCGCCAACTAGGGATAAATTGCCAAATAAACGAAATGTTCATTATTTTTTTACGAACGTTCTATCGGGGTTCTGCCAAAATTATTTTTATAAACGCATATATATATATCCTCATAGGAAGAACATTCTGTAATTTTTTTCAGAATTTTCTGAGTATACCCGTATGGAGACCTTCCCTGTTAGATGCAACTTTTTATTCTTAATTTACTGCTCAAATTTAAGAAACATAAATTTTGTAATTAAGGGATTAATATTTGAAAACCTGTGTAAAATAAACAGTAACAACAATGAATGATCATTTAATTTCTAAAATTTTATAAAGTTTCTAACACTGATACACCTAACATAGTTTTATATTGAACATTTAATAACGATTGTTTAATGAAACAAACATTGTTTCCCAAAATTAAAATGTCAAGTGTTGATGCAATATATGTTAAATGGAATTATTTTTTATAAACCATGAATTTATTAAACCCTAAGAAGGAATACTTTTTTGATTATTAATTTAGAGTTCAAATTCAAGAAATATTTCGAAACATAAACTGTGTAATAAGGGGATTAATATTTTAAATATTTATAGATATAATTAGAATAACAATGAATTATCATTTCAAATTTTAAATCCTTAAAAGTTCCCAATATTGAAACATCTAACATAGTTTTATATCGAACATTTAATAATTAAAATTAAAATAATTTTATTTAGCATTAATTAATATATTCACCTAAAGAAAAAAAATGCAAAAAATTAGTTCTAGTTTGGGAAATTTACCATCATTCTCTTACAATTGAAAATATTAGAGGAAATTACAAAGTTACTTAAATAAAAAACACTATTTACCTTGTTTAAATATTTGAAAAATCAATTTATCATTTCAAACTTCGCATAAACAATAATGGAGGCTTAACACTGCATTGGCTTTGCTTATTTAATAAATTTTGGTTAACTTCATAAACTCTATGCTTTGCTTCAAATAAATTAAAACTATTGAATAATAATTAGTAACTCACAAAATTCAATTAAAAATAAGTTTTAATGGTTAAATATTAAAACTTATCATGAACCAATAACATTATGATTGTTTATAACATAATCATTCAATTCCTTTCAAAAAGATCAATGCATTTTAATTGAAAATAAATTCAAGTAAAAAGATAATTCAGACAGTTTACTTTTGAATAAACATGTTAGATATGTTTGAATTGATTCAGACTTCTATCTGCATATACGTAATATTTTTGAGGGATTTCGAAACAGTTTGTTTGAATAGCTTTGGAAAAGAATTATTCAAACATACTGGGTAAATAGTAGTCGAGACACCTTGAAAATGCTAAATAAACACAGAAAATCCTTGGTAGTTTTTTAAACAGGAACTGTTGAAAAGAGAAAGAAAAAATTCAAAAAAATTTAAAGTGTCTAAAAGATAAAAACTGCGGAATTAGATATTCAAATCTTATAGCATTAAAAATATGTACTTTTGCAGCATTTTAGAGATTCGAATCTTCCGATTTCTTGATATGTATCCCTTGTAGAAAGCCAATATTGTCCGAGTATTATGCCAAAATTGCTTTCACTATAAATATTTTCAACGTAATGCAATACCAATATTGATTAAATATTTACATTAAGCTGGAAATATTTTCATGAAACAATAATATTACAAAAATATTATCTATATGTAAAAAATGTTTACAACGAAACTTGATTTTATTGGCATTTTGTCGGCGAAACAATGTTTGCCAATATTGGTTATATGTAAACAATCCCATATTAAGGTAATATTTAATGCCGAACACCGGAATATTTGAACAAGATATAACTAATATTGGCCCAATATTCTTTAGCTACTAGGGATAATAATAAAATAAATCGATTTAAAATAATAATTTCTAGTAGATTTTGATAAATTATACTTCTAATAATAGCTTGTTGCGTAATTTTTTTTGACTACACTGAAAACTAAAAGACACGTTTTTAGAGCCAGAAAAATTTAAAAATTCCTGAAATACAATCGTAATTCGCATATAAATATCCACAGTCTTTTTTTCGATTTACGCTGTTTCACTTAAAAGAATATGGAAAATATTTTCTTAACATAAATTATAGGAACCAAGGACTGTATAAAAATTAAATTTTGTTAGCTCCACTCTATAGTTAAATTTACTAACAATCTTTATTGTAATAGCGTAAAATGCGATATACACAGTGTGTTCCAAAATGGTTACTCTGATTTCATAATGTTCTTAGTCTTTAGTAATTGCATTGATTTCGATTTTTCTTTTGCAGATTTGTTGGACCAATCGTCAAGTTTTACAGGCTGTGCGATATTAATATGCAATTTCATCATTTGGGGTACTGCTGTTTTTTAACCTGGAAACAAGGCTCCTTCCTACAGAAGCAAAGGCTAGTGTGCTATATAATTGGGTGAGACCAAATCACCTAAACTTTGTAACGGAGTTTTAAAATCAGCTTCGGAAAACAACTATCAGATATGTCCGCATAATGATTTTCGGATTTGTACTAATTAGGGTATGAAGGAATAAACCAAATGAAGTTGATAAAACTTAGAGACAAAAGTTTTTAGTAACAGATATAGTCAAAATTGTTCAAAGACTACGGATTGGACATTTTTCGTGTGACTCATATATCGAGTGTCTTAGATAAAATTTGATCTACTTTTATGAGACTTTTAAATAAACAGGCCATAAAATTATGCGTAACTTAAATCGGTTTTAAAATTAAAAAAATATTCAAAGACTATAGCTTGGACATTTTTCGTGTGATTCGCTAAGCTCGTATATCGAGTGTGTTAAATAACATTAGGCCAAATTTTATGTCTCTGTGAAAAATGATGAGGTTTGTAAATAAAAAAAAGTAATAAAATTATATGCAATTTAAATCAGGATATTCATTTTGGACACTCTCTATGCATATGTAATGGAATTAAACATTAACAGATTACATTTATTTCTATAAATAAATATGGTACATTTATTTGTATAAAATATTAATTAATGAATCATCCATATCACCATTTTATATATCTATTGTTTTATGCTTATTTCAATAATAAGTATTAATATTTAATAAATCATTTACTTTTTATTCTTATGACATATATTTATGAACATATTTTAATTATCATTTATTTATCTCTAGATAGTATATGCTTTAATGCTTAATCCAAATTTAGATAAATATTTATTAATATATTTAATTCTATATTAGTTTTTATTCCAAAGTAGAATATTTTACTAACAATAAATACGAAAGATGACAGAACTGTATTGATTCTTTGTATAATAAGGTGGAGTTCATTTTTAAGTGGTCTATGGAGGGCAGAAGGCACCGTATGTTGAGATTTGTACCTGCCTATACTATACATTATTATTCCCTAATCATTTAAAAACCTTTTTTGGCAACATGTGCAAATAGTCTCTGGCTCTTGTTTTTTTGCCTGTATCATTCAAGGTAAGATAGGATCTCAAATTGGTAATATTTTTTCTCTTTTTTAATCCATTTCAATCTAAATTTATTTTTAACTTTTCTGTTTTCTAATATTATAATTTCTAGATTTGTTGTGTGTAGTAGTCCTAATCTCGTATTCTGTAGCTGTTTAAGACAAATGCGAAGATGAAATCACATAATTTATGTGTGCTATTCAAGATAATTATGACCTGATTAATTTGTTTTTATTGCACAAATTTCCATTTTTAGATTTTTGCTACTTTTTTTTAAATTTAGGTTGCTGTTGTTAAGAGGATCAGTTTTATAGACAATCAAGAAATTCTTTTAATCCTTTCACAATTTTTGTTGGTAATTTGTATTGGTTTATAATGGTTTTATACACGCATATAACATGTACATGCGTACACAACTAAATAACTGTATTATAAATGATTAACTTTTAATTAATGATTACTTTCTAGCAAACTTTTAAACCGCTTTTATGTTAAAATCCATGTCCTGTTATAGTGAGTTCACAAATAATAATTTTCTCATTTGCTCAAGGAAATTTCACTCTCTAATCCTACAACGTAAGTCCTTTAACAGCCATTTTATGGCAAATGTTCCATCCAAATACTGTCTAATATCTACTGTTAGAATAAGGAGATTACTTATAGATGTACAGTCGACCATTTAAATTCATACCAGGATTACAATAGCGTATATAATTCACTAATACGTCTTAATGCGTTCTAAACAAGTTATATCAGATAACTATTTGTAATTGCAATTTAGTTTTATAATATTTAAGAATACAAATATTTCGTAATTATTATTGTGATAGAAAAATCTGTAAAAATAGTTATTCTCGCAAAATATTTTTTATTTATTCTTTTATTTATTTATTATTATTATTATTTTTTGAAAAAAAAATCTTAGCAAAAACACTGAATTAACTGAATTAATAGCACTAATATCTTTAAAAAAAAAAAAAAACATAAATCCATACATTTTAATTTTTGAAGAATTTACAAAATCATAGATTTTTTTTTTTGGTAATTAAATCATAATCAGATGCTAATTATTTATTCATTATTTTTTTTAGGTGCATTCGTAACTATGTAAATGCGTAACACCTATAAGTCGTCGTTCAGTCCGTCTGTGTCCGCAAATAACAATGCAAATCCATCCGAATCGTTTGAAACTTAAAATGTATCATTATTACATAATTTTGTCGAGTCAATTCAAATTTTATGAAAATAGGATGTATAGTTCAATTATAGAGACAGTCAAAAGTATTCCGCTACATTACAGTTAATGGGAAAAATAGTTTTAAGTGCATTTTAATGATGTTACACTCTTTCTAACATAATAATAAAACTCATATGCATCTATGAACTACATACTAAAATATACATTCTATACAATCTGTGGCGCAAAGAATATTTTTTTATAAATTTCAAGGGCCACACAAAAGCATTCTATTACATAATGGTATAGGAAGAAATATTGTTTGGGGTACGTCTTAATTATATTAAGCTATGTCACAGTTTTTAAATTTCTTGTATGTTGCCGAGGTTTACTGCAAGATAAAGCATATAGTACTTACAGGGATAAACAAAAGATTTCGGATACTGTACTGTATCTGAAGTACACTATTTTTTAAAAAAACTTCGTTATAGTAGGAACGCATCTTATTTGCTACTTTTGACGCGCAATTTCCAATTTGTTTTACGTTCCAAACATACCCCTATATTTATAGAAAATAAATTTTCTAATACAATTTCCTTGCATTTGTTATCAAAGTATGAATAAAAGGTTTCTTTAAAAGAAAAAAAAAAAGTGGTGCAAACGGAATAAAATTTATATAAAGAATAAAATAATATTTACTATAAAAATATTAAGTGAAAAGCTGATTTTAAAAGATAAAAGTCAACCTATGTCAGAATTTTGCTAAATAAAAGAGGAATGCAAACGAAAAAAGCGAAAAATGTACGTGTATAATTTATCCTTCGTTAATTAAGATATATTTTTACACTCTTGAAACGAAAACTTAAAAATAAAATCTTACTCATTGTTTGAAAGAGGACAAATTCTTGCTTATAAAATGTCCGAAGGTATTTTTTGAGAATTTCTTTGATCTCTTTTCCTCAACTATTCATTTTAAACTCTTTGGCAAGATATGGCGTAATAAAATGGGACTTTTTTACTTCCTTTGAATCTTGTCTCTGTTCCAAATGTTTTCAGAATTCTGAAAAACTACAAATTTAAATATCTGCATAGTGGTTTAACTTACAATTTTAATGTCATATTAATGAAATAAATTAAATTTTTATTTATCGGTTTATTTTAAAAGGAAATTGGCATAACGAATGTTTTAAAAAGAATATATTTTAAAGGAAACTATCAACCTTTGGAGAAAATAAGTGGAGATGAAATATGAATATCAATTACCTTTGTGGATTTATTTTTACAGGTAGCAATACTAATCTTCCTTAATGCTAATGAAAAAGAAGAGAAAAATTTAAGCAAAATCTATTAAACTTGAAATCAGGAAATTTTAGAAAAAAAATGGATATTTATTTATTTATTTATTTATTTTAATGATCAATGCAAAGTAATAAAGCTGTAAATTATTTCAAAATTACAGTGACTATAGTAGAAAGGATAATAACTCTATATTATATTTAATTTTTTATAACAAATAGAGTAAAAGTTATGCTTAAAAAATATAAGCTGTTAACTACTGCTCGCATTCTTCATATTTTCTTTGTGCATTCTGTTTCATTTATAAGAATATTTGAATGCGAATATTAAGCTGTTAAATATTATCACAAATTTACAATTTTGCGTAATTTACAATAAATTTTATGTAACAAGGGTGCGACTGGTAATTTTTTTTTTATTTTGTTCATACCACAAGTTTGAAACTATAGACTTGATGGGAATAACTATTGCCTTCTTTTTTTTCTTGCACAAGTTGTAGACACATTCTACAAAGATTTTTGCATAGAATTCGCAGCATAAATAAATCGCAAAAATAACTTCCAGAAACACCACTAGAATGTTAAAAAAATTACTAGTTGGCTTTGCCCGCTAGCGAACCCGCCTCCCCCCCCCCCAACTTTTTTTTAAAAATAAAATCTCGAAACGGATGAATGTCGAAGCGAACAAACCTCGAAGAGAACGAACCTCGAACCGTGTCCCCGCTGACTTCGGCAGCGCATAGCAATCGTGCTGCTCACGCACCGCCGGATTGCTATTAAGAAGAATGAAACTCTGGTATTAATATTTTTCTTATGTGATTTTTGCTCAAAATTATTTCAATGTAAAATGACGTGAAATATTTTGATACTTATTTCTTCTTAGAGGGAAAAAATATAAACAAGTAGTTTTCTTCTTTAAACCTCTAACTATGAATAATTTAGAATTTACAAAAGGTTTTTGGAAACCACTCAAATAAGAGACTATTTTTCTCACACATTTCACAATTAATGTTATTATATTTAAAAAATGAATTACAGTAAACATCCGATTATCCGTCACTCACGGGACCAACGATGTGAATCGGAAAAAATTTCAAGACCTTTACTAAAATTACATACTTATATGTTCTTATATGCATAAGAATAATTATTTTTCTTGTTGTGTACGTTCGTTTATAAAAAGTATAACTGATAATAAAAAATGTATTAATCACAGAAATATAGAATTTTACTGAATAAATACATAGTACCTATTTTGATCCAAAGTAATCCATTATACTTTTTTGATTGTATTTTGCTTCAATTTTTACTGCACTAAGATTACGAATTCTACGTAGTAAAAGTACTTGAGTTACATATTCTTCTTCTTGCATCTCAAACTAATTAATGCGTTTAGGTACATATATTATTTATTCTAAAATAAAACACATAATACATAGGAATATATTAGATATATTAAATGCATTGTATGCCAGACAAACTCATGAATGATAATTTTTTAATTTATCACATTCATCCACTTCAGGTTTCTCCAGATTCAAACTATTTTTAATAATTCCGTCATCGTAAATTCTTCAAAAAAAGAAAGAGTTGTGCCGGTTTGTAGAATAGAGTGGTGTATTATCAAACGTCTACTGTACAAGCATTGCATTCATAAAGCAATATAAATTTGCAAATATTTAAGTTAGGGATAAGTATTTTTAAATAAAAAAAAAAAAACAAATTTCTTATAGTAAAAACCAAAACATTTTTTGCTGTATTTCAATAATTAGTTTCCTGAAAATTGTTTAAGTGAAAAAATTAAAATTAAAAAAAAAAAAGCCAACATTATTCATACTGAGAATCGCGGGACCAGCCTGAACCTTAGAATTCTTTTTTGTCCCGGTCCAATTGAAAAGTTACATTTTCGGTGCGAGCTTGGCTCGTACAAAATATATTGGTAATCAGGCCAGGTATAAAATATTAAAGTTCGATCCGAGTCCGACCAAACCCATACGCAAAATTTATTGGACAAGTCTGGTTAAAAAGTTAAACTTTCGACCCGAAAGCTACTCGCACAGAAATTGTCCGTGCAAAAACATTATTAGCTCGGCCAATCTCGGGCCGGATGAATTTCTACTATACATATTTTTTTACCCTAAGATGGTTAAAAATTTCCTTGTACCAGGAGTTGTGACAAAACATCCTTATTTTAATTTTTTTACATGTTTCTATTCTTCATAAAAAACAAATATATAAATAAATAAATAAAAACACACTGGGCTGCGAAGAACATGCACGTATGTTATAGGTACTGTCACGCAGTGGTACTGTCCATCCCTAGATTTATTTGTGCTTTTCTTTTTTGAGAATGGCATAGAGTCGTACAAATAATTTTACAAATGTTGCATGTCACAAATATATATTAAAATAAAACAATAAAATAATATTATATTTGATAACTAATGTTAATTTTTTTACTAAGTTGTTGATTATTGTTCGCATTTTTTATACCTTCCTTTAAAATACCATTAAAAATGTATTTGAATGCAAACATTTCTTTTTAGAAGAAAACTGATAAAATAAATATAAATGCGTTTCCATTCTTCTTACCCAATGAGTACATACAAATGTACTTAGAAAAGGTTAAAATACAGACATTGTTTGCATAGCTTTTTATTGTCAGAAGCGTTAAAAATATCTACTACAAATATTACAAAAAATATATACGAAATATATTATTTAAGAAACAACTACTTTTAAGTCCAGAATAAGAAGTTTCCCAGAAAAAAGACAGAAAATTCTTCCCGAGTTTTTTTATATAGCTTTTTCAGAGAATACTTTTGAAGTAAACAATTGGAATTCTAAAAAATCCGAAGTCATTCGCAGCGAAGAATCATAACGAACCATCGAGGGAGTACCCAACCGTTTCAGGCTTACGGCTCCTCCATGATATATGGTGACAAGTTTTCGGAACTCAGGTTCAGTGCTCGAATTTAGGCCCCACTGTTCTAAAGTAAAAACAACCATCAAACATTTTTACTTATTTGAGAAGGATATTTTTCTGTGGAGGAATCACAATAAAAAATGTCAGGAAAAAACATAGGAAGATTTATTTCGACGGAGTTAAAAAAACGGTATCTCGAGTTTTTAAGTATAATTGCGATTTATTATTTCATTCCAAAGATTTATGGATTGTATCAGAATGCGATGTATAATACGGATTTGCAGCCTAAAATAAAACAAATCTAGGAATTTTTTAACATTACTAGGAAACAAAACAGACGCTGTGGGAAGGGGGATTATCTATAAGAAAACGCTATTCAAGGTTCTTAATGCTCTTAAAGTTTTTCTCGGAATTTTGTTTTGATAATAGTTGATATAGTTGAAAAGTGATTATGGCTTCGATTTGTCTGGCCAAGCTCAAACGCTTGTAATAAAACACTGATTGTCCTGAAATGTTTATAGGTTATTCACGATTACTATAGCAAGATCGTTATTTAACTCTTTGATATCTGGTGTACCATTAATAGCGCATGTCTTTTAAATCAGTGTTATTTTGTCTTAAGAAATATTTTTCTTTTTATTTATATGTTAGTTTTGTGTCTACATGACTTCATTAAAGTTTAGGCGTTTAGTAATAATAATAATAATAATAATAATAATAATAAATATTTGCTTACTTCTCTTTGCGCCATTTGCTATTATTTCATTTTAAATATATATTCCACTTATTAAATTTAAGATAAAAATTACTTTTCTGAAAGAATCATATGTAATAAAGAGCAAAATGTATTAGAAAATTGTAATATCAGTTTAATCTTATTGTAATATAAGATTATCCAAACATCTCCAAAATCTCTTTCTTAGCTTATTGTCATATGAATATGAATTGAAGTATGCAAAACAATATTTGTTATGTTTCAGACAATAAAATATTCGTTAAATGCTAATTAATCAATTTGGATAGTTAGTGTTAATGTTATTAACGTAAAAGTAATTTTGTTCTAGAAAATGAAAATCAGACCCAAAATAAAAGATTAAAATTAAATGTGTTGCATTCATGATTCTTTTACAGTGATCCTACAATCTGTTATATTAAGGTAAAAGAGAAATATCATTTCAAATAGATTTTGATAATGTTACATCATTTCAAATATAAAGAATTTGATATTCATTTATGAATTGCATTATAAAAAATGTTTTCTGTAGCATATGGAGTGCAAAAGAATTTATCATTCATTTATAGGGACACACAAAAGAATTCGTTCACAGTACTGTCTATGGAGAGATAATTGCAGAAAATGAGTTTTAAACTCTTAATTGCGTTTTTAACTGACGTCTTGCATTAGTACGCGGGGTGTATAAAAATTCTGTTGATTATATACAAGGCTTTACAAGAGAATTCGTAAGTATTAGTGATTGCGACAATAAACTGCTTAAGGGTTGTTTTTAATTGTCTTATGTATTTTCATGTTGAACTATATTTAGTATGTTAACGGAGGTTGGTGAATACCAAAATTTATATACAGACCTACATATAGTACAAAATACATTAACACTTATGGTTGATAATTGATTGAAATACGTTCTAAGTTGTGTTTTGCGATTATTACCCGAATTAAATTTTAGCTTAATATTTGGTGTGTACAAAAGGTATTACATAAGATTGTAGAAAAGAATTTGGGTGTATTTTTATCTTTGGCGAAAATTGCAAAAAGTGAATTTTCTATCAGGAGTAAATTTTAGCTTGCTATTTAGTACATATGCAAATCAATAGATTATATAAAAGCCTGCAAAAAATAGTTGGACAACTTTTTTGATTTTGGAAAGTAATTGCTAAAACTGCATTTTTAAATGTGCTGTCTGTTTTCTAAACTGTTCATTTACATATTGTCCACCACCTTATTTAACGATAAAGTTTCGCTCTAGATACATAGATAGATGTATTGGAAAGTGTTTCATAATATCTGTTTAAGGCGTGATTTTTCTTTCTTGTTTAGATTAATAAATTACTGTCCTGTTAGTTTTCGGTATTCACCAAAAATACTTTCGCGATGTTTTGTATAGCCATCGATAGTATAAAATTTTAAATAATTTAAGATCAAAATTTCTTTATAAAAATTTCATATTTGATACCATATTTATATTTATAAGAGCAGTAACAGATCTGAAAATGGAAATATGCTTTAAACAAAGTTTTCGTGGGTCGGTTGAAAAGAATACAACACAATTACAATACTGTATACTTACTTTGACGGAAACCTATGTAAAAAGGAATATTTTTCCAGTCCCATTGAATTTCATCTTAGAAGATTTTACCATATGTTTATCTCTTATTTTTTTATATAAAAATCATTCTATAAAATTTCCTTTACTTCATATTTTATCAATAAACATATAGTTATTTATTATAGTTTATTTAATTAGTTTATTTTATTTGTTTAATAAAAAAAAATAGTATTACAGCATTCGAAACTATTGAGACTCAAAAATGCAAGAAAAAAGAAATATTGCTGAAGCCTGAAACCAAGTTTTGCACATTACCAGGGAGCAGAGCGATCTCTGAATGCAACAAATCAGGATCCACTTGGCTGATGGAGGCCGGCTGCACCAAGACATGCTCGCAGTAACCATCATCAGGATCCTCTTCCCTCACAGCAACAGGAGCTAGACCAAACATCAGATCATTTCCTGATTTTGGAAGATCCTGAAGCTTGCTGGGAGCTGCAAGAAACAAAAAATCCGATTGAAATTTCTAAATTAATAATTTTAATCATACAGCAAAAAGTTTCAATCAAGAAGTTCATTGTTAACCCTTCTAACGCCCATGATAGCATGTTCGATTTCAGTTGATATTTTGGGGGATAATAAGGAGGTAGAGTTATAAAAATATACATAAGTATATACTGTTTATTTATAGGTGTGTGTATGTACAGGGTGGTCATAAAAAAACTTTGCCGATATATGGAGCTCTAGCGGCCAGTCCACTCAACCGATCGAGGTGAAATTTCAGATATAGCTATTCAGAGATATGAGCTCGAGATTCTGTGAACTTCAACAAAATGGCGCTTTATACACAATAAATCTTGTAGGGTTCAGCCTGCGTTTGCAATGTATAAGCGGAAAAAATGAAATTATTTACGACATCACATTAAAAACCTCAAAAATAACAGGATTTCTCCACTATTTAATGGATGTTATTATACATATAAACCTTCCTCTTGAATCACTCTATCTATTAAAAAAAACCGCATCAAAATCCATTGCGTAGTTTTAAAGATTTAAGCGTACATAGGATATAGGGACAGAAAAAGCGACTTTGTTTTATACTATGTAGTGACACTTTTTTAAAAACTCCACCCACAAAGAAGAGAGTAGGAGTATGTGTGTAAAAATTTATAACTTGAATTTTTTTTTAATACCCGTACAAAGCCTGGGCGGGCTGCTATATTCTATATCCATAAAACAAAGTCGTGTTAGTTACACCATCTATAACTTAAGAACGGATGAATCGATTTTTATGAAACTTTGTATGGAGTTATCTGGCACCTTATATTAACATACAGGCTACTTTTTACCCGACTACTTAAAAGGAGAGTAATGGTTTTAGTAGTTGAATTTAATGGGATGAAGTGGTAGTGACAATTTGCGGTGTCAGTAGTGACACGGGACTACCCGAAGCAAAGCGAGGGCGGGCCGCTAGTATCTATATATAATTACATATATATAGATATATCAAAGATGTATATCCATGAAAATATTTATATAAACATCGTATATATTTTTTAACATGTGACATATAACGTTTTTCAAATAAATATATGTTTACAAATTATATAAAAATCATGTTTATTCGTTATCTTGAGATAAGTTGCTAAAATGGCTTTTTGCCGCCATTTTAAATTTTTTCGCCTATTGCGCCAATCGTAACAGGATAAGGAATTGTTCACGATTTTTAAAGTCAGATATTCAAAATTCATACCAGAAATCAAGCAATATTTGCTTTATTTAATAACAGACATTCCGTATTTAAATAAAGCAGAAATTATTACTGATTTTTTTTGGAATGAATTCAGATTCTTCGAACTGCGAAATTTCTAGATAGTATTATACCATAGGAATTAGAAGGTTAAAATGTCCTGTTAAAAATATTAAATGAACCAAAATATGGATTAAAGTTACTACAACCTTGATTTTACTAATTCCTTTTCCATGCAAAAAATATATAGATGATTTTTTTACCCTTTAGCAAATCTTCAGATCAAAGGTGCGACAACTATTCATTTATAATTTGATTTAAGCCCTTGGTATCCAAGGCTTACAATGCGTATGTCCTGATTTTATCGTAGAGGACTACCAGACGTACACCCTGTACGTCCGCATGGAATATGAAAATCAGTATTGCTACATCTGGCGGATTTTTTTTCTTTCTTTTTTTTTTTTTTTTTTGCTTAGAAATATTGAATTGCCACCAAAAAATTTTCAATACGCAATAACTATGATGTTGCAAAGTAAAAATAACTATTTAAACTTAATGATTAAAATTTGGAATGCTTAGATAAAATTTCAGCCAGATAAGGCAATACTTGAAAATACAAATTTACACTAAAGCTGCACTAGTTGGTATATACGCCTGTACTTGGAAAAAGCTGTCCGGGTGTCAAGGGGTCAATATCGCACGAAAACGTTTAACTTAGCAGAATCATAATGCACCTGTCAAATATTTTTTTTAACAGTTTGTTTAGATATTAATTCGCAGCTGTTGGAATTTAATGTATTCCATTAAAAATATATATACATATTGGTTAGATATGAAAAATGCAGAAAAATATTTTTAATTCCACATAATCAATAATATTCAACACAATATTTTAAAAATAAAAGTATTAAATATAAGCAGCTGACAATCATTTTACATATAAAAGGCATTAATTAGCAAATGAAATAATAACAGCATTTGGCCGCAGATACATTCTCTGAATCCAGTCAAAAACTACTCTAAAGTGTTAAAAGATTATTTTAATATCCAGTTATAACAAAAAAATGTAAAGCTAAATCATTAGAATTATTATTACATATAATACATACATATTATTAGAGAAACAGTAAATATTACTTGGCAAGAAGTAAAGCAATTCTCTTAAATAAATTGCTATTAATCATAGTGTGAGATAATAATAATTCAGTAATAGGAAACGACATCATACGCTTCCTTCCTTTTTCTTTACATAAGCAGAAAAAAAAGAACGGTATAGACTGAGTAGCACATACGTATGTTTTTTTTTTCAATATTTCCATACATTAAAAAATAACTACATAAAAATAAGTGCTTATTAATTAAAAACATGAATATTTGATGATTCATAGTTTTATTTTTAAAATAGGTGCAAAAACAATTAAAAGGTTTTAAAACATTAAAAGCTATATACAGATGCTAAATTAAGTAAACAAACAAACAAACAAAGGTTGATAGGTATGATTTTTTTTGTCCCCCCCCCCCCCCCCCACCAGATGATGATCAAGGTTTCGTTGAAAGTGCTCGGGATAAGTTTTTAAATTTAACATCTGTATATAGGTTTCAATGTTTTAAAAAGTTTTAATTGTTTTAACGCCTATTTCAGAAATAAATGTATGATCATCATGTATTCTTGTTTTTAATTAATATTTTAAGGTGAATTTACGTTCCTTTTACATATAGATTTCCTATATTTTTATAAGCGTGTATATTTAAAAAAAAAAAAATTAATATTTCATGTATTTTTGTAAATTGATTTTTAGAATTAATCATTTTTAAAAATCTAGAATTCATTACTTGTTATAAACAGCTAAAAATAAACGGAATAGGTGAAGTGGAAACGTTTAATTTTTAAATAGATAAGAGCCCAGTTAAATTGAAGTGACAAATAAATCGAACCCCTAAAATTATTTGAAAAATCGCAATATGTTTTATAAAAGCAGCTTAGAACAAATTTCGATGCTCCCCCAATCTTGGTTATCAGCCGTTTCAGAGAAGCTACTTGGAATTCAATATCAGTCATATATATATATATATATATTTATTAATATTGTTTACTATTAATGGTCTTATGTGTATATATATATATTAAACGTAAAAGAGTAATATTACAAATAATACAGGGTAATTTAAAATGAATATAGCGACTATAAACGTCTTTAACTATTTGATCGAAAGGAATTTATCGAGAAAAATTATGTAGAATTTAAAAGGAAATTCAAAATTTTGATCACATACTTTATAAATGACCTATGTGGCCCCCTTGGTACATGGAAGACATCAAGATATCTTTTCTGTTCAAACATCCGATAACATATGTGTATGTTGTTAGGACTGGAAGGTGCTTGACTGCATCGCTGACGCAATCTTCGCTACACTGATGACAGAAATAACAATTCGTCACCTGAGAATAATAAGGTTCTATATGTGTTTTTGAAAAAAAATTGACTTATAGATATAGAAATGTTCTATTTTTATCTATAATGGCACTTCTGGTTTAAATTAATGTTATAACATAATCTTTATACCATTTGTAAAATATATATAACATTATTTTGATGCAAAAATGCCTTCATAGATGCAAGAAGAACATTTCTATATCGATAAGCCAATGTTTTCAAAAAAACATTTAGAACCTTATTATTCTCAGGTGACGAATTGTAAAATTCTAACACATGGAATGCTCCAAAATGCCAACAACACATGCAAATGGTATCTGATTGTTTGAACAAAAATGATGCTTAGATGTTGTTTCGTCTTACCGAGGAGAGTCACATAGAACATTTATAAAGCGTGTAAACAAATTTTGAACTTCCTTTTATATGCTGTGTAATTCTTATCGATAAATTCTATTCGATTCAATTGTTATAGGCACTTGTAATCACAATATTCATTTTGAATCACCCTGTAATTCAGGACAGCGATTCAAAACAACTATATAACAATAAAAATAATAAAAAATAATAACAGCTTAGAATATTATACTTG
The DNA here is from genome assembly GCA_964019185.1 of Maratus speculifer. Taxonomy (NCBI): domain Eukaryota; kingdom Metazoa; phylum Arthropoda; class Arachnida; order Araneae; family Salticidae; genus Maratus; species Maratus speculifer. The sequence continues at coordinate 292,202,708 of OZ025294.1, read as the reverse complement.
TCAATCTTTAGTTTTCTTTAAATAAATAACAAAATTTGCTTTGAACTATAAATTTTATTCAATGAATGAAATCAAGTAGATTTCAAAGGAAATTTGCAGACACATTTAACTTAATAAATTTTCTGGTTCAAAATATGTATTTTGGATTAAAAAATAAAAAGCTGGAAATTCACAAGTATATATTATACCCTGAGAAATACTTTCTTTAATTCAGAGAAATTTCCTGGCAGCCGGACTGTCATGAAACAAAAGCAACCAAGAAATATCAGGAATAATACTAACAAAATACACCTCGGACTAGAAATTTTATTTCATGAATAAAATCAATCAGATTTCAAATGACTATAGAAGACAGGCAAGATACATTTAACGAAATAAATTTCCGGCTCAAAATATGTTTTTTGCGTTTTTAAAAAGTTAGAAATTGGCTTGTATTATTTAAAAAAAATTAATAAGTTGGTTTATTATCTCAATGACACACAGAAAAGGATTTTCTACAGATTACCTATTATGGACAACTAAACTCGAACAGAACTCCATTTCATAATAATTTCCCAGTAGAAGAAGGGACAGCAATAATGCAATTGTTAAGCTACTTAAGAGTGACCCGACCATGGACTTGCGGTGAAAATCGTGAGTATTTTGAGAACATCAGAAAACAGTAAAAGCATTTGAAACGGAATCACTAGGAGGAAAGACATACGTCTTTCAACATCGACTAAATTCTTAGCTCAATCCATTAGAGAAACCTCATTTGTCAAAAAGAAAAACCGATTACACGTTTCTCGTTCACACATGTATACCGATGAATTATCTTCCAAGATGGATAAAAAATACGCATGAAAGAGACTTTTATTTTTTATAAAACAAACGATGTGAACAAAATGTTTAGAATTTTTTTTTTAAATCATAAAAAATGCATATAAAATAACAATAACAATAAAAAGAAATACAAGTATCCCAAGGCTAGTGCAATTTAAATTTGTTCCATTTTCAATTAGTGTGCTAACTTTTTGGATGGTAAAAAAATAAGTAAAATAAAAAATAACATTCTAAAAATTCTAAGACAGATTTTTCAAAAATAGAATTTTCCAGACAGCATTTGATAGATATAGACCTAGACATCCGTAGAAATTATACTTGATAAATTTACGTTTAAATAAATTAAAACTATGAAAGTTTGAAATAATCAAACCGTAATACAAAAACTTTTAAATACTTTTATGTAAATAAAAAAATATATACACATTTTTATGTTAAGTAATCTATCATAAATAACTTAAAGAATTGATGTGATTCGGAATTCTCGGTTTTTTTTCTTAAATAAGTTCTGAGCTTAGATATTTAAGCTAATGGAAGTTCATAAGAAAATAATCTCTAATATCTACTTTCTAACAACACTACATAAAAAGCAACATCGTAGTTCATTATTAAATGCAATAATTAAAGGATATAGTTTAGCTTTTTTATACGAATTTTTGTGATAACTTACTTCCAGTCTGTTATGCGACGAGGATGTGAGGTACAAGTCCCAAGCTCCTCGTAAAACAGTACGAAATGTAGTGACAACATTTAAGATATAAATTCTTCTAAATATGGCCTATGGTCTCTAAAAAGTTCTAATATTAAAGGAGTGAAATGGGGAAAAATGTTCTAAAAAATATTTTAAATTATGATTTATTTTAAATTGTTAGAGATTAAAAAAAAAAAAAAAAAAAAAAAAAAAAAAAAAAACTATACGTAAAAGAGTGCAAACACAAACAAACAAAAAAAGGTTCTAAAATTACGATTTCTGCGATACAACGGTGGCTTAAAACTTGAAATTTAGTATGGTGGTTATTTTTAAGATATAAATGGCCTCAAAGAAGGCATTCTGAAAAATTCAAAATTTAAAAAGATGAAAGCTATCTTTATTTAAAATTGTCAGGGTAAGAAATTTGAAATGCATGATAAAACTAGATTTTTGCCTCAACTCCAAACAATTCCTCATACAAATTAAATGCAATGCAACGGGTTGCCACGCAGCTGGTTTCTTATATTCTTTATTGGTTGCTATTGAAAGTAGGATATGAAACTTTCTGGCTGGTTTAGTTTTCAGTTTTATATTATAGTTTTAGTCAGGATGGTACAAAGTAATTTGTAACGCGTTTATTTTACAGGTTTACTATTTAACTTTAATAATCTAGTGTGACTGGAATTCTTGAATGTTCCTTTATAAAACAAGTTTTACATCAAATTTAATTTCAAAATTTTAGAGAGGATGATTTAAAACAATCTCTAATGCATTTTTTGATACTGGTTTACTATTTAATCATCTAGTGTGACTGGAATTTCTGAATCTTTGTTCGTAAAACAAATTTTACATCAAAATTAATTTCAAAATTTTATATAATCCAATCTATATTTAAAGATAGAAAACCAACGATTATAAATGCACAAGTAAAGTATGAGAAGGTAGTAAATAGCTATTTCGAATCTACTATCGAGATTCTTCATCAGTGCAAAACTCAGCGAACTAAAAAAATAGCAAAACTGAGCTTAGCTTTTTTAGCTCGCTGAGTTTTGCACTGATGAAGAATCTCGATAGTAGATTCGAAATAGCTATTTGCTACCTTCTCATACTTTATTTGTGCATTTATAATCGTTGGTTTTCTATCTTGAAACATTTGTGCACAAAGGCTTTATTTGCTATTCCAATCTATATTGTTAGAAAATGTTGACAAATAACAATTTATCAAAATTGGCATTTAAGTTTTATTAACGATGAAACTAAACTTAACAAAACAATAATGTCAAAAGCACAAACAATGACAAACTAAATATTTGCGATAAATATACTTGAAAAGTAAAATCTTTCTCTATGAAATTAAAAATAACACGCATGGAATGCAAAGCCTAAAACTGTTGCTCTATTTTTATATCGCTCTCATAAGTCATTCTTCTGTCCAGATGAGCCTATATACGACATCGTATGCTTTTGGAAAGTGGGAATAAATATAACAATCAACTGAGACGTGCTCCAAATTGTTATGAAGTTCGGATTCATGCATAATTTACTCAGATAGGGGAGAGCTGTAAATTTCCAGAGACGTTTCATGGACACTTTTTCCGCCTCCCTCTACTGTAAAAAATGAAAAGAGTATAATTTATTCAGTGTCTCACTCTAAAACATGTTTGGAATTCAAATCGCATAAAAAAGCATCAGTAGAAATGAAAGTTATTTGAAAATAATGCGAGTGTGTAAGTTAGAGAGAAGAAATTGCCAGAATTACTGAAAAGAACATTGGAAAAATAGAAAAAAAGATAGAAATACATTTATTTAATATATAAATATTATTTCTTTTCCTCGCACTAGTGTTATGAAAAGACGTCAATCAAACGGCATGTTTGCATGATATCGATCGAATATATTATGAACTAAAGTTTTAAGATGTCTAATAACTTAAGGGGTCACAAGAAACCTGTTAAAATCTTTGTCGCCAGTGAAAAAATAATGAAATTTCAAATTCTCATAACTTCCTCAATACTTATTGAAATTACACAAATCTTTGTAATATATTTAAGCTAAATTTAAGGCTTTATAACATGTATATTTGAAAGTTTATGATATAATGTAATAAAAAATACTGGTCAGTTAATATTGCAAATGTTTTTTCATGGTATATCACTATCCGCACGATAGCGTAACTAAGAATAGATATATAAACAAAAATTTATATTAAAATGATCTCAACCTATATGTTTTAGAATGAATAAATATTATTGAGGTAAGTAAATGTTTACATAATTTTTTAATCATTAATTTTTTTTTAATTTTTCTCCATTTTTCAACTTTAATTGAATTTTTAAAAAGATTTCTGTTAAATAATTCATATATCAGTAATTCTTTCTATAAAATATAATTTAAAATTCATTTTACATAAGTTTTTATGTTGATATATATATATATTGTAATTAAATTTAAGTTATCGTGCGGACATAACGTGTGAAAAAAACTTAATTATATAGCAATATTAATTGAACTATACTTTTATTATATATTTTATTATAAAAGTTTATTATATGTTTTGTAAAGCCTTAAATATGGTTTAAATATATTACAAAGTTTCATGTAATTTCAATGAATATTTAAAAAATATATGAGAAACGGAAACTACATCACTTTTGAAATGACAAAAAATATTTAAAAAATATGAGACCCCTTAAGTTTTAAGACGTATTTTTAAACAAATATATGAGCATTTCATTTTGAAGTTTCGATTAAATTAAAATTTTCATATTTATTAACAAAAGGTTTTAGGCTTTGGTCTGATTGCTCTCATACCTCATCTCTCTGTAGCTGTTATTCCTGTGTTATGAATTTGATATGCTTAACCTTTTAACGCATGATTTTTTATTTTGTTCGCGAAACATTATATTTTAGTCTACTTTTGTTAAGCATCCATTAAATAAATAGTAAAAAAAATATATATATTTCTGCTGGACATAGCATCAAAACGGAATGAGTATTCTATGTGCACGAGTCTGGTGAAGTAAGCTCATTTTTATTTTTTACAAAAAAGTTTTCAGATTTAAAAGCATAAAACATTTATTGCCCTAAATATTTCTATACAGTGTTCTTATAATTGTCTTCTATATTCGTTCGCTAACTTGGATTTTCTTTTCTCCCCTTTCTCACCCTTTTTTGGCAATATACGAGAAAACTAAATATAATTATTTATCCCAATTTAAAATAGTTACATAAAATTTTTCAAAACTTCATTTTGATTTATCTGAAATCTTCATTTTTTTTAAATGTTACATTTATCTTATAAATAGACATTTCTCTTTTTATTCAAATTGTTAATTTGACGAGATAAAAACTCGCGTATTTACCACACATCTTACTTTTAGAACCGAAGAAGTATTCAAAATGTGCTAAATCCAAATAGGGTTTTGGTTTTCAGGTTGTATAACTGAAGATTTTGACGATTCTATTTTATTTTTATCAACATACTGCATAATGAACACTACGCAGATAAAAGTCTACCAAGAGGAAAGAGTAATACTTAACATTATGCTGAAAATGATATTTTACAGTTAATAAAAGCTATATATAGTGATAGCGGCAATAATAAAAATAATAACTTAGTTTTTTTTTTTCAAATCATCGATTTTCCTGACAATGAAAAACATATTTTTAGCTTTAAACTTAGAAAGAAGAAAATTCATGATAACAAATATTCTGCCAGTCCGAGAACATTGACTGAGTCGACGTTGTGCGTTGATACCTGCTGTCTTTTCTATTAAAGGCTGTTCTTAACTGTTCTGTTCAACAAGCGCAGAACGTTTTGACACATTTATAAATTAATTTTTTAACGAAAAAATATAAAATTGGAAAGTCTGACTATAGAAGCAATTTGGAATTGAACTGTGTTTTTCACTTTTTGGTAAATAAATTACCTATTGAATAATAAGCAATTTTGAACACGTGACAAAGACGTTATTCGCCCTTTCTTAAGTCATTATTCTTCCTTTGTGCGGAAATTCACTTCAAAACTGTCACTTTGATAATATTTTATGAAAATTTTTTCTTAAAAGGGAAAATGCAAGATTATTTTTCTACAAATGGCTAAAAGTAAACTTGTGTATTTGCAATAGTCAAAACAATATAAATTTTTCAAAATCAAATTTTAGATATTTTTATTAATATTTAGACGACTTACGCCCTATATATATATATATATGATAGTCACTCCGCGTACGTCGAAAATCACTCATCAAAAAGTTATTTATTTTACAATAATTTAAATTTTTCCTAACTTTTTTAAACCCCTTTTTACTCTGTCTATAGTATTTTAAATAACTTATCATTGAGAAAAATGAGCTCCAGATAGCAATTGTATTAAATATCTAAATAAATTTAATGAATTTATCGGCTAAAGGACATAAAGAGTATTAAACTACGTGTTTGTTTACGTTTGACATCAAAATACAAAACACAAGACGACCTCATACATGGGAAATAGGATAAAAAAGAAGGTTACTATGGTAACAAAATTACTTTCGAAATACACGCAGATTATGTACACGGATTTCTATGATTTCGAGCAAGTCCAAGCGAAATTTAATGCCAAATGTTTCTGAAAAAAAACCTATTAATCTGACCCCTCTACGCATAGTATAGGAACAAAGAAGGTATCAGAATGAACGAGGACTGAATTTCATGTATCTGCAAACCAGAAATGGATTCTCAAAAGCAGTGAGTAGAAACAATCAAGGAATGGATGTAAAAAGGTATTTGTTTTCTAAACGGAAGATTACTTTCAGAAATAAAAATAGATTAGATTTTCGCGATTTATTCCGAATATTTTTTTAGAGACAATTCTTGTAAGAAAAAAAATCTTTCCTCTATCATGAGCCTTCACTTCAAGTCTTAGGATGTGTTTAAAACGTTAAGAACCCACGCTACTCACTCAAAAAGACCCGGATGATAATATTAAGTGTATGAGGGCATTATTTTCAAATATCTTGTTCAAATTTATTTATATATATATATATATATATATATTTTGTATAGGATAGTTGAGGACAATCTACAATCGACCTAGTTTTTACTTTTTCGATTTTAGTTTCAGATTTCTCTTAAAAAATTACGCAGATTATTGTAAAAAATTACTGCGTAAAAAATCTGCGTACAATTTGTATTAAAATTGTACGCAGATTATATATACATACACAAATGACAAAAAATTGGGATGCCAAAAATCAGGCTATTACATATTTTTGAATTAAATAGTTTTATATATATTTAATGATTTTATCAATAACTTTGTATAATCACAAAAACAGATAAGACTAAAAAAAAATATGACGGCTATTTTGATGTAAAGACCAAGTTATAAATAAAAAGTGAAAATTTTGGTTAAATAAATAAATAAATAAAAGATAACGATATCAAAAGACAACCCCTCTACCCCTAGAAATATTTTCGATGTCATGCGACAGATTCTCTCCCCTCAAATGATAATGTTATGCATGCACAGCCCCTAAGTTATAAAAACAGTTGCTTGAAAACTTTTCCCAATTAACTTAACACTTCGAAAATGAACTTCCAAATCTAATAAGAGAAGAACTTATCAGAATAAACTAGTATACCAAACCTGGAGCAAATTGGTTACTTCTGCATGAAAATTCTTTTATCATATTTAAAAGAGGGATTACCTCCCCCCATTCCCCCCCCCTTTATTCTGACCAACGAATCTCGAAATCTAAACAAGGAAACACCTTGTTAGGATGAACCAGTATACCAGATTTGAAGCAAGTTGGATGGTTCTTTATAAAAAGCTTATTTATCTAAATTAATATAAAGGATTAGACCCGGTCCCTTCCTTTATACTTAACCAATGAATCCCCAAAACTAATCATGGAAGCGCCTTGTCTGAATGAACCTAGAAAACAAATTTCAAGCAAATATGATATTTCTATCAAAAAATATCACGTTAAGCTCATACATATGTACATACGTAAATACAGAACATACGAACGCAGCTAAAAACTGGTCGAAAAGATACCGCAAAAATACAATTATTTTTTGAAAAAACATGGGACTGATTTGATTTGCGTAAATAGAAAAAAAGAACAAAAAGGCACTTTGAAATCTGATTGCCACACAATTATCCGCATTAGAAAATTCAATCCGTGTTTCCCGGGTTACGATTGGAAGCCGATTTTAATTGGAAACTAATAGGTTTTTAACATTTAATATATTTCGTTAGATTGTCCTCTAATAACGCCAAAAAACGCGTAATTTTTGTATGGAAAATATAAATGATCATTTAAATAAAGTTTTGAAATGTATTAAAAGTCATTGAATCAGCCGCATATCAGGAGTTAATAGCCGAAGATACCGCCAATAAATACATTACTTAAGCAATCTTTTTTGATTTACTCCAGAGGGTGCACAGTTCGCATCACGTCTGTGTAAATTGAGTTTTATTTCGAAAATCTTCAAATTTTCTAAAAAGATTTTATTATATTAAAATAATCTTTTCCCCCTTTAGTTAAAACGACGTTGTAATCATGTTTCTATCTTAATTCGAATAGGAGATATTATTTTTTTCGTTTTAGTTTGTTTTCAAAATCTAGCTTTCAAGCAATGGTTGTTATGGAAACGGCTTCTTGCGAAAATGCATTTTTTCACCGTTTCTTATATTTAAATAAGTATTACCCAAGAATCGTTAAAGATAAACAGTTGTTATGGAAACATGTCTTTTTTTCAACAGTTTTCCTTAATTTTGATTCAGAAAATTTGAAAAAATATATTCACTTTGAAAAATACGATAAAAAAACAATTTAAAAAAATTATTTTAAATATTTATTGTTTTTATTTAAATTATTATTTTTTAAAATGCTGAATCAAAATTAAAGCTTATATAGTTCTGTTTATTTTAATAAAAAAAAAATTTAAATTCTACAAATAATATTTCAAGTTAACGATTTTAAACTACCCCACTTTTTAATCTATTTTAAATTGAAAAAAAAAAAGAAGTTTTATCATACGATTTCGTTTACAAGTGAAATGGTTTTAACCATCACAAAAAATGTCAAAATTTTAACTCAACAAATGTATCCCGAACTCCCCCTTAACAATTTTGTTTCAATATTTTTAAATAAATATATATTATTCAATTTATTTTTATTTAATCTGTTTGCATATAATTATATCAGAATGAATTATATCATAATTTGCTATCAGACTTTTGAAAAGGAAGTTCCTTTAGAATTGTAATATTTTCCTTGATTTTTAGCAGTAATATTTAGTAGATATTTATATTTGGGTTTGAAAAACTTTCAGTTAAAAAATTAGTGATTTTTGTTGATATTTTTTATATCTAATTTAATTATTTTATGCAAATTTCTTTTATTAAATCATCATTTTTATTAATCGAAATTACAAAGCTTTTGCGAAAGGGAATTTTAAAACCAGAAAATGCTAATTTAATCTTATTTTATTTTTCAAATTGTAAAAACATAATGTGAAATTTTACACATTCCAAATATAACCCCCACATTCCTAATTATCTATTTTTTTCACTAAAGTTTCAATTACAAGCTCCCCCTCTTAAAAACATTAAAATTTTCTGTCTGCTAAAGAAGGTCTTATTGTTTATCCTTTACGGTACTTTGTTTATTGACGAAAGTTTAATTTCTTTACGAATATAATCCCACCTTCCTAATTATCTAACCTTTTCACTAAAGTTTCAATTACAAGCCACCTCTGAAAAACATTAACATTTCCTGTCTGCTAAAGAGGGTCTTATTGTTTGTACTTTACTGTACTTTGTTTATTGACGAAAGTTTAATTTCTTTACGAAATATTAACTGGAAACAAACGCTGGAATATTTATATTGTTTTAACATATTAATATTTCGTAATCAAAAATTACGCAACATATATTGATTAAAAGAAAATAAAAGGCGATGCGTGAAAGTTATTTTAAAAATCATAAAATATCAGTAAATTGAGATGCAGTTAAAAATTTTCTTTTTCAAAGAACGTCACACCACCCCCTATTCAATGGTTTAAAAATTATTATGCGATAGCTTGAAGACAAAAATTAGCAGTAAAAGCAAAATTTATTGATCAGGCGTTGCCACAATCGATATGACGGCAGCGTTATTCATGTACATGTTTCTGTTTCATTATAGCGGTTTTCAGAGTATCGAATCATTTTGACCTGAAATGATCAAACTACACTCAATCAATTCGAAATTTAACTGATTGAAAATGTAACGAAATCGTAAAGTTATCAAAAACATACCAACAAACTAAAACTTTGCAGCTCGGATATGCTACAAATTTTAGACATTTATTCAAATCTAGAATTTCACATGAAAATAAATATTACAATGCTTGGAAATCGATTACTTCTTTCTGAGTACATTGATACCGGTGTCAAATAATATGGAAATTAAAACTAATCACAAACAAGGTACAGCCAATTATACAAATCAAAATCAAGACAGATATCCTGTACCATTCGACGCAAATCGTGATCTAAAACAAAAAGAAGTAGGCTATCGTTTCTGCCCTGTCAAAAAATGATGTAGCGAAGTCAGATAAATTCAAACTGAGTAGATTTTCTCAACTAAATTAATTGATTATCGTTTTCTGAGTTAGATGATAAATGTTAGATGTCGATGATTAACTACCACTGCTCGAATAAAACATGTATTTTTCAAAATAAATAAAAGTCATTTGGAATTCAAATGCACGTTTTATATCTGATATAAAATAAAGAAATAGGGTGCGCTTTTAACACAATTAAATGCGGCACCAATCAGCCAAGAGGGTGAAATGTCAGTATTGATATGCATGCAACATCCGTGAGCTCCTATAGTTGTAACATTGTAAAAATGAAAAAAAAAAAAATGTTAAAAAACAGACTTCATTAATTGACCATTAAAACTTCCTAAAAATCTTAATCTATAATCAGATTTGTATGCAAACTATAACGACGAAATAAAACTATAGACAAAATACAAAAAATACTGCAATGATAATACATTATGTGAAAAGTACTGACTGCTTCAAATCGGAGGTTCCCAAGGTGGAGTACGTGAAAATAATACGTTAATGTCAGAAATCACAAAAATGAATTACCGCATGTATTTGTGTATAAAGTCGACCCCCCTAACTTTCGAATGCAAATTCTGCAAAAAATCAAAACTCGCGTACAAGTCGATCCCCAAAAATTTTGCTTGAATTTTGCACAAAATGAAACCAAATATGTCACTTGCCAATGTGAAAAAGTAGTATATAAACAATCATTGAAAAAAAAAATATGTTATTTCTTTTGCATATTTTGTATATTATTTTACTATACATAACATAAAAAGCCAGAATTTTGCAGTATTGGAAGGTGTTTTTTTCTTTTTTAATTGACTATTGTATAAATCGACCAAATCAATTTGCTTGCCGAAAAGAGTCAGAAATTCCTCGACTTACACACAATTATATATGGTAGTCATTTAGATAAAGTCACAAAAGTGTTAGAAATGCTAAAGCAATTTGCATCGATTTATTATATAATCATGATAAAAAGATTACTAATGGAACAAGTTGTAAATTGCACGTCGAGCGTAGCAAATGGGGTGCATTCTTACTATAACGCAGTTTTAAAAATATTCAGATGTTGTAATAAGTATTCAGTACATTGGATTGCAGTACAGTAGCCAAAATCTTTTGTGTGTTCCTGTAAATAATATCTGCTTTCCATTATACAAGAAATAATTTCTACTAAACCTCAGCAACGTATATCGATTTCATAGAATGTGAAATAGTTTAATATAATTAAAACGCGTCCCAAACAATTATTCCTCCAATACCATTATGTAATGGAATATTTTTGTGTCTCTCTGTAAATTATTAAGAAATATTATTTACACCACAGATTGTACAGAATATATGGTTTAGTCTACACTTCATAGATGCATACTAATTTTGTTATGTTCCAAAGAGTGAAATATCATTAAAATGCACTTGAAATTATTTTTTACATTGGCCATCATGTAATTGAATAATTTTTATTGTTCCTATAATTAAACTATGCATCCAATTTTCATAAAATTTGACAAAATTATGCAACAATTGTATGTTTTAAATTTCAAACGATTCGGTTGGGTAGTTTTTGATTTCTTATATGCGGACGGACACACAGACAGATGGACGGACTGAACGACTACTATAGGTGCCACGTATTTATGTAATTGCAAACGCACCTAAGAAAGAGGATTTTTATGAAAATAAATTATTTCCCATTGCAATAGGAAATTAATTATTTCATGACAGTATTCTTATTTGCTTGCGGAAGAAGCAAAAATATTCATTTTTGAAGTGTGCGAATTTTTCAAAATGCAGTTTCACAATATTATATTTAATATCATTCCAGAAACATTTCCTGAGACAGAATATTTCAAAAGCTGTAATAATAATTAAATGTAGAAATTCAATTTCGAAGAAGAAACATCCATTACAACTAGCATGATAATTGAATTATTACACATGACACAATCTGTTACCTAGTATACCTACATATTTTTTCAGAACCATTATCGAAACAGATTTAAGAAAAAGCAATCCGAGACCAACTTGCTAAAATTAATTTAAGTAGCCAGGAAATAAGCTGAAATATTTTCATGATAACCTGAAAGAGTTGTGATTACGGGTGGAATTTTGTAATTTTATTTAAAAAAATTAGCTTCTCTTTAAATTCTTTCAAATAATAATCTTGAAAATATGTTTAAAAAATTCTGTTATGAGATGATAAAGTTAGCAATCTGTCTGATGATAGTTATTAGAAGAGGATGTCTAAAGATAAATAAATTTTTATACGAGAAAGATGCTTTCATACAACATTAAATTGAAAAGATTATGAAAATTAAATTAAAGCCGCTTTAAAATTAAATTTTGCATTTGCAAAATGATAGAAAAGAATTTTGATTCTGTGGAAACTCAAAGAATTTTGTAAAAATATTTTAGAATGTATGTGCTACCAAATTTTAATTGAAAACATATTGATGTAAGGTATATAAAGTTTAGATAATATTGGGCGTCAAAGAAACATTAAAAACACAAAAATGCGTTTTCAGTATCAAACAAGTTGGAAACAGCAGAATATCCGAAATCTTCAGTGTGTCCCTGTAAATATTATCTGCTTTCGATTATACAGGAAGTAACTTGTAGTAAACCTCAGCAACATATATCGGTTTTATAAAATGTGAAATAGTTTAATATTATTGAAACGCGCTTCAAACAATGTTTTCCTTTATACCATTTACCATTATGCAATGGAATACTTTAATGCAGCCCTGTAAATTAATAACAAACATTCTTTGTACCACAGATTGTACAGAATGTATATTTTAATACATTTGACATAGATGCTTATCAATTTTTTTTGTTCGAATGAGTGAAACACTATTAAAATGCGTTTGAAACTACTTTTTCCCATTGGTCGTAATGTAACCGAATACTTTTGTTTGTCTCTATAATTAAACTATGCATCCGATTTTCATCATATATGAAATGACTCGAAAAATTATGCAACACTTATATATTTTAAATTTTAAAGGATTCAGTTGGGTAGCTTTTGCTTTGTTATTGCGGACAGACGGTCTGAACGACGCGACGACTGTACGTTCTACGTATTTATATAATTACGAACGCACATAAAAACATTGAAAATTCATAAAATTGAAGGTATTACAACTCATTAAGTAATGATAACACAAAAGTGAAATTTTCTTTATTTTACATTTAGAGCATGAAAATTTTTTTTTCTAAATATAATTTAAAAAATCTAGGGACTGTATAAAAATTAAACAGTTAAAACATAAAAAAAATCGAATGATACGTTTAAAATTAACAACTGAGGAATTAGCTATATTGGAAAAAAGATACAGGTACAATTTTACTTCACTTAAAAAAAAAATAAAAAAATTTGTGTTTAATTTTAAAATATGAATCAAATGACATTACTTTTTGTAATAAATTAACGAAAATTTTAATTTATCATATTTAGATACTTTGTCTTTTTTGTGTAATCCAAATTTTGAAAGTTTACCATTATTTTGTTTTAATCGAAAGTTTTGTTTCATACAAAAAAATTGATATATGTCATCGAACCCTGTGAGGCGGCCATTAAATGTCTCCACCTAATTAGATGCGTCTATGGCTCAAACTATTGAAAAGAATAAGACTACAATTAGACTTTAGAAGGCATATGAACACAAATATCGCAAAAATAAATAAACAGAAATCAAATACTAAAGCTTTTCTGTAAATTGAAACAGCAAGAATGATCACACACTGACAAAATTATTCAGTTATAATTATTCACTTCATCCCGAAGTCTTTTTTTATTTAGAATTAGAGGTATTGCTGTCACGTATTCAGCAAATAATATGCATATTATTATTTTTTTTTACTAGTGATTACTGATATCTTTTCTTTCGATACCGAAAGTACCACAAATTTTCTTAAAGATAAGTTTTGGATTATGTTTTCAAAGAATTTATCTTTTGCTTCAAAATGAAACATTTAGTGTAATTTAAATACATGGGCACCGGCAGAAGGAAGTTCAAAAAGGAGAAAGATTTTGAAGCAGAATTACTTGTCATCCGCAGCGCAGGCTGCATTTTACTGGGGAATATAACCATGAAATAAACTAAATTAATAAGTTTTTCTCCTAATCTTCGTGCAATATATATTTTTTAATTTATCAATACAAAACGAAATACAAATAAATAAATAAATAAATAAAATAAAATAAAAATAAATATTGATCTCTCTCTCTGCGTGTGTCTGTCTGTCTATCCGTGGTAATTTTGTTTTAAATTTGTATTATATTATATATATATATCGTTAAGTAAGGGACTTTCATGTGGCGCTAATCGATTGCATAGATTTTAAAAAACAATCAACGAACATCAATATTTAGTTCTCACGGACAGTCAGAGAAAGTATTAAAAACTAAACAAAGCAGGAATATTTTTTCCTAGAAAACAAACAAACAAACAAAAAAAACTATATAAACGTAAATTTACGAAATTCCACGCACGATTCAACCACTACACTGTCCAATTGAGGAATAAATACACCTCCACTTTTCATCTTCCCTCTAGGTGGTCTTCCCGCTCAGGTAAAGCGTGAATTGCACACAGGTAGGAGCGATGACTCAACAGAGAGAGAAGTTTTATTTATTTTTTTTTCCCTTTACTTTTATTTTTTATTTTTCTGTTTTTCATGCCTCAAGGACGATTCCACGAACGACCTCCCAATAAAAAATTATTTCCTCTTTTTGAAGAATGAAATGTGATGCGATATCGGAGCCCTCAGGCTGTTATGGTTGATTACGTACTCAGAGGGAAGTGTGGCAAGAAGTACAGTTAACATTGGGTTTTTGTTATTTTGTAATAATTGTTGTTTGCTGATAAAAGAAAATGAAATTATGTAAAGTTATTTAAATTTTGCTGGACGGATAACTTATTTTTTTTTCTTTTATAAAGTCACAGATATTTATCATTGCTAAATGTTCAGAGATTTTAGAATGGGAACCTCATTAGTTCTTCTTGACACTGTTGTTGGCAATTTTCTTTCATAATAATAATAGTTTCAGTAATAATATTTTTAATTATTAATGCTATGGCGCCAGCTTAAATACGGTTGGAAATCCTTATAACCTACAAACATAATCGTTTTTATATTTGTTTTTCTACAAGGTGAAAAGAAAAGTCAAGGAACACTAAAAAAAACTTTGGAGCGGTTAACGGCAAGAATTGAAAAACAAGTCTCTACCTAAAGTAAATAAACTGAGATAAAATTTGCTATGGACTTTAAATTTGCCACCTAGTGGCAACATTTGGAAGTTATCAATCCTACCTGGAAAACTATGGGAGAAAGCTAATTAAAGTTATTTAAAAAAAATTAGAACATCGTTGATTTAGTGTGAATAAGGATTTTACATGCAGAAATAACTTTATTAGTAGCCCTGAAATCCAAGTTTTTTTTAAAATATCCAATCAACGGCTTAAATGCACACTAATTGTGGTATTATAAGGCAGATGCACATTTACTAATAAATATAACACAAGTAAGCAATATTAAAATTATTTTAATAAGAAAATCAAAGTAAGTTTGCTCCGTATATCTATCATCGGCAGCCATAACAGGAACGCATTGCCGATGATAGACAATGCAAGACCATATAAAAATTAATTTCGTAATTTTTAAAAAATATAACTATTTTGACATAGATGGAATTTTCATATGATAAAGGACAACTTTTAAAAGGATTTTGAAACTAGAACTATACCACAAAAGCTGACGGATTAGCAATTAGCTATTGGCGAATTAACACATTCGCTGCCGCTCACGTGCCATCGCGTGATATGGCACCAAACGTTAAAGGGCCACTCACGCGCCAGCGCGTGAAGTGGGTGATGTCCAATAGCCAGTCACGCGCTGGCGCGGTAAAATCTTTCACCAATTCTTTGGTATAAAAAGTAAATCGGCTTCTGGGAAAAACCGACTTCTACAGTGCGGCATTAACTATCATCACATCTTCATGTAAGCAGCAGCGAACGTGTTAAAAATTAGGTCGTTAGCTAGTGATCGATAGTGACGATATCTAATGCAAAATTAAGTAAGATAATTGTGAGAATGATTTTTATGAGAATGTCAGTAAGTTTTGGTCCTAGAAGATTAAAAGTTTTACTGTTTTATTAGATAAAACATGGTCATAGCCCTTCTAGGTGTAACATAAGTTATATCTTAGTTGAGGGGGGGGGGGGAGGTATAAAAATTAATTTCGGTGTATATTTTTTAATAACTATTTTGACGTAGATGGGTTTTTATATGATGTAGGACAACTTTTGAAATATTTCACTAAATCTGACGGTTTAGGAATTAGCTATTGGTGAATTAACTAGTAAGTCGTTTACTATTGGAGATATCCTGTGCAAAATGAATAACTTAAAAATATTGAAAAACACGAGAAATTTGAAGAAATTGTTTCAATTGGCTTAGCTTTCGGATGTGGCATGCTAAAGAGTGTAGGATCTTAATGCATACATAAATAAATGGCAACGATTTTGAGTAAAAAAAAAGGGTTATGAATACTGTTATATTTTTTTTCCATCAAGGAATAAAGGTAAAAAATCACGGTCATTATGCATCAAATTTTGTACCAGAGCGTCTGCTTAAGCCCTCAGAAAGCTTTAAATTGTAGTTTTTTAGCTCACAGGCTATCATAGCCTGAGAGCTTATGTGCCCGTCCGTTCTGTATGTATGTTCGTATGTTCGTGCGTAACGCGATAACTCATGATAAAAATATTGGATCCACTTGAAATTTTGTATATAGGTATATCCTGATAAGGCGCTTCCCTGGTTAGTTTTTGGAGTTCATTCGATATGTATAAGAGGGGGAACGGGGGGTTCATGCCCCTCCCCTTAATTGATATAAACGGGATTTTCATGCAGAATTAACAGTTTTCGTTCAAAATTTAGATATAGGATCATTCTGATGAGGCGATTCCGTGACTGTTATTAGATGTTCATTGAATAAGTATAAACAGGGGGAACGGGGGGGTCATGCCCCTCCCCTTAATTGATATAAACGGGATTTTCATGCAGAATTAACAGTTTTCGTTCAAAATTTAGATATAGGATCATTCTGATGAGGCGATTCCATGACTGTTATTAGGTGTTCATTAAATAAGTATAAACAGGGGGAACGGGGGTTCTAATGCCCCTCCCTTTAACTTGTATAAATGGATTTTTCAAGCAGAATTGTCAGATTTCGTTCAAATCTCTGAATAGTTTGGGAAGTTCAATGGTTAAGTATAGAAGAGGGGAATAACTCCTCTTAAATTATATAAATGCTAAATGGGTTTTTATTAAGAATTATCCGATTTGCTCTGAATTTTCGATATAGATTTTTTTTATGATAAAGCTTGTCCTTGATAGTTTAGGAGGTTCAATGATTAGGTATAAAAAAGGAGAAAGGGGAGAGCTGTTCCCCTACTTAATTTGTTTTTCGAACAGAATTAACCCTTGAAAATATAAGGTTGTAATGTACAATTAGTATGCGTAGCCTGTGAGCTCAATGCCATCAGTTTAACTGGGCAATATTCTTTTTATTTCTACCTACAATGGAAAACTCAATATGCAATATGGTTAAAATTTAAAAAAAAATCCAAATTTATGTTAGTAAACACTAATTTATTTTTCCTAGACATTACGTTGACTCAAATGACTTAACATGCGAGTAAACAAACTACACAGAGTAACATTTTCTAACTGCACCAATGACTATTTTGCGCGGACTATTTAGGGTAGAGCTTTAATGATATTCAGTTCGTGCTGAGGTGTAGGTGTACAAATTTTCCAGAAAACCACACAAAGATACTAATAGTTAACTTCCCTGTCTCCAGAATTTGGACCACAGAAGGAAAGATACGCTTCACTGCTAATAGATCCGCAAACAGCAAATTTCGAAGAAGAGACGAAGAGGCGATTTTTAAAATCTCAATTTCTGGTCAGAAGAAGATAGAATGTATACAGCAGGTATAGGTGCCTGAAGGTACAAAAGAATGGAGTTGGATAGCAGTTTCACTTAATACAGACATAGAAAGTAAGACGACCCGAATAAACAGAAGGAAATTCATCTTTTGGAATTTGGAACGATCTCCTATCGTGAAATGGAATATTCAGTTTTCTCTGTTATGTAATTTTGAGATGTTGAGATTACAGACAAGCTATGTATATGTAGCAAGAATAGAAATTGAATCGTCTGAATCTTCATCAACAAGAGGAATTGAAGCTGAACTACACAGATGAAAGCTAGAATATTCTTTCAATTTTCTAGATTTCACCGAAAAAAATAATAATTTTTAATAATTTTGAGTCAAGGCCATGATTTTTTTTTAATTGAATAAGATTTTCTTTTCTTTTTTATTTTTAAATTAAAAATTAATGAACGAATAACACATTATTGATAGGTTATTAATCAATCTTGTTACAATGCGTCTGAAAAAATCATTGACAACAGGTTTTTTTAATTTCATTTTACAATTGAAAAAGAGAAGTAACGCGTTCAAAACAATTTATAATTATAAATGTTATCAAGGCAATAATAACACTATACACAAATATTATTATGCAATCACATACTTTGTGATAAACATTAAAGCTTAAATTTTACCGTTCCAAAAGTTATATATATAAACTCATTATTTTTTCTTTAACATTCCAAATTTTTAAGCCGTTTTTTCATTTTAAAAATTCAATCAGACATGCTCAAAACAAGTTTTGAAGAAATTATGGCTTTAAAGAAAATTAACTTCGTTCAATTCGCAGCTTTAGACCTTGTACAGTTGCAAATTGACGTCCAGGTCTTTAACTTATCTTCCCCAGATGTTTTGTACTGGGTTCACGCCAGGTTGTCCAATCCGTAACAGTTACTTGATTTAGTCTAAACTTCTGCACTATAGAATTAGAAACGTGAATGGAGCAATTGATTATCTGGTATATTCATTTGAAACCATCCAATAACTTTCTAAACGGCAATAACAGTACTTCAAGCGTTTTCTTCGAAACACTGATGCCTCTCCAAAAGAGAAACATAGGTTGTTCCATTTTAAGAAAATGTTCCCTACACCATGAAAGAACCTCCGATTGCTGTTAGTTGAAAAAAATTCGTGGTTTCTTGCGAAGATCCTACCAGTAATATACAAAACCACCAAGTCTTCTAAATTAAATTTCTTTTCATCATTGAAAGGAGCACTTAATTATTTATCTGCCAAATACATGTGATTTCAAACTCGCTGAATACGAACGTCTTTATGCAACTTTGTAAACTTTGACGAACGATGCATTTTGCGATAGTCAAAAAATGTATTTGCCAGTCGCCATCGATGGGTCGTGGATTTCGAGATTGGAACGCTTAATTGCCGAAACGTCAGTGAAGGCTTACTTTGGAGACTCGAAATTTTTTGGATTCTGTCTGTCTGTCATTCTGTCAGTCTGTCTGTCTGTTCCGCGATAACTGACGTAAAAATTACTCGATTGGCTTGAAATTAAGTGGGTATATTAGTGAGACACTGGGATTAAGCTGTATAGTTTTTTGTTAGATTTGATTCATTCGTTCGGAAGATATAGAATATTTTATTTCGCGCAATAATGTTTTTCTATGGCAAATCCAATGGTTTTCATTTTTTTCCCCTGAGAGAAAATGACACATTTGATTAATGGAATTCAATGATAAATGAATACTAAAATTTACCAGTTAAATTATTCGTATTATTTTGAAATTTTGTCAACGCATTTATCAGATTTTTAAAATTATTACTGTAAATTTTGGAGGTTTTTTATAAATGTGTTCCAATAATATAGACTAATTTGTTTTAGAGATTTACTTATTTGAAATGTATTTATTTCATTTTCTTTATTTTCTTCTAATGGTTGCTAAGCAACCATTCATCTTAATCTTTATCCTTATAATGCTATAAATTTGAAAGCGAGTGAAAAATTTAAATGAAGTCAACATCAAAACTTATGAATTAATTAATTTCTTTGTATCTTTGTGTATAAATATAGCATAGCCCAGAAAAAAAAAAAAACCATAGGCTATGTTTTATTAATTTTATTCAAATATTTTCCTTAATAATTCAAAATTTCCTTCTTTTTCATACAGAATCAATAGGGATTTTTTAAATAAAATTTAAGCAATTTCCTTTATCGTTGCCAAAAAAAAAATCAAAATTTGGAATAATAATTTTTCAACAGCAATAAGTTTCAATTGAGCAATTTCCATTCGAAAAATTAAACTATGAAAAAAAAAAAAAAAAAAAAAAAAATATGACGTCAGAATTAAAATAACTATAGATATAGTACTTTTTATTAAATATTAAACACGGATATTCGTTTCGTTAATAGGAATTTTTCTGACAAAAATGGGGACATAATTAGAAGTAAAAGAAATAAACAAGAATTATATTTTTAATAAATATTTCACTTAGTAAAATATGACGTCATAGTTGAACGAAAACATGTATTTTATAGTAGTCGTTAAAAATACAAGAAACATGAATATCAATAACTCATGAATAATGAGGTCATTGCCGAAATTTCAGTGAAGGCTTACTTTGGAGACACGAAATTTATTTTTTTCATATGTCAGTCTCTTCTTCTGTATGTCTGTCCCGCTATAACTGCAGCAAAATGCAATCAAGACTTTTTTTTTTTTCGGAAACAAAATTGTAAAACTCTAGATTACTGAGTTTACACTTACAAAAGTTCCTGATGCATCAGGTTTAGGTGTTTGTGGCTGGCAGGCATGTAGAAGTATGAAGATAAAGAAAAATATTCGCCCAAACTGTTACTTATTCTTATAAATCGAAATGTATAAAGAAATGCCAAAATATACAATAATCATTAGCACAATTATTAGAAAGTGACAAATTTAAATTAAGTGAGGCTCGGGGGGTTCATACAAATTTACTATGTTATAATAAAGAAAACAAAAATAATAGATCATGAAATTTTCAGAATATCCTAACATAACTAAATTTTTAATTTACCGCTTTTGATGGCTGAAAATTTCTAATTCCTATTTTACTCTTATAAATAATTACGCAATTTGAAAATTTTAAATTACAGTTTCCAGGAAGTTGAATATTACCCAAAGTGTGTTTTGAAAAATTATGAACAAAGCTGACGTTGAGGCTCCTGATCTGCAGATTTACTAGTTCTTTAAAAACTGATCGTACGGACAGATTTTTGTTTGAAACTAAACTAAAATTTCTCTCTCTTGTCGTTTAGTTGTTTTCTTTGTTCATCTTTAACGGGATTTTGTTAAAAAATTGTCACCTTTTGACAGAATTCGGTAAAGATGAGTCCTGCTGAGTACAGTTTTTCTTGCAATATTCACAACTTTTCATTCACAAAACTTTAAACAACAGGTTTGTCTTTGATGATGTCTTTTCATTGTAAATGTATAAGCATTGTAAAATTTATAAACATGTACGTAAATACATAGTTTTCATACTGATTGTTTTTGTAAATAGTACCGTTATAAATAGCATGCTTTACAACAATAATACAGAGAAAATGATATAGTGAGAATATTATATTCAGTTGAACACAAAGTTAATTTTGCCCGAGCATAGCTCGGTCACCTTCGTTGGTTACTAATTATTTAGCTAAAGCGTGTTCTATATTATACTGATTTTATTATTGAAAAATCTGAAAAAAGAGAGGGAAGGGGAGGTTTATAAACCTTTTGACATAGATACTTTTAAAACCGGAAGAATATCTTAATAAAAAAAAAGAGGAGATTAAAGACAGTTGTCTAAAAGGAAAAAAAATGTACTTCCAGATTTCATGAACAGATAATGAGTTTCGCGGACAGGTTATTTGCATCTGTTTTTGTCTAATTCCAATGACTTTTCTTTATTTATTGCATGTCGAGGCCCACTCGTTAAATAAAGTAAAAATGTTAAGGGGATAATACAAAAGAAAAAAATTGCGAAATAAATGACGTTAAGAATTAACTCATTACATTAATATAGGGAATACACACAAACAATCATAAAACGACAAAAAAAAATCTCATGATCACATTCTTATATTACTATTCATTACCGATGTCCAAAGAAACTGCCATCAAGTTCAGAAAAAGCGCACACAACACGAAAGAAAAAGTAAAGGCTGTAGAATATAACATAGGAAATTTAATAAAAGAAATTTGCGAAAGAGATGATACATACTTATTACCAGAAAGGAATCCTTTCAACATTCAAAACAGCTTGTATTATCTGAATTAGACCCGAGCAATTACATTAATTTGCAGATCATTTCCACTTTATGCAAATATTCTTAGGTTATATTATCCTACATTAAGTTACGGATCTAATCATTAAGCCTTTTTCGATGCTGTCTTGAGAAACTTATGTAGTAAAATTCATGTTATTATCTCCTGTTAAGTGAAAGCCTGCAATAAAGCATGTTATTTCAATACTTATATTAAAGGTTTACATGCTATTAATGTTACTTTAATCTTTTTCCTTTTCAGGGAGCCCGTTTCAGATTTGTCAAGTGCATAATATTACATAGAAACCAAAATATTAATTTAAAGCTATCAATGAAGATTGAATCAAATCTATACTTACGAATTTCATACAAGCATTAAATAATTTTAGATCATCAAACTGTTGTATTTTTTTTTTCTAATTTTTACTTCCGTCACTGCAAGCAATCAAATTATAGTGATGGGGGAGAAATTGGATAAAGGAAATAATAGTTCAACATTTCGCAACCAGATGAGGAAGGGATATGGTTGACAAACAGGCATCTCCCTTACAGCATATCGCATCGAAATTTTATGTCGAATCTTGAAACATATTTTTGACCTTTTACATTGAAATGCCATTGTTAAATATCACATTTACACCCAATGATAAAAATTTAACCTGTTTTCTTCTTATATCAAACTTTATCTAACCATCTGCAATACATATGTAATATTTCATATACACTCTTTGAATCGAACTCAATTGTCGAGACCACAAGAAATGTTCGAATTATGGAAAGTATGAAAGGAAAATATGTTTAAAGGGGATACTGTTACAAAGGAATTAAATTTTATAGTATTTTTCAATTTATTTCGGCTGTTATCATTAGAATATGACTTAATAATAAACCAAAAGATATAAATAAATAAACTACTTAGGAATGAGATATAAGCACAATGGAAGAAGGAATCAAGGTGCCATTGATAGACAGACGGGATACTAAGAAAGCCGGTATCAAATGCATGGGCTTAAATCTATTACTAATTCAGAACAATTTTGACAAAACGAAAGTTATTTCAAGTTATTCAAGTGCATGAGAAAATATGGGAAAATGAAAGAACGGGAATTCTCTTTATTTCGAATTAAACAAATTCAAGAGAAAATGAGTTTGAATAAATGAAATTTTTTAACGTTATTCTATCATTGAAAATTTCGGGACTTCACGTTTAGTTCGAATAAAGCGAAGATTCAATTTATCCGATTTCAAATTATGGAGAGCAGACTGTACATTTGTTGAAGTTTCTGAACGACTCCAGATTAACTAACCAATATGTACTATATAAACAGCCAAAATCAAAGAAAACTTCCTCATAAATTGTGCTAGAATGATAAATGGAAGGC
Source organism: Maratus speculifer (assembly GCA_964019185.1). Lineage (NCBI taxonomy): Eukaryota > Metazoa > Arthropoda > Arachnida > Araneae > Salticidae > Maratus > Maratus speculifer. The sequence continues at coordinate 292,178,972 of OZ025294.1, read as the reverse complement.
AAATAATTCTTGCAGACCTTTTAAAGCAAGAAACAGTTGTCAGATGTTGTTTTCAGAGATAATTCTTAGTTTATGAGTTTTAGGTTACTTCCTAGAGATGCGAAAGCACCCTACTTCTTTTTATATCACGAAAAAGACAAATAACTTGTTCCACTTATCAGGCATTTGGAATGCATAACTATAGAATTTGACAAATTATGCATCATTTTTCTGAGTTCATAAAATAATAATAATAAATCTCGTATCTGAATAAGCATAGTTTAAATGTGTTTTTATGGTTAACTAATAAATTTAAAAGACATTAAATAATTGCTTGGAGAAACGGGAAAAGGTATGTTCATAAAAAAAAAAATCTAGAATAAAGTAAATAAATGTTATAGAAATAAGTTAAATAATTGTTTTATATTTAGTAATAAAAGTATAATTCGCTATTGCCAATTTGACTTGGAGAAAAAAATCCCATGAAACTTGATCAGGCACACAGCGTAAGGCTATTTTTGTTAAATTGTAATGTAACGTTGGATTGCTAATCGTTGTAAAAAATTTATGTAATAATCATTTAAAAAATCTAGCTTAATCATAAATCTACCACAAGCTAGCATTTAATTAATAATGTTACAATCGTCATAATTCTTAAAGATTTTATTTAAATTACATTCTGATTTTTTTTAGAACTTAAAAAAACTAAGTATTCAAGTTGAATTTAGAATAAAACATTAATTGAAGCTTTAAAGTTATTACGTATAGCATGCGCCGGCACATAATGCGCAACTTTAATTTAAAACTAAATGTATTAGCTGTTTTCCCCGTATTTAAGCATATTTTTTTTGCTGCAAAGAAAACGTAACCAATAATTTCTAGCATGAAAATAAAAAGATTATTACAAAATATAATTTTTAGTGACGAACAATAAAGAATCCATGAACAAATTCGAATCGAGAACACAAATTTATCTGTCTATCCGAATCCTCACAATGTATTTGTGATCATTCCTTCAGTTGTTCTTGCTTGTTCTAGTTGTTTCTTAGTGTCGAATTCTAATTTCTTATATAATTACCTTTTCTCACTTTTTAATAGTTTATTTTTATTCTTGAGACTTGCAAATTATATTTTTTTTTCAAAAGTGCCAATAGGGTACAAAGGGGCCAAAAGGAATATACGGTATATAGGAAGATATATTTGTTTCTCCTAATTCTAAAGCAGAAGTACATAATTATTGTCCTTAACAAATTTACAATTGTTACAAAGTTACATAAAAATCTATTGCCTAGTTGCATAATAATGTAATTATTTCAAAATATCGCACATATTATATATTTTAATATGGGTTGGCATTATATGCTTTAATTGGGCTTTTATTTCATTTTATCATTTGGATGAAACAAGAATTCTAATTTTTATTAAAAGCACATATAATGTTGATTTTTCCTCATCCAGTATAATCCAATTGTAGAATAATGCAGTATGTGTGCTAATCAACGGATTTCTATTATCACATCAAAATAGATAATTATTAATGTAAAGGGAATCTCAGAAATTTTTTTTAACAACTTAGAGAAATTCCTGTGTAGAGTTTGAAAATGAAAGACGTGAAAAACCATTACAAATATACAAAAAGTATCTTAATTCTCTAACGCATAACGGGTCTCGTAGGAGAGCAGATAATTATTGCATTATTAAGCAAAAAATTTTTTTACATTCATTTGTGGAGATCTGATTTTCGGACAGATAATAACTAGCATGCAGCACAATATAATTATTTTATAATGAATTATCATTTATCACAAAACAAATATTTTTTTCGAATAATGAAAAACAACTTATGCATGAGAAGGTTAATTATGCAATTGAAGACAGGCAGATACACAGTCTGAGCAATGATACATTATGTGTGCGTTTGTTTGATAGCTAAATATAAATGTTATAATATTTTATTGACTTTTTAAGCTTCCTAGTCCCATTTTAAATTTCATACTCTATGAAGAAAAAAAAAAAAAAAAAAAAAGAAAAAAAAAAGAAAAAGAAAGAAAGAACCGCTTGTAATCCTTCTATTCTTATTTTCCTTACTTGTAATGTTGTATTACGCAAACATTACCCCAGACTCTATTATTATCTAAATCTTGAATAATTTCCTACATTTCAATGCTTTTTCTGCTACCCAAAACATCAGAATACAGAAAGGAAAAAAAGAATTTTTGAATACCAGTAAAAGGGAGCAAGGACGAGACTGTACAAAAGATGCCTTTCACGGTTACACAAAAACCTATGGAAACACGTGTCGCAATTCTCACACATGGAATTTGAACTGTCATCGGGTGATTTTAAGCTATGTGGGTAAAAGAAAAAGTAGAACCTAGACTGATGATTCACAGATTTTTTTTTAAATAAAAATAAAATCTGTTTTCTATATAACAGTAGTTTAATAATTGGCAGTTGCAACATGTCATTCTAAGAGTAAGTTCATGAAAGTTTGGTATAGGTCGTTTTCCTTTGTAATTTTAGAATGACATTAAAGTGCTGCATTTTAAAATATTTAGGTTCTCTATTATCGCTTATCAAGATAACAAATTCCTAAATCGTCAGTAGTGAGGTTATACGCCCAATTCCGAAAAATAATTCAAAAGTTGTTTTCCATCACATTACTTTGCGATGAAAGGCTGGAGAGCAGATGTTTTCTTTATTTTCATCTTAAAATTATTTTTATTTTTAAAATGAAGAATACTTTTTCATGTGATATACAAAATTAAAAATTCTCCCGTTCTATGTAAAAACAAAGTCAGCCCTTCCAACAGTTGATTTTATTTAACTGTTTCGTAACCATGCTAAAGCAGAAAGTGACAGTATTTTATAATTTTATAATAATTTTGCCGTGGGAGTCTCAGAACAAAAAGGAAGAGGGAAGTTTTTTGTAACAAACACGTATGTAACCTGTTACCAAGCTTGAGGGTTTAACTTTAATAGAAAATATAAACATGAAATGTGCTAAACTTATTATTATTATTTTGTCAGAATACCATGTTCAAGACAAATTTTAAATACATCAACATAACAAAGAATAGAGAGGACTGTGCGAAGATAAACTCTTGTAGAAAACTTGCTTTTCTCTCAGTATTCAATTATTTTAAATTATTTCAGAAGAATACTTTGTGATCTTATTTTTTTTTAAATCACAAGAAAACAGAAAATTTTGTTAATATTTCACAATTTAATAAACATTTAAAAATTCCGTGAGAGACAATCACCTTCCTGGATTGTCTCCCGAAACTTAGGGGCGCCTTTGTTTGGAACAATTGCGAAATTTGAACTAAAACAGAATTATATTTAATGAGATAATTTTCTTCTCAACTTAACGCTTGTTAAAATACGAAAAAAATGAAGAAAATTGTTGCCAAATCGTTCTTGTTGAAACCTTTTTGAAGTTTTTGATTACATCATGGTCTTTGATTTCACTGCCCATTAGAAAATATGGTGAAAAGATATTTCGGTAAAAAATGGGAACCGCAGATTCACTAATGGGTGTTTAGGAAGAGAAAAAAAGTCATTATGCAGTGTAATTCGTGTACGGCGAAGGTAACGGTTGGCAAAGGCTTTCGAGAGAAAATATTTTTTAATGATTTGAGAGGGAAAAAAAATGTTTAAACAGGAACACTACTTTTTGAGCTTCGAGTACTCTTTTTGAACTTCGTAATGAATGGAGTTAGCGGCAGATACAAAGACGTAAACGTTTAACAGTTAAATGAATAATCACTCAAAGATGTAGTTAAATTTAAGTCCATAAATGAAACATAATAACATATCGTAAAAAACAATTCATTTATTCAGGGACAAAGAGCAAGAATTTTAAATCGAACACAATAAATTAATGAAATTCTCGAGTATGATGGCACGCTTCTAAACTCTTTAAAATTAAATATTTAAAATATTTAGTGTATCTATAAGCAAAATCGTTTATATCAATAAGTCTAAATTCCAACACTACGTTAGACTTCCTTTGGCTTTGATAGCATCTTCATTTATAAGAGTGAATTCGGTCTTTATTACATCAAACCGAATAAAAATGTATTTTCAAATAAAGCTTATTTGAAAAATAACTTAATTCATCTATTTTTTATGACTTAAAAAAATATTTTTTATGTCTGCCTGCATGTAAAATATTAAAAAACATTTGTTAAATAGAATAAAGTACAACAGCACTAACATTTATAGGGTTTCAATATCATAGCAAAAATAAACAAAAGATAATAACTGCTGATTTATTGTCTGTTTGTAATATATTACGAGATTGCGCCTTTCCCAATGCGTTTCATGACTTCATCTTTGGGTGTATTGTCACGTTAAAAAATTATATTAAATTAAAATTAGATATAATGAAATTTCTCTGGGTCGATTTCTTATCACTTTTTGTAATATTCGAGATATTTAAATTAATTTGTTTTTCCGCTTATTAAAAAAAGAAAAAAAAATTACATGAACTTAGTTGATTATTTCTTAACAGTTACAATTTCTTATTTTATATAAAATAAAATGCATTCACCTTTAAAATCGTCAGTTAAAAAAAAATATATATATTACACATTCATTTTTATACTTAAAATCATGATCATGTCGCGTATATATGAAACATAGAATACTCAGAATCTTGATTATTCCTACCAGTAATTTTTAACTAATTTCGATTTATTTAATTAAAGATTTTATGCCATTAACGCCCAGCGTCCTTTTTTGAGGACGGTTACAAAAACAGCAAGAAAGCGGTTTTCCCACCAGTAAAGAGGAAGATAAATATATACCTTATTTCACGAGACAGAATCCTCGATAAATTTAGATAAAAGTTAATTTGCTTTTAAAAGTGGTGGGAAATACAAAATTTAAATTTTAGCGAAGAAAATAATTCGGGCGTTAAAGGGTTAAATTATGTAAAATTTTCTATTTTTAAATTAAGTTGTAAATGATTAAAAATTCTGCAAGTTACAAGGTGATTACAACTTGCGAAGGAGGAGTATTTCTTATCTATCCCAAATGCTCAATTTTAATGTTAAAATTCAGAAGATATTGCTTTTAAAAATCAAAGCGAAGCAAAATAACATATTAATTTAAAAAGCAAATTACACCTTTTGCAGTTACAGTAAACTCCCGATTATCCGCAAGTCTAAATTTAAATTTTTGAAAGATGTCGCAATAAAGGAAAAGAGTTATATTAACAAATCAGGAAAAATTAAAACTGATTTATCCAGGATTAGATACAAGCTTCAAATATGTAAATGATGAAGAAATTGTAGAAGAAGCGTTAGGTTAGAAAGCGCTGGAGAATATGGTAAGAAACAAAAGAAAATGAGCTACGACGCAGCTTTAGCTTACGTTGAAGATCTTATACAATATTAAGAGAAAGAAGATGACGCGTCACATTGTGATAAAATAGCTCTAAAAAACTCCAATCCCAAATAAAGAAGTGTTTCAAAAGAAAAAAAGAAAAAGCAACCTTTGACTGATTTCTTACAGCAGCAAATCTACAAATTTGTAAGAAGAGAATAATTTTATTATTCTATAAATAATAAGTATGTTTTTGTTATCTATTGAGCGTATAAAGTGTTGAAATGTATGTTTATGTTACTTATTTTGTACATAAACTGTTCAGATGCATATTTATGTCGATTATTTTCCTTTTCTCATAATTTTGTTGATTTACCGCGAAATTGGCTTATCCGTAATAGCCGTGCCATTCAATTCCGCGTATAATCGGGAGTTTACTGTATTTTATTAAAAACTAACAAATGTTGATTATAAAGAAATAGCAGAAACGAACGGAAAAGGTAATTTCCAGAGTAATGTATATTTTTTTGGTTAAAATTGATTAAATCCACACAAAAATGAGAGTTGTTCTTGAAAGAAATTTTTTCTAAAGTTTTTTTTTTGCTTTGCTTTTGTTCTTTAAAAGATTCGATTTTTTTTTTTTTTTGTACTTTTTAGAGTTTAAAAATAAATAAATAAATAAATAAATAAAATTGATATTTCTGGTCAGACTTTACTGAAAGCAAACATCGTGGTTTTGATGCGAGATGATAATGAAGATGTCCTTTTATTTGTAAAAAAAATTATTTACTATTTAAATTATTTTTGAAAACGTGTAGCAATTGATATACAATTTTATCACTAATAAATATACGTTGTTTACTAAAACAATTCAAACTACATAAGTTATCATTACGTAATGAAAGCATAATTTATCCTTAAAGTGAAATATCTCTTAAAGAAACCTAATCACGGGAAGTTAAAATGAAATTATTTCAACATTTTATTTAAAAATTTTGTTATTATTAATAAGCCGAAATAGTTATAAATTAAATAAAAATTGCTTAAGAAAAAAAAAATGTGTAGAAGATGCATGATATTGTACATGAAATAATACATAGTGAAATAATAAAATGGAATAATACATAAGCATTTACATGGCGAAAATGAAAAAAATATTTTTAAACCCTGTAATTCCATGCATAATTATTTAAATTATAAAAATATTTTTAACTTTAACTATTGTTTGCATGTCTGATTTATTGTTTGTAGAATATTTATACATTTTTTGTTACTTAAAACAGCTTATATCTCTTTCGGGTCTGGTGTACTAGTAATAGTACACGCCTTTAAAGGGAGTATTATTTCGTTTTAAAAATACTTTTGCTACTATTTACACGTGGTAATGTTAGTATATACCTATATATTTACAATGTGACTTCCTTTATGTTTAGTCATTTAGTAATAATAATAATGATTTGTATTATTTGCTTAGTTCTCTTTCCGTCTTTTGCATTTTTTTAAACATGTATTTCACTGTTTAAATTTAAAATAAAAGTTACTTTCCTGAAAGAATCGTGTAATAAAGTACAAAAAATATTAGAAAATTATAAGTTAAATCTTATTGTAATACAATATTTCTAAACATCTTCAAAAATTCGTCCTTGGTCTTAATGTCGTGTTGAACAGTACGCAAAATAACAAGATTTGTTATCTTTCAGACAATGAAATTTTCTTTAAATATTAATTTATCTATTTGGATGTTACTAATGTAGAAGTAATTTTTTCTAAAAACTAAAAAAAAACAATATATGTATATATAAGGTTTTGTATTTGCAGTAAAAGAACAAAACATTCAAACATTCAGCACAAACAGATGAATTTCTAGCATTTTACAACATAAAAAAAGGCCAAAAATAAAAAGTCGTTTCTCATTTTATTCTCCCACATTAAAACCTTTCACCTTATGATGACGGCAATGATTATTATACTTTGATTTTTTTTTAAATAAACTATATTCTATATTTAAACACCACGCTAAAACAATCGGCAAATATAAATATAATGAAAAGAAAGTTTGCATGCGATTGAATTTTCGGTCAATACACTCCGGGAAAATTACATAAAAATATTATAAAATTTAAAGAAAATATGGTTAGATTCACGACCATGTGAATCAAAAAGCTTAGTTGAGGATCATTTCCGCATCACGAAGTTAATTATGGAATAAAATAAAAAAAAATAAAAAGGCAAAAGTTTACGCAATAGTCGTTATTGATAATGAAAGTTATATGGGTTTTCCCCATATATTTTTCCAAATGTCGTTTGAAAGCAATAAATAGCGTGTAAAAACAAGGAAAATATTCAAGTAATACGTCATACTGTTTTGACAGTTATGATTCATGCATCTTATAGTGTCAATCATGAACATTTTTTTTCGAATTAAATTAATTTTATTTTTGGTATTCAAAATAGGGAATATATCTCTAATTAATTGGTTTCTAGTTACTCATATATTCAAAAAGCTTATTGAAATACGAATAATATGTAATGTTTGTAGAAATATAATTTTATTAAAATTCCTGTTTAAATCTAATTACATCAATTATAATTATGAAGTTTATATTTGGATACTTCGAAATCCGTACTTCGTAATTTCCCTTACATTGTCCAACTGGTACAACTAGATAATTTAAGTACCCACTGTACTTTTAAGGGGCAACATCAGTCACGCTAAAAGACCCGTTCACTTATGCTATTCCTATGGAAGAAATTTATAGACATTTCGACTACATTTCAATATTCTGAATTTTTTTCGGGGGGGAGGGGGGGGGGGCATTGATCTGAGATCGATCACACTGAGATCGATCTGTACAAAGCCGGTTTTTTACTTTTTCGATCTTGATTGCAGATTTTTTTTTTCACTTTCAAAATCGGTTCGGAAACTGAAAGTGTACTAATTAAAAATATATATGAAGGAAATCGAAAAAGTAAAAAACGAGCTCTATACATATCAATCTAAGCTATCCAATGCAAAAAAACAGCATTTAAAAATACCCAAATGCAACCGAGATATCTTTATAACTTTTTCCCATAGGAATATCATTAGTGAACGGGTCTTTTAGCTTGACTGAAGTAGCTTCTTAACACTTTCAAGCATTTCTGAAAGTGTTTATGAATTAGGTTTGTCTGGCCGAATCATAGTACAGTATTTGACGCAAAATACTGGCCAAAATTATTTTTCATGAGATTTACAGTTAAAACATTTGGTATTGACTTACTATTAGTAAATATATTTAATTTTTGTTCCATACCCATAAAAGTACACATTTATTTTTTAAAAAAGGATAAATATAAAATACAAAACTTACTTAACTTTTCATTGCTTATAAGAGGAAAGCAACTGTTCTCAGAGTTGTTTTACTGCTCATAAGAGGATAGTAATTGTTGACATAATTGTTTTATTCATAAATAATGTTTAAATAAATGTGGTTAATTTTAATTTATGTGTGAACTGTGAATTTATGTGTGTTACTGAAATTAATGCAGGTTAAATTTATCATTAGGATTTTAATTTGCATTTAAACGAATGTTTGCTTGGTACTTCATATGTATCAGATTTTTGATCCACTGGGATTTTGTTGATCTTATCACTAACGATACCAATGAGATAAGGAGATAATCTGACGATTCTGCTGATGATTTCGAACCTGCAGTTAAATGATACTTGCATAAATCCGCAAGAAAGAAGTATGGCATATGCCTGAAATATTAGCGATAGAGTACACGCCGAAGACCGAAATGTAATGATCCAACTACACCGAGTTGTTCTAGATGTGAGGTATTTCTTTGTTTTAACGGATCAAGAAACTGTTTTAAAGAATTTCACGAAATGTAAATAACTCATTTATGTGTATATATCGTCTAAATTGAAAAAAAACAATAAACATAATCCTTGAATTTTTAACTTTTGATTTTGTAGTATGTTGACTCTGAAGCATCGCATATGATTCTTGACCCCTAAGTCTCAACCTCCCAACCTCTAACTAAAAATAATAAAACTGATTTTTTTTTTCAAATTGCAATAATGGAAATTGTAAATTATTAACATTTCTGAGGAAAATCAATCGTTATTTTTATGTCGGGTTTGGGGAGGTTAAGGTTGTAAAATCCAGGCAGTGTTTGTAGAAATAAAGACTAAACTGGTACGTAAAAATATTAAATAATCTCTCCTTCAAATTATCACTGCACTGATTGCTCTTTTCTTTTCTTACAAAGTATTGACTTATTTTTCATATGAAAATTATAAATAAAAAAATGGGTAAAAAATAAAATAGGTTATCTGCAAAACGAAATCCTTCAATGAAGAATCAACTCTGAATTAGAATTTCTAAAGACAACACTATAGTACAATAAATTCAGGTTTGAATTTTTTTCATATCTGCATCTGTCATAACTTCAAAAAGCACTTACACAACTCTGAGGATGTCTGCGTAGCAATGCTTTCACAATTGGGAACATAGTTTTTTTCTACCACAGATATGTTTTGTATATCACTCGTAACGCAAGAGAAGTTTCTCAAATCTAAGGCAATATCTGGTTTTGGCGATTCAGAACCTTGAGCATCCACTTCTTTATCAGCATCACCCTCGGGTGAAGTTTGGACGGAACTGTCCTTTGTGTCCACGGGGTTAGGTGCCACATGGCAACATCTCGGGAAAGTAGTAGATTGAGAAGAGCCTGAAGCATTTGGCCAAACTTTAGCAATTCCAGTCCATTCCAATCTTTCGATACCTGGAAAAAACATCAAATAGATTTCAATTGTGTTGCATCTTTTTTAAGGTAACCGAACACCTTTAAAACGTAATATTCGATCAAATATTGATTTTTCATCTATGCAATAATATTAAAATAGATTCTTTTATCTGTGGAATTCTGCTTAGATTATATCTATAGCTTAATTATAACTAAAGTTACAGCTATTACAGATTTTCAAATATGTTTAAAAGTTATTATTTTTTGCTTTTCCTCTAAGTGAAGTTTTTCAGATTTTTACTAAACGTAAAACATCCTAAAAGGAAATATTATGCATGAAATGCCACGAAATTTTCTGTGCTTCTTTTACAAATATCTTTTATGGGAATAGACTAGTTTTATATTTACACTGGTATAAATGAAAAACTAAATAAATTTTTCAAAATTTTCATTACATTAGTACTTTGATTACCATATCATTTGAGATAGAGATGCGATTATAATATGTATAGTCTAAGATCTAGTATAATAAACAGAAAGTTATTCTGTTTATTATGCAGTTTACAAAATGTCAATAAATTGCTTTATTTTTGAATTATGACATTTTGCGGAAATGTCAATTTTTGACATAATTTTGACTATTTTTAAAAAATTATTTCTGGATTAGCTGTTAAAATTTTTATATTTTTTCAAAGGGGCTTATAGTAAATGTCATTATAAAAATGGATAACGAGAGAATGTTTGAAATATTCCAAAAAATCACTTGCGAAGGTATGCGGATACCCTAAAATGTTATTTTCGTATCCTATATTTCGATTAATCCTGTTATTGAATGGGAAACCTGTATGAATATGTATAGAAAAACAGTTCTCATTTTATTTCTTTATCACATCACATATAAACTACATACAAAATTTAACCAATCTTGAGAAATTCAGAATAAGAGCGTTTAGATAAGATGCAAGACTAAAAATATTTTATACCAACATTCAGATTGAATATACATAAAAAACTCATCTTGGAAAACAATAACTTTGTGAGATTTCATACTCCTGAATTTTAAAACCTTGAGTAGCTTCATTATAAATAGAAGGCATATCAAAACTCACAGAGCACGTGAGCTTAGAATTAGTTTATCAGTTAGCCAAATGGCGTTGTTTGCATGGCAAAATTATTGGAAATAAGTTAAAAGCACTCAAGTTCTTGCAATGTTATGATCTGCTGTCTATTAATTATAAAAGTTGATGATTATAAAAAATGAAGTTCTTAATAAATAAAGCCAGGAAATTTTATCATTGTTGCCATTCATATATTTAAAATTTTTACTAATAATTATTCATTCAGTCCACATTTTATACCTCATAAAAAGGAAAAAAATAATATCAACTAAGATATGATAATATATTTCAAACTTGCAAATCAAATAAAAGCATTGGTATTTTTAATAAATTTTAAGCCTACTAAACGAAACCGACAACCAGATATTTAAAACAGGTAAGGTACTTTAAAAAAATTATATTTGATATAAGTTTATTCTTATATTTTTTTTATTATATGTGTCACATTTTCTGGCCAAAAATTAGGACAGTACATAATTCGATGAATATTAAAGGAAAACATGAAAATATTGAAAAAAAATTACAAAGAAAAATCGGGATGCTTAAAGAAACCTTCACAAAATTTATAAATCTAAATACAGAATTTGCACAAAATTTACCATCTTCTAATCAAACTACTCACAAATTTAAACATTTAAATATTAAAAGTGGATTTGTCCCGAAACAATTGAAGCCGCTAAAATATAATAGTAATAAATAATAAATATATAATAGTTATAAATAAATAAATGAAACCTTAGTATAATTTCATATTTACAAAATTGTCATTAGATTTTTATAAATATAAAATATAGATCAGAATTTCACAAAAACAAGACCGTGTGATACTCTTGTGAGACTCTTGATTCTTAAAATATTAGACTTCTCTGCTTATAAGTGATAGGAATAATTTACAATCTGCATGTGGCTTAACCTAACGTATTTTCTCCAACACTAGTCACAGAGAAAGACCAGGATGATAATGTAAAGTCTACACTGTAAAAAAAATCTGTAACCTTAGTAATCTAAATTAACCGAAATCTCTTACGCTTACTAAAATTTTATGTGTACACACTACAAGAAAATGATGTCAATCTACAAAACTTGTAAGCAAAACTAAAACCATCTGTAACTTTACAAAAGAATTTACTAAAATTTTGGTAACTTTACTAAAATTTTATCTATAATGCTCGTTATCGTCACTTAAAAAGTTCTTGGAATACGATTTCCCAAAAAAAATTCTTAGTAACCTTAAAATTTGTTTGATTCAAAGTGCAAATCTGTATCTGTTACATGAATTTTTATTGTTGCCGTTACATAAAAAGTTCTTGGAATACAATTCTACTAGAAAAAGTTTTGTAATTTTCCCAATTTTTTTTTTACAGTGTACGGGAGCGTTCTTTACAAATATCTCGCTTAAATTTTAATATTTTTACATGATTTTTTTGCACAAGATAGCTGAGGACGATCCACAACCGGCCTAGTTTTTACTTTTTCAATTTTGGCTTCATATTAAAAAAAAAAAAATACTTTAAATTTCAAAACTGGTTTAAATCGGTTCTGAAATTGAAACTATCATAATATAAGAAATATATCAGCAAAATCGAAAAAGTAAAAGCTAGGCCGGTTGTAGATCGTCCTCAGCTATCCTTTGCAAAAAAAGGAAAAAAAAAAAAAAACCATGTAAAAATATTAAAATTTGAGCGAGACATTTGAAAAGAATGTTTCCATAGACTTTACATTATCATCCGGGTCTTTTTCAGTGACTGTTGTGGGGCCTTAAATACAACGACAAGTGACTTTTACAGGCATCAGTGCATTGAAAACATTAGGAAAGCGATTGTTGAATAAATAAGACCATTTACTGTCACTTTGCTGTTACATGGAAAATATGTATGTCTTTTGGTGTTAGAAAACAGTAAAAAGGTATTTATGCATGAAGAAGGCGTGAATATCATGGAGTCAATGTTTGAATATGAATAATAGAAAGCTACTTTTTGAAATACAAGTTCTTCGAATGCCCAGCCACCCAAAATATAATCGATTCAGAAATCGGTACGTAAATTTAGAAAAGGCGACGTAGGGTGGGAAGGGAGGATGTAAAATCTCTGCAAAAATAGATGTAATTCCTCAATCTGCTTTCTTTGTCCCTTAAGTGAATATCTCTAAGAATGAGTTACACATAAACTTTCAGTACCTGTTGTAAATATTATTTCAATAAATCCATTTTTCTAAGTTTTGTGATTGTGTTATAAAAATCATGCACTGCATTTAAATTATAATGATTGTGTATTGCAATAAGCAAATTCAAGGACTGATATATCTATGAATAGGGGCCCAGCTGGGCCCAACTTACCTAAAAATGCACAATGAGAGGCAAAAATGTGAAAGTTTACTCCCTATTACATAAGGTGCACTTTGGGAACAAAAGTGCATGTCAAACAATAGTTATAGTTAAAAATTTGAAGTAAGAAAAATAGTATTTTAACTCTTATTATTTTAATATAATTTCATGGTTATTCTTAAAATAATTTTGACAAATTAAAAAAAATATCTGGAGAAATATATTTTTAAAAATTACCTCTGGCTTCATAAATGCACATTAAGCTACTGATTTCTTTTCTTAGACATTAAAAAACACGCAAGTCTTCCCAAGCCATTAAACACAACAAATGTACTTTTGTTTCTTATTTGATTCACCAAGACATAAAGGGAATAATTTCTGGAGGTCACAATTAAACGTGGGCTAAATGTCGCTAGTGATGTGCATGCATTATGTGATGGTGTTTTGAAACGAGTTTCAGTTTTATTTATGTTTATATAGTGACAGCAAAAATCTTGACACTTATGTAAAATGTGAAGTTTCTGACAGATAATCCTTATTGATACATTCATTAGTAATGTTTCTTTTACATTTCTGATGTTTTATAGCTGGCATTAACAGTACGTCATGTTTTAAAAAAGATGAAATCTGACTGAAGTCTTTCTCGGTGTTTTTAAACCGATTTTTCAAATTTGGTGTACTGCCATGTGGTAAATCGGCTTTGAATTTTTTTTAGATCGTAGATTGTTTGCCCTGATGCTTGTAAATCTAAGGCTTTATGACTTACAAGAACATTTTGTTCTAACAAAGTCAAAGCACGAGATTGTTCAACAATCGAAAGCATTTTACGTCGATTATATGCAGCACAAGAGTTCCTTTTTATGGCGAAAATATTAAAGAAAATCCCTTCTTTCAAATCACTACCAGAACTAAAAAAATAAAGGAAGAAATCTAAACCAAGTTAAGCTGCAAGGACTAACTATTCCACATAATCACCCCGTTATAGAAACACTCTCCTGACTCTTCTATTGAAAACTGGAAAAAATAAAATATTCAAACATTGAGATTGTGGCCTGTGTGTCAAGTTTTTTTTCTGATACTGTATTCAAACACTCGAAATTATTAGTCCTTAGATAACACATGAATATCTGGTTAGCCAGAAATCAATTGGTCCCTTGCATATTTCTGATATTCAAAATATAATTTTAAAACACATTCATTGGAAATTTTCGGTTAGTTCATAACTTTCAACTGGAGGACCTTCTCCTTGCGCCTTATTTGCTCCGTGGAAAATCAGTCCCTTCACGACCCAACTACTGATTCATATCGCCTTGAGAAAAATAATTATGATGGCTTGCGTAAAATCCATGATAATTTAATTTTAAATATCTTAATAAAAAGTAAAATTTAAGGAGATAACATTCATACCTTTCTCGACTGACACGAGGAGGTGCTGCAAGATTGTGGTCAGTTGGTCATCGCTAATTATGGCGTCGGATCCGATACACCGCATCCAATCCATGGTAAGTGAAACGAGTCTCTGGTCATCTATCCGGAATTTGGACAAACCGCGTCTTAGTACGTCTTTCTTCTTCGCTTGGATGCTTCGAGAGAGGCGGTGGGAATCGCAAAAGGCTCCGACAATATAAGGCAGTAAGTTATTAAAGGACCGAAATGCAGATAAAGGCGTTACCTGTGAAAGATAAATGCATTTGCTATAAGATAAGTTGAAAAGGTTGTTTGCATGATATTATTTACGCGAAACTTACGCAGTAAACAAAGAAACGTTTTAATTAAACAAGTAAATAATTATTGCTTGTTGAAAAATAAATAAAATCTGATGTATAACCAATTTTATGAGTTGCGTTACAGGAAAACATAGGAAAAACAAAATAATCAATAGAGGAATATTAGTGCTATTAAAATAATACATTTAATAAATTCTCCAAAATAACAACAATAAGAAGAATAATACAACAAACAAAGTATTTAAAAGTAATGAAATGATTGCATTAACATATGAATGCATATTTTTCAGACAAATTTTAATCTCCAATACAGTATTCGTATTAGAAATGCTATCAGGTGTTAAAATTACAAAATTTTGGGTTATATTGCAACTAAAATAAGAAGCTGAAATAAAGTGCACAGGAATATCTAATCTTTTTTTTTAAATCTTTTTTTATGCGCAACATTTAAGATGCCTTTTCTGAGGTACGTTTCTTAACAACAGGACGGCGTGTCATTATCTGTTTGCATTTAGATTTTTGGTAATTATTATCCACATTTACTATAGTACTAAAATTAAAAGCTTAATTAATTTTGATTTGATCCACTACATATTTTGGTTTTGGCTCGTTACGTTATTGTTTTCTGGAAGAAAAATACCAGGCAGGCGTGAAAAATTTTGGCGTTCCTGCACTACACAATGAAACCTCTTTCAATGACACCTAGTGCCAAACTGTGGAGTTAGCGTTTCTGTCTCGGAAATCAAGTGTGCGACATACGAGAAATTTTTTTATTAATAAGTTGAAATATTTACATTGTAATTGTGAAATATGCATCGAATAAATTGTATTCATAGATTCAGAAACTGTCTTTTAATTCCAAATGAAAGTTATACCAAAAACAAAACATTAAAAATAAAATTTTATTTTATATTAAATTTTTCCGCATTCGACTTTACGTTAAAAATTCTTTGTTATAACCCAGCTGTTTATTTTCGCTTAGGTGATAGTGAACGCGCTAAGGAAATTTCCGATGAAAAAAAAAATCATTATTAAAAGATAAAATGAATAAGTATCCTTCGAAAATTTTATAAAGAGAAAGAAACAGAAAACATGCATTAAAATAATAATTTTATAAATACTTTACATTGCACGATGCATTGTAAGTAGCAAAGAGCCATAAAGAAAATTTAAAATGCATTATTTACTCTTATTCTCTCTAAAACATTTTACATAGAGGATAATAAAAGTAACTGCCAGTAAATGTACACATACTGGAGGCAGCAAAAATGCTGTAATTTCAAATACCAAACACCAAATATGTTTCTCCCACATATAAATAAAAATCAAAATTAAGTCCATTGACACAAATTTAAGACATTACTTCGAAATACTTCGGACACGCCTATTACAAAAAGATTATGAACAAATGAAATTAAAGATACTACATCCATTCACCAAAACAAACGAAACATTCCACAACTTTAGATTACAGGCATATAATTCCACAGATAACAATTCAATTCTGTGAATGAAAGTTTCTATATAAATTAAACTTTGGAAGTGAATCACAAGACCTTTGTGCATTTCAGAGACCTTCATAGTAATGGAGAAAAAAATGATAAAAAACAAAGCTATTGCTGTAATGACTCTGTATGATTTCATAATCGAACATGGAAACAAATCGTAGAAAGAGAAATTAATGGAATTAAACTGCCTTAAGGTTTGTCTGCCAAAGATCTAAACAAAGCGTTATTTAAATAATCTTCTCAGTTCAGATATCAATTTTTTTTTTAGACTACAAAATCAATCTGAATTGTGCGACAGCTCCAAGCATGTTGTAGTGGGATATGAATGTTTATAAATTCGCATCTATTGACAAGATCTAGAAGCATTTTCGACAAAACAGTTAAATTATTTTAAGGGGCTGTGCAAATATAACGTTATCAACTTTTTCGTAATTTTGGACCTCTGCGCCCTTCCGATATTATCCCTCGAACCTGCCCGTCCACTTCTTGTAATAATATCGTTATCAAACTGTAATTTTTATTTTTATTTTTAGAATTTATTTCTTTTGTTTGGAGTGAAATACAAATCTGATTATTATAAATCTACTTTTCTACATACAAACTGAACCTTTCATAGGTCGTATCGTTTAAAATCAAAGTCTAACCTGCCTTTAATACATGTAAACAGAAAATATAGGTATTTAACATACGTATATTTTCTTAATAATTTCTAAACAAGAATCTGAAAAAAAAAACGATAACTTAAAATTTACAAAATTATGTTTAAATTTTTCATAAATTTAAAAATCTGTTCAGAATTCCACAAAAACAGGACTCTGGTAAACAAGTCTGGACAGACCCCTGAAATGTATCGATTTTTTTATTCAATAAGATCATGAATATGAATTAACATCAAGAGATTTAATACGATCAACAAAATTTAATAGTATTAATTATGCACGTGTTTTCCATTCATATTTTTCTAATGCGCAGGACTAGTCAATATCGATTATAAACTCGTTGAACAGTTTGTTATTAAATGTTACCTTAACTTTATCGAATGAAAAATGACAAGTACCATAAAAACATAAGAATAATGAATCCAAGTAATCCAGCATATAATGTTATATATGCTCTGAAGTGCTGACCTGCGAATTTTCAAAATGGCCTTTATCCTGTTAACGATACTATTTTTCAATAATCTTACAAGGAAGTAGAAAATTAATCATTTTGGAAGTTGGTACCATGATGACCACAGAAAAATCCGGCTTGAGAAGGGCGAAAAAGGCACAGTGCAAATTTATTCAAATCAGTAGACAGTTGGCGATGAAGCACGCCAATAAAATATGAGAACAGAATAAATGAGATTTATGTTCAGTGAAAAAATGTGGTACAAATTATTAACGGTTTATAAAAAGATCTCTCTACTTAGTATGCATTGAATGGCTTGTATAAAGTTTCATTGACATTTGGATGAATGCTTTTTAGTGATTGATTATGGGCAATTTAATAATTTTTCTGTTATGGATGTATGGCCAGCAGAATAGTTTCCATTACAAGAGATTTGAAAATGTACGAAATAAAATAAAATATTCTTTAGAAATTCTATAAGATATATAAATAAAGCAAAACTTCAATGATACATTTGTTTCCAGAGCATTTCTTATCTTTTCAGGTTGTTATTATTAGATCGCATTAATAATAGCATCAGCATTAAGCTTTTCAAACCACTAAATGAATCCTAATTTTTCAACACCATGAAACTACCAACAATCGATATGAAAGGCTATGGAAGAAAAGAGAAAATAGACGTACATCTATGTGTTTTCAAAGTTACTGCGTTGTAAGTTACTGAATATACATATAATTAAGTTTTCAGTTCATTCTAAAACGGGTAGTGGGAAAAAATAATTTAAAGTGTCTAAATTATATGAAACTTTCTTTTATAATATTCAGTTGCTTTTCAAATGTAAATAGTTGTCTGTAACTGTAACTTTGAGTAACTGCATTAATATACGGAAAAAATGGTTCTGTTATGCATATCACCCAGTTTAACCACAGAGGTTTTCTTTGACTAAATAATTGTTATATTAGATTTGGGAATATATATTTATGTGTTCTTTTTTTCTATCCCCCCCCCCTCTTTCATTCCCTTCTTCTCGTAAAAGTTTAATTGTATTTATCTGGTCTATTCTGATGCCAATAATCATCAGAATAGTTCGGCCTTCCGAAAAACTGACTTTAAATAAACTATAGGGGATTTATTATAATTTTAAAAAAGAAATAAATAAGACTAAGAAATACATTTAATTTATTTGAAATTTTATGGCATAGTTCTTGACTAAAATTATCATAATTTCCTGTCACAAATTTAGCAAGAAATGATTCTACAAGGAAATTTTTAAGAATTTAATGCGAAAGTAAATATTAATTTAAGGGTGTATTTCGATCCAAAGTGCCTTCTTTCCGATTTATTTTTAGATTCACTTTTTCTCTCAAATGCACCAAACTTTTAAATTCTCTTATTTAGAAACTACACAAGGTGCCGTAAATGTCAATTTTTTGATAAATGTAGAAAATGTTGCAAAAAAATGCTGTCTAAAACGGCGTTTTGGACAAAATTTTCCGGAGCGGGAGGCCTGCGAACGAAAAAAAGAGCATCCTGAGAAAATAATTGCTTATCAAATTCTAATTAAAAATTACTTCACACGGCATCTTCTACATCACTTCAAAAATCACCCCAGCAAGTTTCATGTTTCTACTTTTAAAAATGAGTCCGAAAATGTATCGGAAAATTTCGAGCTGTTGAAGGTGGAAAATCATTTTTTTGAATACACCCTTAACTGTTTTTCAACAGAATTTATAACTCATAAGTATTGATCCTAATAAGACAAATTTTAATAATTTCAATAGCATAGATATGAAATATAGTAAACAATTGCCAGGATAAAAAAGAAAGGAACCCCCCAAAAATATGTTGTGTGCAAGACTTACTTCTTACCAGAGGTAAAAGATAATTTGTATTCTTTTCCCTTAGATCATGAAATTTTCCATTTCAGAAAGAATTCCGTTTCAAGCATCTTTAGTTTTCACATCTTTTGCTGCATATATATTCAAAATCTGAAGAGTTACTATCCCATAAAATCATTATTTTCGTACCACCGATAGAAATATTTATTACGCAGTCTAATAAAGAATACATTATATACATATATAATAAAGTATAAGTTCGAAGAATTTTCCCAATTCTGAGAATGATTAATAGAAAAATAATATTCATAGAATTTCTTCGAAGCTTCAGTTTTTCGCCCTTCCATGATATTTTTTTATTCAAACACACCTGTTTTTAATAGATCCTGATGGCTCACCGGATCCGGTAATACAATTATGCCAAAAGACTTATTGGCATACAGTATGACAGGAAATAAATTCATCTCTCATAACCTACCTTAGGAAATGATCTATCTGTCATTCGAAATCTTCAATTAAAAATAGGTAAATAACTACTTCCAGATGATATCACATACGCCTCTTTTGCCTAAAGACCCAGTCTGAACTTCTCTATGCTAATATATACAAGTCCATCTGGGAATGAATCAAGGTTTCGACATTTGAGTGAGGAGAGGGTCACTGTTTCGTGGTTTAACTGTGCCTTGTGTCACAAAATACAAACGTCTCTAAATCTTTTTAAGCGTTAAATGCCGTGTGAACACTATACGTACACGCGACATGTGACACCAGACTATCAAGAGATTAAGAAAGTACAGTTAAATAAACGAATAAAATAATGTCACGGAAGTTACAAATTAAGTGATTAAGGAAAACGGATACAAGGTCATATATGTAAAAAACTGTTAAAGTTTTTGCTGGTGTTTCTATGATTGTGAACTATGCCAGATCAATTAAAAAAAAAAAAAAAAATGAAAATTACAATTTTAAATTCACTTCGTTTCCTGAAAAGTAATTTCAAAACATTTTCAACTCTTTTAGTTTAATCATATGTAGATGCTTCATTCTGAAAAAAAAATTAAATTTAACTAGTAAAAATTAAAACTTGCGTTCTATTGAATAATGTTTTAAAAATCGTTTTACAATCATATTTTATAAGTACATTTAAAGAACTTATTAAAAACATTAGTAAATCACTTAACTATACAACTTTTAAAAATATATTATCTTTCAAAGTAAAAACTTTCATTTTGAACATTGAAAAATAAAAATTTCTTATTTTTCATTATGTACACAGGTATTAACAATCAGATGCACAATACGCTGCCGTATTCACCTATTCTGAAATCGCATTATTATAGTTATTATAACTACTTAAACACGCATTACTTTCGAACGGCATCAATGTTTAACTGATAAAAATTAAAATTATCACGCTATAAATTTTATTTAAATAAAAATTACTCACAGTTATGCCTTTAAACATACTATAAAATGTCATTATTAAAAAAATATAATATACACATATATAGTGTCCAATTCAATAAAGCACGTAATTCCTCTATCAAAGGGTAATGAATGACATCCCAGTTAGAGATAATCAATCATCACTGGTAGTGATATGATTCAACCTTTTTACAAGGCAGCAAATTAGCGTATTTTAGAGCTTGCATGGTTGGGACAGAGCCCCTAATTGGTACAAAAAATGTAGTGTAAATAAATGATGAAGAAAAAATAAATTTTATTAAACTTTATTAAACAATCAAATTATTTTTTATGACTATTATTAACTACTATTATTGACTATTTCTTTTTTACTGTTTTAGTTAAAACATCTTATAGCTAAAGAATATATTGATAGAAATTAAATCCACATGTTTTGTATAAACTATGCTAAACTGAAAAAAAAAAAAAAAAAAAAAAAAAAAAACAATTTAAAGATTTATTTATAAACACCCATTCTAATCGCATTTCTAATCACGTAAACATGAAAACAAGCATTGCCCGTAGACCCTTTTTACTGTTCTTGAAAATTTCCCAACAGAATATCACGGAAAGAAACTCTTTTTTTAATGTGGAAGAATGTAGCCATCACGTGTTCATTGTCGGCAAGCTATTTTTCGCATCAAAACATCATTACTAAGCTAGTGCGATTTTCGCTCCATATTTCACCAGTCAATGTGATGATGCACATGCCGAACTCAACTAATGAACTGTGAGAGTTATGCTGATAGATCACTAAAAAACAATACTAAAAGTATATTAATATATCAACCAGTCTGCCATCTATTCATACTCGGCTCAGTGTCTTCCATTTACTACAAGGTCGAAGGCATTTTCAAGGCCATCTTCAGCAGGACTGGACAACATCCAACGTTGGTAATAATTGCTGCTGATTCATCCTTGTAACGAACGTACTTTATGGAGTTCCTTTCCCTTGTTCTTCAAGGTTTAGTGGACACGGTGAATTCGACGGTTATTTTAAAGAACAAGGGAGAAAGTTGGGCAATTGGGGCCTATCGGCACGTGAAAAGAATTTTGAATGTTTTATTTCGTATTCGTTATTCGCTGTAGCCAAGCAACAAATCTCTAACGATAAAGTAATGTCTCTTCTTTATTTAAAATCTTGCATAACTGGACGAAAGTTTATTAGTTATATAGCCTACA
Organism: Maratus speculifer; assembly: GCA_964019185.1. Taxonomy (NCBI): domain Eukaryota; kingdom Metazoa; phylum Arthropoda; class Arachnida; order Araneae; family Salticidae; genus Maratus; species Maratus speculifer. Next base: position 292,156,657 of record OZ025294.1, on the reverse strand, counting down.
CGAATGGTTTATATCATGAGAAATAATTGCAACATTTTGAATTTCATTCTCTACATCTGCAATATGCGTATAAATTTTACGAATGAAAAAGTTTCTAAACTGGCTTTTTTTTTTCGTTGAAATTTTCATATCTGTTTGAAAATTTAACTTAACAATTGTTTATTTAATGTTTTAATAGACATCAAGAATTACGTTCTAAATTTTATTAGTCTTTTTCCCTTTCTTTCCCAAGAAAGATCGAAAAGACAGAATTCAATCTTTTTGCATGTGCGTATGTTCATATGCAATTTCAGTATTGAATGCACTGAATTCCAACCAGCTGAAAAGCGAATAATTAAGAGACGATCTGAAGACAATGTGTTTACCTATTAATTAGTCTAAAATATGCAAATTATTGTAAAAATCGGGTACATTGCCCAAGTACAGCTGTTATTTATGTGAAATTTTGAGAGTAGAGCTCCCGTATTTTTTGGCTATTTATTGTGACATGTATTTGAAATAAAACTAGGCAGTTCTAAAACTATAAGACTTTTCTGAAAGAATATTCGTAGTTGGTTTTATCAACAATCTTTGTTGTTGCTATGCATATATAACATTATAAATATAGGGGAGAGGATTGAGGGAACGGCATATGATATCGAAAGCTAAATTTAATGGTAGTAGCTGGGCTTGTCTTTTGATATCGTTATCATTTTTAATCCAAACAAAATTTTCTTTTGCTATTTGTAATTTGTTTTTTTAATCAAAATCTTCTCTTTTTGTTTATAATTTGTTGTTTATATGAAAAGAGACTGTATTTTTATTTTTATTTATTTTTTAACTCTGTTATATGAAATATTTCTGTTTTATAAAATACAAAGTTATTATTAAAATCATTAAATGATTATAAAATTATTTAATTTCAAAGTATGGAATACCTCAATGTTTGACATTTCTATTCTTCTGTCATATGTGTACGTATAAAATCCGTTGTTCGAAAAAACAAATGCAAATTATGTTTGAAACTGTACTTGTGTTTTCCAGCAAAGAAAAAATAGAGTTGTCTATCTGTTTTGTTGAAAAAAAAAATGTCTGCTCCCTTTCTTTCGTTTCTCTTACAAGGACAAGTGCAAGAAGGCATTATTACATTTAAATACATTATGGTTAAAAAAAAATACTATTAAATACCAGTAATTATTTCAGTTTTTTTACACTAAGTTATTTCATATATAATTGTGATATTTTAATGACTTCTCTTCATTTGAATCAATAAAATATGCAAATAACAATAAACTCCCGATTATCCGCGAGTCTAAATTTCATTTGTTGAAAAATGTCGCAAAAAAGAAAACAGCTGTATTAAAAACTCAAGATAAATTAAAACCGATTTATCCAGGATTAGATACAGACTTCGAAAATATAACTGATGAAGATATTGTAGAGGACGCGTTAAGGGTGTATTCGAAAAAACGCTTTTCCACCTTCAACAGCTCGAAATTTTCCAATACAATTTCAGACACATTTTTAAAAGTAGAAACATAAAACTTGCTGAGTGGATTCTTGAAGGGACGTATGAGGTGCCGTGTGATGTCTTTTTACGCTCAATTCATTAGATTTGAGTTATAAACAATTACCTTATCAGTAGGACCCTTTTTTTTGTTCCCAGATCTCCCCCTAAGGAAAAATCGGTTCGAAATGCCGTTTTTGATTGCTTTTTTTTTATAATATTTTTTGCATTTATCGAAGAATCGACAATCACGGCACCTTGTGTACTTTCCAAATAAGAGATTTTGAAAGTTTGGTGTATTTGAGTGCAAAAATGAATTCAAAAATAAATCTGAAAATAAGCAGTTTGAATCGAAGTACACCCTTAAGAATGAATTTTGAAAACAGCAATGAAGAAGATGGTAAGAAACAAAAGAAATTGAGCCACGAAAATTTTAGTTTACGTTGAAGGCCTCATACAGTATTTTGATAAAGAAGATGATGCATCACTTTGAGATAAAATAATTCTAAAAGACTTCAATCTCAAATAAAGTAATGTTTTAATAAAAAAGGCTGATTTTTCAAAAAAAAAAAAAAAAAAAAAAAAAAAAATTCTGAAAATTTTTAAGAAGAGAACGATTTTATTATTCTATAAATAATAAGTATGTTTATGTTACCTGTTGTGTGTATAAATTGTGCAAATGTATGTTTATGTTACCTATTGTATGTATAAATTGTTCAAGTGCATATTAATTTTCATTTGTTCCTTTTTTTCATAAATTTATGGATTATCTGCGAGAACCGCTCTACTCAATTCCGCGGATAATCGGGAGTTTACTGTAACAAATGTTTAACCATACTTTTATATCACTGCAAACAAAAGAAAAAAAATGCAAAAATTAAAAGAATTTTCAGACATTGATAACGATATCATTAGGGCGGGGAGGAATGGTAACGTACGATATCATAAGGAGGAGAGTAGTCCAAAATTGCCAAAAAAAAAAAAAAAAAAAAAAAAAATGATAACGTTGTATTTGTATAGACCTTTTCCCCTTTTTTCTGAAAAAAGTCATACATAATACTGAGTTAAATAAATAAGTAAGTAAATAAAATATACAATGTTATATAATGTGCACTAGGTTATTATTATTATTTTTTCGTTTTCGTTCTTTTTAATAAGGAAATAACCCCCTTTTTTTTTTCTCTTAAATGAAAGAATTGCAAAAGTATCTGTCAGCTTAATTAATCTTTAAAAAAACAGGCTAAGATCACGCAAGTAATGTTCTCGGGAATTATTGGTTACATCACTGAAAATTATCCATTTTTTAAAAAGATAAAATAGAAATTTAAAAACTGGAATAAATATATTTTTAAAAGATTTTGATTGCAAAGCAATATTTATTAATAAGTATATATATAAAGTTTATAAGTATATATAAGTACAATAATATATAAATGTATAAGTAAATATAAATATATATTAAGTATTTTGCACATTTTCATGTGAAACTATTACTTTACGTTGGCCAGAAGTGATTGTTGGGGCGCGCACGACTTGTTGAAAGCACTTCAATGAAATACGAACAAAGGGCTTTTACATTTCATAGGATAATTTTTCAAGATTATGTACAACTATCTACAAAGGTTAATACAGGCTTACTCTATCGTTTTACAATTATCGATCTCATTTCATATTTTTCACAACATATCAATAATGCTATTGAAATATCTGTTGGATGTCATCTAGTATTAGAGTGAACTGTGTGAGTACTTTTTCTCAGCCAATAATTAGTTATACAGTGCGTCACACTGTTTTTACACACTTGTCTGTGCATAGAAAGAAAATGTTACAGAAGTTATTGAAAAAATGTAATGGAATTTCATGCTTATGATCATAGGTGGGGTTGATGCCATCTCACACATTACATGCAGATTTGCCAACCTCCGGCTTTTGTTAATTCATGAAAACGTACTTTGAACCAGAAAATTTATTTAATTAGAAGTGTCTAGTATTAACACAAAGGTTCATTTGAAATTTACTTAATATCATGGACTCAATAAATTTCTGGTTAGAAGTATAATTGTTTGATTTTTAAAAAGCCGGAGGTTGGCATGTCTGTACATGGCTTTTTACCAACTATTCCAGACAAGTAGTTTATCTCAATTATAAAAGCCTAAAATAGAACAAAGGCAAGTGGACAGACTTTCAGAATGTATTGTATATTTTACGTATTTCCTACTGTGCTTATAATACTGAAACTTCGAAAATAAGATTTAATCACTTTGTACAATATGAGAATGGATATTTTGAAATAAATATTGAAAAAGTATGTATTACACCATGTATGTAGATAAGCAAAAACTTGCATGCTAGTTTCATAAGAAGTTATGCTCAAAGATAAAACAACATTGCATAATCATTAACATATCTTAGCTCCTGCAAAATCAATATGTGTACATAAAATATTAAAACATTTGAGTTCAAAAAATGGAAAATTCATTAAAAGACTAAATAAAAAACTCCCGAGAGAAACGAGAAAAAAATATACATTTTTGAAGTGCGAAAGGATTTTTGCTTACCTCAATCTTTTAAGTCTTCTATGCAATCGCTTGAAACTAGCAATAAATGCATAATGTTTAACTTGAATATTGGTGCTAATTTGTTCACACGAATTCAGGCTTATTCTAAAATAGCTCTTTTTATCAATTTGCATTATTACTCATATTTTTAAACCAGATAAAGAACGCACAATCATTAGTTGCAATTTGAATAAATCATCAGTTTAGGGAGAACAATAGATTTTGAAACAGTATTTAAAAATTCAAGAGGAATGCGTATAACTAATAATGTAAGAGACATAAATATTGCCACTGGTTTTGCGTGATTCATCGGATCACTACTTATTCATATGGTGACACGCAAAATAAAAGCTATAACAATGGTAGTAATTATCCAGAACCTCCAAGATTCAGACTTCGACTGAAGTTTCATTAGTATTTAAATATTATGCAGACATCATAATAAAGTTAAAACAAGTTTTAAAATAGCTGTGAATAGTTAAAGCTTATCTCTTTTGTATGCGGCAAATATATGGATTTGCTTTGTTAAACCGACTACAAATTGAAACACCTTAACATTTTCAGATGCTTAAATGTAGTTGAAAAGGGTTTATGATTAGTGTTTTCCGTTTGTCTGTGTGTTATTTAATTTATGTGAAATTGGCCGAACATTGAACAAACTGTCGAAATGCTTTTCACTCATATTCATTATCGAAGATAATTGAAACAAACTAGACATAAAGGAAATGTGCCGGGTACAATGCACTCGAAATTTTCGTGGAGGCTCATACACACTAAAACAATTTTTTAAGCTTAAGGAAAAAAAAAATTAAAAAATTCCGAAGCCTGAATTAGTTCTATCGCTGCAAAGGCTGCTGGATATCCTACTTTCCTTTTAACTTGATTTTTCCACAGAGCTTCAGTATAAATTCCACACATTATGAATCAACAGCATTATTTTTCCTATGAGTGAATGTTAATGATGTAAACTTCTTAACAGAAATTCCAATTATTGAAAATTTATTAATTGTCAAACGGAAACTAGAATGCTTTCAAATAATCTCTTTTTGAAAGTTTTTCTCGTAAGAAATAATTAATAAAAGTATTGAAATCCACATAATCCTCCTTAATAGAACAAATTCATTCCATCCAAGGAAAAATTATCGTCTTAGGAATAATATTTTTATATTGCGATTTTATTTTCTCTTTCATCATTCATTCCCCAGTTAATTAGCTAATGAAACATATATCACGATTGTGGAACGGAAGGTTAAGAAGGTCTATCACCAAGGTGATTTTAATTAACCCCTATTAAGGAAAAAAATATCCGAACGTAATTATTAAGATGCGAATTATAAGGAATCTAACATCTGAGACTTAATTCACCACTAATAAAAAATAAAAATTTATATAAAAAAAAATAATAACATTTTAACCTTCCTCAATATTGCTTTTATACAATAATACAACTTACAAGTAATTAAGAAATAAAAGTCGGATTTTTTTTTTTTTTTTTTTTTTTTTTTCTTTTTAAAGTTAATGAAAAACACTTAAGGCCGTTCTTCAAATCTGAACTTCCTACTTTCTGAAACCGTTATAAAATCATTTATGTTTGTTAAAAAACACGAAGTTTGCTAGTATAAAGAAATTAAGATTTTTAGAAATCGAGTAGATTATTAATTTTTTAATTTTGTTTTCCTATAACAATAATAGATATTTGTAAAAAAAAAAAAAGTGGCGCAAATCGAGTCTATACAATTTGAGTCGATTTTCGGAACTTTGCATTGGCGGAATAGTAAAATTTGGCAGCTTATATTCTTTTAACTATAATAGCCTCTGATAAGTTTGGTTGTAAAAACTCAACAAATGCTGCGTCTCGCCTGTATTTGTACTATGCTGTGTAATAGAACATAATTTGCTAGATAGATATCTTAAGAACTAATGCATGGAATGTCAGCGAACTTCATGTTATGTTAAACCGTGACATAAATATATCCCTATTAGATTTTGGTGTATACCGCCCAATAGGTGTCATAACTATGTTCTGTTTTTCATGATTTACGTGGCAGCTATATTTCAAAAACGAATAAATTATTTAGTTTTGGTTACGAATGATTTGGTTAGACGAAATTTTCTAATGCTCACAACATATTAGTTTTTGTCAATAATATATTTTTACGTTGCTTAAAAGATTTTGTTATAACTTATAACAAATTAAGAAATATAGTAATTAATTAATCTTTATAAACACATTATTTTTGCAAATATATAATATACTTAATAAAACGTTTTGCAAATGGGTCATTCTTTAATAAGTTACTTTATATTTTAAACAACTTTGAATAGATTTAATTAATTAACTGCTAACTTTTCATTTTGAATATATATTTTTAATTTATTACAAAAATTACTGAAGTAAGCTTTAAATACATCTTGAATTACCATGGAATGGCCCAAATAATTATTCAATTTGGAAAATTAACAGTTACTAAAATTACGTTTTCATTTAAATTGAGCTTTGGATAGGACTAATCAACAAGGCATACAAGCTTTAAATTTTGAATATTCTTTGTTACATTATAAAAATTATCAAATTAAATTGTTTTAAATACAACTTAAGTTACCATGGAATGACTCGGATAATTATTTGAGGAAAATCAATACTATTTAAAAATAAACCAATAATTATAATACGGTACAAAAATATATATCCAATAATATAAAATGCATTAATAAATAAATAAATAAATAAATGTAGGATCGAGCACGAGCTACCACGAGCAGAATGTGTAAATAATACAAGAACAAAATGGAAACTTATATTGCGAAACACGTCATTAAAGGGGATATTCTACAATATAAGTAAATCGCAATTGATTTCTGTTTGAGTAAAATGAGCTGCGAAGGGTAAATTACTTTATTCAAACCGCCTAATTAACTACGACATCACGTGTGGAAAATTTTAATTAAGAATGGATAAATTCTGAAAATCAAACAAAAAAGAATGAGAAAAAAACATTAAAAATGAAATGATATTGTGAATAATAAATTTTTAATAAATAAATAAATATATATATACAGTGTCTCACATAAGTGATGGGACACTTGTGCTTTACAAAAGGAAACTAATCAAATAAATTAAAAAAACATGTACACATTTTTTTTGTGGGTGTGTTTCATACTTATATTTAGTAAAGATTATTACATAACATACATTTTGTCAAAATATTAAAATATTAATTTAATAAAAATACAAATGTTTAGAACGGAGCAAAAAATAACCGTCTGCAGTATTTCTCTCCAGTTTGTTTTGGAATTTTTGTGTTTTTTAGCTCTGTGTAGTCATGAATGCTAATGAAAAGAAACTTCGCCTGAAATTCGAAAATTAGTTATTAATTTGCATATTGAAAGTGGAAAATCTATTAGAAAAACTGCTGAAACAGTTAACTTGAGTCGTTCAACAGTTTTCAATATCATTAAACGATATAAAAAGAATCATATGATTCAGGATAAAAGAAGACCTGGCCGACCATCAAAGCTATCCAATGGAATAAAGCGAATTATCGTTCGAAATATTAAAAAAAATCCAAGAAATAGTGCTTCAAAAGTTGCTGCTGATTTACAAGCATTATATGGAATAATTGTTAATCCTGAGACTATTAGAAGGGTAATTCGATCTGCAGGATATCACGGTAGAGTAGCCAGGAAAAAATTCTTCGTAAGTGAAAAGAATAGAAAACTCAGACTAGCTTTCGCAAAATCCAACATAAATAAGAATTCTGATTACTGGAATAAAGTTATATTTTCTGATGAGAGTAAATTTAATATATTTGGTTCTGACGGTAGAATCTTGGTGTGGAGAAAACCCAGGGAAGAATTTCGCAAACAGAACTTGGTACCAACAGTAAAACATGGTGGAGGAGGAGTTATAATGTGGGGGTGTATGTCGTTCGCTGGAGTTGGTAATCTTGTTTTTATTGACAGTGTAATGGATCAGTACAAGTATATTGATATTTTAAAGCAAAATTTGAAATCTTCAGCACGAAAATTGAACCTTCATAACGATTTTAAATTCTACCAGGACAATGACCCCAAGCACACTGCTCTGAACGTTAGACTCTGGCTGCTATATAACTGTCCTGAAATAATAAAAACACCACCACAATCTCCAGACTTAAATCCCATAGAGAATATTTGGCAAGAATTGGAATCAAGAATTCGCAAACACACCATTTCTTCAAAACAACAACTAAAATCGGTGCTTCAAGAAGAATGGGGTAAAATCACTCCAGAAATCACAAAAAAATTAGTCGAATCCATCCCAAAAAGATTAAATCATGTTTTAAAAGTAAAAGGAAATCCAACAAAATATTAAAACCTTTTAAAAAGTAAAATTTTTGGATAAATATTTGATGGAAAAGTAAGTGTCCCATCACTTATGTGAGCCATTTTTTGCTCCGTCATTTGTTGCTCCGCAATTGTATTTTTACTAAATTAATATTTTAATATTTTGACAAAATGTATGTTATGTAATAATTGTTACTAACTTTAAATATGAAACACCCAAAAAATTTTTGCACATGTTTGTTTATTTATTTTATTGCAGTTTCTTTTTATAAAGCACAAGTGTCCCATCACTTTTGTGAGACACTGAATATCGCTTCTTTTTAAATTAATTTCGAAAAAGTTATTAAATGATCATAAATCAAAAGTATTCTCAAAAATGTATTTTAGGTTAAATAAAATAATTTAAAAAAAATTGTAACTGCAATTTAGTTTTAAATAAGACATAGAAACGCTTAAACCCTTTGCTTTCAGTTAAAAGGTGAAAAATATACTATTTGTTAAAGTAAGAATCTGACGAAAGCTATTTTTCATAATTATTAAAGGACTTAAATAATGGGTTAAGTTTGCTTCAAAGTAAATCTAATCTACTAATTTTCACTTTCCTGCAAGACTAATTTTCACAAACGAAAATAACTCGCGCATAAATTTTCATTTCATCTAGTTCCGAGATGGAAAATTCTAAGTAACGAGTTTAATTTAGGTTGCATTCATATATAAAATGAATAAATGGTTTAACTTTGAAAGTGATATTTTTAATGGAGGCAATAATTATTACTGCTTCTAAGCATGCAGAATATCTGCCGAATTTTCAATGCTTGGGCTTTTACCACGGCCCCTCCACTACTGCCACACAAATGCACACAAAAAAGGATTTAAAAAAGATTCTCTGCCCTAGTTTAGCTAATTAAAATTATAATTAAGATAAGGCTGATGCGAAACTATCCGGAATTATCAGACTGCTTTTGACTTAAAAAATAACAGAAACGTATGTCAGTTGCTAAATCCATTTTTTAATAAAAAAGAATATTGCCCAGTTAAACTGATGACATTGAGCTCACAGGCTACGCATACTAATTGTACATTATAGCCTTACATTTCCAAGTGTTAATTCCGTTCGAAAAATCAGAATTCAGAAGTCTGCATGAAAAACCCATTTATATCAATTAAGGGGAGGGGCATGAGCCAACCGTTCCCCCTCTTTATACTTATTCAATGATGACCTAATACTAATCAAGTAAGTGCCTTATCAGAGTGATCCTATATCTAAATTTTAAAAGATATCTGATATTTTTGCATAAAAAACCCTCTTATATAAATTAAGGGGATGGGCATGAGCCCCCGTCCCCCCTCTTATACATATCGAATGAACTCCAGAAACTAATCAGGGAAGCGCCTTAACAGAATGTACATATATACAAAATTTCAAGTGAATCCGATATTTTTATCATGAGTTATCGCGTTACGCACATACAGAACGGATGGGCACATAAGCTCCCAGGCTTTAATAGCCTGTGAGCTAAAAACGAAAACATCCTTTCATCTTAATTTTAACAAAATGACGTGGCTAGTTGAAGATAGACAAATTTTAAAGGAAATATGGAATAGAAAGCAACAATTAAAAAAAAGAGTAAATAAGGTGAGTTATTTTGCAGTATGTACTAAATAAGAAAAGTTATTCTTATTGAGTTGTTTTGAGTGTTAATTTAATGTACCTTTTATCTTAAACCACTTATCCGATCAGTACAAAATTTTTTGTATAACTTTACTGAATTTACTCCAATTTATCAAATGAGTTAAGGATTTTTAAAAGAAAAAAAATACTTATATTTAATTGGGGCTTTGAAAAAAGCATAAGTGTTTCCCCCCTCCTCCCAAAAATCTATAAAGTTTAATAAAGTTGTGCAAAAAATGTTATCGTCTTTAGGACTGATTTAGAAGAATAGGTACATTTAGTTATCTTACAAAACACCTCAATAAGTTGCCCCCTTAATTCATTCGGGACATGGATGCCTATACACTATATGACCAAAGATGGCCGGCCACTTTCGATTTTTGACGTTTTGTTAAATATTTAGAAAAATACATGATTTTTTTTTATGCAGTCCATTAATAAATATTAGGTAATGTCTCTTGCATGCATTTTAAAACTTCAAATTGCACCACATTGTTGATAAAACGTAAAATCTCTCAATCTTATTTTTATGGAAGGTGCAATGCTAGATTCAGAGGTTAAGGGTAGATTATTCAATAACTTTAGACACAACAAAACTAATAGCTATTGTGTTCAGCGATACTAAATCACAATTTTATCATCATATGTGGCTGGTGAAAAAAAATATTAGCTGTGTATTTTAAGCCTATCTGGATGCCAGTTTTTCTGGATGTTCACAGTACATCCTTCATTGGTATGCGCTGGGGTTTGGTAGAAGATCACATCTCTATCTGACCTGTGAAAAGACAATGAAATCATGGGACATTTGCTAAAGCTTTGCTTGTCTTTGGTGATGTTGGGGCATTGACCGGAACGAACTAGCTTCCGGACAATTGTCAGCCTTGTGAAGGACGAAGTTGGTCATAATCTGCAAAACATACTCACCATAGGTTGTTGATCTATGTTGTTCCAGACGTAATCATTAAAACAAACAGCGGATTAAGCAAAATAAATCCATAATCAAAGTTTGGTACATTCAGAAATTTAATTTAGGTAAGAAATAATCTTGTAGGTTTGTGTTACATTTCAAGTACGTCAAATAAAGTTTAAATGAATAACATTCCTTCATAATAATTTCATTCAATGAAATGGTTCATAAGAAAATACTGATGAAATAACGTTATACAATCCTCGCTTTCATTTGAAATAACAGTATTATTTCTGCTTTTTCGATGATTTTTTTTCATGAAAGTAATTGATAGAATTAAGCAATAATTCATATTAACGGCAAATCGTGTAAAATTAATTCATTAAGGCATGGAAATAAAAATTATACTTAAGATTTTCTACTTTTAGCTACGTATTGTTGTAATGATACTGGAAGAATATCAAAATATTTCTTCAAACTTCATTACAGAAATAATTTTATCTCTTTAAAAATGTATAAGAAAAACTCAAGCATATAAAATTTCCTAGCCATTAATCATGCGTCTGTACGTACACATGTATTCGAACATTTTTCAATTACTCGTAGATAATTTGAAAGAATTTGTTGCTAACAGTGTAATGAAAAAAATATATAATTTAAAAAAAAATCTAAAAGGATTTCGAAAAAGTGCTCCCATATTAATGTTTTCACAGTACCTATAACTGAAATGATGACGTTTCACACTTTTAGGAAACTCTCGATTATCTTCAAATTTCACTTATTTCACTTATAATTGCAATTATTTTTGCGGCAAGAAGCCCAGAAACATTAAATATAATAGACTTTCAATTAATATTTGCTTTTTATAAAATGTAATTATCTGGAGAATAGAAAAATTGTAAAAGAAAAAATAAGGAGGTAGGTTAACTTACAGCTAAAAACAGTCATGCAAATAGCTCATTAGCCTACACTCGAGAATGCTAGAACTAGCTAGAAGCATTCTGTTTTATTTTCTTTTTTACATTTCTGTATTTTTTAACTGGAACGTTTGTATTTTTTCAATTTTGATTGCAGTTTCATTATGAAACACTTTCAGTTTCGAAACCGATAAAGATGGAGATGCTTATTCACTTATAGCCAGTACACCATACAAGAAATTCATAAATAATTAATCAGAAATTATAGTATACTATATTGCTTATGAATGGGTTCATTTGAATTTTTTTTATTATTGATTGAAATAAGTGCAAGAATACATTATTACAGCATGTAAATCATCGAAAATTACAGTTATAACATTTTAGAATTTTTTTTTTAGCCATTCTCATTTAACCAATCAGTCTGAAAGATGCCATCAATTGCTTATACATGCTTACAAACAAACATTTCGAAATAAAATAATATTACAAACAAATATTATTTCAAATATTCGATTTTTTTATGATTGAAATAAGTATAAAAGTACATTATTACGACATACAAATTGAAAATTACAGCTATAAAATTGCAGTTGTCTCACATTTCGTTTAGCCAAGCCCATTCAACCAACCAATCTGGAAGATGCTATGAATTGCTTATACTCGTTTACAAACAAATATTATAAAACAAAGACAGTTCAGGAAAGGTCATGTCAACAAAGTAGGGTACGTCGTACAAAGGTAACTGATACAGTTATCAAGATAACACAGGATAAAACGAAACACACGCAAATGAGATCGGAAATTCGAATTATATCTGAAAGTCTTCGAAATGAATCGGTCGCCACGAATGACTTAAAGACTCGGTTGTCTTTTTGACCTTCATTATCTACTTTCAACCTTGCGTAACCAACTTTGAATGATGATCCGCGCGGGGAAATCATTCACTAGTTACTGGGTTATCGGTATGATCCGTCCAAAGAAACGGAAGAACAAGAAGCGGACTTCAAAATAACCAATAAATTATCATTAGGTTTGGTGAGTAAAAGATCACCTTGAGGATTTTTAAGTTCAGATCTTCAAGCAATAGACTTCTGCTTTTTTTAGAAAAGAAATTTATCATAAGAGAGAAAAAAAATATGAACAATTGTCTCTTTTTTTTAATATCTAGATTTTCTTTATTAGGAAGTGTGAAAAAAATGCTTGAAATATACAGGATGAATCAAAATTCTTTGCCTGAATATACCGGGTGTCCCAAAAATGACTGATGGATTTTAAAATTCAATAACTTGCAAACGGTGACAGCTATTTAAAATTTTTTTGCAGGAGGGTTATGTAAAGTGTCAGGAGTTTTTTAACCGTAATTTTTGATTTTAGTTCGAATTTAAAACAACAGATGGCGCTGACGGCGATTGAAGGCCAGGTGATCAGTGCTGAGTGAGATCTGTTTCGGCGTCGATCTGGGCTTCAATTGCCATCAGGGCCATCTATTGTTTGAAATTCGAACTAAAATAAAAAATTAAGGTAAAAAAACTTCTGACATTATACATAATCCTCCTGTAAAAATTTTTTAAATAGCTGTCACCGTTTGCAAGTTATTGAATTTTAAAATCCATCAGTCATTTTTGGGACACCCGGTAATACTTAATCACAAATTAACCGTTTGTATAATAACGCAACTTATTGTATCATTGGATAAATCAATAGTTTTTTTTAGGGGGGGGGGGGGATTGTTACAATAGTTCATAATTATTCGTCATAGTTCAATAAATCATAAATAGTTCAATAAATAGATGAATAAATTGTTCTGGATTTTTTCTTTTGGGGCTTTATCACGGACAGAGTCTTTGCCACATCAATTGTTGACGATAAAGAGCCGAAGATTAATATACTGTAACAGAAGACATGTAACACAACAACTGGCAGGACCAATAATACCACTTTGACATTCTCTAAGCTATCAACGGGGCACACTTGATATTTACTGAGATACGTTGTCTTATTAAATTTAGAACCGGATTAAAAGGCATCCAAAACAAACATACGTCTAATAGTTTGAGCACAATAAATATTTATAGTTATAATCTGGGCATGGCTTTGGTTCTCTCTCTGTATTACAGCCTATAGATGATTTTTTTACCTTTGTATTAAACCTGCTTTATTTATTTTAAAAATCCATGAATTCTTCCAACTGAGCAAGAATGACTCGTTTAATGTTTTTCTCTTTAGTAGTCTCTTTTTAGTAAAACTCTGCATTCTTTGAACATTATCTTGATTTTTCAAAGATGCTCTTGTAAAATAAACTAAAAATGATATTCCAAATGCGGCAGTTTACTGCCACGATAGTAGCCTAATACAATAACTTATGCAAAAACATCATTGTTATGCACCGATAATGTGATTTAGTGAAGATAGCATTAAAAAGTTATGAAACAAAATTCCAAATAACAATAAGGGAAGTCAATTATAATCCACATTTTATAAATAAATACATTTCAGATCAATGAAATTATAAAAGCAAAAGAGAGATTATTAGGTCAAAATGTGAGAAAATAATATGTGAGAAAAGTTTTTTCGGCGTCTTATGCAGTCGTAGAATAAAATTTCTTAAAATATTTTTATTGATACCGACAGATAAAACGATTGAATACGACAATATCCCCTAGTATTTTATATTGAAATAGTTTATCCAGATTGTCTCTCGCTCTTTTTAAAATATTTTTTGTTTAATATTTCTTTCCTCTTTGGCACATTTTTAGGTTAAAGACCCGAAGGTTAAAGGAATTTTTTTTTAATTAAACCTCTTACTGTGTTGCAGTTAGTTGAGAGCCAATACATAATTTATTTAAAATCACATATGAATAATTAATGATCATTATACAAAAATATTATATTGACAATTCTTAAAATCTCAGATACTTAGGCCACATTCAGGAAATCAAAAAATTGCATACTTCTTAGGCTTTTTTTTTCCCACTTAATCAAGATTCGTACCAAAAATGTTCCACTATAATTTTATCAAAAACTACTTCAAAATTTCATTTCAGAATTTTTAAGTAAAATTTTTCTAAAATTCTGGTTTGAGTTCAACATTACAGAAACATAATTACTTGCTCCTGAATGGGTTAATGAATTGGAACAAGCCAGTTTGAAGATTTTTTTATTTCTTAACTTGAATCTAAGAATGAGTGCCATCACGCTAATTTAATTAATCAAAAACTATTCTCATAATTGTAATAAACAGTAATATGAAAATTCAGATTCTTTAATGAAATAGGCAATGTTAAATATTTAATATCAAAAGTAAACAAAGTACAACATAGTTTAACCTAAACTGATTTTTTTTCTTCCAGATTTCACCCTAGTTGTGTGTTGATGTTCCCATTTATGATTTTGAAAATCAGCTTTAAACATACCGAAGCTGTAAAAATTGGTTTTATATCATATTTCGAAACACCTAGTTATAGGTTATCTCTATCACACCTCTCTATTCTGAGCAATAAAAAGGAACTACAAAGAAGGAAGACCGTAAAATTAAAAAGTTTAGGATCATGAAAAAATACCATAAATTATTTTATACACAGCTTACTATCATAAAATGACTAACAGTACTATCGGAAAGTGGAACAAAAAAAGGATAACTGTGAAACTGTTCGAGAAGCCCCAGAGAAATGAAGCAGTTAGATGAGAAGGAAAAGGATTGATAACAATATCTTCCCAAAAGAAGTCAACCATGCTATTATAACACGTCAATTTGACAACATGACAGATGCAATTATTTCTACTAATAAAGCCTTTAGGGATAGATTAAATTTAGGTATTTTCTTTAGTTTTATTTTCTTTAGTTTTATTAATTTAGGTATTTTCTTAGGTATTTTCTTTATTACTATGAAAATTAAAACTATAAAAAAAAGTTTGCGGGGAAAAATACTCTTAAGTAGAATTTTGTAAAAATTAAGTAAAGTGTCACATCGCATTAAAAATAAATAAATATATTAAAAAAATGGGTGGAAAATAAATAATCAGAAATACTAGGTATTTACAAAATAATAACTTCCTCTGTCTTGACATATCTGTGGATGAAACTAATGGATGGAATAAGGCGCACATTTTATGTTTAGACTTTTGAAGGCATGTGGGGGTACATGAATTATCTCTCCTCCCCTCACCACCAAGGGAAAATTTTTAGCATTGCCGCAGTTCAAAACAGTTATTCGAATTAATAATTAGTAAATAAATATGTATATATATAATTTCTAGAAACAGCATGCGCAAGAAAAAATTACCCATCTGGCAAAAACACTCGCGATCTAATACCAAACGTATGGCAAATTTATTTTCTAATAATTCATTTGCATTAAGATATATATATATATATATAGCTATATATAGCTGTGTTTGATCCCTACATTTTCATCTTTTTATTTTTTCGATTTTAGTTGTAGGCATAGTAATAGAATTTTTTATTGCTTGAATTTTTATACTAACAGCGCGTAATGTCAATGGTTCAAGTTCGAATCTAAACTTGGATACTTTTTCACTCTGATACTTTCACGCCTTATGTGCAAATTTGAATATAAATTCAAGAAATTAAAAATAATTATACATTTCTTATTTTGTGTGTGGATACATTGCAGCAGTGTCACTAGTTTTCCTTGTAAAGGTATGAGAAACGTTCAGACGATTAACACGTTCGATTGAATAAAGAATTGTGCTTACTGTGCCTCCAGCCTATTTTGATAATTGACTTATGACATCATGAACATTTTGATAGAGTAAAAGAGATAATTTTTAATGTGAATAATGTTTGAATAATTTTTCAATTGAATATTTCCTATCAATTATTTTTTATTTAGAAGATGTTTGGTTACTTTTAGACCGTACAGTCATTATAACAACACGCGTGTTAATTAGATTTGAATTAATTTTAGAATCAAGTCGAACATGTAATCCATGTGTAGAACAGCATTCAGATCCTAATATAAAGATGTAAGTAAATATAAAACATTTAAACGGTGAAAGTATCTATTATTATTATTAAATTCGTATTCGTTTTAGTATATGCGCTTGATGATAATTCCAGAACACGAATTATTTGTATATTTCTTGAATTTATAGACGCAGTACTAAATGAATTAAGATGCCTCTCATAATTTCAGAAAAAGCAAAAGAGAAGTGCCAGACAGGCATGAAAGTAGGAAATGAGAAAAAAGGTGGAAATTTTTTCCATCTATACGGTGGCGCCAAAGTGTCATTTTAACAGCTACCTATACAACAAAATTAAATGTGACTGCATGTATGATTGCTATTTTTTTTAGAAAATATTAACAATGCTAAAGGTGTAAATCCAAATACATCCAATCAACTTATGTGAAATATACAGTCATTAATTTTCCAAAACAAATATTAAACTGAATGGTTTAACTGTTAAATTCCCCCCCCCCCCCTTCTTTTCACAAAATTCTCCTTGATAAATTGATCCTTGTTTCAGAAACATTTAAAAAAATCACAGTAATTACACAAAGGTGATGTATAAATATTACAAAATATTCTATTCTAAAAAGAAAGTTCCTTTCATTTTTAAAGTCTAAAAAAAATATTTGTTCTCAAAAGACACTTTGAAAAACTTTATTTACATGACTTAAAGATATGTCTCTTGCTTTTAAAATTTTATGTCTCTTTTCTACAACAATTCAAGAATAAACTGAGAATATGAATGGACAGAATTTCAGATTACTAAAATTTTACAAGCCCTCCCCCTCAATTATCCTTCCAAAATTTTCTTTGCACTTTTGTATCAATCCAGAGAGTGTCCAAAATTGTTTTGAAAAAAGGTGGAATTCCTCCTTTAGGAGGAACTCTTTCATGCCTGGCCAGATCAACATATGCCTAGTGTGTATCCCAATGAAACAAAACCGAATTTTCTTTGATGAAACCGATTCTAAAGGACATGAATTCACATTTTAAAAGCTGCCCTGGAAAAAATTTAGTGATAACTGAACATTAGGAAACATTGGCATCGCATTATAAGACTTTTAAAAGCTTTTTTAAAGACTTTTTACAAGTTATTCTTGCATTTGATAATATAGTTAAATCTAAAAATTAAATTGAAAAAAAAAAAAAAAAAAAAAAAAACTTAAGTAAGTTTCGGACACAGTTATGGCAAATTAGAGCAGAATAATATTGTAGTATCAGATGAGTGCAACATTTTCCACATTTTGTTATTCTTGTTAAAACATAAAAAGTACATCGGAAGTAGCATTAATTTTGGCCGCATTTTACATTTGGCGGATTTGGATCATTGAATTATCTTATTTCAACTCTTAAGATTCCTGTCCTGTCCAGTGATGACACTAGTGAGCTAATGATAAATTTATGGAAAGCTTATCTTCCAATATTTCATTTGAATTTTGATATCTGAAATTTTTTTTATCTTTTTGGCATTGAATAGTAGAGTTCGATCTCTACATCTGCCCTTTTTTACTTCGGTCACCAATTTTACTTCGATTTCGGTCACCGATTTTTTTTTCTTTTACGAGTATTAATAAAGTTATAATTATTTTAGGAATCAGCAATGTAGGAGAAACTGTCATCTTTACAGGAAAATGTATAACCAAAAATGGAAAAATAAATCGTTCGAAAAAATCGAACACCAATATCCAATGAAAAAAAAATCTTAATGTAAGTTTGTTTTTAGAAAATAACTTTCCCATAGGTTTAGTTTAGATCCCGATTGTTTTCGACCGACGGGTAATTTTTTCTTGTATCTGATAACAGCTTTTCATGTGGTGGTTGTAAGACAAGCACACCGAATTTATATGGTGTGCCAACTAAAATTTTTAGTTGAGCAAGCAGTGAATTAAACTTGCATAACCAAAAATAATTTAATTTCTATTACTATCAAACAATTCAAATGCAAATATAATTTACTAGCATATAAAAACAGAATTACATATATGTTTCTTTACTGTGTATAAAGAAAAGAGTCCTTTTAAAAGTATTTATCGCAGAGTATGTAAATAAATGCAATCTTCCCAACCTTCATTTTATATGAGTCATAGCTTTCACGATCTAATTTCTGAGTTCTAAAGTATCAACTAGATATTTATTATATATCTCTGATAAAAAGTAGAAAAAAAAATCTCATCGTCCTCGAAATATTTGTCCTTTAACTACCCCGATGGATAATCTTTGTTCGATGCCTATAAGAAATTCTCGTGTAAGATTTGTTTGGGAATTCCGACCTTGACTTTCCTTTTTCTTGTCAGACATTGTTCTATGGCGGCTTAAACTATATTTCTTTTCAAGGTATGCGAAAAACGATTTTTGCTTGGTATGTGCGATGCGTATCACAGGATATTGTTAGAGCATCGACAATGTTGCATAATCGAGCAACTCGAAATTTCGAGGTTGTGAAGATCGTCAACGTTCTGTGACCAAAACAAGGAATGTTTCGTCTGTGATTCTTCTTTATGGTGCGTTCGTAATTATGTAAATACGTAGCACATATAGTTGTCGTTCAATCCGTCTGTCTGTCCGTCTGTCTGTGCGCAAAAACTACCCAACCGAATCGTTTAAAATTTAAAATATATTATTATTGCATTATTTTGTCGAGTCATTTAAAATTTTATGAAAATCGGATGAATAGGTCAATTACAGGACAATCAAAAGTATCCCATTACATTATGGTCAATTGGGGAAAAAGTTTCAAATGCATTTTACATGTTTGAAATTTAAAATACATAATTTTACATAATTTTGTCGACTTATTTCAAATTTTATCAAAATTTGGATGCATAGATCAATTACAGGGATTATCAAAAGTATTCAGTTACATTACGATCAATGGGGGGAAATGTTTCAAATGTATTTTAATGGTGTTACACTCATTCGAATATAATGAAATTGATATGCATCTATAAAGTACATATTATAATATATATTTTGCACAATCTGTGGTGCAAAGAACATTTGTTATTGATATACAAGGCCACACAAAAGTATTCCATTACATAATGGTTTTGGGAGACCATTGTTTGGTGCGCATTTTAATTGTAATTAACTATTTACAATTTTATGAGATTGATATATGAGGGTGATATTTTTTAAAACTTTGTTATCGTACGAACGCACCTCATTTGCTACGTTTCACGTGCACTTTCCAACTTGTTTTTATTTATTATTACTATAAGATAGTAGTAATTATTGTATTTTAATAAAAGAATGCAATAAATAGATAGAATTGTTTTGTTCTCAGTATTGGTTTTAAGAGAAGAGTTGATTGAAAAATATTACAAGTTATAATATATTACAAAATACAAATTAAAAGCATTCATAAGTAGAAAATGCCGGTAAAATTTTCGTCAAGCTTCTTCAATTATAAAATGCAATCAGATTCAGAAAAAAACTTAAACATGGAATGTTTCAATGCAGTAGTGTTTATTATACCTTAAGTATTTTATTATACTTTCGTCATAAACTAAACTCATTTTCAAATTTTTTGACAAGAATAATGTTTTAAAATTCAATAAAACATACATTTTTCTAATTCTGTTTCTACATCTTAAACTTAATTTATTCTTCAGACCATTTCTATCTGCTTTCCTATACCAATTTGCTGAGTGTTCAATTTGTTAAAAGTTTATGAAGTTGTTTATCAAATTATACTGAAATTAATGATGATTCAGAAACAAAAGCAACTAACTTAAAGGAAATTTAGAAGGTCAGATAGCTAATTTTTGATTCTATGTCGAAATGTTTAATCTCTATAGGGAAATACAAACCAGAAATATTTAAAATTACTTAGGGTTACGATTTAGTACTTTTCCTTGTCCATTATTGGCTTTCAAAAATGTTGTAGTTGTGCTAATTGAAGGTATTATACACATATCGTAAAAGAAAAGTATTGATATTTATTAAGATTTTATAGGAAGATTATTTTTCACTTCAAAATTAATTTAATAAAAAAAATTGAAAGAAAGAACTCCTTCTCCCACCCCTCCCATTAATTTAATTTGTTAAATTGGTCTTATTTAGACGTAATATTATCTTTCTTTAAAACATACCGTACATTCGCCGTATAACGTGCATCTAAGCTTTTAGATATCCTTTTTAGGTATTTTCGTCATAATAACGCTTATCTCCTCCTATCCTATGAAATCTTAATGAGATGTATACCAATAGGTAAAATGATTAATATTTTAAATAACTAGCTAAGTTTTTATGTAATCTGATAGCAAAAATTATTTTATTAATTTATTTATTTTTTGTAAAATCATTTTTCTTTCTAAAATCACATAGTTGTGTTAGTTTAAGGTATTGTACACATATTGTAAAAAACTAGTGAAAAATGCTCCAAGGAGCAGTGCAAAAGCAGAATATGATTTTAATTGAGCATTAAAAAGTAATGGACAAGTGCTTCTGTTAATTACTGAGCATGAGGAAGGATAAGGGATCCCTTCTTGGCTACAACTCACTTCAATGCCAACTTTGAAAAAATCATATTTGTGCTTTTTCCATACAAAAGAAATTTGCGGTTCTTTAGTAGAATTTTCCACCGTGCTTTAGATGTTAACCAGGGGTGTAGTCATAAAAATAACATAAGATATATGCTCTAAGCAGAGGGATATTCTAGAATGTGTATACTATAAGCTTTCTTGAAAAACAGAGGGTATATGGTGTTCTATTAAAAAGTCCAGAAGGTGTGCGGCGTATAGCCTGTACTACATCTCTGATGTTAACTGCACTGTTCACTCTGCACTATACTACAAATCAATTTTCTGTGCAATTATACACTTAGGGTATGCTTGGTGGCAGTGCATGAATGTGATACCTGCAGGAACTAGGTATCTGGCATTATGTCGCCTTCCTTTACATTTATGTCTAATTAAGCTGCATCTTTACTGGTTACTTCTTTACACTATACATTTTTATAGTAACTGCGACTGATTTGTTTTCACGGAAAAAGCGCAAATATGATTTTTTCAAAGTTGGCATTGAAGTGAGTTGTAGCCAAGAAGGGATCCCTTATCCTTCCTCATGCTCAGTAATTAACAGAAGCACTTGTCCATTACTTTTTAATGCTCAATTAAAATCATATTCTGCTTTTGCACTGCTCCTTGGAGCATTTTTCACTAGTCCTTCTATTTTTCCATATTCCACTGGGATACTGCACAACTTGTTTTGTATTTTATATATATAAATAAAAAATGTTCCCGGGATAAAAAGTTTGTCTTTTGTTTAAAAAAAAATTAAGTTTTTATCTTTAGTAGTTTTCGAGAAAAGTGCTGTGACACAAAATTTTTGTCCGATTTTCAGAATACTCTACAGTACACCTACAGTATGCCATAAAAAAAAATAATTTTTGTGCTATGTTGTGCTTCTTGGTCAGACGAACATTAAAAAAAATCATCAAAATTGGATAAGTATTTAGTTAGTTATTGCAAAAAGAAAAATTGAAAAATCCGTGTTTTTGCGGTTTCCTATGCTTAAGCATTATCGCTCAATCATATTATTGTTGCGCGCTGCCGCGTTTACAATGATTCCAACCAATGAGAAAGCGCCATTTCACGGCCAAGTAACCGTTTTCTATACAAGCAGGGGAGTGCGTTGCAGCAAAATGCAGCAGATTTTTAACAGTGTGCATATCCTTGGCGCTATAGTTTATAGGAGTGGTACATTGTTCAAAATTTGAAACTTTTGTTGCATTGCCACAGCATCGCTTTGATAGAATATCTCTATTTTGATCGATGAGAATCCTCGATAATGCATTTAAGTAATCGTTTTCTACTTATCTACTATATCGTTTCCGTATATTTATTTTTTCAATCAGCACCAAGGTGCGCACTTTATTAGAAGACGCGCTCTATTAGAGGGCGCATTCTATTAGAATAAATGCGGTATATACTTATAGTAAATACACTTTGTTAAAGTACAGGGCCCCAATATTTGACAGGTATGCCAGGCATTTTTGCCATTGATGCCATTGTGCTAAAAACAAAATATAAATAAATGAAAAAAAATGAATAAAATATAAATTTGGTATGGTGCAAAAAATTGCCTAATTTAAAATTAAAAATCAAATTTAACAGCCACCAGGGCTAGACACCGTGCATAATTATTCAGTAAATGATTCATTAACACTAGAACGCCCGGAAATTCTACTCAAGTTTGAAAATAATATTTCTCACCAGAATTTTTATTCAAAATTATTTAATTGATTTATTTAACGTAAATTTGCGTGGATTAGATTTAAATTATTTCAAGAAAATTTTTCTGGTTCGAATTGAAATTTAGTTACATGATTGCAGTGGAATCGACTCCATCCGGGCGTTCTAGTGTTAAAAAATGACAAAAATCAGCATGTCAAAAATTTCAAAAAATTCATAATTCGTTAAAAAATTAAGTTAAAAATAAGAGAAAAAAAAGCATTCTGTATTTTTTTATGCTTAATCGAATGGTGTAACTGGTTTTTCTCTCCGATGATCACAAGTACCTTAGATTGATGACTGCCATTCTTTTATTTCATCTTGTAAAAAAACTGTTTAACGTAAAGCTATGAATTTTTGCAGGATTAATTAGCATCGCAAAATCTTTAAAATAAACTTTACCGCAACATTCTATCTGCAATAGAACGTTAGATATACCCATTTATGACCAAGTTTGGAAAATACGCAATTTCAGAAAAACCGCCCAGCGAAATAACGTTTTCTCGATGACTACCCCGGGATAAAAAGTTTGTCTTTTGTTAAAAAAAAAAAAAAAAAAAAAAAAATTAAGTTTTTATCTTTAGTAGTTTTCGAGAAAAGTGCTGTGACACAAAATTTTTGTCCGATTTTCAGAATACTCTACAGTACACCTACAGTATGCCATTAAAAAAAAAAAAAATTGTGCTATGTTGTGCTTCTTGGTCAGACGAACATTTAAAAAAAAAATCATCAAAATTGGATAAGTATTTAGTTAGTTATTGCAAAAAGAAAAATTGAAAAATCCGTGTACATCATCGCTCAATCATATTATTGTAGCGCGCTGCCGCGCGCACAATGATAAGTATAAGTTTAAAATAATTAAAATTTTATAGGAAGATTATTTTTACAATAAAATCAATTTAATGAGAATAAAATTAAAATAAAGAACACATTCCCCCATTTCTCCTATGAATTTAATTTTGTTAAATTGGTCCTATTTAGGCGTAAAATTATCTTTCTTTAAAATATACCGTATGTTCGCCATATAACGCGCACCTAAGCTTTTAGATTTCATTTTTAGATATTTTCGCCATAATAACGCTTATTTCTTTCTATCCAACGAAACCTTAATAAGATGTGTGGCAATAGGTAAAACGATTAATATTTTAAATAACTACTTAAGTTTTCATGCAATCTGCTAGAAAAAAAAAAGTATTTTCTTTATTTCTGGTTTTTACAAAAAAGTAGCATGTTTATGAAATTAAAAAAAAAAAAACTTAGTTCTTATTACCATTTATAAAAATTAATTTTTTATTTTTATAACCTGATCATAACATGCACTTGCAAATTCCGATCAATTTTCTTCAATCAAAAATAGCTGTTATACGCGGGAATGTACCATATGTCAATTTTTTTTTCACCAATTTCATCTGTTTTGAAACTACTGTGACATTATTTGTTCTTCAATGCTAATATTTGTGCTTCGATGCATACAGATTACAGTGGTTTCCAAAGAATTGAAAAACAAACAAACAAGAGACTAGATTCGAGCACATTATCATCTCACTTCTTGTCAGTTGTCCAAGAATAAATCAAAATTTTATATGAGTAGGTGCCAGTGCCAACAGTAAAAATCCTGAATAATTAAGAAGATAATTAACGTACTACTATTGCAAAAGTTATTTAAAAAAATCACAGATCTAAAGGAATTTTAGAGACTGGTTTTATGGTTAAATGGAAGATTCAACAAAATCTAATCTTAAAATTTGAAAATAATTAAGCAGGTTATCTAATATAAGTCAATAGCTAACATTATTCTGGAAATTGTACATCAAACTTGGAGAAATGAGGTGATTTTGTACCATAACTAATTTTATAAATATCAGATCTTGAAGCAATACTTGCTATGAATACAAAATTTAATGCCATTATCGAGGAGAATGAGGTACAGTGGACCACTCCTTATATTTTATTTATATTTAAAACTTTAAAGCTTTTCTTTTAAGCTAATCGATTACAGCACTGAATTGATTACTTATAGTCTTCAAAACCCATCGTAAGCTCAGAATTATCCATTTAATCCTGACTGGTTGTTTTAATTTTCTAAAAGTAAAAATTTTCATCATTATATTTTTCTTTATTATTAAGTAAAGATTATATATCAATAATAAAAAACAGCTTTTTTGTAAAGATAATTTTACTTACCCATCATACGTAGTATAGGGTAAGTCTTGCAATCGTTTTGAAAATCGAAAAAATTTTTTTTGACGGATTTACACGTTTTAGATAGTGGAGATTCCGAAAAACATTTTTAGAAAAAAAAAATTTGCCGTCCGTCTGTCTGTCAGTCTGTAAACGCTCTATCTCCCGAACAAATTGAGATAGAGACTTGAAATTTTGTATGTAGTTAGTATGTAAGAATGGGACGAACCCTATTTAATATCAGCAACCTCGATTATCCGGAACTATTTTTTTCGGACTCTCGAAAAATTCGTTCTGATGAAAGGTACATAAAAAATTTCGAATTTTTTTGTTCTAAGGAATGGACGTAAAAGGCAATAAAATAACACACATTTTGCATATAAAACGAAGTCGATCGGATTATTAGTTGCCGAGATATTTGTAATCTTGTTTTCCACATTCTTCGATTTTTCATGACCCTGTATTTCATTCAAATTTCAATTCAGAAGTATACTTTAATTGGAAATGAGACGCTTAATCCGACGCAGTTAATTGTTAGTTAATAGAATTATTATTTTTGGAGTTATAAGGATGTTTCTTTTACGCAGTTCGGTACTACTTGAGTAGTTTGGCGTTTTATATAATTTGTCGAAATTGGTACATCAGCAGTTCTTTAATATAGCATTACTATGTATATTAACAATATTTAAATTTTGTTTATGAATTGCAATGCATTGTATAAATAGTTTCACTTGTTTTATTTTCATGTACATATCCATGATGGGTAAGTATTACGGTGGCCCCCAACGACTAGTTTTCATGTTAAAGATAATATGCTTAGATGAAAGCCTAAAACAGAAATTTTATGAGAATATATTGAACTTCAACAAAGGTCACTGAGGACCACCTACTGCTGGGGTACATTGGGACTGCAATCCAATCAGTTATTGTAATGTAGATTTTTCAAAATATTTAATATTTACTTATTCTCCACAAAGAAATACTGTTTTAAGGAATTATTAATTGTAAATTTAATTGTAAAACAATGAAAAATGTATATTTAGCAGAATAAGAAATATTTTAGTTTATTGCTAAAAAGACCTATATGTATCCTAACCTATCATTACTAAAACAATTTCCGGCAGGTTCGGAAATTCGGAAACTCAGTTTATTTGCAACACAAAACGACTAAAAACATTATGACTATTAAATTCTTCTTTATATCGGTGGTATGATAAAATCATCCTCAGATCTAAAAAGATTTTAGGAAAATTTGAGGCTCATAAGTATTTATGAGTTTCATTTTTAAATTTTTACTAGCGGACCCGACAGACGTTGTCCTGTCACCGACGGACATAGTCCTATAACCGACAGACGTTGTCCTTCCTGGCACCGACTCCAGAAAATCAAATAAAGGTACGTAAATATAGTAATACGCACGATAAACACTACGCTCTTAATTTAATTTCTTATTACATTTATGTAAGGAAATTATTTTTCACTCTTCAGTATTTTTTGAAATCGGTTCAATTTTTGATAGAAAAGTTTATTTTTCGCTTTTTAGTTAAAAGTTAACGATTTTCTGAAGTTAGAAAAAATTATTGCAAACCCTACTCGTATGTCAGGAGTGGGGTTCGAACACACGATTTCTTTCTTTAATAACCAAAGCTTAAAGCTGGCGCATTAGACCACTTGGCCATTCCGTCCGCACTGTTTTCAGCGAGCTTATTCAACACTTTTAATTACCGAAAAATCACTAACTATTAGTTTTTGCCAAATTACTAAAAAAGTACTTGATCAATTTCGATGAAATGTGAATCTAAACCATTCTCGAATCCACTGGAACACACTCACAAAATTTCCTTGAAATCGGTCCAGTCGTTTAGGAGGAGTTCAGTGACAAGCACACGCACAGAAGATTTATATATATAAAGATGACGATGAGTTTATTCATTTAATAACTTCACTTTATTTGCAATTGTTCCTACATCTTAATATATTGTTATTTAAAAAATACGATTTTTCTGTTTAGTTTTGTCTATGCTTTGTTCGAAAATATTACTCGCAAATTTTAATTATTATGCTGTTTTGGAGATAAAGGGGAAATAAAGAGGATTTAAATTATTCAAAAAATAATTTTGTCATATTTCAAATATACTTAATAGGGGACCACTGCGCGCTGCTTCTGGGGCACGCTGGTCCACTTTTTGAATGTATACAAATAATTGTGTTAAAGAAAAACGTATTAAGCAATGTACTAAAAAAATTCTGAAGCATGTAAAGAAGCTTAAACAATGTTCAAAAATATTTTTAGGCAGATTGGCCTTTCCATTAAAGAGGAAAAATTTGTGAACTGCAAAAGTGGACCACTGTGCACAATTCTTTCCTCTATATTAAGTTCTGTTAATAACAAAATAGCAGGACTCCATTTTAAATTGGATGTAATCACAATGATAATCTAGAATCATTACCTGTTATGGGATATCACTGAATTAATTATGTATGGCAGGATTTAATAGAACGCAAAAAGCTTTTATTAATATATTTTTAAGTTTTAGTTTACTTTTCATGAAATTTCAAATGACTCGACAAAATTCTGCAAAGATTATCTACATTAAATTTCAAATTATACGGTTCAGCAGATTTTGAGCTGTTATATGCGGACAGAGACAGACAGACGACGACTATAGGTGCTGTGTATTTATACTATTATTACGAAAGCGCGTAAAATTCAGTTTTTACCATAAAAAAATATGCATGTGGCAAAAATTTACGCAGTTTTAGAAATTTTCCCTTCAGATTAAGTATTTTTAAGACTTTTCAAGTAAATTTTGTCTAAAGAAAACCTTCCAAAGTTTGTTGTGCTTTTAAAGTAATATATATATATATATATATATTAAACATTTTGACTGAATTATAGGTGTGGATTATATGTTTAAATCGTCGCATATGCTGCAAAAAAATTTACAAAATTACAATGTTACAAAAAATTACAATGTTTGCCGTTACAAAAATATCAAAAATATTTTGCAAAATATAAATCTATTTATTTGACAGGGAAATATGAAAATACTTTTATTACATACAAATTTATGAATTTTACATTCTATTTTATATTCAACAACAAGGATTTCTTGTCTAAATCATCGCACATACCGTAGGAAGAGGTGGAAAATAAAGAAAAACAGTTCCAGAACATCTTGGTTTTTATCTTAAAAAAATAAAATGACAGGAAACCTAACCAGGTATTCTATAGTGTGAAATTGATGTTCGAAAGATGAAAAGGATTACGATGATTGTCTAGAAATCGGTCAAACGGGAGACAGTATCGAGATACAGGCATTCTGCAGATGCACTTGACCATGGAAAGAAAAATACTGGAATGGGATTAAGTCTAGAAACTGTGGCGCCCACAGTTTCCTAATGGTTAAAAAATATAAAAGAAAAAAGCAAGTAAAAAAAAGTGGCTGCATGAATTATAAGCCGTCTGAATTGACGATGGTTATACGCATGGACTGATATATGAAATACTATGTATGTTTCTTTGCTTGTAAATTCTTGGGGGAAAAAAAGGAAAAACTGCCCGAAGAAATAATCAATTTTATCATCGGTTTACACTGAAAAGTAACAACAAAATTATAAAATACACTAAGCAAATGGATTTTCTTTTAACTAGCTAAATTGGTATTAATAAGCAGCGCGAAATTCCTTTAAAATTTCATCTTTATACGAGGATTATAAGTTTTGGAAGTTTTATAGTATCATGAAGATGATTGCTTATTCCCCCCCCCCCCTTGCTTCAATACAAGCTAATTTAATACTAGAACCGCAGGAAAATTTATTCAAATTTCATTAAAATATTTTTACACCAAAATTTTTATTTAAAACTATTTAACTTAATTATTTATACTATTTTAATTCAAGAGGCATGTAACTTATTCTATGAAGAAATTTCTGGTTTCAAGCGATACATATCCGTTTTGTACGGGTCAAAATGACCCGACACCGCGGTTCTAGTGTTAAATCATTTTACATTTAACGTAGTAGCTGAAGTATCCTGCGTTGCCTGGAATTTTAAGAATTTTGTCCGAAAAATTAATTAAAAACTATTGCCAGTTTATATAATTTTTGCTCTTTTTCTTTATTTAATCCGGACGCCAGACTACCAACTTACTTAAGTGAATATAATCTGTGTTCTGGATTGAGACAGAGATTAAAATCTTTTGATGTAATTTTGCTCGAGTATTTTGTTATTTAATTAATTTTTTCATGATTAAAAAAATGACAAAAATAAAATTCCTATGATTTTTGTTTAAAAAAAGTGAAATTTTTATTTAAGTCTTCACTAGCAATGAGCTCTACGGACCTAAACATTTGTGAAAATTCTAATGTATATGCATACGTATATATATGAATTAGATTTAAAAACAGCGGAAATAAATTAAGAGTTCCTCAAATGTTAAAATATGCCATAATTGGGTTTTTATCACGCTTCAATACGTTTTTTTTTCAAAATTATATTGCGTTATACATTCACCTGCTGATGTCCATTATGTTTTCAATATGACGTATTATTTACTTTAAAAAAAATCGTCAAACTATTTATTTCGCATTTATTTTTTCACATGAAAATCTTGTAATAAAAAAGCAATGGTTGTAGTAAAAATTTTATCGCAAATTTTTAATTATTGGCAACTGCTATTTAAATTTGATAGGAATTTCCTGTTAAACTGGTGTTTTTTATTTATTGAACTTAACTATAAATAAGTTATATTCCGGATTACACTAGTTGCTTCAGCCGTGTTTGTATGTAACGCATGTATGTAACGTTTCACAATTCTGGTATCTAAACTGAATATTTGTACAGAATTACAGACAATCAGATAAATTTCCATTTTTATATATCATATTTTACATTAAAAATATATCTTATTTTGTATTAGCTTTGAAAATATTTTCAAATTAAAATTAACAGAAATCTCACAGGCGTTTAAAATAAAATATTAAACAAGTCAAGCGTACAATTACAGCACCAAGCGCAAAGTATGATATTAATATTTTGGTAATATTTCTCGAGAAAAATTGAAATATTTCTGGTACATTTACCATTGCTGTAGCTTGAAGCTGAGAGTAGAGATAAATACCAAGGGGTCAAATCCCAAAGGGCAGAAATGGAGAAGGGATTGGATTGAGGAAAAATATATCTTCGGGGGCAATGAATCTAAATCATGCCTGAGGCGTCAAAGGATCCTGCTTTTTACGTTTTTATTAATGAACGCTTCGTCCAATATTCCCAACTATTGCAAGATATCAATCATTTATTCTCATTTATAATGAATACAAGTAAATATTTTAAAATTTACAGTTATTTTTTTTTCTTCATGGATTTAATACGATATTTTACACATTTTCTGAATACAAAGTTAAATCAAAATTTAACAGAAGTTTTAAGTAAGATAAAAGCAATACCAGAAACCTTGGAGAATAAAGTATAAATAAATACATAAAATGGACAAATTCTAATTATTCGACGATAGATTTCATGAACATAATGTTTATGAGTTTATAAACGATGTATTTCGAAAACTTTTAAGGTTTCAACATAAAATATAGACCATTTCATCAAAATCATTCAAATATTGATACATTATTTTACTGTTTACAGTAAACTGTCTATCTCTGAAATATTTTCAAGTCCTATCGACACAGACAATGAGTAAACTTTGTGTTAGGCAGAATATTGTCTACGATGGAAAACTGTTTTGCTTCCGATCGATTCCTTGTTGGACAGAGTTTACAGAATTTTCCGTCTTATGAAAACTTTGTGCATCAATTTCATTCCGATCTTAATGCAGCAAAACATCTGAATAGCGGCCAACGACATTTTACCGTAAGGAGAAGGCGACCGCAAGTCGGGAGTGTCTATTATGAAGTTTTCATTATATTGATTGTCCGGAAAGTTCAACCCGATTTTGAAGCAGAAGTGGAAAGCAAAATATTTAAATTTTAGTATACATTTATAAAATTATATAGTTTCCATTCTGCTCTACAACCTTCTTCTATCTGTTCAAAAGTCTCATGATGCCTTCTTTCCAAAACATTGTGATTTTTGCAGAAAATCCTTATCGAGATGCTTTTTTATATTATTCAACGAACCAATTTTTTTGCCAACGAGAATTTTTGAAAAAAATGGAGCAATGAGTAGTCGGGGGGGGGGGGGCGACAATGTCTGAAGAATATGGAGGGAGGGTCAGAATGTCTCAAGCAAATGCAAGGAGTTTGTTGAAAGCAAAAATGTTTGCCAGAAAAGTTTGTTTCTTAACTCACAAGATATTTTTAAAGTCATCTCGCACCTTTATTTGAAAATAAAAATCTTTTATATATTTTTTGATAATATCTGCCAAAAAAACATACTATAAAATTTTATTTTTATAAAATAGTGGTATGAATGGAACATAAAAGCAGTTATCAATTGGTACCCTGCTCATTACCTGACGGAGAGCAAAACTGCATACCGCATTCCCATTAGCGAAAAAGATGCCTTTTTGAAAAAATTGAGGATACACCGAACAGATTTATGGTGAAAGTAGGATACTTTATAACAATCTCTGACGCAAGAAATCGTGATCTAAACGAGACATAGGTCCCATCACTGTCACTAAAGCTGGACTCTAACAGGAGAAAGTGCTGCTATCCATTTGGTGTGATTAGATCAACTAAACGCAACTTCCACGAAACACAGCTATTAACTCTGAAAAATACTGTTCTCATTTCGACAAAGACAACAATTGCCAGAATATACCTTGAATTAGAAAACAAAGTTCTGTCTTCCAGTATGACAATATCAAGCCACTAGTATTTATAATGCCATAAATAAACTCCTTGGATTCTACTGAGACGTTCTGTCCTACCCTTCCTATTCTCCAGCCATTGCTCCTCCTATTTGATTATTTGTTTAAAAAATTCCTTTCATAAAAAAAGAATTGACTCTTTGGTTTGGTTTGGTTTATTTTTGTCGTCCGATTATCTACGCTAGGGATATAGGACCAGGGGGGAGTGCCCTTCGTGGGGGTCTTTCTAAGGGAACCTAACCCGTATTTACGCAAGGTTCGAAGAAAACCACGAAAACTCCGAACGGTTAGGCCGACAGCCGCGATTGGGTTCGAACCCAGCACCTGCCGTCTACCAGTTTGAGGTCAGAACCTCTCGGCCACTGGTGGGGTCAATTGACTCTTTGAATGATATAAAAAATCAACTAGATAAGTATTTTGACACAAAATCACAAATATTTTGCAAAGAAGTCAATACGAGACTTACGGACGGATGGAAGAAGTTCTAGAGCAGAATGACAGCGATATAATTTAGTAAATCCATGCTAAAATTTAAACAATTCTTCTTCAAAATTTGGCACGAACTTTAAAGACAGTCCAATACATCGCCTTTTTATAGCTACTTTAAAGAAAATAAATAATAGTTAGAACTTTTAATATAGCGAGTAAATTTATCTTTATGTAATTTTACGAAGCAATATTTATGCAACACTAACTCTTAAAAATTATTTGCGATGCAATATTTATTCTTAACAAAACAATTTATAAAAGTAATTAATGTTAAAAAATATATGGATGAACCGAAAGTGAACATTTTGTATAAATGAAGACCTGAGCAGAAGAAGGTGATATATCACATTGCTTTCAATTGCCGTTTTATTTTATGGATAAATGACTCATGAGGTAATTAGCCATATGGTGAAGCTAAAATACTAAAATTCTAATTAATCTTTAATTTTTCCACCTTTGCACTATTTCTTTGTGGATGAAGATGTTATGCATATAAAATTATAGACTTAAAGCTTTAAATAAAAATGTTTTTCAGGGAGAGTTTAATGCCACTTTCATCATTATCCTTTTATATGTTATGGTTACCGAAGAAGAAAAAGGAATTTGAATTCAATTTTCCCGAAATTTAATTTCTGTTACATAGCTTCTTTCATCCTATGTATTCTACAACTAGTAAACTTTGTATATGAAAATTAATGTAAAATATTAAAATTCAATTAACAACTATATGCAAAATAAAGTAAGGCGTGAAAAGTGAATACTATCTCTTAGTTGTAGATATGATGAAAATATAGTTTAAAACATGTAAATAACAACAATTAGTGTCGAACATTAACGGATATTACAACATTAATTATAAAACCTCATGATCTCATAATACAAATGATTATTTTTAATAACACTTGAGGTAAAGCTATATAATTAATAGAATATGTATACGTTAGATTACGGTTAAATTACGGACAAGTTGCAATAAGATGACGACTAAGTTACATTTATGTTATATTTAGGTTACGGTTATGTTGCAGTTAGATTACAGACAGGTTTAGTTACGTTTAGTATTTTGTCCACGTTAAGCTTGTTATGATTAAAAATATACATTTATTTTTCTACAATGGTTTAGAAATTATAATACTATACACTATTCAGCTAATCATCGAGTATCGATTTTTTCACGGTATAGTCGGATTTAAGAGTGAAATCATTATATATAAATTCAAAATATTAAATTTAGGATTTCTATGTAAAAAAAATAATAATTACGTGACTTAACAGTGACTTTTAGGGATAATTATCAATACTTTAACACGAAAATCCCGTAATCGTTGACTATATATTCTCTCCCGAGTTTCCCATTGTAATCATTTTGAGTATTTTTACAGCTAAATATTAGTTGCTTGTTTTTTTAAACCAATTTCTCACACAGTCAGTGGCTACGTATTTCAGACAATGCATTTCCATATATTTCGAGATAACATCATATACATTTCAAGTTCGTTTAATATTTTTATTACGGATCAGGGCAACACCGGGCGGATCAGCTACTTATGAAAAACACAATTGCATTGCTCTTAGAATTTATTAAAATCTATGTTTTTATGTCACCATTATACATTCAAATTAACGAAAGAGATTTCACATATTTTATTTTTTTTCTTTGACAGACATACACTTTATGAAATGTTTACGTTAAAAAAAATAATGATTGTCAAGCTATAACAATGGCCATCATATTAATAATGCGAATTTTTTTTTCACCCATCAATTCCAATTTCTTTTTGTTACTATGTTTCTGTGCCAAGTATTTGACAAAGTATTCTGCAGTCTCTTCACCTTTGGCGGTAGAAAAAAAACTAGTTTTCCAAGTTACACATAAACAACTTATAAACGAATTTTATGCTGACAAGTTTTCTTTTCTCATAATTTACTTTTCTGTGTACTTTTCTCCTTTATTCCGTTATCAGATTAATCAGCGCTTATGTCGAACGTATTTCTTCGTATTAAATGTTTAACAATTTACAAGTTTAAATCTTGATATGCATCTTGAAATATCTAAAAGTAATTCCAGAGAAAAGGAAATAGATTTATATACTTGGAGTTAATGACATTCTTTTTGGACATCACAGTTTGTTAAACTAATCCCTTTTCATTAATTAGATAGGTAAGTAATATAATAAAATTTCAACGGAAATTACGTCATAATATAGAAAATTCAAACTTTTCATAAAAATTAGCTGTGCTTTCCCTCAATAGCAATTAAATTAAAATTTAAATAAATATTAAATTTATTTCAAATTATAAGAAGCTTTCTGAAAACGGAAATAAATTTAATTTTGATAATTTCAATTTAATTAAATTTAATGGTAATTATTCACATTCACTAGAAAAATAAATTAAAATACGCAAGAAGTCTATTTAAAATATTTAAAAAAATAGTCCAAAGATTCATTTATTAAATTTCCAAAAAAATTATCAAGACCTGAATAAAGTTGAGTTGTTCACTTTATGGAAACTATGCGTTACATATTTCAAAATCGTAATTATTACTCCGTAAACAGATTTCATGGAATCCATTTTACCTTCTAAATATGTTTTCTTTAATCTTTTAAATGATATTTTCAATATTCAAGAATAAGAATATTTACTTTGAATTGCATACATAGTTATTAATTTAGTTTAACTGCTATTAAGTCAATTTCTGTAATCCCAATTTGGATACTCCCAACTAAAATTTAAGTAACAATCAAATTTATAATAATGAGATTGTACACTGGTATGCAAAAATTTTCGTGTAGTGCGTCTAGAATTAATGAGAAAAATTGTGCTATTAGTCAATTTTATGTATCAATTGTCACATAAGTAATTTCTATAATGGTAATTAAATTTGTATGAATGTTTTAGACGACATACTAAATTCACAAAATTCTACAGAATATTACTTACGTAAAAGCTGATTATATTGATCAGATTTAAAAGGATTTGTTTATTCGTTTATTACAGCTCATATTCAAAATATTAGAATAATTACCTTTTTTTTAGAAATTGAAAATATCGTTTGGTAATTTAATGTCTTTTAATGAAAATATGCAAACGATATTTTTATTAAGAACTTATTGTTGATTAAACTTACTTGTTATCTTAAATTTAATATCATTTTTGAAAAGATTAATTGCAAAAAAAATTATTTTGAAAAGTCAAAATATTAGAATATTTATTCAAGTGGTTCAAAATATTAGAATATTTCACATTAATTCTCCTTTAATTATTACCAATTCTTAACTGGTGGCATCATTGATTAAATTCAGACCATTTTATTTAAAATCAGTATTCTTTTTTGCAGTTTGTTTCTTTTTCGTCTTAAAATAGGACGTGTGAGTGATATTCCTGAATCTACTAAACTTCGTATGGTTGATTTGTATCGGCACGGTAAAAATCAATGTTTTATAGCGAATTATTTACATTGTTCGCAATCGAGCGTTAGTAAAATACTAACACAATATTCAAAAATTGGAAATTTTCAAAATAATCGCCGAAATGGTGGCCGAAAACCAAAAACATCTGCTAGAGATGACAGGAAACTGAAGCGTATAGTTAAGAAAAACCGTTTTAAAAGTGTGCGATTCTTGCACCGAAAATGGAAAGAAGAAGGAGTTGAAGTTTCTACATCGACAACATTAAGACGTCTCCATAAATTTAAATTTGAATCTCGTGTATCGAAAACAAAACCTCTCATGACTGCAAGACAAAAGCGTATAAGATTGAATTGGTGTAAATCAAGACGTTTATGGAGCAATGAAGATTGGAAAAATATATTATTTAGTGATGAAAATATGTTTAGTGTTTCATATGGTAATCAAGGTATTCGAGTTTGGAGAATGAAGCAAGAAGCATTTGATAAAGAATGCCTTAAACGTTCCGTAAAATTTGCTGCTAGTGTCATGGTTTGTGGTTGTATGAGTGCAGAAGGACCTGGAAAGTTATGCATCGTCTACGAAAAGGTTAACTCTCTGATATATCAAGAAATTTTAGAATATCACATGATTCCATCATCAGAAGATTTATTTGAAGATGATTTCATCTTTCAACAAGATTTAGCGTCCCCGCATACCTCGGTGTCAACTAAGAATTGGTTCCGCCAACGCAACATTAAGGTACTTCCTTGGCCACCAAATTCACCAGATCTTAATCCCATCGAAAATTTATGGTGTATAATGAAGAAAAAACTTCAAGAAAATCCTCCTTCAAATAAAACTGAGTTAGTGGCACGTATAAAGTCTATTTGGGCTAATATTGATAGAAATGTTTGTAAACACCTTGTATATAGTATGCAAGATCGATTGTACGCTGTTATGAAAGCTAAAGGGGATGCTACAAAATATTAACTACCATTTACTTCATATTCATAAGGTAATATTGTTGCGTAAAATAAAATATTCTAATATTTTGAACCAATCTAAATTTTATTCTAATATTCTGGTGTGTTTAAGGAAGCTGTATACCTAATTTATTGTGCTGTATTTTATATTTTATAAATGTTAAAATCTTATCTAAACATTCCAGATTTAATTTATAAGAAATTTAATTGCATTTACTTAGTATAAAAAATAAATAAATGACAAATAATTTTTTCTTATTACTTTTTCTCAATTATTCTAATATTTTGAATATGAGCTGTAGCATTTAACCATGATTTTCAACATTTTTCAAATAAAAAATTTCTTTTTCTCCATACGTGTACGAAATAATAATCAATTGATATACATAACAAAATATGAAGAGAAAAATTACCAATAAATAATTTTTAGTTGTTTCATTTAAATTAACATAGAGAAGTTAAATCAACAATAAAATAAAATTTCGAATTTAATATGATAAAATTAATTCAGAAAATATATGTGGAGCAATTACAACTATATAATAGACAAAATGCAAAACAGTCCATTTAAAAAATTTCGAAAAAAATTAGTTATTTTAAATTATCACAGACAAGTTGAATTAACAATATAATTAAATTTTGATGTGATAAAATAAATTCAGAAAATATGTTTGGGGAGGGGGGTTACAACCATATAGTGGACCGAGTCTATTAAAAAAGACACAATCCATTCAGAATGTGCATAAAATCCGTTTTATCCTCTACCACAGTGAATCAAGTCTGTCTTCACACACTTTATCATATATGGCATCTGTTTATAGACCTAATTTACCGTAAGAGTAGATATAACACATTTTATACTCTTTCTAAATGGACTATCTCATATATATATATTTTTAAATGAACTTTGTATAATATGTTTGAGAGCCCATCATATATCAATTAGGAGGCACGGGATCTTAATTATGGACAAAATAGTAAACAAGTAGATATTTTAAGTAAAATGAGTTAAGAAGCAAAGTACTATTACTTAACCTTTTATACTCTGAAGGGACTTTATGTCTCATTAAATAAAATTTGATATAAAATTTATTTAATACTATTTATGATAGAAGATTTTAAATTTTCTGAAATTCTTTCTTTTAC
The DNA here is from genome assembly GCA_964019185.1 of Maratus speculifer. Taxonomy (NCBI): domain Eukaryota; kingdom Metazoa; phylum Arthropoda; class Arachnida; order Araneae; family Salticidae; genus Maratus; species Maratus speculifer. Next base: position 292,118,563 of record OZ025294.1, on the reverse strand, counting down.
CGCGTTTAGAAAGTAAAACTATATTTATCAGTATTATTAAAAATGGATTTACATGATCATCTTTATAAAGATTGGAAGGTATAAAAAGGGAACATTAATCTCTGATTAATATAAATATCATAAATATCTTGTGGAAAAGCACATAACTACTAATTTAATAAACGTTTTAAAGAACTAATTCTTTGAAAATTCTACATTTTTGTAAAAGAAGATTTTAAATTTCACGAAGAAAAATTTATTTTACTAATTTCAGAAAGTAAAACAAAATTTAATAGTATTATGAAAAATGGATTTATGTGAATATTTTTTATAAGAATTGGAAGGTTTAAAAAGAGAACATTATTTGTTGATAAATCTAAGTACTGTAGAAAATATTTTACGATAAATCTTATAACTATTGATTCGATATACATTTTAAAGAACTAATTCTTTCAAAATCCTGCATTTTTATTATGAAAACTTCCAAATCTAATTTCAAATATTTAAGAGGAAAAGCAACGAGTTAAAATTTTTCTTAATTCATTTTTCTTTATACTAAAGGGTTAGTTTTATTAAACTTATCTAATTAAGTTTGAATATTAGAATAATATAAACAGATTGAGAAAATCAGTGCAAATATAATAAAACTAAATTCTTCGTCTATCAACTCATTCTATAATAAATAAATAAATAAATAAATAAATAAATAAATATTGCAAGAAATACCAATGATTATTTGATATCACACAATTCTTTATTGTGAAAATCAAGAACTTTTTTTATGGATCACATAACTGCTGATGCCGATAATGTTGATGTAACCGCGGAAGTAGCTATCTAAACATTTGATAAATAATCTTACACGTCCAATCTATAAGAAGATATCAGTATGACGACATTAACAACACCATAAAAAATATGTTGTAATTCGATACAATGGGTGTTTAAAAAAAAAAAAAAAATAAGAAAATAAAAAAGATTGTTCTGTGATGAATCATATGCAGACCAGATGATTGGAGGTTTTCGGTCAAGTGGAATTATCACCTATGCAGATGGACTTGTGAATATTGAATTTCAATATGTGGTGTCAGATTCGGCAGGGTGCATAGAAAACTTGTTCTTATGGAAGTAATGTGTGTGTTTTAACTTTATTGTGCAACATCTAACAAATTCCGAAGGCTAATGACATTATTTTGAAAAATGAGGGAAAAAATATAATATATTCAAGTGTTGATTCGATATTTACAAGGAAAATGTATCTACCGAATGTTTTCGTGTATGTGCCGTATCCCATGAAAGATGTTGATCCAGTTTCTAACACTTTCGAACATTGTTGAAAAGTGTTACATGACACCAGTTTCCCTGCCTGTCGTTTTACCGTTTTATAGCTCTAGTAAATCTACTTCGATTTCGATGATATTGATATACATTATTAAAGTCTACAACAGCATGTTCTCTCTTAAATATGAAGTATGCATTACGTAGCTATTAGAGTTCGTAACCAACTGATAAAAGTTTTTCAAACAGAAAACGAAATGAAACCGAATTCTGGTTCTTTTTAGAGTTTTGGTCGAAAACAAAACTTTATCAATTGAATTTTTTAGCTATTAAATAAATGAATCTCACAACAAATAGTGTTAGTTAACGATTCACAATTACATACCTTATCTAAAAAGACATTTTTACTCATGTATATGTGTTCATAATTCAGTTTTCGATAAAAGCAAACATTATTGAACCATCAGTTTTAAACGTTTTTAAGAATTTGCGAAGATGAGTTTGTAATGCGTGAATAACTGATGCTAATTAAAATACAACAACTATTGACTTTGAGAATCAATGCATTTCTGGCTCTCCATACCAGCATATGGAAAAGGTTGCGTAAAATTGTACAACAATCGAGTGAAAATCGGGGATATGAGTCAATTAGAGAAGCAATATCGTCTAGATTTAAACAAACTACTTTTCTTGACGGTGGAACTTTTTTTCTGGTAAGGCAGTCCCTTTCAGTTTTATGATTTTTACCGGATCTCTAAAGGTCAGAGGTCACCGGTGAAAGTAGTTGATATGTAAATTTCGACATTTTTCTTCTGTTGAGACTCCCTACCTTTTGTTGCCAGAAATGCAATGACCATACAGCCCTTGAAAAAGAAAAACTGTTGAAATATCTATGGCTTTTCTTCTAGTAATTTAAACAAAAACGACCTTAATGGTTGAAATACTTAGGTCTAAGAAAAATGAAGCACATATTAAAATATCTCTATACTGACATTTGTGTAGTTTTTGTGTTAGAAAGTTTCTTTTATATATACATTTAATTTTCGTTACTTTTCAAAATTCTTAACTATAAATGCATTTTATGTTTTTGAAATTTTTTACACTATTGTGAATGGCATATTTAACAAAATTTTTTTTTTCCCACAATGGAATAATTCGTAAGCACAATTTTAAGAATTTCTTTTTAAGCTTCTCTTGGGGTGAACTGGATATCTTACGTGCAATTAAAAAAAAAACATTTTACATTATTGTATTTTAAGATAATGTTTGAAGAAAACGCAATCAATGCTGCATGACAAGAGTGATTATGATTTTTATAAAACAATTTCCTAATTTGTAATAAATATAATTATCCCTTTGTCTTTAAAATATTACATTTTTAGCCATAATTTCAGGAGCACTACATTTTTAGACATAATATTTGTTTAGTTCCCAGGTTATAGATTTAAAATAACACATACAAAAAAGTTTAAGTTTTTTTTTCTTGTAAGAATAACAATTATCTTTTATCCCAATGTAGGGGTCAAACCAGTTGATTTGACATTTTAGAAATAATCATTTATTAATAAAAATGTGATGAGTTAATTCCTTGAGGGACACTGGTATGTCTACGAAACCACTTAATTTAAATTCCTGAAGGCCACCAGAATTTTGGTAAAAGTAATTTCGGTTTATTATATGTGCAAAATATAACATTTTTCTTACCTACGAATAAATTTGTTTCCGAATTCTTGTGTCAATCTTTAATTTAAACAGTTTAGCATTGGAACTGCTTTGCGCCACAAAGGGTTAAACATATATTTAAAACGATATACTGAAATAAGGAAAGTGCGTAATATGCAGGCGGAGTAACGTTAAATTTCGTTGGAAATTTTGGCGTCAAGAAGAAACTAATATTAAAATATGCGATTTTAGCCAACTTCTCCCCCCCCCCACCCTTACACAAAATTTATTCAGACATTTACCTTTTCCCAAAAAAAAAAAATTAAATGAATTTCATCTCATTGTTTATATTTAATCTTAAAAAGATATTTATATGGTAAATTCAGACGAAGAAGATGGAAACAGTTTGTGTATGACATGGTCGTCAAAGATAATTTTCATCAGTAGACAATGTTATAAGACGATATAATTTTTCAGTGCAATGAATGAAATATTTTATATTACCATTCTTATTTTCTTACTTGATATTCTAAGACGTACCGTAATCATTTTGCATAGCTTTTAAACAAAATTTGTATAAGAAAACAAGGTCATATCATCATGGAACTCAATTTGTAACATGGAGATTAAAAACTTCTTTTATCTCCCATCGCGACAGACTATAAAGACTTTTCAATAAAACCTCACCCTTAAAGAAAACCCATCCAATGATCTTTTGCTCGCAAAAACTAGAATCAAAGATCCTTCGAGCTTGGTTGTTACTTGTAGAACAGGTGCCGACAGTAAAAACAAAACGCACACTACTCTGTCAGTTAAAGGAGTTTACTGGGTGAAATAGTTTTAATGACAACATGATCAACTTGAGGAATGCCTTATTAGGATGCTTAAGTATATGTAACTCCTGCGTTGTGCAATAGACTTTTGTGTTCATTGAGCAAATATAACAAGAACGGAAAATGATGCAATCACCATAGTTTATGTTTTATGTAACACTTTCCAACACAGAACATCTGTTTTGAAGTGTAATAAAGCTTTACAGTTTATCAAAGCAAAAGAAATCTATATATAAAATTTAGAAAATTAATAAAATTGAAAGACCAATCACTGTAATTAACATTAACAGTCGAAATAGTCAGAGAACTTTCCGAATTTCTTGTGCAGCTCTGTGTATGACCTGTAGATTTGTATGTACATAACATAGAACTCTAAAACTTAGTTCAATTACACGCACAGAACAGTTGGAAACTTTTATTCAGCAATTTCTGTCAATGAATGTAAATGTACTTGCATACATTTGTGGAGCCCTATATATAATTCAAAGAATTTATACAGACCAACTGATATTCAAAAATTGAACACAATTGAAAATGCATTTCTAGCAAATACTCTTCATAAGGCAGTATTGTAAGTAAATATTTTGTGTGCCCCGTGTAAATGAAAGATAAATTTTAATCGCACTAGTTTCTACAGTAAGTGCTTTGTAGTACCTCTCAGTTAGAATAATATAACATAAATTAACATAACATAATTCTTTTTAGCGCCCCTGTAAATAAGCAGTAATAGTTACAAACATAATCCATGGCAAACCTCAATAACGTAAATCAATTACATGTCAATCTGAGTATACTTACGAGAGTCAGAGCACGGTCAGGCAAACGGCAAACAGAATATCATAAACACTTTTCAACTATGTCGGAAAGTGTTAAAAATTACAGAACTATGTACGCAATGAAAAAAAATATATATTTATACACATGTACAACAACTTTCTATGTGTACAACACGTACATTCAACTTATTAGTGAAATCCGAAAAACATGAATATTTTGAAGAATTTTTGTAAAGTGCATATTGATAAATCTTACAAAAGAATGTCACAACTTAAAAAAATGCATATGTATGTACTTTGCATTGTAAGTAAAATTATTAAGAATGTTCAAATTAACATTCTAATAACTTACTTCCAATAACTTATGAAATGTGTTTAAGCATTTTAAATGTTTCCTTCTGGACTAGTTCCTGTGTTCTAAAATACACAGTAAACACTCTCAAAGGCGAAATCGATCGGGACCGAGAAAATTTCCCATAGTAGACAGTATTCCGCCTTAGAAAAATTTCATTCGATGTCTATGAATTCGTAGGAACTTTAAAATCTTTTCGAGTTTGACAAATTTCCATCTTATCCAGAGTCCTCCTTATAAAGAGTTTACTGTAGTGATAATAATAAAAAGTATTCTTCATTACATTTTATTATATAAATACACAATCTTTTTCATTTTAAATTCCACTAAATAACAATGCTAAAGTGAAAAAAAAGAAACAAAACATAGATATTAAAATAGAATGAAAAAAGTATGGTTGATAATTTTAAGTTAAAAGGCTCGCCGATGAATTTTAACGGTATCGAAAGATTTAATATTATTTATTTAAGAATGAAAAAAAAAAATCAAATCACTGAAACTATGTATATAACAAAAAATACCGCAATTAATTTTAATACACGTCGAGGTTTTCGAGGCATTTTGTCGTGCTTATCATTACGTTTATTATAAGTAATAAAAAATATCTGAGAAAATAAAATTCAGAAAATTTAACACCAATACTGTATTAATTTAAAAAACAATCCAAAACAATTTCTTTATTATTTCATTAGAAAATAGCCCGTCAGAATAATGTGTTTGCATTTTTAAAAGATTGCTCGGATCTATATGCAAAGTTCAACAAAAAGCTATGGTATGACAAAATAATTTCCTCAGCATTTATAAGGCTTCTCCAGTTTCTTTTTTTCCCCTTTTGACAGAAACTTGTAGATTTTTTGTCAGGAGGACATTCAGTTCAGAAATTTTACAAACCACAGAACTGGGAAATAACAGTTCATCGATCCGCAATATTATTAATCGACTTCAACATTTACATGACTTTGAAGCTCTCGCGAATTTTTCTCATCGTATTTGTCGAGTTGCAGCATTTGTCGCCCGAATTATACCCCGCGAATTCTGGCTTAGCCTCACTAGTCATCTTAGTTGCTGCTCATTATTCCTTCGCCGTTTTCTTGCAATGGGTTTTTCGCCTTCATTCATTGATTAAAAAAACCTATATAACCTTCAATATTTTATAAATAAATAATAAAAAATTGTTCCGTATCCTGTTTTGGTTAACGCAATTGGCCAAAGAATCCCAAATGGTGTCAAAAACCTATTTTAGCATCGTATAAGTTTTTCAAAGATAGCGGTAAAAGATATTTTTTTAATATTGATAACTATATAATTATTTAATAAATGTTATGTCATTATACACACAGGATTATTTTGTCAAGATTAATGCCTTTAAAGAAGTTTATATTACAAAAAATGAAAGTTCTCAAAAATTTTAATAGAGTTAAATTATCTTTAGGTAGAAAAAATAATTTCAGATAATGGGATTTTCGCCGATAAAAACGACATAGAATTTTTATCGCCATGATCAAACACCCCTGTGTGTAGACAGATGATTTGATATCTGCTGCAACACCTGCGTTCGACCTTGGTGGCGAACCTGTTCGAGTACACGACCTAATTAATCATATAATCAATCGCCTTTCACCCAGATAACCTTTATATGGAAAGCTATTGACTCGATAATTTCAGAATCAAAAAGGTGTTGAGACTTTGAGAGCAATTAATTCTCAAAATAATGGGATTTTTAAAGTTACAAGAAAAAGTATATCGACACATACAATAATTATTTTTCTTAATGTAAAAAAATATTTCGAATTATAAAATAGCGAAACATTAATTAAAAAAAGAAACAAAAGTAAACAATTCATCTTGAGTTCAATATTTTTGGTCATATAAGGTAAAAGGTTCAGAAGAAAATAAAATCCTAACTGACTGACACACTCTCTTTTTCTCACCTACATACATACATATATGTATATATGTGCGCAATTTAAGATCTGAAATTGCAAAAAAATACTCATACTTGGAAAAAACTAGCATACATAGACAAAAACATATAGAATCGTATTAAAAACAGCAGACAGGATTTAGGTGGATATGAATACGCAAAGATACACGAAAATCTCATAGTTCGTTTTTTTATCACGACTAAAATACAGTCGACTCTCGTTAATTCGAACTCGTCGGGACCACAAGAAATGTTCGAATTATCCGTAGTTCGAATTATGGAAAATATGAAATGAAAACCATGCTTAACATGGTATTGTTACAAAGGAATTAATATTATAGTGTTTTTTAAATTTGTTTCGTCTGTTATTTTTAGAGTATGACTTAATATTAAATTAGAATGTATAAATACATAAACTAATTAAAAGATTAGTAACAAGCACAATGGAAGAAAAATTTAAAGCGTCACTGAGGAACAGACGGGGCAGTAAGCTAGTGTATATGAAATGCATTGAATTATATGTATACGCGTTCGAAACAAGTTTCACAAAAATCAAAGAAAAAAAAGTCATTCAAAGGATCTGAAATCTGTGAGAAAGAAAAGGAAAATGAAAAATCGGAATTCTCGTTAGTTCGAATTAAGCGATGTCAATGAAAATGAGTTCGAATTATTGAAAATTTTTAACATTATTCTGCCATTGAAAATTTCGGGACTTCATGTTTAGTTCGAATTAAGAGAAAACTCGAATTATCCGATTTCGAATTAACGAGAGTAGATTGTATATTTCTTATATTACATGTTCGGAAAGTAAAAAAATCTTAAAGTGACAAAAGAACTGTGCATTTCTTTCAAAAATACATTAAAAACATCTAATTCCCTTTTAGGAGGATAAATTTAGCGATATACTGTAGGTTATGTTACAGAAATCCTATCAAAAACTTTTAAACTAATTTGTAATAAGTTATATTGAGGCCATCAAAAAGTACTAGAAGTGCACACACACTAAATACCAGCTTTGAAATACCAGTATGTATACGTTTCTAAAAATGTATCATGTAGCAATCGAGCTCCGTATGAGAAGGAAATAAAATGAAACAAATGTTTGAAAGAGAGGATTAAGGTCTAACACATACCCTAGGGAGTCTTTAATAAAATCTTCTCGTGAGAAAGTTATTTGGGATTAAATAAAATCTTTATCCATTACAAAACTGACTGAACCATTTATACAGAAAGCAAATATGTGTTATAAAAATAAAAATTTTCAAGTAACTGAGAATATTTCGATGTGAAAAGAAATAAAAAATGATATTACGCCAAGAGCAATCTATAACACATTTTATTATTATTAAATGAAGTATTATTATTATTATTATTATTTTGTAAAGCATCTTAAAAAGCATAACACAAATATAATTTGGAGATTTTATTGAAATGACATTATCTTCAAATTAACCCTTTGGGGTTCAACAACTCTCATCTGAAAAATATGGACTCATGTGTTAGAATCATTTATTAGTTCATTTTAAGCATGTCAAAAATAATTTAAAAAATTAGGACAAAAACAAATAATTATTGACTAACAGGTACTTTTTTTTCGCATGTACGAAAAACAAAAATTAACGAATTTTTTTAAATTGTCGATTGTTTAATACAAAATTCTAAAATATACAAAATTTCCTTTGAAAAATTACTTTGGGACTGCTTCTTTTTATTTTTTAACTTGCAAAATTTACTAAGTTAATTTTTTCTATATCAACCCGAAGCTTTTCAAATGATAAAGAAAACTTTGGTATGAGAAGTTAAATCAATATCATCGTCTGTTGGTAATTCCAATTATCAATTTGTATTAACTGGTATGTTGGAAAATAGGAATAACAAATAAAATCGTGTTTTAAAACTTACTGTGTAAGCAGTATTGACTTTTGTGTTGTAGATCTGCAACATTGTGTTACAACGGATTAAGTTAAAACAAAGCATTCTAAAATATTATTAAACTTTTAGTTTATAATAAATAAATAAAAAATATTTTATTTCTTATTGATTACTTTTTATTTCTGGAAGTAAGTATAATAAGTTTAATTTTAAAAGAAAAATGAACAGTTTATTTTAATTATCGCTTGGCATACACAGTATATAAGAATTCAATTCAATTCAAAACACTTAAAAATATTAATCAAAAGTACAAAAGGAGAGAAAATATCTAAATTTTCTTAAATAAGAATTTAAAAAAAAATTTCATATCTTTCAATTATGTGGTGCAAAATTTAAAATTATATGAAGTTTTAAAATATTAAGGATAGAAAAAAACGTTACATTAATTTCGTTTATCTTTAAGTTTACGTCTAATTATGTATCCAGATTTCACAACAGTTTACTATATTTGTTTTCGAATTCAATTGAATAAGTTAGTTAATTGAAAAAATATCAAACGATTAAAACTTATTTTTATGACACAATTGTTTATAGTACTGTAAAGAATTTTATTTTTAATACAGTGATGTCCAGTGCCGAATATACTCATTTTTTTTGAAGCTGTTAACTTTTATGTCACTTAGTTACTAGAAATTTGGGTTAATATCCTTTGCCGGATTTAATGGCAGAAATCAATCAAGGTGAAGATTAATTAAAAAATACAATAGTAGCAAAAAGCATAATAAAAACATTTTACATTAAATTGCCGATCAAAAAAGAGTTAAAATGAATATGATGATGTCTGAAAATGAACCTATTTATATAGTCAAATTTATAAAAGTTAAAATTTTTATAAAATTGAGAATTTGTTACTAGAAATTTTGAAAAATATTCTTCGCCGGAATTAATGGCAGTAATCAAATAAGGTAAAGATTAAATTTAAAATACTGTAGTAGTAAAAAAGCATAAAAAACATTTTATATTACATTACCCGTCAAAAAAATTCTTAAAATAGATATGCTGATGTCTGAAAACGAACTTAACTGAACACTTATATATATAAGTGAAAATATATATAAGTGAAAATGAACACTTATAGTCAAATTTATAAGTATTAAACTGTACGCCAATGTTTTGAATCACCAGTTGTAGAAGAAGTTTTAAACCACATTGTATTGATATCTGAAAACGAATCCCTCTGCCCTCCGCTCCAATAATTACAATAAAGCTTAATCAGTTCTCAATTAAATGCATTCGATTAAATTAATAATAATTTTTATAACATCCTAACATGATAGAATGTACGCAAACTTTCTTTCACTTATTTAAAAAAAAAAAAAAAAAAAAAAAAAAAAGTGAAGAATGACCATTTTACACAGAAATGCAGGAGACCGAAAAAAAAAAGTTTTAGAAAGGCTGCCGTCTAAACCAATTTTATAACTATATGTATTTATTTTCGGCAAACCAATTTTTATAAATGCATGGTATTCTTTTTACTGAAAATTATAGTCTATATATTGTATGACTACATAATTTATAAAAATCGAAAATTGCATAAATATTTAATGCTCCTTTTAGACGAAATCTGACATTTTACAAAGGCTTCTGTTTGAGCAGGTACATATAATTTTATATATGTTTAGTTTTCCCCCTTATATCAGGACTTCGGAAATTATCTATATCATATGAAGTGCAGTATAAATTATAGCATAACTTAACCGTAAAATTGTATAAATAACTGAGGTTTGTATTTAGGTGTTTTAGAAGATGTTTCGTCCAAACAGGTATATCGATTTTCATAAATGCATCTATTCTTTTCACTAGCATCTTGTACATTAACATCCATGTAGTAGTGATTAATTTACAGGATCAGGAAATTGTATAAATATTTAGGGTAAACATATTTTTTTCGTTCAGAAATAAAATTGGATTCACGAATTATTACAATAATATAATTAGAAGAAATTTTAACTTGTTTTTAATTATATAGGAATTTCCACGAAAAACCCGACCAATTGCCTCGCACGGACCCTTACATAAATACTTATAAAATTGTTAAAATGTAAACTACACATTAAAAAAAATCTATGATTTCATATTAGCACAGTTGTTTTATTTTGAGGATACAATAGCATTGTTAAAGCAACAGTAATATGCAGAAAATCCGTGATGTGGAATTGCCATTTAATAGGTTTAAAAATTCTCCAAAATTAAACCCTACACTTTAGTAAACTGCTCTTTTTTAATAATAAATAAATAGTAAAAATCTTTACATTTTAAATCCTAGGTCTAAGTAATCTGCCCGTTTCAGGGCTATTCCATGAAACACTAACAAAATATCTCGTACGCGACAGTTACATAAATACCTATATCTATTGACATATAAGTTGTTAAAACATACACGATGCAATAAAAATAACATAAAACTCAAGATTTTCATATTAGTATGATTTTTATTTTAAGTTTAGGATATAATAACATTTTAAAACAACTGAAATATGTGGGCCATTTTCACCATTCGCTTACATTTCAGAATTTTATTTTTCAAACTTAATCATTTCTTTTAAAAATGGAGACAGATGTTAAAGTAAATGTTTAAGGTACATGAAAAAAAAAATTAGTTGTGCACTTTGCGCTATAATATAATGCGTAAATACTATTTAAAGTTAGCTTGTAAGGCAAATTTGTCAAGTCCGTTACCATACAAAATTACTGAAAATATTCAGCTTTATATTTATTAAATTTCCTAAAATCAACTTACTTTGAAGCGACTAATATCGCTAAATTTCAAAACATGATATTTATCAATAATACTTAAATTAAATTGAAATGAGAGACAGTTTTAGCCACAACATTTTGATCACATGGAAATGGTACAAGAACTTTTTCTAATAATTACAATATACATTCATGTAAATTATTAAATTTTAAGGAAATTGCATATTTGTTTCTTATTTGAATAAAAAATAAAAGTAGAATGGTGAAAAGATGATAATCATTAAAAAACCGCGCGGTAACTGATTTGACATTTGGTAAAGGACTTGACACTATATTGAAAATGTTCGATATAATAACATTTTAAAACAACTGAAATATGAACTAAATTTGTCCCACACGTGACATGGAATGACTCATATTATTCCACAAACGCTATATTTCCCACGAATAAGTAAAGTTACATTCATAGACCAGCAGAATTTATACTATATTTTTATAGAGGTTACTGTTATGAAAATAAGAGTAACACATTCTTCACACTAAATTTGTTGTGAAGCGTAAAAATGTAATCAGGAAATGTCCTAAAAGAAGTTCAGAAAACAGAATGAATGGATTAAGAACAACAGAAGAAACCCCACCGAGAACCTATAAAACACTTTTGCTAGAGAGAAAGTATACAGAGAATTAAGTGTGAACCGTAAGAAATTTACCGAGTTATAAATGGAATGTGAAAGTACGATTTTGTAGCAAAATATTTGGACCATTTAAAGGGTGTATTAAAAAAAAGACGCAGGCTCCATGCTGACATAAAGGTAAAATATAGAAAAAGAAATAATATTAAGGGATAATCCTTTAGTATTATCCTTTTCTTCAGCTTTTGGTTTGTTATAATGGTTTTTAAGTATATAAATGCTAAAAATAACCGTACTCTGCCAATAAATATAAAATCTTCCATTAGAAATGGTTTCATAAAGAATTTTTTTTTAATTTATTAATATTTTCTAAAAATACACTAAGCATTCACAGTAATTAAAAAGTTTTCCCAGTTAAGAACTCGGGAACTTTTATAAAAATCATCAAAAAAACATTAAATAAACCATTATTGTTGTGAAAAACATTGCAGCTCATTCATATCTTCTAATGAGTATACTGGGTGCTAGTTGGATTTGAATCGTCAAACTTTAATGAATTTTCAGGATCCTGGTGAACAAAGTAACAATGAATTACTCATATGAATCATACATGATGAAATACTGCTATAACGAAAACGTGTCCAGAATTTTTTTCCAATAATTTTATTTCCCATTTTAATTGGTTCCATTGTAATTGTATTGTATTCGTATCAACAAAATCATAAAATTTTCTGTTTAACACTAGAACGACCAGGAGGAGTCGATTAAATACCAACTAAATGGATTATTTGTTCGATTAGAACTAGTAATTTTTTCAAAAAATAAGACATATCTTTGAGGGGCGGTGATATGTTTATAAAACTACTTAATTTTAATTCCCAAGCGTCAGAAAGGTGCCAGAATTTTTGCTTTAAAATCTTTCGTTCATTATGCATGTAAAATATAGCTTTTTCTTAATTCCAAATAAATTTAATCGTAAGTTTTGGTATCATTCATTCATTTCAACATTTTAGCAACGTAAGGCTCTTGCCCATGGAAGGATTAAATGTAGGCGACACAGAAATAAGTTGAAGGAATAAATAGTTTTAAATAAAGACTCCAGTGAAAAATATTTTTATAAAACACGTTTAAAAGCCTCAAGCATTCTAAAATTAAGGCTTCTCGCCCTCAGTTTCTGACTCCCTTCTGTAATATTAACTCTATGGGCATTTGATGTAATCTCCCAGTTCGTCCACTTTTAACCTCTTCAGATGGTTCCTTTACGTATTTTTTTAAATTTCAGTTATGGATTTATATTAAACTGATAACTAACAAAATTAGACAGCGAAAAAGAAAAAATTAATTATTTGTACATAAAATTTGATGATACACAGGAATATAATAAGTAAATTTTTTTTTTGACAATTTAAGATTTTTTTTGTTTTAGTTTTTGCATTGCAAAAATATTAAAAAACATAAAACAAATAGATATTTAATAACTTTTACTAATTACTCTACAAACTCTATCTTAAAGTAGAGTAAAATTATTTACGTTTTCATTTTTGTACATTTCTGCTGCAAGCCATTATTATATAAGACATAGTTCGGTAAAACAGCGTTATAAGAAAAAAAAATTGCAAATTTGTTTAGTTTTGCTATTTGTTTGGCTTTATTCACACCAATGTCTTATCCGCCAACATTATTTATATACATGAAAAAAATTGTAATGGTGTAAATCCTATAGGATACATCAGATTTGCAGATGTTAAAATATAAAAACACAGATTTTAGAAATATTTTGACAACTATATATACAAATCTTTTAAGAAGAACAAATAGGAAAAGGGAATTGAAAATATTAATATCCCGAGGAAACTGAGTGAGGAGCAGCCTTAAGGCAGGTCCCATTTACACAGGTGTTACTGTATCAGGATTTCAGCGTATACTGTACTATGAGTACAACAGAGATACGAATCACTTGATTTCTCTTTCGGTTTTACTTTTATTACTGCATGCACAGTATTTTCGCTTACCTGCATACCGAGATCAAGATTGCCCAAATTTATGATTGCATTCAAAATGCATTGAAAACTGGAAGTACTTCTAAAAATACGCTCTCCTGAGGAAAGTTAATAACATTCTTATTTAGCGAGATATTCACCCTATAATCTCAGCTAAGAGATAAGAGCAGCTTGCGTTTGGAGTAATTTGTTTTTCATGAAATAAAACGCCCACTTACGTATTGGGAGAAAAACAAAAGGCAGAAAAAGTCGGAAAATATAACTAATAAAAGAAAGATGTCAGTGAAAGAGATGAAATAAGAGATTCGTCCATGTTTGGTTTTGTTTTATGCAAAATATGTTGCTAAATATTCCCTTTGTTAAGTTGGAAATTCACAAGGAATGATACTGTTAACAAAGAGTCGTGTACGTACCAAGTCTAAAAAAATAAATAATGCAATATGCATTTATAAAAAAATATTTTCCTTTATTTTTTACCAGAAATACTTTTTATGTTAATTAATGACTCAAATGCAACAAGACTGACGCAATCGGAAAATTTAAGTAGGGGGAAAAAAAAAAGAAGAAAAAGAAAAAGAAAGAAAGAAAAGAAGGAAGAAACAGAGAGAAAAAGGATACATGAACCATCTAGTGTTTGGAACGTAATATTCCATTCACTAAGTTCCAGGTTTCAGTGCAATATAAGCAATTTTCAAGATAATATATTTCTATATATTTAACGAATTTTCCATGCATTTTAGAATGACTAATACTGTGAAGGATTACATTCATATTTGTAATTAAACTTTTTTATAAAATGTTGAAAGAATCATATTTTCTGAGCATTTAAAACAAAATACAGAGAAAACAACATTACTATTTTGCCCATTTGCAAGACGCCCAGAGAGTGAAACAAATAGTATTCTATATGAGCACGCGAGTTTCGAAATTCGTCTAATACAGAAAATCAAATTTTGGGAAATCGCAAAAAAATTTCTGAGAGCGTCCATGGGTTTTCATTATACACAGAAATTTTACAATGCCAGAAATACGATAAAGCTAGTTTTTAGAAGTGTTTTTTTCGGTGCAGGTTTTTCAATAAAACAGATTGAAAGTGAAAACTATTTTTAAATTTAGGATAAGAGTGAGTTTTGAATCTCACGTCCTTATATGTATTGTTTCAATTGTTTTGAAAATCATTAATAAACATTCGATACGTACGATGCATTATTTTACTTTTAGCCATAGATTTGTTGTTTTAATAGAACTGTAAATTTACAGTATTTTGACTACGAATCGCTGTTGCAACTGGTTTTATATTATTCCAATTCATACCACGCTTTTCTCTTATAAATAGACGCAATGTAAAATTTTATAATCATTTAGATATACTGAATTAACCAAAACATTTTTGAAAATTATGATACAATAATACACAACATTAATTACAAATATTTTATTAGATGGAAAATGGAAAACTGTAAGAGATGATTCTAAATCCACTCTACCCCCCCCCCCCCCCTCACACATACACTCCGTTTTTCTGGATCTTCCCAACCTAATTCAAATCTGAACAAAATCTTAATAGTGGCTTTTGCCGTAGTGGTTATTGCGTCTCTATATCAGACTACAGGTCCACTATTCCGTTCCGGACTGCGAACTGGACAAAGTTCACTGAACCTTTCAGTTCTCCAATATTTATGAAATGAGTTCCCTGAGAATTAAGGCTGCGTTTAAAAGTTTATTTTGCAATCCTTCTTCATTTTTCTTGGAAATATTTTGTTCTGAATTCTTCTGCGTTTTATTCATAAAAGGATGCAGGAAATCAACAATAGGTCAAGATATAAAGAGTTTAGATCTACTTGATGGAAAGATTCTCTTCTGCAGGATAAGTCGCCGACACTGCGAACAGTAGAATGGTGATCTATTCACACCTTAAACACTAAAGCTGCCGCGTAAAAATGTGAGAAAACTCTATTCGTCTCTGTCCTCTGTATGTTTGTCCATCACAGAGTTCATACAAGGAAAAAAAACTGTGTAAATCAGAGACCTTCACATTTTGTGTAAAAATCATAAAATTTTGAAAAAGTCTATTTTAATTAAGTTAGTTCTGCAAGATACGACGCCGATAGTGCAAACTGTAGAATAATGGCCTATTCGCACCTCAAACACTGAAGCTTCCGCTTGAAGATTGACCACCAGGATGGGACGCATTCTGTGTAACACCTCAGGACCCATGGTCAAGAAAACTGAGCACTGTAGGCCAAAATTCTCAATGAATTATAGCACGATAGGTTTAATTTTATTTTAATTAAGCCAAACTTAAACAGAAATCACAACAAGTTGCTTAATTCTCACATTTTAACTTCTTAAAACACTATATTTATTGGCCCTTAAATTTGTGTAAAACAAATTATGCACTAATCTTCAAAAAATTTGCAGTATAAACACAAATTCTCGCCATTCTTATTACATACGCATCTACATCCCTCCCCCAAAGTTACATTTAATGTGCAAATACAGTGTATAATAAAGTGAAACAATAACATAAAATCTTATTTTTAAACGTAAATTTATGCATAAAGAACCGAAATTTCCACATTTAAGGAATTTTTTTAAATGTACGCATTGATGCATTTAAAAATTCAATAACACTACAATTTGAATTGAACATATATATACATATCTTTTCAACTTTAAATGAATTGGAAATTAAAAAACATTATTACAGCCAGCAAGAAAATTATTAAAAAAAATTAGGTAATTCATATTCGATGAGACTCATTTTTCAACAAGTGTGCAGTGACGTTTAAACTTCCTTAACTACTTGACTATTTTTTTTCCAAAGTATCTTTTATACTCATCTTATCTGAATCATTCATCTTTGCTCTAATAAAAATCATTTTAATAGCGCACGACGATAGGCCTTTTCCCTGCCCCCTAATCTTCGCGTAGCATCTTGATATAAAAGCGGTTGTTCTATTTAGTCTGCTAATGTATGGTTTTGTTCTAATAAATCAAACAAGCAACTGACATGATGATGAGATTTTATAATACCTGAAACGCAGCAAGTGGTTCATAGTAGTTTAAAATTCAAACAGCAGTGCAGTAGCCGGTTTTTATCGATTTCTGATGCGGCTTGGCACCCGGTGTTTATGGAAATTTAATTTGACTTTCTAAGTAAGTAAATAGATCATATAACGATAGATATATAAAAAAAAGGAGAAATACATATTTTCTTTTCACTCATTTAAATAAAGTATTGCCGGCGAGGATGAATAAGCATGTTTTGAAAAAGTAAATTACTAAGCATATGAAGCTAGCATGTTGAGTATAGAATGAATTTTTTATTCAATTCTATTGATATCACGTTTAGAAATTTGAAAGAAAAATACAAACATCGCTTTTTTTATCTAATTCTACTTAATTTAATAAAACGTGCGTATAGTCTTACTTGAACGATCCGTCTAAGTTTTTCGTTTCTGCGCTGTAGAATTTCAACGAAAGTTTATTTAATTTTAAACTGCACATGCAGGAAACATTGAAGGAAAAATGAATAGTTTAAGATATATTAGATTTTCGCACTATGTAAAGGATTATCAGAGCAATGAAAAACAAAAGCAATTGAAAGAAATAACAAGATGGACTAGTGAAGTTGGGCACAGTTATAAAATCAACAGCTTAATACTAAAAGTATCGAAAATCTATTTAAAAGGAATGAAATACTCACACATAATAATTGTTTAGGAAATATATTATTCAACTCTCCATTGTATTTGTTTTTGTGTGCGCATGTGGAAATATATAAAAATTCTGCATTATTTTGTTATTAAATTTTGTCAAAATGTTAAAGATAATTTTTTTAATGACTTTTTGCTACTTACAACATTAAGATTTATAGCACATAAAGTTTTTACCTTTTGATCAAATTCTAAAGCATTCTATACAAAAGAAAAAAGTATTTATTTTTAGTTATTTTGTAAGGGGATAAAAGGGAGTGGGATTCAGAAAAAAATAATTCACATTACCATTATCCTCAAAGTAAATTATAATTAAAACACTGAAAAAACCTCATTTAAACAGCGCAGAATTAAACCAACGACATTAAATTAAAAAGGATACTTAATGGGAAATTTTGAGTTGGACAGCATTTCGTTTTTTAAATACTATCTTTCATATATGTAAACTGTTCACGGTTTTAGTTGAGAGCAAACTTTATATTTAATTACAAAATGTGCTTCAAACAATCACATCACACTGATTTTAAATTCAGATATGCAAGTAATTTTTTTTTTGCTTGTTTCATTCTTTCTTTATATTATTCTGAAATATTTTAAATTCCAAAGAATGAATAGAGTCACTTGATATATTTTTTAAATTTATTTATAACGCGCTGCTACTTTTCAAGAGAAAACATTCAGAACAAATGACTACGAATTAGATATCATTCGTGCTATAAATAAAATAGGTAAGTTAAATATTTATCTCATGAAATACATTAGGAAATACTTCATTTCATTTCAAATAACTAAACATATTACGTTTGAATCAGAATTAAAATATTATAAAGATATTTAATGCATCATCAACAATAAAAATCATCAATACCACATAGTAAAATAAATTGGAGTAGACATTTCAAGTTTTATAGAAGCTTCTCACTTTTTTTGACAGACATATGTATTGAAGAGGAGCTTCTACAGCTTTTGAAATGTCTATTACATAAGTGTTAAACTCCCACTGACCTTCCGTAATATGTGGATTAATTTGATCCAGGTTTAAAATGTTTCGAAACAGATTTTTTAAGCAATGAAACTAAATAAATTCCACATAGAACTCCGGATTTAAATAAACAAAATTTCATGGAATAAAATGTTTGGTTCGTAACGTGGTTAATCTGTGATAAATTAATTTACGTATTACGAAGGATACGAGGGGGTTAGTAGCTATGCTTCTCAAGTTCGTTTTATTAAGTGATATTAGTGCATTGCTTTTATTTTCTTTTATGTGTGGAAGAAGAAAGTGCTGTAATCGTGAAACATTTAAATCTCTGATTCTCCTCGACGAATTTATGAACAAGTTAAGTTGATGAACATGATTTAACTGTTTTTAGAAAGTGTGTCTGTGAGCTTATGTGTCAGTCTATTTGTGACACAAAATTTGTGGGTATTTTAACTCACAAACAAGTACTTTGAACAGAATGAATTTTCGTATGAAGTTCTATTCTTATGTGAACTGGGACTGATTAGTTTTTGCGAACCTCAATCCCTCCTCCCCCCACCATACACAAAAAGGGGTTGCTGCAAATCGATGACTTGTTCAATTTATGTGATGTTTATTTCAAATTTAAAAACGCAAAAGTCAATGAAACATCTAATTTAGAAACTTCATGATAGGAATACACTGTCGTTAAATTTCGGTTGCGGTCATCTGAGAGGGGAGTACCAAAATTCGATGAATTTTCGAAATGTGTGATGCTTATGTAACCAGTTTAAATGCATGGAATTCAACAAAACTTCGAGCTTAGTATCTTGCATATGAGAACAAATTGCCATTATATAACAACATTTGTTAAATCGATGCAACTTCTTGTTCTATTTAAATCATTTATTGACTTTATTTATGTAGAAATTTTTTTTTGTGATGGCTAAAACATACTAGTTTAATTTTATTAAGTGTTTGATTTTAAATGTGTTTT
Organism: Maratus speculifer; assembly: GCA_964019185.1. Classification (NCBI taxonomy): domain Eukaryota; kingdom Metazoa; phylum Arthropoda; class Arachnida; order Araneae; family Salticidae; genus Maratus; species Maratus speculifer. Next base: position 292,098,821 of record OZ025294.1, on the reverse strand, counting down.
ATTTTTAATATTATACTTCAATTAATATTCATTATGTAAAAAAGTGTATGCATAAAAAATATATATATATAAACGAAAATTACACGTGCTTGAATATAAAAAATAAATAAAATTTAACAAGAAAACATTTATTTGAATACTTTAATACGGATCTAATGTTCATTTCTGTAATGCATTGGATCTACTTTCAACAACATTTGATTTCTGAAATGGGTCAAATAGCAAGTCAAATACAGATTGTCGACAAAAATTTAATCGCAATGTACTACAAACAAATATACACAACCATACCCGCACTGAACTATTGTGTAATAATAAGAAGTTACCTTTTTGCTAAAATGAGGGCTCATCATTTTCGAAATCTTGTAGAAGTGGCACACATTTTCGACCTAATTGTATCTTCTGGTGTTACGTACTATGAAGGACAAAAAAACATTATATCGGAAAGGGTGGTTAAAAATCAATCAAGATGAAAACTGAAGCTAAATGAAGAATTTATCAGCCCCAGGTAATGTCTGACCATGAAAATTTCGCAATTATCTCAGAGAAGTGCCGTACCCCAAAAGGATTATCATTGTTTTATTTTCAATGAATCTTTTTACACATACAAGAGAAAGAAAGAAAAATGAAGATTATCTTTTGAGTTGTTGGAAAAGTGATAATGCGTAGCTTCCAACTTTGACAATTTTTATTATTACTACTATTTCCGAATAGTAATAGTTGAACTTCTGAGATTAAATAAGGTGAAGGTTACAACCTTTTGAAATCTGTAATAGCAAAAAAGCGTAAAAGTTGGCAGTTCTACGTTATTAAATTTTCAACAACCCAATGTTTCTGAAAATATTGTAAATAATTGTAAGAACCTAAAGAGAGAGCCTATTGTAAGAACTTACGTTCCAAAGCGAAGACTGGATGTGTTGTTTTTTCTCCCTATCAATGATCATAAAGGATTTGCATCAAAAGCATTATTTTTATTTCTTTCACAGTTTAAAAATTCACATTTTTCTCTTACATTAAAATTTATAATAAGAAAATTAGAAAAATAAGTCGCATTAACAAACTTTTAAAAATTACATCTTTTCCGAGTTTTAGACCAAATATTTGCTTATTTTATAATTTTTAATAGTTATATTTTCATTTATCTATATAGTCAGCATGAAGCCCCCTTTAAACATTCATTTAAATTGATACTCATTTAGAATTACAATTTCATACACAATAGTCACTATTCTCTATCAGTATCATTACAACTGAAGCGATCCCATCAAGGACAGTTCACTTTACAAAATATATAATTTCGTGAAGAGAAAAAAGGTCTCTGTACAAATATTGCTTCAATAGAATAACCACAATTTTATCTACTAATGTAAGCTTGCGTTATTTTTTCAATTATTTGCTTCAAACTATTATCAGTACCGATAAAAACAGCAATATTGCTGAATTACATCAATTTTGTGATTTGTGGACAAGTGTAGTTTTGATGGGTTTTTTTTTTTTAATTAATGTTCATACAAGACTTCAGAAAACATGAAAAAAAATTATAGCAATTGCTGGAACTTTTTTTTTGATTGAAAAGAGAATAGAAATGTTATAAATAAATAAATAAATAAATAAGTAAATAAATAAATAATGCAAGCATTTTGGAGGCATATTACCATGACTTGTTATTGTATTTATTTTAAGATTTTTCGTAAATGTAAACAAAATATAAAACAATTTTTAATAAACACCTCCATTTTTATGACAATGACAGACTAAAAGGGCTGCATATTAATAACTTTATAAAATAGTGTGAAACAATTTAACTGGAAAGGGAAAAAGAAATCGCATGCGCTCATTAAAAGGAAAGTTTTGGTAAACCTGTTGTAAGAAGTGTAATTAGGAAATCTTAATTTGAATTTTTAATCACCTTAAAATTCTTTAAAAGTCAATCATTAAGCACCTGAAGTTTTGCGTATCGAAAAATTGGATGATTCTCCCAGTTTTCCCCTATTTTCTCAAAAACTATTTTAAATATAGGAATGCAGCAAACGCTAGATTATTCCCAAAATATTTTCTATTCATTTTTGATAAGTTTGGTGTTTGTTATGTAACAGTTTTTGAGTTTATATTGCAGAGGAAAACAGATAGACGAAAATGTTTTAGATGATATTTTTTACTATACGTTATTTTAACGTCTAAATAGTCTAATGAACTTAGAAATATGTCTTTTTTTCTGAAAATCACATGCAAATACCCCAATTTTATTTGTATATCCAATTTTAGGAACATCCAATTCCTCTTTAAATTCAGTAATATTTTTTTAATTAGCTTTCAAGTCTCAAATTAATAATATTTTCTTATTATAATCTTAAATATCTCAATATTTACCGATTTATATGTAAAAAAAAGGTTCAGAGGTTTTGGAATTTAAATACATAATATATTTAAATATTTTTATTATACATTAAGTACATAAAATTTGTCAGCTTAAGAAGTTTTGACTGATTTTCTGACTGAATACATTGCAGACTACTATATTTTGAAATTGTCTACTTTCATCTATAAATCATACCTGCAGTGCAAATATGTTTTAACATTTACCGTGGCGTGCGCCTGTTATAACATTTATTTCCCTTACATTAATTGTAGCTTTAAAAAAAAATTCTTAATTTGTCATTAAAGGTAAATTACTACTTATAGAAAACCGTTATTTTCTTTTAACAATGCAAACGAAAGCTTTAATTTGAATGAAAAAATGTGAATCAAGTAGTTCAGAAGAAACTGTGTTTCCATTCTCCATTCAAACAACTTCATCATTCCACAGAAGTCTCCTCATTAGACATTGTCGGCTCTTATTTAATTGTAATGATAATATCATAAATTAAGGTTCTCGCGTCCTCAATAAAAACATCTCAAAAGCTAAAATGGCCTTGACCTTAACCTTACTGGACAATCCCAGACGATACACAATCAGGAGCTTGCATGATTTTTTTTAAGGTCTTAAGTGATTCAGAGTTGGCGATTTTCCTCACTGCATTTAGCACCAGAGAATCCTGTGCAGAAGCACAGTGCACGAAATTGTCATTAAGGCTGAAAATGAAGGGCAATGTTGAAAAAGATAGTTTTCAGCAATTGTTCTTAGTATGTTGAAGTGTGAAAGCATGATAAACCCGACACAAATACCCCGTTTTATTTCCCACTTCACTGTCCATTTGATATTCAAAGATTTTATGCACATCAACCGAGGAGCTTATTACTCAAAAGGCTGTGCCCATCACAATTTTCCCAGTATACTTCTGGTAGAAAGCTATTCAGGTTACAAGAAGCAATAAGTTACAACTAAACAGTGGCATACTTCAAAATGAACTTTGATCTCGTTGTCTTTATTTGATGCACCTTGCAGAAAATTGGATGTGTATTTCAGATAAAAATTTTAATATACGGTCGAATACCATTAAAGTGATCCGTATAGGATAGCTGAAAAAAGAGTAAATATTACAATTTGAATCTGTAGAAAAAAACATCGGGAAATGTTCGTTATGAGTTACTTTAAGGGGTCCAGTCCAGGACACAATTTTTTTTTTTTAAATAGCTTCATTGCAATAAAGATTTTTGTCTTTTTCTGTTTAAAATGACGTTTAAATCATGTTTCTATTCTAATTGGAAGAGAAAATATAATTATTTTCCTTTTTCGTTTTTTTTTTTTTTTCATCAAAATTCAGCTTTCAAATAATGGTTGTCATGATAACGACTGAACGTGAAAATGCATTTTTTCTTCATGATGGCTTTTCCACCATTTCTCGCATTTAAATTGCTATAATTCAAGAATCGTTAAAGTTAAATAGTTTAAACTTGAAACATGTCTTTTTCAATAATTTTACACTAATTTTGATTCAGCAAATTTGAAAAAGAAAAAATAATTACTTTTTAAAATATGATTATTTTTTATTCTTTTATTTATTCTTTTAAGTTATATGAATCCTTTTTAAGATTTTTATTTTAAATATTTTTTTATTTTTATTTAAACGAATATTTTTTAAAATGCTGAATCAAAATTAAAATATATATTTGAGTTTATGTAAATGAAAAATAAATAAATTCCACAAATAATATTTCGAGTTATAACGATTTCAAACTAACCCACTTTAATAAATTTTAAATTAAAAGCACTTTTTTTAATTCTGAGAAGTTTTATCATGTGATTTTGTTTACAAATAAAATGGTTAACCACTACAAAAAAATCTCATAATTTTAAAATAATAAATAAAAATTATTTTAAAATGTGTCCCTGACCCACTCAAGGAAATAACGCTCTGCAGTTTATTTAATTGTTATAATATGCTAATTTTTCAATATAATCTATTTGCAATAGGATTCCATCTCTTGCCAGTAATGCCTCTATTTTCGTTCTCGAAAATGTTTCATTGCTCTAAAACATTTGTAGTTCTTCAGTCATCTAAAAAGAATTTTTGATTTTTTCGATGTGTCATTGCAGTAAAACATGCAAAGCTTTAGGAAATATAAAAGAACAGCTAAACAGTAAAAATACTTATTAAAATCTTGTTGATAGATAACGAGAAAATTTGCCTCTAGTTTAGAAATTGTTATTATTACAAACATCAATTAGAATTTTTAAATATTAATCTTTAGTTAACTTAAAACATCTGTCACTAAATAAAGAGAAAAGTAATTGTAATAGCTAAAAAACTTTCTTTTTTTCGTTTTATTATTTATTAATTTATTTTTTTACAAATGGATATATTTATTGATAATTTGGAAACATCTGAAAAAAAAATGCAGACCGAGGCAAATATTTTGAACTCTAAAAATCAGACTATCAGAAAATTTTAAAAGAAATCTTTTAGATTTATTCAAAGTCTACTTTTTGTTTTCAGATAAGAAGTTTAAGAGTAAAAAATGCTAAATTAACAAAAATCATACAATTTTTATAACAAATATGAAATTAAACACTGGTTCATAATTGAACAGAAAAATATCTAAAATGTCAATTATTGATATTCTCGAATATACCAAGTGGAAAAAAAAGATTAATAAAATATAACGTCTATTGTCAATTTCGCATAATAACAGAGGAAAAAGGATTTTTAAATTTACATAAAGAATAAAAATAAAACATCAAATATCTGGAAAAGGTTTGATTGCTTAACTTAACTTTATGGCACTTTCCAATAAGACAATGAATTAGAAAAATGGAAACATAACATAAGAGAAACAGCTTTTTTTTTTTTTTTAGAGGGACTTCGCAAAAATATTTCAATTAAATAAAGGGTTTTCTAAAACCTGTTCAGGATAAAGCTTTGCTCTGATGAATCAATCATTAAGAGATCAAGTTCCAAAGCTCTAAGACTCTTTTCTATTTCTCAAGATTCAAAACGAACAGTTCGCAGCAATAGATCAGATAACTTAAAATGTTTTGTTTCAAAATCGTTCGCAAATTAGTTAGCTAACGCTAGAACAGCTCCTTACGTCTTTTTTTTCCCTCCAAAATTCCCATTCACCCAAAAGCATTAACCGTTTCAATGACCCAGTAGGTAGCTTTTAAAAACATACTTTTAAGATCTGAATCGCCACTATCCAGCTATAGAGAAACTAGATAAAGCTAACACGAAAGAGCATTGTTCGTAAAATCCTAAAAAAAAATCTGCTTTTAATGACCGGAGGATACTAAAATGTTGAGTATTAAGGAAAACAATGATCTCGAAATAGTAGAAAGGTGGGTCTGGGTGATTTATACAGCCTGGTTTAAGGCTTGGAATACTTAAAGTAAAATAAAACTGATTCTTATCTTGATGAATACCTCATTAAACAGTCACCAAGAAAACATTTGCTTAATTTTTGTAAAATAAATTGATGAATTATATTAGCTTAAACATCACAAATAAAACTATTTTCGAAATCTTAGCTTTTATTGTACAACTTTTTCCTGAATTGTTATTAATGGCAAGAATTTTTGGATCTGAATGAAAAAACACAAATAGATAAATATTGAATATTGGTACACAAGTTCTACATGACATTTATTCAGATAAATCAGATAAACCAATAAATGTTTCAAAGAAAGATTTTACGATCAGAAAAACGTAGTTGTAATTCGAAGTAGGACTTTTTAAAAAGCCTGTTTATTGGCTGTTTTTTCAGGTCTCGTCGGGCCGAAAATTTTATTTTAAATAATAGTTATAGTGAACATTTATTTAACGAGATCTTTGGAAATTTAATATGCTTTAATAAATTCCAGAAATATATTTGTAATGTTTAATTATTGTTATTATTATTATAAAGTTTCAAATTATATTTTTTGTCTTTTATTAAAATATAAATATATTAATTATTTAATGCTTATTTATATGAAAGTTTACTTATGGGTGTTGAATGAATATTTACAAGCTTCCAATCCACTTATAAAACAAATAAAAAAAATCTATATAAGAAATCACAAAACTACACTAACATAAATATTTAGTATATCTGTAAGGGGGAATTCAAACCACAATTTTAACAACTATAATATTTTTGTGGAAATACCCATAGATCCCTCCTCACCCCAAAAATGTAACAATAAAAAAAAAAACAAAAACAAAACAGTAACAACTTTTTCTAGACTACTTTATCTATAAAATGATCATAAAAAGAATCTATGCTGAATACATATATTTTTTTTTATTCAAATGTAGCCAATTTTTTTTCGCGATTTGATGGCATTTCTATATTTAAAAGAAAGAAAACACAAAACTACCTTGTAACTACAGAGTGTTCTTATTCGGACTGATTATAATTTATTTTGATTTTATTTAATTTTTCAATTATTATGACCACAACGATTTCGTGCAGTCATTTAACAATAATTAATTATTATCTTAAGGAAATTCTCGAGTTCCGTTAAATACCACTTTATATAATAAATGGTTATTAACACATTCGCTGCCGATCACGCGCCAGCGTGTGATATGGCGCCAACGTTAGGGGCCACTCACGCGCCAGCGCGTGATAAGGGATGATGTCTCAATAGCCAGTCACGCGCTCTTTCAATGATTTTTTGTTGGGTATTTCCATGAGCAGATGTCGTGTAAGTCACATACTACGATTTTGGATACCAGTATTTTAAAACTAAAAAATTTGATTTAATTTATCAGAGCTATTTCATTAATTGAACAAGGCCATGCAAACCTTTCGAAAATAACGGTGGGAAACAACTTATAAGTTACTAATAATGTAACTTACATGACAAATGCTCGTGGAAATACCCTGTTATAAAAAGTAAATCGGCGAAAAACCCACTTCTACAGTGCAGCATTAACTATCATCACGTCTTCACGTAAGCAGCAGCGAACGTGTTAATAAAATACCTAACTCGGAGAAATATCGCCTTCAGCATTCATTAATATTCTTTAATCAGTTGTACTTCCTTCATCATGATGATTAATTGCAACGTATAGGATTCCTAGATCAGCCTTACAAAAATTATTAAAAAAAAATATGGAAATTTTATTTTTTAATATGGTAATTTTTTTCGAAGAATGATGTATTAAAAATACCTCAGTCAAAGATATACTCATAAAATACTACATTTCTTTTAGAAAGTAAACTTTTTATGGGCATTGATAATTCTTAGCTAACATGAAAAAAAAAGAAATTTTCAAAAGATCTTCCTGGAGAAATTATAATTTCATCTGCCAAATCTTATGGTGTGCAAGTAGACACCAAAATTTGAAAGTATATTACGCTCTTTGATTGAATATCAATATGTCCGTACGATATCCTTCACCTTCTATATAGTTGTAGAAATCGCTTTAAAATTCTGCTATTTCAATATACGAAGAAAACTAAGAAAATACAGCTGTTGAACAGCAATTTATTCAACAGACATGCTATTTTTCTCGAATTATGGGGTCGAATTATATTTCGAAACTATGGCATAAGCATAGAATATGTGAAAACATAACAAAATATTCAGCTTCATGCGTGCAGGTTTGAATCTAAGAAATTTGATTTTTGAACATTATCACTAATGGATGAATTAGCCATTGAGAGGAAGAATTGGATTATGTCTTTCTGTTCATCGAATTCTAAGTAAATAAGCAAGTATCTACTTTAAGAGGTCTTGTACCTTTAAAACATGATGAAATTTGCCGACAAAATTCAAAGTTTGAAGTCTTCAGAACCTTTTTATGTATAAATATGAAATTTTGAATATTAATTAAACAGATCTTTCTAAATAATTTGTTTCCAAAATAAAGCCAAAAAAAATGAGGTGTTGTATCCAAACGGTGCCATATTGTGTATTCTATATTGACACTAATGAATAAGTAAATGGATACAGCCCCTCATCTGTTTGATTCATTTTAGGAATAACGGATTTTGAGCTTATTCTAGCGACGATCACTTTCAGAGTTTGCAAGCTATGTTTTTAAGATTTATACAGAAGGTACGCTATCCATTTAGCTAACACAATATGCAAATGAAATTTTGATAGCATTGACGCATGAACAGCGAAACAATATTTAATAAACCTGTCCATTTTTCATGTATTTTTTATTTGTTCAATTTTGATGTGTTTTTGATGAGTTTTCATACAATTTTCATTATTTTTTAATCCTAATGACAGGGTATTATGTACAAAATTGTTTGTCACATTTTCATGTAAAAAACATTATATATTAAAAGCTCTACAATTTATAAGCGAAAAGCTTGGAAAAATTTGGGACTGTTTTTATAAAAACCTTAATTTCTCTACGAGTATACATGCTATCTACATAAAAATGAACACAGTTTATTACAATAAGTCACTTAATCATAATATAATGTTCGAAGCCTTTTGCTACATTAGTTTTGTCAGGGTTATCCAAAAAATATTAGTTTGTTTTTAATTTGTTGATGGTCCAATATGAAGTCTCATGAAAAAAATATTCATGGAAATGTATGACCTGTACTATCATGTTTACACACTGGGAGTTTCAGGATAATTCCTCATGTATATTTCTAGATATTTAACAAAATGTCTAAAATCGCAAGTGACCATATAGTGTTTATTATTTTAAACATAGTTAATGAAATAATTTTGACCTAAAATTATTTTTAAAACACATATATGTTTATCACACATATCGAATTTCATAACAATCCATACGTAAGGTTCTAAAGACATCAAACGCGTAATCACTTACAATTTTTAAGAATTATTTAATTTTACTAATACAGAAATTCTGTAAAAGGCAAATCAGATTCTAGTCATATATGTTGAAAAGCATAGTTTGTTTAATCAATAGTCCAAATTTTAAGATTATACATAAAAAATTATTGAAGATACGTTAATTCAAACTTTCAATTGTTAATTTTTGCGTTAAAAGACGAGTTTCAAGTATACAAACATAGGTTACTTTTAATTATTGATTACCTCGTACCAAAAACTTAATTGTAATTTTTACCTTATTCGATCCGATCATTTAGGCATTGAACTAAAAAAAATTTTCTATTTTGAAAAACTGATAAAAGAATAAAAAATCTGTAAAAAGACGTTCGTCTGAAAGAGGTTGATGCAGATTTACTTAGACTCTGCTAAAGTAAGTCCAGATCATTGTTAATTTTTATTCCAAAAGGAGCATTAGTGTTTATTTTCAGGGAGATGTATTATTTATGTTTCACACACAGCGGTTTATGCTTATTCTTTTAGAACTATTTATACCGACTGATTTACTCATACACATCACACAATATTCAACATTGATTCACATTTTTATGTACAAAACGTTACATTTATTCGAATACATTCACATTTTTTGGAACATAGAGGTGTGGTTAAACAATAATAATCAATAATATTCGATAATATTAATACACGATACAACTATCACTACAACAATGGTATCTTTCTACGATTGATGGTATTTATAACATAAATGACATGAAGTTTTGCTGGTGGTCTAAAGTAATATAATAAAATAATATAAACTGCTGCTTAAAAATGGATTTTTTTCTTTTTATTCATGTTGTTTCCAGTAAAAAATTTAAACTGGATCTTTGAATCATCACTCAAAATTTTATACTGCGCCTCATCATAAATGCGTACATTTTTAAAGTCAGGATTATACATTAGAAATTGATATTTTAATGACTAACACGAATTTAAGAGATCGTATTTTTGGTACAAGATATATTTTCCGGTCCTTTGTTTTGTCGTTGTTAACTACGGTCCCTGAACATATACAATATATGTCTCAATCAAGTGATTAGCTCAATGCGTTTAGTTTCCATATAAGTTTAGTACTCATTTTATCGACAACGAAGAGATGAAAAACTATGTGAAATTTGAACAGTTCGCAATCCGAAATCGAACTATGGACATATAGCGTGGTAGCACGACGCTCTGACCACTATGCTACTGGGCTTCTTTTTTTGTTGAAAAGAGCTAATAAGTTATAAATTGTCTTATGAATGATATCTTCTTAATAAAGTTTTTCAAAACAATTTTTTTTCAAAACTCTAACAATGGACAACATGTTTGCTGTATATGTTTTAATTTTGATATATGACAAAGTTTTAAACATTAAAAATCCTTTCTGGATGCTTTCTTCATTTTCTAAAAAAAATATGTGAAGAGTAGATGATTTATGACTAAAAATGCAAAAAAACTAAAATTTAACATTATAGCATACATAAAATATTGACGAATTTAAATTGAAATACTTCTCTCTTTTATGTAGCAACTATTTATGCTATTTTATAAATTTATGCTAATTAATCAAATAATGAAAACAGCTTTTTTCATGCACACAAGTAAATCTGTGTAGATTGAATAAAATTTTCAAATTACATTTTTCAATCACCAGTTAATTTTCAAATAATATCTATATTTCTGGATTGATTAGATAAGCAAATAAATAAAAGTAATATCAACTTATTGAAACAACGAGGGCTTGAATTTTCTCTTCTATAAGAAAATACAATTTAAGTTACTTAAACAGAAAGAACTAAACGGAAAGAAACACTGAAACAACATTAGCCCTATTCTTTGCCAATATTTTTTTGATTATAAAAGACTATATTTTTCTTTTTGTCTACTAATATTGCTTTAGCTTTCAAAAAAATATTCGATTTCTGCATTTAAGATTTTATTAGTGAATATTCTTAAAACTATTATTGAAAAATATCAGGTTCGAGTTCAAAAACAGTTTGAAATTTCTAAGATAAATTTTTATTTCCTGTTTAGATTTCGACAGCAGACTTATTGCAAAAACCAGAGCCTACAGCCATAAAACCTATTAGCTATTAGACAATAATCCTCTGGGCACGAAAATGCCACATGTGAAATTTTTACTGACTGTCTTGTACCATCTTGTGACATTTACCACTCAGAGGCAAGGGTAAAACCGAAATGCCTAATAATGTTACTATCGCAGAATTGAAAAGATATTTATTTTTTATTTTTTGCTTGCAAAATTGTAACATTTCAGATTTAAGAGGGTCAATGAAACATTTGTATAAAGATATATAAAAAGATAATATAATGTAGTTTCTTTGTTCCAAACTTTATAGAAGCAAGTTATTTTTTAAGCATGGACATAGTTAAATGAAAAGTTATTATTTATAAAGGGTGTCTAAAAAAACCTTGATGCATTTCAAAAATTAATGGAAAAGTGCATACATATTATAAAGAGCTTGACTTTTATTGGTTAGTTAACAATTTTTTTTTTTTTTTTTGGTAAAATGAAAAAAAATCAATATTTCATTTTTCTCCTTGCGAAGAACATTCAACTGATATTCAATTTCACGCCACGTCCGTTCCGACAGAGTTTTCACAGCAAAATTTATAATCAAAGCAATCATGCCTGTTTTTAGTTTTTTCAATATTTTACACTTTTAATGAATTTGTGTTTAAAGAATTGACAACTAAAAAAATTGAAGATTTTTAATATTCGGATGTCTGGGAGGTAATGGAACTGGGCTATCTCATCTAATCCACTTATTTGGAAATTCCTAATTAAATAAATTTCGGATAACAACATCTCACGGCAGTGTGCAGTGACATATTTTAAGAGTCTAATTACTGCAGATGGATAGAATGAGTCCAGTTTTTAGATTATTCTATACAAGACCAAATATCACGACTTATTATGCAATACAGGATTAATACTATTGATTTGGGCCGACTTCTTGAAAATATTTTAATGAGAAATTAAGAGACAGACTGGAAAAAAAAATAATCTTGCGCGGAAAAAAATTTGCTGATTTAAATAATTTAGGAGTCTAGTTGTAAAGTTGCAGCAAGATTTGCTTCTTCTGGCTGATAAAACATTTTTATAACTTTAAATTAAGTTATGATGCAAAATCTATGTTCCGAGTTTAACACATTTCATTAAAAATGAGAATGTATTATGATGATACATCGATAGTATTAATAGTGGATAACTTAGTTTACTTTATACAGAAATATTTTTAAAAAATACAGATAGGGACACATATAATCATCGACGTCATCTGCTACACACCAGGCCATCGTGCCGCATCCAGAGTCTTCCACTAATGTTATGCATGCTAATTTACCAAATTAATTGTTAAATTGGTTAAAATGGATACTTTATTATAAAATTTAGTCATGTAACATGTAACTTTTAATCTATGTGCAAAGAAATAATTATGTTCTACTAGATTGCAAAAATTTTGGATTGTGCAGTACTTTGTTTTTTGTAAACTAATTGTCAAATGTAAAGAGATATTTTGCAGATTAGTATCATTTTCTTAGCAATCGTTTCAATGGGATAATCATCTTTCGAAATGGTTTTAAAGTGAAATAAAAACTTTATTGTATTTGAAAAAACACTTGTAAATGTCAAGTCCCTATCTTATGCATTTATTAAAAAAATAACATGTAAAATGTTTACTCAAACAGCTTGTATTATTTTTTAAACAAGAAATAATTTCAGCAACAAAAGAAATAATAAAGCTAAAATTGAATGTTATTTTAAAAGCAGCCTAATTGCAGGTTTTAATTAAATAAACTACACTGACTTTTTAACGTGGAACTATGTCTTTTTTTTTAACGTATTAATGTAAAGACGACTTAGTATAAACGTAAAAAAAAAATCAGGTCTCGAATGAATAATAAGAATTTTTTAACCACGAATTCGGGTGAACATTTTTAAAATTCTTTGACACAACAGCCATGAAAAGTTTAATCCACCACTCTTAATATCTATTTATATAATGAAATTCCAAAAGTTCCAACATCCTGTAAAAATCCTGTAATGAAACTATGCAGAAAACAGCAAATTAATTTAGCGTGATTTTGCTTTTATTGGCGATTTAAACTTTAAAAAGTCAATGACCTCAACATATTTTTAGCTAACGTTTTGTTTTAACATTAAACAAAACAAAAAAAAAAACAAAAAAAAAACAAAAAAAAAAAAAAAAAAAAAAACATTAATATAATTCGAACACATATACTGTTTTATGAGAACCTTTAAAAGAAAGGCGTTTCAGTTTTCATAAAACTATAGTAATTCTTAATACGGAAGGCTTGGAAATTAATTACAGTTCAATGCATGTATGTATTGCAAATACACTTGAAAAAAACATTGTTTTGAGACATAGTCAAAAAAGTGATTGCAAATAGAAGTCACAGAGTTAATATTTCTGGCAATTATTTTGTAATTACCTGAGCTTTATTCAAGGCTGGAGAGCATACCAAGATAATTACAAAGTAGAAACAATTCACCGAAAACCAAATAATTCTCTGATGATTCAAAAGACATTGTAAAACTTTGAAACAACCGCCCTTTAATTAATATTTTCTTCCGCAATGAAAAAGACCTAGATTACAAATCCTTCTGTATTTTCTTTTTCAAATACTTTCGGAAAGTTCATTTCAGAATGTTTACGGAGGAAACCGAGGTTGCAGAAGGTTAATAACAAGTATTTCTTATAAAACAAAATTTTTGAACGAAATATTAAAAAAAATATCTCGTGTTTGACCTATTTTCAATGGTTGTTTAAATAAGATAATGAAGGATTGTAAAAGATGTTTCTTACTATTAAAGAAAATATGTTTCATTTGCAAAACAAAGAATTTAAAAAAAAAAAAAAAAAATAGAAATTATTTATTAAAATAGCAAATAACGCCTTTGTGCAAAAATGGTTAAAGATAGAAAACTAACGATTATAAATGCACAAATAATGTATGAAAGGGTAGCAACCTTTGATACTTTTTCATATATTATTTGTACACTTATAATCGTTGGTTTTCTATCTTTAGAAATTAATCAATTTTATATTAAAATAACAAAATGACCAGCAAAAACTGGTTGCAGTAGTAACTTCAATATGATTAAATAGAATTGTTTTTTAAAATTTAATCAATATCAGTAATAAGTGGATGCAGTAGTATTTTAAATGGGATTAAAAAAGAACTTTTTCCTCTCTTAAATAAAATCAATACCTATAATAATTCGATAGAATAGCAGTTTCATTATGATTAAATAAAAGAAAATTGCTTTTTGAAATGTAATCAATCTATGACGTTAAATGTGGATAAATAGAAATTGCAAAACTTTAATTTACAAAGTACAACATTGTGATTAATATATGGTAAGACTAAAATAAAATGGTTCATTTTTATCAAAATAAAAATGTTACATAGCAAACGGTTATCATAACTAATTTATCTGTAAAAAATATTTTTAAGTTATTTAAGAAAAATGCTGAATAATATATAATATGCGATTTTTATTCTATCAAAAGAAATAAACTTAATTTAGATCTTTTTGTAGAATTATTTTAGCTTTTTTTAATCAATTACTATAGATTGTTCAAACAAACATATCTTTAATAAAATATTAAAAGAACACAGTGATTTGGAATTGAAACACTTTGGGATAGAATGCAGTATGCAGCACTAGATGCAATGTTGTTTCCAGCTTGTTTCTTAAAATAAAATTTACATACGACTTTAACAACGGAACAAGGAGAATTAAAGAAACGTTCGAAATTGTCAATCATTATTAAATAGTACGATTTTTCATTTATTAACCAAGAAGAATGAAAAAATGTTTACGTATCAGGCATACAAATTACATTCAAGTTAAGTTGGTATAAGCAAAAATATTAATTTTGAAGTTTAAAAAACTAGGTGTAAAAATACGAGGTGTTCCTAAATGAATATCGGGGTTTTAACGGTTGGCAGTATTTATCACATAAAACTTAAAATTATAATCAATACATAAAAAAAGAGCAACTCAAACAGTTTTACCTACAAGCTTATAAGTGCTTCGTTGTGAGTACTTTACTACGTCATACACCAAGTCGATAGATAGCTCAACTCAAATTTCCATGGAATACGTTTGGAAAGAATTGAGCTATAGACTCAATGTGTTCCGTGTGACGAAAAGTCCTCACATTGAACACTTGTAAGCCTGTAGGTAAAAATACTTGAGCGACTCTTTCATTTTATGCATTAATTATAATTTTGAGCTTAATGTGATAAATACTGCCAAACATTAAAACCCCGATATTCATTTAGATACCTAAAGGATTTTTATTCCACCAACAGCAATGAACTTAACTTAAATCCTTTTTACAGTGTATAGAAATCTCTTTTTTAAGACCATTTCAATATAAATATGCGATAAAGACTTGGGAATTTCTAGGCATATTTATCAACAATTACTAAACGTTTGAATACAAAGTTCTTTGGTTTAATTTTTAAATAACAGATTGTCTGGGAATAAGAATGAACGATTTCAATAAGATATTTGATATGAATAAATGACAGAAAGTTATTTTATAAAATGTAGTTTGTGAATGACATTAGTGACGGAGAACTGAGAATCATTAGAAGACTTTTCAAATTCAAAAAGAGGAATATAATTCATAAAAAACATGAAGAAAAGAGAAGTTTCTGAAAAAATTATACATAATTTTGTACAAAGATTACCCAATTGACAGTAAATCTAAAGATCACCAATGTCTGAATGTTAATCGTGTGTTGCATCTGTATTTTGAGTTTATTTTATTTTAATATTCGAAACTTTCATATAGCAATTTCTTCCATATTAGTATTATTATTCCAATTAAGATTTTTAAGTACTTAGAGATTTCATTTTTATGAATGGTTAAGGAAAATAAGACTATATATATAAGTTTATGTACTTTTGGTTTGAGGGATACTCGGACTATATGAACTTATTATTTTTTCATTAATTGAATAATAGCAATTTTTTTATATATCTAATCTCCGATCTAAAATAACTAGTAGTATTTATAATTAGTTTGGCCAATTAATTATTTTCATGAACATATTAATTATTACAGGTAATCTTAATGGTTCAATTTAATTTTACATGGCTGCTTGATCTCTTCCCATAATTCTTCAAATACTACTCTACTATTCAAATACTTCAAATACTACTCTACTCTACTACCTTTGATAAGAACGCTATTTTATTTGATCATAAATGCACGTTGCTGCATTTATAACGTTTGAGTGCAGCGTACGTTTAAATGAAACTTTGATGTTTATCTACCAATCATTTTTGAATACAGGGGGTGGCCTGGTAGGGGATATTCTCCTTTGGAGCAATGAGATGCCCCTCCCGGAAGATTTGAGATCTTGTGTATTTTATGGTCAAAAAATGCAATTTTCCCTACCGAACTCTATAACACTTCCTCTGGATCTACAGAAATCGCTCCCGAAAAAAAGTGTCTGAATTCAACATTGCTACCAACACAGATACGAATTAACTTTAAACTGGCAAAAAAAATTTGTAGGTCGTAGCTAATTTGAATTAAAAGGAAAAATCATTCTAGACGATTTGTTTTAAAAGCTGGATCAGATTAAATGTCTTTAATTCAGATCCGTACCATAAAAAAATCCATCTGTTTATGCGACTATGCTAGACATTTGGACAAGACATTTTCAGTATATAAGTTGCATTTTTTCGTAACTGATGAGTACTTTTAGTATGCTCATTTTTAAAACATCAATTGTCCTACGATCTAGCTTCAAAACTACTCAATTAAGTCAGATTTATTTATTTTTTAAGTGAACTATAATATTAAAAGATAGCTATTATACTTAGCACTCTTGTAAATAAAAAGATGGAGAAAATAAGTATTAATTTGAAGAATACAAATGTTAGTAATAACATTTACACAAGCATATTCTTTTTAAATTTTAAGCTCCGACACAAACTACTTCTCTTAAACACTACTTTCCTTAAAAATGCAATCTTTCTTGCTAACAAATAAAAACACAATTATGTCGATGACATGAAAATAACTATAATACATTGTAAATAACTATGTCTTGAATAAATTGAGCATAATAAGGTTTTGGTTAACAAAATTGACGAATAGCATTTTTATGAAAATTTTTAGCAGACTCGAAAAGAAAGAGAAGGGAAAGAAGAATTATGTATAAGATTTCTATTTTTTTTTTTTTTTCTTATTTGACAGCAAAAGTTCGCGACACGAAAACACATTTTCGTTTTTCCGAGAAATACCACAAGAATAATATGCATCAAAGAAATCCTTTGAATACTAATCAGAAAGGTGAAAATGAAGTATATACAAATGCCATTCAAATAAATACATAGTAGAGAAATCATAGTTATAGAAAACAATTATAATCTTTTTTAGAAAATTAAGAATATTCCAAACTGTAAAAGTAGTACAACAACTATTCTACAATAAAAGATGTTTACATACCTATATTTTTTTAATGTTATTTATTTTAGAATTTATTTATCCTTCTGTTATGAAAGTAAGAAGCTTTAGGTGCTACTTTGTTATCCCGTTGACAAGTTTCGCCAAATTACAAAAATCGCCAAATAATAGCCAAATTATACATGTTAACATAATTTTTATTTTAAATAACGAAAGAACGATTAAATTAGTAGAACATTAATAAAAATACAAATAAAAAGTGGAATTAAAAATCACTTGATGACGTTTTAAACATGTGCGTATGGTATTTAATGTCATTGAATGTGACATTCACAATCATCTATTATTGACATTTAATATTATAGTTTGGCGATAGTTCTTTGATCGACGGGATAACCAACTAGTTTGTGTTTTATTTTGTCTTTTTAAGTAACGCAAGTTTCAAATTGTATGCGATGATATATACCGGGAGTGTGTGTGTGTGTGGGGGGGGGGGAGTACAATAGATATAACATTGCTTACCTCTTTTACGGCTTATGATAGAAAATAGTTTCGATTTCAAATAGAATTCAAGTACACTGAAAAGTTTTGAGTTTACGGCATAATACTGGCAGGTGGGTTCCAGTTTATATTAGTGAAATTAGCAATAATAATCGTATAAATGAATTATATAGTATATTACTGCTTAACAGTACATTAGTTGCTAATTTTATGGTTTATTACTGCTAATTTTGTGGTATTAAACTGGTACAGCAGCTGCCTGTATTATAACGTAAAATCAAGCTTTAACAGCGTATAACTTTAAAAACTGGGGTGGGTTTTTAAAAGGATACATAAACAAATTTACAAAGGATACAAAAATAGATATTAAAATAATTTTTTTATCCAAACCTGAAAAAGGTGTTTAAATACAATCCAAAAGAGTGTTATAAAGTTTGTCACCAGTTCTGGACGCTTTTTTACCGATTTTTTATTGTGTTGTTTGTTTTTCTTCAAAATGTCACTATTTGTAATTGTTAATACTTTCCATTACTAATATTATATACTATTTTATTTTAATGTAAATCAACTCAAGCTTACAATGAGAAAAAGAAAAAAAACTATTTAAATATTAAAATGATGGATCGGGTATTCCGTAATTTTAATAATCAGGTTTCTACTATATAGTCGAAATGCGTATAATGTGTATAATGAATGTTAGAAAAGCCGAAAGGCGTAGAAAAGCTATTTCAATATGTCATATGGAATGACACTTTAATAGGTTTCAAAATCTTCACATTTTTAAGCCCCACAATATAGTAAGATACCCATTCTTAATAATAAATAATAAAAATAATAGATAATAAAGATCCCCACATTTAAAATCCTAGATCTAAGTATTCTGGCCGTTCCAGTGTCACTCCATGAAAAATCAGCAAAGTGTCTTTCACACAACCCTTCCGTAAGTATCTATATCTATTGACTTACAATTTTTAAAACAAACTACACATTAAAAATAACAAAAAACTCTAGATTTTTTATATTAACCTGGTAATTTTAATTCGAGAGCATAATAGCATTGTTAAAGCAGCAGAAATATGTAAAAAAGCTGATCCACATGTGACATGAATGACCCTGATATAAATAAAAAAATAATGATAGAAGCATTACACAAATTAAATTCTTCGTCCTTATACAAAACCAGGGCTTCAGAGTCGGGCCCATTTTTGTGCAAAAGATTCGGAATCGCTAAGAAACAAGCCGACTCCGATTCGACGAATAGCTCTGACTCTCACAAAGGCCAACCGGCTTTTTTTGTTAGTTTGAAGTGAAATTAAACCAATTATATGTAATTTTAAAATATTTAGGAATTATTATTATATTTGGTTTATTTTGGGCTATTCAAGTTAAAGGTTCCAAATGTATTGACGGCGTACATTGTAGATGTAACCTGTTTATAATTTAAAACTCTAGTAGATTTCGAATTATTTCCAAACTAGTAAAATTTTCATCTTTAGTTTTTTTTTTCTTTTACATCGAAATTTTTCTGCTCTGGATGACATAAATTAACATAAAAAATTGTAAAGATTTCCACTTTTTAAATCCACGGATCCGAAAGGTAAAATTCCCGTTTTCTTCTTTAAATTTCGATAGTTGGATTTTTCGGATTTGTGGGACGTAAAATGGAAAAATTAGCAAAATGGAATTTTTTTTTTCCCTTTATTCTTTCAAAGCTTTAAGAATTGAGTTAATATCGAAATAATTAAACTTTCGCCTTATTTTCCTTGCGTTCCCTCATAATTTTAACCAACAACAACGCTAGTATTTTAGCCAGCTAGGAGTCGGTCTCGAAGACTTTAAAATTTCTGGAGTCGGAGTCGGCCATTTTTTTCACGAATTCCGCAGCCCTGCATAGAACTGATGAATTTAGGCAAAACATATGCATAAAGAATGCCTAAGCATATTCAAAAAGAATCCCAATAACAACATTCTACAATTATTAATATAAAGTGGCTCTGTAACACTGACACCGATTGAAACTAGCCGTTTTATTAGACGAAGATTTTTTTTTTGTTTAATTGTAACCCTACGTAAATACGACGCATGTTTCTGGAAAAAAAAAAGTATGGGAACAGACATGTCTAACTTTTAACATTACAAAAGCGTAATTTTGTTCTCTCCGGTACACGAATTACAATTTATAAAAAGTTAAATGTGTACAATAAAGACAACACAAGAGATAGCCGTCAAATCTTGATGGCCCAATGATAGAGTTAAAAAGACCGCATTGAATACGCAGCAATGTTTTTAAGACTGCTTAAGAAGGGTTTTCATTTATAAAAAGATATGTGTCACATATAGAAAGCGAGGTTCAGGGGTCGAAAGGTATGTTATCTTCAGAAGAAAGAATGTTTTGGTAACACGATGTACAGATGCTAGAGATAAAGGGAGAGAGAGTATTGGAATTATTATGAACAATTTAGGGCAAAGGAAAGACATTAGAATAACCTTTATTATAGCTAGTTGCGCATTAAGAAGCATGCTTGCTATGAAAAGAAGCCTGTTTCAACTACAAATTTTACAGTAATTTGAACGGATTTTTATGAACTTTAATTATACGTTTTAACTGTAAACATTTCAAAGATCGCTAAAGTAGATGCTTCGTGTATTATAATTACATACACGTATGGATAATTTAGAACATTTTTACATGTCACGGTACTATTAATCGTATTTTATTTTTTGTAGCTTTCCTTTTTCTCGGAGGGGGGGGGGGAATTAATATAAAAATAAATTGTTTTCTTTGTTTTTCAGCAGATGCATTGTACAAATATTAGTTTGACGAAAATTTCAAATGTACACCCGACTTACGTAAGTAATGCGTTTAGTAAAACTTTGCGTAGCTGGAATTTGTAAATTGCTTAGGTAAACTTTAAGAAACAGCAATATTTATTTTGTATACATAATATATACATTATTTACATAGTATTGTTTTATAAATAAAGCAAGTATTTTCTTGAATACAAATTATAAAATTATGAAAAATATAAAAACAAGCTGAAAGAATACTTTTTAAATAAAAAAAATATCTTGTGGATTGCGAGACTTGTAAATTTAGTATCGGTGAATTAATTTATATCAATTTTGAATCTACATCAAACAATTAGTCGTAGAATCTACAACAAACGGACAGCTGAAACTAGATGAAAAAATACACTTGTCCCTCTTTATCAATACTTTAAAATTGGGTTTCGTTATGGTTTGAATTCATCTAAAAAAATTGTAACGGTTAAACCTAGATTTTTTATTTCCTCATTTTAATCAGATTAGTATTTGACTGTACATTCCAATAAAATATAATTCTAATATTTAAAACCATATTATTTTTGTAATTTTACTTATAAAACAATTATGAAAAATACTTATGAAATGCGCTAGTATATTCATAAATTCAATTTTCGAGTTTTATTAAGTAAGTCGTGTATTATGTAATTCAAGGAATGCCGGTAATCTAGCGCATAACATGAGACTCCAAGCTATTTTCATTCCAATCAATAGAAAATTCATATTAGAAAATTAAATTTGAATTATTACAACTAAGGCGTTTGTGGATTTTAGGAATGAGTTCTATTTCTGTTTAATATATATAGATTTGAACATAGCATTAAAGACTTTATAGTCACTGGTGAAATTGCTTACACGAGTCAACTTCGCATCAGAAACTCTAAAATTTGTTTAAAATACAAATTGACAATTTTTATTGCCGCTTCGGAAAACTTAAATATTTCGCCTTTAACATATGACATGCCTTAAGACTTTCTCAAGTCCAAAGGGACAATTTTATAACGCAAGTTTTCATTTTTGTTCGGAAATGCATAAAACTGGCAGGTGCTGTTATTCAGAAACTATATAATCGAAGGACGTTTTCCGATTTTTGATGAAACTAAAATATTTTTTTAATAATACTATTAAAATTGGCGTTCTGATGTGAATTTCCGGACGAAAGGAGAAAAAATCGCAAAAGATGGAGGAGAGTTAATACGTTGTTACATGATCCCAAATCACTTATAACTCGATAAGTTATTCATAAAAAAAAAATAAAAACTCATGTTGATTCCAAATAGCTTCAATGGTCAGCCCTGAGATTTCTGTGCCTTTACGTTTAAAAATAAGCTAAGAAATGCGTCAGAAAATTTTCGACTGGTTGAGTGGGGACATTTGAGAATTGTCTTAATTGCAATACTGATAAAAATTTTCGCATGAATATCATACCGAACGCAATATTCGAGAAACATATTCAATACGAATGCCAAAATAATAAACTTTGTGCTACAACAATGATAAGGGAAATGTATATAAATATAATATGAGACATAAGCTGCTACAGGAAAAATTTGTAATGATGCAAAAAATTGTCGACTCCTATTTGTTAATCTGGTTATGTGGAATATTTTCAATATATGTACTATAAGCATCTTATGCATGCAAATACATATTGAGATCGAAGACTACATAAATCTCTTATCCCTTGTTTGAAAACTTGACAATTCTGAAATGTTAATATTTTGACCAAGATGACTCTTTAAATATAGAATACCGCTTTCGATTCAAGAACAATGGGGAAAAAAATCCACACACCTGTCAGATAATTTTTGATCTTGGCACATAATATTTCAGAGAAAAGCGCGGAGGTATTTACTACTACTCACATGTGTCATCAACGATTGTGTCGTTTTCTATCTGTCAAAACAGGGACAGAACCGCCTAAACATTTGCTGATTTCGCTTTTCATTTCATTCCATTTTTTGCGCCAGATTTCGGTGTCACTAAACTGTCCCTTTCAGTTGCTTGACCGAATAAAAGGGTTCAGAAGACAGAGGAAAATATATCTGAATAATAAATGAAATAGCAGAAAAAAAAGAGGGAAGTAGAAGAATAAAAAAAAATGTGTGTCCGATTCCAACTCGTTGATAGCGCTTCAGTGTTGAAAAGAAATATTGGTTTGGATAAAATGAAAGAAAGTGCAACTGTTTTAAGTATTACAGTCTTCTGCCTAGTGTAGTTTTCTCTGTTGTGTTCAAAATTAGTCCTCATAAATTTAAAATTTTCTTTTGTCTTAAAAATCCGTTATTTGTCATTTTACTTGCAGTTCTGCAAGTTATGAATGTGTTTGTAATCTTATAAAAATGGGGGATGGGGTTAAGATATCTAGAGGCAACGATGTTGTCCGCAATGGCTCAGTCTTTTCCATTACTAGAATTTTTAAAATAAAATCTGACAAGAACAACATATATGTATCCATGTGTCGTATAGTTAAAAAGCCCTTGAAACCATGTAATGCTAGTGTAATTATATGTATAAGTGAACATTTTCTTTCTAAATTAAGTTATACTATAGGTAAATTGGTCATTCTGACACACGTTTGAATGGAATTATGGACAGTAATAACGCAACCATCAGTATAGTGTGAAATGGCTTACTTATAGGCTGTAGGTCTTTGCGTGGAATCATAGCTAAATCGTTATTTATAGGACATTTATTCAGTCTACAGATTGTTTCATTAATTTTTCTAATAAGAGACATAGGATTCATTTCGGAGAAAAGAGTGGACGTTTTAATCAATCAAATGGACAAAGGGTTTTTTTCTTAACAAGTAACAAATAAGAATGTATTTATTAAAATATGTGTTGTATAAATGTGTTGTATTTTAATAAATACATTCTTATTTGTTAAATTTTATGGTGCAACTGTCCTATATATATTTATAGGTTCTTTTCTTAGTTCATTTGTTTAAGATTATGAACTAGTACATTCAAACAGCAACAACAAATCAAAATATAAGAATGCTTTCTAAAACTATTCGTGAACACGTACTCTTTTGTTGAAACTCATATAATAAAATGATATTTTTATGGAAAATACTTCATTCTTGAACTTTTAAAAAACAGAAATTTAGCTTACTATATGGAAGATATCTTTCCTTAAATTTCTCAATATTATACAAGTATTTTTATATAAGTTGTCCAAATATTGACCTATTAATTGACCACTTAATTATAGAAAAAAAAAAGGTTTATCGTTCGAATACGTAATTTAAAAAATTATTTTATACAATTACTCGTGTTTCGTCAGATATTTAATATATTTATGTTATAATTACATTGTAGTTTTTCTACAGCACTTTGAGTTTCCGGAAAGTAGCGTTAAGTTTGATTAAAAACCCTGCATGCTACAAAAATCTGAATTTTTTTAAAGAAACTTTTGTATATCTATAAATTTGCGCGACATCAAACGAATGAATACAAATGTTACAAATAAACCACACAGTCATGTTCTGCAGCTATATATGATTTCGAAAATTTTTCATTTATAACATGATCACAAATCCTTTAATTCAATTTGCTGTTGGTCTTTTAATTGCTCTTACGATAAACATTTCACTGAAGAATATGTGTCAAACATATTCTTTACATCACCGAATTTTAAAAACAATTCGTCAGATATTTCTCCAAATTGTCGACAGACTTTAAAATTGGAATTGTTCGTATACTTTAAATCAGACAGTATACCTGAGAAGCAATGCGAGATGAGAAGACATCTGACAATATAAAATAATAAATAAGAATGATTGAAGTTAAAACTTTTCACAATAGATAACCATTTCAGGAAAGCATGGTTATCGTGAATATGAAATAACATGACTTATTTTGACAGCAATGAACTGCGAATATTCTTTTCCTTAATTTAAAGGAAGGTTTGAACATCACGAAAACACTATTTTTTTTTATTTGTTGTGGGAGCATTGCTGTTTCTCTGATTATGTATATAAGCGGATTGCATTTCATCGTTTTAGCTCGTCAGTGAATAAAAGGGATGAAAATAACAAGCTATGATGATCACTTGAAAAAAAAGGTTATAATATCCTAAATTTAGAGTTAAGTGTGTTCGGTTATATTAAAAGATTACCGGCATACCACTATCGACTGCAAACAATGATAAATCTTTTCGACAAACATACCGAAAAAGAAGAGTGAAAGGCCGCCACACCTGCTACCTAGTTCTGCATCCTTGATTATGTCATGTACCGATGATCGAAACAAGGTGAGAGCCGCCTAAACAGATGTTGATGCTACTTTTCCTTTTTACGACACACTGCTAAGTCACCAAACTATTTCCATCTGATTGACCGCAAAACGTGGGAGGTATAAAAGAAAAATATCCTTTTGTTCTACTATGAAATTGTGTATAAGATGCGCGCGAAAAAATGGGAGAAAATGATTTTCTGTCTAAAATTAAATAGATCTTATTTATTTTAGAAAACTTACTACTAGAAACTGCTAAATGCATTAAAACATACCTTTAAATTTTAAAAGATAGTATGCATTTAATTAAGTTTGCGACAATAGTGCGATTTCTCTATTGAAAAATCCGAGACCATTTTTGCCTATATGGCTATACTATGCATTGTAGTGTTAAACAAATCTTATTTCTGTACTACCATTAAAAATAATCCAATAATTTGAAAATGAAATGATATGTAATTTTTTCAGATTTTTACTTAGTAGCAAATGCATCAATTATATACATATTTTTTTCTGTTAGTTTTTTTCAGATGTTAGTATTTCACTCAGCTGCCTTTGGTTTTCAGCTTTGATTGTGTTTGATTA
Source organism: Maratus speculifer (assembly GCA_964019185.1). Taxonomy (NCBI): domain Eukaryota; kingdom Metazoa; phylum Arthropoda; class Arachnida; order Araneae; family Salticidae; genus Maratus; species Maratus speculifer. Next base: position 292,073,019 of record OZ025294.1, on the reverse strand, counting down.
TTAATTTTTTTTTTCGTTTAAAAAGTTATTCTTAATGTACTTGAAGCAATGATTTAATCTTTATTTACTATATAATCGTATACAAAGATACAAATGATATAAGTCATCTGTATACTCGGATCATTAACATATCGAAAAGCAATGTACCAAAAGCAATCTGGAAATTAGCACAAAAAAGCGGATACATTAGAAGCCAGCCCTAAAAAATATTAGCTTTAAGAAATATTTGTTTACATATACTCCCTACAAAAGGATATAGAAACAAAAATATTACGTGTCATGCTTGCTCGCTTCAGAAATGTGTTTTCAACAGCAGATACAGGAAATTTTCTTCCTGAACTTGCAAATACAACTGAACATGACGTAGCAAGTTTTTGAAGGTGGCTGAATAGTGTCCAGTGATGCTTTCTGGATTTCGTATTTGATGCTCTCCTATAACTAATCTACTGTAAGTGGCTTACCAGAGTGAGTGCCCAAAACCAGTAATATTGTAAGGTTTTCTTCGATTCATAGCAGAAAATTTTCTGGCTAGAAAAGGCGAACGAAATTAAAAAAAAAAAAATCCTGTATTCAGAGCATTTGGACATCCACCCTGGTTACGCCACTGAGTGTGCATGGTTTATTAATTTTGATATTCTGTTTTATCTGATCCATGGGGGAAAAACTGGTATAATCTAATCTGACGAATCATTTAGATGATGTAGAATTCATACTCGATAATTACGAGCAAGAGAGAGCTGAGGGCCATGCATTTCTTAAATATTATGTATTATTTAGAGATGTATTTTTTCTTTAAAAATTATTCTTTCTTTAAAAATCACTCTTTAATGCATCTAAGAAAATGTCCATTAAAACATTCGCGTTAGGGTGTATTATAATCTAGTTAGGGGATGGTGGGACCTTATCTGTCGCTAACAAGGAAGAAACAGAGCCATCATCACACTCAAAGCTGAAAGCTCGTTGCAAAGCAATAAAAACATCTCCCTCCTCAAGAAAAATTGCAAACACAATAGTTAAAGTTACTAAAGGTAAACTAAATTTATTTCACTTCTATAAAGTAGAATACCCCTTATCTGAAAAATATTGCTTCTTCATTTTTTATTTTAAATGTCGACATCAATAAATATAATTAATACTTTTACTAAATGACAATTTTACAAGTGCGTACGTTTCAGCTCGTCTGTACACTTACTTAATGAACCCATGTTTTATAGGATAACGTATAAAAAAAAGAAATGCTCTATTATAGAAACAAAAGCTGAAAGTAACACTAAATCGATAAGAATTAAAATCAGTTCTGAACTTCAACAAGTCCATCGGAGCTTTAAAAATAATTTCCTTGCAAACTCTTCAGAATTACTAATCGAAATTATCTACAAATGCATCGTCAAAATTTGCTAAGACAAAGGTCTGTTTAAATATAAACTGAACTAGATAAAAATGATTAAAACTTATCAGTTCACAAAAGTGCACGTTTAATAGCTTCTGGTGGAAACAAAAGACTGGCAAGATATACGATATAAAATAAAGACAATGAAGTGCAAGTAAATAGTTAGCAGAACAAGTAGTAAGGATATCCATCATCAATTTTAAATGAGGGTAAAGATCAGCAATATGTCACATTTACGCCACATTAAACACTTGTTAAAAATATAACGAGATTCTAACATTTAACATCAGATGAAAACTACATGGATATATTAAATGATTCTAAATTAAGAATTATTTTGGTGCACAGGATGAAATTTATATTCATTGCTTGTTGATGCATATAAATGGAATCATCATAAATTTCACTATCAGTATTTTAATAAATGTTATCAACAAGAGAAACACATTTACTAACGTTATAAATAAAACTCGCTGAAAAGAATAAATATATGTGTTGTTGATTATACTATTTATCATTTTTCTTTCCAAATGCATGCGCTCAAATGCAGAGCAGCATTCACAAATGCACATGTTATAAACAACTAACGCATTTAAAATTTCCCCTTGTATATTTAAATTGTACTAATATATTTTTTAACACCATGCTTTGTGAATGAGTTTATGATTTTGATAATGCTTGGAATATAAATTACATAGAAAAACTGGGACGGAAGTATTCTGCTAGGACAATCTTGTGCAATGGGACATCTACCAGATGTTACGTGCAATGAGTTAGGAATTTTCGAGTGAATATAATCGGTAATCAGGTTACTTAAAAAAAAAAAAAAGCGACCTGGAAGTTTGATGAATTGTATTGACGCCACCCAAGATATAGAATGGACAACTCTCCTAGATTCCAGATCATACCATTCGTGATTGATGGTGAGATAAATAAAAAGCTCGAATCGGACATTGACTGATGACAATTGCAGCAAATAATTGTTCGTGTTGGCAGTACTTATTTTTTGGGTAAAAGTCTTAAGATGTAGAATTTAAAGATTCAAAGTCCCATAGCTGTGACATTTGAATACGTTGTCGTACTAATGCATATTAAACTTACAAGACAAATATGATAGGCCCTAGCGTAAGCATTACAGAAAGAAGAAAAAGAAAGGCAAATGTTAACAAGATATTTAAATAAGATTAAAAAAACAAGATACACTTTTTTTAGAAATTTTTTTGACCATTTAACATTTTAAAGAGCATTTTTCGTGAATTAAATCACCCCATTTCTTTAATGCTAACATTTAAATATGCTAGGAAAAAGACAATACATATCCGTGGAGAGACATACATATCCGTACATACATATTCGTGGAGAGGCTCATTTGTCAAGTTGTTATTAATTGCACCATCGGCATTCTTGCTTAAAATCCTTGATAATCTTTTCCTTGTAGTGTTTATCTTAAACACAAAAGATTGATTAAATAAATACTTTCTCTCGTGGGGCACATAACTGACTTTAATAATATTGATTTAAAAAAAAAAAAAAAAAAAAAAAAAAAAAAAAAAAAAAAAAAAAACGCGCGAAAAATATTATTGTCAACTAATTTATAATGAACACACGAGAGTAAAAAGAATTGCATGACAATTTCATGACCCTGGTGCGCTAGACATTCAATTGGCATATGGCTAAATATATGAATTGAGCTCTAACATTTTTTTTTTCATACTACCTGCATTTTTGCTCAGTTAAATTTTTTTTTTTTTTAGCCAATATTGAAGTAAATTTGGAGTTATAAAAATGAATCGAAATTTCTTCCATCTATATAACAAACAATCAGACTTAAGAAAACTCAGCTAGTATATATTTGTGCATTTTATAACAATTTTACTATATTTTGATTTAGAATTTTAATCTACGATGTGCCAAAAATAATCAATTGCGTGCCACTAATGTCATGTATATTTGTCCGCAGTTCTTATTCTAGTGAAAGTGCATATTTTGGTTAAATTTATAAAGTTTTATGACAAAACGGCATTATTTTAACAAGAAGTCTGTCCCGATATTTCCGCCAAAATGGGTCCCCCTTTTGTGAAATTTTGAAGAGCTTTTTACATTTGCGAAAAGTCAAGTCATAATTTAGTGAATTTAAAATGATCATTGCATTCATATTCTTGTTGATATAATTTTAAGAAGATATATGCGTAAAATATACATTTTTTTTTTTTGGCTTTTTGTATGTAAAGTGTATCAGATTTTATTTTTAAATGATTAATGTTGTGAAAAATTCAATTTAAAGATAAAAATTTGTGAAAGATTTATTTCTAAAATAAAGTATTTTGGGAAGAGCCCTGATTTAAGGTGAAAAGTTTTGTGCAGGGTGCTGTTTTGAAATGAAAAAAATTGTGAAGAATCCTTTAAAGGACCGAATTTCTTCATGCATTTGACTTTGTACAGTTATATCAAAACATCGGTTCTTGCTATTTTTTTTATTAACTAAATTCTTAGCAATTTATATGTTGATATTTTGAACAAACAGATTTTTTCGCGACTTCTGAATACATAGTGCTTTTGCTCTGCACCTATTTAGATTTCCGTAACAATGGCAATCAAAAATTATTTTGTAACATGATTATTTGCAACATGTTAATTAAAGAACATTTTGGAATTTACTTTAAAGTATTTTATGATGATGCAATTTTTTCAGAAGTTGAACATGAACAAAGATACAAAAAAATCTTTGAAAATCTCTTGAAATTTTTGAAAAAAAATTAACTTGAAGAGTAGTGAAAAAGAAAATCTGATAAAATATTATTTTGGAAAAATAAAAGGAACAAACTTTAAATACCATTTTAAACACAAAATGAATATAATAAAGGTCGCATAAACATTGTGCTTAGAAACATGTTTAAAATCACGCGGTATTTCTTTTCTAAAAACTGAAAATTTAAAAGTAGATGTCCTCTTGGATAACATAGAAGGTGAAATCCTTGAGGTCACATCTTGCTATGACCTCACCTAACACACAAATTGCTACCCGCAGTTTTTGGCTGATAACCCACTTATGCCCGTCATGTATATTCTTTCTTAAACACCATTTAAAAGAAGCTACATTCACAATGATTAACTGGCTTAAAGATTATCATACCGCACAGAGGAGTTATTTTAAGGTACAATGGGTGTCGCAGATATGAAATTTGCATAGAAAGGTGGCAAGACTCCTGTCAAATATCAAATGAAAAACGAGAATAACATGTGCTATGGCCCAGTAACATATAATTTTAAAGAAGTAACGCTTTTTTTAAAAAATCGCATTCAAACGTATGTTTACGGATATTTAACTGCACACAGAAGCTGTTGTAGACGTGCAATTTACAGCAGTTAAAATGTTAAATTAGGAGGTACTTTAATTTAGGATTACGAAATAGTTTGATGAATTCAATAAATATAAAAGTAATTTAAACACTCAATGTTTAACTTTAAAAATCGTTCCTAACTTAAAAACTGCAACTGATGTCGTTCAAAGGAAAAAGAAATTGTAGTACATTATTTTTTCGTGCTTCTCGATTATCGAAATTTCCCTTTGATTTACATTTGATAGAAAGCTTGAACAATTTATTTAAAAATATATAATTTTTACTCGGCTTCTTTTTTAAGATTCAGCAATAATTAAAAAAAAACATTAAACAACTCTTTTAAATTTCTAAATTCTTTTCTCAAAATATAATTATAACTTAAATAATAGTAAGCTATTTTGTTGTTTCAGTTTCACGGACAGTTAGCCTTTTTGACGAGATTGGTTTGATACATCATTAGCAATTTCTTTATTATTTAAGAGTTGTAACCCTAAAAAAATATTTAGTATTTTATTACCCATTGGCGACTAATGAAAAAATGCCTTACAACTTACTTTAAATGATTTTAAAATATAAAATGCTGTATTATCATCAGAAACAAACATCTGTACATATATATATAATTTTCAGCACATGAGGAGGCGAGTAAAAGATCGATTGCATAATTCCATCTTTATATAGAAATATAAATTTAAAGTTTTAAAAAAGGTAAATTGAACTTTATTATATAAAAAAGGCATTTCTAATTTATACGCATCCGTGGACTGCAATTGATCTCATGATGTATGTGGCGAGCCATATCAGAAGTAATGTAACTGATAGTTTTATGAATGTGGAACTCCGAGAAACAAAAAAGTACATACTAATATTAAATTAATATAACTGAAGTTTTAAAAAAAATTGCGCCTAAACATTTTTGCATTTCTTAGAGCAGGGGTCGGCAGTAACCCACTACAACTAGTGAAACTACTTTAGTAACTACTTTTTCCTGCAGTGTAGCACACTATATTTTGAACAACGTAGTTCAGCGATTAACAAGTACTGCACAAAAAATCAGTAGTTTGTAGAATAAAACGACACTACTTTAAATATCACTTCAGGGAAAAAAAATATTTCATTTTCAAATCACATAGCCGTAACTTGCTTATTTTGTGCAATATTCGGTCTGCTCAACAATTTAAGAATCTCAGCTGCAGTGCGTAAGCAGCGCATCCCATAAAGTAAGCAATCATAGATTTTCCTTATTGACATATACTGTTCAAATAAAGCACTAACCCACGAAAATAATTAATTTTATTACTGTGAAAAGAATGTTGCCAGCTAGACGCTTCACTCTTTATTATGTCTTCAGGTTTTAATGTCGGGCTTTTTATTATTATTAAATTATTATTTGGAACTTTTTTTTTTGACAAATTTAATTATTTGTGTTTACAATTGTTTTTCTTTAATTTTCAAGGATTTTGAATTAGAAAACTTGATTTAAATTACTCCCAACAAAACTCTATACAATTAACATATTTCGAGTGTATTTGGGAGTTAAGAAACACATCTATTGGTAAACACACGTTAATGACAATTTTATCTCCCAATGCAATAATTATTGTAGTAAGGTGGTCTGGTGTAATAACACCAGGCGGGGTAATAACGCCAAGTGCTAATATTTTGCATAATTATGAAATAATCTGGTAAATGACACCCATGTGCTCCGCAGAAGGGTTTTGAGTCATATAAATCTCAAAAAACAGCTTCAAGTTAATTTGTTTCATTTTTAGGTCTTATTGTTTTTACAAGCAACTAAAATTAACGCTTGAACTGAAATTTGCGAGATACGTTTTGTGATGTGAAGACTATTTTTTTTATCCGGAAATACTTTGTTAATTACATAAATTTGTAGTACATTTCATGGACTTTCAAAATGTTGTTGAAGATTTTGGATATCTTCTCGAGATAATTTATAATTTAAAATGTACAGCGCAATAACTATAACGGGGTAATAACGCCAATCCTTGGCATTAATACCCCGGTTGATTCCCTACAGTGGCCGAGCTACATCCTAAATACTGATTCAAATAAACACAGTTAAAACTGTGCAATGTTTCTGATAATTCTATTTAAGCGACCCTTTTTAAGCAAAAAGAAGCTCACGGTCTGATATTCTTTTGCCTCATCCCCCCCCCCCCCACACACACACCACACCTTTATTTTTATTACACTTTCACAAAAAATTGAACATTTTCAATAGCTTAGAATTCAATTTGTCAATTTCTAAATATGTAGAGTTTCTATTTTTAGAATTGGGCAATCTACATGCAATTATTCCATCTTATTTCATAGTTTTGTTTGCACGGTGTTATTACCCATGTAGGTGGGTAATAACGCCAAATGGCATTGGTCAAGAAATCACGCCATTACATTTTATGAATACATATCTGTTAAATTATTTTTTTTACATAGATAGTCAATGAGTTGCTGTATCAAATCATATATTTGTTTGAAAAATACAAACTAAAACTGAGCCGTGAAAATTGGTAGAACCTTAACGTGGCGTTATTACCTCAGGGTACCTTAGATAAAATTTATTATTGGGCACATATATATTATATATAAGAATAAACCTTGAGCTATCGCTCGTTCATATATCTGTCTTCTCAAAAAATATGCTAAAGTTTAATCGCATTTTTATTTTCATACACAGACTGTTATTGCAATGATGATAAAAATTTGATCTTTAAAATATTAGTATATTTTTATATTTAGAAGTGATTTTTCGTTTCAGCTATTTTTACAATGATTCTATATATTATAGATATGTGTGTGCTTATGTATGCGCAAATTGAAATTCTATAAAGCATAGAATTCAAATTCTAGAATTTTACCAAGCTTTTTTTTTATATATATAAATGCTTAGATCCCTACAGTAGAAAAATACTGATTATTATTCTCTGTTAATATAGTACGATTTTCAAATAGAAAATTCAAAACAATTAAGTTCGTAGTACCAGGTGTTTCAAATTTATTCTTCCTATTTGAAACTATCTGGAGAGACAACCTCCTGATGTAACATATTTAGAAGATATGTATTACGGACTATGAGAAAATAATTGATGGAATAAAAAAAATAACGAAAAAAATGGCGATAAGGGTTAATGTGGCCCTGTTAATGTGAGCATTGTCATGTAATAAATATAAAGGGCACTAACATTTGGACTATCATCCGAAGTATCATACTATGATTTTTTTCCCTTTTTCCTAGTGCATGCACAGACTTTCAATCCCCATCTGATAGGCAAGATCAATAAAGCACACGTGATTAATCCCCCATAACAGTAAATAAAGGATTCCAAAAGATGCTCAAAATGATCCTAACTATGTGCAACATGCAAAACATGCTACATGGACAAGAATAATTGGATCTTTAAACAGTACCTATTTACGGTAATCACCGAAAGGCTTTACAAACGTTTCCCATGTTTCGACAAAACAGTTTTAATAATAACGCATGTTCCTCATGTAAAATGCAGGTAGAACTACTGTGTTCGTCAAATTATGCTCCAAAACGTTTCAAAGATTTTTTTTTATATACGAGGCCTTTTAAATGCATATGTTTGATCATTTTGTTTCCCAGTACAGCTAGCTGTTAACTGTGTTGATCCTTTAAAAAATTAAAATTCGTTGTTTCATGAATCATTTCTCTATGGTCTGAATTGCACTTTTTTTCAAGCATAATGTCTGATCATTTTGTTCTCAGCTCTCTATGCCCTGCATAGCTAATTTAGTATTATATGAATCAAATTCCTCATGGTCTGAAATGGATATCTCCCAAACACGGAGGCGTTGCGTCCGTGGGCTGTTTGTCCAAGGTGTTTCAAACAGGGCTATTCTAGTATGAATCATCCGGAAGAAAACAATTTTTAAAAAGGCAGGACTAATTTACCATTGCCTTTTCATTGTTTACGGAATCGATCTTTACCAATTTACCCATATGTGATGTTTGAATGCACATCACAATTTGTTTAGACATATAGAAAAAGAAAGTAAATAAATATAAAATAAACATATAGTAAGTGTAATTTCATTCAATTCACACAACTACGAAACAAACTGAGGCAATTCATCAAAAAATTTTAAAATACTTAAAGCACTTCTTGACTATAAACAAGAACGATTTCTATCTTTCCAAAATAAACACAGAACAGAAAAACTCAAATACTTTGCTCTGAATAACAACAATGAAAGTTTCATAACAATAATAATAAATGGCTCGGGATGGAGATGGACACGCAACGGCAAATGATTGCCGCAACACAAACTAACAACCATGGTCAAGGGTAAGAAAGTTTTCTTTTTAACAAAGCTCTTGAAGTTCCAAACTGAAAAGCTTCAATCACGTCATGTGAGATAAGAAATATTGACTCCATTCTGTCTCAGAGTAAATTTTTTTTTTTCAAAAATTTCTTAGCGAAATAAATATTTTTTGTTAGAAAAAACTCGCTCTAGAGAAAGTTTTTCCACATGGCATGCTTTCTTTTGTGGGTGCCTCGATTGCCTTTTTTCGCTTTGTTTGGCAGAAACCACTTAGCCGTGAAATCGTATTTGTAGTAAAAATGTGACTTTTTATGATTTCTTTCTCGTTAAACGTTTGGGATTTCTCTATTTATGAGTTATAAAATAAAGAGGTCAATAACTGCTAAATGACAAGGAAATGGAAAATTGTAGCATCCAGTTTTAGACATAACTTTGATGATGTCACTCTTTTGAAAGGGCTTTTTGTTAGTGAGGATACCCTTTTTCCAAAAGATTTATCATAAAAGAACTTTTAAAGAGTGATAATCATAACTACTCAAGAGACATAGAAAACAAATAATAGCTCAGAAGAATGAAAGTTATAGGAGAGATCAAGACTGATTTTCACAAAAAAGAAAACTTTTTAACTTTTTAAAATTTAGATAGTTTCCTATAAAAAACGCCAAAAACATTAAAAAAAAAAAAAAAAAAAAAAAAAAAAAAAAAAAAAAAAAAGTATGATGCCAATTGAAAGTTTTATATTCAATGCACAATTTTTATATTGCAGATTACCAGATTTGTTTAGCAGAAATTTACAATTTACAATTTTGAAAATTTTAAAAATATTGTAATAATTTATTGAGTCAACAATTTATTGGGCTTGGTTGTCTCATGGAATATTTAGAAAGTTGTGGCGAGCAAAACCAACTTTGATCAACTTAATAGTGTGCTTATGTAATCAATTCGATGACAGAGTAAATGTGTTATTTATTTCCTTTTGTAAATATAAAGTAAGCATGCAGTTGTAGAATAATTTAGAAAGTAAAGTTTTTTAATAATAATAAATTAAATCACTTTGTCACTTCAAAAATAGGATTTTATTGAATATCCAATTTTGAAATATATTTATATAACTACTTTGGAATTAAAGCAAAGTAAATGGATTATAATCTTATAAATAATAAAATGTAATAAAATCTTATTTAAATTAAAAAGGCAAATTTTCTGCTCCATCTTAAAGTATTTCCTTATATTTTTATAGATTCTATACATGTACTGACAGAACACTAACATTAAAAATTTATATTGTTTCTTCATTTTTTTTTCATATGTCTGATTAATATGCAATAATTGATGTTAAATTCATGAGCAAATTAAAATTTGCTACATTTTACATTTTTACTCTCTTCACTATTCTCTCAACATAACTTTATTAATAATTTTCCACGAATCGTCTTTTTAGCTCACAGGCTATCATAGCCTGAGAGCTTATGTGCCCGCCCGTTATGTATGTACGTTCGTGCGTAACGCGATAACTCATGATAAAAATAACGGATCCACTTGAAATTTTGTATATAGGTATATCCTGATAAGGCGCTTCCCTGATTAGTTTTTGGAGTTCATTCGATATGTATAAGAGGGGGAATGGGGTGCTCATGCCCCTCCCCTTAATTGATTTAATAGTTTTTCATGCAGAATTAACAGTTTTCGTTCAAAATTTAGATATAGGATCATTTTGATGAGGCGATTTCCTGACTGTTATTAGGTGTTCATTGAATAAGTATAAACAGGGGGAACGGGGGTTCTAATGCCCCTTCCCTAATTAATATAATAGGGTTTTTCAAGCAGAATTTTCAGATTTCGTTCAAATCACTGAATAGTTTTGGAAGTTTAATGGTTAAATATAAAAGAGGGGGATAACTCCTCTTAAATTACATAAAATGCTAAATGGGTTTTTATTAAGAATTATCCGATTTGCTCTGAATTTTAGATATAGATTTTTTATATGATAAAGCATGTCCTTGATAGTTTAGGAGGTTCAATGATTAAGTATAAAGAAGGGGAAAGGGGGGAGCTGATCCCCCCTTCTTAATTTGTTTTTCGAACGAAATTAACCCTTGAAAATATAAGGCTGTAATGTACAATTAGTATGCGTAGCCTGTGAGCTCAATGCCATCAGTTTAACTGGGCAATATTCTAATTTTCAATTTCCTAACCATCTTAAGAAATGAATTTACTGACTGGAGTCTAATGCAATTTTAATTATTTGGCAATTTCAATTATTGGGATTTGTTGTCACATGAGACAACTTAGACCGTATGCTCTGGCATCCAAAAGCATTTTTTTTTCTATTTTTAGAGCGCATTTAAAAACTTTTCGATTGTAATAACGCATAAAAATGTAAGCTAATTGTGAAAAAATTATTACTGGAAATCGAAATTTAGAGCGATGTAAAATAAATTTTCTCTCAACATGAAGTAAAAAATAAATATTTTGACAAGCAGCATTTGTTCAAGACAAAGAACCATATTATGAATGTATAAATCACATTATCCGGAGGCAGGGACTTACGATTTGTTGGGCTGAGACAACGTATACGAAGAAAGTAAATATATTTAGCGACGATCAGCGACGATCATTCAACTTTAAACTCCTATACTGGATAATAGAATCCCTAAAGCTTTGAAAATTTCAATTTCGAGCGTATAATGAACGAAATGTAAAAAATACTGTTTAAAATTTCTCCGAGATCATAATAATTATGAATATGTGTTAAAAAATGTGATAATAAAAAAATAATTATCTTAAAATACTTGCGCAAAAGAGTATTTACCGCAATGAATTTTTTTTTTTAAAATCATTAGAAAAGTTAACTTATTTAAATTAATTAATAATACAGTATTATTATTTTTTATATAGCAGCAAAAAAACGCGAATTAGTTTTTTTATAATACATAATCCTCACCAGATGTTCCATTTCTCGCGCAATGAAAATGCTTATAAGAGAACAAATCGTTTAAAAAGAGCCGAGTTAATAAATAACGATTCCATAAACCCGATTTTTATCGATATATACTCTTAAACCACCTGGTCACCCTTTTATGAAGCAGTTCCGCCCCAATCTGTTGGGCGGAATAATTATTTAAAAGTGACAAAACCAAACGTTTTCATAATCATGAGTTTTCAGAAAAATAATTTGAGGCTAAAAAAATGAAAAAAGAAAAAAAGCAAACGCACATTTATTCATCAACCTCATAGACAAAGTTGATGAGAGAAATCAGGCGGAAGACCCATTCCTGCTTATCTTTTCAATGATAGAAAAAAATAGCGGGGGTGTAAAAGGGTTCAGGACAAACGTTCCAAAAATCACTTTTACTTACAGCTAGCAGTCATTACGTCATTTACAACTCATTTTAACCTCAACCGCGCTCGCCGTTTAGCTAAACAAACTGTTCGGTGGTTAATTCTTTCGTGCAGGAAGACCAAGAGAGACGCCCAGCAATTGCACGCACGAGGTAACGTCAAATTATGATGATTGGACCGTTATGAACAAGAGTGTGGAAGAACAGGGAGAGTAAAGAGGTTGTTCGTACGAAAAATTTTTGTGGGGATGGATAGAATAATTGTTAGATGGCTCAATCACACAGGAAGTGGTAACGTGAAAGTTGTGGCCTTCATGGTGAAAATAATAATAAAAAAAGTTTGTAAAATACTTCTTGGCAATGAACATATCCAGGAAGAGAAAGTTTGCTCTTTCAGTCAAAAAAGTATGTTGGAATAAAAGAAATATTACGCAATCGTTTCTTAAAGTAATTTAATATGCGTGAAAAAAAGATTTTAGCTTTTATTTATGACAAAGAAGTTAAATGCATTAATTCATCACCAAAACAGGATGTAAAGTATTTTAACAAAGTAAATAATATCGTGTCCTTCACTTAATTCAATTTTCGTAACTGTGAAACGCAGTTCTTTTTCCGTTACAGTAATTTTGTAAAGAAAAAAGCTTTGGAATTTCCTTAATTTACCAATTCCTCTTTGGCCTAATCATGTTGTAATTCGTCACAACATTAAAGAATTTCTAAATTTGGGGGGAGGGGGGGAGGAAATAGAAATAATGATTTAAATTTCATGTTTAAATAAAAATGAAAGTTCTTTATATTTATAAATGAAGGACTGCGTGTGATAGAATTATCCTTTTAATTGAATAATTATAACACAAATAAATGCTTTCAAAATAAATATTGTATGTTAAAAATAACATTAATTTAAAAGGTATTCGACAGACTTTGTTATAGATATATATTAAAAAATATTTCATGCACGAAATTACAATACTGAGCTATGTTTAAAAATGTTTCTAGTACCAGACCACACAATGAATTCAGATTGACCATAAATTTACGTCTAGATGTCTGTTTTTTTTATAATAACGATTACAGATAATTACTTATATCATAATACTAATATACATTTTGTTACAAAAAATTGCAAAAAATCAGCAGCTTTAGAAATAAATTTCAGAATAGCAGCAGAAATCAAGATTTTTACTTGAAAACAAGTATCTAATCTTCCATGAAAATAGCTTCCCAAAAGTATCCGAAATTTAGCTATTTTGGATGTGGGGACAATCTTCAATGTAAAAAGTGCTAATTAAGAGAAGTGCCCTCCCCCGTAAAAAAAGAGGCATGACCTCCCCTCTAAAAGGAAGGCTGGATCCGTCCTTGAGTGCCACACATAAAATTTTCTTTTTGCTTGACATGGCACAATATTTGATCAACTACCAGAAAAGTATCAAAGGGTTACCCTATGTGTATTTTTTTTTTAATTTCAACATTTAGATACAATCCACAAACTTAACATAAAAAAAAGCAATTTTATATTGATATGAAAGCAAATCACGCTCCTGACATGTCGGCTACTATAAAAGCTGGTCCTGTATGTTTCACAGCTGGATGGATGCTTTCGTATCTACGATGCGAGAAAGTGGGTGAACTGGATAATTCGCAGTCGAGTAGTTCGTCGATTACTAGTGTATAAATTATCCGGTTCGAAATCGTTTCGAAACTTTTTATTTTAAAAAATACATAGTTCATTCATGGAAAATGCACTAGAGCAGAACGCCTGACTAGATTTAAAGCAATGAAAGGAAAGTCGTAAAAGTGAAATCTGTTTTAAATTATTGATTTTTATACTGAATAATATAGAATATAAATATGTTATACAGTAATTAAATAACTGATAAGCTACAAGAATTTATAAAATAATCATTATATAGATAATAAATAATATTGTTATATTGCTTTAAATAATAAGCAATATAGGAATTGTTCTTGAAAGTTGAAATTAATATAATTTTCAGCTTTACGATTTCTCAAACTCTTTCATTTAATCCATTAACCACTGAATTTTTTTCAGCCCAATATTTTGATTAATTATAGAAAATAGTGTAAAATGAACGTAAAAAAAAATCTCTTTGAAAAAATATTTATTTAACTTATGAATATCTAAACGTCCCAATTGTGGGACATTAGGCACGAAAGGGTAGGGATTTTCTCCATTACTGTCTATGCATTAAAATCTATATTTTACAAATTATTTTATTACAAAAGGGTTGTATATCATTTGGATAATTATTTGTAGATATAATTTGGATAATTATTTGGATAAGTATTTGTATATATAAAATTTCTTAGTAGTTACTTATGTAATGGAGCGGCTGGGCTCGACTCGCGAACAAGATCTCCTTTCTACCCACTCTTACTTATTGGCATAGTAAAAATTTATAACATACAGTTATGTTTTGCACTAATTTAGTATTTGGCACAATGAGGTTACTAATATATTTATTAATATATATAAGAAATTGTTGATGAATAATATGCAAGTATTTTTTATTATAAATTCACTAATAATAGTTTTTGGTTGTATTTTCTGTATTACTGTCTATGCATTAAATTTAAGTTTTATACTATTTATTTTATTAAAAATGGCTTTTTATCATTCGGGTTAATATTTGGCTGTAAAAAATTCTTTGTTATTACTGTAGGGTTGGGCTCGGCGCAAGAACACTCGACATAAGAATTCCCGCTCCCACACCCTTAGCCCCATAGCAAAAATTTATAATAATCAAGAATGACTAATAGAATATATATATACCGTATATACTCGCATATAAGTCAACGTCCTACTTTTTGAATGCAAATTCCGTAGAAAATTAAAAACTCGCGTATGTGTAACCTCATGAATTTTTGCTCCAATTTTGCACAAAATGAAACCTAAGATTTTTACTTAACTTTTGCGAAAAAGTAGTAAGTAAACAAAAACAAATTATTGATTTTTTTTAAAATTATAAATGATGATTAATTACATATTTTATAAATTGTTTTACTATTAATGAGCATAAAAGTCAGAATTTTGCAGTAATCGAAGGGTTTTTTTTCTTTTTTGGCTTTTGTAATTACTTGTGAAAGTCGACCCCATATTTACTTGCAGAAAATTGTCGGAAATTCCTCGACTTATATGCGAGTATATTTAGTACAGTAAATTCCCTAAAATCCACGAATCATCACAAATGTAAACAATGAAGCTTTCAGTTCAGATGTAAGAATATAATTGCATAAAACACATGATTTTTATTATGCATATTTAATAATTTTTTTAATTATCTTACTTTTTACTAATTTATAGCTTTATTTAATTATTTTAATATTTTGCTATATTGCAAGCATTCTTTTATAATTTCGGTTTCATTATTACATACAAATTAATGCTTAAAAAATGTAAAAACGATAACCAGAATTCCACAAATTTCTAAAATTTGCGAAACCCTTTGGTTCCAATCCGTGCGGATTTAAGAGAATCTACTGTATATATAATAGTAAACAAATTAATAACTTCAAGATGTCAAATACTAATCTAGTACAAAACACAACATTAGGATATAAATCTTTACCAAGCCGATATTGCTAAAAGTGGAGAGGTGTGGGTGCTTTATTCTTGAGCCGAGCGCAATCCCCACCCTTACAGCAATGATTTAAAAAAAGTTACAGCCAAATAATAATCTGAATGATATGTAACCAGTTTGTAACAAAATAAAGGAAAGGATATTTAAAAAAAATTAATGCAACGTTATGGAAAGAATACTTTTCTTTATTTATAAAGCATAAATATTAAATTTGGAGTATTACTACGGTTTATTACTCTGATTTGTTTTTTTACTGTTTTTTTAATTATTATAATTAAAATTAGTCGCTCATGTTGCTTAAAATTAACTAATGATATTTTTTTAACAAATAAAATTTCGCAACAGTAAAAGTTGGATATCACATGAGAAAAAAATTAATAAATAGCAAATGTAAACAAGAAAGAAAAATCATGCGTTAAGCATAGATTATGAAGCACTTTCCAACACTTCATGAAATCTTAGGGAAATAAGGGTATATAGCCAAATATGTATTCCAATACTTTTGAACAGCCCTGTATTTCATCTGTCAGTTGATATACGTATTACATAATTGGAAAATTTAGTCTAGCAAGAAAAAAGCTTAAAGTTTCTTTTTGAACAATTTGTGCTAATAAGTGGGAAACATACTTGAAAACTTTTGTTCAGCCCTGTAGTTTACCTTGTACCTTTATTACACGTCAGTAAGAAGCTAAAATTCATTTTAAACAAGAACACTCTTAAAACAATTGAAAACACATTCTTATAAATTATCATTCATAGGTGTCCATGTACACAATTCTTTGCGTGGCCCTGTAATCATTTTATCTATATTGTGCAAACATTTCTTTGTAAATTAAATGCAGTTCTGCTTAAAAATGTATACCTTATTTAAGAGCCACCTTTAAATAATTTACGCTCGTACTCAGTAACGTTGGCGAGTTCTTTTGGGTAGCCCTGTATATCAACTATAACATTTATACACACTCTTATAATGTATAAAGATTTAGTGAAATATAAATGCGTACACCATAATTAAAATGTATTACATCCATCCATCAGCTATCATCGGAAGCATATACAGTCTGTCGGAAGGAATATACTATTTGAAATCTGTTGTGTGTATCTGTAAATGTACTGTACTTCATATTATGCAAGACAGTATTGTATAGTTTATATTAAGCCTCAGTGACATATATCAGTTTTGTTATACATGAAACAGCTTAATATATTTTTTAAAATGTCGCACACTATTTTCCCCCTTTACCATTATCCAATGGAATTCTTTTGTGTGGTCCTGTAAATAAATAATAGTTATATTTTCACCGCATATTTTATAAAACGCATATGTTAGTTCCTTTTAGCACCTCTTAAATCCATATAAAATTTAATATGTTTGACAGGGTGTAACATCTTTAAAATGCCTTTGAAACGATTTTTCCCCATAGGCCATAATGTAACGGAAAACTTTTGACTGTAAATAAACGAATCATGGTAGAAACTTCATTTTCAATATGGTTTGTGCTAGGGTAAACGTCAATAATATACAACAATTTCTGGGCAATTCGAGTATATTTACAGGATTTAGAGCGCGGACAGACGGACAGACAAACCGAATGCATAAGCACTTTTCAAACAATGCACAAGCACTTTTTAAACTTTTGGAAAGTGTTGTAAACGTTAAAATTCATTTCAAACGTTTTTCCCCCCATATGCCGTAATGTAATGGAAAACTTTTGACTGTCCCTGTATATAAATTGATCATGGCAAAAATTCATTTTCAATAGAATTCGTGCTAGGATAAACCTAAATAACGTCCAAAAAGTTCATGGCAATCCGAGTATATTTACGACAGTTAGAGCGCTGACAGACGGTCATATGGCTAGACGACCAGATAAACCGAATGCATAAGCACTTTTCAACTTTGTTGGAAAGTGCTAA
This sequence comes from Maratus speculifer, assembly GCA_964019185.1. Lineage (NCBI taxonomy): Eukaryota > Metazoa > Arthropoda > Arachnida > Araneae > Salticidae > Maratus > Maratus speculifer. The sequence goes on along the minus strand of OZ025294.1, from coordinate 292,055,123 downwards.
AAAGAGGATTTTAAGCATAACCACCTCAAGTGAAACATAAGTTCAATACAAGAAGCACTAAATTAAGGAAATTTTATTCGAGAAATCCGACACAAATCAAGGATTCTGTCTAGATAGTGGCGTGATAAATCTTTTTTCCACGTGAGTGAAATAGAAAAGGTTAACAAATTCACTCTTCGGAATCAAGAATGAGTCATTAAAATCAATTTTAAAAAATCAGTAAATTTATCAATAAGCGAAAATGTTTTTACTTACACATCTGCTGACAAGAAGAAAAATATCTTACGCTGAAAATAAAAATAGTTAGTTTTAAAGGTTTCAAACTGTCTAAATGTCTGTATATATAATATAAAACAGCTGTTTCAAAAACAAAAATCTGTCGTAAATTCTGTCATTTCATAACCAAATCCAGATCAGTATAAGTATCTACACTAAAATCCTTCATTTCTCTCTGATGATGCAGAAATGGAGCGAAAAAAAAGAACATTAATTAACGCATAATTATTTCCTATTTCAATTTTTAATACTTTAAATAAAATTTACTAAATTTTTAGTTGTCATTATTTATTTACCTTTTTAATTAATTATAAATACTCTTTCAATAATATTTTTAATAACATAACACTAATAAGATTTTTCTTCACTTAATATGTTTCACTTTCCATGTATATGAAAGTACTGTGTACAACTTTTTTTTATTATTAATATTATTATACATAAATTTAAACATTTAAAATATTAAAAAATGAAACATTTGACATCAAATTTTTATTTATTTTTGGAGTGGTCAATGAAAAATTTACAAAAAAAATTTCTCGAAAGTTGAAAGCAATATGTCTAACTTTTAGAATATATTTTTGAACGGTCAAATGTTTTCAATATTTCTCATTTCTCTAATGTAAAACTTGAAAATATTCGAGTGGAAATATTCTAAAATTATTATTCATAAAGGCAATTATTTGCATTCATTAGAGTAATTATAATAAAGCATAACTTGTCTAATCATAATTCCTGAAAATGTAATAAATATTATTTGTCTACGATAAAATAATATCAAGCCTGCTTAATAAAAAAGAAAATTCCCAAATCAAAATATTCTATTAGATATACTATTATTATCAAGTGATAATTTTAAGACACATTAAACAAATAAAATTAAAAATATATAAATCCCGTTGAAAATTTTAATGAATTTTAGCAAGAAATTCTTTTAAAAATTTCAGTAGAGATATTACTGTTAAATAATAAACAACTACATGAAAAATTTTGTTCAAGACATTAAACTTAAAACACATAAAAATTCAAACTGCAACAGCTTATCTAATTTAGCTAATCCTTTACAAAAAAAAAGTAACTAAATATTTCAATTATTAAAACTACACGATTCATTAAACTTTAATTGATAATTTATTTTAAAATTGCCAAAAAAATTAAAAACATTTTTCAGCCAAGATTTGATATTGTTTCGTCATTTAGTATATTATCTAAAACTTTTATTCATAAATCACATCTTCAATCCTTTCTGGTCTGATTTTTTTTTTCCTTTTTGAGAACAAAATTAGTTTTATTTTAATAACGTTAATCATAACTATTCAAACAGATTTACTGATGTTTAAAGATTATCTTATTGTCTGAAATTTGACTGATGACTTTACTTATTTTATGTACTATTCAATTCATATTGAGATGATAATAGGCTAGGGAAGAGTTTTTAAGATGTTTGGATAATGACTCATCACAACAAGATTTGAGAGGGTATTCAACTTTCTATAATATTTTTCGCTTTCCATGACACGTGACACGTTGAGAAAAGTAACCTATGTTGTAAATTTAAAAAGTGAAATACATGTATAAAATAAAGGAATCGCCAATGGCGCAAAGAGAATTAACTAATTATTATTAATAATAATATCAAATGTCAAAACATAAATGAAGTCATAATAAGAAAGGCATGGCCATATTCTATCATTTCTGTATGTCGAAAGAAATTAAATAATTATTAAGACAAAATAACACTCGATGAAAAGGCAAGTACTGTTACTAGCACACCATAACCCGAAAGAGAAATAGTTAATAATATTTATCGATAAATAGTTAACAATAATTATAATATTAGAGAAAATATATTCCACAATTACTGCATGGCAGAAAAATATTGGCTGATAAATGTATTTGATGATGATTCTAATGATATATTCAATGTCAAATGTATTATAATCCATCCCAATATTAATTTTTTATGACTAAGTTCTAGAGTCAAAATAATTTATAAGTACCAATTTTTGAAGAAACATAAAATGCATGACTTTAAAAGTACACATCGAAATAAATTTTAAAACTCGTTGAAAGAAATGAAAATCAATTCGGTGATCAGCGAATTAAAAATGTGAACATTTTTATGCAAAAACTGTATTATATTAAGTTGTTTTAAATACAGAAGCCAATTGGCTTGAGTATATATCTTAAATAGGATGGCATTAAGGCTACGAGAAGTTCCGATTTTCTTAAAACAGTCTGCGTTTTAGACTTATTTGTTACGATGTATCGATATTTTTTATTAAATAAAACCATATGAATCATTAAGAACTTTCACAATCCACCGCATTTTTACTTATTTTCTCTACATCTCCTTGGAAAATTTATGACGCCATCAATCCAAAAGCTCTGCGGTTTCTGACAAAATATTATTTCTAATGCATTTTAAAGATACAAAAAACTTTTTGGGAACATCCGGATTTCGAATACATTGAGCAGCATTCCTGCTTAAAGAAAATAAAACACCTTGTAATAACGAAACAATACGAAATATTAACGAACAAAATGAAATATACCTGACAAGTTTTAACACCCTTTCTTATACAAATATTGACTAGCAAAATTTTTATGGAAAGTGGATAAGACAGCATTCATATGCAATTACAGGTCGTCTATTCAACGAAAGATGCTTATCGATGTTAAATAGCTAGTTATCTAATTATAATGGGGAAGATATACACGTATAGATAAATATCTAGGGTCATTTTTCAAGCCATTTGCTTTTCATATCAGAATGAATGTAAACAACTTCTATTTCTAGCTACATATAGTGCAAGAACCTGAAATTTCTCTTACACAGTTTCAGGTTTATTTATTTCGGTTGAACAAAATTTCCGTAACTTATTTTTTGCGATTAGACATCAAAAGGCATTTTCTAATTTTAACAACTATTCGAAGGTTTTAAATGCTTTTAAAATTATATTGTTTCTTGAGGTGAAAAAAAAAAACTCTTTGCAACTGTGACCAACAATTATTAGGACAAATAATATCAGAATGCCTTAAAGACATTTAAATTTAGGAGTTGTGAAAATTAAGAAAAACTTATTACTCTTCATTATTAAACTAATAGTAATAATAAAATATAGAAATAAAATCACATAAAAATAATCGAGAAAAAGGCATGATAAACACGAATAATTAGAACTAGCACAAGTGTTTGCATAAAAACATTCCTGGCCTGTACGGTAAGAAAAGGATTTTTTTTTTTTAAAGAATTTAGCTAATTTTACCAAGTTAATTTTTAGCTTAATTTACTTTCCCGTGTTTAGCAAACGAATTTAATATGTATGGTACCCAATTACATAATATTTTCAGTTTCCAGCAATACTGAATTATTAATGCGAATTTAAAAAAAAATAATGATAACCATAGACAAGTTTGCTTCATTTATGACAAGATATTTTTTATGCCAAATTTGGCAATATTTCGCCAATTATCGCTAAGTTTGGCAAGAATGATTCTGGTGAATATGACTTAGTTTTAAGCGCATTAAGAAGAACAATGGTTACAACAGTTAAAGAAAATTTGTCCGAAACCACATTCACTAAAGCTCATAAATTAATTTCGTTTGTGAAGTTATCCCTTATTTTTATTTGTTGTGCTGTTTAAAAGCATTGGTCATCTTAGAATTTCAAACTGCTATATGCTAGCTATTTTTTAAAGATAAAGGCAAAAATATCTCTGGAATAGGTATATCAATATCAAACACTTTATATATGTGTGTGTGTATATATATATATATATATATATATATATATATATATATACTTTGGTAGTTCTAAATTTTATGCATCTCTTTGAAAATCTTTAATTAACCGTTTTTTGAAACAAGATGGACAAGAAACTTGGTCAAAACCACGGAAAGTTAAAAGAAAAATATTTTAAATCAATCCTGTGTTTTCTGAGCTACGATTATTGATGCGATTCACCGAGCGCTGTTGAATGATGCCAATCCTGTCAACACTGTAAATCCGGGACACATTTAAAAATTACTTTGTTTTGGGTTCAAGTAATCATACCAATACGCAGCTGTTTCCCATAGATTTTCGCATCTGCTACTATTCTCTTAAAAAAACCCAAATAATTATTATTATGAATTTTAACATACTTTACTTTTCGTAACCCGAATAAAACGTGTTTATTTATAGATCTACAAAAAAGTGAGTAAAATAACACAAAATTAAGGTAATTGTGAGGAATTCTTATGAAGTAAATTGGCCCCATCCAATGCTCTTACCACCCACGATGTTTTAACAGCGAAATCTTCGATTCCGACAGCATCTCCATTAGATCGATATTACCAATCACGTCTTCAAGTCACGATTAACAAGTTTCCGTCACATGTTAACCTTCTGCTTCATTTAATCTTGTTAGATATGATACTTAATCATGCATGTTATTACAATGCGAAAATTCGCACATTACTTGTTCTGAAAATGATAGCAAGCAATGCTCATGTAATCTGTGATACTGGAGCATTACTTGGGTGGCAAGAATTTGTGCTAAACGCGCTTAATTAAGAGTTATTGTCTGAAAAGAAAAATACTTTCAGTAGCATATTTGCCTAGAAAATTGTTCTTGATCAAAGTTCAGTAGGTAAGTACCAACAAAATACTCTTAATTGAAACCGGAAAAAAGGGTTACTTTTAGAAATAAACCATGCCGAAAATATAGAATTTGCGTTCTTTAGCAATTCTTCACGATTTAAAACAACATAGATGAATAGTTATTGAGGATTTACTGAAAAATAGATTCTTTTCCTGATTTTTTAAGTATAATGCCTGTATTATAAAAAAAAATCACTAGCCCCTTCATTTATATATTCAGTATGGAACGTCAATTAAATATTATATTTTCAATTTTTTGTATTTCTTCAGATGTATGAACATACACATAATCTATATATTTTAAAGAACACTACAGAAATATTTTAAATTTGAGATTTTAGTTATGACATGCGACTAGTTAATTTCTATTTTTGAAGCTAATTGTTGCATACTTTCTTATTTTTTACAGCATCTTGTTAGATAAAGTTAAAAAAATGTTAATTTTTACAATAAAAAGAGGTATCATAAACACGCAAAAATGTTTATACTAAAGAATCACGGATTTCAATTGAATACTTTTGACATTTATTCCTGAAGGTTCTTGAAAAGCACTTTTTTTATTTAAAAAATGACATTTCTATTTTAAATAATCTAAATAATTATTAGCGTGAGTTGATAAGGTACACTGTATGGTCAAAATACAGCGGATCCATATTAATTTTTATGTTTACTTAAATATCTATAAATACTTAACAAATTCTTTAACTTCAAATATGTATAAATCATATTATACCACAATTTTTAGCAAAATTTTAGTCATGAGTGCAATTAGGGTTCCAACAACAAAATTGAATAAAACAACATTTGCGATTACCCAGTAAATTAAAATGCCCAAATTCCCTTTAGCTGGAGCACATGACTATGTGCAAGTGCGTTAAATTCGATTGAAACTCTTCAGTGTTATAAACAAAAAATATGCGGAAAAAACTTGAATTTTTTATATCGTATATTTTATTATGTTTATTTACGTTTTATAATGCTTATTTATATTTTTATGTTTATATATATATATATATATATACATACACACGTTTTTTTTTTCAACGCAATTGTGTTCAAGGGAATAGAAATGTTATGACCACAAAATAAAAGGCTGCAGTTACAGATATTTTCCAAACATTTTATTTTACAGGGATCGCAAACATTTTTTTTAATTCAATTTATTGTCTGTCGCCAAAATGTTTTCGTCGTGAAAACACGAGGACAAATATGTTCTTTACATCCCTGAAGAATTCACGAGATATTTTTTGAATATTTTTATAAAATGTTTAAAATTGAAAGTATCCGGTGACTTTATGTTCGTTTCGCCCAACTCTATATCTGCCTTAATACTGCGATTTCTACAAAATATTTCGTATTAAAGCATTTATACATTAAATGAGCTGAAGTTTTTGTTACCATGTACGTTTCCAAGAATCAATAAAGTTACACTATCAATTTTCGAGTAGCTTGCAAAATATCACTTATTACATACTTTAAAATAAGTTAAAAGACAGGATTCACAGGATTGATAATAGTTTAAACAGCCTCCTGGGAAAACTAAAATTTCGGACACTTTTAATATGAAACTAGTTTGAAGAAATTAGTCTTTGCCAAATTTAAATACCGTATTTACTCGTGTATAACGCACACCCCGTACTTTACAAGAAAATTGGTATTTTATTTTTTTAATCTCGTACATAATGCGCACCGTAAATTTGATATTCAAGTGAATGAATATAAGCAAAGAGACCAAATGAATTTAAGCAAAGAAATTAAAACAAATGTTACGTCAGGCCAGAAAACAAGCGAAAATAAATTTTTAGACTTCGGGTAGGGAGTAATGTAGGGGAAGGTGTCAGTGATGGTAATGAGAAATTAGCGTTTAAATAATGTTACTAGCGCTGTTGTGTAAAAAAGTGCAAAGTGTGAAATAAAGACGTAGTAATACTTCGATTAAGTAAGATTTTCCGAGTTCTAATGCCTTTTTTGAATACATTTCTTAATTCTTACATATATTGTGCGGTTACATCCAGCAGTAAAAAAATTATTCAGTGTATAATGCACAACTAGGTGTTTTGCTCTAACTTTTTGAAAAAAAGTGTTCGTTATACACGAGTAAATACGATAAATAAATAAACAAATAATAAACAAATGCTCTTTTATGCGCACAGAGGCTATGTTTGTAAGTTTTTGTTCAGCGTAATTTAAAGAAACTTAAAAAAATAATTTTGACTCCTAAGGGTCTTCGGAATTTTTTCACAATTTCTGTGATCGCAAACTCCCGTTGCATTTGTTTCTTTCCCCGCTCCCTTTCATCGACCTAAAGAAGCAGTGGAAAACTCTGCATAATAGTTTTGACAAGGAACCCAAAGATAAACGCCTTGAAAAAGAATGCAAGTATCGTATTCTGGCCATTCATCATACGGAGCAAATGAGATAGATGGCAATCAATCAGACGGTAATTGTTGAAAAGCAAATTGTTCTCGTTCTCGTTTCCCTATTGTTTTAGCGACATACCCTAAATATAACTCTCATAAAGAAGAAAGGAAGAAGGTAAAAGATCCTATTTTTAAGTATTTACATTAACTATTGAAACTGAAACACTGTGGGAAACTATTCAGATGCATTTTATGATAATTTAAAGTTACCAATGAATGCATTTTCTTTAGTTGATTACTATTTAAATATTCTGGACTATCTTACATTATTATTACTATCCAGTGGAGTTGTGCGAAGATTTTGAACTGCAATCTCCAAAACTATTTGATGATGCTCTTTTTCATTAATGTTTAATTAACTGCAAATTCTAATCAAACAGTTTGTTTCATCAAAAGACAGGATGATGCTTCAAAATTCGTTGTGTGTTTGTATGCGCATATAAAAATATCGACATCATGTGGCATTCTTTGCCGTGTGTTTGTATGCGCATGAAAAAAACTGACATCATGATGTTGGCACCAGAAATAATGTAATAGAAAAAAAAATAATGTTTTTAATGCAGTATTATGTACTAAAGGTTTGTTGCTTAATTTTATGCAGTGTGAAATCATCTGGATATATGTAAGTTATGTGCATTACTGTAAAATCTATGCAAACAAAATTTTTGCATCTTAATGAAAGCCTAACTTAATATATATATATAATTCCAAATAGAAAAATTTGATAAAGTAATTAAGATTAAAATGTTATTGATCATTCAGTAAAAGGCATAATTAAATAAGCAAAATATCCGATTTAAAATAAACGACGATAGGTGGAAATCTACAAAACTCATGAGCGGTATAAACATTGAGATAAATATGTTTCAATAACTATAAAGATATAAAAATTAATGGATACATAAAAAGAGTAAAACAATTTACGCAATTTCCCCTAAAACGACAAAGCAAGATAACCCCTAAAAATTTATTTTTAGAACAGTTTTTTTTTTTTTTTGAAAATATAAGAATATTTGGGCTATTCCATAACAAATGGATAAATCTCCCTCACGTAACGCTTACATATATACCTATATCTATAAACTTATAAGTCGTTATATGCTGTTATAATATGAAGTATGCATAAAAATTAACAAAAAACCGTATATTTTTATACTAACATGGTTACTTAATTTTGAGGATATAATAGTATTGTTAAAATAGTAGCAACATGCAGAAAAGCTGTTCTATATACGCGATATGAAATGGCTCTTTATCAGATTTAAAAATATCCACAATTTAAATCCCAGACCTTACTAAGCTTCCCGTTTTTAATGAAAAATAATAAAAATAATGTAACAACAAAAGTCTCCACGTTTTGAAAATTAAACGTAAGTAATCTGCCAGTTTCAAGGCCTTTCCATGAAAAATGACAAAATGTGCTGCGCGTGACACTTATAAAAATACTTATATCTATTGACTTATAAACTTCTAAAACACTAGGGGGCTCTGTCCCCTACAAGCGTCGCCCGTCCCGCCTCTAAAAGTCAGTTAATTTGTTTGCTTTAAAAATAATTACGGAAGATTATAGTTAAAAAAAACAGTGGCGATCGCCTTGTTAACGGGCATTCATTATTTTCTGCTTTACGGAGGTTGTTCAAGGCCGAATGAGCTCCTGGGCATGGCTGTCTCTGGGTATACTTGAATCTGTCTTATTTTGTTTCTTAAATCTGACGTAAATTTTCCACATTTAGACTTTTAACACATATTAATGAATTTTTTTATTTTACAATTTTTTTCTTTTTAAAAATTCATGTCTAAATATAGTTTTTATGCCGTGATTTTCCATATTTTCCTACTTTTAATAATATTAATTTAATTTTAATTTGAAGTTTTTTCTATTTATAATAGTCACGTGTCAATATTTTATTTATTTAAAGGAATTTTTATATTTTTGCTGTTTTAATAGTTGGCAGCAATTTAAAATAATTTTCTTTTCTAAAATATATGTAAAAAAAACTCTCTTGAAATGCTGAAAATTTGAATTTAAAAGTGAAATGAATCCTAAGAAAATAAGTAAAAATTAATTGCATTATACACACCGGAAACTTCTAATGTAAAAAATAATCTAAACACGATTAAATTCTTATGTATAGTCTTTACTCCTATAAAACTTTTTAACGAAACGATTTTGATCAACTTTAACATTAATCATCTCTCAAAAACAATACTTGATTTAAAAAAAAGTCTGCACCAACGTTTATATCAAATATTTCTCTATAATACCAGCAGTTTTCATATTTTTTATATGACAGTTCTCTTAATAATAACGAAGAAATATCTCTAATCACAAAAAAGTCATTATCAGCGGCAGTGAGCGTTAGTTACTTTTTTTAAGAATCAAGAGAAACTATACATTAAAAATAACAACTAGATTTTCATATTAATACTACCTCTGACAATAAAGTTCGGTGACTAGTCCTGTAGCATCAATGTAGATGAAATATTAACGAAAGTTACCATACCATCCTCCAAAATAGTCAACTCCTATAATTATGCACCGCTGGGATCTGCTATACATGTCCTGGGAAATTCGCAAGAAATCTTCTTTTGGGATGGAGTTCAAAAACTTCGTCACCTTTCGTTGGATGTCAGCAATATGGTCAAATCTCTTTCAAAGAGAGTTTGAGTCGTGAAAATAGGAAGAAGTCTGGTGGATTGGGATCTGGCGAGTATGGCAGGTGTTCAATTTGCACCATCCCTCATGTATTTCTTTCGGTGTCTTGCAAAGCTTAAAACCAAGCTTTAAACTGATCTTTTATTCGTTCCTTTTCCTGTTATCAGTTAAGAACCAACACACTGAACAAGCACTTAGTAAAGCACGTATTACACAGAACATAAACGACGCTCAACTGATCAACGGTGGGGGGAAGATGGTCTACACTTGCCTCGATGCAGGTGCAGCGTTTTGTTTCCCCAGTGTTGCCAGATCGGTCGTTCTGAATTCATTCACCGAACTTTATTGTCAGAGGTAGTATGCCTGTTTTAATTACATTACATATATTGACATTATTAAAACAGCAAAAATATGTAGAAAAGTTTTCTCACACGTGACATGGAATGAGCAATTACAGAATCAGTAAGGGAAGATATGGAATCTACATAATATTGCATTTCTTTTCCTCTTTCAGGTACTTCTATTCTAATTTTATTTGGTAACTGCACGTTTTACGAAAATACTAAAGAAATATATTAAGCTTGGAATGCTCTATTGTTGAGAAAATAGCAGCATCTGTTTGGAAATGACCAAATTAGAGTAGGTGGCTCATGTTACAACCTTTGAACTGACCCATTTGGGCTCACTGCCTCTAAAATGGAATTGTTTAAACTAAATGATCATTTACTGTATCTAAAGAAAGCTTGATGCAATAAAAGTTACATAAAATTAAAGAACGTAGAGATTTTTTAGAGATTTAGACTTGGAAATTTCGCTTTTTTCGTAAGTTTTTTTTTAAAGGTTTTACTTAATTACATTACAGTTATTGTATTATATAATATTAATTTAATTATATTACAATTAATTATATTACAGGAAATGTAATAATAAAAATACAATGCAAGTGTGTAAACTGTTTGATATGATTTTTTTTCCTTTCGACAATGCATTTTTAAAAGTATATATTTTAAAATGTTTTACATTTACAAATATCCTACAAAAATCTTCATATAAAATCTAAAGATTTTAAACGGTAAAAAAAGGGGATGAGAGATTTATATATTAAATAAGCTAATGAAATCGAAACAAAGAATTCTTCAATATTATAAGACATATCCAAAATCTAAAACAAATAGAAAAGTAAAATAAAAAATAATACACATATTCAAACATAAAAATAAATTAAGAATTAAAAAAAAAAAGATTTAAAAATAAATATTTGATAATAATTAAACATTTGTTTAAAATAAATAAAAATCAAGAAAATTATAAATTTTTAATTCTGAAATTCTTTTGGTAATTTTGAGTTTAAATTATTTATGTTAACTTTTATTTCTTTAATTATTCCCTGGAGTTTATAAGACTGAATAAACAAATCATTGCTAATGACCAATTCTGTTTCATCAGCATTTGCTTTTTTTTTTTCCAAACATTTTAAAAATATATGTGCAGTTTTTTATTTTAAATACTTTTTTTTGGCAAAACTTTTTCAATGTTTGCTGCAGAGTTCTCTTCTCACAAATGCAATATTGATTCCCATTAAATTTATAAATGTATCTCATTTGCATTTCATTTTTTTTTCATTGGATAACTGATCTAGCTTGATAGGTCAACCTGTATATAGGTCGTTTTATTACTTTTCAATTTTGATTGCAGATTTTCTATTTTTTTATTTTTATTTATTTATTTATTTTGAAGAATTTTTTTTAACCAGTTTCGGATTGGAGAATCTTTTTTTTAAAAACCGGTTCCGGAAATGAGAATGTCCTCATTAAAAATATTTATATAGAAAATCGAAAAAGTAAAAAACAGTCTCTGTACAAGCTATCCAATGCAAAAGACATTATAAAATTTAAAAGAGATAATTAGATATCTTTTAAAATTTGTTTTAAAAGATTAGCATTAGCGAGCGTATCTTTTCGCCTGGCTGAAGTAGCCTCTTGAAATGAGCAGATCTAATTTCTTGTTTTTATGTTTGAAGACATGAGTTTCAAAAGTCGCCTTATGCAGAAAGTCATTTTTATGGGAAATCGCGAAAAATCTCTGTGTTCATTGGTTTTCTTTGTAAACCAAGATTTTACAATGCCAGAAATACACAGTGAAATTAATTTAATTTTTTACTTTATTTTTATTTTTGCAAATTGTATTTTTTTTAATTGTTATTCAGGTTTACTAACAGAATAGACTGACAAAAAACACTCATTTTTTTAGATTTTGGACAAGGTGAGTTTTGAAACTCATCTCATGTTACATCACCTCATGTCCTCATTAAAATCATACTTTAATTATTATGAATGCATCATGGAAGTAATATATTTTTCATATACCCCCCCTCCCCCTTTTCTGAATATTCGAAAATGTCTATTAATTGCAAAATTTTTTTTCCAAAGGTAAAGACAAAAATTATGAATCTTTTGAAATTCAGCATACTCCCGTTTTAGAATACAGTAGAGCACCGATTATCCAGACGCCAATTAACCGGACTGTCCTGTTAACTGGATCAATCAAGTACCATACTTTTTTCCTAGCTTTCTATACTTTTTTTTACGTAAAATTTCGTTAGGCACGGTAATGTAAATTTGTCTTGATGTCATGGAAGTTAATTGTTAAATAACAATTTCCTAATTCTAATATAATATATCGCCAAGAAATGAAAGACAGCAATGTATAAAATCAACTGAAACGTTTTACTTCTAACTTGAGAGAGCCTCATGCAGAAAAAAGCATGTTCTCTATGAAGAAGAAGATGCAAGAACTTCTTCTACCTATCATAATGAATTTTTTAATATGTGTATACTGTACAGTGTTTATATATAACATGTTATAATATAAACACTGTTAAATTACATGGTTCGTACGGGTACCGTTATTTTCCAGGTGATAGACCAGCATTTCTTTATAGAAAAATAAATATAGTTCAAATGTGCGAAACTTTATCTTATTTAATCATAGATTTTCTGTAAGAAAATACTGGTGCCAAAGAATTTCCAGGTCATGAAATTCCAGGACCCGTACGAACCCTGAATTATAACATGGCACAGTTATACAATTATAACATAGTACAATTATAACATGGTACATGGTGGTTAAAGTATAAACACCAGGGTTGCCGGCTTTTAGCCGGGCCAAAAAAAGCCGGCCGACTTTTTTTGGTTTTATCCACTTAAAAAAAGCCGGCTTTTATTTTTAAAGTGTTAATTTGTATTGAATCGATATTAAATTTGGATTGATTTATTTTTAATACATTTTTAATAATTTACTACTAAAAAAGTTATAAATTTCTATTTAATTTTTCAAATAAATAAGACTTTATAACTCTAGGACTCAACTGTGAAGGCATTGTCTGAAAAATATAAATCTTGAAAAAAAGAAAATATACTCAAAAAATGTGTTTTAAACTTCTACATTTCATAGTTCTACATATGTTACACATTCTTAAGAATTATATTTAATAGAATTATGACAAAATTAGTGTTCCCTATAGATATAAAAAGGGCACTACTGCATCATAAAAAGGCACTTTTGCAAGAAAAAAAATTGTTATTGCCTTTAGAAAGAAAAAAAGAAAGCAGCAAAATACATAATTTTTAAATATGATAAATCAAGTAACATTACTTTCAAATGATTTTATGATATAAAAATTAGAAATACAATTAAATTAAAACATGATTGAATAGTTTCATGTTCTTCTTCTTAAAGAAATGAAAAAATTCTATCATTTTTGGGCACACAAATTTAGAAATACTACAGGAAAAAAAAAAACATTTATCAAAAATCTCTGGGTAAAATCAGAGGTGCATTTTATTAGTTTTAAAAAGGGCAGGGTGCTGCACCATTCAAAAATGGCCTAGAATGAACACTAACAAAATGAAACATATCAAAGCATTCATGGAAACATTATTACAGGTCAATATGTAAAGATTAAGTCATAAAATGAACAATGTTGAAAGAGAAATTAGGAAGGATTCAATATTTGAGGAAAGTTTAATACATAATTACATAAAATTAAACAACAAAAAATGTTCTAATAAAATTTGTTGAATTAAAATTATGAATAGTTCTTTGTTATTTAAAAGTCCATATATGCCCACTTGCATGAATGAATATTTTCATGCATATGCTAATTGAGAATACTGAAATAAATTGTGAAATATAATATATTATGAAATCTGCATAATTCAAAATACTATTTTCAATAGTGAGAAATGGTGTTTTTTTATATGTATGATTTTAAATGTTTATAGCGAATAAAACATGTAACTAAGTAACCTTTAATTTTATAAAGCAGTAAAAATGGAAAAACAAAGGTAGGATTAAAGGTCAATGTAAATCAGAAAAAGCACTTGGTATGGCCATTTTATAATTTAGCTGACATATTTGCATCAGGGTTGGCGAGTTTTTGCCGAAGGTGGAAAAAACCGCGGAAAAAACCTGGTAAAAACCGTCCCAGCAAAAATAGGTTTTTGCGAAAGAGGTGGCGAAAATAGGCTGTCCATTTAATTTTTTTCTCCAGAAAGAGAAAAAATGTTTCACAAAAGAAAAAATAAACTGCATACTTAATTAAAATATCAATATTATTCTAAATTTATTTTAACTTTTAAGTTAAATAAGCATAATTATGCATTTTATGAAGGAGTACTAACTTTTATAACAAGATTATAAATGAAAAAATTACCAATTTTATATAAATAAATAGAAACTTCATTTATTTATGTTTATACAATTATTAATGATTCAGATAATAGAACTGTTGAGACTAAGTAAAGCATTTATGTTTATAATTTAAATATGTTAGAAATTCGAAGAAACAGTTATAGTAACCTAAATTCGATTTAATATAAATTATATTTAGAGCAGAAAACTATTAAATTTCAAATATTTCAGCAATATCTTCCTCACAACCTAAATTTTGCTGTTTTAGCATGGCATAACAGTAAACAAGTTTTGAAAGAGTATCTGTTGATAACTTATTTCGAATCTTAGTTTGCACAAATGAAAATTTTGAAAAAAATCTTTCAATAGCAGCACTGCTTGCTGGACATATTTGAAGGTGAAAATATTTTGATAATTAAAAAAATGACTTATACAATTCAATGGCTTATTCTTATATTAATGACTTATAAAATACTTTACTTACAGGGGTCTGTCTAGACTTTTCTCACATGGTCCCGCTTTTGTTAAATTAGGAAGTTTTTCTTGTCTTTGTGAAAATTGTAGACATAGTTTTGTGAATTTTAAATTATCAGGTTTTCAGGTTCTACCCTTAACATATAGAGAAGGTAAGAACTATACTTTTTGGCAGGGGTGCAGAATATGTCCGATCCGGCGATCTAGGATCGGGGGAAATTTTAACCAACCAGGGAAATTTTGCAGAAATATATACAGTTGATTTGATTTTAACAACGAATTCCATAATTCCAGAGAAAATTCACTATAAACAAAAAGATCCATATGGCCTTCACAAAATTCATGTGTACCATATGTCACAGGTGATTCAATTAGAAATTTTCTGAAAATTAAAAAAAAAAAATCATCAATCGGAAAATTTGGATACAAAAAATACCGTGAACTTCGTCCAAGAATTACAAAAAAAAAAAAAAAAAAACACAAATTTTATCACGAGATCGCCAAATTAACTGCAAATTTTGTCTAAAGAACTACAAGTTTCGTCAAGAGATCACGAAATAAACACAAATTTTGTCAAAAGACTGCAAAATGAACACCCGTTTCTACAAAAGACCGCGAAAAAAACTGCAGATTTAGTCAAACACAAAACAACCACAAATTTTGTCAAAAATCGCAAGATTCCATCAAAAATGGCGAAACAACCACAAATTTCATTATTAGATTGCTAAAACTGCAATTTTCGTAAGTAAATTTTAAAAAGAACGCAAATTTCACCTACAAATGAAAAAAAAAAATCTTGTCAAAAGATCGCAAAAAACCACATTTTACGTCAAAAAAATCTTTAAACGACCACATATTTCGCCAAAAAATGGGCAAAAAAAATCTGCAAATTTCGTTAAAATATTGCAAATATCGCCAAAAAATCACAAAATAAACGCAAATTCCAACAAAGGATCACAAAACAATAATATATTTTGCTAAACGATAATTTTTGGTTTTGTTAAAAGATCATTTGTTAAAAGACAGACTACAAATTTCGTCAAACGATCGATAAAAATAGCAAATTTAGACAAAAGGCTACAAAAAAAAAAAAATAAATAAAAAAAAAATAAATAAAAAAAAAATAAATAAAAAAAAAATAAAATAAAATAAAATAAATAAATAAATAAAAATAAATAAAATAACATAGTAATAATGCTGGGAGTGGATTCCTCCCCCAAATTTTGTGTGAATTTCAGAATTTTTTTTTTTACTCAGAAATACTCTTGCTCACATACTTGTGCATAAGTTCAGACATAATGGAAAAATTGATTTTCAATACATATGGTAGTACAGCATTTATCTATACCATGCCGTAAAATTTTGGGGAAATTTTCATACGGATTGGGGGAAATGTTGAGAGTAGAAACATTTAATGCACCCCTGCTTTTTGGTGAGTTCAATTGTTTATTAACAGGCCAGATTTTATTTTTAAAGGATTAAATTTGTGAAAAGTTCAATTTAAAGGTGAAATGATGATTTGAGAGACAAATAATTTTATGAAGAGTCCTGTTTTAGGTTAAAGAATTTTGTGAAGGGTCCTGTTTTAAGATAAATTATTTTATGAAGGGTCCTTTAAAGGACCTCTAAAATTTTCCTAAACATATCTCTGACTTAAGGTAAGAAAAAATTAGGTACGTAATTTTTTATTTTGCTCTTAAATTCCTAAGTAAGACTGAATCCCTATTTTTTAAAGATTTAAAATATTTAATAATAATTAATTAGCAGATTAAATTAAAATATTAAATAGTACACTGCTAAATTTAATTGTTTATATCATTACTATTCTTATTAGCGAGCAGATTTTGTAACACATTAAAGACAAATAGGTTTTTGCCGGTTTTTTTCCATTTTTCCCCTGGTTTTTTCCAGTTTTTGCCACTGTCCTGGCAAAAATACCTTTTTGCCGGCAAAAATGCCAACCCTGATTTGCAATTCTGACTATAAATCATTAGCAACTCCATCAATGTGTTATTCTAGTATTAATGTCTTCATTATTGAAAATTTGGGCTATAACCCAATTTCTCATAATGAATCATAATTAAAATCCCAATTTTTCATATTAATAAATAAATTTAATAAACTCAAAGTAAATTAAACATCATTGAAATTAGTTAGAAGACACTTAAAAATGTGTTGCTTATAATAAAAAGGCTTCACTGTATAAAAGCCAATTATGGCCAAAAAAGGCCAATTTTGGCCAAAAAAAGCCGGCTAAAATCAATAAAAGCCAACCGGCCTGGCTTTTTTTAATTTTAGCCGGCTTTTTTGCAACCCTGATAAACACGGTTAAATTATAACATGTACATGTTATAATTTCTATCTATATTTCTATGTATAACTTTGTACCAGTTTTGTAGAAAATATAAGTTAAAAAAGTACTAATTTCTAACCACGCCATTTGTAATGTATTAAAATGGGCACTGCCACAATTAAGAGTTCCAAGCCTGAAAAAAAGTGTGAAGGGAAGTTAACTAAAAAATATTCTCTTTAAACGCTTTCCAATTATCCGGATTTTTTATGTCCCGACCGGTTCGGATAATCGGCGCTCTACTGTATTTAAAGTATGATAAAAGTTGGGTATGAGTTAAGCATGTTTGTATAATAAAAGTACATATATGTATTTTTATTCAGTATTTTCCTCTCTTTTATTTAAAATGCAGCAGCTTGAAGTGTAACAGCTATTTGCATTTCTATTTTAACAGCAGTCAAACATTTAAATGAAAATATACATAGTATACTAAAATGTACCTTATCTCTCGTATACAACAGATATATAACTATGCAATTTATATATAAAGCCTTGCTTTAAATTCAAAATAACAAAAGCCTATTAAAAAACACATAAAAAAAGGAGATTATAAAGTATGGATTATTTAAGATATATTTAAAATAAACATTGAATTGCTTTTTAAAGATACATTTAAGGCTGTTTATTTAAAAACTAAATGTACTATAGAAAAATTATTTAAATATGTAAAATAATGTTTTTTATCAGCATTATTTCCTGTATAAAGTAAAAACTTATAAAGAAGAAAAAATATACATAAAGTTCTTAAACAGTTTAATGTAAGAAACTTCATACATTTTTTTAATTGTCCTCCAGCATTTTGAAAACTAATCATAATAAAAACATTGATGAATACTAAAAAACTAACTTTTAGGCTATATGTAATTCAGGGTGTATAATCAGGCTATATACAAATTAAGTTATATTGATATGAATATAGAAAGAAGGATTACAATACACATGTTTCTGCTAAATGATTTAGACATTTCATTTCATTTCTTTTATTGATTGTTAAACGTTATTAAAGAATTTACTTTTGTTAAAATACGATCTTAAAAAAGTACTATCTTTTACTATGGTGAATAAAACATTTTTTTAAACTCCTTTACTTTTGTAGCGTAACTAAGATATTTTCTAAATAATCAAAACAATTTTCAAGATATTATCTGCTATCATTTTTAAGAAATCCGCTTTATGATTATTAATGAATTAAGTTGAAGAAATCCTTCATTGCATGCTGAACTGTTTTATATACGATTGATTACAATCAAATCCGGAATTAAAACTTAATAAGAAGTTGGGTGAAATACAAAGATTCATATTCCTCATGCCAAATCTATTTTTACCTTTCAGATGAATTATCTGATAACATCAGAATTAATTATGTAATAAAACGAATGCGACTTGTGCTGACACTAATTCAAATTTTCTAATCAATTACCCGTTTCTTATCAGTCAAATTGAAAACATTGAAAATACCTTAACACTAATAATCTTAGTGATCAAATGAAATGTCTCACAAATAAATACTTTCAAAAGGTTTTGAACTGTTTGTACAATTTATGCAATGGATGCATTCTCTCCTACCCATGTTCCACATAGTTACCGAAGAACAAGATTAAGAGGATGCTTAAAATTATGGTTTGGCAATGTCTTCATTTCCAGGCTCAATAATGAATTGTCTGCATTACTGGCGTAGCAAAGAAGACAATTACATGTTAAGGCAAAACAATAAATTTATGATGCAAATTCAAGGTTTACTTCTCGGAATAGTGAAAGGAAAGTAATGTAATCATGATTTGTAAACGTGAAAATAACTCTCAAATGCATTCTCGATTGAGCTCTCATTTGGTGAATATATGTTATAGACCAATATACCAAGAATTTTATAGGTTTTCACTGAAACAGGCCTACTGATTACTGGCTGTGCGTGTTCATGCATAACGTTATCGCTGCGGTATTGTGAGATATCTTTAAGCGAAGAGGGGTGGGGGACTGTTGATATTGTTATCATTTTTAACCCAATCAAACTTTTTTTTTTTTTTTTTTTTTTTTTTTTTTGCATGAAAATAATTTGTTATTTTCTTTTTAATTTATTATCGATTTTTATGAAATTAGAAGAGTTATTAAAGTTTATAATTAATTGATTATAAAATTATTTCATTGCAAAATATGTAATATACCAATGTTTGTCCATTCCATTGCCCTATCATATGAGCATATAATACGCTGCTGGGGGAAATTTTCATGCATAATAGGGATATTTAATTAACCTTCATTTCAATTAGCAAAATATATAAACAAACAATTTCTGTTTACAGTGAAAATATAAAAGAAACAATATATATAAAAATAAAAAGAATTCGTAAGACATTGACAAGGATATAATTAAGAGAGAGAAGGGAGT
This sequence comes from Maratus speculifer, assembly GCA_964019185.1. Lineage (NCBI taxonomy): Eukaryota > Metazoa > Arthropoda > Arachnida > Araneae > Salticidae > Maratus > Maratus speculifer. The sequence continues at coordinate 292,035,223 of OZ025294.1, read as the reverse complement.
TCTATAATATGTGATACCATAAGGGAGGGGAGGGAGGTTCAAAATTAGGAAAAAACTTGATAACATTATACATGCATAGCGCCATACACATTTAATTTATTTTTAAAACCATCTCATGACTGATTCCATATTGGAAATCGCCAAGTAAAAATTACTGAGCATAAGTGATAAATATTGCAGTGGTGTAATTAAATATTAGTAGTGGAGAGGTAATTTATCTTGTTTCAAAATGGATAAACCAGCGTTCAAATCCAGTCTATTCCATTGGGCCAGAAATTTATAAAACTTCATTTACTTTTCGTGTATGTTACACCAGTGTTTGGAAGCTGAGTGGAGTCTCTCCAGATTTTTTTTCAGTATCAAAATAATCGGTAATATCTGATTATTTATAATTGACTTTTATGCCGGAGGGATCCCTTAATTTTTTTTCGATCCTAACGACTAGCGACCGAAAGTGCTATAGTCATGGAAGAAAGAAGATGGAGGTACAGTATGCCGAAAAATCGGTTTGCAATATGATGCACGTTTTTGGTCAAATTTAAATGCCCTCATTCGGCCCAAACAAAATAATCACATGGAACAGAGACCGAATTCTTTGATATCATCCATGCATTTTTTTCTCTTAATGAAAATAATATGCTTATACTTAAGTATTCTAAATGTAGTATTTCATTGTACCATAAATTAAAAACTTTTTTTTTGCGAAAGTTTACGGTTTTGTTTGCGTTTTATGTAGCTGATTTTAGAATTACATTTTTTTCGTCACCCTCAAGCACTATACTTCATCTCTATTCTCTCTTTTTATTCTATGTGTTACAGTGAGAAACATGCCCTCCCCATATAATGAGGTAATTTCAAGCGAAGCCTTTAAACAAACTACAAAATTTGAGGGATTTTTTTCGAAAACAACACAAGGTGCTGTTTAAAAAAAAGACAACACGGTTGCAAAGCGTCTTCAATTTAGTATGACTTTCATGTAAAAATAACTTCTAGAATCCTTGAAATGTCAATTTTTAATACCCAATCATCAATTTAACTACACTACTATTTTGCTGACACAGTGTGACATAATAAAACATATAAATATTTATTAATAAAACTAACAACTTTAAATAAGGTATAATTTACTTTAATAAGAAAAAGTTAAGTAATTGTTCACTGTCTCCACTACCGGGGATGTATGCAGAATGCACTGTTGCCAGTTACCACTTCGTGTAGCTCATATTTGTTCAACTATACCTAGACACTACTTTCATGATCGTAGTATCATTATAATGATATCATTACTTTAAATTATTTTTGAATATCATATACTTATTACTCTTACCTGTAAATTCAATGAAAATTTACTTTTAAAAGCAGAAATTAGAATTCAAAGAACCGCGTCGAGATGTCTTCTTTTATACTTTTAAATTTTAATTTTAATCATTTAAATAAGTACATACAATTTTCTAAAAAGTTAAAAAAAAATGGTTCAACAAAACGGCTTCAGTTATAAAGATTGTTATATATATATATATATATATATATATATATATATATATCGGTAGATGTTTAACAAAATTAACTATTATATATATAACATTAAAATATTGAAAAAAAAATGTGAAATTAGTAAAGGTAAAATGGCTTCTTAATAATACCATAAAATATAGAAAATGTGCAAGGCCTTTCAAAAGAGCTTTGTTCTTCTTCAGGTACAAAAAATATGTACTACGACTTTGAAAATGGGTACAAGACTCATTTTCTATCTGTCTTGCTCATTTTATAGTGTTATTAAGAAGCTGGTTTTCTTCTACAATACACAAATTGCAGTTTGGCTTACGAATTATCTATACGAGTTTAAAAAAATAAGAGTTTATAGTTTTTTTTTTTCTTATACTATTAGATAACAATATTTTAAAAACTGATATTGCATATTTAGCATATATATGTCAAAATATTTAACTTAATACAATGAAATAAAAGCGCATAAAAAATGGAAATGGATATTAAATGTTAAGAAGGTGAATCACTTAGTTACAAGAAAATAAATTAAGATTCTCCTGAACAACATTTTTAGGGAAAACTGCATTTCTTATTTTAATGTAACACGCAAGCAGAATGCATTATGAAGTGCATCGGAGAACTTTAATATCCGTGTTCATTTTAAAACAATTTGGATCGTGAGAAAAGATTAGAAGAAGAGCAAAAAGAGAGAAGGAAGAAAGAAAAAAAAAAGCACGAAAGTGAAAAAGTTTATTTAATTGAAATATTTCCGAGAAATACAACTTTAAAAAGCACTTAACTTTACCCTTAAAATTGTTTTTTGAAAACCTTAAATTAGGTAGTAATAGAATTTTTAACGGGTTCTTATAGAAAGTTACCATATTTTCCTATTAATATTTAATTGTCTATTTATTTATTTTTTATATTGGTAGATGTTTAATAATATCATTTATTATATATAACATTAAAACATTGAAAAAAATTAAATATCTGAAACTAGTAATGATAAAATAGCTTCTTAACATAAAATTTATAAAATGTGCAAGGCCTTTCTTAAACAGTTTTGTTTTTCTTTAAGCACAAAGAATACGCACTACTTTGAAAACAGGTGCAAGGCATTTTCCATCTAGCTTGCTCCATTTCATATTCCAATTACCTGGTGTTATTAAAAAGCTATTTTGCTCTTACAATATGCAAAGTAAAGTTTGGCTCAGGAAAGATCTATAAAAGTTTCAAAAACAATTAAATGGGGATTTTTTTTAACTATTAGATAACAATATTTTAAAAACCGATGTTGCATATTTAAACATACGTATGCGGAAATATTTAATATAATGAAATACAAGTGCCTAAAAAATGGAAACGAATATTAAATGTTTCTTTAAGAAGGTGAATCATTTAGTTACAAGAAAATAAATTAAGATTCTTCTGAACAACATTTTTAGGGAAAATTGCATTTCCTATTTTAATATAACACGGAAGCAGAATGCAATATGAAGTACATCGGCGAACTTTGATATCCGGGTTCATTTTAAAACAATTTGGATCGTGAGAAAGAAAGAAAAAAAAGGAACACGAAAGTGAAGAAGTTTATCTAATGCAAATTTTGCCGAGAAACACAATTTTAAAAAGCACTTAACTTTAACCTCAAAATTGTTTTTTGAAAACCATTAAATTAGATAATAAAATTTTTAACGTGTTTTTACAGAATGTTAGCATATTTTTCCATTGATATTTAACTTTACATGTTTATTAAAATTTAGTAATTCAGTTAGCCTTTACAGCTTACTTATACACATTTACATAACATCTTAATAAAGGAAATTAAGTTCAGAAAAAGGATGAGGGAAGATTACATGTATCTCAAGGAAGAAATTATAAGGAAAGAAAATTCAATTAAAAAAATATCACTAAGCCTTCGTACGTAGTCCAGAATACTTTAATATATATACACACATACACCACCACATACACGTGCATACAAACAAGCAGTTTTTCGGAAATTCCTTTTAATTTGATTAAATAAAATCTGAAAAGGCTTGGTTATCATTAACCATTCGTCGTTACAATATTTGTGAAAATAAAGTAAGTTACAAAAAAAGGGGGGGGGGGGAGATGGATTATTTTACGAGTTTTACTCCCAAGGAAAAGCTCACGGCGAAAGAAAACTCAACATCAAATATTTTTCTCATTTCATTTAAGCCAAGATAATACTCTTATAATAAACTATGTTAAAGTTAAAAAATAAAAAATAAATATACTAGATTTTTACCATCATATATCTCACACTAAAATATCAGTGAACTGATTACAAATTGACCATATAAGCAACAAACAAAATAAGAGAAATAAGTTTAGGTTTACTCTTAAAGAAAAAAAACCGAATTAAAGATTAATTTGACCTATAAAAATTGAAATTTTTAATAATAATGCAAATTTATCAACTTGAAATTTCCTTTTTGAATTACTTTACTTCAATCAATAAAACGATAGTTTTACGAAAGAAGTTATCGTATCAGTGCCATAAATATACTATAATGGTTTAATGTATTATTTTTCTCAAAATTTCTTTAATAAAAAAGCAAAAAATTAAAACAAGCCTGTTAATTATGTAAACAACTCAAGCTAAATCCTCAACCTGCAATCTTAGTTGATTAAACTACATATGTTCAGACTCCAGCGAATCTAGAGAATTAAAACGAACCTGTATGCATTCGCAAATCTTATCTGCTATTTCCGCTAATTTATTTAAACTCTAAGAACTGACCGGTAAAATTGTTTGAACCGGCACTGGCAATTTGCGGAGCCATTATTCTTCAAAAAATCATCAACAACATGATCATCCTATAATTCTGTCAGTTTATGCAACATCATTCAAGACTTATCACTCACTAAATTTTAAATCTTCAAGCAATGTCATTACTTCCCGATTTTGAGAATAACATGTTTTAAGAACCTATACGGATTCAAAGCAATGTACAAAGAATATTTGCAGCAAACGATAACTGTTTGGACATCCATGAAGCTACCAAATGATCAAATTGAGTTTGTTCGACTTACGATTCGGTTACATGAATTTATGCTGTTACCTTTCCAAGAAAAGTTTTAGGAATCCCAGTTTTATAGAAAAAGTTAAGTAACTTTATAGAATGTTTTTACAGTGTAGTTTAGAACGTGAAGAAGGTGCAAGACGCTAATCCTGATGCCGCGATACTAACAAGGATAAAGCAAAAGATGTCCAAGAATAGCATGATTCCAGTAATCGCACAATCCTCATGAGCATATATTTAGTCACTGCTGGTGGGCAACATGAGGATAAGGCTGCAGTTTCTGCATGGTGTAAATTGCATGTAAAGACGTACAACTGAAGTCTACAATTGCCGTAGAAGTTCATCTTGAAGAAGTTATGGCTGATCTTATTTCATTCCTTCAAAATGAGGAATGCTGCCAGCATTTAACATTTATATCTGAAAAAAAATGTAAATCATATCTTTAGTAAATGAAGAAGATGAGAATTAATGAGATGCAAAGTGAAGAACATTATGAAGTTATCGGACACCTCCCCTAGTTCATTAATAGGAAAATTAATAATTTGTACAACTCTTTACAGTTGTAAATGATATAGCAATAACTGCTTGCTTCTCAGCTTTAAATAAATAAACGCATGAAGTTACAAAATTTAAATAATTTGTTAAATTAAAAAGCCGAATAAATAAAGATGGATTATTCAGGCTCAGACATTTTACTTGAAACTATGCCAAAAATAAAATTTGCTAATTTGTTTTATTTATTTCTGTTTTTGAAATAATAAAAAACAAGAGAAATATAACATCGAAGAGCAATTTTAAAGCAATTAAATGTATAAGTGAGAAAAAATGCATAGAAAAAAGATTAACGGGATTAAAAACCAAAGAAAAAGGATAAATTGAAGAACGGACGAAATTGCATTAGTCAGTAAAAAAACAGTGAATTAAAATCGATGCAATTCCATAATCAAATCAATACATTGAATTAGAAAATGGCTTAGTCAAGTCTGACGTATACGTGCTGTGAATACGATAAAAATGAAAGTATAAAAAGTCTTCCTCTCTGAATTAAATTTAAATAAAGAAACGATATATAAGCAGAAAAAAATCTTTTGTGTATCCATGGGAGTTTTGTTTCGCGTGATAACATCATCAAAGTACATTCATTCAGAATTAAAAGAAAAAGAAAATCGACCTTGAAATAACGATGTATTTGCATAAGAACATCATCAATCATAACAACGTATAGATTTAGCTACGTTTTCCAGCAGAAATGGAAAAATGAAATCTTTGACCTTAAACCACCGTTTCTTTTTCCAACATCGATGAAAAAAAAGACTGCAACTTGATATTCAATTGTTTCTGTATTCGTAATATTATTTCATGAACATTTGTATATTCAATTTAAACATTGGAAAAGTTTATTTTAAGTACTGAAGTAAAACTTCACGGAGAATAGTCATTAATTTTTATTTTTCTGGCAAGACAATGGCTTATTTTGCATTAAGCATTCCATCTAATCACGCGATCCCATTTTTTATAAAAGAAAAATACACATTCTCTCAATAGAATTTTGTAAATTATTCTTTCGTTTAACTAGTAAGACAACAGAGTGAGAGAAATAAGTATTTATCACAAAAGTTTGAAAGAATTTATTGCTTTCTTTTAAAAATTTTACTACATTGTGAATGTTCGTGCTGAATTAATGATAAGCCTACTGTATGCACACATAAGAAGACAAGGAAATCACTATGGCCTGTCCATTTTGGCATGTACACGCCAATTATTTTCATACTCACAATAAGAAATGTGATACAAAAATTTACATATTTGATCACAATAAGTTTTACTATTAAAAAGTGGGTAAACATATTCTCATATTAGTTTTAGAAGAAATTATAATTTTAGACATTTTTTCTGGCAATGTCCAAGTGATTTTAAAATTGGAATTAAGTGAATTTTTTAAGAGTAGGTTTAGAACAGCAAGATGTGAAAATTTCTGATGCTTCTTAATACCAAGGACTCTTGAATACACCAGAGAGTTAACGTAATGCGTTTCGAAAAGAACAATCTTTCTGCATTAAACATAAAAATACGTCCTTCTACCACAGGAAAGATGCTAAGTCTTTTAGTCCATAGAGCTACAACATACTACAAGGTGTATATGTCATGCGCAATCAGTTGTAGAACTTTACTCGAAGGCGTTAATATCACGTGCACACCAGATATTTCAGAAATATCAGACTTCCAAACGCATCGAGAAAACTCCAGAAACTTACTTAAGGCTGTTCTTCAACAAGAAAGGGCAACTTTATAACAAATTTTAATTTATTTTTGTTTGGAACTGTATGAGACTAGCAGGTATTGTTGTTCAGGAGCTATCTAATCGCACTCATTTTTCTGTTTCTTGCAAACATAATAAATCTTTCAGAACAAGCCGTCAAAGTTGTTGTTTTCAACCGCATTTCCCGAGGAAAACAGAAAAATCAGTCTTATAAAGGTAGAAAAACGCGTAATCACGTGATCGATATTGCTTATAAGTCGATAGCTAATTTAATTATCATAAAATGGAAAACACAGCTCTATTCGAAATCATTTCCATAGTCAGGCCTTCCAACTTTATATCTTTCTGTTACAAAAATTAATTTGTAAATGTGTCAAAACGATTTGTGCTTGGTGAACAGAGCAGTTGGGAACAGCCTTAAGAGAGTCACTGCAATCTCTCTCCGATTTGCTGCGGAGCTTCGCCTAAACCAAGTGGCTCTTGAAGCTCGTTTAACTTATGCGCATGCACACAATTTCTATTTGTTCTGATCTCACAGCGGAAAGTTCCCTACTGCCCGATCGGGATTTTGTCGAGAGTGAAGTCTATGAAAAGTTCTTACCATGGGGATCAAGCCGTACACAACTAACCGTCCGAATGCAACTGGTGACGCGCTACAGACCGACATATTTCTATCATTTATTGATTTCTCCAGGTTGCTAGCTATGCAGGAAAGATAGTCTGTGTGGTAGAAAAGACAGCTTACAGTCGAGTTACGTAACTTGTTGGTGTCAGGGTGAAGTTGCTGAAAGTGCCATGTTCCCTCGAGTAAGAAACAGAAGATTGTGACCACATTTTCCAAAATCATATATAAATTTTTGCCCGTCAATGTCTCGGGCGTGTCGATTAAGAGGTTAAATATTCTGTGCAGACGTAGTATAACGCTCAACTTAAAAGACGAAAAACAGCTTTATGCCTCTGCCCATTTTTCTACAGAATGGGAGAGTTAATAGAAAACCTGGGATACACACATGTACACATATAAACTATAAGATCCATCAACTGTACACATAGTGACAAAAAACTTTTGTATTTATAGAACAGTGAGTGTTATAACGAATTAATCATCCATTTATGGAACGATAGATAAAATTGTGATCGTTTGTTTCATTTAAAGATTTTACTAGATGTAGCGAAAAATAGCACTGAATTTTCCCGAAAAAAATATGGAGATCCATAATATTTTCACATTGTTTGTTTGCAAGTTTAGGAAGTATTTTTTCACATCTTCGAAGTGTCCTCTTTAGAAAATATATTAAATTTAATATTTTAAAATGCAAAATACAACATATAGTATATCCAATTTGTGATCTCTGGTACAATATCAACTAATCCACAACAACGTGTAATCTTTATTACAATAATTTTTATTATAAATTAAAATAATTACAAATATTTAATATTTTCAACACTATGCCATACATCTTTTCTCTGTGCTGTTGCTTGATATTCTATAGGGAAAGGACAGTTGCTACTTATTCTTTTTATTATTATTATCACAATATATTGCTTTATCATAGATCCCAATGTGCAACATTTCATCATCATTTATGATTATAATATACAGTTCAGAATTTGAAAAAAATAATAGATCCACTATTTTAAAATAGCGGGCGGACAATGGTTGCGTACTTTTAATCAAAGGACTTGAATTACCACCTGGTTAAATTTTATACATTTAGAAAATTAATTTAAGAAACCAAATTAAAATTTTGGTACTTTAAAAATCCGGGTCTACATTATTACCAAATAAGGAAATCCCAGAAGTAAAAAACATTTGGAATCACATGAAAAAATTTCGAAATATTTAAAGGTATATATTTTATTTTTTATGGACTAATAATAAAAAAAATCAAAGATTATGACGATTAGATATGTGGCTCATTTGTCAAATTATTCTTTACAACTACCGCAACTTCGGTGTGATCATGAGCTTAGATACACGTAAAATAAGAATTTCTTGTGTCCAGTAGTCCTACACCAACAATAATTTACTTTCTAATTTGGACTGCAATAAAAAAAAAACATAAAATTAATACTTAAAGAAATACTTACGTTAAGATAAAGTGTAATAGGAAAACACTTTGCTTTCTTTTGTGATAAAAGACTCTGGAAAAGAAAAAAAATTACATGTATTTATGAGTCAAACTAAAATAAAATTATGTTCATCTAAATTTATTTATAATACAAAAATGATTTAATATGATGACTTTAATTCAAAATATTAAAATAATAAATTTTAACGATAGATACTTAAGGAAGTTTCAAGCCGAAATATGTTACCCAAATCCAATCTCTTTTGATTCATCCAATTTAAAGCAAATGGAGAAAACATTGTAATTTCGGTACCAGCTAATTCATCTGAGCATTTCATTCAAAATGTAAAAGACATTTGCCTTTCACCAAAATAACAATTTCTTTATACAACGAAGGAAGAGCCTATGATTATAAAGAGCAATGAAAATACATAATTAAAATGAAATAAACGAAATAATGCAGATGAGTCAATACTATGAATTAAAATAGATAATAGCAAATATTTGCTGAAAAAAAATATATTCAGAAGCTTTTATTGATTAAATAATATATTAAATTCTGTAAGGATACCGAAATGCATTAATTAAAATGCAATAAAAAATGAATCAAATACAATTTTTGGATAAATTTTCAAATTTCATGGATGCATTATCTGTATAATTAACTTTTCATTTTTGACAAATATGTAGGAAATACAAATTTTACAGCAGAAAATGTCAAACGCATTAATAAATTATTGAGGAAAAAGATTGGTTTCAAGTTTTACTTAGTCAAAAACGGAAATTTTCTTTCACAAAGCTTTACAAAATGGATTTTTAAATGGTAAATCTTAAATTTATTTACTGTGCTACAGTCTCACTTACATTTAGAAGCTAGTTTAATGTAGGCAGTAGCGCCAACTTTTGTAAAATATTGGATGGGCTTCAATTTTTTTCAGTAGAATGATATACAATTTTTCCTTCTGACTGCGTGTGGTGTGTAAAGAAGAGCGAGGAGGATCTAAATTGAATGAATAAAAAGGATATTTCGAAATGAAATTAAGGTTTTTCGAAATAAAATGTAAAATTATTATGGTTTAATTGCATTAACATAAGTTCTTCCTTATAAATAAATGAATATTAATTATAAATAGCATACAAATTGTTAACTTTTAAATAAATAAGTATAATTTAAAGATATTAAGTTTCAGGCTAGTAAATATTACGTAAAGTAAATTAAAATAAAATGCAGATCTGATGCAAAGTATGCAAGAAATCTGTCTTTGAAAGAAGTTTAATTATACATCTCCTAAAAGTGTTTTCAGTTCTCCTGTAAGTTTAATTGATGCCCTTACTATTTTCTAATTAAAATTATTTTGAGAACGTCAATAAAACCAACTTTTATTTCTGCGATTAATTTAAAAAATAAATAAATGGAAATAGGATGGGAGCAGTGATCAAATTATTGGGTGGGCTTGCGCCCCACGGGCCTATTTAGGTTGGCTCCACTGAATGTAAGCGGAATCTTCCAAATATTTATACTATGAAGACCTCTTATATTATGATTGCAATTAATATTTTATTTACCTATTTTTATATTAAGATTTATAAAACAAAAAACACAAACTGTACATGGAGCCTTTATTCGTATTTGGTGGAACCATAGCAGTTTGTACAAACTCTGTTATGAAAGACTAGCATAATGTTAAACAAACAAAAGAAAAAAATAACAAGGAAGAACAGTGTTGAAACCTAGATAGCCGTAAAACATCATAAAATTAATTAAAAAATCCAGGGTAAAAAATAAATAACTCGCAGAAACACAACTTTCAAAATAAAACTTTCCTCATCATAACTTACATTATACTACATTTGTCATCATTTTAATAGCGATAGTGAAATATATATATTAATGGATGCTATATTTCAATGATATTAAGGAAATTGCGAATTCGTACATAAAGAATAACGCTCAATAAATATACTTTAGGCTACAATTATTGATTTCTTGAAAAAAAAAAAAAAAAAAAAAATGTAATCGTGAAAATTACATTAAACGAGCAGACATTTTTTACCTAACTGAATTAAACCAATAAATGAAATCACTTCTGGTTTTACAAAAGTAAACGATCATAAATAACTCAAAAGTTATTCCTGAAAAAAGAAATACGATCGATTTGTTAACTTATTCATCGAAAGGAGAGATGAAATATCTCTCCGAAGAAAGGATATTTTGGTGTTACAATGTTTACCTTTGGGTGTACAATGCCCTGACTCATTAGCTGCTGGGGAAAGTCATAAACGCGAGACAGCGTAAGTATTCCCTAATTGCTACACAACAGACCGGGATTAATTGAGGAAAGAATTAAGATCGTATGGCGCAAGCCAATTGAGAGCAGGGTGCTGCGGAGTTGCCACAAGGCCGAAGACAGTGAATAAGTAACGGAGGTACATTGACTTTGAAAAAGTAGTTTTTAAAGCTGACTAAAATATACATTGTCATGTTAAGACAATACAAATACAAAGTATACGTGTTGTGCTTTGATTGAATAAGTTGTTCGTTTTATGTGACATTTGAACTGTCGTACTTGTAGAGTAATCAGTGATAAAGATGATAAATATGTTTTTCTTTTAAGTGTTCTTAAAAAAAAAAAAAACCTTTGCAATATATATATTTTTTAAATATACCCATAGTTTCAGATGCTTTATATAGAAGATTTCAAGTAATACAGTTATCTTTTTATTAACCAATAAAAGTAGATTTTGTATTTTTAAACATTAATTTAATAAAACCGAAATAAAAGTAAAACCCAGCTATATTTTAAGATATGAAGTATGAGTAACTACTTATGAATAAAGAAAAATGTATTTCAATACTTCGAATGCAAATCGGTATACTTGAGGCAATTACATAATGATAGAAGAAAAATAAATTGTGATTGAGAATTTTTTTTTATCGAAAATGATGAAAAAACTAACGCAACTTTTAGTGGTAATGTACAGAAATTAGCAAAAAGAATCATGTTTTGAAGTATTGCTAGTTAATGTTTTATTTACCTGAATAATTTTATACCTACAATAAATATGTACTCACATATATTCGGAGGAGATGAGATTTTTTGAAAACTTTGAATTTTTCTCTTTATACTTTTTTTTAAATTAAGACATTTAAGTTAAAACTTTGAAAAATATGTAAATATTTTTGAAATTGCACAAAAATATCTTTTTTAAAGTGAAAGATAATCAAAATTATATAAAAAGTTGAAAATTCCACAAAATATAACTCAAAAACAAACTAATGTATCGGCATTTTGTAAATTACACAATAAAGATAACTTTCTCTAAGACAAACTTTTCACATTATATAGCATCTGTATCTCAGATGCTGTGGCTGATAAAGTATTGATGCGCTAAAAAATTTTCAAAATTCGTGGCAACTTTGTCACTTATACTACTGTAAATATAAAACTAATTAAGATATTATCATGAGTATTGTCTATTTTTTCAATAAATATTTTTAAAAGAAGTACACAAATCTTCAAGACATTAAAATCATTTTTTTTTTCGCTTTAGGATTTTTTGTGTATATAAGTAAGCATTTTATAAAAGCTAAAAAATAACTTTTAAGTACAATGCAAAAGCTATAATATCTGTAACTTTAAACGGCTGTGACTATTTAATTAATATACAAACATAATTTAAACATAATTTGACAATTAAAAGATTCTATTTTAATGTTATTGCAAAAATAAAAAATCGATATTTTATAGAAAATGACATTTCAAGAGGTGTGCTAATAGTTTAAATAAAAATGGTATTTTGGGTTCAAATTAATAAAAAAGATATTCTTGAAAAAATTTCATGCTTTGCATGTAATTGATTAGCAAATGATTTTTTGATTTTCATTCATTCTTTCTTTCAGAGGAAGAAAAATGAAAGTTTATATCTTCTTTCTACTAAAGAAATTCTATTATTTTGACTAAAATAGATATTAATGAGTCACAATTTTAATTATGTAAAGAAATAAGATGACGTTTATAGGTATTTTATATATACATTCTATTTAATCGTAAACAAACAAACAGAAAAGAAAAAAACTAATAATTTAATTACAGCTAAATAATAATAAGATTAAATTTAAATATGTAGCAATAATTTTGAAATAAATACTAGTAATTTTTGAAATTGTGAAAGTGTATTTTTATAATTATACCACAGTATGTATGTTAATCATAATAATAATAAAATCGGAACTTCCTTTTCTACAAACAGTTTCAAAATTTGTATATTTGCAAAATAAGATTGTAAAGCTTCCATACTGCGTCTGAGTACTTTCTAAAATTTTATACTAAAATATTCTGCTTCCGTGCATCAAGTAAAGTTTTATTACTTTAAAAGTTTAGGGACATTTCTGAAAATAAAATAAAAACTAATAGTTACAAATTGAAATCAGATATTTCAATTCTGCATTTAAACTAAAAATATATGTATAACAAAATAATCACACACACACAAAAGGCCAAAAAATCTTTTACCGATATTACTAATAAGAAAATGTTTCAAAACTTTGGAGCTTAAATTGCAGCACAAAACCCCTGTAAATTAATTTTAATACTATAGACTGAAATAACCTATACTTAAAACAGAAGAACTGATTATGAATAATAATTGGGAAAAAAATAAAAGATAGCAATAATCGTTGAAAGACACATGGAAGAAGTACGTTGACTTTGAGATACAGTGCGTGCAACGGTGCAATTTGTATCCACGCCATGACGTAATCAAGGTTGCTCGCTTTCTGGGAACTGTCGTATGCAAACAGACAATTGACAGTCGGATAACTTAACATCAGAATCTTGATTGCAATGCACAGAACAGGAAGGAGGGTGGCTGGTTGTGCGGAAGTTCAGATATCAAGAGGAAAGAAATATATATATTAAAATAAAAAATGCCATAACACGAAACAAGGCTAAAAATATTTTAACACCCCTAGCCATAAGCGGTACATATTTATCCTCCTCAGACCATAAGGGTTTTTTTATGAACTTTTTTAAATTTCAGTTAAGGATTTATATTAACAAACTGATAACTATGAAAGATTGAACAGTGAAAAAAATTGAGTTTTATTTTTTGTATATAAAAGTTACTGATACATGAGATGTAAAAAAAGTACTTTTTTTTTAACAATTTTTTTAGGATTTTTTTATTTTACATTTTAGTATTGCAAAAACATTGAAAAACATAAAATAAATATATGAAAAACATAAAATAAATATATGAATATATGTTTAATATATATATATTTTATCAATGATGGGGGGATTAATATTTTTTTATTACCAATGATGCATAAAAACTCAAAACTGAACTTTTTTTTTTTTTTTTTTTTTGGATTTTTTATTTTATATTTTTGCATTGCAAAAACATTGAAAAACATAAAATAAATATGAATATATGTTTAATATTTTTTTTTATTAACAATGCAATTTACATATGGTATCTTAATACACAGTTGTAATTATTTACGTTTCCATTTTTGTACATTTCTGCTACAAGCCATTTTTATGTAGCACGTAGCTCGCTAAAAAAGCGCTATGAGACGAAAATTGCTATTTTGTTTAGTTTTGCTCTCTATTAGGCTCCCTCCACTTCAATTTCTCTCTTTTTTTAAAATTATTTATATTCGTGATTAAAAAAAAAAAAAAAAAAAAAAAAAGTAAAAGATGTGTATGCAATAGGATAAACAATATCTGAAGGGGACAAGCCGTTTAAGGGAGGACAAGACTGGATACAGTTGGATGGTAATGGGAAATATGCGAGATTTAAGACCCGTTTCCTCGGAAAATACCTTATGAATTGTGATGAAATTTGGGATCCATATTCACTGGATTATGCTCAAAAATTACGCTTTTTTTGCAACTAAAACTTTATTTTAGAGCAATGGCAATTTTACAAAAATGTTCTCTTTTACATATTTTTGTATAATGAAAGTAATTACTTTTTTTAAAACTGTCTGCCACATAAGATCTTATATTTATATTCTATCACCAATTTCATTTCTATCAAAATCAGTCGAATACTTTAGGAGTTAAAGAGAATTTTAAACTTAAAAATCCAACTTTTCGGAGAGTTAAAAAAAATAAGTCTAACAACATATCTAACATGTGTGGAATTCATGCATAATTTTATCACATGAGTTAAATAAATTATACGTAAACACTTGGATAAAATTTAGTTATAAAAAATAATTGAGTTTAAAATGTTGAGTAAATTTTATGTGAACGGCTTAGCGTCCCAGCCGTGTCCTCCCTTAAGACGCAGGAAATTTTTGAATTTGAACATCAATATTTTTGGTACAGAAATTTTTACTTTATGTAACGTCTTATTTTCAGTCATTAAATTAAACAAAAATTACAATATGCAATAGTAAAAGACATGAGTCCCAAAGAGGTTAATAAAGAATGAATAACATATAAATAAAATGTGCTGGATTGGACTTGGACTGTTGGTAACTTTTAAATAATTTTTAACTGTAGGAAAATCGGAGGGTATTCCAGCATTTTCCTTTTTTAAAAAGTACTGTAAAATCAACGGAAACTAAACCTATCTACAAGGTGACTATGTTAAATTGAAAATTCCGTGGTCTTGAAGAAAATAATACAGTGCAACAAATGGTGTATCTGCTAAGATCAAAACCTGCGAAAGCTCAATTTTTAAAGGTATCTTACGACTCCATTTGGCACGTTTCAATACACTATCTTTTCTAATTGACAATTAATCCATATATTGTATCCTAAATTTCATGCTTTGCAAAACCGTTTTCCTTTTTTAACAACCTGATTAGAATAAAACAACAAAGTTCTCCGTTGTCATTGACAAGTTTAAAACTATTTCTAAATAACTTTCAATAACTTCTCCTTTTATTCGCTTTTAAAGCATTGAGATTATTTTAATATCGTTAATTAAATTATAATGAACACACGGAGCAGCTTATAAATTTTAATTTCTAAGAAAAATTAGGAAACAACGCGAAACAAAGGAGAAACAAAGCGAATTTCATTAAAAGATTGCAAAATAAAAGCTAATTTTATCAAATGATTGAAAAAACGCCGCGATTTTCTTTAAAGAATCGCTGAAATATGTGATTTTTGTCAAATGATAGCGGGAAAAACTCAATTTTGGTTAGAAGATTGAAAAAAAAATTACACAATTCTCGTAAGAGGATCGCGAAGAAAAACGTAGGATTCTCATCAGAAGAGTGCGGAAAAGCGCAATATTTGTCAAATGATCGCGAGAAAAAAAGCAAAATTCGCCAAAGAATGGCGACTTAGATGACAAAAATTAGTCACCATGTCAAAAAATTTAGTCGCTACATGGCGACTGGTGACCGTGAATCTTTATCTATAATATTTGCACTTGCTGCGCAGTATAAATAACAATAACAAATCTAATTTTTCTTTAGTGTGAATATTTTTAAATTCCATAATGAATATTTTTTAATTCATACTTTTAAATAAACCATTAGATGCCTATAAAAAGATACATAGACTATGTTTTGTTAATAAAGTGGTATTCCAGAACTAGGAATCTTCCTTTAAATACAATGCAATGCCTTACTTTTAAAAGTTGCTAAAATACATGTATTTTATGAAATCCATAAAGCTTAACTATTCACTTATATGAATTTTATGTAGTGTGTTACTTAAGACCTAAGGCCCCCTCACTCCCAAAAAAAGTTACTTTAAATATATTCATTCATTGTATATTTATATAATGTCTTGTAACCTATCAATTACCAACTGCACGCATGGAAAATGCATAAACCAATGCTGTGAACAACACAGTGCAAGAAGGTTAATTGAATTATGTAATAAATGTAATTTTACATGTTTTTTTAAATGGAATCTTTTAATATCATTATTAACTAACGTTAAAAATAATTTTCGTATCAATAAATGTTACATAGAAAAAATATTACTTTGTCTAATATTTAACAACTAATAAATAAATATTGTTGTTATTGATGCAACACCAGGCAGATGAAAATGCAGCAGCTAAATGAAAGAAAAAAAACGAAGTAAAATAAATAAGAATATTTCTATTTAAAGATTTTACTAAATTTAAGTACGTTTATGCATCATTAACTACATATATGTGTATAACTTAGTTCATAACTGCATGTTACTAAACATATGCGATTATGCGTGATTTATGTTTACCTATGAACATCATCTTTCATGTTTTTTAAAAATAGGTTTTTAAGCTAATATTAACGAGTGTTAAAAATAATTTATCCCTCATCACATGTTATAAAACAAAAAAAGGATTACATTGTGTGTTTTTAACAATTAATGAATAAATATTTATGTTATTCAGGTAATACTTGACAGTTCAAATATTCTACTTGTTAACGAAAAGTAATACAAATTAAAAAAAAAGAAAAGAGAAATATCCTATTTAAAGCTTTTACTTAAACGCTTTTCTATACCATTAGTGAGCAATACATCACTCTTATTATGTATTCAAATTTTATTCGACGACAGGAAATTGGGAAAAAATTGAAAGGGTAACATTGTTTCCCTGTCTAATAAGGTTAAGTGGCGGTGGTCAGCATATTTAAACAAATATTCAACTATATATTCACACAGCGATGTGTCCTAAATTCATTAAAATACATTTTCCTGTTAAAAGCAACTAGAATGAATCAGACGCTTTAAATGTGGGTTTTAAGTTCAATATCAAGTACAAGTCAATTTTTCAAGGATAATTTGTTAAACTTTGGTTTGTCTTAGCGAAACGATTTATTTTTACTTGTTTATAAAGTAAAGTTAATGGGATAGCCCAGCAGGTGTAAGATCTGTCAAATCACTTCATATAGGGTTTCAAAATTGCGGCTGATAGACAGTTCAGCTGTAGAATAGTGGTCAATCAGCATTCAATTTCATAGACAAGTATTTATGAGATTGAAAAAAAGAAAGTTAATTTTAAAAGTAGCATAGAGTAAGAATCCTGTAATGAGTAAGAAAATTATTTTTGAAACGAGAACTTATTCATAATAAATGTTTAAAGCTAATATGCGTAGACATTATCTCAAAAAGGTATAATTTCATACAGGCGGATAAAACTTTTGAAATATCTATGTATTTTAAAGATAACGAAAACCTAAAGTATTGTACTAAATATTTTGCTAAAATTAAAAAGTGGAATGCGGAGGAAGTTTTTAATGGTAGTTGGGTCGAGTGGATGTGAGGTTAAAATGGTTATAAAGTTTAAAAATCAATTTGAAATATGATTAAGTTGACATTATAAAATATTTGGTAAAATCTCTAAACGAAATTCGTAGAATTAAGTGAAGTACAGTAAGTCAAGCGGTCGTGCATCAATAAAATCACGGATGATATAAAATCTTAAATGCATTTTTCCCATTACCAAAACTTTTTCGAAGTTAGAAGTTTTCCATAACTGCCATATTGTATAACGGATGAAATAGTAGGCTTAAAATACATAAAATGTTTCTCCACTAAAATAAATTAGATTTTTTTTTAGATTAAAAAAAAATCCGAAAACATTTTTTTTAATTTGTAACTCATTCAAAATTTTTCATTCTTTTTTTCAGGTCTATTTTCTTTCTTTCTTTTTTTTTTTAAGGTCTATTTTATGCGAAAACTCCAACCGATTATTACGTTGGTCATATATAATATGTTTTATTAATTTTGAGGGGCTATAGAACTTCTGCACAGTCAGTTACTCCGTCCTTTATAGAATCTTACATAGAATAGAGATTTTTAAGACAAATACACTTATCAAATTAAACAGCGTAAAAATTAGCGTATCAAATTTTATAATTATATCTTCAATAAGGTCAATGTCTAAAAATTATTATTTGTGTGTGTACGTGCCGAAAAAAATAGAGCTTTAAAGAAGTTTTAACTTAATTACAAATATATTTGTCAGGACTTTTGTGAGTTTTAAAACAAAACTGTATTAGGAACACATAACAAATTTTGATTTGCAGTCATACATCATTATAACAGCATGTAACTGCAATTTACGATTTGAAGCGTACATCATTATAAAAGCTAACTAAAATTTACGCAATTCTTAAAAAAAAAAAAAAAAAAAAAAAAAAAAAAAAAAAAAAAAATTGCATACTTTTTCTTTTAAATTTTAAATCTGGATACTTTGGTGTCTTATCAAGCAGGCATGCACGGTTTTAAAAGAATTACAGTAGCAGAATTTTATTTTCAAAATCAACTCTTAGTTATAGCAGCTTAAATATTCTTGTTGTAAAAAAGTTCTAAAAGTACGCGGTTAACCTATATTAGGGACTAACTAGGTAGGCGTTTTTTGGAAAGAAAAATGAATAAAAGTACTATTCTTGATGGCTAGGCAAATTTTCAAATGATACGTCTACGAACAGATACTACAGTAAATGGCTAGCTATTGTTTAAATCCAATTTTTATTTTATATAAAGTACGTGCATGCAAAGAAAGTTGAATGTGGGTATGAGTGTGAATGATGTTGAGTATGAATTTGTGATTAAACTTCCAGATAAACAATACAAAATTAGTAGGAATCTGGGCGAAACTAGACATTCTGCATAAAAAAGAAAAATAAGAAATCTAAACGTTTCGAAAAATATAATATTCAACTGTTTAATTTATGTAAGTGGGAATACACACCCCCACTTGTTGACTCACTTGTGGCTTCCCACGGATATTACACAGCTATCATGGAATTACCTATTGTCCGAGTTAACCACAGCTGACAAACCTGCATTTCGATACATATTATATTTATTTAAATGAAAGATCAGATTTGTTAAAAGATGTGAATTCTGTCAATTATATTAGATAATTGTACACCACACATTTCTGATAAACGATTCTTATTTTTTCGTTTTTTATCCTGAAATGATATTGATTAAATTTCATCACAGAAATGGAATCCATGGGAAATATATAAACAATTAAAAAGTTAAAAACAAAGAACAAAAACAGTAATGAGAAATGATAAGCTGTAATTAATTTTTTATTTGTTCATTAGAAAGTATTACCATTATGTCTGCTGCTCAAGACAAAAGTTTTAAGCGTTAGAATCTTCGTGTAATGAAATTATTGTTCCAGTTTTTAAAAGAACAGTTGGAAATTGCACTTCAAGCGTAGCAAATGAGGTGCGTTTGTACTATAAAGAAGTTTTTAAAATATTCAAATCTTACTGTATAGTATACAGTATAGTGGTCGAAATATTTTGTGTGTCCCTATAAATACTATCTGCTTTCTAATTATACAGGATGTAACTTGTAATGAACCTCAGAAATGCATACCAACTTCATAAAATGTGAAATTGTTTAATATTATTAAAACGCGCCCCAAACAACATTCCCCCTTATACCATTATGTAATGGAATGCATCTGTTAGGTCCTGTAAATTAACAATTAATATTCTTGGCATCGAAGACTAACAAAATGTATTTTTAGTATATATTTTATAGATGAATATCAATTATATTATGTGGGAAAGAATGTAACATTATTAAAATGCACTTGAAACTATTTTTTCCATTGAACGTAATGTAATGGAATACTTTTGATCGTCCTTGTAATTAAACTATACATCCTATTTTCATAAAATTTGAAATGACTCGACAAAATTACGCAAAAATTGTATAATTTAAGCTTCAAACGATTTGGTTGGGTAGTTTTTGCTCTGTTATATGAGGACAGATGGATGTCCACGTGAACAGACGGACGGACTGAACGACGACTATAGGTGCTACGTATTTATATAATCACGAACGCACCTAAAAAGTGAATATTTTCATAATGAACGAACTAAAACATTGCAATTATTAATTGATTTTTAATTTTTTTACGAATATAATAACATTAAAATAAACGTTATAAAAATTCGTACAATTTCATTAATTGTACTATAAGAATCCTGTTGAATCCGTAGAAATTCATACAAGTTTTTGATCAGGGTTGTTATGATTTTGCCCAGCCCAAAAAAACCCGGGTGGGTTTTTTCTGAAAAAACCCACTTGAAAAAACCCAAGTGGGTTTTTTCAAAATTTCATCTTTAAATTACATATATAATGTATTTACATTGTGTATATTAATATATTGTAATACATTTCCTAATATCAGTACACCACTCATAAAGTTTATAACCATCACACCCCAAAGAAAAGAATGTCTTAATTATACCATCGCAATTTTTAAAAGAAATAATTGTTAGTTAATCTCTGTAGCATGTGTAAGTAACACAAACAATTTTTTTCTCATTAAAAAAATATTTTGATGTGTAATCCTTTCTATGTTATACAATAGAAACTCATAACAAAATACCAGATATGCTTAGAATCCTAATTTAATTATGTAGACATGTAGAATTACATGGCTTATTCTATTATTTAGTAATAATAAAAAAATACTTTATAAATTATTATTAATAATCAATTTATCTAAAAGCAAAGCATAATTTTGATAACTGTCACTGATTTATATATATTTGTAATCAATTAGCTACTTTAAATTTAGTAATAAATACTTTTTTTTTAAGCATTCTGAATCACCTCCCATAACCCCCCCCCCCCAAAAAAAAAAAAAAAAAAAAAAAAAACCTGAAAAACCCCAAAAAACCCTGATAAAACCCCAAAAACCCTGAAAAAAACACAAAAACCCTGAAAAAACCCAGTGGGTTGGGTTTTTTCTGAAAAAACCCGGGTATTTAACAACCCTGTTTTTGATATTATTTATGAATGTCATGCTTTATACTTCCTTTTACTTTTGGGAAGATGACTAGGTATTTGTCAGCATTATCATCTTCCAATTACAAGATATAACTTAGAAGATGCTTCCAATATACAAGACCAAGTGCTAATGTAATAGTATATAAGTAAACTGCCTCTAATTCGGTATCCTATGGTCCGGCATGCTGGGTAATATAGCATGACTTTCGTGAAAAAATTTGTTTAATCACTTTTGATGTTTATAATAATCCGAAGTAACTTAAGAATGAAAAATTACGTAACAGCCCATTACAAAAGTAGTTTTATTCCCTGTTTCTGCTGTTGTAAAATTTCAGTTTCAGATACGCTAGTGATTTTCTAAAACATGCCTTTTTTAGATAAGGTGAATTTTGAAACTCATGTCCTCATATAATGTGCTTTACATTATTGAGTAATTTTTTTATTATTATAGTCCAGCTGGTTAAAGAATAAAAAACATGCTGTATTATCTTTTATTTATTTATTTATTTATTTTTGGTTTAATTCCAACTTTTAAAAGTTTTTCCCAACATTCAACCCTGTAATCCGGTAAATTTCGTAAGCCAGCATGAGTCAAGTCCCTAACTTGTTAAATTAGAGGTTGTTTACTGTAATATAAGTAATGTAGAGCCCTTTTCCTTCCACTTGTCCCATTAAGTCTCACTTTTTTAATCCCCTTTTAACCTAACTAGGCTTTTGGAGGAATTATTTGATGCCTTCTTACTTGCGATTTTGAATCGAATGTTAAAGTCAACTAAAAATAGACAACAAGCATTAAATCATTTCGCTAAAACTGGAAAACGGGTAAAATTGAAATTATCAAACTGATTAAATTATTGTTAGACAGACACATCCTACGCAGGTATCGATTTCTAATTCCATACGTCAGCTATAAAGTTTAACCACATCATAAAATTAGTCATACTTAAATTATTACGTCAGCGTTCGATCTGCCCTACCTTTTCTAAATGCTGACAATGCTTTGAAATTCAAACCTTCCAGATCAACATTTCCAATTATTCTGCAAAAAACTCACGGTTACGTTCAAAGTTGATACTGGGCGTGTGCGTAAATGAATGAACTTTTGTGACAAGTTTCTCTAATTAAGTCAAATAAATTAGTAAATGGTTTCAATCAATTGTTCACCTTCATAAACTGATCAAGCAAAATTGATTTTCCCAGAAAGGATCGTAAACCTTATCTTTTGAATAAATATTAGATTTCAGTGATAAAAAGACTTTATGACGAAAACTGTTATTCTGTTTCTGCAATAATGCATATATACCGTAGAGCATCGATTATCCTGACCAACTGGAACTGAGAATTGATCCAATTAATCAAAAATCCGATTTAATAATTGATCAATTTTAAAAAACGGCTATGGCAATTTATTTTTTAATGAAATTTTCATTCACACATTTTCCAGATTTAGTACTGGCAATTGTAATAGTGTACATTTAAGCGTATAATATTATTAAAGCGTTATTATTATTTATTATATATTATTTATAATTCATATAATCATAATATTATTATTTAATATTAAGCGTATGTAGAAGTTATTTTTAAACTCTTTTCCTAATTTAATTTTCTAAAAAACTGGTTTAATTTTTTACACAGAAGTAAATATGAAAATTATTTGAAGTATGTTATATATATACATACGAATATATATATATACGAAGAAACGCAAGTAGAGGGGGGGGGGGGGTCTTTCCAAAGACAACTGGGGACAAAAATCATTTTTCGATTCCCTTCAAAAAATCTTAAAATAAAGAAGGATTTTCATGGGGAGGAAATGTATGTGCAGGACCCTTGCACATTGGAAGTAAAACTTCTTAGATTGTAAATACAGTTGATTTTATGCATTGCTCTCTCTTTCTATTTGTTGGAAGTTTTATTATTTCAGGGTAAGGAAAAGGTTATTTAACGGTTCACTTTCATAACATTCATCTGAATTTACTTTATAGCGCATTAAAGAAGTTTCATTTCAAACATTATGGTCAACATATGATCCTTGATCGATCTGGTAATGGGACAATCCGGTTAATTGATGTCCGGATAATCGGCGCTATACTGTATATTTCAAATTAGCTTTGTCACTTACATTTCAATCATATGGTCAACGTATGGTCCTTGATCGATTTGGTTACTAGGACAATCCGGTTACTCGGTATCCGGATAATCGACATTCTACTGTATATTTCAAATAGTCTTGTCACTTACATTTATTTTCTGCACGATATTTTAATAATACGAGCTTTCAGTGTATGTTTCTAGTAACATCAGCACAATTTAACACAGCATATATATCACTTACGACTGATGAAATTTATCATTTTGACAATTGTTATATTTTACTTTTATATAATTTAGTAAATACAATTCTTTTTCTTAAAACAATGAAATCCCTCTATAAGGATATTATATCTTTGAAGTCATAAAAAAATGATTTATGAACTAAGAAACATTTGAACAAGGTTAATCCAGATAGCTTAGAACAAATAAATTTTACGACAAATAAGTAACATGACGTAACAAGATTTTTTTTTTCCTTTTGTATGATAAATCTTAACTGGAAATGTCCTATTTAGCATCTATACTAGCATTTTGGGTGAAGTCAATATCGGCTACAGCTGTAAAATTTCAGAAAAATTCCAAGTAGTAAAATAAAGTTTTTTTTGTTGTTTCTTTTGCTCCAAAATTTTGTTTTTTCCCACAAGTATTTTTATTTCTAGTACCGGTGTACGGTAATGTATTATTTCTTTCCTTATACAGGACCTATGCATGCAATTTGTTTAATGTTTTACAATTTCTGCTGAAGAAAAATATCAACTTTTTTTGCATCACAGTAATAAATAAGAAAATATCTGTAATTATGTTTAGTGGAGAATTAAAAAAAAATCAGTATAAATTTTGCGAAATATTAATACAGTCAAACCTCGTTAACATGAACACGCTTAACATGAATTACCTTTAATATGAATTGTTTTCACAGTCCCCTATAAAGACCGAATACAAATATTTGATACTGATAACATGAATTACTCTTAACATGAACAAAATTTTGATTCCCCTCGAGGTTCATGTTAATGAGTTTAGACTGTACTTATATATTTTTTAAATAATTATTAAAATTGCACACACTAGTTCTTAGTCTTCAAAATTTCTTTCTTTTTAACTATTTCATTAATTGTGACTTATTCAATTTCTATATCTTATACTATAATGCGAGCAAAAATTGTGTGTGTGTGTGTGCGGGTAAATTTTATCTGAAAAACGGCTCTAACGATTTTCGCAAAAATTTGGATTTTACCATTTTCGGGCACGAGAAGACCATTGGGCTAGGTCACATGTTCGAGAAAATTCGATTATTGGGTCGTTTTGGGTCATAATGGGTCAAGATCAAGCTATTTATATCTAGAGAACGGCTGGATCGATTTTAAGGAAATTTTCTATCCAATCGTTTTTTGGCTCAACAAAACTATTAGGCTGGGTCACATGTTCGAAAAATTTCGATTAGTGGGTCAATTTCAGGTCATTATGGGTCAAGCCATTTTTATCTAAAAAACGGCTCTAACGATTTTGACCAAATTTTATATTTTATCGTTTCGGATTACAAGAAGACCATTGGGTTAGGTAACATGTTCGAGAAAATTCGGTAAGTGGGTCATTTTTGGGGGTCATTGTGGGTCATACTATTTTTATCTAGCGATTTTCTCACGCAATTTTGACTAAAAATTGCATGAGAAAAAAATTGGGCTAGGTTACATGTTCGAGAAAAGATTTCACTTGGTCATATTGGGTCATTAAGAGTCTGGGTCAAGCTATTTATATTTAAAGAACGGCGTGATGGATTATAACGAAATTTTGTATGTAACAGTTTTTTGACATGAGAAAACTAATGGGCTAAATCACATGTTTGAGAGATTTCGACTATGAGGGTCATTTGTGGGTCATAAATGGGTCATGGTCAACCTATATCTAAAGAACAGGTGGATCGATTTTAACGAAATTTTGTATGCAACATTTTTTTGGCACGATAAAATCATTGGACTAGGTTACATGTTCGAAAAATTTCGATTAATGGGTCATTTTGGGTCATTAAGAGTCTGGGTCAAGCTATTTATATTTAAAGAATGGCGTGATGGATTATAACGAAATTTTGTATGTGACAGTTTTTCGACATGAGAAAACTAATGGGCTAAATCACATGTTTGAGAGATTTCGACTATGAGGGTCATTTGTGGGTCATGATGGATCATAATGGGTCATGGTCAAGCTATATCTAAAGAACAGGTGGATCGATTTTAATGAAATTTTGTATGCAACATTTTTTGGCACGATAAAATCACTGGACTAGGTTACATGTTCGAAAAATTTCGATTAATGGGTCATTTTGGATCATAAAGGGTCTGGGTCAAGCTATATATAATTAAAGAACGGCAGGATAAATTTTAACGAAATTCTGTATGTAGCAATTTTTAGAAACGAGAAAACTAATGGACTAAGTCACATATTCGAGAGCTTTCGATTATAAGGATCATTTGTGGGTCTTAATGGGTCAAGGTCAAGCTATATCTGAAGAATGGGTGGGTCGATTTTAACGAAATTTTGTATACAACATATTTTTGGCATGAGAAAATCATTGGGGTAGGTCACATGTTCGAGAAATTTCGATTAGTGGGCCACTTTTGGGTTATTCTAATTTTATCTAGACAACGTTTCGTGCAATTTTGACTAAATTTTGTATTTTATCGTTTTCGGGCACAAGAAAAATCATTGGGTTATGACAGATTTTTGAGAAAATTCGATCAATGGGTCATTTTGGATCATAAGGGGTCAGGGTCAAACTAATTATATCTAAAAAACAGCTCAATCGATTTTATCTAAATTTTGTATCTAATGTTTTTCGGCATGCTAAAACTAATGAGCTAGGCCACACGCTCGAGAGATTTCGATTATAAGGGTCATTTGTTGGTCATGATGGGTCATGCTAATTTTATATAGAAAATGGTAGTCACCATTTTGACTATACTTTGTATTATATCGTTTTTGAGCAAGAGAAAACCATTTGGCTTGAACACATGCTCGCGAAAATTCGATTAGTGGGTCATTTTGGGTCTTAATGAGCTAGGGTCATTCTAATTATAAATAACAACGACTCAATCAATTTTACCTAAATTTTGAAACAAAACGTTTTTTGTCAAGAGAAGACTATTGGGCTGAGTCGCATGTTAAACAAAATTATATTAGTGGGTCATTTCGCTTCATTGCTGAATGCTGCCAAGCTAATTTTACCTAAAAAATGGCTTAAACGATTTTGATTCAATTTTATATTCTACTGTTTTTGATTACCTGAAGACGATTGAGCTATGTCACATGCTTGATCAAATTTGATTAGTGGCTCATTTTGGGTAATACGGGTCAGGGTTAAGAGAATATAGCAACGGCCAATAAGTTGGCGACATTTGACAAAATATTGGCGACGTTTAGCCAAAAAATCGACTATAAAAATTACGAAAACCAAAACATGTATTTGGAGCCAAATGAAAGAATGCCTCCAAATTTGGCTATATCTAATAAAAAATATTGTCTTTCAGAATGTAAAGAATTCTTTTATACGTTCTTAAGAGGATTCGAGATTCATGGTTAAACCAATCAGAGTCGAGCTAAAAAAGTGATTTAGATCGATGTCCTTTCGTTGTAAATTTTAAAATAAAATTTATATTTATAAATATGCGCATAAAAACATAGTTTTCTTATTGATTGTTTTTCTAAATAATACTATTATAAACATGTTTTACAGTAATAATACAGAGTTAATGATACAGTGAAAACACTATATCGAGTTGAACACAAAGTTAATTTTGACCGAGCTAAGCTCGGTCTTCCCTGCTAGTAAAATTTATATATGCTGAAATAAGAACTTTATTAAATGTATCCAAGATTCTTGTTTCAAATATTTCGGTCAATTTTTTTTTTTTTTTTTTTTTTTTTAATTTCTCTAAAAATATTTTTAATTTAAAATTGTTCGCCAATATTGGAACAGCTATTTTGAACATTATTCTAGCATTTTTAGGGTTTCGTTCATCTGACGAAACAGTATTCGTCTCTGTCCTCTGTCTGTCACAGAGTTCGTACACAAAAACTGTATAAGTCAGACATTTCAAATTTTGTGTACTTACACAGCTGAAAGTCTATTATTTTAATTTAATTATTTTTTTTCATTGTCATTTGGTCATTTTTGCGATTTAAATTTAAAAAGAAAACCTTAATTTCAATGTTTTTCGTGTAGGCACCTAGCTTAGAGAAAAAAACATCTCGCTAGTTAATAGAAGGATCTTAGTTCGAATCTCGATGCTTGAACTTGAAATTTTCATACAAAAATGAATTTAATTAAAAGGATTTTCGCATTTTTGAGGAATTAATAGTTTATATTATTAGAGTTTCATTCATCTGATATTCATAATATTTTTCGGAATTCAATTTTCTTTATATTTTAAAAACTTTTCCAATTTATTAATGAATCAGCAATTTAAATTTAATTTTACACTTTTTTTTTGGCTTTTGAAAATTTAATTTTACACATTTTTTCCTTTCTTTTTTATTGCTTTTAGAAATTTAAAATTTTACTTATATTTCCAATATATATATATGTTACAGGCCAAACCCGATTTTAGGCCAAACTAGATTGGCCTAGTCCAAACTAGTCTATCCTAACGCCCATCGGATAAACTGGTTTTTCCTAGGCCAAACTAGTCTATCCGAATGCCCATCGGATAAACTAGTTTTTCCTAGGCCAAACTAGTCTATCCGAATGCCCATCGGATAAACTAGTTTTTCCTAGGCCAAACTAGTCTATCCGAACGCCCATCGGATAAACTAGATTTTCCTTGGCCAAACTAGTTTGGCCGAACGGTCATTAGGATGAACTAGTTTAGCCTGCTATTCATTGGTTTGAACTAGTTTATCCTAGGCCGAACTAGATTGTCCTAGGCCAATTCAATTTGGCGTGATATTTTTTAATCTAAAGACCGCCACGGCGCCAACTTTCTAGTTTTGATCTAATTTAGCCTAGGCCAATGCAGTTTGACGCGATTTTAGCTCACAGACTATCAAAGTATGAGAGCTAATGTGCTCGCAGATTCTCTGTGTGTGTATGTAAGCATGTACGTATGTACGTACGTATGTACGTACGTATGTACGTAATGCGATAAATCCTGATAGAAATATCCAATTTGCTTCAAAATTTGGACATAGATTTATCCTGATAACGAACTTTCCTGATTAGTTTCAGGGGTTCATTAGATAAGAATAAGGGAAGGGGAACAAAAGGCTAATCTGCACCCCCCCCCTCCTTAATTTCGTTAAGTCAGTTTTCCATGCAAAAGTATCAGATTTTATTAAAATTTTAGGTACAATATCAGTTTGATAAGGTACATCTATGATTAGTTGTGGGTGTTCATTGTTTACATATAAAGAAAGGAGGAATGGGGGGGGGGGTAACACTCATAATTTATGTAAATTAGTTTTTCACCGATAATTTACGGATTTGTTTCAAATTTTGGATGTAGGTTTCTTCTGATAAGACGTTTACCTGCTTAATTTTGGGGGTTCCGAGTTTAAATATAAAGATAGAGCGGATTATTTTTTCAATCGGATAGAAACTTTTTGTTTTATGAAAAGATTTTTAATTCGTAACAGATATTGGTTTTCACACACATCACTTCACGCGAAATTGTTCATATTAAAAAAGTAAATATCCGAATTATTTTAAAAATAAGAAAAAGCTTAAATAAAACATAAGACTTGAAATTTAGGATACGGGGGGGGGGGGTAGAGTAAGGGGACGCTAGATTTTTTTTAAAAAGCTCAGCGTTTTTTTTTTTTTTAAGTTTTAGCTGCTAATTAAATATTACCATTTTTTGAAACATAATATAACATGATGTTAAATATTTAAGAAAAAAGTTGCCGCGTCAAATACCACTATTTTCTATTAGTAATTTTTGTAAAAATGTTAAATTCTTGTTGGAATTGTTGAAACTTTGTGATAGTTTATAACACGTGATAAAAAATTGTATAAAAAGTCCCATTACGAAAGGGAAAGAGGGGGAAGGCAAACAAAATCAGGAAATATAACGGAAATTCTAGGTTGATCTATTTGAAACTTTAAGATAGTTTATGACATATGATATAAATTTATAAAAATATATTTCGCGTTTAATGCTACTATTGACGAATAGTGATTTTTGCAAAAATCTTAAATTCTTGTTTTAAAGCACCGCGACATCGAATAACATATTTACTGATAGATTCTTTAACGGAGTTTTCTTAAGATACAGTTTTGTTGGTAATAAGGTGCATTCCCTGGTGATGGAATGTGGAACTAATGCGAGCACCCTGGTGTTGGAATTTGGAACTAATACAACGCGATTTAGGTATTTACGAATGTTGAATCGAAGAGAAAGAAACAGGATGATTAATACTTAAGAAAAAGGATTCCGCATCGAAATACCACTATTTTCTAATAGCAATTTTTGTAAAAATGTTAAATTCTTGCCGGAACTTTTTAAAATATCCTTAACAACGTCTTTCAAATTCTAATTCAATCTGAAATTTGATGAAAATCTGTGTATTAGTACTATTTGAGATACTTGAATTATCGCAGAAATCCTAAAAAAACTGGATAGAAGCGCTACCTATTGAGCCATTTACTCTAAATATAAAAGAATACTAATTTATATCAGGGACAAACTGAATTTGAAATTTGGTGAAAATCCGTGCGTTTCTTCTTGAGATAGAACTATTGCGATAATCATGAATAATGCCACATAGCAGCGCCACCTGTTGCACGATTTACTCCAAAAACTAAAAAGTACTTTTGTACTTTTTATATCAAGGACTAACAGAATCTGGAGTTTCATGAAAATCCAGCATTATATCCGGAGATAGAGCTATTGCAATAATCACGATTAATACCGTATAGCGGCGCTACCTTTCAAGAAATTTACTCCAAAAACTACAGAATGCTAATTTATATCAGGGTCTTACTGTATCTAAAGTTTGATGAAAATTCGTGCATTAATTCTTGGAACAAAACTATTTCAGGAATCGGGAAAATTGAGCACAACAGCGCCACCTATTGAGCAATTAACACGAATACGTAAAAAGATTTAGTTCATATCACGGATTTACTGATTCGGAAGTTTGATGAAAATCTGTAAATTAGTTATTGAAATAGCGTTAATGCAAATCAGTAAAAACGCACTTTAGAAGCGCCATCTGTTGAACTATTTACATGAAAAAGTAATCAGTATCGATTTATATCAGGGACTATCTGAATATAAATTTTTATTAAATTCCGTCTATTAGTTCTTGAGATACAGCTATTGTGAAAATTGTGAAATAAGCAGCATATCATAGCCATGTTGAGTGATTCACTTCAAAATAGAAACAACACCAACTCATGTCATAGACGAACTGAATCTAAAGTTCGATGGAAATTTGATTGTATTAGCTATTAAGATAAAGCTGATGCGTAAACCGTAAAAAATGCAAAACAGTAGCTCCATCTGATAAACGATTTACACCAAAAACTAATCAGCATCAATTTAGATCAGAGACTACCTGAATATAATTTTTTATTAAATTTCGTGCATCAGTTCTTCAGCCGCGTCCCCACAGCCTGCGGCAGCGTATAGCAGGTGTGCTGCACGCGTACTGCCGAATGCCCTCTTCCTTTTCGAATGAACTTCGAAGCGAACAAAAACTAAATCGTAGCAAGCGTGCTGAGCACGCACCACCGAATGTAACCCTCCTTTTCGAAAGAACCTCGAAGCGAACGAAATTCGAACCATATCCCCGCTGCCCACGCCAGCCCGATAGCGGGCGAAGCCAGCAAGTTCATATTCTAAGCCACGTTATATTAGTTCCTCATTCCAACACTAGGGAGCGTACTCTATTATTAACAAAACTGTATCTGAATGAAACTCCGTTAAACAACCTATTAGTAGATGTGTTACTTGAGTTCGCGGTGCTTTAAAGCATAGAATTTCCGTTATATTTGCTGATTTTGTTCGCAACCACATCCTCTTTCACGCCGAAATGTAACTTTTTTTTTTTAATAAAATTATATCATAAGCGATAAATTATCACAAAGTTTCAAAAAGTTAAAGCAAGAATATAATATTTTTACAAAAATTACTATTAGAAAATAGTGGTATTTCGATGCAGAATCCTTTTTCTTAAATATTTATAATCATGTTTTTTTCACTTCGAAGTTCGTTCGCTTCAACATACGTCCGTTTCAAGATTTATGTAAAAGATGGGGCCCGATAGCGGATGAAGCCGGCTGGCTTGAACTAAATCGCGTCCAAATTCCAACACCAGAGTGCTCGCGTTATATTAGTTACACATTATTTCGTTATATTAGTCGCGTTATATTAGTCCTATATACGTACTTACATAAGTATGTACATACGTACGTACATGGTTACATACACACACACAGAATCTGCGAGCACATTAGGTCTCAGGCTTTCATAGTCTGTGAGCTAAAATCGCGTCGAATTGCATCGGCCTAGGCTAAATTAGATCAAAACTAGAAAGTTGGCTCCGTGGCGGTCTTTAAATTCAATAAAATCGCGCCAAATTGAATTGGCCTCGGACAATCTAGTTCGGCCTAGGATAAACTAGTTCAAACCAATGAATAGCAGGCTAAACTAGTTCATCCCAATGACCGTACGGCCAAACTAGTTCGGCCTAGGAAAATCTAGTTTATCCGATGGGCGTTAGGATAGACTAGTTTGGCCTAGGAAAAACTAGTTTATCCGATGGGCGTTCGGATAGACTAGTTTGGCCTAGGAAAAATTAGTTTATCCGATAGGCGTTAGGATAGACTAGTTTGGCCTAGGAAAAACTAGTTTATCCGATGGGCGATAGGATAGACTAGTTTGGACTAGGCCAATCTAGTTTGGCCTAAAATCGGGTTTGGCCTGTAACATATATATATTTTAGAATTTTAGGTTTTATTTTAATAATTTGATCTATGCATCTTTTTTTATTTTGCTCAAAATAAATAATTTCCTTTTATAATTATTTTATTGGTGCTACCATCTATGTAATATTTTAATAATTATAAATTAACAATTTGAATTTATTAATTAAACGATAAGTTCGTTTGCAAAGAAATATTAAGCGAAACCCTCTGTGCGATCTGCGATCAACTTATTCATTTATTTTTGAAACCTCTTCTTTTAATGAATTTCATTGAAGAGGCATCTCAAAATAACGTAATTTATAAAATAAGAAGATTATTTATTTATTCTAATTTACTTTATAAATTAACATTCGATCCGGCAAATGTTATAGTAAGCGACTAACCTGCAAGCTTTTCATATAATTTCTCGGAACACTCTGGGTTTTTTCTTAGAAAAGTAATTTACAAACATAATTTACCAAAACCTCCATCTGTAAATAATAACTATTAGACTTTCTTGATGAACAGTAGATCTACACTTGAAACCCAGTGTAAGCCGTCAAGCAACTCCAAGACACTTGCTACGGTGTAATTAACATATCTTCTTTTTCGCTGCTGCTACTGTTGCCAAAAAAATAAAACGAATTCTTGGGACATCGAGAAAGAAAGCGGGACGTCCAGCAACTGCTACTCTCTAATAGATTTATTTAATTTTTTTTTTTTTTTTTGTTACTACGTCGCTACTTTTTGTTGCTTTTTGTTTTGTCGGAAATCGGGCCATGGAAAATCGTCCACCGGAATATTGGTGTTAATGATGCGATAAAAGGAAAAATAAGGAGAACTTTAATTTTTTAAGCATGTTTAGCGATTTTTAAAATTCTTCACGCATTTATGCTTTTACTAGATTCAAAAATTATCTTTCCGTGCATATCTTTGAAAGTATTAAATACTTTATTTATTTATTTATTTCAAACTGCGTTTTCCTTCCTTGTTCGAGTTCTGAAAAATGTTATTTGGTTTAATTGAAAAATGAAACAAAAACAACAAAATTACTTGATTTTGAATAAAATTATTTTAACAACACTTAATTTGCTAAAAATAAAAAACATATATATTCTTTTTTTTAACATTTAACATTTTATTTTTTGGTATCATTAAATTAATGTTAAAAATAATTTAACGGAAGAAAAAGGATACTTTTACCCCAACAAACATACCTTACTATCTAATACCATATATTACTGATACCATAAACAAACAAACAACAAAAAGACTGCAATTAATTTTTTACCAAGACCTTTCATATTCCTTATTTAAATCTATTAAAAAAGATATAATTTCAAAAATTTACTTAAAAGTTTGCATTTAAAAAAATGCATAATTCCATAGAAAAATTTAAAATTACATAAAAGATTTTAAAATTCACCAAAATACTGGTAAAAGTGCATTTAAAGATTTTGGCATTCATAAAAAAATCTCGAATAATTACAGAAGTGAATTAAAAATTTTTTTTAAAGCTATTATATAACTTTACGTTATTCAAATGTAAATATTCACTATAACTTAATTTTTTTATAAAACTAAGCAAAAATTTGCTAATTAAGTTAAATGTGTGCAAAATCAGATATTACATTACTTATTTCATTTTTCCTCCCATTGTGTTTTCTGAAATTACTTAATTTTACATTTCTTTTCGATTCCTGATAACAACACCTGTAATAATAGGAATCATACAATTAATCGAGTATTAGGAGCACGAACAACATTTGTAATAAAGTAAGATTATTCTTACCGGGTTCCAACACAATTGCAGTAAAAAAAAAAAAATCCCTGACATATTTAGGTTTTTTCTAACCTTTCTCAATAAAAATTAGTTTTATAGACTGTTGCACATTGTACTGTTACAATGTAAATCACTGTAAATCGTAAAAGTTACAATGCACAAACTTTAACTTATATAAAATGCTAAAAACAAACTTTATGTTATTACTCACTGTATTTATCACTGTATGAATTTCCAATTTTTCATTATTTTTCATTTTAAGCTATTGTTATGTAGTTTGCATAAATTATGTATACAAATTTTAAATTTGAGAATGTCATTTTAGGATAAATAATTCAAAATTTCTTTATTAACGACAGTCGATATTCTGATGGAAAGTAGTTCATCAAAAACTCCAAACTTTTTACTGACCACTTCAAATATTAAAAAAATCCCTTTACATTTTCCTGAATTTTGCCTAATTTTTCGAATTCCCTGTTTTTTCCTTATTTTCGAGATTTTCCCTTACCCGCCGGAACGCTGCTGAATGTTGCATTTTGAATTATTTGTTCGAGATTTTCCCTTACCCGCCGGAACGCTGCTGAATGTTGCACTTTGAATTATTTGGAATTTTTGTGAGTATCATCAACAATTTTCATTTTCGCATGAAAGTGAAACCTTTCAAATGAAAATCTTCATCATTAAATTACAGCATAAATTTTAAAACTTTTGTAAACAAAGCCGAGTGACTTTTGTTTATATAATTGTAACAAAAGTATTTTTTATTTATTTATTTATTTATTTATTTATTTATTTTTTTTTTTTTTTTTGAGAAATATTGCCAATTCAGAGCTGACTACAATTATAACAAAATAAGCAAATTTTTTTAAATTTAATTTTACATTTTAGTGTACATTACTAAGCAGAATAAAGCAAAAATAATGAATACATTTTTTAAATTAAAATTCATATGATAATAATAGGTATTAAAAAAAATACTGCCAACTGATATGATTAAAATTTCCCCTTAAGGATCAAAAATTATTTAAATTTAGATAACGGACGAAGTTTGACCTAAAAAATACCATTTTAAGGTTCTACAGATTTCAGAATAAAACAATTAAAAAGACATGCTATTTTAATCTTGTCATTTCGTCATATTTAAACTGGTATATTTAATTATAAAAAATAAAATTATGAGACCATCCTAAAATTATTTTTACTTAGATATTATTATCAGTTGTTTTCAGGATCAAAATAACTGGATTACAAAATATAATATTTTTAGTGTTGTGCTGTATAAAACGATATATCAATACCTAAAATTTTAAACACATTTTTCTCAGAACATACTTTTTCCAGAATCATTATGGTGTAAAGGGAAATATCTAAGTTTCCGTGATTAAAATTTATGAAATCTTGTATAATTTATTTACAGTTATACATTGATCAAATCGCTGCAGTATTTTTTGCTACGAGGTGAAAATAGTAAAAAGTGAAATTCTCATAGCAAAGCGTATTTATAAAAAAATATATATTTTTTATTTAAAGTATTTTCAAAAATGTAATTAAATTAGTATTTTTTCAAACCTTGAAGACAAATTAATACGTATATTTATTATTCTGCACTCAAAAATGAAAATAATTACTTAGAAAGCGCTATTCTTTCGGAAGATGTGTAACCGCTTCCTTTATCAATATTTCTGAAAATCTCATTTTTTGCAATCATATCATTGCATTTTATCATTTGCATCTCTTGTCACAAAACTCGAAAAACTACCAATCTTATAGGATATACAATTTATTATAATACATAACTTATTATATTATATAAGAATATTTTCTTTCTTTTTAAGCTTCAGGACGAGTAAAAACGTGATAAAATAAATCATTGATAAATTATGCCACGCCCAAATATTCTCAGGATAATAATTAATTATACAATATACGAATCCCAGGTAACTCCGAAGAACAAGATAAGAGGTTAAATGTTAAATATGGCTAAAAATAATATTTAAAAATTAAAAAAATATTTTTTTAATTAATTTATATTCGCAAAGTAATGTATATACACATAAATATACATAAAAGACAATAAGAAAATATCAAAAAACAAAATTATATATATATAACTATATATATATGTATTATTTCCCTTTGACAAACGCAACTGAAAGAAATATTTTTGAATCTAAAGATAATTTCTTGCAGTGCATCGTTATTTTATTAGTCTAGACATCTTATCTTTCGGTAAGCAAATGTGTCTTTAATAACCTTTGAAACTGAACTGATTACTGTAATTCAGTACGAATCGAATAATGATATACGTGCCGCAAGGAAAGAATCATGCGGGAAAGCTTTCTAAGTGCGCTAATTCCTTATGACAATAGTTATTTAGTACTATAGGAATATTTTATAGCTTCTTTTAAGGCATAAAAAAATGGAATTATAGCTAAATTATATTTCATTTTTCATGTAAATAAAATGTAAAGAAATAGGGGGCAAAGTACGGGGGGAAAAGCATTTGGATGTATACAAAACTATATACACGAGCAATTTATGGTCGGAAATAATTATAATGCAATTTAGATATTACGGATCCCCCCCCCCCCCCCTAATGAAAGAAACGTCATCGAAATTAAAAAGAAATAAAAGAATTTACCAATGATTGTCAACAAAATAATAAATTTGGATTATATATATTCATACACATATAAGACTTTTTTAAATGTATTTAATACTGCAGGAATTATGTATGCAATGATATAATGATTTGAATTTTTTTTTAAATAATGAACTACTTTAAAATAAGTATATTTTGGAAAAAAATATTTAGCAAATTATTGAAAACAGTAATTAACATCATCATGACGAGAACATTGTATGAACAGTGAAAACACATAAAATATTTTTTACACTCGTCAACTAGTTTATTTTTTTAACTAAAAAAAGGGAGAGTCTTCTATAGGGGAGAGTGTTGTACCTTAGGACGCTTATACCTTGGGACATTAATAATTTTCTAATAAACTATCGGCAACAATGATCTTCTGTTCATGTCTAATACTAACCTATAACCAACTAATATCATCATAGTAACAGATAACATCACAAGCCTTAAATCAACGACTTCGTGAAAAAAAGGAAATTTCACAAGTCCAAAGTAAATATTCTCCTCCATTCAAAGTTAATTATTTAACCATGTACTTTCACAAAAAGTCAACTGAAACTTATTTTTTTTATAAAAGAAAATATTTTTAAACGTTTTGACTATAAGAAAATAATTAATAGTGCATTTAGATTTACCATTATTTTGATTTCATTCAAACCATGTGGTGATTGTACCTTGGGACATTGTAACAAATGCATGTTTTGCAATAGTTTGCATAAATTAAAAAAAAATTATTACTTATTTTATAGAAAATTCCACAAAATATGTGAAATACAGTAAAGAAAACAATTCAACTATATTTTTGATACATTTTTATAATGAGTGAACTTTGCAAAAATGAATCTGATAACTGCCGATAAAACTTTTTCTTTCCATGTGATGCAATGTTCTATAGAGCACATGTTCTGATGTATTTTTCTGGGTTTTGAATCCCTTTTAAAAGGTATATTTATGTATTTTAGTATGTTGTTAATCATGGATAACATAACAGCCATAGTTCGATTCTTACAATAGAGAAATACCAGGAAGTTGGAATTATTTTGTTTACAATTCCCACCTATTCTTCCTTTAAACCATAGCCACTTGACTGTACTGTGTTTTGGGTGTATTAAACATACTGCAAGTCTTATGCTAATGAATAGATGATATCACAGGCAATCACAATATATTAATATATATTGAGTAGTAATTGTTAAAAATGCATTTTAAAAACTTTCACACCATCGAATATCATTAAACGTTTGAAATAACAGGCATTTATTCAATCATTGAGAATGTATTCAATGAAGATAAATTTTTAATAATATGTAACCGGAAGACCAATTGCCAAGCAGAAAACTGCTATAGAAAGAAAATAAAAACACCACCTTCAGAACGAAATAAGAGTTTTGAAATTGTTAATGATAACGTTCTTTTACCTAGTACTAAAGATGGTGACAACATTAATTATGATCATATCACAGATGTGTTAGAAGTAAGAAATCAAGAAAGTAGATTACTCTCTTACAAAAATATCTGGTAAAATGTTTTTCATGCATCTGAAGTTATTTGATGTCTTTGCCAATGACGAAAACTTAAGTTTTATTCCCTATTACCTTGAAAAAAAATGTTTTGTTGGTAGAAAATTAGTTATTGTTATTCTAGAAAATATTGTATTTTTTATTGTACAAAATTATTACTTATATGTGTATTGGCTGAAATGAGTAATATGTTCCGAGGTACAACATAGTATGTCTCATAGTACAACAGGGTGTTGTTTCTTGGGACAGTTTGCCTTCCCTAATTTAAATGAGCGGCAATTTTTTATTTTCAAATTGCCTGAATTCCTAAAAATCTATTATAGAGGAAAATGTTGGTGTATTGAAATGCTCCCTTCAAATTTTATATCGGATTATAATCTTTGAAGTAAAAAATTAAAATGTAAAAACTGTCCCAAGGTGCAACACTCTTCCCTAATATCTATCCAAGCAGTTCTAAAATCTATTTTTTTAATTATACATAAATTTTAATTACACGAAATTGATTTTATTGTATTAATAAATAATGGACAGACAAAAAAGAAAAAAAATAATTTAAGTATTTGTTTTTTAAAATATTTGAAAAAAAAAAAACTTGCATCATCTTCTTTATTTTTTCCTCAAATGAGCTAATTCAATGTTTCCAAAATGCCAAAGTTACCTTATATAACAGGTCGATAAATGACTTAATTATCAAGTAGTAAAAAACACCCCAAATAAAAATTTTAATACGAAATAGCTACAAGTATATACGAAATTAATTTATGCATACAAAAAAGCAAAAAAGGGTATTTTTCCGTTATAGCGGTCCCTTATGATTTATTGCTTAGATACCGACATATATTGTCAAGTTATATAGATATATTCACTGCATGATATTTTATGGACAGCGTGATAAAGTTATTGACATATCTGAGGTCTACATTTGATAAGTGTATAAGACATATTCCATGTATATAGTATATAAGATGTAATTTTAAATACATATAACGCATATATATCGTATGTATGATATATTATACATATGATGTTAATATAACATATTCCGCATATGATGCATATACATAGGGTAATCAAAAAGAGCAATTAACAGTAAAAATTTGACACCCCCCACCCAATTTCCTGAGTTTGCGCTACTTAACCCCTTGCAGCGATTCAAATTTTGGGCTCAAGATTTAAGTTTTAGAAGCTTTTGAAAGTATTTAATGAGATAAAAAAAATAACGGAGAAAAAATGGTTCATTACTCTAAAGTGTCCTCTATTGGCATTTTTTGAACTTTATTTTTTAAACTTATTTTCTAGAAAATACTGATATAATGAATAGTTTTAGCAAAAACGGCAAACGAAGAGACCACACTGTAAAAATTAAAGACCCAAATTGAGTTGTAAGATTTTTGGGTATAGTAAAGTTCTTAAAATGATACAGTAAGGATTCCAAGATGGTAGAGTAGTGTTCCCAAAATAGATAATCCAAAATGGTTCAAAACCGAACAGAACAAATCATTAATAACATTAAATTAATCAAATTTTTTCAGATATAATGTATATACTATCTGAGATATTTTGATTGTTTTAATTTTATTAAGAATCTGACGTTTTTTAAAACCATTTTGAGCTACAAACTGAACTTTCCAAATTGGAACATTGCTGTATCCAAAAATCTTACAACCCAATTTGGGTCATTTGTTTTTACAGCGCATTATTTTCGTTTTTTATAATCAATTGAAATTTTAGATCCTGAACTTTAATTGCGGCTATCTCCTTCGGAAAACGTTTGGGATTTTTAGTTTCCTATTTAACATTGTTTGTCTTGATGTTTACTATCCCCGCTTAAAGTTTTGCCCAAGAATTTAGATTCGCCCTGTATATATAAGAGCTTGGGATATATGCAAGGTGTTTGACGAAAAATAGTTTATATATGTATTGTAGTCTATTTATACGTTACGCGAAAAGCCTTGGCATAATTGTAATTGTAGGAGCCACTATAACAAGGAAGTACTCAATATTTTAATAATACATAATAAATATAATTTATGTATCGAGAAACATAGTATTTAAAGAGTTTAATGAATAACTTCATGTCACTACTGAAGTAAAGTAACAGCTTTCTTCTTCACGCATAATGTTGAGAGAGTTATGTATGTTAACATAATAATTTCCACATTAATTTTCTCAAAAAGATAACATTTGAATGTCCTTTTTAAATGAATTACTTTTGATTTATTTGTGTCCGTAAGTCAAACCTATTTTTTGAATTCTAAACTTTGTATTCTTTCCTATGCTCAACTGTCGACTTACAGCTTAAGTGTCGGTATTTTTTTCCTTTTTGAGAAGCATTTAATTTGAAATGTCATCTGATTCGAACAATTTTCCTCGTTAGATAACTAAACAGACGACAGTAAGGAGCGCCCACTGTCGAGAAAAACCAGAAAGCATTTCGTGTGCATTGAACTGCTTTTCATTGACCTTCGCACCAAAAATCTCGTCATTCGGTCAGAATTTTTTTATATATATACCGTATCATTATTAATGAACGTCTTCAGATTTGACCGAAAGAAAATATTCCTCCTATCGCTTCGAAATCTTTTTATTTTGTTGATTTATTAAACGTTTCGAAATCCGCCATTCGAATTCTTAACCACTGATGAATTCAGACACTTTTCTCCGGGAGTAAATTCTGGGCTTCGAGGAGTCATTAACAAGATCAAGAAGAAAATTGCACCTTTTAACAATTGAAAACACAAATCTCAAATCTTCCTGGATGGGACATCTCATTGTTTCGGGAGTGGGAGGGATTGGGTGAGATGCCCCCATGGATCAGACCTTCTTCCGAATTTAATACTGTTCGTAACAAACAAAGATATTTCGCAAACTGTTTCTCTTCCCGATTATCTTTCAAGAGTAGTTTTGTCATGTCCAGTGTAAACTAGTTGGATGTGTCAATCCCAAAACTTTCTTCTATCTCATAAGTACATTTTAATATTAAAAAAAAAAAAAAAAAAAAAAAAAAACGTGGTGACCCCAAAGTTACCCACCATCGAATTTCCTCGAACATTTGATCTAGCCTAATGAGATTCTGGTATCCGAAAAGCCTAAAACGCAAAATTTAATTAATATTCTGAGAAAATGAGCTTAGTAGTGTGTCATGTTGGGTAATTTATACTAAAACCTAATAAGCATCTATTTATGTCAAGATCTAACAGAATCTGAAATTTGATGGAATTTCGTCCATTAGTTCTTGAGCTATAGTTATAACAAAAAAATTGCAAAACGTAGCACAGCAACACCATATCTTGGACAATTTATGCCAAAACGTAAAAAAGCGTCTAATTATGTTATGGTGTAAAAGAATCTGAAGTTTGATGAAATTCTGTGCATTAGTTCTTGAGATATAGCTAGTTTAAAAAAAAGTGTAAAATATAGCACAACAGCACCATCAGTAGAAGGATTTATACCAAAACGTAATCATCGTGTAATTATGTTATATGTCATTTTGTAACAAAATCTGAAGTTTGATGAAATTCTGTGCTTTGGTTGTTGAGGTATAGCTATCGGAAAAATCGTGCAAAATGCAGCATAGCTGCACCACCTGTTGCAAGGTTAATACCAAAATGTAATCAACGTCTAATTATGTTATATATTCTAGTGTAACAGAATCTAAAATTTCATGAAGTTCTCTGCATTAGTTCTTGAGATATAGCTATCGCAAAAATCGTGCAAAATGTATCATAGCAGCGCCACCTATAGGCTAGTTCGCACCAAAACCTTATCAGCGGCTATGTATCTCAAGGTATCGCGGAATCTGAAGTTTGGTGAAATTCTGTGCATTAGTTCTTGAGATATAGCTCTCATGAAAATCATGAAAAACGTGGCATAGTAGCGCCACCTGCTGGCCAATTTACACCAAAACTTAATCAGCGTCTATGTATATCAAGGGGTCACAGAATCTGAAGTTTGGTGAAATTCTGTGTATTAGTTCTTGAGATATAGCTATCATGAAAATCATGAAAAACGTGGCATAGCAGCGACACCTGCTGGCCAATTTACACCAAAATTTAATCAGCGTCTATGTATATCAAGGGGTCACAGAATCTGAAGTTTGGTGAAATTCTGTGCATTAGTTCTTGAGATATAGCAATCTTGAAAATCATGAAAAACGTAGTATAGCAGCGCCACCTGCAGGCCAATTTTCACCAAAAACCAATAGGCACTAATTCATATCAAGGTCTAACTGAATATAAAATTTTATTAAATTTCGAGCATTAGTTCTTGAGATAGAGCGCCCACAAATTTTTTGTCACATACAGACAGACACACAGACAGACAGACAGACAGACAGACAGACGGACAGACGGACAGACTCACAGACAGACATTTTCTAAAAATAGTCAAAACGTGTTCAGGACCTTCTAAAACGTATAAATCCGTCGAAAACCGGAAGTCGAAAATTTTCATGAATCCAATACTTTCTTCTTGTAAAGATAGAAGAAAGTAAAAAAGTTGAACAGAGAGACAAAAAAAGAGGTATAATGGTTTTTAAATTACATACAACTCTAGGAAAAAAGAACTTGTCTATGACGGAGTATGGTCTTAAACGTAAAAATATCAATTCCTACGATAGGAATATTATGCAATTATACCTGTTAATATAAGGGTCACCTGAAATGAAAATGGCATTGTTGTAATAACTCCGCCATTAGAAGAAAAATATGACTGAGCATGCTTTTTTTAAACTTAACATGGTATTTTGCACGTAACTTTTTTGAATGAGCGGCGTACATATAACGCTATATAGTAACATTATTATTATTTATTGAAAAAGACTGATGGTGCAAATTGATTCTAAAGCATTATACTCCGATCTGAATGTTATATAAGTAATCTAGGACAACTCAATACCTCTCATAACAGGCATAATGAAACAAAAATTTCACGGTAAGTTATCGAATCACTTTTTTTAGTCCGAACATATCTAGTGATTAACATTTACTTGGAATCCTTTCATTGGCGCACCTACGGGGAGAGCTAAGGAGGCTGAAGCCCCTCTCAGACCGCAAAACTAGACTAATTATTTAAAGTTTTCTAAAATTATGAAAGTTTATTTTATTATTTTTAACATTTTTCAAAATAGAAATTCTGAAAAATACTAATATTTTCACATTTTTTTTTTCTCATTTATAAATTTTTTTATGAATTTTGAAATATTAACATCTTTAATATTCCCCACTTAAACAATATTTTCTTTTTATTTTCCAAAGAGGTTTAAACCTTTAGAATCAGCCACATCAAAAATTTTCAAAAGTCCCCCCCTCCCACCCCAGTCATCGCTTTGCATCAAATCAAAAGGAAAAATGTATGTCGGTCTCAAGACATCTCGCTCACTTTGAATAAAATATAAAAAAATCGGACAGAACTCGTGCGAAATTCCGGGCGAAAACAAAGACCTAAAATATGTTAGCCCACTCCAAAGCTTAATCCTGGGTGCGTCACTGAATACTTAGAAACATTAGGAGAAGCAGGGTTTTAATGGGGTAAATAAAATAATTTTTGTACAACATGATCCATATAACTTCTAGTTCTTTTA
This sequence comes from Maratus speculifer, assembly GCA_964019185.1. Lineage (NCBI taxonomy): Eukaryota > Metazoa > Arthropoda > Arachnida > Araneae > Salticidae > Maratus > Maratus speculifer. Next base: position 291,991,086 of record OZ025294.1, on the reverse strand, counting down.
ATTATAAAAAATAATAATAAATGTAAATATGTTGAAAAAAGTGTGTAAATGTTAAACAGAGTATCCTCCAGAGGGTTTCAGGAGGGCGCTCCGCCCCTCCTGCCCTTTAGTTTAAAAACTAGCGCCCTTCTTGCCCCACATTTGAAAAAAACGCAGCCCTCCAGCGATGATCCGAACGCGCTATAGCGCGTAAATTACGCAAAAAATCGGCGACGGAACACAAAAAATAGCTTCATACGCGTCCCGTGAAACGGATAATTTCGTCAAAAAATCGCTAAAATAACGGCAAGTTTCGTTAAAAATCGCGAAATAACGACTAATTTCTGGAGGGATTCGCAAAAAATATGGCTCACAAAATTTCACAAAACGGCAGATTTCCTCTAAAGATCATAGAAAAATGACAAATTTCTTCTAAAAATCGCCATTAAACGGAAAATTTTGTCAAATGAATCGCAAAAAAACGGCAACTTTCGTCAAAAAATAGCGATAAAACGGCAGATTTTTTCAAAAGATTTGCAAAAAAAACGTCAAATTTCGTCCAAAAATCGCAATAAAATGGAAAATTCTGTGAGAAGTTCCATTTTTTCGTGATATTTTCATGAGATTTGTTTTTTTTCACAATTTTTTAGCAAAAACTGCTGTTCACGAAATCTGACGTTCTTTCGCGATTTTTTAGCAAAATATGCCGTTATTTGCGATATTTTAACAAAATCTGCGTTTTTTGCGATCTTTTAACAAAATTGGCCGTTTTATCGTGATCTTTTAACAATATTTGCCGTTTTTTCGTGATCTTTTAACAAAATTTACCTTTTTTTTTTCAATTTTTTGATGAAATTTCTGTTTTTTCACGACTTTATGAACAGCTAGATTCTAGGTTCAACTCTATAAAAGTGTCCTTAAAAATTTAAAAGTGCCCTGAAAAATGTAAAAAGTGCCCTGAAAAAATTAAAAAGTGCCCTTTTCAGAACAGTGGCGCCCTGCCCTTTTTTAAACCTGGAGGAAACTTTGTGTTAAAGAAAATCTATGTGGAAAAACACTATTTGAAATAAAAGCCATTAAAAGTCCTCTTTATATTTGATCAGATTTCGTTTTTATTAAATTGAAAATTTCAGGAACGCAAATAAAATCTACTAATAAGACAGTTTTTAATTATTTCTTTTTTATAAAAAAACATTGCTGCATTGCTATCTGTATTAGCATACTACAAGCAACAAAAGGTAGACATTCATGAGATGATTTAAGGAGAGACATTCATGACTTTCACTTGCTTATGCAGTCATTCCATAATCTCTAATCTAAGTACTTTTATTGTTTAATTAAGAACCACCAAATCCTAATTATAAGAGAAATGTTGCATGAAGATACTACTGAGAATTTCCTCTTTGCCTCCCAGAAAACTTGTCTAATCATACGCTACAAAACGGTATAAATGTTGAAACTCATTAACTATGTTTTATTGCACTAATAAATCGCTTTCAGTGATCAATAAATCCCATACAAGGCAGAAAGAACATGGCCACCTTTGAGATAAAAGGGTGTGTTGTAGACTTCCTGTAGGTTATATTTAATGGAATTGTAGATACATACAATATATATACACACACATATCAGGGTAGGAAGCGATAGCAATCTCGGACAATCATCATGGTATGTTTGAACAGAAATATAAAACTATTGATACCCAACCCATGGAAGTAAAATATATCATTTCTATACTAATAAAGATTTTTTCACATAACTGACGTCTTTAGATATACGATTTTATACATTACGCGCTTTAAATTTGGAAAGAAGAAATATACGATTCAAGGATAATCAATGTAAATAAGATGTCAGACTGTTTCTAAAAATTACAACTTTAAAAAAAACCCGCTTAACAATTAACTTACAAAAACGTTGAATTTATGATTTAACCTTACAGTATATTTAGGGATCCTATCAGTAACTGATAAAATATTGAAAGAAAAGATAACTTTTATTATTCCCAAAAAGTTTTGCTGACTCGAAAAGTTTTCTGCGAGCAGCATTCATGCGTTCATCTTTATCTTTTGATTCTAGCACAATCGTAAGTAATTAAACATATCAACATTCGGCAATCAACCCAGAATATTAAGTACATTCGAAACTGCATAATAATAATAAAAAATGCTTAAATTATTTTTTGAAGAGTCATAGCCAAGCAGATAAGTTACATAAAGAGGATGACAAGTTTGAAATAGAGCTCGACACATTTGCCTAATGTGGTGAAAGCAATAGTAATCGTCCTACGCAAGGGCACACCTACGTCTAATGGAGATGCATTGTCGGTTCCTTAAGGCTACAAAAGAAGTACTTTATTATACATGACCAATAATGGGAATATTAATAGCAGACGTCTGATAATGCGAGTGTTACATGTCACATTTATCATATTACATGACTATAAGTAGTAAGTTAAAATTGAAAATGTTCAATCCATTTTGACGCTTGACTACCTCGCGTAATCTATTGGCACAGTGCTTTCTTTCTTTGAGACATACGCAAGCTCTTCAAGGTAGAAATTTGTTGTAAGATTTCACAGAAGAAATGGTTCTAAATCTGTTCACACTTTGTTCAGTATATATTCGCGCACAGATTTAGAAAAAAAAAAGCGATATGTTGTGTTTTTTTTCTTTATATTCTTTAAAAAGAATTAGCATTTTGCAAAAATTACGTACTGATTTGCAAAACAAATGTTTGTTGCAATTTGCGATTATTTATCTGTAATAATATGAATGAATACAATTGTACAAAATCAATCAAATACATTATTTACAGTAATTACTGTTTGAATAATTGATAATTGATGCTTAAACGTGAGTATTAAATTACAAAACGTGTAATTTCATTATATAACCAAAACACAAGGGAAACCGATTGCATAATAATAGCAGGAGGATTAGTAGTGCGAAAACCAAAATTTGAATTTTGACAATTTTCTTTAGAAGAAAGATATTTAGACTTGGTTCTGTGTATGCTTAAACAGTTACACAGAGTTAGGCGTGCAAATATTTAGATTTGTAACAGTTACAATTGCTGCACTGTCATTGATTAAGTCAAATATTCTTTCTCTGGGAGAAACTTTCATCTCCAAGACGGAAAGAGGGGGTTAGTATTGTGGAGTTCTGTGGAGAATTTGCTCTTCTAAACCATACATAAGTACAAAATTCCAAATATTTCATTTTTTAATTGTTAAAATACATATATGTTTAATATATAAAAATGAAGGAAAGGATTAGTTAACGCTTACCATTATCTTTAATATTGTAATAAAAAAAAAATTATGACTTCATCAACCATATGCAGCAATCATTATAGGAACAATCATAACACTTTTCAACAAAGTTGAAAAGAGCAGTGAAGTCGGTTTGAAGTCTGTATGACGTTTATCAGTGCACAAACTCCCATAAATGTTGTCAAATTGCCATGAAATTTATATATGATATTGGGTATCACTATGGCATGTTCGGTATTGAAAATGAAGCTTGTAGCAATTATAGCCCATGATATTCAAAAGTGTTCCGTTCTGTTACTAACTGGGGGGGGGGGGGGTCGTTTTTAACAATGTTTCCTAATTTCAAACTCATTAAAAATTTCCTTTTAGTTTAAAGAAAAAAAAAGATATTTTTGAAAATAAAAGTTGAGGAATAGATATTTAATTTTTTATTCTTACGAATTTCAACTAATACTTAAATTTTGAATCAATATTGTTTTATCTGATGAAAGATTCGTGTGAATAAAAAAAGTTCTAGAATAATGAATGCATCCCTTATGGATTTTTCATTAGAACGTTTAGGGACGTTGAGAGTCATTTTCTGAGCCAACGATATTCCTGTTCAACTATCACTTTGGGCTGTTTGCCTATAATACTAAAAATTTCCTTATCCCTGAATTTCTCAGAAATTCGGAAATAATTGTCTAAGTTGTATAAGAATCTCAACTCATATAGTTTTTTTTTTTTTTTTTTTTTTTTTTTTTTTCTTTAAATGGTAGAATTTTTTCATCAGTTTCAATTAATTGAAAGTTCAAATAAACAGAATTCGAAATAAAATGATTCCTTTATTTTATAATTTTTTTGATTGTTTTACATGTGGAAAACAATATAACAGCTTAACAAAGAATCTAGTAGCTAACAAAATTGAAAGAAATTTGGTTTAATCATAGGCATCACATAGTTTAAAGCCATGCCTCCAGAAATATGACAGTTTGATATTATATGTTTCGAAAAGCATCGACAACCGGCACTTAAGGACCCAAAATCAGAACCCAGTAGTCAGCCTGCGGGCTACAATGTGTCTTAATAAGTGTAGAATCAACTCTGACAGATGCCCTCCCCCCCTCCCACCCTACTTTTGCATCATAACCATGAAATGCATGGGTGTGGAAACACGTGTGCTACCCTTTGGTATTGGGAACTTCATGAATTATTCAAAAGAATCCCGTCTGGTCTTTATATTTGCCCGGCAGTCTCCAAATTCATCTTCTACTAAAGTTAAATCGAAATAGAAGGAGACGCTTATGGTTATTGTAAAAGGTTATTCAAAATACATTGAAAATTCAGAGTGAGGAATTTATTGCATACAAATTGATTAAGAGAAAAATAAAAAGAGGTAATTTGCGTGTAGCTATTGGGCGAAAAAATGAATTGTTTTTGTAGTTATGTTATCAATCATCATACTGAGTGGAATTTTATGTAATATATATTCAGCAACAAAGCGAAAATTGTTAAAAAATACCTGCTGTATATTATGAAGTTTCTCAAAAATAAGCCTCAGATTTAGAGCTTGCATACGAATATATATCATTAAAAGAAAATTTAGGCATTGCGAATCATAAGAAAACAAATATAAATGATTAAACTGGTAGATTGATATGATTGAAATTGATCTATTGATTAAGCATATTTACATTAAGAAGCATTTTAACGGAGGTAAATTTTTCGAGAAGTCGAAGATTAATGACATTTGAAAGGCTCACTCACAATCACAGTAGAGCAAGTCCATTTTGAAAAAAAGAGAGTCCATTTAGAAGTTAGGTAAAATCTGTTTTCCCTACTCTCAAAATGAACAAAGCTTGTATTCGCATACTTTTTTAGACAAGGCATCGATTTACACGTTTGGTTCATTGCGGGAGAGTGTAAAGCAGATTTTATGAACTTTCTAAACAGATTATTGCTCTTTTTTACTTTCTTCTGTCTTTACAAGAAAAAAGAATTGGATTCGTGAAAATTTTCGACTTTCGGTTTTCGATGGATTTATACGCTTTAGGAAGTCTTAAACACGATTTGATGTATTTTAGAAAATGTCTGTCTGAGAATTTGTCTGTCACTTTGTGAGTCTGTATGTGACAAAACTTTTGTGGGCGCTCTATCTCAAGAATTAATTCACGGAATTTCTAAATTCATATTTAAATTCAGTTAGAATTTGATATAAACTAAAAATGATTAGTTTTCAGTGCATATAGTTCAACAGGTAGCTCTGCTATGCTGTATTAGCAAGAATTTCCACAATAACTTTATCTCAATAATTAATCAAGGGTTCTCATAAAACTTTCTATTCAGTTTGTCCTTGGTATAATGTGGTGCCGACTACGTTTTGGTGTAAATCTCTCAACGGGTGGCGCTGACATGCTGCATTATTCGTGATTATCGCAATTGCTCTATCTCAAAAACTAATGCACAAATTATCAAACCTCAGATTCAGTTATGTTCAGTCAGTGTTGTTTAGTGTTTGATGTAAATCGCTTTAGGGCGATACTATGCAGCATTTTGCAGGATTTTTCAATAGCTTTATCTCAAAACCAATGCACGGATTTCATCAAACTTCGGATTCAGTTAGTACCTGATAAAATTGATTTTGTTTAGTTTTTGGTATACATTATCCAACAGGAACTCTTATGCAGTTTTTTTTAAAGATTTCTACAATAGTTTTGTCTCAAAAACTAAATCATGGATTTTCATCAAACTTCGGATTTAGTTAAAAATTGACATAAGTCGCTGCTGATTAAAATTTGGTCTAAATCACCTAACCGGTCGCGCTGCTAAGCTGCATTTTTTAGGAAGTATTAGTATGTATGAAACAGAAGAAAGTTTAGGGAATGTTATGTTTGACTAGCTTTTTTCCACCTCCAAATGGATTTGGGTGTTCTACGATTGTGAGCCCCTCAATTAAACTCTTTGAATTTGGTAAATTCTCTCTTCAAGTAATGGGTCATCTAACAAAATACAGTGTATTAAAAAAAAAAAAAAAAAAAACTCTCAAGCCATAACGATGTTATTTAAAAATTGATAGGTACATTTAATCTTAAATTCATCAAAGTCACAGCAAATAAATTGTTTTTAAAAATAAAGTTTCTCTGGTTTTCGTTAAGCTGATTGATAATTTCACTAGTCCATTTTATTTTAACAATAACATTACGTGTGTTAATGCACAGGACATTTTTACTATTTAAAATTAAATGAAACTAAGCATTCAGTAAATATATCAATATCTACTAATTATTCCATTATTAGACCGATATACAGATTTCAAACAATTTCCTTCAATATATATATAATTGAAGGTTTAACCCTCTCGCGACGGAAGCCTTTTACGAAATTTTTAATGATTTGCCACCAGATTTTAATACCAGAAATTTGTGTCTTATTAAATCGTGAAAATGCTCTGATTGAATAAGGCAAATTTTACAGTAAAATTTTACTGGTGGGGATAAACAAGGTTTCTTAAGCCTTTTTGCGGCACGTATGTGTGTCGCTCGTCCCCAAGGATTTAAAAAATGTTGTGGTATCGAAAAGCTTACGATTTGAGACTAATAAGAAACAATTTCTATTTTGGATTAAAATGAATAAAATTAAAAATATTTTACTAAAAAACTTTGAAAATCCTAAAAATTTTAACAGCATATTTTTCATTATTCTAAATAATTTTTCATTCACTATTTTTCACGTCTATAGGTTTTATACTAGCGAGAGGAAATTTTAGAGCTTAGTGATCATCAACCTAAAGAATAATACAGCATTAAAAAATAATTTTTATTCATGAGTTCCAAGTTTTTTGAATCGTCGAGGAGTTTTATTTCTATATAACAAACAATAAATTTATAATAAAAAACCCGTAAGATCTTCTTAATAAAAAATATCTTAAAAATAAAAGAAAAAATATAGTAGTAAAAAAAAATAATTCCCGCATACATATTAATGTAGATAAAATTTTCAAGAAATATCAGATTTATGCTATGTCCCTAGAAATAAAAAAGTGGGCTACAACTTAAGCGTAACAATAAAATAGGAGAAAACTACATATTAATAAAAAAGCAGCAGCATTATAAAAACAAGGATCAATAAAATGTAATTCTTTATTATGAGGTGGTAATAACAATAACATCATAAAAGAAATCACCATTTAGCAGTATATCAATAATGTTAACTTATGGCGGCTTCAAAGGGAATGACGTGAAGAAATTTATCTATTTTGTTAAAAACTTTGACCTTCGTTAGGTATTTCAGAAGCAAGCGAATGCAAATGCCTGCATCGTAAAAGGTTTCTTTTTTGCCCAGAAGGGAATATTCATAAACTACTAAAATTCAACATCACTTTTTCGGTCGTAAAAAAATATATAAAAATGGGGTTGTCTTAGCTCCAGCTGTTGATGATTTTTTACAGAAATAAATAGTCGCTTTGTTGATTGAATTATGAGATGTCGAATGTCAAAGAATTATTTCTAAGCAATTTGTTATTGGTTTATTTTAACAATGCATAAAGAAAGAAGAAAAAAAGCATTTTGGTATGCTAGTAAAATCTTGTTTAATGTATTGGTTTCAAGTAAAAAATAAAGCAAACAAAATAAAAAAAATATATAGTAGGAAATACAACTGTTAAATGGTAATATTTTATTGTTTTTCAAAGTTCAGTTATTTTGCTGAGAACCACTTTTTTTTTTAATTTATTAGTTTTCAGGAAAATTTTATATTTACACTACTTGGAGTTTCCCCTTACGAATTGAGAGATAAAGAAAATTACAGAAATCTCCCTTCCACTCCCCCCCCCCCCCCCCACACACACACACTCGTTTTTTAAAACTTGTTTTAAGATTTAAGCATAAAAATGAGTTCTGAGAAAATTATGGATCATAAAATTGATATACACTTAGAAAATATAGAAATGTGGTAATCCCCCCCATTTTTTGTAAAATTGTGAATAACATTGACAGTGAAGAATAAATATATTTATTCTATATCCTGAATTTTGATTTTTTTTTTCTTAATGTTTCACCTGAATAGGTATTTACGTTAATCTCTAAGATGTGTAGAACAACATCTATAATAATAATTTGATTATTAGAGGATTCTTATAAAAATTATAACTGATTTAATAAATCGGTAGTCTGAGCTACTTTTTCAAAATATTTACAATAATAATTAAATTATATAACAAAAAATACTGTAATGGAAATCCCACAATTCTTATCAGAACAGTGTAAAGAAACGTATTGTGATCCTATCTGTAACGGAGAAATGTTTTGTAGTTGAAAGTTTTTCGTATAACATTTTTAATAGGATTACCTACACTTAGGTAAATAGTCACGAAAAAAAAAAATCACACAAAAAAAAATATTTAGCCTTGACCGTTTCACTGTGCTTCCTAAATAGGATTGAGTAAACTGTTTTGTATAAAAAGTGCAATCTACTTTTATTAGTAGATGAATTAAATAAATTTTACATTGAATTTTCTTTAATGTTACTAAAAAGTACCATCAAGATATGAAGGTTTAAAAAAATTAATTTTAAATATTTATTACATTCATGCACAATTCCTTTTCTTCATAGATCGAGTTCTAAGTACAAAACATTAGAAGAAAGCTACAGTAAATCACAGTGTATCGCAATATTTTTTATATTAACAAATGTCAAACAAAAATGACATTTGAAAAACATTCTTTAAGTTTATGATCGAAAAAAAAAATGAAATCTATATGAAAGTAACATTTAAAAATGATTCATGCTTTTTGAAAGTATTAAAAGATGTTTCTTTAGATGTTATAAAATAAAAGAGAATGTGCAAATAATAAATTCTGAATGATGGAATAGCGTTGCATTGTTTGCTACTATAAATTAGAGTTCAATAACATTAAAATGACTGGGTCGCCTCTTTCTTTAAAGGTAGGACATGTTTCCCTCCTTATTAAAATTTTTGATGCATTTTTTTCAGTTTTTTTCTAAATATACCCAGTTTAAATATTGTAGAATTTTTATTGTAGAACGTTTTATTATTAGTAAGAAATACCGTTAAAAGTATAAAATTGAACAGATATAATTTAAAAGTATAGTAAAAGAAATAGAATACTTATAATTGTGGTAATTATTCTATATATTTGAAATTTGTTTTCAATCAGAATCTTGAAAGATAGTACATAAAATAAAGTTGAAGGAAACATAACAGAAAAAAAAAATTATGTGATAATCGACATGGTTCATGAATTCTTTTGCATTTTACAATGCAAGAATGAGGCCTAAAAATTAAAAATTTGTTAATCAAAAATTTCTGATTAATACTGTTCCAAATACATTTTTTAATATGTACATGAAACAAGTTTTAATTTGTAAATGTTAACCATCAGCAGAGCTAAAAAAGCAATAGATTCTTTATGACAAAGAGAGAGAAACGGCTGTTTTAGGGAAATATTATGAAATACTTTCTTCCATTAAACATCAATTTAGATTGTTGTCATTGCTTATTTAAATGTTATTTTTACGAATATTTTCACATTAACATGTTTTAACATATGCATAATTAATTTTATTAAAACTATTACAACTAAAAATGCATAATTTTTTAAGTAAATTATTTTAAGAAAAGGACCACCTACATAGGCATAAATGTACATTAAACATTTTCTCATAAATAATTTCAAAATTGTGTATAAAAAAGAGAAAACAATATGAAGGCGACAGTAAAGCTTTCTTTTATCTCTCTCAAAAAAAAAAAAAAAAAAAAAAAAAAAAAAAAAAACACAAGGAACAAAAACAAAGGCAATTACTTTCTTTACTGTTAAGAGAAAAAAAATCGCTTTTTACAAAAGACACGTAAATGTTGTACAAACCACCATTGTAATAACGACAATGATTTGGTTGAACGAATGCTGCACGTTTATTTCGCTCCTTGACCGAAATTTCGGACTCGCCTCTCACAGGCATGAATGAAACGACATCTTAAAAATAATATATATAGTTTAGAGATCCGAGGATTACCTTAGTGTCATGCCAGTTACCGAAACAAAATATATATATATAGTAATTGTTCTTGGAGAAAACACTCCTTTGTGCATTTCGGTATAAGAAGCTATTTTAAGTTACTTGTTCATGTACCTTTGATGAGGAAATACAATTTCATCTGAACTTACGAACAAATCATCCAATGGCAGCATAATAAAGTATCAGATGATCCGGTAAACTTTTAAAAAGTCTTTTCCTTCTAAATCATTTTAATAACCATTTTAGAATGTCTCATTTAAGAAAAGAATACCTTTTGCTGCTGATCGAAACATTACTTTGTGAGTTTTCCTCCAACTTAAATTGCGTAATGCCTGATATCATTATAAAAGCTTTGAATACATATAATAATTTTGTCATCGATAATTAATACTGACAATTTATTTTGTTCTTTATATTATATCGTTATATCATTAGCATCTGCGAACTTTTCTGGTGAAATAAATAATAATAAAATGATAATCTAGATATAAACCTTTATATTGTAATTTTCAAGGAAGAATCTTGAAACGTTCCCACCTTTTTTTTTCTGTGGTTCAACCAGAAATTATTAGCGATTTTCATTTTCTATTGATGAGAATCAGAATTAGGGATATACACTGACATACGGACGTCAGCTTTAGCATGCTACTATGACATATGAGGGACAGTCAAATGAAGTCAAAACACACACCATAAAACATATACCTTGCCAAAGTTGGCAACATTGTTGTAACTTATCGATACTTCTATCTTGAAGGTTGGTATAAATGCATAATGACAACTCACATGCATTCTCATTTGTTTTTTATTTCTTTGTAGGTGAGCAAAGTGATGGATGAAAATGTGTTTGTCCAGAAAGGAAGAAAGCAAAGAAGCGTTGCTTGATTTTTTGGTAACTAAGGATGCTGGAACATGCGAAATTCATTAATGAATATCTACTGTCTATAATGAACACTGCATGCCACTGACAAGTGTGCGCGAGTGGCATAAGAGATTCAGAGAAAGATGCAAATCGCTGAACGAGGATTTCTTAAGTAATTTCAAAAATGTGAAAAACAAAGAGAAAACAGTATAAAGGCGATAGCTTTATATGCCTGGCCAGGACAAGCCCATCCAGTCATTACTCCGGATGTGATTGTGCAGAGTGATGGTTGTATTATGGAAGATATCCGGGTGATATTCATATTTTTGACCCCTTGGAGAAAGACATTCGTGGACGTCGGTTTCATTTGGACGAGGGAGTGCACGAATGGGTGAGGTTGTCGATCAGTCAGCAACCTAATTTTTTTCCACACTTATTCACTTTTTTGTGTGCATTGGACTTTTAATTGACTGACCTGTTATGTTTGATAGTTTGTGAAATGCAAGAAAAAGGTACATTTTTTCAAAATATTTTTCTTTTAATTCAATAATTATTTTTCGGAAGCAGATCGATCATACATCCTTCCTCATTTGTCGTCTGTAAATCTCTAGCAATGGTTCTCAACTCGTGTGACACGAGATGTCGGAATGACTCCAAAATCGGACCCTAAACCAAGATTATACAGGCGAAATAGACCAACCTCATATAGATCGGGAGGTGGCTAGAAAACCCGTCTCCTCATAGAGTTGACGGCTGAAATTCCAGAATTCGACAGAACTGGATTAGCGTATTAAAATGCAGTGGGTATGCCAAGTCTTTGGTGTAAACCCCCCTCTAGACCTGTTTATAGTGGTTGATGTGTAGGTTTATCACTGCGTTTTCTTGCAACCCAAAGGCATAAAAGCATGGATAATCGATAGCAGGAAAAACAATGTTAAACTCACCAGTGAACTATTACAATCATGTTTGCAGGTATTTTCCACCGGGATATGACATGGCAGAACAGTAGTATTTTAATATGCTAATCGAGTTTTAAATGTTGCTGGAATATGAGCCGTCAACGATGAGATGATTGTTTGTGCAGCTGTCATCACGCGTTACTTTTCTGCAAATTTTTTAAAAGCTGTCATTACTTGCAAGTTATTGAATTTTAATAACCGTGTCCTAATCACCCAGTCCATTTCAGAACACACGTTATAAATAAATCCAAGTTATACTATATACTATTGTGTTGAAAGTTTTGAGCACTAGAATTGACACCTTTGAAAAAAAAAAAATCAACTATTTGACGAGACACTTTCTTTAAGCTTGATCTGAATTGTGTGGAATGCAGTGCGGAGGACTCGTTGAATTTTAAGATACAGTCCAATCGCAGTCACTAGTATTTTAAAAAATTTCTATTATCTTGTAGCGATCTCATCTCACTTGATCATTATAAAGGGAGTTATTAGCTTAGAGTAACTGGCTTTGATTTTTGCTCAACGCTATTGTTCTTGTTTATAGATCAGGAAATCCTTGGTTCAGCTTTCCGCAGCGCCAATTCATTCTCTCTAAATTGATGACCCGGACAAAGGCGCAACTTCCAACAGCAATCATTTCATAACCAACAGATGGTAGCATGAAACAAAACACTAGCAACAATCAAATCTTGTTAAGTGTTCAAAGCACAAACCGGTCATCCCACATGCGTATGATAGCGTTACTCATGAGTACATACCGTTGTGTGTACTCATGAGTACATACCGTTGTCTGAAGTCAAAAAGATATTTTTCTCATTGGAAATGTAGTGAGTAATGATCTCATCTTACTTAAACAGCATAACGCTAGTTACTAGCTAAGACAGACCGCATATCAGGGAGACAAGCGACAAAAAAGCATGAGTCAAGAGAGACAGTTTCATTTGTTAACAAACAGGAAAGTAGTATTTGTCTCCTGTCTCACGGTTTTGGTCGCAATACACCCTGGTGTGCAACCTGCTTTTGAGCAGATCAAATATTGGCTTGACCTTTTGCTTGACGCTAGCATTCTCGTCTACTGATTACGAGACCCCTTGTTCAACTTCAATTATCTCTCTCAAAAGCTCTTATTATTTACAGATAGAATATTTACGAACAAAATTGAACTGAAATAAAATAAAAATGGTAAAATAAACTGATAAATTTTAATTTCATCTTTATCTTCAGCAAAAACGATTAAATATAAAACGGAAAAACCTCTCGAGAAAACTTTATTGATTTTCGATTATTCATAGAATTGGTTTTCTAAAAAAAAAAAGTCCCAGATTTATTACAAGCGTACTTTTGAATACATTGAAGGAGAATTTTCTTTAGCAAGAAATATTCAATCTGTTAAAAAAAGGCCATGTCTACAACAGCGTAATTTTAATATTTACTGAAAACTTTCATAAGAAAATATCTTAGTAAAATTTTGATATCCAGCAGAATTATATGAAATGTTTTTTTATATATTGAAAAATTTTGCAGATACTAGAACAAAAAGAATTAAAATAAAAAATAATAAATAGCAAAATTTTGGATTAATTATAGATAAAATGTATATGTGACAACAGTAAAAAGAGTTAATCATAGGATTGAAGGTAATCAATGGCTCTCAACTATCCGTTAAATTACTATATAAAAAAATATTAACAGAAGTTTTTATCACTTACCACCTTTATCATACAACCTCTTCAAGTACGTAATCTACATTGAATACCAAAATATTTCTAATATCAATAACTGTTGTTATAATAGCAGGAGTGGTTTAAGTGCTATACCAACATTAGGGGTCGTATTCTCTTCTTAAAACAAATAATGCTCTATTATAAGAGATGTACTATTAAAAGTACACCAGACCCGAAATGGTTAATTTAGGTGCATAATCTGCCGGACAACTGGAAAAGGGGGAAGCATCTACACTAAAAGAATTTAGCAAATGATTAAGGAAAATATATACTGCTTTTGAGATTTATATAATGGTTTAAGTTGATCTAAATAAATAAAAAGCAATACACTAAAAAACGAAGAATGTATGATCTAAAAACTTTAAATGTGAAAATTGCGAAATAAAAGCATCTCTACTTTTTTTTTTTTTTTTTTTTTTTTTTTTTTTTTTTGGTACTTTAAAATTTTTTATTGAGTATAAGCATAAATAGTGCATTAATTAACTGTACTTCCTAATCTTATTAGAAAATATATTCATCTTTTACTTATTAAAGATTAAAATCGTGTCAAATGTACACTTGAATCACTCTTAAAAGTCCATAATTAAGATACATATTGTACTCCAACGTAAAAAATGCATGATAATTCTGCTTATATAGTTGACATATACCGGGTGTCTCAAAAATGACTGATGGATTTTAAAATTCAATAACTTGCAAACGGTGACAGCTATTTAAAAAAATTTTGCAGGAGGGTTATGTATAATGTCAGGAGTTTTTTTACCTTATTTTTTTTTAGTTTAGTTCACATCTCAAACAATAGGTGGCGCTGACGGCGATTGAAGGCCAGGTCGACGCTTCACTCAGCATTGATCGCCTGGCCTTCAATCGCCGTCAGCGCCACCTATTGTTTGAAATGCGAACTAAAATAAAAAATTACGGTAAAAAAACTTCTGACATTATACATAACCCTCCTGCAAAATTTTTTTAAATAGCTGTCACCGTTTGCAAGTTATTGAATTTTAAAATCCATCAGTCATTTTTGGGACACCAGGTAACTATTTATTGAAAAAAGTGTTTTTTTCGTCTTACATTTTCTTTCAAGTGTAATGACCTGTATTTGTTTTCTAAGTCCTTTTATTAGGTTTTTCTGGAAGGTTGCTTTAAAAAACAATGCAAATTTCTCATTTTTTCTTTGTTATAAATTTCTGAACATAATTTGAAGTTTCTAGCGAAATATTCTGAAGTAATTCAAAGTGATAAAGATATTTTCCACATACAATGCCATGCCATCGTTGTCAGGTTTTACCATTTCAACGATCACTGCATTCCGTTTAGTGCTTTATACAGTGGTTGTTAAGCATTGTAAAAAGAAAAAAAATCATTAAATTCGATTTTTTATATCGAGAAAAAACAGGAAGGGAATAGGAAGAAAAAAAAAAGCTTCAGGGGTGGGGAATAAGTAGATTTCAATTTTGGCATCGTAAGCCATTGAATTTTACTGTATCAAAAGGGGTATATAGTGATTTTGAAGCACTGGCAGAGGACTAGACAGAATGTTGAATTGGATTTACGTTTTAAAATTAATAAGTAAAATAGAATCTATTCATATTTTTTCCTCTGCAAAAAATGTATATCATGTAGATAGGGGGCTCTTGAAACAACGCAAAAACGAAGGGGCACCCTTGAAAACATAGATTGAATGAAAACTCGAACAGAATATACAAGAGGGAAATGTTTTATATATGTGCGTACACCACGAGGATCAAGAATTTAGATTATTGCTACTACTATGTGAGGTTTTTTTTATTTAATAACATTTGCGATACAATAAAAGGGCAGCAGTAACATTCTAATAGTGATTTGTCTTCATCTATTTTACTATTTTTGTTATCAGAATCAATGTATAACGACATGAGTTTCAAAACTCGCCTTATCCAAATTTCAAAAAATCGAGTTTTCTCTGTCAGTCTATTTTTTAAGTTAATATGCAGCGAAAAGATACTACAATGTGCAAAATAAAACTAGTTTTCTCGTGTATTTCTGGTTTTGAAAAAAAAAAAATGGACGTGTTAGAAGTTTTTTGCGATGTATGAGTTTTGAAACCCGCGTTTTCATACGTTTCATGTGTAGGAATGTTATTTGAATTAATTCACATTAAATGAAAAGAAAAAAACTTTTTTTAATTCCTGGTTGATAGTTTTTACATGATGTGAAATTTTGTTTGGGTAAAATTTTGTATCAGGCTATCCAATTTAAAAACTTTTAAATGGGCAATCATCGGAACATATTACCCAAAAGTTTTTGTTTCTTTTTAAATGCTTCTGCAAGAAAATTTTTTAATTGATAGTTACAAGTTTTGTTTCTGCTATGAAAGTGATAATTGCGTAAAAACAATAATTAATAAAGATTCTTTTAGTGGTAAAAATAGGTATGTTACCGGACTAGTATTAATGCTTCCATTGAGGGGAATACTAAAACAATGAAAACGTCATGAAATTTCTAATTTTGTAAGATTACGTAAAATAAATGTTACTTGCAGTGACTCTGTGAACAGCGTAATGTAATATTACAGATTAATTTTCCTTGTGTCGTCTTTAAATATTATTCACGAGCACGATACCAGTTGAGTTGTCATTTTATATTGCTGACGTTTTAACTTCAAGGACTTTTTTATATATTTTCTTAGATTGAAAAATAATATCTTTACATCGATGGAACATTAATATTATTCTCTTGAGAAGAACTCACGTGTAAAAATACATAATTCTTAAACACTATTTTGTTTTTAATAGCTTAAACAATAAAAAAAAATTACGGATTTTGAATAGAAGCACCTGTTGTGACAGTTTTTGTTAAATTGAACGCTTTAGTAATAAATTTTGCTCGTTTACCATATCCAGTCGTCTTGCATGCAACCAAGAATTTCTTTGCAAAATACACTTAACTCGTAGCTTTTTCTGAGCATGCGCATTTAGTAAAAGAAATCATCCCGGGTGTCAATCCTGACAAAATGTGGTGCCCACTCAGGACCTCTTCACAAAAATCCATTTACGACAAAGGCCCCTTCACAAAATTCATTCCAAGAATGCAGGCACCTTCACAAAATTATATTACATAAAAACATACTCGTCATTAATTATTTTTATTTTGCTTTTTTTAGGTTTTGCAATGTATAATTCTCAAATAAAATAAATTCATTAGAAAGGAAAACTTTAGCTGAAGAACTTAGTCATTTTTAATAAATGCTTGGTTCAAAATTGAATAACTGGATTTGAACTTTTGTTGTAATATGTTAGTTTTCACAAAAATATAATAAATTTGACAAAAATAACTTTTACTTTTCGCAAAAGTGGCTCCAAGTAAAAAAAAAAAAAAAAAAAAAAAAATAATAATAAATAAAATGCCTTGCATCCTCAGACGTATGTAAAATCATGGGTACGAGATCTTCAGTCATGGACAGATTTTTGACTGATAGTAAATTCTGCTTTATACACTTAAATAATAACAATTTTACGATCAAGAACGTTTAATTACTTTCTTTTATTGTAAAGGATCAATTTTTAGCCATAATGTAAGGCGTAGAAATTTTTTAATCTATTTTAATTCAGATTTTCCTTATACTAAAAAAAATTTCCGTCTTGGCTTGGGTGGACGTCTTGTAGCCGTGTATTGTTATAACATTTACAAATGAAATAGATTTATAAAATTAAAATTTCTAATATAAAATTAACAGTTTTGTCACTGAAATTGTCCTTAAATGAGACTTTTAAATTCCTAAAAAAGTGAAACAGCTATACAACATGTTCTTATTCTAGAAATATGTAATTGAATTAACTCCTTATCGCGAAAATGTTATGAAATCCGATACCACTAAGCATTTTTTTTTCTGAATAAAAAATTAGAGTAAAATGAAATAAAATTGTACTCCACTAATGCAAGTAGAGCACGACCTTTGAAATCTATAGCGTACATAAATATTAATTCCACCTTGACACAGCTTTGTGACACCTTGACACTCTAGTTAAGGAGGATAGTGAGTTCTGGTATAGATTCCAAATATTTGTTAACACACGCGAATGACGTTCTCTCATTTCACTTAAAATAAAATTACTTTATTCACACCTTCATTTCCTGTTCGATATATCTATTTCAGGAAGTATTCATTCGTCCGTTATCCCGAAAAAGAGTGTGCTTAACTACAAAGGTAGAACTAATTTTTTGTAGCCAGTTTCGATAGCGGAAGGCTCCAATATCCGAATGTCATTTAATCTCTTGGCCTCTTTTAATTCAAGCAAGTATTGGGGTTTTTAGCTATGCACCTGTTGCAAGTGTTTCTCGTGCTGTCATATGTCATCAATGATCGTTTACTTGATATATTGATGTTTCAATCGAGTTCATGAACTACGAGATCATAGAATCATTTGTTTTTTGTCTGACGAGAACACATAACGAAAATGGGACATTTTTTACGAGTTTAGACGCATTTTTATTTGTCCTTGGCATTTATATCTTCTAAGTGGTTTATAAAATGTTTCAAAATTAATCCTAAGCTGCGAATACTAAATATCAATATCATTCATTATGATTTCACAAATTATGATATTTGAGATACGGACAAATTTATTTATATTAACTGACATTTCAATTGGGTAAAAAGCATTCAGCATTACATACAGCTCATTCTAAAAAAAGTTACGCAATTCAAAAATACTGTATATCGCAGCAAGATCAAAAATAGATTTGCATGTAACATTTACTATAACATAAATTTACAGCACTTTGCGCTGCATGCAGAAGAAATATCTGCGGGAAAGCTTAAATTTCTTAAAAATCAAGATGAAGCTGACAAGGAAGGTCTCCATACGGGCATACTCAGAAAAATCTGAAAAAAATACAGAATGTTCTTCTCCTATAGTTATATATGTTTATAAAAAAATTTCGGCGGAACCTCCTTATAACGTCCATAAAAAAATAATAAAAATTTCGTTTATTTGGCGATTTATCTCCGGTTGGCGAAAAAACGAAATTTTTAAAAATACGCTTTTACGCTTCGAATACTTTTTAAAGAAAAAACTTTCTATGTTCAATTTATTTAAATAAGTTTAAGTAATTTTAGTTTTGAATTTTTATTTTACTTTAAGTGTAATTTTGTCATATACGTTTATATGTACTTATAACAAAATGAAATTAATATATTTTACCATTTAAAACACAATTTAAATGGATTAAAATTGTTCCAAATTGAAAAATACACTGTTAAAAATCTGCTGCATTTTGTTGCAACGCACTCCCTTGCTTGTATAGAAAACGGTTACTTGGCCGTGAAATGGAGCTTTCTCATTGGTTGGAATAGAGATATTATATACAAGCGGTGGTTGTGTGCGTTGCAACAAAACAGCAGATTTTTAACAGTGTATTCCATGGTCAATTCACTGTGCTATGGAGCATTCTCATTGGTCAGAAGAGAGATATTCTATAAAAGTAGTGGAGTGACATTGCAGTATGCTGCAGATTTTTAACAGTGAAGTCAATTAAAATCAATTTTCAGATTCATTAAAATCGTCTGCTTTTGGCGAGGAAATGCACTGCTCGCCAAATCCCGCGTCGCTTTCAGCTTCTCCCGCCAATTATTCCAAACTATTTTATTTTTTTACATATCTAATAATGTAATTCCGCCGCTAATTTTCACTGATCCTTTATTACCTACATGAGTAGTTTAATTCGTATTTTTTTCAAAAAATTCTGAGTATGCCCCCAATGGAGACCTTCCTTGTGAGGTAGTGAAGATTCAGAAAATTTATCCTGTATCGCACACAATTTGCTTCCTTTCCGAGTGATAAATGGACATGTAGCATAATCTAATTTTTGTGCGGATAATTGCATTTGCGACACATTTCTACAGCAAGATGCATTTAAAAAGGGAATCCTAATAAATCAATTTTGGAAAAGCTCGAACCTAGCATTGATACTTAGTGCATTATTTTATACGCCTTTTAAAAAAAAATTAGAGAACCGATAAAATGTATTTTTTTTTTTTTTTTTTTTTTTTTTTTTTTGTATACATTTAATTTTAAAATAACAAATTTTTAATTGTTAATTTCCTGGCAAAAATCTCCAAATATTAAGCTACAAATCCTAACCAATATTCATACACAACAGACGACTATGACATTCGACCAGGATTGCCGTATAAATTCCACGGTTGCGAATAAAGCCAATTTCGCGCCACCACAAAGTAATTAGAATAATAATGTTTTCTAATGGAATTTGTAATTTTTTAAAAGAATATTTAAACTTTTTCAATATTTTATTCTTATTTTTAACTAATTTGTATTTTAAAGCATAATTGTTAAAAAAAGCTTGTATGTCAAAAGTTCGATAAATTGTCTTAAAAGTTACATTTTAAGAAACTATGCAGCTGGAAAATTCATAAGTGCGATTTTAGTAGATAAATGCTAGGTGCGATATTCACTAAAAATGGATCTCTTGTGAGCCAGACTGCAAGATTTGGTAAAATGAATTTATTTGAAGTTATTACTTTTCTTACGGACAAACGATATGTTTAAATTTAATACTCAATATGAACTTTATCGATTATAATGAACTTCATCAGTGAATGACACCCCTTGGCGATGTTAAGACAAAATTGAAGCACATGATCTTCAATTTAAATTTTACGTCAAAAATGTGATACACCTAGAAAAAATAGAGCTCCTACGATATTACAGTCTCATCATCAGATGCAGTGCAATTTTGTGCCTTTTTTAAATGTTATCAATCATAAATATTTCCCAAAGGAAAAAATCGAAATACGAAGTGTTTCAGTGAAATTTTAAGAAGAACTTTTTAAGAATGCATTTTGTTATGCGACTGGCATTGTCGGTTATCTCGATTCTCTGTTATAGGATCAAACTGTTAATACAAACTGATATAAGTTACACATGATTTACACAATCTTGTACATTTATACCTGGGTGGTTCAACGATTATTGTTTCTAGAGTATGTAAAACTTTGTACAGCAATGGTTGATATGGAATATCAAATCCTATTATTTTCTGGGTTATTTAATATTTTTGAGGGATTTTTTAAAGGGAGATGAGGGCGAAAAGCTGGTTTGGAACTTATAGGGTTGGCTTTGTGTCAGTGGACGATACATGGTTACATCACTATGATCCTGAATCGAAACGACAGTAGCCTTGTCTCATACACTACACATGTCTAGCCCTATAAGCTCAAAACCAGTCTTTCACCCCCCCCCCCCCCACTTCCTTCTTTCACTCCTCTCTCCAAAAATATGTTAATATAGAACTACGGTTCATAAATTGAGCATATAGACGTCTAAGACATTAAGCTTCGAAGTTCCACATCAACCCATCGCAGTACAAGTATTTTGTATGCACTGTGGACAATAATTGATGAACTACCCACGTATTTCATGGCTTTGAATCAGGTATATTTACTTGTAATATCAATGCTGCATCAAGATTATTATTACTTCTATATTGGAAATATTTAACAAATTGTAAAACAAATTGCATAGATGATTTTATTGGAAATATTTTTTCATGTAAGTCATATTTCATCAACATTAATGTTACTCAAAGCTTGTACCCTTCAGGGAATTTTCAGGATAAATATCAGTATTTTTTCATAAAAAATAAATCTAGGTTAAACACACGAAATCTTGCTTTATTTAAGAAATACTTTTGCTATTGTTTACAAGTAGTAATGTTAGTATAAAACAATGCATTTACTATACAATTTCATTTACATTTAGGCATTTAGTAATAATTATTATTATTTGCTTACTTCTCTTTGCTCCGTTTGAGATTCTTTTATTTTAAACATATATTTCACTCTTTAATTTTAAAATAAAGGTTACTTTCCTAATCGAATCATGTGTAATAAAGCGCAAAAAGTATTAGAAAGTGATAATATAAGTTACATCTTATTGTAATACAATAATTTCTAAACATCTCCAAAAACTATTTCTTAGCCTATTGTCATATGAATATTAATTGAAAAACACGCAAAAGAACAACATCCGTTATCTTTCAGACAATGAAATATTCGCGAAACACTAATTAATCTATTTGATTAGCTAGTATTAACCGCTATTACCTTTCTAAAATTCGAAAAAAATTTCAGACCCAAAAGGGTTAAAGCCATAATCAAAGGAAAACTTAAGTAAAAAAATATTTAAATCGGTTTCAGAAAATATAAAAATATGTTTTATGTATATATAAGTTTATGAACATAAAAACAAACTATAAAAATTTCCTTAATATTTGAATTTTACTGAGGAAAATTTTAGATTTATTTATTATTATACCATGAAATAAGTCAACACTTCGATAATAAACAGTAAATTAACAATACTACAATAGCTACTAAATATAAGTCCCCTTCGACAGCAGATTATCAAGCACACTTATTGGATACAATTCCCGAACACACATATAGGACATAACAGGCAATTTACAATTATAGCTTGTTAGCTGTTATATCAAGCTCATACTTATTATTCAGGGAAAGTCAGCAACGTTATAATCTACTATTATATTTGGGAAACGCAAACATCAATTGTTAAAGAATTGGTTATGATTAATATCGCATAGCATAAAAGTGTGTTGAGAATGGTTATTCTACTTAAGTTCATTTGTTTACAATATATATTTTTCCATCATTTGAATATGAATGCATTATTAAATATCAAATTGCGAATAAAAATGTACTCAATATGTAAATATATACGAGAAGGTTTGATGACTAATAAAGGTGTTAAGATTTTGTATTTAAAGTATAATGTATACAAATTCAGTCAAAGAAGTTTTTGATCAATACAGAGGGGTTTTTTTTCTTTGAAATAAAATGTTCCATAAAATCCATTAAATTTTATTTCAATTTTTACAATATCGGAAAAGGTTAAAACAATACTGAATTTAAACTATTACTAAAGATCGACCTAAAATTCGGTTTAGTTTGCAGCCCAAAATCAGAGTTTCGCAGAAAATTAGTTTTCGATTAAAATGATGCCGAAAATTCGGCCGGACCGAAACTTGACTGAAACTGTCTGTATTTTCAATTTTTTTTCCTCTTTCGGAAATTTTCAATATTACTCATTGTTTTGAGCTGTTCTTTGATATCTTTGAGAAAATTTATAATATAACAGACGATTAAATACAAAAGTCTTTACAAAAGATAAATTTAGGTACGTGTGCTCAAAACATATTTTTTATTACGACGAAATTCTTTCAATTAGGAAATCAGTCTGCGTTGAAGAATAAATTGAATTTTATTTTATATGAAAAAAAAAAAAATCTCAGAGGCTTAGACAACCAAGTATAGCTTCTAGTATAATTAATGAAGAATTATATATATTTAATAAAACGTATAATTAATTAATAAATTATGTATGTTGTATGTATGTATGTATTATGTAGATTATGTATGTTTTTGCAGATTTCTTTTTTTTTTTTTTTTACTTTTGGCCGAAAAAAGGATAATTACCGATATTCAGTTTTGGTTTCTTTTTCGATCTTAAAAACCTGTTATAGTCTATCCTTAACTATGAATTTAAGTTTTCCTTTTTTTTTTTTTTTTTTTTTTTTCCCTTGCACTCTCAGATACGTGACATATTTGTCCGACAGTAGTTACGCTTTTGTAAACGTAAGATTTTCCAAAACAATAATAAAAGACATGTTAAAAAAAGCCATTTTTGCATATCCATTGAAAAAAACTGAATTTGAATTAGGATGTTAGTTTTAAGAGCAAAGTTTCGGAAAAATCACGCTGTCGTAAATTTTTTAGCAGCATGGTCGCAGAAAAGTTAACAAAATCATATATCAAAATATTTTATTCTTTAAGATTTCAAAACAAATTATTTATAATTTTTTTTCGTTATTAAAATATCAAAAGAATAACAATATTAAAAATTCAGATTTAATTAAACATATAAATTGAACATTTATCTCAAATTGTTTTTAAATAAATTTTAAAAGTCATTTAATTATCCGAAATAAAGGCAATTCACAATACTCGAGAAATAATATCGGATTCTACTGTAAAATTTTGTAAAGTAGCATTGAAAACTTAGTTTAATTCGTAAAGTTGGAATGTTTTAAAACGATTGCAGAAAATGATTTAATATTTAGTTAATAAGCTCCTTCTTCATTACGAGTCCCTTAAGGTCTTACACCGCTCAATATATTTTTGAAATATCACCCGCCCTCCCCCCCCCCCATTTAATTGATTATTATTCTGGATGAGTCAATAAAAATAAAGATTAACTTTTAACAATAAAAATACTACAGGGAACAATACCAATACATGACGATAAAGCATTTTAAAAGTAAAACATTGTGGAGGACCAGATTTATACTTATAATAGCATTATTTAAAAAATTAAATGATATATTGAGTTTAAGTGAATTAAGTGATAAATTAAAACCCTTCGTTCCCTCCAACAAGCTATTACTCGTACAAAAGCAAATTTTATCTATAAACTTAGCAAAGTTTATTTTAGATACAATTCTACCCATTTACACTTATAGTTTACAAAAAGCTAAAAAAAAAAAAAAAAAAAAAAAAAAGAGTATTACATAAAATAAATAATAATAATAATAATAATAAAGCTAAATGATATATCAATCAATAATAACACTTCATTTGCTCAAATACTTGCAAAAACAAATTTTATATATAAGTTGGCAAAGCTTGTTTTATATGTAATTCTACTCATCTTCACTTACAGTTTACAAAAAGCTAAAAATAAATAAATAAATAAATAAATAAATAACCGAAAAAAAAATATTACTTAAAAAAATTAAATGATACATGAATTTATGATAAAATCTCATTCCTCCAAATGCTTCTGAAAATACAAATTTTATCTATAAATTCCACGAAGCTTGTTTTAAAAGTAATTCTACCCTAGACGGAAAAGAAAGTACACAGTTCTTTTGTTTTATGAGATATTACTTCCAGCTAAAACGAATGAGAAGTCTAAATAAATCCATTACATGGTACAAAAATCTACAGAGCTATAAATTAAACAATAAAACAGTGAAAGATTGATGTACAATCATCTAGGGCACTCTCGTTAAAGGATAAGCCAGTTGGGCTTGATAAAGGTGGCTGAAATCTAGAAGATAATCGATTACCGTAGCAATTTCCTCATGTCAAAACTGTGAACCACAATCCACACGTAACTGTTCTTAAATCTCCCGGAGATTTCATGGTCGAAGCATTAAATTTTCTCACGTAGTTTAATCCTAAAATATACTGAAGGGAAAATGTCAGAAAAGCGCTGAGGGGTCAGTCATTGCCATGTACGCGAAAAAGTTTTATTATTCCATAGTGCATTTTCACTAATTACTCTGCATTTATGCTGTACATGAATGTAAATTAACATGTTTGTCAACTTTATAAAAAAAAAAAATAAAAATAAAATAAAATAAAATACCCAAATAACAAGAGAAACGCATGAAAATTGAATTGTTATATTAAGAAAAATCAATATTTTTCAATATCCAAGTGAAAAACATTTAATGCTGCTTGCACCTGTCATTGAGACAGAGTAATATTTAAATATTCACTGGAAAAAAAATGGAATTGTGTTCTAGTGAGATTCAGTGTAAATTAAGCACCGTGTGCAGCTGATGAGTTCATTACTAAGAATATTTTACAAACTCGAACACATTGGAGCGAATAAACATAATACGACCTCCAGGGAAAAGAAAGTTTGTACGATTCCCGACCTTCCTCGCCGCCGCTTGAAAAACATTAAGCCTACATTTGATATGACAACACACTAGATTTGCCCTAGGTAAGCATATTACTATGCATGCGTAAATGTATGTCACATATGAAAATGAAAGCTCTATGGTAGAAAAGAACACAATAGATTTGAAATGGTAGGAACAAGAAAATACATTTTAGGCTTCAATATTCCGAAAGCACTGTTCCGCAGGATTTCAGAGGACTGTATTTATGATTTCCAGTGATCTCCGGCACAAATGAAACATTGGTTATTTTCACATCTTAAAACATTAATTTAGAAATTGTACAAATGAAGAAATAAACTAATCATAAGTACCCTTTTACGTGAATTACATACATAGAAATAACACATACGCAAGATGTGTAAACATAAATGATTAAATGTAAAAAATGTAAAACATAAGCGCAAAAACGTTTAATTTTCGTCTAAACTTACGAAATGTTTATACGTGTAGGCAAACATTATTTAAAGCCGCCTAATGTGATATATTTGTTTACTCGTAAGCAGTAACGAACAACATTTATGTTTTCACCTTATTTCTTAAAAAACCAAAATAAAATTTTCACATGACCCCGTTTACTGTGTGTTGATGGCACTAGTCCAAATTTTTAAAACATCTAAGAAAAAAAAATCGTTACAAGCAATGACAAATGGTGCAGATCTTACAAAAACAGTTTCCATTATTTATGTTCCAACAAGAAAATATTTTCAAAAGAAGTGTTCTGCATCATGAATACAATAAATATTTGAAAAATTTTCAATATACAGGGTGAACTAAAATTGTTGCCCTGATTATAAATATTTATTTTGCGCTAACTACTATAATTAAACACATGTTTGTGTGACTAGACTGTAAGTACTGTTATAATTATATATATATATAAGATCACGTACCGCCGTACATTTCAACGCAAGTTCCGTTTATAGACCGGAGAATGAATAACTGATATTTTAGTTTTTGCCAAGTGTTCTTTAACCCCTTCGCGACGGTATCCTCTTTCGAAATTTTTAATGTTTTGTCACCGATTTTTAAAAACAAATTTGAGCCTTATTTTTGATCGGAAAAATGCTCCGATTAAGTAAAGCAAATTTTACAGTAAAATTTTACAAGTGGGGATAAATAAAGATTTTTACCATTTTGCGGCACATATATATATCGTTCGTCCCTAAGGGGTTAACATGTCTTCTGTTAAAGTACACACAGCAGAACTTACCTAAAGCTGCTATCAGATTCACAAACTTTTCCGCTGATTTTAACCCAAACTTTTTCCCGTTCAAAGAAAGAAAAAAATTAGAATTGTCGTGGCTAAAGTCGAAGGAAAAGAAGCACTATTAGTACCAGACGTTAATATTTATCGCCTGTTCCAGCAATTCCTAAACTATGGGTCGCGGAACAATCGAGATTTGTCACAAAATATACATTTTATTTCAACTGTTTCAAAAATATAACAATTTGAACAGCAAGGAATATTCTCAATCTCCTTCTGTATGAGTATATGATCAGAAAATCCATATATATCAGCATTGAATTCCTTAATGTGGTTCAACACGTCATACTTTTGTGAACATGCTTTTTCCACATTGCTGTTTTAAAAAGAGAAAGATAAAACAGAAACAACTGCCTATAGAAAGTAATCTAAGGTTAAAATTACCTAGTTTTTATCCTGATATAAATGTCCTCATCGGTAAACACCATTGCCAGAAATCTCTTAGGTTGTAACGTAGTGTTGTGGTAATAATTAAATGATTTTAAATTATCTTTGTGTGTTCTAATTAGTATTCCACTTACACACACCGGGATTACCAATTCTTTTTTTTTTTTTTTTTTTTTTTTTTTTTTTTTTTTATAATGTGTTCCTCGTATGAAAATTGGCCTTTTTCCGCAGAAAAATATCTGATAGTTTATAGAGGCCATACAATTTCCATACTGCTATAAACCCTTATATTAGGTTGGTCGCGATTTTTTTTTTTTTTTTTAACTTGAAGGTGGGTCGAATATTAGTAAAGATTGGAAACCGATGATCTATTCGTATCAATCGATAACATTGGATGTTGAGATAATATTTCTTGAAAAGAGCGTAGAAATCAAGCGATGGCTCAAAAATTGCACGGAAAATTGATGAATCTAATAGCAGCTTTAGTCTTCAGTTCTTTGACACCAACAATCGATGTAGCAAAGACTCTGTCCTTCATATAGCCGCAAAAGAAAACAAAATCTAGAGGATTAATATTTGCAGAGCGCAAAGGCAGGGTGTTGGTCTATCCTTTCCAATGCATCGATCCAGAAATGTTTCTTTTAGAAAATCTCATAATAAGGAGCTCCAGAGGGAGCTAAAAACTACTAAAACTATACTGTCTAATGACACAATAATTTACTATACAAATCGTTAACTTGTGATGAACTATTATAATTGGGCAAGGCTTTTAGTTCACATGATATTTTATAAAGCAAAAAACATGTCCTCTCGTAAATAAAATGAAATAAGATCTATAAGAAAATTCATATTCAAATAGTAGCTTTCTTTTAAAAAAAAATATTCAACATCTATCATAGTCATAAATTTATTCTTAAATCCCTTCGCGACGAGAGACTTGCTTAATTTTTAATCTTTTACCACCGGTTTTTGAAAACAGAATTTTCTGAAACTAAATCGCGAAAATATACTGATTAAGTAAGGTAAATAACAATAATAAAAAATAACTGTTAAGAATAATGCAGGGTTTTGAGCAACTTAAGCGGCACTCATACCTGTCGCTCGTCCGCAAGGGGTTAATTACTTTATTTTTTTTAAATCTGTAATTTGAATGTTTCTTTGCGATACATTTATGTGCCTAAATAATATTAATAATAAAATTCTTAAAATATTACCATAACTGTCACATCTATTTGAATGGAAATAATTATCAAAACTTTAAATAATAAATATTCTTTATTCCTTTATTCAAAGATTCGAAAAAAAAAATGTACCAAAAACTAAAAATATGCTCTAGATTACCTTCAAAGCTGAAAAGCGAAATAATATAACTTTGTAAAACATCTATTGATTGGAAAAAGCTTCTCAGAATAATAAGGATAATTGCAGAAAACTTTAACAAGGCCACGCATTGAATGTAGAAATGAGTAATAAATACTTTTAAAAATATAGCTTTTGATATTTTAACAGTTTCTATCTCGTTATTTCAGAAAGGGATTTACGATAATTGCAATGTCTTCAAGAAATAGGTTGTCACATAAATTTAAGAGGCGTGCATAAATGAATGCAAATTCTAACATATATGGATTTGAGAGCAAATACATCTTTTTATCGAACATTTGGAATGGAGTTTATACTTGTATTTCGTATTCTACGGAAAATGAGTGCATATTTTTACTCATTATCAAAAAAGGTAAAAAGTGTAATTATAATAAATAATGTAAAATAATAAGACTTAAAGCACATTTAAAAGAAGCCTTTTACTCAATATTTCGGGCGCAGTTTAAAAACATTTTACATACAGTATTCCATGGAAAAAGTAAGCGCCTTTTTTAATTTATAATAATTAACCCGTAAGAACACGCGCTGGGATAAATCTAACTCCAATTCACATTTTTTCCCCTTCGAAAAGAAAATAATAATAATAATAATAATTTTTTAAGGACGCTTTTGACCTGCCTTGCATCAAGATCGGGTTTGTGAAGTGGAGGATTGAGGAATGTCTCATCCTTGTTCGCCAGGAGGGGAGAAATATACCTCTTGGGATTAAATAATCCCACGCGTGTACAAATGATTTTTTTCGACTCGCGTATTTCTTACGGAATAAAACACACTAAAAATATTTTAAATGGAAATATTGTATAAAAGTTACTTTTTTACATTAGTGAAAGGATATTAAATGTAATTAATATAAATTTTCTGAAATAATTCATATGTTTAGGCGTAAAACAAATCGTTTACACATTTTCTTAAAAAACAAAAAATGCTACACAATTTTGAAAATAAATATAAAACCATATTTTTTCTCCTCAAAATAAATAAATAAATAAATAAATAAATAAAATAAAATAAAATAAATAAATAAACAAATAAAAAATAAATAAAAAATAAATAAATAAAATAAAATAAAAAATGCATTTTACAATATAGATAAATCAGTAGATTTGTTTTTAAAAACATATTTATTAAAAATATAATTGGGGGGGGGGGAGTGAGGTAAGATAACGTTACAAAAACAGATGCGTGTGTGCTTACGGGTTAACTGAGAAACTAGGTTTAATAAGAATTTTAAAAGAAATTGTGTAAATGACAAATTGGGTATTTATCTACAGCTTTCGTGAATAAATATTAAAATAAGAACTTAATGTGAGCCTAAATGTATTTTGATTATTTAAATTTAACGACATTAATATCAATAACATAAAAAAAATCCATGCGAATATTACATTATTAAAACCTAATTTGCAGGGAATCAACATAACACGGTCATAAAAAAGAAAAAAAAATCAAAATTCTTCATAAAAAATTATTAAATGAAATTATAAATATGTTCTTCTAACGCACATAACTTTGAGAATAAAAGAAATCTTTCTCAATATTTCGCCCGCAATTTAAAAATAGTTTTAAGACTATTATTCTATGAAAAATGGACTTTACACACTACTATTCTATAAAATATACATTTTACACAAAAAATTTTTTTAATTATAATGATTTTTAATTCTAATATAATAATTCTAATGTATATTATACTTTTATATAAAATAAATTAAATAAAAAAAAAAGAAAATTCACTTTTTCAAAATTTTTAAAAAAGTCAAAATTATCTTAAACATTTCTTTTTTAAATGTTTGATTTTTACATGGAGTCAACAATAATACGGTCAAAATTCTATTTTAATTTAAAATATTTTGTCAACTTTGCGGACGTAACATTTTTATATTTATTTCTGTATAATTTAGCATTTTTTAGTAAATCAAAGTGTGATTTGATGCCTTAATAGTCAGCAGCTCAGCATTTAAAGAGATTTTGGGCAAAGTGTTTGAAGCGGTCCTTTTTATGCATAAATTTAATAGTTTTACACGCATCCCCTGCAGCAAAATGTGATATTTAAAAAGTCTTCTCATCTTATAAATATCGATGGCTGATAAAATGCTAGTTGAGTAGTAAATAGAACCAGAGATCCATATTGGTCTTAATTATGCCACAAGTGCGAAGTAAATTTTCAATGTCTAAATAAATAAAGAGTATAAGGCTGTTGATTTGAAATTTGTATTTGAGACACAGTAGAGGTCTGCACGGGCCGAAATTTCCAGGCCCGAGCCCGGCCCGAAAGTTAAAATTTCGGCCCGGGCCCGGCCCGGCCCGAACGAAAGAAATATTGGCCCGACCCGGCCCGGCCCGAAAGTTAAAATTTCGGCCCGAGCCCGGCCCGGCCCGAACGAAAAAAATATTGGCCCGACCCGGCCCGGCCCGAAAGTTAAAATTTCGGCCCGAGCTCGGCCCGGTTCGGAAAAAAGTTTAAAATTCGGCCCGAACCCGGCCCGGCTCAAGTGAATTTCTACAGAACATTAATCTTTAATCTTATGGAAGAGTTCTGACCAAAAAAAATTATACAGTAAAACCTCCATAACGGACACTCCCGAATAGCGGACACCTCTATTTAACGGACAATTTTCTAATCCCCACTCCCAAAACTTAAATTTTTCTATGTTTAACCTCTGAATAACGGACATTCCGAATAGCGGACACTATTTTCGGCGATAAAGAATGAAAAAGTATTTTTTAACGAGAAAGGAAATTTTAAAAAAATTAAAAAGCGTCTAAATTTATTGGGGAAATGTGTCACAAATTTTGTGATCACAGATAGATGTAGAGGATAAGCTTAGGAAAGTCCCTCATCCCCCCCCCCCCCAATGCTGAATTCAGGAGGTTGCCCGGGAGGAACATCTCCCAGAACATTCAAAATGTTTCCCCGGATGATTTTCAGATTTTATGTTTTTAATGCTCAAAAAGTGCAGTCCCCCGTTTCCCGTCCGGAACTCTATAATGTCCAATAAGTCACATTAAAAAACAAATTGCATGTAATCACAAGCAAAAATAAACTTTTGTTACAGTTTTTTTCATAGGCGTGTAGCAGACAGTGGATGAGGGTATACACAATTTTATTGTAGTTTTATTGCTTAAAAAATAATTTAAATTTTTGATTAATCATATAATAGAAGTTTTAAGACATATAAAAGTCAATTAATGAAACATTAAGTATTTCTTAGTGTTTATTGAATCTCTGAGTTTCTCCCAATAGCGGACACCTCCGAATAGCGGACAATTTCTGCGTTCCCGAGGTGTCCGTTATTTAGAGGTTTTACTGTATTAGTCTTTTTTTTTCATGTTTATAATCTCCATTTATGCAGAAGTGCCGTAGGCTGCGATATTTACGCTTTTAAATGAATCTTTGTTTGTTGTATGTAAATGTTTCAGTTATCACTAGTATTATTAATCCATATTCCCTGTAATGGAGACAAAAAGTCGAAAAAGCGGTATATGGTAAAATTTCCAAAGACGAAATCGCTTTGGAACGAAAAAAAAAAAAAAAAAAAAAAAAACATTCCCTTCTTAACAGATGTAAATGTTTAATATATTTTTTCTCCTGTATTGTTGTATTCATTTTGCATGGATGAACACTTTAAAAGAAACTTTCAGTTTTCAGTTTTAAAAAAAATTCCGTCATAATCATGTTTTTTTTTGTGTGTGTGTGTTTAATTCTATTTTAAAACGCCTGGTAATCTACGATTCTTTAAAAGGAATAAATTCTAATGTTTAATTGTAGAATAATGACGGCTTAAAAGTATATGCCTTTTTTGCAAACATTTTTGGACAAAGCCAAATATTACTGATTTATAAAAAGTCGAGAAAAGGATTTTCATATAGGAAGATTCAATAGGAACTGATTATTTTGGTCCATGAAAACTAGGAAGAATGGAATCAGTCTCGGCTTCGTACGGAAAAAAAGTTAGGCCCGGCCCGTCCAGAAAAAAAATTAAGGCCCGAGCCCGGCCCGGCCCGAAAGATTAGTGACTAGGCCCGGCCCGGCCCGGCCCGAGTCTTCAGAAGTAAGGCCCGAGCCCGGCCCGGCCCGAATGCCATTATTGGAAATCGGCCCGAACCCGGCCCGCGGGCCGGGCCGGGCTCGGGCTTCGGGCCGCGGCCCGGCCCGTGCAGACCTCTAAGACACAGTTCATTAGTGTTAATTGTAATTAATGAAGTACATTTGCAATAATTCAGTTCTACAAAACATTTCAAATTTCGGTAACCTGCGGCTTGTAAAAACAGGAAGGGGAGTTCAGACTCGTGGTTTAATCTACAACAGCTGAGATTTCTCCCACAAATATTCATGCATAAACATTCTAGCACAATATGACTCCTCAACCCTCCAATCATCAAAGCAGGAATTATGACATTTCTCTTTGCCCATCTCCCATTTCCGATAGTCGGCACTCCCTCACTTCATTCATCATACTTTGTCTCCTTCCCCTTTTGATACCCCCCTCCCCAACAAAATTTCCAGCCACCAAGTCCCACCAGGGGTTCTTTTCGGTACACCCCAAAACTAGCCTCTGCTAATAAGAGAGAAATCTGGAAATCAATTATCGGGCCATTTTCTGCATCGTTCCCTTTCAGATTGCTATAAACGGGAAAAAATATTATGAATTGTTATTGTTGTCATTTCTGTAATGAGGTTCATTTTCGTTTTTATGTGCGTCATAAGGCATAATGAACAAAGATCGTCAGTTAGGGAAATTTTGCAAGAATTTTTACAGCTATGAAAACTAAAAATTTGCTTGATAATAGATTGAAATTAATTTTACATAAAAAAACTTGTATCCTACAGATTATGACCACAACTAATTATGCTGACTATTTCATTATAGTTTCTAAGGTCAGTAAAAAATTATTTTTTTAAAGAAGCTGGGGAAAAATGAATAATTAAAATGTTAATTCATGCTTAAATAGTTCCTAACTTGCATATCTAATAAAAGTCCCTTTACTCCTATTTAAAACTCCATCAAGAAATGCGAATCATGCTTTGACCAAAACTCATTTCAGGTTTTTTTTTTCTTTGATACTTCAAAAACTTACTATGCTACAAATAGAGAAAATATTAAGATCTGCTATTGTTACCATTTCTAAAACGAGATTCATTTTTATTTACGTCATGGGCATAATTAGCACGGATTATCGGTTACACACATTTTACATATGTTTTCCATTTAAGTAATTGAACTTTTACGAGGAAAAAAAAAAAAAAAAAAAAAAAAAAAAAAAAACTTGTAAATTATAGATTATGCAAACAACGAATTATGCTGATTGTATCATTGTTGTCACTAAGGTCATTAAAAAGTTCTTTTTCAAAGTATCTAGCTGGAAAACTTAATTACGATGTAAATGCTTAGCTCATAAGCCTAAACATTCTCATTTAGAATCATTTTCTTTCTTTCAAACATTTTGAAACAATCTATAACGTCTTAATTAAAACAAAACTTGTTATTCTCATGGTCTTAATGCCAGGAGGTTAAAAATTACTTAAATTAAGGTTAAAAGATAGCTACTGAATCCAGAATCACACGAACAACTGCCTTTTTCTCCTTTTGACCCAGTGGAATCAACATATTAATAAGTTAAACAATAAAAAAAAGTAGAAAAACGAGAAATCATTTTTAAAAAGGTGATTAATTAGGTAAAAATTCATTTCACATACATATTTATTATATTTAGACGTTGGGAAAATTATACTTGAGGAAAGAAATATAACAAGTAAATTTTTCACGTTTATTTTGAAATAAAAAATCAAGTGCAACGTAATCTTAAAACTAGCTTGCCAAATTTAATATTCAACTAAGATTATTATTTCGCCACCAAATTTCAAAGAGAAGTTGTAAAATACTCTACATAAAGAGTGATTTCGTGTGCAACAGGAAGTTTTAATATTGCATTTAATTTTTATGTTATTTGTTATTGCTTGAGTAATAGAATAAGAACTGGAATAATAGTGTATTTTCTTTTGTACAATTAGTCATAAGTGTTTCCGATACAGTGGGTGTCCAAATTAATAGTTACACGCCTAAACATTACATTGCGAAGAATATGAAGCTTTGTTTTATAGTTGTTTACTCGTAGATTGTTAAACTACTTTTGGTACACATTGACTGAATACATATGTGTTTATAATTAAAAACTTTTCCTCAAAATGTACAAATTCACTGTGAAAAAACTCAACATAAGTGTTCCAAGACAAACTCCTCAATATTTCGTCAAACCTCTTTTTACAGATATTTCTTATCTTCACTTGCTATACATAGATTTTTTCACGCTTTCCTTTTAATTATTCATTTCGATGCCAGACCATAATCCAGGCTTCTGTCAAATTTCTCTGGTTTGTCATGTTTTCTTTTGACGCATTTCGCAGAAAATAGAATTCAATATGAACAGCTGAAAACATTAAAATCACCAAGTGTTCTCACAGCATCTCTGACGCACGTTATGGACTAAGAGTTATCTACTATTTGACGTCGCCTGTCAATGTTGTTAGCACAAAAACATTAAACCAAGATTATCAATAAGAACAATTGTAGTGAAAGTAATAATTAGTCCACCCATTCTACATCTGAGAGCATTTAAGTGTGAAAAAAATAAAACTAAGTGTGAAATCACAGGTTTAAAATCATCCCTTTTTCCTTTATTAAAATCTCATTTTTCTCTTTTAAATTCTTGATGAATCAATTTCAAATTTTAATTTAATTCTGTTTCCCTTTTGCAGAAGATGATATACAAGCAGGACCATTACTAAAAGTAAATAAGAGGGTGGATTCATGAAAATCTAGGAGGAGGGGCTCATATTTCCTCTCTCTCACTTTGATGCAGAAAAATAAATTAGTGCATATTAACATTGTAGGTACTAGATTTCTTGTTAAACTGTTGTAAAAACTTAATTTTATGCTAACAAAAGAATATTGGTGATGGAAAATTCGAGTGTATAACTAGAGCAATATTAAAAGTCTTGTTAGCTTCATATGTGCAAATAGTTTGAGCAAGTATTAAAACTCTTATTTAGTTACAATTTAGTATTCCTGCAAAATTGTGAAAGGGATTCGAAACTAAATTAGATTTTTGAACAGACTTTCATTTGGATTTTTGGAACATAAATACATTTAGTGATTTTGGAATCTTTGCCAGGGCAGCTCGAAAGGTTTCAGGGGGGAGGAGCTGAAACTCCCCTAGCACCCCCTTAACTATAACCTTATATACAAAACTTCAATATTTTTCTGACAGTTGGTGTAACTTCTGAAATTGGATACTAAAATACCTTGTTTGTTTTTCAAATTGTTCACTTAGATATGATATTTCACGTTATTAAATGATGAAGTTTTGTTATCCTCTAAATGTGTTGGTAAATGTTAAGTGTTTCACAATCTATGCTTGACATATATATTTCTTCCTTATTTCTTTTCTGACACAGAAGTATCGTAGGTGGACGCTTATATATCACAAATGCGTAGCCACTTGTAATCTCAGTGCTTAAAAGAAAAAAAAAGTAGTACGTTAAGTGAAATAACAAATAAACACAACAGCCTTGAACCATTTAAAACAAGCTGAGTTTGAATTTATTTTCACATTTATTCACTTTTCTCCCCTGAGACATTTAGTCAACAGAAAAAGAGCCCACACAGATTGCTACCTTTTTTTCAGTTTTAACTCTCTATATTAGGTTATCCAGTATAAGTGACAAATGACTTTATTACAGAAAGAATTTTGTGTGCTGTATAACAAATGCATTTTTTTTTCAGTTGCATGTAGTTATATATCGAAACAGATGGAATAAAAAAGACCAAAAGGAAGAGAAGTGTCAGGGCTATCTGTTTAAAAATACGATCAGACCAATTAAAAAAAATCAATAAAAAATATTGTATAACGGTGCATAATTGTAATGAAAAAAATCAAAGAAAAGAAAAAATAGCTAAAAAATAGCAACCAGTTGTTCCATACAAGTTTTCAATAAAAAGGAGCTCTTTCACGGCGAATTAGCAACAATAGTAGCACACTTAATTTGCTTTGCTGTTTGGTTTCCTAATATCATTGTAAAAGAAAGGATCTCTTTAGAAGCCCCTGAAAAAGCTCCAAGTTTATTATAAACTGCTAGTTTAATGTCTTTGTCTTAAATACTATGCGTTTTGTTTTACGACAGCTATTACTAGTGTTGGATAATCACTAATGTCTCGATTTTGTTTTTAGCTCGCAGGCTATCAAAGCCTGAGAGCTTATGTGCCCGCCCGTTCTGTATGTATGTACGTACGTGCGTATGTACGTAACGCGATAACTTCTGATAAAAATATCCAATTCACGGGAAATTTTGGATATAGGTATATTCTGATAAGGCGCTTCCCTGATTAGTTTTGGGAGTTCATTCGATAAGTATAACAAGGGGAACGGGGTCTAATGCCCCTCCCCTTAATTTATAAAAAAAGGGTTTTTCCTGCAGAATGATAAATTTTCGAACAAAAGTAAGATATAGGATTATTCTGATAAAACACCTCCGTGATTAATATTAGGTGTACACTGGATAAGCATAAAGAGTGGGAGCGGGGGTCTATTGTTCCTCTCCTTAATTATATATATGGGTTTTTCGTGCAGAATTACCAGTTTTCGCTCAAAATTTAGATATTGGATCATTCTGATGAGGTGCTTCTGTGATTAGTATTAGGCGTTCATTCGATAAGTATAAAGAAGGGGAACGGGGGGCTAATGCTCCACCCTTAATTTCGATAAATGGCTTTTTCATGCAGATTTATCAGATTTCATTCAAATTTTAGCCATAGGATCATTCTGATGAGGGCACTATCATGATTAGTTTTCGGAGTTCATTGCATAAGTGTAAAGAGGGGGGGCGAGGGGCTAATTCCCCATCCTTAATATAGATAAATGGGTTTTTCATGCAAATTTATCGGATTTCATTCAAATTACAACTAGTATTCATAGCTTGTGAGCTCAATGCCATCAGTCTAACTGGGCAGTATTCTTTTAATTTAATTCCCTGGTTGCTGTTGGTGTCTGGATTTTTAAAGAACCCGTCCTTTGGAACTACTACGCAGAACATTAAATGTTCCGATTATTGAAAATGCACAAACTGAATTTCTTTTCGTACCATGCTATTTGTTAGGTTGCATCAAATGGAATTGAAATGGTAAGATCCACCAGATTTTATTGCGGAATATTAACAGACTTATGATTCATTACCATGTAACATACTTAAAAAAGACATTTAAGTTAAAAAGCCTTGTAACAACGTCAGACATTTGTGAATATTTGTATGAGTGTCACTTAGTATTACATTGTTGATCCGTAGAGATATTAGCTAATTTTGTTGCAAAAAGGCTTGAAATTTATTTTCTGACGACCTCAATGCCATTGCCTAAAAATATTGTGGGCGTTAATTTTTTTTCTAAAAATTTCTTTAGACATAAGACTTTTAAGCAACTTTTCTTTAAACTCAGTAAACAGTTTATACTTGTAAGTTCTTATTAAGAAGTTACTGTTCTGCTTTTTGTAACAGTGGAGTTGACAAATCTAGTTATTAGCTTTGTTAGTCCATCATATATTTAGCAGAAAGAAATAGCAAGAAGTAAAAAATAATAATATATTCTTAAAACAACGAAATTGATTAATAATCAAATCAAACCATTTTCCAGATAAAAATCTTGACTGCATCATTATTACAACAAATGTATTCAATAACTGCAAATACCTTTTTACAGAGATTTCCCATCCGAAAATCACATTGCATTTCACAACATTTTTAGTCGAATTTAGCATCGTTTTCTACAAATACTGAAAATAAATTCAACTTTGAAACACTGCTCAATTATAAATAAGCATAAAATAATTTAAACATTGAAAGTGTTTTTAATTTCATTTATAAATCAAATTTACTGTAGCATTTAACGGGAACATAAACCTAATTTTAAGCTCTACTTATATAATTAGAGATAATAATACCATGCACTAAGTCACGAATGTTTTGAAATAAAGTTTAATTTTGGCACTGTAGCAAGATTGAACAATAAATTATGTTCACTTTCTTAATGACAATATAAATGCAATGAAATAAATTAATAAAATTACCATAAACATGGAGAGTTTTTCGGAATTAATTTTTCCAAATCTAGAAATCCTTTAAACAATGCAGCTTGTTTTTCATCAATTTTCATCGCACAAACCCAATCTCAAAGATCATTAAGTAAAAGTAATACCACAGCCTAAGGAAAACCATTCAAATGATTCTACGGTTGTTTCAATGAAATCTCCAAGAGAATATTTACATTTTATATTTAACTTCACTTTTCAAAACAGATGAGAACAGTGATATAGAAGTAAAAACTCTGAGTTTATAATTATTCGTATGTTTACATGTAATGTTGACTCTTGAAAAAAAGGGTCACAGTTGGGCGAAAATTTATCAAAACAGGGATATTATTCTAAAATAAGGGTAATTTTTTTTTTCGAAAAAGGAACACTAGTTTAAAAAATAGTACTTTTTTAAAAAAGAAAAGAGAACACTTTTCTAAAAAAAGGGCAAACTTGTACCTTGTTCACAAAACAAATTTTGAACTAGTTTGTTTAGAGTCCTCTGTAATTTGCGATATTTTCCGGGATCAATTGAACTGCTGTGGGGTGCATAGGAAGTGTTAAAAAGGATAGCACGGCGCTGCACCTTTCTAAAACAGTTTAGAGTCAACACTAACGCACATATATATCGAACAAGTCATGATAAGCAGGTAGAAAATTCAATCTGTTTTGAAAAAAAAAAAAAAAAAAAAAAAAAAAAAAAAAAAAAAAAACTATAATTTGAAACAGAGTTTTAAATTTGTACAAACAATAAAAATCTCTAAAATTAAGGCGGTATTAAAAAACAAAGGTTTCTTACGCTCAACCACTCAAAAAAATTGGAGACATTTTCATACACATTTTTAAAGATGAAAACATGAATCTTGCTGATGGAAAATGTAAACTCCTGTGTTTTGATAATGATTTATATAAAGATTTATTATTTTAATTGTGATTTATTGCAAATTTTTGTCACTGTTTCAAGTAAAATTAACTACCAACTCTCATCTTTAGGTGAGCAACAGAGAATGGTTAATGCAACACTAATAGAAATACACACACAAAATTTTTAATTCAGTGGTACATACATGTTAACGAATAGGGAAGAAAATGAACGTCACGAGTGTGCAATAAAGCTATCAATAAGCATCGAGGATTCTAAGAAGACATACTGACTGATAATAGTTTAAAACTGATCGAAATATAAAGAATATGAAATATAAAGAATGGAAAATATGGAGACGAACGAGTTAAATGTAATTTAAAAACTGGCAAACAATGAAAAAAGGGGGATAACAATAATTACTGAAAGAAAGAAAAAATATTGATTATTTGAAAAGTTGTAAGCAATGTTAGAAAAAAAATATATTAATAGATTAATTTTACTAGATAATTAGTGAACTAACAAAATTTAGAAAGTAATTTGGTAGAAACACATTATTGATTCAAAAGAAAAATTTTTTGAACGGGAATTTCCGAGTATTTGAGAAATATTTACCTAGAAGTTTTCGTCATTAATTTTATCTTCAATAGATAAGTACTCTAAAAATTAAAATTCATTTAAATTGCATGCACTACAGATAATTTTAGAATTGGAGAAACTAAAAATATGATTTTTTTGCACGAATGCCTTTTTACGGCAGATTTACATAATAGTTTTATGTAGTTTATTTTTAAGCATAGTTATTCGTCTATTTAGGGGACGCTTAGTTTGACTGGTGCATGGAAACGCTGTTATTGTATGAGACATTATAATCACGTGATTTATGGTTCTCTGGATTAGCATATTTAGTAGAAAGAAAACACCTTTTATTAATTGGTTTAAAAATCACATATGAAAGTTTTAAAATTGTCACACTGAGTAAAAGGAGGCAACAATTGGCTCTTTTTCAAGGAAGAATATTTGTTATGGAGAGTCAAAGTGAAGGTAGTTGTTGTAGAAGGCTGGAAAATTTTTTAAATAGCTTTCTCAATTATGGAATAAACGAAATTTCCATTTGTTAGTACGGATTTCAAGTAATTTTATTCTTCAGAAAATAAATCAACATAAGAACAAATGCTTAACGCACAAATAATATCGATTCACGTTTAAAAAAAATATATTTGATATCCTTCTCAAGAAAAGTGTAAATATATTCTACATTTATCTTTAAGTGCCTATCTCATGTATGTAAAAGCTTCACTATATACTTTTCAAACTGGAACAATGCCTCAATAGAAATGAGTATATTTTTTAAATCTATGTATACCAATGACATACAGTGAAAACGCAACACGGATTTATAGATATAATGCGACTTTGTGTTCAATGGCATTTAGATATACTGGCACTGTGCCTTTGAGGAATATCAGAAGCACAGTGTTGAAATCAATTCCATCGAGACATAAACGTACGTGACACCGAGAATGTATTATTGAAATAAATAACTCTAGTGGCACGCGAGAGATAATGTAAGGATTTCCGTTGTAAGTAGTAACGTATAAATCTTGTAAAAATATATTTCACCCATAAATCTTACACGAAAATGTTTCTTTTAAATTGCCATGAATTACATGCTTTTTCTAACTCATTCATTTAGTTGACAACGACCTGCTTAATTTTGTATACGGAGATTTTTTTTAATGAAAAATACATAGATTATTTTTCCGTTATATTAAAAAAGAGGGCAGAAGAAGATATATGTTATGGAGTTTCGTTCGTATTACATTATTTAACTTACCTATTTATTAATTTAACTTAGATTTTTGATGATGCTTTAAAAAAAATTTAGCCTTGTATTTTTTTAATCCATCCACACATAGCATAACCATAAAATTATTTGCAATGTAACACATAATGTACATAAAGTAGAGCAACAGTTCCCAAACTATGTATCTACTAGTTAAGTACTAAACTACTAAACTACTAGTGGGATGTACTAAACTAGTACATCCCACTAGCGGGTCGCGGTCAATGTTTTTGTGGGTCCTCGAATAATCGACACCGTGATCAAATGTATATCAATAATTCTGATGAATATACGGCTAACTCAAAATGCTTCAACTTTAAAGAAAATAATTATATCTAATAAATAGCTTTATGAAAGAAATATATTTTACTAAGATTTCTGTAAAGAATTGGAGACTAAAATTAATAACTCTGATACAGACTTCTTTCGTTGCTTCAAAATAATTTTATACAATACACTGACATTATTTTTTGCAATGCATTCATTAATAAACTTATTTTTAATTAAGTTGTAAAAGAAGATTTTTGTTTTATAATTAATTCCTTTTCCCATTAGTATTAACAATTATTATAATCGTATCTAGGTACTTTATGAAAATGTTTCACCTTCGCTCGAATAGGTAATGCAAAAAGTTATGCATATCTATATATTAGGTGGTTGAGATTTTTTTTCTTTTTAAGTTTTAAAGTGGATCGCGTAGCTGTAAAACTTGCGCTAATCACCTACATAAAAAATCTTTTTCATCACGATAAAATAAATATGCAAAATTAAAGGGAAACTGGCAGGGTCAGCAGAACTCACTTTTTTAAGGCCACCATTAGAAAAACCGGATTCTCCTGGTTTTTATAATATTAGGGCAACTTTTCATGAAATGGCAACACAGTTTTTTTGGATGTGTATTCAAATTGTTCTGAAATTAAAAGTCCCCTCCCAAAAGAAAAAAAATATTATTATTGGAAAATCGTTAATTTTATTTTACATCTTACTAAATTGAAAATAAGTATCCCACTAACTGAAACTTAACATGAACGTCAATAAACTGTTTTGAATGATGTTTAAAAGCAATTATCACATTAGAAAAGATATTCAATTAATGTTTTCGACAGACAGACATACAGATCCAGGTATATTTAAAATTATATTAATTTCAATATTTCACATTTTAGTGCTTTAGTTTAAAAATATCATTTTATTGCTCCCAAAAGGACATTTTTTATTTCTTATATTCTTTTAGTAAATTGGGTCATTCTACATACGTGTATTCATGCTTTTATATATTGGGTCATTTTTATAATTGTATATGAATTTTTACATTTATCATTGTGAAAAATTGCAAAAAAGTCATTCTCATAATTTTCTTTAAATTTACTATATTTCCCGTGAATTGAAATTTCTGTTTCAAAAAAGTAATTTATTCTGTAACAATTGCCAACAGAATTTTTTACTTCTTCTGTTCTTTAAATAAAGTGGCTCCTTCTAGATACGTTTATTGGTATTTAAATATATTGGTTCGTTTTGATAATTTTATATGAATTTTTAAATTTATCATCGCGAAGAATAGCAAAAGAGTCATTTTCTTGATTTTCTGCAAATTTACAGTGTTATTTCCCGAATCGAAATTTCAATCTAAAAAAAAAAAAAAACTTGAGCTTTCTGTTATAACTGCTCACAGTATAAATCTAGCATATTATTTTAAATCAAATTTTAAATCAAATCTATTAAGTAAAATGATATTATTATGTGAACACATATTCCAGCATCAATAACTACATGGGAAAGAAATTTGACTGATCATTTTTATGAAAGCTACATTATTAAATTTGGCACACATACTACGAGTCCAGTCATTCCAACTCATCTCAAACACATCAAATCTGTATCTGGTCTTCCTGCAAATGTCATTTTCAAATAATTTTCTCATTTCTCAAAATTACGGGGACACTTGCAGCTATTATCTAATAACACTTGTCGTAAAATTCAGTAATACTTCTTTTTATATAAGCGCAACATCCGCGATATATTGGCTCAATTACGTCTTAAACTATGCATTGGTGTCATCGTCTCACAAATTGTAATCTAAGATCGGGCACTCGGACCTGATTTTTTCCTTCGAGTTGGGAGGCAAGCAATGTTATCACGTCGGTTAATTATGGGATGGGACCCCATAATACAATCTTTTACCCCTCGCAGTTCCTAGTAATCCAATATGACAGCCGCATGAGTTATTCCTGTCAAAATATAGAACGAGGGGCCCCAAAAAGGTCGTATAAAATATTGCTACGCGGTGAGTATATCAAATATTTTTATGGTTTTCTATTATCCTTTTTTTAGATACATTTGTATGAATTTATGGATCATTATGAAACTTGAAGAAGTTTGTAAGGGGAAAAAAATAATAAATGGAAGCAGACAATAAGAAAAATAGTTGGTGAACGTTATGTCAGTGTTTTAAAAAAGTTAATCATTTGAAAAACCTACTTTTTAAACTAACAAGCTAATTAATAAATATGTAATGTAAAGTTTATAACAGACATTTTTTAAAATTTAAAAACAGATTTGCTTTTATTTTTGAGTTATAAGAACATGTTATAAATAAAAAGTTAATAAAAGGGACTAAATAAAGATAACAGAACTGTTGAAATATATTTAAAACCGAAGGAAGTGTTGATTGTCAAATGAACATTTTCTTTTGCTACTTTTTCCTTCTAGCAAATATAAGAACTTTCTATTTGTTACTAAATTCTGTTAGTACTTTGCATAGTCAACTTGCATATCAAATTAAACCTTATAAACTCATATTTAAAATGAGTGGCCATAAAAGTTTCTATGTTTGATAAGACTTTAGAAATTCAAAATTGAAAACATGTAAGCAAGCCAAAAAATGATGATTTTTCCAAAATTTAAATAATTATATGAAATTTTAATCGCGATAAAAA
Organism: Maratus speculifer; assembly: GCA_964019185.1. Taxonomy (NCBI): domain Eukaryota; kingdom Metazoa; phylum Arthropoda; class Arachnida; order Araneae; family Salticidae; genus Maratus; species Maratus speculifer. Next base: position 291,946,711 of record OZ025294.1, on the reverse strand, counting down.
TTAGAAAAATACAGTCTAATTTATATCATTAAGAAGAACGATTCTTGAGATTTTCATCGAAATCTGAAAGGGTCAGGTTGAGTAACTGATTGATTTGGCATGGAATTCTCCAACACTAAATTATAAAGGGGATTCATGCTAGAGCGAGGGATCGCGGAATATTTTAATGAATCCCCTTTAAAATAACCCTCACTTTTTGAGATTACCCACTTAAAATTTTGGTTATGATCTGAAAAAATCCACTCTAATTTTCTTTGTGGTCAAAACGCAGCTGTCAATAGTAAAAATTAGATACTATATATAAGAGTCTCAGTACATAGCGTGTGTGGAATGTGACATTGTACACAGGTGCTTTATACAGGAACATCTTTTGAAATACAGTAACAGGCAGCAGAGCTATTTCCTTTCAAAATATTCATCCATAAAACCTGCCTTTGAGATTTGCCCTATTTTTCATGAAAGAAGGCTCTTTAAAATAATTTTTGCTTATATAACTGAACAAATACGCAAAACGGGAACTTTAAGAAACTCTTTGTTGAAGAGGCCCAAATTTCACGTTACTACACAAGAGGAAAAGGTTAACAATGCTTAATAATCTTTTAATGTTTGTAAATGTTATACCAGGATTATTTAATAATTTCACATTAAAACTAAAATTAAGTATTAATTAATCATTAAAATTTAATGAAATGCTAATTTTTCTAAATAATTATTTTTGTTATAATCTTTAGTATAACGAAGACTTGCGTATAAAAGCCACTGCCTTGTTTAATTGATTTTATAAACTAAAATAACCGGTAATCACTTTCCGTAACATCTTCATGTAATCATAATCATATTATTTACATAAAAAAATGTGAAGCTTCAGATTGCGAATCGATCCCAAATAATTATCAAAATCTGGATGAAGTAGCACATTTAATTAGGGCAAATGTGTCACATATGTCATTTTTTTATGTAATTGCCAATAGGAATCAATGAATCTCTCTCTCTCTCTCTCGAGTTCGTTTAATAGAATACGTATTAATATGCATTATTCCGTTTCATATGAAGCAATTTCAGCGTCCCAAACAAGTTTACTTAGCTATCATATTAATAAATAATATTGGGTAATGCATATTTAAAGAAGCCAAGATAAATTGATTATTTCAAATTGCGTGACAGTCAAATTTATTTATATTTCAAATATTCGAGTCGAGATTTTCATCTTACTTTTATGTATATTTTAATGGCAAAGTTGCAAATGTAAGTATACGATTCATAACAATGCCCTATAAGGGAAAATATGTATAAGTGCCACAATTAAATATAGCCAAAATAACTTCCACTTCAAAAGAAAAAGTATCCTATATCACTACAAGTATAAGTATTTTTTCCTATAAATTTAGAAAGACATTACACTCTGTTTTTCAAAATTCTTAACATGAAATATTTTTTAAATCCTGATCTATGTAATGTTTTAAAGTGAATTTAGAATGAGTAGATTTCGCTTCAAAATAAACAATTTGTCACGAATACGAAAATATCAGACTTCTTTCCCCGAGAAAAAAAATAAATCTTCAATGAAATTTCAACTAGCCCACTTAAAATTTTTGCTATTTAAAAACTTCCTTGTAAAAATGAAGTAATACAGTTTATATTTCAAATAATTGAACGAGTTTTTACTTATGTATCAACTTTGAAATGATTGTCTAAGTTTTTATTTTCATATAATTTTAACTGTCGTTAAATTTGTACTCGTATTTCAGTAAGTCAATTTTTGCTGGTGCTTAGCCTATAAATTTTGAAATACATAAAGACAGGGGCAGATCTAACTCCTCTAAAGTGTCCCCGGGCTCTTAAAAACTGAACGACAGCTGATAACTGTATATTTCGTTAGTGCAATGCCCCATGGTAGCAGAAAAACAATAAACGACAGCTTTCTAGAAAAAAAAAATAAAAAAAGACTAATTTAATACGAATTAATCACTTAATTGCTTTAGAATTCGCAACTGGTTTTCACTCAGTAGGCAGGCAAACTCAATATCCCGCTCGTTTCTTTAAAGATTGTCACAACCCCAGACTACATTTCATGGCAAGTGAATGAGATTTATTATAATTTATCGTTGAAAAAATTACTATTACCTTAAACGATCTTGTTTGTGTATCTAGAAAAACAATGCAGGGGTTCCTAGGTTTGTGAAATAATTCGTTCGAAAATCTTTGTCAGTATAAACACGATTTACCAGCAAATTAAGATGCAACACGGTATGTTATGCCAACGTGCGCTTAAAATAAAAATTAGCAGTGTCAGAAAAACAGCGAAACAAATCTTACTTAACCGAGATATTCGTTAACGAAGCCATTTACTAACTGACGCATTAGTGTCTAAATAAATTTCAATGCATGACAAATCATAAGGACAATTCTACAAAAAATGCTCTTATTCACGTACTAGCCTCTCTATAAGCATTCCAAATAAAGAAACGTACAAGTTTTCCTCACCAAAAATTCCATATAGTAGCTACTTTTGTGCTCAATAAGTACAATATACTTAAGTTTTTTCGTGGATTTTAGTGAACATTTACTATAGAAAATGTGATGACCGGCACGCATACTGAACGTATTGGGCTAACTTTCCAAGGCGATATAATTGTAATTTCACATTTCTTTACAATTGCTTGTCGAAATTGACGAGGATAATTCACCTATATATGAGAGGCTCACAATCATAGCAGATAAAGTCTATAAAAGAAATCGATAGTCGATATAGAAGAGTGCATAAAATCTGTTTTATCCACTCCCACAGTTTAGTGTGGGAGTGGATAAAACAGATTTTACGTACCTTCTAAATAAACCACCTCTTTTTTTTTTCAAAATAGACTTGGTCAACTATGATTGTGAGACCCTCATATATACAATAAGCTCCTCTTGTATTCTCATATATACGAGTTCTTATTGATTTTCCCCCTCTAGTAAGTCTTTTGAGAGTTTTTTGCTGAGACAGTTTTTGTAGAATTTCTCACCATAGAACTAATCGCAACGTAATAATGTATATTTAACAAAAGTGTAAATCTAAAATTTACATCAATAACTCAAATTAAATTTCGTATACTTTTTTTATAAAAGAAATTACGCGCCTAAATTCAGAATGCCCAAAAAATATAGGTAACAATTCCCGAAAAGAATTTTCAAAAGAAGAAAAAACACAAAAGTTCAGTGGTGACCGTCACCCCCAAACCCAATGACGCAAATCCTCCCCCCCCCCCCTCAACAGAATATCAATTTGTAAAATATATTCTATTTATAATCTATTGCACATTCAAAAGATAGGGAGTTGAGCATAGCGGAATGAGTTCTTATTGCCCTTATCTAGAATTTAAAAAAAGAAAACAAAGGAAAATTCAATATTGAAAAAATTTAAAAGTGATATTAAAAGAATCAAGATTTACAAAAGATAGCGAGTTGAGTATAACAGAACGAGTTATTGCCTTTATCTAGAATTTAAAGAAAGAAAACACTGGAACTTTTCTGGAAATTAATTGTTGAAAAAATTTAAAAGTGATATTAAAAAAAATCAAAAAAAAAATTAACAGTAAAAAAAAGGAAATATTAAGCATTTAATACCCCGCCCCCCCTAAAAAAATGTAATTTTTCTCAAATTTCCCCCCCCCCCCCAAAAAAAAAAAAAAAACTAAATTCTATGACGCATCTTGCGTCACCAAACCCCTCTCTGGGCACCCCTGCAAAAGTTAATAGCTAATACAACTATATGCATAAAATTATTCCAGAAAAAAAGATCAAATTTGAGAGAAAAATGGACGCAAATGATGTGTAACAAGAAAACTACTTTCAGAGGCACTATCACTTTCATCTTCATCGAAACACGCCATCTGGGGACAACCAGAAGAAACCTAATATTGGAAGATAACTCCAGAGGACAGATGTTAAGAAGCGGCTTTCGAGAGAAGCGGAATATCTACGGAAATAGAAATTTTGGTAATTGGTAGTCCGATACCTGAATAATTCATAGTTGGATATAGAATAACAGATAAAGCAATTCCGAGTTATTGTTTTCAGTATATTATTCAAGGCTGTTTCACGTACAGTTTCGAAGAAGTTCCTCATTCTCAAATTTCTCATTTCGGATTCTTTTAATACTCCTTCCTATCTGTTCATCAGTATGATGCATGGTTAATTACCATTTAAATAGTTAAATGTTGACAGCATATTTTCCTTTGAATGTACGAGATAATGAATATTTTAAATCTTTACGGAAGTTTGAACAATTCATAAATTAAGAATATTTGTATGGGAGTAATTATGTATGTAACAATAGCAAAAAATGCATCGGCATAATGCAAATATTCATTTAGACGCTTACGTTCTACTTAGTATGTATATATAGTATTTTAATAAATGTTGATTTACTATTTTTTTTAATCTTAGAAAAATAAATGATCTATTAATTCTGCTTTACTATTTATGTTCATTTAAAAAAAAAAAATCTCTGAAAGATGAAATAATATTTATGTGTATAATTTTCAATATATTTCAAAAAATAATATTTAACAGTTTTCATATACTTATTTCTCTATGTTTGTGATTTAAATACTATATCAGGAAGATTAGGTGATTAACAATTTACACACGTCGTTGCGCCCAAAATGTTTCAATTAGAACCACATCGTGGTCTTAGATTCTTACACATAAAATTAAAATAATAATTAATATTATTATGTTTACATGGCAGAATGATTTTTATGCGCAAAACATTTTTTGTAGCAAAAATATTTACATTGCATTTGACAAACTTCACATAACATATTTTTTTCTGACTTTCATAAATTGCAACCACAAAATACGAGTTAGTTAAAAGTATATTAACCAAAACTAGGGTAACTCGAAAAATATTTAACATATCATCTCCAACTTTAAAGTTGAGGAGAATAGAGTTGGGATACTGCAAATTGTTTAGACATTTAAAAGGAATACTATGCGCCATTTCAGATAATAAATTTATTAATCACAAATCAAATATCAAAATATTTGTAAACTTATGAAAGCAACAAATCATTGGATTAAAAGAATAACATCTATTAAACCTTTGCGTTATGCAGTATTAAAATATTTTATAAAAATTTAAAAAAATTTATGCATTATTATAAATTTACGTCAGATTACATATTTTTATACAATTCACATAACATCTAAAATTTAGCTTACTACATACAACAAGTGACTGATACAAGTATGAACTTTATTTATTTATTTTTTTGATAACGGACACAAAGAAGAGAATCATACAGGTGATAAAAAATGATAGGTTTTAAAAACAATTTATATTAAGAATAAAGCATAATTTATTCAGAATATCCACTGCCAATGTTATTTTAAAACCAATCAAATTAATTTAACAATATTTGTGCATATCAATTCGTAGGTATGTGTGCAGAATATTTTAGGTTATGTTCGCAAATACTAGACTTTTCTATTCGGAAAAAGGTTTAACGAACTTGGGTGCTATTAAATGCCGGCTGATTGGTATATTATCTGGAGACGAGATCTGAGAATAAATAGGTTGGTATTGTTTTTGGCTGTTTTGCAATCATGAAAGTAATGTCTATTGTTAGTTTCTACTGCATATGTTGTCTTTAAGTACGCGACAAGAGAAGATAATCTGAACTGTAATTCGAAAAAACTTGAGCAAAATACACCGTTTTAATTTCTAAAACGATAAATTAAAATAAATAAAGTTTGAAACATTAAAATTAAAATCGAGATACGATAGAAAAAAGCAATAAAAGAATAATTTTAAAACTTTCAATACTAAATAACATAACTGAATAAAAATAACACAATTCGTAAACAAGGGAGTGGCCCACATTCAACTTGAAACAATAAACATGGACAGTTAGCAAAGAATATACATTTTTAATAAATAAAGAAGGTTATCAAAGAAGCAAAGTACAGTAAAAGTTTTAGAAAAAAGTCCTTCCGGCAATGCCGGGAGGAAGAGGTAGCTTTCATATACTTATATGTTTATTTATTTATTTTAAAGTAAGTTACATTGTTTAAAAATACTAAGCTCAAATTAGTGGAAATAATCTTATAAAATTAATGATTTTATAAGATTGAATACTAGTTTTTGTCAAGACTGAATATTAATAGGAATTTTTAGAAATTAGTCATCTTTTATTCAACCTGGTTTTATTTTAAGCGATTTAGAGAGTTCACCAAATTCCACGATATCATAAAGTGTATGCCATTTTAAAGCAACATTGTGGATCGTTCAGATCAGACCGTTTCAAAATGTCAGCGATAACCAAAATTCAAAGTGCTATAACTCAATCATTTTTGAAGATATAGACAAAATAAAAAGTGTTCTGGAATTGTTGTTTTAAGTTCTAACACGTAAAAGAAAAATATTTTTCAACTTTTAATTTTTTCACATTTAATTTTAAATTAAAAAAAAAATTTTTATTTAAAATGGCCACCATTTTGAAATAAAATGGTGGATGATGCTGGCCAACGAACTCGATCGAGACATTTGCATGTACTATGTACATACTAAGTTTCATTGAAATCGGTTCATAAATACGCGTGTTATCACGTGACAAAAATCAGATCGTTTTAAAAAGTCAGCCATAAGAAAATTTCAAAGTGCTATAATTCAATCATTTTGTAAGATATAGACAAAATAAAAAGTGTTTTGGAATTGTTATTTTAAGTTCTAACACGTAAAAGAAAAATATTTTTCAAATTTTGATTTTTTCGCATTTAATTTTAAATTTTAAATTTTTTAAAATTTTTAAAATGACCACCATTTTGAAACAAAATGGCGGATGATGCTGGCCAACGAACTCGGCCGAGGCATTTGTATGTACTATATACATACCAAATTTCATTGAAATAGGTTCATAAATACGCGTGTTATCACGTGACAAAAATCAGATCGTTTCAAAATGTCAGCCATAAGAAAAATTCAAAGTGCTATAACTCAATCATTTTTTAAGATATAGACAAAATAAAAAGTGTTCTGGAATCTTTGTTTTAAGTTCTAACACTTACAAGAAAAATGTTTTTCAACTTTTAATTTTTTCGCATTTAATTTTAAATTTAAAATTTTTTTAAAAATTTAAAATGGCCGCCATTTTGAAACAAAATGGCGGACGATGTTGACCAACGAACTCGGTCGAGACATTTGTATGTACTATGTACATACCAAGTTTCATTCAAATCGGTTGATAAATACGTTAGTTATCGCATGACAAAAATCAGATATATATATATATATGTTACAGGCCAAACACGATTTTAGGCCAAACTAGTCTATCCTAACGCCCATCGGATAAACTAGTTTTTCCTAGGCCAAACTAGTCTATCCTAACGCCCATCGGATAAACTAATTTTTCCTAGGCCAAACTAGTCTATCCGAAAGCCCATCGGATAAACTAGTTTTTCCTAGGCCAAACTAGTCTATCCGAACGCCCATCGGATAAACTAGATTTTCCTAGGCCAAACTAGTTTGGCCGAACGGTCATTAGGATGAACTAGTTTAGCCTGCTATTCATTGGTTTGAACTAGTTTATCCTAGGCCAAACTAGATTGTCCTAGGCCAATTCAATTTGGCGTGATATTTTTTAATCTAAAGACCGCCACGGCGCCAACTTTCTAATTTTGATCTATTTTATCCTAGGCCTATGCAGTTTGACGCGATTTTAGCACACAGACTATTAAAGCCTGAGAGCTAATGTGCTCGCAGATTCTGTGTATGTGTATGTAACAATTTACGTACGTATGGCCGTATGTACGTACGTATGTACGTACGTGTGTACGTAATGCGATAACTCCTGATAGAAATATCCAATTTGCTTCAAATTTTGGACATAGATTTATCCTGATAATGAACTTTCCTGATTAGTTTCAGGGGTTCATTGAATAAGAATAAGGGGAGGAGAACAAAAGGCTAATCCGCACCCCCCTCCCCCCCCCACACACACACACCTCCTTAATTTAGTTAAGTCAGTTTTCCATGCAAAATGATGGGATTTTATTAAAATTTTAGATATAATATCGTTTTGATAAGGTACATCCAAGATCAGCTGTGGGTGTTCATTGTTTACGTATAAATAAAGGAGCAATGGGAGGTAACACTCTTAATTTATGTAAATAGGTTTTTCACAGAGAATTTACAGATTTGTTTCAAATTTTGGATGTAGGTTCCTTCTGATAAGGCGTTTACCTGATTAATTTGGGGGGTTCTGAGATGTAAACGTAGAACGGATTTTTTTTAGTCGGATAGAGACTTTCGGTTTTATGAAAAAAATTTTAATTCGTAACAGATATTGGTTTTTGCACACATTACTTCAGGCGAAATTGTTCATATTAAGAAACTAAATATCCGAATCCTTTTAAAAATAAGGAAAAGCTTAAATAAAGCATGACATTTGAAATTTAGGATGGGGGGGGGGGGGGGGTAGAGTAAGAGGAAGCAAGATTTTTTTTTTTTTTTTCAGCACTTTTTGAGGTTTTAGCTGATAATTAATAATTAAATATTACCATTATTTGAAACTTTTAGAAACATAATAAAACATGATGTTAAATATTTAAGAAAAAAGATGGCGCGTCAAATACCACTATAAATTCTTGTTGGAACTGTTTGAAACTTTGTGATAGTTTATAACACATGATAAAAATTGTAAAAAAAGTCCCATTACGAAAGGGAAAGAGTGGGGGGGGGGGGGGCGAAGAAAATCAGGAAATATAACGGAAATTCTAGGTTGATCTAGTTGAAACTTTAAGATAGTTTATGACACATGATATAAATTTATAAAAATATGTTCCGCGTTTAATGACACTATTTACGAATAGTGAATTTTGAACGATTTACATGAAAATGTAATCAGAATCAATTTATATCAGGGACTATCTGAATATAAATTTATATTAAATTCCGTTCATTAGTTCTTGAGATACAGCTATTGTAAAAATTGTTAAAAATGCAGCATAGTATAGCCATGTTGAGTGATTTACTTCAAAATAGAAACAACACCAACTCATCTCATGGACGAACTGAATCTGATGTTTGATGGAAATTCGTGTATTAGTTAAGATAAAGCTAATGCGTAAATCATAAAAAATGCAAAACAGCAGCTCCACTTGATAAGCGATTTACACCAAAAACTAATCAGCATCAATTTAGATCTGAGACTACCTGAATGTAAATTTTTATTAAATTTCGTGCATTAGTTCTTCAGTCGCATCCCTACGGCTTGCGACAGCGTATAGCAGGTGTGCTGCACACGTCCGAATGCCCTCTTTCTTGTCGAACGAACTTCAAAGCGAACGAAATTCAAATCGTAGCAAGCGTGCTGAGTACGCACCGCCGAATGTAATCCTCCTTTTCGAAAGAGCATCGAAGCGAACGAATTTCCAACCATAACCCCGCTGCCTAGGCCAGTCAGATAGCGGGCGAAGCCAGCAAGTTTTAACTAAGCCACGTTATATTAGTTTCTCATTCCAACACCAAGGAGTGCACTCTATTATTAACAAAACTGTATCTGAATGAAACTCCGTTAAACAACCTAATAGTAGATATGTTACTTGAGGTCGCGGTGCTTTAAAAGCTAGAATTTCCGTTATATTTCGCGATTTTGTTCGCATCCACACCCTCTTTCAAGCCGAAATGTGACTTTTTTTTATAAATTTATATCAAATGCCATAAATTGTCAGTTTCAAAACTGTAAGTTTCATAAACTGTAAGTTTCAACATGTTCCAACAAGAATATAACATTTTTACAAAAATTACTATTAGGAAATAGTGGTATTTCGATGCGGAATCTTTTTTCTTAAATATTTATCATCATATTTTTTTCTCTTCGAGGTTCATTCGCTTCAACATACGCCCGTTTCGAGATTTTATATAAAACAAGGAGCCCGATAGCGGGCGAAGCCGGCTGATTTGAACTAAATCGCTTCCAAATTCCAACACTTGGGTGCTTGTGTTATATTAATTCCACACTAGTCCGTTATATTAGTCGCTATATATTAGTCCGACGTACGTACATAAGTATGTACATACGTACGTAAATACATACATACATACGTACATGGTTACATACACACACACAATCTACGAGCACATTAGCTCTCAGGCTTTGGTAGTATGTGAGCTAAAAGCGAGTCAAATTGCATCGTCCTAGGATAAATTAGATCAAAACTAGAAAGTTGGCGCCGTGGCGATCTTTAGATTCAATAAAATCACGCCAAATTGAATTGGCCTAGTACAATCTAGTTCGGCCTAGGATAAACTAGTTCAAACCAATGAATAGCAGGCTAAACTAGTTCATCCTAATGACCATTCGGCCAAACTAGTTTGGCCTAGGAAAATTTAGTTTATCCGATGGGCGTTCGGATAGACTAGTTTGGCCTAGGAAAAACTAGTTTATCCGATGGGCGTTCGGATAGACTAGTTTGGCCTAGGAAAAACTAGTTTATCCTATGAGCATTAGGATAGACTAGTTTGGCCTAGGAAAAACTAGTCTATCCGATGGGCATTAGGATAGACTAGTTTGGACTAGGCCAATCTAGTTTGGCCTAAAATCGGGTTTGGCCTGTAACATATATATGGTTATACATACATATACATATATATATATACATATATATATATACATATATATATATACATACATATATATATATATATATATATATATATATATATATATATATATATATGTGTGTGTGTGTGTGTGTGTCAACATTTGAACGGAGGGTGGTTTTGGGGTCTGGGGGTCACGATCGGTGAAAATATACCAAAATTTTCCGGAAGTGCTTTCCTCCGGACGGCTGCAATAGGTAGCTTTTTACTTTTTGTAATGAAAGCTACCTAAAAAAATAACCTGTACATAAAGGTTCTGGTGAAAAGAATATGATAGACCGTGTATCATCTAAGAAGTAAACTTGTCTAAAAGACATTTCTTCAGTTAATTACGATTCCATTTTAGTAGGTTTTAGTGCATTTTAAGAAATGACAATAGCAGAGTCGGGCCTTCACAGAGCTATTTCTTGTATTCAACAAAATTCTCAAAAGTGTATAATTATTTTAACAGCAATAACTTAAGTTTAAAATACAGGGTGTTTTAAGATTTGCGAATAAAATGATACTTTCAGATTAAGTAAAACTGTAACAATAATAATAATTAAAAAAAAAATAAAGAAAAAGATTAATGCCCAAAAATGCATAAAAAGAAAAAAAAACTTATAATAAATATTTATAAATGGTATTTTCATTCAGTTATATTCCTTAAGAAAAAAATGATATAACAGTCTTCAGCATTCATTCTTCAGAAAATTTAAAAATTACGCCAGAAAAAAAATGAACAACTGAATGAAAAAACGCCAGAGCTACCGGATGTTGTAAATATTAACAACACTTATTTTTGTCACAAAGGAGGATATATAAACTGACAGAAAGGAGAAAGCAGATATTTCAGGCATAGAGACGCTATTTTTAAGAACAAAGTGAGAATGAGAAAACAACAAGTACCACTGTTTTTGCTCATTGCAGGAAAAGATGTTAGCTGCACCTACTACATTTATTAAAAGGCTGAAATGATAACCCCATGTTGTATTGTGTCTTGTCCTTTTTGTGTCTCTAGAGAAGATATTTAGTTTATAATTTAAATATGTATGAATAAATGTTTTAGAGATAAATACAATGGAACCCGGATAATACATGCCTGGATAAATGGAAAATTCACGATTCGCTAAGAATCGCAATATGTTGTAAAATAAACCCTTAAATATAAATATTTTTTGTGCTTCCTTAAATTTCGCTACAAACAGTTTTCTCCAATATAAAACATTTTAGAAATATTTATAGAGAGAGTGTTTCCAAAATTTTAAAAATCGTTTTCTCTATGAATCTATTCTATTGGTAAACCTGTAGAAAAAAAATTCTGGAAAAGAAAAGAAAAGTTTAATTCTGTAATTATGCCACTGTAAAATCTTGGTTAGTTTACAATGAAAATCAATGGACGCATTCAGGGGTTTTTCGCGATTTCCATAAATTTGTTTTCCTGGATAAAGCGAGTTGAACTCACGTACTCGTATATATGTATATGATAGCTAAAATTTCGATTATATTGTTGCTTATAATAACTTCATGGAAATATTTAGATTTTTTTTTAAAATAAGAAATGTTTTCATACATAGATTTTTATTAACATCAATTTTTAAGTTGTAATAGTCTTGGCAAGTTAAGATAAATAAATATTTTTCAAACGAAGCATTGGAGCTGAAGGCCGGAAAGTGCACAACATTCCCTGAATATTCATTGTAAATGATAAAAGAAATGTACAATCCGACGGTGACATAAATACTTGGGGGAAAAAAGCAAATTCTGGTGTTACAGTTGAGCTAGTACATTTAGTTTATTATTTTTATTCGATTTTTTTAGAGTAAAAGAATTTAATGCATTGATCGAAGATTTTTTTTAAGCATATAATTTCTTTGCTACATTTAATATTTTTATTTAAGTGATAGTTGAAGTCCTAATGTATAATTCTAAAAACGTATATATTTCATATTTCAGTTATATACATATGATATACTCACTGATACTCGTATGCGAAAACGGTTCGATTTAGTAATTTTGATTAAACGTCTCTAATCGTTTTTAAATCAAACAATTATATGATAATTTTCGAAGCTTAAATTTTCCTTTCATTTTGTTCACGATAGCAGATAACGGAAGAAAACATTTTAGCATTTTATATGGCAATTTATGACAACTGTAATAAAGTTGTTTGATTTCTTCTTTTATTTCCTTCCTCGCGATGATTGACAAAAACAGACAAACATACTTAATGCTTTCATTTCTATTGTAACGAAATCCGAAATTGAAATTCGAAACAAAGTACAGTCATAAAATAAAAACTCAAAAGTTTTAGATAAAGTTCTCAAAAAGGTATGGTTATTCAAAAAAATAATAACAGCACAGCTGTGTCATAAATGAATTATTATTTTTTAATGGTAAGACTTATGAGACAAGAACAATCGGAAAGACGTTAATATCGATCAGAGAGATAGTCGCATTAGAGATTATTTAACTAAGCAGTTCGATTGCGCAATTTCGATGTGAATGGTCAGTCTTATGTCAGTCTTATCGAGGAAAGACGGCACTGCTAAAACGAGAATAACAATGCCCGGCCGGAAATCACCAGTATCGCGTGAACACTTATCAGTCTGCCGCAGTCAGAGCCTTTGAAAGAAGACAATTGGAAATGAATTATCAGGCCAATAAAAAATAAATGAAGAGCAAAGCAATATTCGCTGGGAATATTCTTTTCTTACTACTGTTTCTCCTCTAAAAGTATTTTACTTAAATGAAAATGATATTCATCAATTTATTCGGATCAGAGATTTTTTTTTCTCATAATTATTTAGAAAAACTATTCCATACATTGTAAAATAAACTGTTATTGATGAATACCCAATGACTAAAGACATAATATATCCTCTCTTTTTCACATTTTTTTTATACGTACAGTTTTAGATAAATCAAACACTGTATTTTTAAGGATTTTCTAACATTTAAAACGATTAATGCCTAAGACGTAATAAGAACGCTACCGCACAATTTTGACTGTTAATCTAACACAACTACATATAAATTAAGAGCGTTGCAATTTAAAAAATTACTTCTTTAGAATATCTTTTTGCGAGTTAAAAATATATTTACATTCTAATTCTAATGGAAAAAAACCCCATAAGAAGGAAATTATTTCAACTTACTATACCTTCATCAAACATATTTTAAATTTTACAACATTGCATTGCAGACGTTTAGTAAACTAAGAACAATAGCATTTTCCTCAGGTACCTAAAACTACAAATAACTAACATTTGAAGTTGAATGCCTTGTTTCCGTAGAAATATATTTAAGTCTATATAAATGTAACGGAAATACGTAAATAGAAAATCAATTCATATAATTCTTCTCTTTCATATGAAAAATAAAGCGACGGGATTTTTCGCATGAAGTGTATAAAGTATCGCAGATCTTAGTAGAGTCAAGACTTCGGTGATGTGCTCCAATCAATAGGAAACATCCTTGGGGAAAACATCCTTCAGGAAAATGATCAGGGCGCTTCGGCAATTCTTCAGATCCCCCCCCCCCCTTTAATATTATTATATCTCGTGTTATCAGGTTTTCTGTTAAGAAAATATTGAAAAATTCAGCGAAGTTTTTGGATATATTGGTGAAAGTTTTTATGATTTTCTTTAACCTGCGAGATTAAATCTTTAAGGAGTAATCACAATACAATTGCTATTTCAAAAACACATTAATCGAAGGCTTTCGTAAGATTTGTATTTTTTTTATGATTGCTATTTATTTATTGTAGTTCGAATTCAATTTTTTTTCGAGGGGGGGGGGGGAGGAGTAAATTTGTAACGCTATTACATATAAAAAAATCATTTGAATATGTATGAGTTGATATATACATATATTCAATCTATTTATTATTAATAAATGAAACAGACAACCCATACATGATTGTATAAGAATATAGTTCGATAATTGCGTCTAATTATGGCATGTTTTTCTTTAATTTTGATTTTGGGAGAAAGTTTGAGTAATTCAGATTCGGAAGTTTTTAAGATCGACTTCTAATAAAATTTTCGAGCAGGAGTTTAATTTATATTTAATACGGGGCTCCGTATTAATTTTTATAATTAAGTTTTAATTAAGTATAAGTATAAATAAAAACTATCAATTAATATTTAAGTGTTAGTAATAATTAATTTAAAAATTTTCGGTTTGTTAAACCTTGTTATTTCTAGCTTATTCTGTTCGTATAACTTTTTTTTTAATAGATTTACATATAAAATTTTTCATTTCCGCGATATCTTTCGATGTCACTGGCTTCTGGTCAAAAACGAGGTGGAAGATAATATAAATCTTCGAATATATATTTTTTTTCTTTCTCTCTTTAAACATGAACGCGCAGAAAAAGAAAGATAATTAGTTTAACTTCCAAAGGAAGAAATAAGTGAAGTTCGGAGCCTTCTCATTTCTTATTAAATGCGTATAAATACGCGATAACGTCACGAAAATCTGAAGAAAATCGGATATTGGGTGCCGTCACTTCAAATTCTTGAAATGCCTTGAAGGTACGGAAAGACATTCTTATAAAAAATGCTTATCGCACTTTTGCGAGGCAGCTGACCTAAGGTTATTGCTGAGAGGATTAAAAGAAGAAAAAATATATATGAGATCTTCAACTGAATGTCACAGGTATCTCTGACATTCAGTCGTATAACGCAAGAATTCGCGAAGAAAAATGAAATACAGTCACAACTTAAGATGTGAAGAAACGATAGTGGGAATGGACGGCATACCTTAAAACCAGTGTTGGATAAAATTAAATATTTCATTAAGATTTTTTTTTCTTTACACATTATAATTTGAAGTTTTATCAGGATAGATAAATAATTACCAAGATTTTACAAAGTATAAAATTTAGAAAACAAATGATACATTTATTACATTTATATTATTGCAATTTTTTTATTATCTTAATCATAATCACAGGAGGTTTTTACATCTGATTATTATTATTATTATTAAAACTATTTTTAGAGAAATAAAACAGAACCTTTTAAGATTTTCATTTATAATTATTTTTAAAAGCAATAATTATAAGTCAGGAATAGCGCGCGTCAGACGTAGCAAATGAGGTGAGTTCGGGCTAAAACGAAGCTTTAAAAATATTCAAATCTTGGTGTAATAGTATACAATACTTCAGATACAGCATAGTATCCAAAATCTTTTGTGTGTCCCTGTAAACATTACCAGCTTTCTATTATACAAGAAGTAACTTGTAGAAACCTCAGCAAAGTATATCAGTTTCATAAATTGTGAAAGAGTTAAATATAATTAAAACATGCTCCAAACAATGTTTCTTCCTATACTATTATCTAATAGAATATTTTTGTACGGTCCTGTAAATTGATAAAAAAAATATTCTTTGCACCCAAGATTGTACAGAATGAATATCTTAGTACATTCTTAATAAATGCATATCAATTTTATTATATTAGAAAGAGTAACAGCATTAAAATGTACTTGAAACTATTTTTTCCCATTGTCCGTAATGTAATGGAATATTTTTTATTGTCCGTGTAGTTGAACTATGGCACCCGATTTTCATGAAATTTGAAAAGACACGACAAAATTGTGCAAAAATTATATATTTTAAATTTCAAGCAATTCGGTTGGGTAGTTTTTATTGTTATATGCGGACCGACAGACTGAACAACGACTATAGGTGCTGCGTATTTAAATAATCATGATCGCACCTAAAAAAGAGCAATGAACGCATTAAAAATGATTAGTGATCGATTTAAGAATTGCACCAGAATATTAAAGGATGTCACTGATGTCAATAAAAAAGAGTATTAATGAAAACATTAAATATTTCTGCAGATAATACAACTACTAAGTATATATATTAATAGACATTAGTAATTTTGCAAAATAAATTTAAAAATTATTTTTAGAAAAAAAAAAATATTACATTAATTAATTACATCTGAAATATAAAAATTACTCTTAAAATTTATTAGAATCTTAATTATATTGAAAATAAAATTTTTAATTCGATGATTCTGAAGATTACATTTGCTGCGACACAAAAGCGACAAAGAGCGATTTAAAGAGCGACACAAAATTATTTCAAATGGGATGAATATTTTTTTCTGCATTATCCAAGCTCTTATAACAATATACTTTATTGTTATAAAAACTTATTAAGGCATTATTATTATTGTTAAAGGTTTTATTATTATAGTATGGCATGTGCTAACTATTATTTTTCTTAGGTAAGGGAAAAATAGCTAACCTCATAACTTACTTAGACATTTTTTTTGTTGTTGTTTGCTAAATGTTAAC
Source organism: Maratus speculifer (assembly GCA_964019185.1). Taxonomy (NCBI): domain Eukaryota; kingdom Metazoa; phylum Arthropoda; class Arachnida; order Araneae; family Salticidae; genus Maratus; species Maratus speculifer. Next base: position 291,929,769 of record OZ025294.1, on the reverse strand, counting down.
CATCAATAAAAATAAATAAATAGAGAAAGGAGAAAGGGGGGGGGGGTAAATGGACTAATGAAAGATTTTTTTCGATCCGTACATACTAACATAATAAAAAGAAAAGTTGCATTATATCTATAAATCCATTTCATATTTATTTATTTTGGTTCTTCTATTTATTTTGTATCAAATTTAAAAATACACCTTTTTATAGTTTGTCTTCCATAGGCTCAAATGATCAACAAACAACTGATGCAATAAAATCTATAAACAAATAAAGTAAAAGAAAACATTTTTATTGTAAAGCACGAATACCGAAATTACTTGAATACATAAATATAAAGGAAATTACATTTAAAAGGCAAATGAATAAGTGAAATGACACATTTCAAAATATTTTCACAGAATCTTCTTTCGACAACAAAGGAAAGAAGTAATGAGATAAGTGGAAAAATCATTTATTGCTAAAATTGATTTGGAATATTTGAAGTACACATATACACATAATGATGCTCAAAATTTTAATCTAAGAAAAGTATTTGAATTGCATTCATATTTTTAGTAAAGGTAAATATTATTTGGAATATTAATTTTAGAAAGTAAGTGTTTAGAAAAGTTGGGACATTCTTACTTTAACGTTAAGTGGGATTGTGTGCGTTTTCTGAAATCAATTATGCATTAGTAAAATACTTTAAATATTTCCAGTATTTTTTTTTTTAAGTTTCCAATAATTAAAGAAACATTTTTTAAATTAATAATATAATAATTAAAAATATACATATTTTAATAAATAAAACTAATTAATGAATAGCAGTTATTAAAAATAAAAATTGTTTATTAATAATAAATAATGTAATTTCATACAGAAATTCTCTCATTTCAACGCAATTGACTGGTAAATCAATAAACTGGATTATTATTTTAACACAAGGTCAATTTGATGTCTATCATATTAATATGCTTCGGTTCAAAACAGAAATTGGATTAATAAAAATGGGGAATAAAAATAAATTTAAAAGATACAAAGATGAAAAACGTTAAATAATAAAGTTAAACTGTTTTAAATCAAAATTCTGGAGTGAGATATTTTTATAAAACTTGACTCGAATTTCCGGTAGTTCTCTAGTGTTAAATAAAATTTGATATTTTTTCGTGCTTCTTAAACATATTAAATGTAGACTTGAATCCGCATTAATAATCCATCGGAATTTAAATTTCGCAATTTGTTTGGGGCATACTTTCATTGATTATTTTCTAACTTGTGTTAAGTTAACAAGTTAATTTTACACACGAGTTATTACAATTTTCATAACTGGTGTAAGATTATAATGATTGGTCAAGTATGCAGTCTTTAGAAACACTTGCTAGGTATTTAATGGAATAACGTTAAACAACAAAGGCGGTGTAAAACTTTTCTGGGGGAGCTAAGTGGCTGTACCATGGTAAAATCGTGACTAAATGCCTATAGCTATACATTAGTACATGGGAGAATGAAATCATTGATTTATCTAACTTGCTTGCCCCTATAATTACTAATCGAAGCAAGTCTGAGGCACTTGAAAGTTCAAAGAGCAAGTCAAGGAAGCGGAGGAACACAAAAGGGCAATCGAAAATTACCCTTCGGAGAAACAATCTACTCAAACATAAAGTGAAATTACTTTCACATGAATTAAACAAACTTTACAATGAAATTATTTCGTAATATGAAATAACCGCCAGTTTGAGGGGAATTGGTACCCTTGATTCGGCGAAAAATGACGCAAATATCGATTTTCTACTTTTTTGCTTAAGTTATACTTTATTACCCTTAGTACATTTTTATGAAGCTTTGTAAAGATGCGAGTATTACAAATACAATTTTATTTCATCCCTGCCCCATTAAATTCTCAATCCAGTTCACTTAAAAAAGATTTTTCTCAGTTTGTGTTTTTTCGATGAATACGCATGTTAAAGTGAGAAAAATTTTACGTATATTATTCAATTGATTCAATTTTTTTTTCGATTATTCCTTACAGTGTTTTTGAGAAAATTAAACATTGGATTTAAAGTAAAAAGTATTTTTTTAAAAAACATAAATTAACTTAGGATAAATCCGACATTTAAAATTATATAGCACACTTCTACGAACAGTTAAAAAAATATTTGCTCAAAATTTTCAAAATTATATGAGAAAGTACTTTTAAAATTTACTTAAAAATTAAAAAAAGAAAATTATTATTCTTTAATTTTGGCAGGGAAATCGAACGATTACTTCATAGAATCATTTTTCTTCATTGAGCTTTTTATTATTATGCCAAAAACCTTAAATAAAAATATATTGAATTTTTATACTAAGAGGCAGAGAATTGGTCCTTTAGAAAATTAATATTTAAAAATAAGAATTTAGAAAAGTTCAAAAACATTCTTGCCAATGTAAAAAGTCACGACTTTTAACGTTTAAGTGGGATTGTGTGCATTTATGAAATCTATTTCGCATTTACGAAATACTTTAACATCTTAATAGGTCGCATTAAATCACGATTTAAAAATTCAAACCATTTATTGCCACTATTTTTTAAAGAAATATTTACCTTATTTAATTACAATTAAAATGATATCATAATAAAGCCAATTACACTATTATATAAAACTGGTGGGAATCAAACAGTCTGAATAAAAAACACAACTCATGTATACGATGGGAGCGAGAATTAAGGGGTTAAAAAAAATCCAATATATATTTTTTAAATTGCCAATAATTTAAAAAAAAGCATGCGTTTATAATAATTAAAAACATTAATTAAACACTTTACGTATTGAATAATAATTAATAAAAATTGATTCAATAATGCAACTCCATACCAGAAGTTCTCATTTCAGTGCAACTGACTGATAAATCAATAAATCGGATTATTTTTATTATTGCTACTATTGTTATTTTAAATAACATTTGATATTTTTCTGTGCTTCTTAAAAATATTAATAAAAATAATAAATATTAATTCTTCAGTATTTAGAGTACATATATGTAAAATCATTTGCTATAGTTAAAATATAAATAATAAATGCTATAAAATGAAACTTTGATAACTAATACAAAACACTTACACATATTTTTAATTCTTCCAAAAAAATTTCGATGATATAATATTCGTAACCAATCTCAAAATACCAGCTCTATGTATGTACCTGTTCACCGATCGCAGTCACAAAAGGAAATCTAGTGATTCTACGCTGTTTCGAAAACTATGTTTAAATGCTTTTGAGAGAAATCTGACAAATTAAGCTCTAAATAACAGAATTAAAGTAATTCAAAAAAATACATTTGACACAAAGTGGAAATAAAGATTGCGCAAATGAAAGAAACTCTTTTGCAACTTCTAATATTAAAAAACCTAAAAATGTTAGGAACACATGAAACAAGTTTTCTATAATGCCATTATTATAAAATCAATACTAGAATCACAGAACCGCACTATCTACAAAAATAATTGGCTTTACACCTCTTGAAATTGCAACATACTTACTGAAAGAATGGTACATTCATCACGTTTAACTTGGATTATTTTAGTTTTAAACAATTTATCGGAAGAATGAAAAAAGGGGGTAAATTGCTATGTATCTGGGACGACGATAAGAAATTGGCTTTTATAACTTACAGCAATGCTTTTTTCACCTATATAATGTTTCTCTGATTAAGATGACACGCTTGAACTTGTATCCCTAATATTCGCCCATTTGCTGTCACTTATTGCTTTGCATAAGCATTACTTATGAGTTTCTTTTCTGTTTTTACACCTCGGTCTTTTATGTCTTAATATCTTGATTTTCTGGCGCGTTTTTCAACGCAAATTAGAAGCAATGGTCACATAGCACAGCTTTGGAAGGAGACGAGGCACGTTTCCACTTAAAACAGTAATCAACCGCCGAAGTACGGTCTACCTTTCAGGAGAATCTAACGAGAGAAGCGTGATCAAGAGCGATTTAGAACTGCTGGCGGTTTTAAATTCTTCAGTGAAGCCTCGTGTAATTCAGCAAAGCCAATGTATTCGCAATCAGAAACAATATAGAGATGATTACGACCTACTTCATTCTTAGCTAGTTTTTCATATAGCACGTTACACCTTTGCGATCTTGTGAAGAGTACGTAAGCGGACGTTTTTGTTGATATTTATAACAAGATGTTCAATTGAACGTATATTGGAACACACGTTCAAATTTTAATTCCTGCCGTAATTTCCTTATTGAAAGGATCTTTCATTAGCTTTTCAAAGCCTATTAGTAATTGAGACTGTCGGATTGATGAAGAGCTCAAGAAAAGTCATGGAAGTCACAATATATGAAGTAGCACAATTATCAGATGTCAAACACCTCGACATCAATTATATTGAGTGGTTTATTAAAAACATATCATATGTTCTTTTCTTTGCCATACTGGAGTGACTAATGTATATGTGCAAGCCAACTGCCACACACTTTTTAAAGTCAAATAAACATGTTTGAATGAGATATTTTAAAATAAATAAAATAAATATGCACTTATATTTCACAAAGCACACGCTTTTTTAAATTAAATTTTCTGTTTAGAAACATATTCATGTTATTTAAAAAATCCTAAACGTTGGGAGCTATTCTTGTGCCAGATTTTCCCTGTATCTGCATTAAATTTTACGATACTTTCAAACTTATTCAGGATTGAACAGGTATATTAATAAAATTGCACTTTATATTTATAACTTTTGCTTTCCTTATGCATTTAGCATACGTAATCAATTTTAGTCAAACCAGCAAAGCGTGTATATCATGCTTGAACAACCACAGTTTCAATCTCAAAATTATTTTGGTCCGGAAAATATGTGGTAAAATTTTCTTAAAATGCTTCACTCTGTCGAATACTTTTAATTGCTACATTTTCTCTTTAATTAATTTTTAAAAGTTTATATTATCAATATATAAGTATTTTTTTAAATATTATAAAAATACTTTGATCTATGACCTACATTAGTGTAAATGAAAATTTAATTGTTGATAATTTTAAATATTTCAATGAACATGAAGTTATATTTTAAGACCAAATGTAACCCATTACACATACAAGGCTGCCACGGCCGACTATTTTTATTTTCTGCTCGCACCAGTATTTTTCTAATATAAATTTTGAAGTATATTTTTCTTGCAAATATTTTCAAAGTGTGTTATTGATTTTTGTTTTGAGAAAATGGTGTCATTTAGAATTAAAGCATAGTCGCCTGTGGCAGCCCTCCATACATGATTCTCTCTCTTTTGTTAATTCTCCCAGTAAAAAAATTCCCAACAGTGTTGATCAAATCGATTGGTTAAACATTATATAAGGCGATTTTGGACCATTTTAGAGGAATAATAAGATATAAAGAGAAAACAATTTTAGAAATTTTCTTTTACTCTGCATTGGTATCCTTTAAGGTAACATTCTGGTCAGGAGGCAAAAAGTTCGAACGATTTGCCGAGCTTAATTAAAAGAAAATAATAAATAACTTTCACTGTTTTATAACATATCTATTGATATTTTAAATATATCTATTTTTTAAAAAATAAGAAATAAGCTGGTAAAGTTCATGATATTAACAAAGGAGATTGAGGGGGATATTGATTGACACAATTGTAACCCTTCTGGTCATCTGAAACATGCATAATTTAAATCAAAGGCAACTTGCAGTAAAATCAGTTTCTTTTGAAATGAATGCTTTATGCAGTAAAATTATAATTTAAAGAATTTAATTATGAAATAGTTTAATTTAAAAAAAAAATTTAATAATATATTTCAAGCAAACATGAGTAATGAAATGTCACATCACACATGTTTAAATTATACAGAAACTTTCACTATCACTTCTACATAAATCTATATTCCAGTTCAAATTAATTTATCTCAAATCTTTTCCATAAAATCCGTTAATATTTATGTATTTTTTATTTAAATTTTCTTGATGTTGGCAAGCATTCAATTTCTTTTCCGATCTTTAATCGATTTTTTCTCTTTATCAATAATACTCAAAGGGATAGGGCAGAGGGAGCACATGTGAAACTACATATTGCAGTTAAATGAAAGAAAGAAATACCAATAGATAGCAGTATTGGTGCAATCTTTTGGCTAAATTTTCAGAACAATCAGTTATTTTGTTTTCTGGTTATTGCAATTTGTTTTTTAGAAGGTCTTAAGTAAAAATGGCTACCAAATTTCATTCAAGATTTTTTAAAAGCAGAATATCAGCATTACATTTTATAGAGATATTAAATAGGCAAATCTACAAAAAGTTTTGTTTCCTTAATTTAATTATTTTTTTTTCCATAAGTTAGGTTTAAATTGGTAGATGGGGCACTTGTGAACAACGCATACGGGGGCAGATGTGAACAGCTCATAAGTGTATTTTCTAAGTCTATGAATGCATACATATATATATAGTATATTTAAAGTTTAAAGTTTAATTATCCTTGTCAAACATGTCAACCTTGTTTACATGTCAAAAGGCATGAAATGTAATTACCGATGTTGTTGAAGAATATAGGAATTTTTATTTCATGCCATTCTAATAGCGTTAAAGAATACAAAATTGCACAAGAGATTGCAAAATTTTTGGGCTTTTGCTTTTAAATGGTATTATCAAAGATAAACTAAAAGAAAGCTGAATAACACAATTTCCTTAAAACAGCTGTAATTAAAAAAAGATACTAATGATTTATAATTATTACATTGAATCCTAACACTGAAATTTTAATACAAAATAAAATTTACAGTTTGGACTATTTTAACATACAAAGAGCAGCAACAATTTGCTATGGAAACAGGAGCTACACCTAAGAAGAGACAATTACTTTTAAATTGAGATTAATGGATCTGAACAACAAGAAATGAATTGTTTAATCTCCTAAATGTCCATATTGTTACAACGTAACAAACTGATTAGTATTCTAAACGTTTTTTAGGCTCCTAAAACTAATGATAAACTGTTTACGAAAGAAGAAAACTGGTTAATTTGATACTTTGAAGAATCAATGGATGACTTTTCGTGTAGATAGATTGATAGTCGCAAACAACCTATATTGTATAGTAACATTAGCACCCAGTATAATAATAAATTTTCTGTTTTTTTAAATTTGAATGTTAGTGAAAACTCAAAAAATAAGAATCCTAACACTTAATTTTTATTACTTTATATGCCCTTTACTATGAAAATATACATGGGACATTCCATAAAAAAGGACAAGATTTTTTTTTTCTCAGTTCTGAAAAATGTATTCTTTAAAACCTTAATAAAGGCGACCGGAAGGTACACTATGCTCTACAGACATGGCTTCCTTGTCTGAGCAGTCCCTCTTAGACATTCAAACATTACAATTAATAACAACAAAAAAAGCCTTGTGTTTTCATATTAACATTGTTGTTTTAATTTGAAGATAAAAGAACATTGTTAAAACAGCAGTAATATGGAGAAAAGTTGTTTCACACGTCCACCCCCATATGGATACTCCACATTTTAAACCCTAGACTTTAGTAAGCTGCTCTTCTTTATGATAAACAAGTAATAAAAATCGTAAATAATAAAAGTCGCCATATTTTAAATACTAGATCTAGGAAATCTGCCCATTTTAAGGTCATTCTGTGAAAAACGGACAAAATGTCTTGCGCGCGACACTTACATAAATACCTAAATCTATTAACTTATAAGTTGTTAAAACATAAACTATGCATTAAAAATAACAATATACTCCAGATTTTCATTTAGGATGGTTGTTTTAAATTGTGGATATAGCGTTGACTTCAGAAAAAAAAGGTCCGAGAGGGAAAGGGCGGGAATTTTTCAGAAAGGGAACACTATTCTAAAAAAGGGGGTACATTTCTTTCAAAAAGGGAACACTATTCTAAAGAAGGGTATATTTATTTTCAAAAAGGGAACACTATTCTAAAAAAAGGAGGGAAGCACACTTGAACCTTGTTCACCAAAATGTTTTGAACTTGATTGTTTAATCCCCAAGAATTTGCGATATTTTTCAGAAATCGAATGAATTGCCACGGGGTGCATAGTAAGTGTTAAAAAAGGCTGCCGAGTGTATAGGAAGGGCTTAAAAGAGCCACCGGGCGCACAAAAGAAATAAAAAGGACCGAAGGCTCTGCATCCTGCTAAAACATCTAGTCAAACTAGTATGTAATAACATTGTAAAAACAGCAGAAATATGTAGAAAAGCTGCCCCACATGCATGTATACTACTTATATTTAGTTTAGAAAAACCACAATAATTCTACCGTATGCTGTAAAATAGAGCATATAAGAGATGGGAGAGATACGAAATTACACTTTCGTACAGGAAAAAGAATTCTGCTTCGTAAATCAGCTTCTAGAAAACTCATACTGACCTTGGGAAAATGAAAGTGCTTTGTACGGGACAACGGTAATAAACTATGATCCTGGTAGCGTAATTGTTCAGATTCACTTAGAAGCTTAAAAAACAAACACACACACACACACAAAAAAAAAAAAAAAAAAAAATTGATTTACGCCCACTCTTGAGTTTACCCGAAACGGAAGCATAAATCCTAAAGCCTTCCTAAGAAGCCCTGGAAGCCTTCCTAAATCCAATAATATATTTTGCGGTCATATTTATTTGTGAATCGGGAATGAATCACCTGTAACGACGAAACTTCAAAACTCGAGCCGGGATCATAATACAATAACAGAGCCTCGTACAATACTTTATCAAACTACACGGAAGATTATACTAAAAAGGATGAAAAGCAAGGTTGAAAAAGCAAAACTCTCTCATTAAAGAAAGCAGGAGGCTAGAGAAATAGCGCAAGAACATATGCATAAACACATTACTTCCAAGGGTATTTATATAATTTAAGTCATATCTAAAATATAATAGAATACTAAATAAGTCGAAAGGAAAAACTGATTGTTTTAAAGTAAAATATCAAACAGTATCGAGTAAACAATATCTAAATATAATTTATATTTTATCACGTGTGTATGATACTTCTTCACATTCTTTTTTAATAATGCTGTATTACCTTTCTTAAATCTAGTTGGTCAATTATGAAAGGTTAAAAATGGATTAAAAGAGCGTACAAAAGCTACATATTTCAGATTTTTTTTTTATTTAGAAGTTTTCTTTCTTTTTTTTTTAAATTCAGATAAAGAGCATTAATGTAGATTAATGAGCTAATAATTAGATTTTTTTTATTAGTTCAATTTTACAAGCTGTCACATTTAATGGTCAGAATTTGATGGCATTTCTCAGCGCATTTTCATGCAATTTTTCTTTTTTAGTAGTTAAGTTGTTCAGTAGTAGTAGTCAATAATGTAGTCGCAAAAAAAAAAAAAAAAAAAAAAAAAAAAAAAAAATGTGTACGCTTAAGGCAGAAAATATACCTTAGAATGCACATATTATAGCTTTTTTGTGAAACAAAAGGTATACGGTGCTTTTTTTAAAAAATCCAGAAAGTATACGGCGTATACCACCGTATACCTTCCACTACATCCCTGGTAATAGTACCTATTTTAGAATTAAATGTTTTCTATGAAAATTGAATTTCATGTTTATTAGAATATAATAAAATTCTAGTTTAACCCTTTTGAGACGAGCATCACGTATGATACTTGACGCAGGAGGTGCTTAGAATTCTTGATTATTCCCAACTATTATTATTTTAATTTTTATTGTAAATTTTGCTTAAAAATCGGGGGATTTTTCAATTAGGCAAAAATTTCTGTTTCATAAAACCCGTGATAAATGATAAAAATTCTATAAAATGCGCGCCGTGAAGGGTTTAACTATAATTTCGGAAATTTTATAAAACCAAAATTTGCGTATATTAGCCAATATTTATATAAACTAAAATATAGTTATTTTTCAGCTGAGATTTTAAAATAAAAACCCGTGTTTTCCACTTCCGTATTTATAAAACGATTTAAAATTCTGATCGAGATTAGGTATTAATAATACGCATAAAGTAAACCCAATTATGTATAAAATACGTGTGGAAATTTTTTTCCGGGAGAAAATATTTTTGAAGCTCTAGACGGAAGGGAAGGGGAGGGAAAAAAGCATTTTGAAGTTCAAAAAAAAAAAAAAAAAAAAAAAAAAAAAAAAAAAATGCATTTCCAGATATAATATATAGAAAAATTCAAAAACTCCAGCGGAATACTTCCAGGAGAAGAAGTAAATATTACCCCACCTCTGAATTCATCACTGCCAGTAAACATTACTATAATTAGCTTTATTTTTTTGATACCGAATATAATGCATACGAATCTATCATATTTGTTATCTGATATTTTTAACTGTGGTTATCAGAGAGTGATTTTGAGTCTGACATGTTGTTAAAGTAAACGACATTCTGTTAAAATTGATACTCCCATGGGAGTGTGTAAAATAACTTCATCAATCTTAGCGGTCAAAAAGTAAAGCAACTATATTTTAGTGGGAAAGCATTCCTATGTTTGCACAACGCTGATTAACTAGTTTTTAACAAGAAAAGTGTTTATCACACACACATATACATAGTGTGCCAAAAAGATTGAATCACGATATCATTTTTTAACTATTAGACAAAACTGCATTTTTAAACGCCTCCAGTTTTTTTTTTTTTTTTTTTTTTTTTTTTAAGAAATTTATAAAGTTTTTTTAGCACTAACAATGTGAAATTGATTAAATGTTAAATAAAACTTTGACACGAAAAATTAACGCAGTATCGCTGTCTTTTGATAATTTTATGAACAACTTATATTAACTGTTGTGCTGGTAATAAATAAAATCATTTTTCTTAGACCAAAACACACGGAGTCACGATACTTGGAAAAACACGGTTTTAGTACTGGTCTCGAAATTTAATAATACTTTATTCTTCAAATTTAATAAAATTAGTTACATCTGAACTAAGTGATTTTTCATGATAGTGTAATGTAATGTTTACCATGGAATAACGTTTTTAAATGAAACTTAAAGACTTAATAATATCAAGGGACCGTATATAATTTTTTTAAATAAAATTTCTTGAAAATTAATGGCAGAACTATTTCACACATTGCTATATAGCTTTCATTCCTACCTTACTTTGAACACTTTTTCAATTTGCATTATCGGTATTTATTCAACAGGTAAAAAATTAAAGCCCGTTTCAATCTTTTGGTGGCACCCTGTATATACAATATTTGCAGGAATTTGGACCCCGTTATTGTACTAATCATAATAAAATAATTAGAAAGGTCGAAATTTTAAACAAAATATTTAAAATTTTTAACAATTCCTTCACAAATATGTATATATATATATATATATATATATATATTTATATTTTTTTATATATATAAATACATTAAATCTAATAATAACAATTATACACCTATATAGGAAATTCTTCCAAAAGATATTTAGGTGTCTACATCTTTAAGCGTACAAGAACAAATGTAATTTTTCTGAAAGCGACAATCTATTTCTAAATTGCTCCTTCTAGCGTATTCATAACCAAGAGTCTTATTAAAAATTTTCCGCTAAATAGCCTAAATTATTATACATTGAATACGCTTTGTATAATTTTACCTCTAACATTACAACCTGTTAAAGATCAGTAAATAAAAAACATCAGCAATAAAAATTTATCAATTTCCTAAAATACTTTTAAGCTTAAAAAATCCAGATACAATTTGGTACAGTGATATGATCAGTGAATATGGTCAGTTTCTTCTTTTACAGCGAAATCTTGATGAACGGAAATCTATTTCTAGCATAGAATTTTTTACGTAATCGAGGTAAATTTTGATGAAACAATTATATAGCTAATCTAAAATTTTGATGTGGTAAATATTTTACACATATCGTATATACTAATGTATAAGTCGAAGAATTTTTGACAAATTTTGGGAAGCAAATTGAGGGGGGTCGACGTATACACGACTTTCAATTAAATACAAAAAAAAAAAAAAAAAAAAAAAAAAAACTTTGAATGCTGCAAAATTCTGTCTTTTTATGTATATATAAAATAAAATATACAAATAATAATAACTTATTTACAAAATTTCAATGATTTTTTTTTTTTTACATGCTTTTTCACATTGCCATGTGACATCTCAGGTTTCATTCTTGCATAATTGAAGTAGAGAGTTATTCGGTCGACTTATACACGGGTTTTTGTTTTTGTACAGAATTTGTATTCGAAAGTTAGGAGAACGACTTATAGACGAGTATATAAGATAGTTAAAATAAACTTATACTTTGAAAAAACTTTTAGTAAGAAAAACAGAAAAAAATAAATGTTCCGTAACCATCAATAACTGTAAAAATTAGTTTGTTATAATTGGATGTGTGCGAAAAATCAAAAATTAAATCATGTCAATAAAAGTGAATAATCATTCAATTGCTAGGTGGAACATTTTCATAAAAATCATATTTGATTAAATCCTTTTAAAAATATTAAGATAAGTTAAGCTGTAGTTGAAAATTAATAGTTTTATTCAATTAAGAAAATTATACTAATTAGTAGCTTTTATATGAAGCTATATATATTTTTGAAGTTATATTTTTTTATTGTATTAAATTGTATAGCACTTAACGTGTCTTCAAATAAATAAAACAAAATAAGGAAATTAAAATATTTCCAATTAAACTAAAAAAGAAAAGATTAAATTAAAAAATGTGCATGTAGTTTATAAAACCTTACTTTATTTTATTGCTTATTTATTTTCTTTTAATATTTTGAATGAGGCAAATTATGCGAAATTCACAATTTCCAACATTTCTGAAGTTTGAATGTAACTAAAACAGTTATATTGGAATGTATGATATGCTTTGGTGCAATAAAAAAATGGGGGGGGGGGAGGGGAATTAACTTTATGTATTTTTAATATTTGAATGCAACATTCTCAGTCATAAAATTTTAATTAATTTTATGGAATTTACGTTAAAGTTTACAAAGTATTTCGATACCGTTATTATCTTTAGAAAATTTTAAAGTAAACATTGCTTATAGATAACAAACCGAAACAGCAAAGTATATAACAAACACTAAGTAAAAACATTGAATATATATTTTCAGACATTTATTTAAGTTACGATGGAATTAGTACGATAAATTAACTAAAAAAAAAAAAATATTAATAAGAAACATAAGGTTAAAATACAAATCACCGAATAAAATAACATAAAAAATTGAAACAAATTTCTACTCAAGTTTTAATCGACCATTTAACAGTAACTGTTACAACTGGATATTTTTAATATCAACAGTGTATGTTAAATAGCATAAAACCAAATTAATGCTGGAAAATTTTAATACTTAATCCACTAGAATTTATTTTAAACCATTGAGATAGTGTTGAAAAATATATTTCCAAAAATTATATGTAAAAAAAATATACATTGTTTTTTTTTTTTTTTTTTTTTTTTTTTTTTTTTTTTTTTTTTTTTAATGACAGCAAGTAATTTATATTATAGAAAGTAATTTATATTATTAGTTAAAAAAAAAAAAAGTTTTGTACATGTATACACGGTAGAAAAATTTAGTTTTTCTATATGTAATATTTATTGACATATATTTTCTGTAAAAGACATGATTAAAATAAAATTATACTTAATGTTAGAATGTCTATGTTGCGCTTTCTATTTGTTTTGTCTTTAGATATACTGATAATTTTTACAGCAGAACTTTTATCCACTCAAAACACTATAATACAAATATAAGAACTATATGTATCGTGTTTATCTATCTATAATTTAGCTGGTAATATATTTTCTTAACCCCTATTACTATACATATTACAATTTTGCCGGGGAGAGGGGGGAGTCATATGTGCAACAAAAGTCCTATTGCGGCACTTTAAAACAAGGTAAATAAAATACTCAATGGAATAACTATTTTGTGAATGCCTGAATGCGATCCCACTGCTACACAACCTCCCCCATGCTCTCTCACCTGAAACTATCTACTACTACAACAGTTCATTGAGACTTTTTCACCTGCGGAACTACCATTACATGCAGCAGAATTGCTGATGAGGGGGGAAAAATGATTGTGGTAAAAGAACACACGAAGCACTTTCTTGTCATTGATGTGCTTCCACAACTTGGCATGGATTGAGTTTTGAAACATTTTCAAGATGAATGTAGCTGAATTTAAAAGAAAATATGCTTCATATCAACTCAACTCAACCGAGTCACGAAATATTTGTTCGATAAATACTGTACATCTCTGAAATGAGCGATAAATGTTGTTAAACATCATATGTTCATGACATAAACATAATGTTCGTGTAGAAAACAGCACTAATGGAATATTTACGTAACAATGTCGCTAAACACAATTAATGTATATTACTTTATGACAAATAAATTAAGTTGGAACTATACAATTCAACATATGCGATGATTTTAATACTTATAAAAAAATAATCATACAAATTCTGAATAGTAACATAAATTTGCGCTTTACTAAGCATTTTAAAGAGAGAATTAAATTATTCAATGGTTGTCAACATATAATTAAGATATTTCAATTTAAGCAATGGGTAATCAATACTATTTATAATTTTTTTAATGGTCTATGCTACATGACATGGTTTAAGTTTTAAAAAAATTCAAGGAAAAAATTTTACCAGATTTTGAAAAAGAATCTATTAATATTTCTACAAATGATAAATTTTCCAAATATTTGCTTCATAAATGTTTCTAAATGTACTGAATCTAATAAATATTTACATAAGAAAATGTTGATAGACGCAATATATTTAGGAAATGTTTACGTAACACTGAATGTTAAATATGAACGAGACTAATATTTGTATTAGTAGTTATTAAACATGGTCAATTTATGTATGATGACTGATAAATTAAGCTAAATTTATAACCGAGATTAAGTTTTAACTATTGTTAAACATTACAGATTTGTGAAAAAAATGAAATTTTAATTTATACGTTATGGTTTTAATTGAAAATAATCATTTAACTGTTAAATAAAATCAATGTTTATTAAATTTATCATTTTAATTTTGATGATATGTTACATGATCAAATATTTTGCAGAACTTTTAATAAACTGAAAAAGTTTTAGACATATAGAAAAACAAATTTTCTTTTGCACTTTTCACATATCTTAGCGGTATCGTAAATAACCCAAATTTTCCAAAATTAAGCTACAATTAGTAAATTTAACAAGCAAAGGATAGTTAAATAAATTGCTAATATATTTTTATCTAACATAAAATAAAGATGTAAAAAAATAAAAAAAAATAAAAAAAAAATGTTAAATTCCAAAAATATTTTTGTATTATGAACTGGCATGATTAAGAAGTTAAAGTTCATTAATTTCAGCAATTTAACAATTTATTAATTACGAATTATATATATATATATGTGTGTGTGTCAAATAAATATAATGTTTAATACTGTAAAAGAGTTAATAAATGTGAATTGTATTTTCATTTTCTCCCATAAATTTGTACTTCATTAATTATATTTGAACAAGAAAAAATTTTAAGAAAAAATTGTGTTTTCCACATAGTTAAATTAATTTAGGCAATGAGACATTTGCACTATCAGTCATTAAAAAGTACTTTCCTTGACATTTCATACATTGATATATTTACGAATTAAATGGAAATCACAAGTTATGAAATTACATTCAATCAAAAAAGAGAACATTAAAGAAAAATATTAAAAAAAAATTTCTCATGATTTCCCTTCAAATTAATAAAAAAAAAATTTTAAATAGGGAGTCAAGAAAATTATGTCATAAAGATAAACAAATCTGAATCAAATCAAATGACAAACATTATATACGATGCAATGTTAAAAGAGATACTGAATTATTATCACACTAACAGATATATCAGAAATGTAAATAAAACACCGCAGTGGGTATCACTTGAACAGGCATGCTGCATTTTAGCACCCACCCCCACACTAGCTGTCTCTCAAGCGCAATGACCTATTCCCTTTATCATTGCAGGAGAAAAAAATCTTTGAAAAGCAAAAATTATAACTTGCAAAGATTTTTTTTTTTTTTTTTTTTTTTTTTTTTTTTTTTTTTGCTAAAAAATTAATTAAAAAAATGCTAATAGTTACATAAAAATTTGAAAATCTATCAAAACCCAATAATTTTTAAAATAGAAGATCACCAAATTTAATGATAAATTTAGATATAAATACACAAATTTAATATGAAAATACATTCAATTTTTGGTGATTTAATATAAGATTTTGGTTGATTTACTGAAATTAATAACAATGAATAAAATTACAAGTTTTAAAGAAAGATAAAATTTAATGTGAAATTTCAAAATAAAGACTTATTTTTATTTATATTTATTTTATGCATTTTATACATTTGACTAAGATGGATCCAAATAAACAAAACAAAATATGATTATAAATTTTTAAAATATTTATTTCTTACCTTATTTTCGAAAAGTTCAATAATCCTTTATATAAAACACATCGCGTCACATAAAAATATTCCAGTCATCAAAAGTATTCACTATAAAAATCCACGGTGCAGGAATTATAAAAGAAAAAAAAAATCTGTATAAAATCTCTTTAAAAACAGCTATAAGAAAAACATCTCTACTCCATTAAGCCGGCTTCAAAACCACCGCTTCGTACAATTTTATCAGAGAACACCGTCATCAGAGACGATCAACTGAAGACTGAGAGAAATAAGCATTCGTACGTTGGCATCAAAAACGTTGGACCGAGTCTATTGTGGAGTAGTAGGGGGGAAGCACGCAGATTCGGGTGGAAATAAATGATTGGGATGTGTGGGAATTGCTAGCTTTTTTTTCCTCTGTGTGGTAGTGTGGGTCCTACGATATAGAATGCTTTTATGCGTGAGATTCTGCAGATGTTATGAGCAAAAAAGATTCTTCGGTGAGATTTGAAGAAAAATTTAGACGAGATTATATCAGAAATCAAAATGTGGTGGAACTATTTACAAGCATTTATAAATTTCAAGTTTTCGAATGGATGTTTGAATTCAAAGAGAAGTTCAACAAACTGTATTGTGAATTCAAATGTCAATAGATAACTTATTAATAGAGAGTTTATAAAAGTTTCAAAACATTTTTCCTATTTTTTTCTTTTTTTTTTCTTTTTTCTTTTCTTTTTCTTTTTTTTTTTATTTTTTACCTTTCTATATTTATTATGAATTTTCCACCAAATTAATGAAAACAGGCTGTTGCATTTTATTAAAATTCAACAAGTTTTAAACCATTTGAAATAGGTCATTTTCTAAATATCAACGCGCCATTAAATATCTTAACATTCCAATTTTATTTTTAACTTTTGTTTATTCCAAAAATAATAAAATATCTTTAAATACTAATGAATATATTTTTATTTAATTTATATTATGACTTATTAATCTAGATTTTAAATTTCATATTTATAATATCAAGTTTGTAGTTTTAAACCGGGAGTACACGCGAGGGGTCTTTTTGACCTGGAGTGCGTATGATTTTTGCAATTGTAACCACTTATCTTTTAAAGGTAATCTTCAACTTCTTTTATCGCAGAATTTGCAAGGATTGTCTCCGCCTAAATAAATTGACGGTTATAATTTGATTTTATTGGTAACAACGTTAAAACCATTTCAATCCTGGGTAAGCGCGTGTTCTCGTGGATTAATGCATTTTCTTGAAAAGGCTGAAAAATCCCAGATTAAGTAAAATTTTCTTTTGGGGTTTGATGTTAAAATATCATTCTGATTCTTTCATACGATATGTTTCTTAAAATATATTTCTCTAAAAATATTTTCTACAGGTAATTTGATTTTAGGAAACGGAAAATTAGACAGCCGGTTAAAGAGAAAATAGTTAAACAAAAAGGAAAAAAGTGTGAGGGGGGGGGAGGGGTTGAAGATAAACAAAGAAAATGAAGTAGCATTAATTCAGTAAAACTGAATGTTATGAAGTTTTCGGATAAAATTTGTGACATAATCCGATTTTGATGAAGTAATATTTCCAGTAATACATTTTCTTAGTGTCCACATAACTTCACAAACTCCATCATTATCACATAATTTTGATAAATTATTAAGCTAACTTTATTTATTTTCAGTTATACGTTTTCCTTTCTCGGTATAAGTTCACAAACTCTATGATCACCATTTAAAAAAAAAATATATTTGATACAGTAATTTATCTATTTCCCGTTATTTGTTTTCTGTAGTCTCTATATAAGTTCACATACTCCATGAGTCCATAATTAAAATGATATATTATATACATTTCCTAAGGTAACAAAAAAGTATCCAATAAAAGATTTTTAATAATGTAATTTAATGCCTCAACATTATAAAAGTCCAATTTACACCTCTCTTAGAGGGAGAGAAAGAGAAAACCAATGCACTTTCGTTGCGATAAACTTATAAATGGAAAAAAAAAATAGAAAGAAATTAACATTTACTCCATATCCAGTAAGTTGAAATCAAGATTCAAAACAATATTTTTAAAAGGAATTGATGGCATTTTCGATTCCATAGATAACTAGTACAATGTAGCAATCCCAAAACTTTCTTCTACCTCATACATGTGAATACTTCCAGAAAAACGAAGCATAGCAGCGTTACCGATTAAGTGATTTATACCAAAATTCAATCAGCAACAATTTATGTCAAGTTCTGGCTGTATCTGAAGTTTGAAGAAAATGTTTGTGTTCATTTTTGTGATAGAATTATTTGCAGAAATCGTAAATAAATCTGGATAAAAGCGCCATCCGTTGAATGACTTGTTCCAAAAACTGAATAATACTAATTTATATAAAGGACTAACCAAATCTGAATTCGGGGAAAATTCGTGCATTGGTTTCTGGGATAGAGCTATTGCCATAATTATGAATAATGCCGTTTAGCAGAACTACCTACTGAGCGATTTATACCAAAAGGCAATCACTGTCATTCTATATCAAGGACTAAAGGAATCTGAAGTTTTATGAAAATCCGTGCATTAGTTCTTGAGATAGAGCGCCCATAAAATTTTTATCACATATAGACTCACAGACAGGAATTTTGTAAAAACATGTCTTTTGGTTATCTGACCCATCAAATGTGTATCTCTGTCTAAAACCGGTATTCGAAAATTGACAAGAATCTAATACTTTATAGAAGAAAGTAAAAAGATTAGTCGGTGTGTACCTGAAATCCTCAAAAAAGTAATAGGCAATATAAATTTCATAATTTTTTTTTTACGAGAATATCATTCATATGAATTCTATTTTAGAATGAAATGTTTTACACATTAACAGTGGAAAATCAGAAATGGGCAACAATGTGAAGAATATTACAAGGAAAGAGAAAAGATTAGTTGGTGTTTATCTGAAATCTTTAAAAAAATAATAGGCAATATAAATTCAATATTTTTTTGTACTAGAATAACATTCATATAAATTCCTTTTCAAAATTAAACATAGGTACTACTTTTTTATCCTGTCGACCAATTTCGCCAAATTATACAAATCGCCAAACTAATAGCCAAATTATACATATTGACATAATTTTTATTTTAAATAACGAAAAAACAAATAATTAGTAGAATATTAATAAAAATACAAATAAAAAGTCGAAATAAAAACACTTAATGACATTTGAAACACGTGAATCGTATTTAATGTCATTGAATGTGACATTCACGATCATCCATCATTGGCATTTGATGTTATAGTTTGGCGATAATTTTTTGGCGATTAATTTTAATTATTTTAACACAGTAGTACCTAAACATATTATACATCGACATGAAAAATTAAAAATGGACAGCAATGTAAGAATTTTACATGGAAATAGAAAAAATTAGTTGGTGTCTACCTGAAATCCCTAAAAAATAATAGACATAAATTCAATATTTTTTTACTAGAATAACATTCATATGAATTCCATTTTAAAATGAAACTTATTACACATCGACAGTGAAAAGTTAGAAATGGGCAACAGTATGGAAATCTTACTAGGAAAGAGGTTTAAAAAATTCATTCAACATTCTCATATTTAACGTAAATTTAATTTTACTTTTTATCGCAGAATTTCAATTCTGATTCTTTCCTCCCAACTCCTCCATTTTTTTTTCTAAGAATATGATTTCTAGTTTGATGTAATAATTTTATTATTAATGCAAAAGGACATTCAATCATATCAAGTTTTATAAAAAGCTAAAGAAATTTTAACATAATTTTGAGTCCTTTAAAAATCAATAAAACAGTTTAAATCATTCTTAAGTAAAAGTTTGAACCAACAAAATAAATTTATTTACTTTGGAAATATATTTTTAAATACACTTTAAAGCAGAAAATTAATTTTAATGATCACTTTTTCATTCGAAAGCACTATATCGTCTGCTCTTCTGGAACTGAAAAGAAGCTATTAAAACTAAACGCCATTTCAAGTGATCTTAATTTTATTTTTCAAAAGCAATATAATTTTCGAAAACGGAAAACTATAACACTCAACAAAATGTTTATTCCTATAACACTATGCAATAAAATTTTTGAGAACTATTAAACTTATTTTTATTTGTTTGCTTAAAAAAAAGAAATACGGTTAATGATTTTTATAATTTCAATTTGGCATCAGATAAAATGGCATTCCTTAATATTTAATGATATTTTTCTTATCTCATTCAATTTTATCAATTTTTTTACGAATTGATTTAAGAAGTTTCCAAAAATATTCCATTTTATTGCGAATTTATTATATTACGATTCCTATTATTGCAAATTCATTCTAGTAATTATTTGTTTCATTATATTGCGAAATAAACAATATTAAAGGCATTGAAAACTGATGAATATTTTTTTCTGGAAGGTAAAAAGATGTTTTTTATTTATTTATTTACTTATGATTTTGACTTTTAGCTAGAAAATATAGTGCCAAATCTTATTCTCTGATTAAGACCAAAATTATTTGAGCTACTGAGGATTCGAATGAAGTCATATGGGTTTTCTAGCAAAATTATGGGATAAAGATGTGAGAACTCTTATATATATGTATATATATATGTATGTATAAGACCATTAATTGTAAACAATATGAACCATTTGAGTTTAATAGAAAAAAAAACCATATTGAACATGAGGAAAAATTAAATAAATAAATAAAATGAATATAATAATAATAATAATAATAATAATAATAATAATAATACATGCCTTTTAATAATGAGATTATTTCTGATTTTAAAATTAATTAACTATAATTAACTTTATAATTCCTAACATTAGTTTGGTATCAAATAAATGGTGGCGTAGAAGGAGCAATGATATTTTCTCTGTTTTTACAGATTTCCTGCTGTGTTATATACATTGAGGAAAAAACACTTTTACAGGCATTCATAACAAACAAATACTAATATTGACGGGTTACGAGATGGATCTCTGGGACAGTTGTGATTCCTTTCGGATGTGATGTAGTATTAATAGTAAATATCTTTTTTTTTTTTAGTATTATTTTGTTCTTACAAACACTTTTGCCACTGTTTACATGTAGCCATCTTAATATGTGTTTATGCATTTGCCATATGACTTCATTAATGTTTAGGCATTTAATAATAACGAGGTGGAACCCGTCAAAATTAGACGAAAGAAAATCGTTAAGAAAGAACTATTCCATTGACTTATAATAAACCTACAAAATTAGTTACAGCAAAAAATGCATCTTATATTGGTCAATTTAACACCCAAACAAATATTACTTTAAGCTAAAATTAACAAAATACTATAAAACTCAGTTATCTAAATTATTAAACGAAATAAAACTGAAATTCACCGGATAATAACAGACGATATTTTAAAAATAGTACACGCATTTTAATATTTATTTATTTATTTATTTTTAATTTTAAGAGAAACGGAGTGATTCTGTTACCACAATTACAAAATTGGTACTAAAAATTATTAAAAAAAACAATGTCACAAAAATTAATTGAGATACAGATTTGAAACAAATTTCATTTAAAAGTACATTTTTTTTTCTATACGACAGTGTAAAAAATTTAAATGTACAATGTTTGGAAGTGTAAAA
Organism: Maratus speculifer; assembly: GCA_964019185.1. Lineage (NCBI taxonomy): Eukaryota > Metazoa > Arthropoda > Arachnida > Araneae > Salticidae > Maratus > Maratus speculifer. The sequence goes on along the minus strand of OZ025294.1, from coordinate 291,907,775 downwards.
TTTGCAGTAGCGAAAATTGCAAAACCGAAATTGCATGGAAAAATGTTGCACATTTTAATTTCTATTTTTTTTTTTAATTTTAAGCGAAAATGGAGTAATTCTGTTGCCACAATTACAAAATTGGTACTAAAAACTATATTAAAAAATTATATCTAAAAAATAAATTGAGATATAGCTTTCAAACAAATTGCATTTAAAAGTACATTTTTTTTTCTCTATAAGACGGTGAAAGAATTTAAAATGTACCATGCTTAGAAGTGTAATTTGTAGTAGCGAAAATTATAGGGGGAAATGTTGCCAGTCGCAAAATGACGTATGCGTTACGCACAGATACGTTTGGCTTTTATAACATAGATAATAATAATAATAAATGTTTGCTTAATTCTCTTTGGATCGTTTGGGATTCTTTTATTTTAAACATATATTTCGCTCTTTAACTTTAAAATAAAGGTTAGTTTCCTGAAAGAATCATGTGTAATAAAGCGCAAAAAGCATTAGAATGTTGAAATATCAGTTAAATTTTGTTGTAATATAATATTTTGTAAACATCTCTAAAAAAACTCTTTCTTAGCCCATTGTCATATGAATTGAGTAATACACTAAACAACAACATTCGCTAAGTTTCACACAATGAAATATTCGTGAAGTCTAATGAATCTATTTGGATAGATAGTGTTAATATTATTAATGTAAAAATATTTTTTTTTTCTTATAAAAAAATTGCACCTGAAATGGTTAACGACATTAGTTAGATAATTTGGAATTAAATAGCAATTATACATTACATATATATATAAAAAAGACCGAGAGGCAGCAGTACAGACAGTTACTTCATTGAATTCACGGATGAAATTCTAGAATTAGTTAAATTTCGATTCGCATATTAAAACGCAGTAAGTATGTCAAGACATATCTTGGCAAACGCCCTGTTTTAGTAATTAACTCGTAGGTTTATCACTGTATTTTCCTGCACCCAAAAGTATGAAATCATGGAGAAGGAGCAGGGGAACACAACAGCAAACTTACTAAAAGCCACTAAATGCAATTCGGAGAGTGATTTCCTGCACCTAAAGGTATGAAAACATACAGGACTGGAAGCAGGAAAACACAGTATTAAACTTACGTGTTATCTACATTGTGAGATATGATTTGACAGACCAATTGCGTTTTAATATGCAAATCGAGTTTGATTAATTATGGAATTTCAACCTCCAACTTGATAAGGCGATTTTCTGTGCTGCCGCCTCTTGGCCTATAATGACTAGAAGAATATTATTTAGAGAATTTTCTGTTTAAACCTGCATAATTGTGTGATATTCTTTTTGCCATGAAATTTTTCCATTTAAGGCGGAATTCCATTATAGACACCTTGCATTTTCACAGATTTTACTCAATATTAATTTATAAGAATTATCAATAGTAGAAAAAATATATACATCTGTAATCGAAAACACAGAGTTGAAAATCAGCACATTAATTTTTAGGTGCGTTCATAATTATGTAAATACGTAGCACCTATAGTGGTCGTTTAGTCCGTCCGTCTGTCCGCATATAACAACGCAAAAGCTACCCAACTGAATCGTTTGAAATTTAAAATGCATAATTATTACAAAATTTTGTTGCGTCATTTCAAATTTTATGAAAATCGGATGCATAGATAAATTACAGGGGCAATCAAAAGTATTCCATTAAATTACGGTCAATGGGGAAAAAAGTTTCAAATGCATTTTAATTGTTTGAAATTTAAAACACATAATTATTACAAAATTTTGTCGCGTCATTTCAAATTTTATGAAAATCGGATGCATAGATAAATTACAGGGGCAATCAAAAGTATTCCATTAAATTACGGTCAATGGGGAAAAAAGTTTCAAATGCATTTTAATCGTTTGAAATTTAAAACACATTATTATTACATAATTTTGTCGAGTTATTTCAAATTTTTTGATAATCGGGTGCATAAATCAGTTACAGGAGAAATCAAAAATAGTGATGGGCGATTCTCGAAAATTTTCCTATTCCATAAAAATCGTAATCGTAAAAAAGTACATTAGATAGAGTCATCGATTAATTTCGAGAATCTACAATCGAGTGTTTTTACAATCGATTATTAAAATCTTTGTTATTACATGTTTAAAAAGCATAATTTAATAAATACATGGTAACTGAAAACAAATGAATTTAAAAAACAACAACAAACCAAAAGGATGATATAATGGAGCCGCAATAGTAGAAAAGTCATGTAACGGCGTTCCTTGGTTTCAAAAAGTTGTAAAGTCGCGAATAGAGTCGCGAGTAGCAAAATGGCCAAAGAAAAATAATCAAAAGCACTCTTAGTGAAAGAACATGAACTAAAAGTGGATATTAAAAGTGATCAAAATCTTTTATTGATTTTTGTACATCAATTGAGATACGATCTACAATTCTCCCATTATTAGAAGACTCTCTATTGAAATTCATTAAACGGACCATTCGGGGGGCAAAGTAGTGCAGAGACATACGTCAAAAATCGTGCAATATGACGCAATCAAACCGGTTTTTTCTCTCTTATCACTGTGAAATTGTCCATGTCGTACTTTTTTTCGTAAAATGTTTGGCCTGCCACAGACCTGTCATACATTGAGCGAAAAAACATGACACACTGTTAAAAATTTGAAACTTTTGCTGCATCGTCACTCCACCGCTATTATAGAATATCTCTATTTTGAGCAATGAGAATACTCCATAATACAGTGAAGTAATTGTTTTCTATAAAAGCGGTGGAGTGTCGATGTCGCAAAAGTTTCAAATTTTTAACAGTGCACATGCGACAATTTCACACTCATAACAAAGAAAAAACCGGTTTCACTGTGTCATATTTCACAGATTTTTGACGCACGTCTCCTTAGTTTGTGACGGGTCCATCATATGACGGGTCCATAAAAAGCTTCAAATTTACTTCTCACTACTCCACTATTTTTTTTCTTCCCTGAATACATCCGGAAATCACGCAGCCTTGGTTTAAAATGTTTTATTTAATAAAATATTTTTACCAAAGGGCTCCATCAAAAAATCATATTTAAAATGAAATTTATTCTCAAAATAGCTACGATTTGAAAAATTCACCCCTCATCGCTCCCCTTCCCCCTGCGGAAATTCAACCCCAGGAGGAGAAACGTTCATAATGTGAAAGAATGGTTCGAAAAACACTCCAAAAATCAATCACATGAAAGGTCCAAAAAAGTTTGGAATTTACTCCTCACCCGCAGGTTTACTTTTTCTTAGCAGAATACACCCGGAAATCACGCATACCCCACTTTAAAATGTTTATAATTAGCAATTTTTATTAGAAGGTTCCATCACGAAACCACTTTTAAAATGATAGTTATTCTCGAAATAGCTACGATTAAAAAAATTCACTCCCCGTCGCTCCCCCATCCTGAAATTAAACTGCAGGAAGAGAAAGGTCCATAATATGAAAGAGTATTCCGAAACCTTTCCTATGGCATATCACATGACGGATCCAAAAAAAGTTTGAAATTTACTCCTCACCCGTGGCCGTAATGTTACTTTTTCTTCCCAGAATGCACCAGGAAATCACGCAGTTCCCATTTTAAACTTTTGTATTTATGAAATAATATTTACCGGAGCGGTCCTCTGAAAACCACATCTAAAATGATATTCATTGTCGAAATAACTAAGATAAAAAAAAAAAAAAAAAAAAAAAAAAAAAAAAAAAAAAAAAAAATCACCCTTTTATCGTTTTTTCTCCCCCTCCTGAAATTGAACTCCAGGAGGAGAAATATTCGTAAAATGAAAGAGATGTGCGAAAAAATTCCGATGATATATATATAACATGATGGGTCCAAAAAAGAGGTTGAAATTTACATGTCACCTGTGGGTTCACTCATTTTTCCAAGAATACACCTAAAAATGACGCACCCCCCACTTTAAAATCTTTATATTTAATAAGTTATATTTACCGAAGAGTTCCATAAAAGAAACCTCCATATCTAAAATGATATATACTGTCGAAATAGCTACATTTTAAAAATTCACCCTCTTATCGCTTTCTCTCCCCCCCCTCCCCTTCCTCCTGAAATTCAACTCCATGAGGAGAAAGATTCGTAAAATGAAAAAAAGATGCCAAAACATTCCGATGATGTATATATAACATGACGGGTTAAAAAAAAAAAAAGGTTTGAAATTTCATGTCACCCGTGGGTTCACTTATTTTTCCTAGAATACATCTAAAAATGATGCAGCCCCCACTTTAAAATCTTTATATTTAATAAATAATATATACCGGAGAGTTCCATAAAAAATCCGCACCAAAAATAACATTTATTGTCGAAATAGCTACGATTTAAAAAATTCGCCCCCTCATCGCTCCCCCTCCCCCTCCCCCTCCCCCTCTTCCCGCCATTAAAATTCAACTCCAAAAGTAGAAAGTTTCATAATATGAAAGAAGAGCTTTCATATGTGCCTCTCATTTCAGCAAATCCCAATAAAGTCAGACATTTCGAAAAAAAATCATTTCTTCGCGATGAAAATTAACCCCGATTGAAATAGCTTTATCGAAGGATTTGTAACTTCGAGATGAAATTTAACCTTGATAAAAGCGGCATTTCGAGAAGGTTGTGGTTTGCTGATGAATGCCTTTTTCGATAAGGATGATTTTCGTTCTCGCTGAGATAGAGATGAGGAGCTATATCGAGGAACGTTTTGTCGATGAAGCTTTGTGAAATGAAAGTTTTATCGAAAAACGAGGTACAGAAAGAAGCATGAGAATATAAAGTTATCTTGTGAAATGAAGACCTAATTTTCAAAGTTTCTGGTATTTTAGTCTTACCATGCTGTCACGTACCCATAAATATTATTTATTAAAAAAAAAAAAAAAAAAAAAAATTCAAAGAGGGTGCTGGAGAACATGCGTTTAAAACTGTATCGATTTCTACAATACATATCAATTTAAGTGTTTTCTTTTTCATTGAATCATTCGGTAAATATTATTTATCAAATGCAAAAAAATTAAAATGTCTGCTGCAGGAAATTGGGGGCGAAAGGGTGGACTGACGGGGGGCAGGGGAGGGGGACAATTTTCACTTTTTTAAACCCGTCATATTGTATATCATCTTGAAGATCTCGAATTACTCTTTCATATTATGATGCCCTCCCTTCCGAATTTGTTCCCACAGCGGGGGGGGGGGGGGGGGGAGGGGGGGGCAGTTTTCGAAACTTTTTGCGTTTTTATCATTTTAGATCAATTTTTTTTAATTCAAAACGTCCTTAAGCGTATTGGAAATTTTTTTGAGATGAAAAAAAACCATTGAACTAGCCACATTGTTACTGTAACCTAGGCACATTGTTTTAAAGTTCCCTCTTTGAGGACCTCTTCCAAAAGTGAGGGGCTTGACCTGCCCCCCCCCCACCCTCAACATACACTTTAAAATATTGCTCATTCTTTTCTCTACCAATTTTAACTTAAAAGTTTAAGCTATATGGCTCAAGCGGGGCTATTGACGCCCCCCCCCCCTGTTGGTTATTCACCAACATAATTTTGCTCATTTCTTCACTTCATTTCAATTTTTAAAAGGCTATAACTTTGCTTGTATGGGAGCTACAGTGGCGAGAAAAATTATAGCAAAGTTAACTTTCCGTCGCCGCTCTTTTTGCAGTTTTACGGTTTTCCCCATAGCACCGGGGTTTTTTTTTTTTGGGGGGGGGGGGGGATGACGGGGCATTTTTCATTTTTTCATGTAATATGTTTATTGAAAGCTTATGCTTCATACATTACCAATTTAGCATAAAAAAGTTTGTCCCGTCAATCTGAGTCACGTTACGGACCCATAATGGGTTGAAAGTTAAATTTCTCAAACTTCTTCGAAGTTTTCGCTAAATCGGCATCTGGAAAACATCGAGCCAATGTGGTGCGTGTATGACATCTGTATCATATAAATATTGTTCACCACTGCTGGGACTCTGGCCTCCTCTTGCGTGTAAGCGTTAATTTACCGCGGTTACTTGGTCCTTGTATTTCCTGCACAATAAAATATTTCCTGGCGATTAAAAAAATACACACGTAATTGTTCAAGTTTTGACTTCTGTCGGCAATCCCAAATTATTTTTTGTTTTTTTAACGGATTTTGCAATAAATAATATTTATAATATACACGGAATTTAGAAAAGCAGGAAGTTGTTGTTTGGCATGTGACCACTTATTGATCTTATGCACCTCGATTTTATGTATTCCCCCTCCCCTCTGCATTACCTTGGGAGGGGGCAGTTTTCAAAATTTAATGTTCAATTCGAGATGACGTTCGGTTGTTCGTTCAATTCGAATTTTGTTGTTGTTGTTGTTTACAAGATTTTGCTGTGCTTGCACACCGCGTTTGGTATATGATGCCGTGTACAACGAGGACCCAGTTCGAGATTTCATTTTACAAGATTGCGTATAAATTAGAGACACCAATGAAAGGAGGGTCTCACTAGCGAGTGAATCCATCGTGTCTTTATTAACACCGACTCATTCACCTGTAGTAGACTCTTGATAAAATTGAATCCTGTATGGTATAAAAGCAATTGCAAACTGGAGTCATCGAGAAAAATTTTACACAATCGAAAGTTATCGAGATGTTCATACAATCGAGAAAATCGAGAAAAACTTCTCGTTATCGCCCATCACTAATCAAAAGTATTCCGTTACATTACGGTCAATGGGGAAAAAGTTTCAAATGTATTTTATACGTTTGAAATTTAAAATACATAATTATTACATAATTTTGTCGAGTTATTTCAAATTTTATGAAAATCGGATGCATAGATCAATTACAGGGACAATCAAAAGTAACCCATTACATTACGGTCAATGGGGAAAAATGTTTCAAATGCATTTTAATGGTGTTACACTCATTTGAAATTAATAAAATTTATATGCAACTATAAAGCACATATTATATACATAATATACATAATATGTATATTATATTATATACATAATATAATATACATTTTACATAATTTGTGGCGCAAAGAAAGTTTGTTATTGATTTACAAGGCCACACAAAAGTATTCTATTACATAATGGTATAGGGAGATAGCTCACTATTTACAATTTTATGAGATTGATATATGAGAGTAATATTTTTAAAACTTCGTTATCTTACGAACGCACCTCATTTGCTACGCTTCACGTGCAATTTCCAACTTGTTATAATTCATTTGAAATGATTAAAAGTGACTAATGTTGGTTTAAAATATGCTGCGCATTTATGCCAATATTTTTGTGGCTGGTGGCATCATGACTCTGAAATGCTGCTCAAATAATTTTATGTGCGAAAATTTATTTGAAAATTTCTTTCCGTCATATGGAAGACAAAACGTTCTTAACATTATTACTTTTGTATTTTAAAAGGAAAAATTCAATACATGCGTAAAAGAACATGCCATGTTACACATTTTCAAAAAGAGTCTTATTTTATGGATAAAAGTATTGCGAAGTAAACTATTGCATGTTATATCTAAAATACTAAGATTCGAGCCAATCTTAATGATATGAACATTATTTTTAATACTTAATATTTTGTATCTAATAATTTAAATAATAATTATAATTTTAAATATTTATTAATTAAATGTTAATAACTTTTCCTAAGAGATTTTAATAGCTCCTACATGTAGTACCATACGCCCCACCAGTGGCCGAGAGGTTCTGACCTCAAACTGGTAGACGGTAGGTGATCGGTTCGAACCCAATCGCGACCGTCGGCCTAACCGTTCGAAGTTTTCCGTGGTTTTCTTTGAACCTTGCGTAAATACGGGTTAGGTTCCCTTAGAAAGACCCCCACGGAGGGCAACCCACCCCATAGGGCCTATATCCCTAGCGCAGATAATCGGCCGACAGAAATACACCGAAATGTAGTACCATACATGCCTACATGAACCTACCATACAAAAAAAAAAAAAAAAAAAAAAAAAAAAAAAAAAAAAAAGTAATTTAACAGACTACAACGATAGTTTGGAAAATGATATTTTCAAAGACTAAAAATTTTAGATTTAAAAAATAATAATGATAAACGTAATTTTTATAATGATCAAAACGTGACGTCCGTAATAACAGAGTCATATAATACATACGCCGTGGATTAACCATTAATATTTCTGGAACAATCATAAACATATTTTATAAGAAATTTCAGTTTTGCAATTTTTGGTACTGCAAATTATTAAATTTCTAATTATCGCACATTTTCAATTTTTACACCATCGTATATGGAAAAATGCACTTTGAAATGCAATTTGTTTGAAAGCTGTATCTCAATTTGTTTTTACGTTATTAATTTTTAGGTGCGTTCGTAATTATGTAAATAGTTGTCTATAGTTGTCGTAAACCTATAAATCTATAGTTGTCGTTCAGTCCGTCTGTTCGTCTGTCCGCATATAACAGCATAAAAGTACCCAACCGAATTGTTTGAAATGTAAAATATATAATTTTCATATAATTTTGTCGAGTCATTTCAAATTTTATGAAAATCGGATGCATAAATCAATTACAGGGACAATCAAAAGTATTCCGTTACATTACGGTCAATGGGGAAAAAGTTTCAAATACATTTTAATCGTTTGAAATTTAAAACATATAACTACTACATAATTTTGCCGTGTCAATTCAAATTTTATGAAAATCGGATGCATAAATCAATAACAGAGACAGTCAAAAGTATTCCGTTACATTACGATCAATTTGTTATGAATCTATGAAGTACATATTATAATATACATTTTGCACAATTCTGTGGTGCAAAAAACATTTGTTATTGATTTACAAGGCCACACAAAAGTATTCCATTACATAATGGTATAGGGAGAACATTTTTTGGTGCGCGTTTTAATTGTAATTGACTATTTAACATTTTATGAGATTGATACACGTTGCTGAGGAATACTACAAGTTATTTCCTGTATAAAAGAAAGCAGATAGTATAGGGTATGATAATACCTTCCTGAGGTGTAATAAAAGTTACTTCCTGTATATTTAAATGTTCACAAAAAAAATTTCGACCGCTATACTGTATCCGAAGTACTATCTATTATAACAGCAAGAGCTGAATATATTTAAAACTTCGTTATCGTACGAACGCACCTCATTTGCTACTTGCTTTGTATCTTTTAATACTTTTTTTGTCATTGTGGCAACAGAAGTATTCCATTTCTGGACATTAAACATGGACCAATCAGAGAACGAATAAAATGCGGATATCATAAGAATTCAGATATGTTTCTGATATCGCTAGATTGAGAGCAACAACTATTTTATAAATGGTTGTTGCTCTCGGTTAATAAATGATTAATAAAGAAAAAGAAAAATTAAATATAAAATTTGTGTTTCCTGTGTTTGTACTGAAATTTCACAATTTGGTACAATTTCAGTACAAAGTAAAATCTCAAGAACTAATGAACGGAAATTTATAAATTTTTAGCTTCAGTTATTTCTGATATACTGAACTCGTGCTGATTATTTTCTGGTATAAATCGCCAAACAGTTGGCGTTACTAGGTGGCATTATTTATTATTATTGCAATAGTTCTACCTAAAGGACTAATTCACGAATTTTCAACAAACTTCGGATTCAGTTAATCTTCGATATAAATTAGTGCTATTTAGTTTTTGGAGTAAATCGCCACACAGGTGGTATTGCTAGGCTGTATTTATCACGATTTTCTCTATAACTGTATCTCAAGGACTAATGCATGAATTTTCATCAAACCTTAGATTCAGTTACTTCCTGGTATAAATTTATCTTTATTAATTTTTGAAGTAAATCGAGCAACTGGTAGTACTGTTATGTAGATTTGTTAAAGATTCCTGTAATAGTTCTATTTCAAAAACTAATGAACGGATTTTTTTCAAACTTCAGATTCAGTTAGAAATAAATTATTGTTGATTAGATTTTGGTGTAAATCACCTATTCTGTAGCTCTGATACGCTTCATTCTTCAGTACGTATTAACTTGTATAAAATTTACTGAAGAAAGTTTTTGGGCTTGCCACATCCGACTAGTTTTAAACTTAAATTGAAATTTGAGAATTTTCAAATGAGTGTCTATTTTTTTTTCTGAGATTATTTGTGATTAATGTGGATAAGATGTTCAATCTTTCTCTCCTTTTTAGGTGCATTCGTAATTGTATAAATACGTAGCACCTATAGTCGCTTTCAATCAGTCCGTCTGTCCGTTCGCATATAACAACGCAAGAACTACCCAACGGAATCGTTTAAAATGATTGAATATATAATTTTTGCATAATTTTGTCTAGTTTCAAATTTTATGAAAATCGAATGTATAGTTTAATTACCCGGACAATCATAAAGTAGTGTAAAATATTCTTTTACATTATCGCCAATGGAAAAAAAATAGCTTCAAGTGCATTTTAAAGATGTTACATTCTTTCGAGTATAGCAAAATTGATATGTATCTATGAAGTACACAGTAAATTGTACATACTGTATAATCTGTGGTGCAAAGAATATTTGTTATTCATTTACAGTGCCGCACAAAAATATTCCATTACATAATGATATAAGGGGAAATATTGTTTGGGGCGTGTTTTAATTATATTAAACTGTTTCACATTTCATGAAATAGATACATGTAACTTAAGTTACTAAAAGTTACTTGCCGTGTAATAAGAAAGCAAACAGTGTTTACAGCGACATACAAAATATTTTGGGTTCCATACTTCATCCGAAGTATTGCATAATCTTACCCCAAGATCTAAATATTTTTAAAACTCTGTTAAAATACGAATGTGATACATTTCTTACGTTTGATTTGTAATTTCCGACTTGTTTTTTGCTTTTGTCAATTTTGCACTACAAAGTGCCGAAAGAATTAGCAGAGTTGGAAAGAAAATCCTGCATAGAATTTACAATAAAAAAATCTATAAATGCCATGCTCATACACGTTATTTTCAACAGAAAACACGCTACACTGACACTAAATAGAATATTTAAATTTCGTAACAATTCATATTTATAAATTTACACTTATAAACTTCTAAAATATTTAAATTTCATTGCAGTCCAAGTATGATTATTAAGCTGACAATAGAAAAAAGAAGAAACTGAAATCCTAAGTAATTTTCTAAGTACGTTGGATTTGCGATTTTTATAATTTTATGATATGAATTCTGAAAATGATATCTAAAAAAATATGATTTGCAATCTACAATTTTTTTGATAGATTTAGATTTATTAAGTCCTGTTTTATGAAAATCCAAAATTTCAAATTTGTCTTCCAAATAGCTTTCAAATTATGCTTAAAAAACAAAAAAAAATTTAAAGTTTAAGGGGCCGTCTACAATAGAAATGACTAGATATTTTGAAACTCTTCTTTTGTTATCCTGTAATCAAGCAGTCTTCAGTGACTGCTTGAGTGGCGTCTAATATGCCTTAATTAAGAAGGAGGCTCTCTCGGTCAACAATCGAGTACCGAACTTCAATTTGGATACAGTCCCTAAAACATGCTCGTTTTAAAATAATTAATTTCTGGGAATTTCATCATATGAATTGAATGAAAATTTATTTTTAGGCTAACTGAAGGTGTAGAGTTCATTTATTTTGCCAGAATTGAATACTGCTATTGAAAGAGATAAATGTAGGGTTTGTTTAAATATGTAGATGTCCCCTAAGCAAATTTTATATACATCATTAAAAAGTAAACTTTATTTTCATTCATGTAGTACCGGTAATTATATATATATATATATATATATATATATATATTGTGGAGTTAGTAGCGGATGTTATTTTTTCTCCCAAGACTGTATCTGCGCCAACACCGATAATCCTATAGGCTTGAAGATGTAAGGACTAGTATCATTCGAATGTCTCTAATAGCTTCTAAGATGCTCTATTTCTCTGTTAATTGGTTTCAATAAAGGCCTGAGATATTTATGTGTCTAATAAATCATAAAAAATTAGTGTTTTTTTTTTCTATTCTTGAAATTTGACATTTTTTTACTAAATTAAGCGCTTCTGGCTGTACTTTAATTATATTTAACACAATCAACTTATAGGTAAATAAATCATATAAGTAGAATTTTTTCCAACTGAGTGAAAACATGTACAGCCCAGGAATCAAACCAAGAACCTTTGACTTTAATTGCCAATGCTCTTCCAATTATTAGAGTTTCTTTAACTTCAGTTTATTCTGTCGAGCTGTTTCAAATAACAGACTAGATGTCCTTCAAATTGTTTTTAAACGAATATTATGTTGGTTTGAATACCGTCCAGATGGTTCAATTGAAAAGAGCATTGGCAATTAAAGCCAGAGGTTCTGCGTTCAAATCCTTACATTTTCATTCAGTTGGTATAATTACTACTCGTTCTTATAATTAGATTGGAAAGTGCAAAAAAGTAGAATTCAGAATATAAATTAAAAAAGAGAAATAAGTAGTAATCAAATAGGAAATTCTTGAGCTTTTTTTTTTATTATTATTATTTTATTTTGAGTGGCTTTATAAGTAGATTTTTATAAAAAGTACATGGTAAAATAAAGATACAATTATATCTATTTCTTGTTTAGGATATGATATGTTTGGGAAAATCAGCTAAATGGCATTAATGTCCTTAAAGTGTAGAAAAAATATTGTGTAATAAGTAAACTTTCTTATAATAAATCAATACTTTTTAATTTTTACTGTGCAGTAAATTAAGCATTTTCCCACACCTTAAAAAGTATAAGAATTATTTCCATAAAAACCTTGAAGAAAAAAAATTACAAATGCATCGTATTTATATTACAATCTGTTTAAAGCTAACCCATGAGAAATCAGATATTACTATAATTGCGCTTTCCACCTACACCAAATTGAGGATAATTTGAAGTAATCATAGAGTTATATTTCTACTTTTAGAGAAAAACAGAAAAACATCGTTTACATAACTAATTCTTCCAAGGTTAAGTTAACCCTCCAGGTGCGTCCAATCTGACAAGATTTCTATAAGAATTGTATTTGATTCATTAAAGAAATCGAAAATGTTTTAAAACTACAAATAAACTGAACTCTTATGCCGCACTTATTACTAAAAAATGATTACAGCTAAATTTTAGCCTTTCAAAGCATTTTTAGTGCATATATGCCCAACAGCAGTTCACATAAAAACGACTCAAAATGAAAGCAAATGGATATAGTATAAAATCTGAAACCTGCAATCCTTCGGACTTTAATGATTCCAGATTACAAGCGCTTAACTAAATATAATTGAAACTTGAAAAAAAAAATTTTGACTTAGAAAATTTTACTAATTAACTGAGTTGCCCAGTTTTAACTTTTTCGGACAATACTTTCTTTTAATTCAGAGATTTTTTTTATTCATGATCACCGATTTCTTTCTCTGTCTTTTTAAGATTGCTCTATAACGAAATTCTCTCGCTATTTTCTGCAAATTCATAATTCCACCCTAAGTTCATTCTCCTGCATTTTAAGCGATTTTCAACATTTTCCAACATATATGTTGGAATCGTAGAATTTTACAATGAGGAAGCTACGATATCCTTATGCTATTTAAAGTGCCAATTGGACGAAATCACAACTGTTTTCTAAACTCCCTCATGCACGACGCCTACGTATGCGCACATCCACGCCAGACATTCGAATCGTATCCCTCGATATCTCACTATATTATCCCAAAGCGGCATATTCAAATTTCAATGGGTTTGATTGTTAGGACGTTTTGTATCTTTTCATTTGAATACCCCTAGTACGGTGTATTTTAATAAATAAACAACATAAAATGAATTATGGTTTTCGCAGGTTTTAGAATAAGTTTAAAATAATTATTTTTAATATTTTCCAACATCTTTAAAAATGTTTATGAACTCCGTTTATCTAGTTATCCACATATTAATGTTTTAGTTTTATACTAACATGTTCAGTATAGAAAATGAAGAATGGAACATGGCATACAAAGTTCGTTTACAGGAAAAATCAAAAGATGATTGTATATTTTTGTTTATGTTTATAATACATTTGTGTAAATCGAGAAAAGTCTGTCTTTTTTTCAGTGTACGCTAGCCAGTCGAAGAAAACACCAATGTAATGTAATGTTAAATCCATGAGAGCGCTCTTTTAATTTTTTTTTGCTTGCATTTTAATATTCTTAAATATTTTTTTTCTCAGAATAGCTGAGGTTGATCTTTAACGTTGTTAATCTGTACGTTTTCAATTTTGGTTGCTGTTTTTTATAAGGCTGAGTTCGCTTTCGGAACCAGTTCCGAAAGTAAAAGTGTTTTTTTTTTTTTTTTTTTTTTTTTTTTTTTTTTTAAGCTGCAACCAAAATTGAAAACGTAAACATTAACCCGGTTAGACATCAGTCTCAGGTATCTCAATCAGAAAAAGTCATTTAAAAATATTAAAATGCAAGCGAGAAAATGGAAAAGAACTCTCCCATAGCTTTAACATAAAGCTTCCAAGTTTCTTCAGGCGTTCAGTGTAGTCTCTCAAGACAATGTGATTCATATCACTGTGATTACCAACCCTTCACTTGCAATACTATTGCAAAATCTGTAAAAAGAAAATCTGTCTGTAATGTTGTACTGTTATAAATGAAAAAAAATCCTTTTTCCCAATAGAAAGAATACCGAAAATTGTAATTGATAACAAAAAAACTTGTATAAGGCGAAATATTTTCGGTTTCTTTGGATTTCGTTTTCAAGTTTTTAATGAATCAATATTTTAAAAAGTCGATTACGTAATTCAGTATTACGTGCTCTTTGATTTCATACTTTAAGTCTCACTTTAAGTTTTAAAAAAAATCGGCTATTAAAAATTTAATAAAATTAACTTTTTCAATTTATTTTGCGGAGGCGGGGTGCCAAAACCTTACATTTGCCTCGGTAAATATGTATTTTTTCAAATATTTCAAGATAAGAAACACACATCTATTAATTCTGTCTTTCTAATTTCATTCAGAACATTCTACTTGTAAATATTTTCCTTCCTTTAATTTAGCCTCATCATTTGCCTAAATAGAGGAAATTCGTACTTAAAAGTGAATAGTAAAGTGTCCTTGACATAAAATCAATGATTCATTCATTGATCAAGTTCCTTCTCAAATATTATAACAATGGATGGCACACTGCTCCTCTTTTGCGTTTAATTTACGTAAAAGATAATGAAAAACTTAATACATAACGTTTGTTTCGTCATAAAGTATTTTGTGGAATAATTATATTTCTTTCTTCTCTCTTTCTCCGTTATTTGTCTTATTCACAATCAACCCCGTTCCTTCCGGCTAAAGCAAGTTTCGACTTTCTTAAAGAAAATGAACCCATGGATTTGTTTTAAATACTTCAGTGCACACAATTCATGAATATAACAATTATTTTTTCAGTATCATGAAGTATTTCTGCTTTTTTTTATATTTAGTAATTAAAAGGATGCTTGTGATCAACAACTTTTACGCTATTTTGAAAATGATCATCTTATGTGATTCAGTTTGCCTGTCCGTCTGTTTGTGCTTCTAACCAGTGCTATAGTCGTTAAATAACCAAACGATATGCGCTATTGGCAGATTATATACGTTAAAATCATGAAAGTCATGTTTAAAGTATACACTATAGCTTTATTAAAAAAAAAAAAAAAAATGCGGCTTACACCTTCGTATTTCTTCCAATACACCCCTGCTTCTAACTCATATAAATAATTTCATTTCCCTGTTTAATTGATATATGTTATTGCGGTAATTAATATATTGTATTCTGTGGCATGTTCTGTATTGAAAATGAAATCTGTAGCATTTATTGTTTATTTACAGTGTTTTCAAAAGAATACCGTTACAGTATGGTCTATGGGGAAAAATCGATCGTTTTGAATTTCGATAATGCTGCACTATTTCAAATATATTACTATTTATTTACATCACTCATATCAAGTCCACTACAAAATTTTACTGTAGACTGTGGTGTGTGTAGAAATTATCGTTCATTTAGATGATCGCACAAAGAATTCGGTTACAGTATTGTCTATAAACAATAATTGCTAGGAGTTTGTTTTCAATTCTGATAGGTGTTTTAAAGTTTAACAAATATTTTGTACATTACATGGTGTTTAAAACTTTCATACATCATATACAGCGCTTCACAAAAGATTTCGAGTATATTTCCACATAACAGGCAGAAAATTCTGATGGGCACTTTGATCGGTGCCACACATTTCTTAACTGAACTGAACTGAATCTTAATTTTAGCATATTATGTAGTATATTTCCAAATCTATAGATTACATACAGGATTCCATAATAGATTTTTTACCCAATAATAGATGTTAGTTACTGACGTTAAATGTCAGTTTTTATTATATTTTATTTTTTATTTATTATTTATTTTTGTCTTTATTTTATTTTTTAACTTTTCCGGAAACTCATGAAAAATAAAATCAAAATACCCTTATAACACTTTTCAACATAATTTTACAGTGTTTATGAATTAGATTTATTTGTCATTCTGTCTGTCTGGTCGATTGACCGTGCTCTAACTCGCTTAAATACAGCCGGGTTGCCATGAAATTGATATATACTATTATGACTTAAAGTGGCATTTTTTTAACTGAAGATAAAGTGTGTAATATTTATAGTTACAGGGATATTTGGAAGAATTTCGTTACATAACGAGCTATGGTGAAAATACATTTGCGGTGTTTTTTAATGATGTTTCACAATTTCTATCACTTTGAAATTTATGTACATATATCTGAAGAGAACAACAAGATGCTCACTGTAGAATATGATATGCACAGATTTCATCGATTATTTACAGAAAAACTCAACTATTTACAGAGAAACTCAAAATAAATCCGTTATATTGCGATTTCTGTAAAAAAAAATTTGTTTTCGGTGCAATGTATTCATGTTACACTATTTCAAACATATTGAAATGGATATATCTCTCTGAGGTGCATTGCCATATGTTTATTATAGAATATGATGTGCGTAGCATTCATATTTTACATACAGGAACACACAAAATAATTCGGTTTTGAGACGATCCATGAACAATAATTGTTGGAAGTGCATTTTCCGGTATGGTATGCATTATTTATTTATTTTTATATTATTTACTGTATATTAATTCTAATGAACATATAAAAGGCTGTACAAGACATCGAAAGTACATTTTCTTTTTATGATGGAAATTGATTGAAGAACATTTTCAAATGTCCCATGCGTTTCCTAAACGAACTTAAATGTAACATACTATGTATTACTTGATAAATCTGTACATTATGTACAAGGTTGCACAAAAAATTCAGATATTATCACGGTTATTGATTGTAATTACTGAAATTGTGTTTTCAAATGTGTTATGCATTTTTCAAATTTTTTTATTTAGACATAATTTTTGCATTATTTCATTTTCATCTGTAAAGTTTTATTAGAGTACTATTCTGAATACTATGTAAAGAGTTTCGTAATCTACGTTTGACTCTTCCTTTTACGTTGTTTAATTTTGTGAAGCCGTGATTTGCAACTTTATATAATTTTGAAATTGTTGCAATCAATTAGAACTTTTTAAAACGGAATAATTGTTCTATTATATTCCTATTAATTTTTAACTCGATATAGTATCTTTTGCCGACAACAAATAGGGTAAATTGGTTAAAGATACCGTAGTTTTTGTTTTAATTGTTTTAAAAATCGCCTTTTGATCTTAATTGGTTATTAATTGATTTCTTGTTAAAGTTTTTACTCTTACATATGATTTAAAAACATATTTCATTTTACAGATATTATAGAAATTACTGAAAATGTTATTTTCGTAAACACTTGCATTTTGCCATCTTACCCCCATATAGGGATAAGATGGCTAACGGAAAGATTTCGATCTCCCCTCTGAATTGAGGAAACGGGATCCGGTGGCCATTTATGCTTTGCAGAAAGGGCCGATACCAGTACTCTCCGAAAATATCAAATTTGTTTCTTTGGTATTTAAACTGAGATTTATATAAACAAAAGAGCAGTCGCGTAAAAGACTTTGCACACTTACTAAAAGGACTAAGACGAAATAGCAATTAAAAAGCACCACAAAAAAATTGCAAAACAGAACGCAAAAGGAAATTAAAGTAGAGTAGTGAACCCTCTTGCTTACAAGTGAGCGGCGCTACGTTTCCTGCAGCGCCTGTGCATATGTAAACTACGAGATACGGCATCTTACCTTAAGTTACCCTAAAGTTAAAATTCCCAAAGTGAGTATTTTTATTCTTCTGATTCCGTGATTTCTAAATTGATCTACACATATATTATAAAGAGGTAAAGTTTGTATATTTGTAGAGGACAATCTCCGTAATTACCAAACTGATAATATAACTGGTAATAATTAAAAAAGAAAAAAAAAGATGATGTTTGATTTGAATCAAACATAGGCTATGGTCTATGTCGGTGCCACTAACCCAAAGGAGGTGCAGGAGCAAAAAACGTTCTAAAAATGCGATTTTTGTGTTACTGAAAGGCTTAGAAACTTGAAATTTGCATTTCTCATATGATATAAATGGTCTTTAAGAATATTTCCTAAAAATACGATAATTAAAAGGGGTGAAAATGCACGAAAAACGTTCTAAAAACATTCTAAATTGCAATTTCTGAGCAAGGATAAGTATCAGACCGATTAAAAAAAATAATGACATAAAATGATGGTGACAGTCCTTGCTCCAACATAGGCTATATGTTATATCGGTTTCACTAATTCAAAGGAGGTGCAAGAGCAAAACACATTTTTAAAATCTGAGATTTGTGTTACTGAAGAGGCTAGAAACGCATGGTAGCTATTTATAAGATATAAATGATCTTTAAGAATAAAAAATTTCTTAAAAAATGCGAAATTTAAAAAAAGATGAAAATGTACGATAACCCTTCAAAAACCGTTCTAAATTACAATTTTAAAGAAGTCTCGGGAAACAACGAACCGAATTAAAAAAGAATGATGTCAAAATAATGGTGACAGCTCCTTGTTCGAAATGTCCTGTAATAGCCTTCCTTCAACATAAGCTATATCTTATGTCGGTGTCACTACCCCAAAAGGAGTTCAGGAACAAAAAAAAGTTCTAAAAATGCGAGTTTTGAGTTACTGAAGGGCATAGAAACATAAAATTTGGCATATTAATTATTTATACGATATAAATGATCTTTAAGAACTTTTTTTTTAAATGCAAAATTTAAAAGGTGGGAAAATGCGCACAAAACCATTCTAAAAACGTTTTAAATGACGATTTTTACGCAATATCAGGAAATACCATACCGATTTTTAAAAACAATAGTATTAAAATGATGGTGAAAATTCTTGCTCTTATATAGGCTCTATTTTATGTCGATGTCACTACCACTTCGGGGTTGAAAAAACACAAAAATTGTAAATTGTGGGTTTTTTTGTTACGGAAGGATCTAGAAATATGAAATTTGACACGGTAATTACTTATAAGATATACATTATCCCTAACAATATTTCTTCCACAAAAATAGAAATTTAAAATGGTTGAAAATTAGGGATGCACCGGATATCCGGCTGCTGCAGATATCCTGCTTATTTGGCACTCAAACCGGATATTCGTTCCGGCCGAATATTTTAATATCCGGTTGCCGGATAGTGAAAACATTTTTTTAATTCGGATTTTTACATTAAAAAAATTAAAATTAATTTGCTTCTTGCTAACCTTATATTATTAAAAAGTAATGTTAACAAAAAGAAATACTTATATATTTTCACAATTATTAAATTATAGAATTTATATGTAAATGAAGATATATTTAAAATATGACAACTAATTATTTATAATTAAATCTTATTAAAGGTGAATTATGATATCGAAACATTAGGCACTCAACATTTTCAGGCTGTAATCTGTTACGTTTTTGATCGCAAATATTTCCTCCTTCTGAAAATAAATGTTCACTTTCAACAGTAGTAGCAGAGTCAGACGAGTACTTCCTTGCTAATCTTGACACAGTAGGATGATAAGTGGCGGTTTATTTTCTTTCAACGATGTCAGTGGATTGTTCACCCTTGGTATCAGTGGCTGTGATAAGTAAAGATTCAATTCATTTGAATGTTTTGATGATAAACTTTCAGTAAATATACTTGTTTCTGTTTCGATTACCAATTTCATTAAATCATTACCAAAATGAATTATCCACTTTCTTAGAAAAAGAATCATTCATTTCTTTTTTAACATTCATATTTATGTTATCAATATCATAATCAATATGTTGCATTTTTTCTGTAAGAGCGAATTTGTCCATTTGGATCTCATCATCATTGTTTAAAATGGCAGTTTTGAAACGTGGATCAAGCAGAGTTGATAAAAAATAATCAGTTTTGTTAATGTTAGAGAAGCACTATCTAATTCAGTCTTTAAAGTTTCTCCCATGGTACCAACCCCAAAGAATTCTGGTCCACTTTTTGACAAGTAACATTTTAAAGTTGCTACCGTTGGAATGATTTCAAATAAGAATGATTCATTTTTACTCATAATTCTTGTGATTTCTTCAAATGGTTGCAGCAGTTGAAGAATATTCTCTATTGCTCCCCATTGCTCTGCTTTCAAGTTACAGTTATCAAAGCCCATTTTCCGTAGAAAATAATGAAATAGATTTTTTTTTTTTTTAATCTAGTAAGCGTTCCAACATGTAGAAAATACTGTTCCAGCGTGTAATAATATCTTGAATAAGTTTCTTGAAGGATATATGGAGTTCTTCAACTTGTATTTTCTTTAAATTCGAACAAGCAACAGGCGAATGACTAAAATGTCTCATTTTTGATAATTATGTGTCATCAGGATAAAAACTTTTTTTCTGCTTAGTTAATCGGTACAATATATATAAAGAAGCATCAAGACACTACCTAAATCTGGTGATAGAGATTAAAGGTAAAAAAAAGATGCATGTAAAATTAGAAATTTTATAAATAAAAATGAAAAGGCAAAATAATATTAAATTTCAATATTTAATTATTAATATGCATTTGTTTTTAAGTAACTTTGACATAATAAGTGAATTAAAATATATTGATACTTGCATAATAATATAATTACATTAATTTTTTTAACAATGCGTACAAAAGCATTCTAACAAACGTTCGAGATGGCGATTTTTATGTTTATTTATTTTCATTTGTTTATTTGTTTGAGACTTTCTGTATGCCTTTAAATTCTTATTATTTCATAAAAATCAATACAAAATGTGAATGAACATTTAGCAATAAGAAAAAATACTGATATATTTCAGATAAGTTATTTCTAGAGAAAACTATTATTCAAAAATTTAATGTGAAATCGTTTTTTGAGATTCTACGAAGAAGGAAATAAATTTATGATCATAACGATGATGGAAAATGTTTTCAGATATGTCGGACTATAAATAACTTTGATAAAACAAAAAATGTATTTCATTTCTCTTGTTATTCCTACACTGTAGCATTTTACTAAACTAGATTTCGATTACACTTATTTGTACCACGTTGAATAAATTTTCAATCTGATTTCCTATATTAGAAAATAATGGAATCTGTTTTCAATTGGAGCATTTTTCAATTTAATATTAGTTTTAACCTATGAGAAGAATTTTAGGGGAAATGTATTCCAATCATTCATAAGCAGCATACTACAATAAATCTACTGTGCAATAATGAAGCTGCTTTTGAAGTTTTCAGTTAAGAAGAATCTTCATTATTGTACAATTCTGTATGGAATCAAACCAGAAATTCCATAAGTTTAGGATTAATAAAACTAATAATGTAAAAAAAAAAATATATATATATATCGTTTGCATAGTAAAAAATCCATTATTTTTATCTTAAATATTAATCCAATACGAAATAATGCTTGAGTTTTGAATTTGAGAAATTATAACATTTTAAAAATCTTAACAATAATGGTAAAATATGTAATATTTTGTGATACTGATGTATTTTTTAAAGAATAATTAATGTAATAATATAATAATAATGTAATAGTTAATGTAATGATTTTAATTTGTAATACTTAGACACTTCGTCACCTGAGAATAATAAGGTTCTAGCTGACATTTTGAAAAAAATTGACTTTTTGGCATAGGAATGTTCTATTTGTATCAATGAATGAATTTCTGCGTTAAAATTTCAATATATATAATTTACATCCGCTTGCGAAAGAGAATAGTATAGTTCCATCAGAAATTGTTGAAAGCAGTCAGAATAACAGAGTTCTATGTGCAAAGTAATCGCAGATAGCATAAAAGATAATATATTATTATTTTATTTTACGCTATATAATGAAGACCGGAAATCTTTTATTTCTTGTGTGAAATAATATATTATTTCGATAATTAAATCGATTTTCGGTAAAATATAGCGGAAATTTTTATCAGTAAAAATCCTTTTAAATATGTTTTTAGTACGTTGATATGCAAAACGAATTGCGTTTAATTTTATTAATGGATCTGATATAAGCAGGGATGAAGGACTAATCCTAATTCATTTAGATTTAGAAAATTTTGTCGCAAGACGGGATGACAGTTTAGATGAAGCACCAGCTCTAGATATTCTTGCTGCTAAAACAATTTTAAAAAATGAGTAAAAGTTTTTCCTGCAAATCCAGTTGATAGCAGGACTATGGATTTTCGTAAATTAGAAGTGCCTTTATATAGTTATGCACATCCTACTGGCAATACCTTGTCTCCAGCGGCGAACAAAATACCCGAGATAAATTTTGAAGCAGAATAATCTCAAATGATATCAAGAATATAATAGAAGCTCATATTGAAAGTTTTCCTAAGGCTGAGTCCCACTACCACAGAGCAAGCTCTAAAAATCATACTTAGAATCAGGGCTTAACTTACAGAAAATGTATGACTTGTACTTTCAGAAATGCAGAGAAAGCAATGTAGAGCCAGTGAAACTTTCATGTTATAGGCACATATTTAATACGCAGTTCAACGTAGAATTCAATAAACCAAATAAAGGTAGGTGTAATCATTGTAAGGAATATAAACATTCTGAAACCCAGGGAAAAATACATAACGACATGAAATTTAAATATGATCTGCACAAAAAAGAAGTTGAATCCACCAGAACTCTAAGAAATGACGACAGAAATTCCCCTGATAAGTGAGTCACTTGCTTTGTATTAGAAAATTTTTAACATGTCCCAAAAGTGATGTCAGCAAGTTTTTATATAAAGAAAATTAACTTATATAACGTGACAGCACATGCAACATGGAAAAAAGAAAATAAAGCATATTGTTTGTTGTTGGTGGACAGACGACATGTCAGACAGAGATGAGAATGTCATAAGCTCAGCTGTATCAACGACTGTTCGGAAGATACTGACAGACTTTCCAAATTCTGATTGTTTAATTTTATATTGTGACAGCTGTGTTGTTCCTCATAATAGAAAACAAATGATATCTTTTGCAATTGCAATACTTATACAATCTCATCCACATATTATGGACATTATTCTAAGATAGTGTACACCTTGACATTCATGTGTGCAAGAAGTGGATAATATTCAGAGCAAAATAGAAGGAGCAATGAATGTAGCAGAATATTTTTTGCCACTTTCATTTATACCTCTGTTGCTGAGAGTAAATCGCAGTAATCCATTTACAATCCCGAAAATGAAATCGAAACAGTTCATAGATTTCCACTTGTATAGCTAAAAAAAAAAAAAAAAAAAAAAAAAAAAAAGCCTATAATCTCATTCCGTAGACCTAGGTGATACAACTTTGATTCACACAACTTCTTTATAATATAGAGTTTAAGACAAGCAACTGTTGTGACCAGAATTTTCGCAGCGGTGAATTTGCAAAAAATCGCCTCCAAACGATGAGGAGCATAAGCATCATTTCCACAAAGAACTTTACCAAATCCTAAGGTAGCACAACAGAGAAAGAACGATTGCATTAACAAAGATAAATTAAAATACCTGCAGAACCATGCTAAAGTAGTTTCAGAGAGATGAAAGGTTCTATTATCAAAATATGTTTAAGAGAAATTAGCCTAACTGTAATATAAAATAAAGCATGGTTTATGGAACATTCCAAAATTTCGATTAACAAAAGAGTATCGAACTTATTTTGTTGTTTTAAAAAAACAAGAATGTTTTCTCCTTAGAGATATAAAGTCTTTTCTTTTGATCAAGAGTATACCTGACTGTAATACGAAAAATTTCATTTATAATTCATTTCAATTTCATTTATCAATATAATCAAAATTTTTTGTATTAATTTTCATACTCCCCACTGAAATAGCACGCTAAAAAATTGTTGGGTTCCTATTTAATAAAATTAAATATTTAAGCTATTTTATGTTCAGTTAAATAATATATTTAACTTACGTATATTCATTAGTTTTGGGAAGATAGTTTAATTAGTATGAATAAGTGGAAGCGACAATTTGCTGTTATTCGGCTACAATATAGATAGAAATAAATATTTTACTATCCACTGAAGTTTATTCAAATAAATCAACGAAATTTCACTTTGTTAAACAATAAAAAATTACACAAATTAAGTAAAATATGGTTTTTTCATGATAGAACCATCTTATTCTAAGGATAACACGACGTTTGAGAATAATATGGTTCTATTAAAATTTTTAAATGTAAAAAGATCCATGAAAATGTTATTTAAAAACTTTGATTTTGTAGAAATACTGTCTATACCTACATATAAACCAATTAATGCCAAAAGTTTTTTACAAACTTTAATAGCTGCACGTACACAGCATGCTGATTTTCAAAGTCTTCTAACTCGAAATTGATTTTTGGCCAGATAGAACCTTCTTATTCTCAGGTGACGACTTGTCATTGAACTGGCGGACGGACGCATATTTCAGATGTGTATATTGCTGGGACGATTACTGTTTCTAAACCAATAGGAGACCGTCATTATCACGGCCAAGTACACGCCCACACAGTTTGATTGACAGAAACTCGTGGACAATTGATCGTGTGTGTTTATTATTTATTTGTACTCGGATTGTTTGAATTTGTATTCGGTAATTAAAAATTAAAGGTAAGAAAGAATTTTTTTTTTTCAAAATGACTGAATTTTATTTACTTCAATTAGAAATTATACTTCCTCTGATCCTGAAATAAATAAATAAATAAATAAATAAAAATTAAAGTAAGAATTTTGCTTATACGGATATTTTCGCAGAATACTTTTTTTCCCATTTGTTTAATATATATATAAATCATTTTGGAACGATATTTAGAATATTAAAAGGGTTTGAAATATATTTTTTTTAAAATGTCTTATTTATTAATAAAAGACAGCCTCCAATAATTAAAAAAAAAAATCACCAACGGACTCTCGGCCCGCGATGGACTCGAACCCATATCCTCCGGTTTCAAGCTCGACGCTCTAACCATTCAGCCAGTCAGCTCTCTTTCATCCGCAACAGATTATCGTTATAATTAGCACCGTCAATTGTCCACGAGTTCCTGTCAATCAAACTGTGTGGGCGTGTACTTGACCGTGATAATGACGCTCTCCTATTGGTTTAGAAACAGTAATCGTCCCAGCAATATACACATCTGAAATATGCCGGACGGACTGGTCGTCTCTTAGGAGTTCAGTTTGTAATCGTTATTTTTTAAAGTCTCTTTAATCTTTAAGAAGTTGCGATTTCCTTTGCATTTGTTAATTTCTTTTAGATTATTTTCTGTATATCTCTAAATTCTTACTATTTCATAAAAATCAATACAAAATATGCCTGAATATTTAACAATAAAAATATTGTTGATACATTTCAGATAAGTAAATTTTAGAGAAAACAATTTTTAAGGAAAACAATCATTTAACAATTTAATGTGAAATCGATTTTTCAGATTCTACGAAGAAAGAAAGAAAGAAATTTACGATCGTAACTATGAAGTAAAATGTTTTTAGAGATGTTCAACTATAAATAATTTTGATAAAACAAAATGTTTTTCATTTCTCTTGTTATTCCCACACTGTAGCATTTTACTAAACTTGATTTCGATTACATTTATTTCTACCATGTTGAATAGATTTTCAACTTGATTTCTTATATTTTCTATTTATCTTTAATTTCATTTTTAACCCCAGAGAAGAAATTTAGGAGTAGATACCAGTCATTCTTAAGTAGCATTCAACATACTATGCAATAATGAAATTCTTTCTGAAGTTTTCATTTCAGAAGTAATTTCATTATTGTACAATTCTACATGAATTTAAACTTCTAATTATGAATAAACGAAATCTGTGACCTTATGCTTCTATATGTTTTTTAAAATTACTTTTGTATACTCGTTTTGGCCACGTTATTTTGAAATACTTTGTATATTTTTCTTCTTTAATGAGGAAAAAACGTAAAATTAGAAAACGGAAGAAAAATGTCGATAATAGAGGACAGAAGATTCCCTTGGCTGGGAGGAACTGAAAAAAAAAAAAAATCAAAATACTGAAAGAAGAATGTTTAAATGATTAAAGAATCTAAAATGATATAGAAGAATGTGGGGTCACAAACACTGTTTATCCGTGTTTACTGATTTGAATTCAAATGGCAGCGGATTGGTCGCCTCTTAGGAGTTCAGTTTGTAATAGTTATTTTTTTTTAATACTCTATAATCTTTAAGGTGTTGCAATTCCCTTTTCATTTGTTCATTTCTTTGAGATTATTTTTTGTATATCTCTAAATTCTTATTATTTCATAAATATCAATACAAAGTATGCATCAATATTTAACAATAAAAATATTGTTGATATATTTCCGATAAGTAATAAAAAAACTTTTAAAGTTAACAGATTTTTAGGAAAACAATCCTTCAACAATTCTTGGAAAATCGATTTTTCAAATTCTTTGAAGAAGGAAATAATATTTACCATCATAACTGTGAGGCAAAATGTTTTCAGAGATGTCGGACTATAAATAACTTTGATAAAACAAAAATGTTTTTCATTTCTCTTGTTATACCTACACTGTAGCATTTTACTAAACTGGATTTCGATTACATTTGTTTATCATGTTGAATAGATTTTCAATCTAATTCTTATATTAGAAAAATAATGGAATCTGTTTTCTGTTAGAAAATTTTCCAATTTAATTTCGATTTCAATTTTAACATTTAAGAAGAATTTTATGGCGAATGTATATCAGTCATTCCTAACCCTTTCAGGACCATTTTTTTTTTCAATTTAAGAAAAAATTACTTTTAATTTAAAAAACTTTAATCCTAGCTATCTAAAGAAGTTAATTAATATTTTACAAATTTTCCATTGTCTGAAAGATAACGATTGTTGCTGTTTAGCGTGTTATTCAATTACAATCATATGACAACAGGCTAAGGAAGAATTTTTGGAGATTAAAAATATTGTTTTAAAATAAAATTTAACTTACATTACAATTTTATAATACTTTTTTCACTTTGTTACAAATTATTCTTTCAGGAAAGTAACTTGTATTTTAAATTTAAAGAGTTAAATATACGTTTAAATTAGAAGAATCGAAAACGGCGCAAAGAGAATTAAGCAAATAATAATTATTATTATTATAACTAAATGCCTAAACATGTATGAAGTCTTATAGAAAATGCATAGACGTGTACTAATATCACTACATGTAAATAGTAGCAAAAGTATTTCTTAAAAAATAACAATACTCTATTAAAAAACATTTACTACTAATAGTACACCAGACCCAAAAGGGTTAAACAGCTTTCAATAAATCTACTGTGCAAGAATGAAATTCCTGATGTTTTCATTTCAGAAGCAATTTCATTACTGTACAATTCTGTATGAATTCAAGCCAGAAATTCTATAATTTTAGGATGATAAAGCTCAGCATGTTCAAAAAGTTTTTATAGCTATTTTTTAGTCCTAAACGACTGGACTGATTTTAATGAAATTTTGTGTGTGTGTTCCAGTGGATTCGAGAATGGTTTAGATTCACATTTCATCGAAATTGATTCAGTATATTTTTAGTAATTAGGCAAAAACTAATAGTTAGTGATTTTTTGCTAATTAAAAGTGTTGAATAAGTTCGCTGAACAGAGTGCGGACGGAATGGCCGAGCGGTCTAAAGCGCCAGATTTAAGCTCTGGTTCTTGAAGAAATAGATCGTGTGTTCGAACCACACTCCTGACATACGTGTATGATTTACAATATTTTTCCTGTATTATAATTTTAACTAACCGATTTCAGAAAATCGTTAACTTTTAACTAAAAAGAGAAAAATAAACTTTTCTACCAAAAATTGAACCGACTTAAAAAACTACTGCAAAGTGAAAAATAATTTCCTTATATAATTTTTAATAAGAAAATAAATTAAGAGCGTAGTATTTATCGTGCGTATTATTATATTTATGTACATTTATTCGATTTTTTGGTGTCAGTGCCAGGACAACGTCTGTCGGGTCCGCTAGTTCTCTATAATCCTTAAGGAGTTGCTAATCCCTTTTCATTTGTTCATTTCTTTTAGATTACTTTCTGCATATCTCTACATTGATATTATTTCATAAAAATAAATAGAAAATATGCATGAATATTTAAAAGTAAAAATATTGTTGATACATTTCAGATAAGTAATTTTTAGAGATAACAAGTAAACAATTTTTAAGGAAAACAATCATTTAAGAATTTAAAGTGAAATTGATTTTTCAGATTCTACGAAGAAGGAAATATATTTGCGATCCAAAACTACGATCCTACGAGGCAAAATGTTTTCAGAGATGTCGGACTATAAATAACTTTGATAAAACAAAATTATTTTTAATTTTTCTTGTTATTTTTACACTGTAGCAGTTTACTAAATTTGATTTCGATTACACTTATTTGTACTACATTGAATAGATTTTCAATTCGATTTCTTATATTCAAAAAATAATGGAGCCTGTTTTCAGTTAGAGAATTTTCCAATTTAATTTCTCTTTCAGTTTTAACTTTCGAGAAGAATTTGATGGCAAATGTATACTAGTCATTCTTAAGCAACATTCAATAAATCTATGTTCAGTAATGAAATTCCTGAAGTTTTCACTTCAGAAACAATTGAATTATTGTACAATTGTGTGTGAATTCAAACCAGTAATCACGTATAAACAGCGTTTGCAACCCCATGCTTTTATGTAATTTTTTTTTTTTTTTTTTTTTTTTTGGGCCGCGTTATTTTGAATTACCCAGTATATATTTCTTTTTTATTGAAGAAAAAATATAAAATAGGAAAATGGAAGAAAAAGTGTATAACAATGGATGTTAAATCACGGTGGCAAGGAAAAAATGAGTAAAAAAATTTAAGATACCGAAAGACGAAAATGTAAACGACCAAACGGTTAAATCAAGTTTTTAGTATGAGATTTATATAAATTGTGGAAAATCCTATGAACAATCTTTTTTTGACGGATTCTTTTGTCCTAAACTATATTGATGGGTTTAACCATGTAACCAAATATAAAAATTCATATATATACATATAAAGTTTTTATGAATAAATCTATTGAAAAATTGATACTTACCAAAAATAAAATCCATTAAGATCAACTGAAAACTATATTTAAAAATATGTAATGACTTAAAAAAAAAAAAAAAAAAAAAATTGTAATCACTTATTTTTAAAACAAACAATACAGATCACAATTGGAATCATGAAGTTCTGTGAAATGATTATTAACAAACAAATAAAAACTAATTTGATGAAACGCAAACATACACACACACATTCTTTTATAATCTATTTTAATTTAAAAAGTTAGTGCGTAATTAAGAAAAATAATGTACGTTCGTGGAAAAGAAAAAAAAAAAGTAAATACCCTTTCTAACACTGCAAAAAATAATCGTAGAAGAAACTTACTGATACCTAACGATTGGAAATATAGTCTACTTTTAAATGATATACATAAAATTTGCTTAGAGGGCCATCTACATATTAAAACAAACCCTAACTTTTTATTTCAATAGCAGTTCCCAATTCTGACAGCATAAATGAACTCTACACCCTTCAATTAGCCTAAAAAATAATTTCATACAATTCGTACGACAAGTTTCTTTAAAAATAATTCTTTTAAAAGAGCATATTTTAGGGGTTGTATCCAAATTGAAGTTCTCAATCGTTGTCCGAGGGAGCCCATTTCTTGATCAAGGCATCTTAGGCGCTACTCAAGGTCATTGAAGACTGCTAGATAACAAGAGAGCATTAGAAGTTTCAAAATATCTAGTTATGTTTATGACTGACTGTTCTTTAACCCTTTATCTACCGTATTATGAATTCATGAAAATTTTACATTCTAAAGCATTTTACGTAAATTGTTTAAACTAAATTACAAGATTAACATAACCATTTACTAAATTTTTGGAGGATTTTAGAAGGATTGGAGGATTTAGAAGGATTAATTAAATTTAAATTTACAGAGATTGTGTGCAATATTTTTAACCCCACTCAAATCTTTTATTTAAAATTGTTTCCTTAGTATTTTGTAGAATTATAAAATGTACAAATATGATGTCTTTACAATATAAATATAAAAATATCTCCGAATTGAAAAATCCCCATCCACCGCCCTCAGCGCCAAGAAAGCTGAAAAAGATACAAAGGCAAAAGAAATCATCCTTTTAAAAATATTTTTGTTTTGTGTAACCAATAATGCTTTTGGAACAAAATAAAGTAATGCATCTGTAGTTCATTCAAAGCAGTATTATAACTAATTGACGCATTTCAAGAATTTTGTAATAAGAAATTTTAATGGTACTTATAAGTACCGTCAGTAGATAAAGGGTTAAATCATCCTTTTGCCGTTTTTTACGCATAGTTTGAAAAGTACTTGGAAGAAAATTTTGAAATTTTGAATTCCATAAAACAGGATTTAATAAATCTAAATCCATCAAAAAAAAATGTAGGTTGCAATTTTTAATTTTTTTTCGAATATTAATTTCATAATTCATAATTCATATCATAAATTACAAAAGTCGCAAATTCAATGTATTTGGGTATTTTAGTATTATTGCTACATAAAAAATCAGCACACTTGGAGTATATTTCAGGAGATATTGATAAAAATGTGAAAATGTAATTTAGCATTACGAGCACTAAATTTTGAAAGTTTATAATTTAAAAAAATATACATATTAAAATGACTTGAAATTTGGTGTATAGACATAAATTGAACCAAAGATTTGAAATATCTTGTTGAAATTGAAGGTATTGCCTTTGAAAAAAAAAATGGTTTGTTTTAAAATATAGATGCCCCGCTAAGAGAATTTTACGTACATCATTTAAAAATAGACTTTATTTCCAATCGTTTGGCACCAGTAACTTTCCTCTACGATAATTTATTGAGGAGTTAGTAGAAAGAGTTTACTCCCCCCCCTCCCCCCCACGACTGTACTTCTATATTTTTAAAATCAATTAATGATAATTGACAGCTACAAAATACTTTTACAATTTCTTAGGCAATTGAATTGAAATATATGATCGTCGAGTACATCATTTGGTTTTTATCACCTCTTAAACAGTTTTAGTCCTTTTTGGACTTCCTTGTTAAAGCCAACTTCACGCCTTGACTAGGAGTAGCAGTATTTCTACTAAAACATAGGAAATTATAACAGAGAACATGTAGCCAAAAATCCCATTAAGAGTGAATATAATTAAAATTAAAGATAGAAAAGCCTTCAGGATAGGATTAATAGGAAAATAAAACATAATATAATTTTAAAAGTAAACGTGGTAATTGTAGTTTAAAAAATATAATCATGAAATGTCCAATTGTTTAAATTAGTTAATATTAAGAGAATAAGACTAGCGGGATACTTTTCAGTTAGAGTCACATACATGTTTTTTGCCAGTAGTAACAGTATGAATATAAAACTGATAAATAAAGCTTTATAAATTGATATATTTATTCATATTTTTTATTAAAAAACAATTATATATATATATGTAGGAAATTCATAATAAATACATGTTAAAAAAAAGAAAGAAAATTAAGTATTATCTGCAATTGTTGTTGAATAATGCGATTTTTACTTATTGATGGGATTTGAGGCATCGTAATTTGGACTTCCAGCAATTATGTCAGATAGATATTACTGTAGATATTTTTATACATTGACTCAAAAATATTTTAACTGATTGATTATTTTATTTTACTGATTTACAAGCTGTTTTATTGGATATGCATCTCTCTACATTAAATTATACAAGTGTCAAAATTAAAGATTTTTCTTTCGCTAAAAACAGTATTACAGACATTTATGAAAATGAAGACCGAATTTTATCGGAAACCTGTAAAATTTGAACTTCCGTCCCTGCATTTTTAATATATTTTATGCGACAGGATGTAAGCAAAGCACGGTAAATTAAATAGCCTTGAGGATGTATATAGTTAGCTAAAAAGAACCGCAATGTATTTAACCTGGTTTGGGTGTCAGCTGCTTAAAAACTAAGTGTGAGGAAATATAAGTAAAAATAAAGGGTTTTAGAGCTTTCAGAATTGGATTTCTTAGAAGCTGGGAGTTGCTGAGTAAATATTAGAAGTGGAGCAAAGATAAAGCACCTTGTTAAGCTGAAAGTGTTAACTAGAGTGTACTGAACTTTAACGTCTTTTGTGCAGAACTTAGGTGTTATGTCCTCTTGCGATTACTATATGTAATTAATAGATGAGAAAAGAGTTTACTCATATGAAATCAAATTATGAAATCTGCACAAAACCATTGTTTAGACGGAAAAATAAATCCATTTTCTTAAAGATATGATATTTGCGTTACGACAGAGATAATTGTATTCATATCGGAAGTGCTGCGCTTCTTTCTTCAAAGAATAAGCAAATTTTGTTTCTGCTAACAAGATTTCAATTTAGTTTTCTTGTGTAAATATTTTTATAAAAGAGGCTGCAAAATATTAAAACCTATTTGAAGGGGGAAAAAACACAACTAGTTTTAACAATTTGTTAGCGAAATTTAAACTTCCGTTTACTTGAATTGAATCACTATTAACAATACCCTATCTTTAAATTTTACTCCAAAAAATTGAAAATTAAAATTGAATTAAAAATAAACCCCTCTAGACTTTATAGAGAAATTAAATAATTTACCAAATATACCTATAAAAGTGTTTGATGCGAGAAAATGTTGCTACCGAATGGTTAACCCTTCACTATATCTGGATGCAGTGAAGGGTATGGATCACCCCTCATTATGTGCCATGCATTTTGGTCAATGTGATCACTGTAACTGATCAAGAACCATGTAAAAAATGGAATAACACTTATTTGTCCATGTCAGATGACTGTATTTGACAAAAAGTTAGAATTTGTTCTTCGGAAGAAAAAAAAACGATTAAGCTATTAAAGCAAAATTTACTTTATTTTTTAGTTTTACTGAAAACTTAAAAATATTAATATAAAGAAAGTTGCAGAATGTTAAACAGATAAAATTAATTAATTTAAGCCCATTTAATCACAAAATATAGCAATATAAAACTAAAAAACACTAATTGAATATAGAGGGTACACGTCATAAAATATAAAATTTTAGCCGACAGTTTGAGATTTATTTATTTTTTACTATTTTTTCAATTATTAGACTGGCATACAGATTTCAAATAATTTTTTTCATAAGAATATAAAAAATCGTGCAGTGAAGAGTTAACTTACACTATATATAATGCATTAATTTATTTAGAGCTAATTTATCGTTTTTTAATTGTCTACGGATATAATTAAAATTATAATACTTGCAACAAGCATAAAACTGAATTTGCTCCATAAACTGAATGATTTCATATGTGAAGGAAATTTCGTCACGCGCCACTTCGGCCACACGTGCCATATAAACACCATCCCTAATCAAGGCCAACCTAGTAAAATTTACGAACATGTAGCATCTAAAAAACAAGACTTAACTAGTCGTTGGAGGCCACCGTAATACTTACCCATCATGGATATACATAATATAATAAATGAAAATAAAACACGTGAAAACTATTTATGCAATGCATTGCAATTCCAAAACAAAATTGAAACTTTTTTTAAATATTGATAATATACATAGTAATGCTCTATTAATGAATTGCTGGTGAACCAATTTCGACAAATTATATATAATGGCAAACTACTCAAGTAGTACCGAACTGCGTAAAAGAAGTATCCTTAAAACTCCAAAATTAATAATCACATTAACTTAACATTTTACTGCATCCGATTAAGCGTCTCATTGCCAATTAAAATATATTTATGAATTGAAATTTGAATGAAATACAGGGTCATGAAAAATCGAAGAATGTGGAAAATAGGATTAAAAATATATCAACAACTAATAATCCGATTGATTTTATTCTTTATGCAAAATTTTTGTTATTTTATTGCCTTTTACATCCACTCCTTAAAATAAAAAAATTCGAAAATTTTTAGGTACCATTCATCAGAACGAATTTTTCGAGAGTCCGAAAAAAATAGTTCCGGATAATCGAGGTTGCTGATATTAAATAGGCTTCGTCCACTTTTAACATACTAAGTACATACATAATTTCAAGTTTCTATCTCAATTTGTTCGTGAGATAGAGAGTTTACAGACACACAGACAGATAGACAGACACACGGACGGCAGATTTTTTTTCTAGAATTATGTTTTTCGGAATCTTTACTATCTGAAACGTGTTAATCCGTTCAAAAATTTTTTTCGATTTTCAAAAGATTTGCATTTCGATTTGCAAGATTTACCCTATTCTACTATTTATGATGGATTGGTAAAAAGTGACAACATACTGGATTTCTGAAAATCATAGTTCAGAATTAATTTTCACCAACAGAACTTGAGTAAATTCATGTCACGCGTGCTTAAGTTGAGGCATAACAAAATTTCTTTAAAGCGCGAAGAATTGAATGTGACAATTATTTTGTACATAAAGTTCAATTTTCTTTTTTGTTGCAATATATTTTTTCTTATTTAGCACGTACAAATTATTACAAATAATGTAATTATTTTTGCGCGATATGACATATTCGTATTTCTGTGGTTCTTTCCAGCACTTTTCGTAAAGTTTTCTGCACGTAAATGTTTCCCTTAATTTGCATAAATGTAAAAAAAAGATATATTTTTTAATGTTTTTTACACGACCGAAAACATTTGGCATCGAACTTTCATAAAAAAATTAATTAAATTATTTATAAGATCTTTTTTATGGAACATGGATTGTTAGAAGTTAAGAGTATTTTATTACAAAGTTTTATTTTTCATTACTGTATGTACACCGAATCAAAATTTGGTTAAAACAAAACACTGATTCGAATGTGCAGCTTAATTTTTGGATTACTCTTAATGACATAATGCATAATAAAAAGCATAT
Organism: Maratus speculifer; assembly: GCA_964019185.1. Lineage (NCBI taxonomy): Eukaryota > Metazoa > Arthropoda > Arachnida > Araneae > Salticidae > Maratus > Maratus speculifer. The sequence continues at coordinate 291,872,473 of OZ025294.1, read as the reverse complement.
TCCCCAGTTAAACTGATGGCATTGAGCTCACAGGCTACGCATACTAATTGTACATTACAGCTTTATATATTCAAGAATTAATTCCGTTCGAAAAAATAATTTAAGGAGGGAAAACAGCTTCCCAATTTTCCTTTTTTATACTTAATCATTAAACCCCGTAAAATAATCAAAGACAGGCTTTATCATATAAAAAAATCTATATCCAAAATTCAGGGCAAATCGGAAAATTCTTAATAAAAACCCATATATATAATTTAAGCGACGTTATCCCCTCTTTTATACTTAATCATTAAACTTCCAAAACTATTCAAAACGAACGAAATCTGATGATTCTGCATGAAAAACCCATTTATATAGATTAAGGGGAGAGGAATTCGAGCCCTTATTCCCCCTGTTTATACTTATCCAATGAACACCTAATGCTAATCATGGAAGCGTCTCATCAGAATGATCCTATTTCTAAATTTTGAACGAAAACTGATAATTTTGCATGAAAAACCCATTTATATCAATGAAGGGGAGGGGCATGAGCTCCCCGTTCCCCTTCTTGTACATATCAAATGAACTCCAAAAACTAATCAGGGAAGCGCCTTATCAGGATATACATATATACAAAATTTCAAGTGGATCGGATATTTTTAACATGAGTTATCGCGTTACGCACGTACGCACGAACGAACGTACATACGTACAGAACGGGCGGGCACATAAGCTCTCAGGCTATGATAACTTGTGAGCTAAAAACTATTGAATCTACTGATTAGTGATTTATACAGCGTGATTAAAAAAAAGTTGACAAATGAAGCATACGACAAGGATAAAAAATCGCATGGAAACATGGGGCAGCAAACCACTTATTGAATCACAAATTAGGATGAAAAACATCGGAAGATGTTTCATAATAAGTTTCGGAAAACTGAAGTATATTATAATAAAACATTTAACAGACATTCTCACCTTTGTTTGAAATGTGATAACACCAAATAAAAGTGGTAGAAGTTTGCAATATGCACTTGACACCTTACATTTTGGACTGTGAATTGTCATAACCAGTTTATAAGGTACTATCGATTGCTTGCGCAATATGTTTTTCAAATCTTTTCGTAACGTTATCACATTTCGCACAAAATAAGGTACATATCGTTTCATTTTCATTAGAATGTTTATATTTTCCTCGAAATTATTATTTTAACCGGCTGTAGCTAGAAAGAAATACCCTGTATTTGTGACTCTAACTGTGTGTAGTTTGCAACTCTATGTTGCTATGTGATTTTTTATCCTTGTTGTATGCTTGATTTGTCATATAATTTTGTCAACGTTTCTTTTAATCACCTGTATACACAGAGTACAAAGGGGAAATGTTAAAATACGTTTCTGTGTAAAAGTCTGGCACGCTACAACGTTGATAAATATTGCTTGGAAAATTTTGGCAAGCACATTAACAGATTCAACATCACTCTAGATCAGCCATACTTAACCTGCTGCCCAGGAACCGCATGTGGCCAAACGATCTTTTATGTGCGGCTCGAGGCACCTAATCATTAATCCATATTTATAAAATTTATTGTAATCTCTATAAGTAATATTTAAATCTTTTTACAATTTTTTACATATTTTCATGGGAAGACAAAATCTGCCCTGCTGTTTGTAACTAAATTAAAACATCTTAAATGTGTGTTTTTAATTAAATATTCTTCTCACATGTACTCCTAGTTGTGCTACAGCCCTGTAAAAAATTCTTAATCTTCAACACTTTTTCAAATATTATTCCAATTTAATGAAATTTGTGCAATATTTTTACAATTAAATAAAATGGAAAAAGTTTTACACTGCCAAAAAATTATTAGATAATCTCTTGTTGTTTTTAAAATTAGAACTGAGAAATTATGCATTGCTATATTTTTATGTTTTGTGCTTATTACATAGTTAATACTGCTATCCATAATTAAAAGTTTGTTTCAGAAAAAAATGTCATCAAAATTTTTTACATACTATTTACTATATGCGGCATATTTTTAAATCATTTGGAGTAGAAAACTATAGCAAAATTTATTCTTTAAAAATAATGGTACTAAATTTTATTTTGTTAGCATTTTCTCTTCAATAAAACCCCAACCTTATAATTGATAGTAACTTTGTTGCATTAGAAAACTATATTATAGAAAACTATAGCGAAATTTATTCTGTAAAAATAATGGTACTAAATTTTATTTTGTTAACATTTTCTCTTCAATAAAACCCCAACCTTATAATTGATAGTAACTTTGTTGCATTGTTTTGATATATGACTTATGTTATCTTATTATTTTAATTACTCTTTTTTTACCATTTTATAAGTGTGTTGTGGCCGCCCGCCGAACGTTTCAAACATATATTTGCGGCCCGCCAGAAAAAAAGGTTGAGTATTGCTGCTCTAGGTAAATTCTTCAAATCCTCAGAAAAATACGTTCTTCAGAATTGAATAATTCTAACAAAAGTCACATAATTCGGTTAAAATGTTAAGATATACAAAGGCACTTCAGTAATTTTAGTCTCTTATAATAACATGTTTTCGCATTTCATGCCTTTTGCTTTTTTTTTACGTAAATCGCCTATGTTTAGCGAAACTCTGTTGTTAGTTCCACTACAATCACCGTTCTGCCAGATGTTGAAAAGAAGTCCGCAAAGTTAAACTACTTTTCTTTATAAAATAAAAAATACAACTGCAATACCCTGCGCTTAAAATGGATTAGATTTTAAATATAGGCATGCTCCTCTACGGAAGAATTTATGAAAATATTTACTTTGGAAAGCTAAAATATGTCAAAACAACAAGTGCAAAAGAAAATATTTTGTTCATTTACATTCCTTAATCACTCTTAATTTTGCTTTTTTTTCAAAAGAAAGTATTTTTTCTAAGTCTTGAGAGAATGCATTTCACGATATAAAACTTTATAACCGAATTCAGTAACTGACAAAGAAACTGTTTCTAGTGAATATTGTTAAAAAAAGTCATAAATTGATAAAATCAAATGAATGTTAAATTATGAAACAAGAAAGAGGGAAATAATTCATTATGTATAGATTACGACGTACTTTTCAACCATAGAACAGTTTTCTTTTCTAAATTTTCTAATGTTAGATCGAAAGTTGATCTAGAAATATAGAAGTTTGTATCCTCTCACAGAAAGCGGTTTCTTCGACGAATTTTTGAGAATCATGACATGTTTTTCCTAACTGATAATACAAAATGAGCAAAAAGAGTAAAATACAATAAGCAGAAAAAGAAGAATCGAAGAGATGTGAATTAGCGATTAACTTAAAAAGCAAGATATCCATCAAATCTATAGTATCACATAAATTGACTTTTCACTTCACTAACTTTTTGATTGTCAATTAATCTTATCTATCTATATATATATATGTAATAATAATAAAAAAATCGCCATTTTCTAGTTTCGATTTCGCTCTAAATTCTTATAAGAATATACTTTCATTATTAGTTCAGTAATCTACTAATATTTAATTATCGGCTAAAGTTCCCTTTTTTCTTTAATTCAGTGTAATATATTATTTATTTTCCTGAAAAGAACTGTATTACTTAAATGTCAATCTCTTATTTCGAAATATTAAATTTATTCTATTAGTCCATTTCTCCTTTTTAGAATAAAAAACATTAGTCAAAAGCTTTATTATCATTTTTCTTTATTAAAATTTCGCTTGGGCAATTCTATAAAGATCATGCTTACGGAATTTTCACTTCTATTTAATTTTGCGAACTACCGCGATTGGGAAAAGAATCTGGGCATGAAGCTCCTCCTACTGGCCAATGAAAATGTTGGAAACTTTCTATGGATACCTTCTGATTCCTTTGATTTGACTTTTCATGCTTACGTTGCATGCTTGCGTCAGCCGGGAACCCGGGCAAGATTTTCGAATGTACAATGAAAACTTGAAGACAGGCAGGAAAAAAATAGCTGAATTGACTGACTTTGTAACTGTTAAACAACCCCCGCCAATTACCAGATTATTTTTGAAAATTATTTTGAGTTGCGATGTATTCCAAGCTGTGTATTTTCAAAGACCCCTTTTAGTTTTCTTATTAATTGTCGTGACACTGAATTGGAAAAGAACTCTGCTTATCTCTTATAATGCATTTTTTGACGGAAATGATTGAAATAAGAACATTTTTGTAGTTATTCTCGAATGACGGATATTGGAATGATGTGTAGCAAGCGAAATTGGACAATAATAAAGATTGATTCCATGTATTAAAGTACATCTTTCATTCTATTAGAGAAACCACCCAGTGGATTAGACCGTCTGCCTTTGTGTGCAGGCCACGACATGCATGGAGTTCCATTGTCCTTTAACTGAGAATAAAAAAACTAAACTAGCCAGCTATATTATAAAATAATCCGTTCCTTCCGTCGTTTAACCAGATGTTCTTTCTATGATCACACCGCCGTCTTACACACACACACATATATATATATACTCTTAGTTAAAGAAAAAAATGATGACGTCATCATCAGTAATCTGAAACATTATCATAATTCATAGAGTCTTAACTTTAGTAGTTTTCTAAGTAATTTTTATCCTTAAATGTCTGTACCTGCTATCACATAAAATATTCAATAGGTGTTCACCAATTTTTTAACAATTTAGGAAAAATAAATATGTGAATAAAGTTGAAAATTTTATTTTGTATTACGTTTTTTAATACATACATATTTTCTAATACCTCTTATAAAGACATTGTTAGACAAAGTCGAAATACAAAATAATCCAGAAGGAACACATCAAGGAATTTAAAAGAGATGCATTTAAAGGAATAATCTCAATTCCGGTTTCATTTTTCATTTTTTTCTAAAAAATATAACCGATAACTTAATTACCGACGTATGGGTGGTAGTCTTTTTGTCTAATGGACTTAACTCAATGAAGATTTTTTTTTATGAAGTGAAGAAGCATGTTGCCTGTTTGAAAAGTATCCGATCTTTCTCAGAAAAAATATATATAAGTTACCTTACGGGATTGGCACCCTTATCCCTTTGACGATATGTCTATTACGTTTCCACTTTTTGAGTCTACCGTTCTTCCATTGTCGAAAATACACTGGTGGACAAAATTAAGAGATGGAAGGCATTTTCCCAAATATCTCGACAAATACTGGATAAAAATAAATGAAAATTGGTATGGATATAACTTATAGTATGATAATAATATGTGCAAAGCAAAAATTAACGTGCCATTCATTAGTAAGAATTATTGCCAACAGTCCAATGTGGACTGAAATTCATGATGTAAGATGGCAATGAAAGTGAGGCTTGTATGGTGTGTGGTCGCCTCTAGTACGGTGTGTGGTCACCTCTGACTGATAGACAGCATGCACAACGAGTATGCATGCTGTTACTAAGAGAGTTAAGGATTGCTTGTGGAAGACTCTCCCACTCTTCTACCAGAGCAGTTTTTAACTCCGGAATGGTTCTGGGTGGAGGTTGGCGTCTCGCAATAGACCTTCCAATAGCATTCCAAGCATCTTCAATGGGGTAAAGGTCAGGAGATTTGGCTGGCCAATCCATTCGATGAATATGCTCGCTTTCCAGATACTCCTCAACCAGGCGAGCTCTATGTGGTCGGGCATTGTCGTCCATAAAAACGAATTCAGGGCCAACAGCTCCCCTGAAAAGAGGCACGTTGGATTGTATGATCTCTTGCCTGTACCTCTGGACATTCACGGAAGCAGTGTCAAACACATGGAGCGGTGTGCAGGTATCTTGCATGATCCCTGCCCAAACCATCAGTCCTCCATCAGCATAATGATCCCTTCCCATGATGTTACTGGGATGGTAACGGGGCCCAGGTTCCCTCCATATGAATATTCACCGAGAATCAGGTTAAAGACTGAATCTGGACTCATCTGTGAGCAGAACATTAGCCCATTGGAGCTGCGTCCAGTTTTGGTGTTGTCTGCACCATTATGCACGCGCTCTTTTGTGGAAGGAAGTGATTGGGATGCAAATAGCGGGCTTCCTGGCATACAATACTCTTTAATCGAGCCTCCTGGCAACAGTCTTCCTTGAAACTAATGTTTCTGTGGTAGCAGCAAAGTTCCTACACAATTGTGTCGCTGTAGATGTCCTCTGGCGCTTGGCTGAAGAGTATCTCGAAAGCGAGTATATTCATCGAATGGATCGGCCAGCCAAATCACCTGACCTTAACCCCCATTGAACATGCTTGGGATGCTATTGGAAGGGCTATTGCGAGACACCAACCTCCACCCAGAACCATCCCGGAGTTAAAAACTGCTCTGGTGGAAGAGTGGGAGAGTCTTCCACAAGCAATCCTTAAATCTCTCAGTAACAGCATGCATACTCGTTGTGCATGCTGCCTATCTGTCAGAGGTGACCACACACCGTACTAGAGGCGACCACACATCATTCAAGCCTCACTTTCATTGCCATCTTACATCATGAATTTCAGTCCACATTGGACTGTTGGCAATAACTCTTGCCAATGAATGGCACTTTAATTTTTGCTTTGCACATATTACTGTCCTACTATAAGTTATATCCATACCAATTTTCATTTATTTTTATCCAGTATTTCTCGAGATATTTGGGAAAATGCCTTCCATCTCTTAATTTTGTCCACCAGTGTACTTCTATAAGGCTGTTTTTGGAATGATGTTCAACTCTACTATCGCATCCTGCATATCCCATCTCTATTCTCAAAATAGGATCCTTTCAATGGCGTTTTCAATTTCGGAAACAACCAGACGTTGAAAGAAGCCATGTTTGAAGAGTAGTGAAGTCGGCGAACGACTGGAATTCTAGGTTTTGCCAAAAAAGTCGGTAAAGCGCGATGAATAAGTTGGAGAATTGATGAATCTTACGACATCTGTCGAAGTTTACGAATTGATTCTCTTTATGAATCACCAAGTTTTGACGAAATTCGATGCAGTACCTTGGTTAAAACCGTTCAGTCATCTTGAGAGAAATCAAAATCTGACGAACACGTATGACAAGAGTTCACTTGGTGTGCAGCAGGTAATGATTGGCTCACTGAAATTCGCGTAAAAATTCAAGCATGTGTATTCAGCTGTCTCCTTCCAATATGCACAGTGATGCCACCATAGTATAATTAATGAGTGCGGAAAAATAAAAGTCTTATACTTACCAGACAGACTTCGTATCTAGTTTTTTGTTTACTTTAAAGCACTTTATTTTTTTATTTATGTTTCTTTATAATGTAGTGTGCGATACATCGTAATTTCTAGCAGTGACAGTGTTCATGACACTATAAAATCAAAAAGTGTTACTAAACAAGACATAGAAGAAAACTCAATAAAAACTTGTACGTAATTCAAGCTATTATGGAAAGATAATTATTTTTTCCCAATTTCAGAATATTTGAATTGTGAAAATAAACTTATTTCTGCAATTAAAACTAGTCGTATGTGGCAATCCCAAAACTTTCTTCTATGTTATGCACGTTAATACTTCCAGGAAAATGGAAAATAGCAGTATCATCTATTAGGTTATTTACACCAAAATCTAATCTGAAGCAACTTTTTTCAAATTCTAACTGAATCTGAAATTTGATAAATATCCGTGTACTTGTATCTGAGATAGAAGAAAACTGAATAGAAACGCAATCTGTGGAGCCATTTACCCAAAAACTACAAAATACTAATTTATATAGGGAATAACTGAATTTGAAGTCTGATGAAAATTCGTGCATTCGATCCTGAGGTAGAGCTATATCGACAATAGCAGCGCCACCTGTTGCGCGATTTGCACTAAAATATAATCAGAACCATATTATATAAGCACTAACGAAATCTGGAGTTTTATGAAAATCCGTCCATTAATTCTTGAGATATAGCTATTGTGGAAATCATGAAAAAGCAGTATAACAGTGCCACCTGTTTGGCGACATACACCAAAAACTAATCAGATCCAGTTTATGTCAAGGTTTAACTGAATATAAAGTTTTGTGAAATTCTGTGCATTAGTTTTTGAGTTAGAGTACCACAAAATTTATCTTACATACAGAGAGACAGACTAACAGACTGGCAGACTCACAGACTCACAGAGAGACATTTTATAAAAACATGTTTTTTGGAATATCTGACCCCTAAAACGTCTAAATTCCCCTAAACGACCGTCTAACCGGAATTCAACGTAAAACTATCAAGGAAAGAGGAATAAAACATTCATATATGCGGAAAAATCTGAAAATAGAACGGCATTTTAACGAAATCCTGTCTTAGATGAAAAACGCTATAGTCCAGACAAACAGAATACCATGCACTTACATCTGCTAAGAAGAAAAATTGACTAAAAGTGATTTTTTTTCTCTCACCCTTTACGATTTATTAATAGATTTTATTGTATGCGATTTGTTTTTTATTCGTAGCAACTCTCTTAAAGTTATTTCTAAGAAAAGTGAGCGAACGCGTTTGTTTCCACACCTGGTTATTCTTTAAAGATTCACGGAAACAAAAAAAGAAGATCAGATTAAGTAAATATCCATCTGTTGATGGATTTTCCAATTGTAGGTATATTTCTAAGAAGTACAAAAAGTCATTCATTAGTTACTTCCAATCGGTTTTTTTAAATTTAATTAATTTAACACGTTCGCTGCCGCTTACATGAAGATTTGATGATAGTTAATGTCGCACTGTAGAAGTGGGTTTTTCTCAGAAGCCGATTTACTTTTTATAACAAAGAATCAGTGAAAGATTTTCCCGCGCCAGCACGTGACTGGCTATTGGACATCACCCCACATCACGCGCTGGCGCGTGAGTGGCCTCTTCACATTGGAGCCATATCACGCGCCATTGCGTGAGCGGCAGCGAACGTAGCGAACGTGTTAAATATTGCAAAATAATAAGAGATTTTTTAACAATATGTCTGCAAATAAATTATTTTTATCTTTTGGAAAGTGAGGTAATACTGATTTTCGGATATCCTGTATAGGTTGATGTTCTTTTAACTTTTCAGCCTCTTCCCCTTTCTACTTCGCCCATATACTGTTAAAAATCTGAAACTTCTGCTGCATCATCACTCCATCGCTTTTATACTATATCTCTATTTTGACCAATGAATATGTTCCATAATACAGTGAAGTAATCGTTTTCTAAGAAAGTGGTGAGAGTGACGATGCAGCAAAAGTTTCAAATTTTTAACAGTGTTATTCTGTAAATAAATAAATCATAATAACATTCGAAAACATTCGTATGCGAAAAAATCTGAAAATGGAACAGCACTGTAACGAAATTTTGTCTTAAAAGTTAAAGCGCCATATTCCAGCATTGCACTTACATCTGCTAAGATGGAAAATTGACTAAAAGTGAATTTTTCTCCACTCCTTTACGATTTATTAATAGATTTTATTTTATACGATTTGCTTTTTATTCGCAGCATCTCCCTTAAAATCAGTTCTAAGAAAAGTGCGTGAACGCGTTTATTTCCGCACCTGGTTATTCTTTAAACATTCATGAAAATAAAAAAGAATCAGTAAATATCCATCTGCTGTTGGATTTTCTAACTGTAGGTAAATTTCTAAGAAATACAAAAAGTCATTCATTCGTTATTCCCAATTGGTTGTTAAAAAAACTGAATTAAGTTAAGAATAAAATATTTTTAACAATGTTTGTAAATAAGTCATTTTTATCTTTCGAAAAGTGTAGTAATTCTGATTTTCAGATATGTTGTGTAGATTGATGTTTTTTCAAATTTTCAGCCTCTTTCCCGTTCTATTTCGTCCATAATTCTGAAAATAAATAAATAAACAAATAAATTAATAAATAAAGAATCAAATCGGAGTTTTTGGAAGTTTTTCCAGAATTAGTTATTGCGATTAAGTTTTAGAGACAAACAGGCTATTATCAAATTTACAGTAGATTATAACTGCAATAAATTTCAAATACATACTTTTTTCCTGAGGACTGTATTTAAGAAACTTAAATTGATGAACTTTTGGGTAAATTACTTAAAATAAGAAAAATACCATGTATGTCCTATTTCCTTAACAATAGATTAAATAAACAAATTAATAAATAAATGAAGAATAAAATCGGAGATTTTGGAAGTTTTTCTGGAATTAGTTATTACCATTAAATTTTAACGAAAAAGAGGCTATTAAAAATTTTCTGGTAGATAATATTTGCAATAAATGTTGAACACAAACTTTTTTCCCGAGGACTATTATTAAGAGACTTAAATCGTATGAACTTTTAGGTAAAATACAAATAATAAGAAAAATGCCGTGGCTGTCCAATTTCCATAACAATTACTTCTTACCAATACATTTTAATGAGAAAAAGATATTAGTAACCTTAAGAAATAAATTTCATGTATGAAAATGCCACCCCACTCTAAAACTCAGTTAAAATATAAACAAGAAAGAAAAATCATGCTTTAAGCATAGATTATGATGCAATTTCCCACATATTTAGAATAATGTAACAAAACTGCACCATTTAAAAAATTGAAATATTACGTCTCATTTCACTATTGAAAATGTATAACGCATTTCAAAATCGAATTTCAGTTGTTCCCATCTACAATCGGAAAATTATCCAAATTTCTTAGCAACCCTGTAAATGATATAGAAATTTGTATCTATTAACAACTTTCATTCCCAAATTTAGTTCATTTAAGAGATACAAATATTTCAGTTGAAAATTCCCTTTCAGCAATTTCCTCTAATAAGGAGAATAGCATGCGAATATTTTTGTGCAGCCCTGTATATGAGGCAAGAATGTATATCAATAAGAAATGCTATGAATGCTCTGTTTTAACATGATCGTAGCGATATTCAGTAATTTATGTCAGTTACAATGCATTTGAAATAGCGTAAGGTCAATAAAATACTCTCCAAACGATTTTTCCGCATATGTCATAATACAATCGAATTCTTTTGAGTGTCCCTGTAAATGAACCATTAGTCGTACATGCTTCATATACAATACGAAACTTGCTTTCGTGATCCTAAATAAGCTTCATCAGTTGCATGAAAATCTGAATATATTAACAGAAGTTAGAGCGTCGAGAGACGGACAGACAAACTGAATGAATAAGCACATTTTAACTTTGTTGGAAAGTGCTAAAAAGAAAAGCTGTGAAATATGCTCGATAAATAATTCACTTTTACATTACAAAAGTTTGTGTACATCTGATTTTCGTTACGTCTACGGTATATCTGATTTTCGTTATACAAGTTAAAATTTATTTAAAAAAATCAGCCTCTATTCTTTTCTGCCTAAGTGACAAGTATGGAAAAAATAACTACTAATATTTTTGCAATAACTTCTAACACGTACATTTTAGCGAAAGAATATTAATACTCACCCACAAAGGATAAATTTGCAACAAGTTTCATGAATTTAGTTTCTTTCGAGGTTATTATCAATAATAATAATGCTAAATCTGCAACATTTAGCAATGAATGACTTTTACAGGCTCATAAATACTAATATAGTTATAGTAACTTAGGGAACACTTTGTTTCTTTTCTTCTTCTTCTTCTTTTTTTTTGTATGTATGTGTTTGTTTTTTAGATGCATTTTGGCACAGTATAATTACGTTAATTAACCTTATAAATGTTTGGCACGTAATATTCCGTTTACTACACCCCAGGTTTCACTGCAAAATAAGCATAATTTAAGATAGTATGATTCCATAGATTTAATGAATTTTCAATGCATTGAAGAATGATTGGCACTCTCAGGGGTAACATTTATATTTGTACATAAGATTTTTTAAAACGTTGAAATGATATTTTCTTAGCATTTAACCTCTTCAGACCTGAGGTACACAAATGTGCACCTCCATTCTTTTAATCATAAAAACTAAACTGTTCGATTTTTTTGCATTTTTACTTTACGTCTATACAGCCGAATGTTTTTTGTTTTAAAACAAATCCAATAAATGTCAGCACTAATGAATATTATCTCATAAAATAAATATTATTTTCGTTCGAGTTTCGACCTTCAAGATATTGTGGCCAAGAAAGTAAGAAATATTTATGATTATTTAACTCGAATGCTTTACAATAAAAAATTAGAGGATTTGCTGATCATTTACTTGTTTAAAGACCTTAATTTTATAATTTAGTAAATTTATATTACTGATAGTTAAATTGATGTTTTAAGGGGATTAGTACTTTTATTTCCTTATATCTTAACCTAAATTACCAGTCCCCTAAAGTACTCATTCCAAAAAAAAAATGACTCTTTCTGTCATCTATGCTATCATTCCGATTATGCAAAAGTAATAAATACACATTTCTAGAGTTATTTTATTCTCAAGTCTGAAGAGGTTAAAACAAAATGCAGTGAAAACAACATTACAATTTTACCTTTTTGCAAGACGCTCAGATGATTAGAAGCATATAAAAAGCATTATGCATGAAGTTTATTTCAAAATCTAAGCTATTAAGATATTGGTTCTAGCATTTTTCGTTAAAACGTGCTGATGATAAGTTATTTCTAACAAAATGTGGACAAATTCAATATTTCTATGATTCTTTCTATTTTACACAAACAACGCAGCATAATTTAATCATTATGTGCCTAAATGTTTTAATGATATCATAACTTATCTTTAAAAAAATAACAAAAAATTAATATATTTATAATTGGATAAATTGGATGGATTGTCATAATTATTGTTGCTAATAGTCATAGTCATCATTTTTTAATGACTTTTTTCTTACTTCCATTACTTTTATATATTTGAAAAAAAAAACTGGATACTTCTGTAAAATGCGATTTTTCTGTGAAAGACAACATGTGTGTAATACTATTTTTTTTATTACTTACGTGTGTAAATTTACCAGAAATTAATCTTTATGAAGTACCCCATTCATAATTCATAGCAAAAGTTCGCATATTTACAAAATCCAAATTTTACGATTTGAAGGTATTCTGACCGAAAAATTTAAAGTTAAAAAAAATTCAAAACAAATGTATGGATGCAAATGTAATTATAAAAGAGGAATATTTATAAATATTATTCCTAACAATCTATCATTAATCATTACGTTTGTCTAGGTGCACAGACTGACAAATTACATAGCTTCATCAATGAAAATGATGGTTTCCTTTGAAGTATGACAACTTTTTTTCTAATTCGAATCAAATAGTACTGAGATAAAGATCGCGAATCAAGAATTAGCTGAATGAAAAACTATTAAAATTAATTTTGACTGAGCTGCATCAAAATGTAACAGCTTTATGAATGAAAAGGTGCGTTTTGTTTCAGTTTGGGCATCATTTTTTATTAAAATGTAAAATAAAAGTTAGAAGAAAAAATAGAAAATTATTTGCGTTTTCGTGCTAAAAAAGCATATTACGAGTAATTTAATGTTTTCTAAAATTATTTATGTAACGTTATAGGGAATAATCTCTATAAAAAACATAAATTATAATTAAAAAAACACATACACATGCATGCACTTATGTTCAAAATTAAAAGAATTTTCAGATCTGGTCGATCATCTCTAGAACCACTGCGCAGAGTTTAGTGAAATTAGGTATGTACATAGGCTGATATAAAATTAACAAAAGTAAACATTCAACAGTTATAATGCGCGCACATGATCGTGCGCAAGAATCCTCAGCATTGGAAGATATAAAATAGAGCTTACAATATTGAATAAAAAAATTGGTTAATAGGGGGTATGGTTCCCTCTTGCAGTTATAGACCTCTCACAATATGAACTCATATTGTAAATCAGATAGTTTATGAGTTCCTGTAGTAGTTAAGCTTTAGGCACACGCTTGTTTTGTTACCCTTCAACCGTATTCTAGGAAATCTTTTGTTCAGGACCCTTCTGTCGTTTATTTACAACAGAATGAGGATAATCTACAATAGGTCAGGAGATAAGAGCCTTAACCTACTTCAGGGAAAGATTCGTGTTTTGCAGGACATCAGTTCCCTTCCACTAAAAGTCATTAAATATCAAAAAGACCGCGTCGCCACAATAAAAGAATCCGATACTGGCAACAGTTAGAAGGTTCGTCTGTTCGCAGATTTAGTATCACTTCTCCAGCAACGCTGTTTACAAGTTCTGAGTGGTTCTGGGAGGTGAAAAGCGAGTTCTAACTTTCCTCTCCAGAGCATGCCAGACATGCTCTAGAGGGTTAAGGTTTGGATATTTGTCTGGCCAATCCATCAAGCAAATATCTTCACTTTCCACAAATTTCTTCAAATATATGAGCTATACCTAGTCGCACGCTCAGTTCTGACTGCATATCTGAAAAGGCGAACATAGGATATCAAGGTATTATCCCTTCATCTTACACCAGTCACAGAGATTTTGCCAAACACAGGAAGGGCTCTGCGTCTATCCTGCTTAGTCCTTAAAACTTCAACTACCAGTGGTCTTTTTCTTGGAAGTTGGAAGGCAAGTAATGGATCATTTTTTTCTGCAGGTGAAAGTATGTCAAGAATTTGTATTTAGGTTGAACAGAGATTCATCAGTGAATAGGATGTTCCTCTTTGATCCCTGGTCTAAAGTCTATGATCTCTACCATGCTAAATTAATTCTCCTGTCTGTGAGCGGAACACAAGAAGCAGATCTTGTTACAAGCAGTCCTCTGCGATGTAGCTGTCTGTAATCAGTAACTCTTTAAATTCGGCAGCTTGTGGCCACAAAAGTTTACGAGAAAGCTGAGTAACGGTTGAACTCCTCGCTGTAATGGAAAAATAGCGATCTTCGTTGGCCGTCGCAGAAGTGCCCAGAGACGGGTTTGGTGACGCAATATGCGTTACACAATTTAATTTTGGGGGGGGGGATTTGAGAAAAAGTACAATTTTTTAGGGGGGGGGAATTTTTAAATTCTTAATATTTCCTTTTTTTACTGTTAAAAAAATCTTTATTTTTTTAGTATAACTTTAAAAAATTTTCAACATTTAAGTTCAAGAAATTTCCAATTGATATTCTGTTTAAAGGGGGGTGGGGGTCAATGTTAAAGTATGAAGTTTTTTTGGGGGGGGGGAGAGGGGCTTTGCGTCATTGGGTTTGGGGGGGATGGTCACCACTGGGCCGTCGTGACTTTCAGACGACATTGCACAGGTTTTATATATATGGATACAATGTTCTTAAATTGTTTCCATATGTTGGACACGACGCTGGATTTTACATTGAAGTATCTAGAAAACTGCATTTGAGACTGCGCTGTTTCCTGTCTTCCAGAGATTTGCCATTTCATTTAATCATGCAAACTTTTATGGTTGCTTATTTTTACCGTTTTCTTTTGAATTTTATCGAATTTTGCAAAGAAAGTACTAAGATATTAAGTGAGGTGTGCGAGCGAACAAAACATTGATATTGCCACGCTAGCTTTTAAAGCTTGTTCCATCTATTCTGTTCATTCACAGGTGTACGCTTACATAATCGACACTAAAGAGCTGCAACTTTGTTTGAAAGCATTAGTATTTCATTCAGTACTTTTATTCAGTACTTTTCATGAAATTCGAGAAAATATATAAATTCTCTCAATTCTAAACATGAAAGTATGTAGAGTGACCCTGCCAGTAGTTGATCTAATAAAATCGCTCGTTCGGAATTTTTATTATTTTTCCTTCCTTCTAAATTTTAGAATTAAACTAACATAATTGTTAAATGAATGTCCTATTGGACAAACATGAAATCCGCTGAAATTATGTAGAAACAAAATTATAAATAATTATTTTTTTCTATATTCATTTTTCCAATAGTTGAACAATCTAAAATCTAACAATCTAAAAATTTATCTTTAAGATATTTTCTTTGGGCTGTGATTAACAATAATTCTTATAAAACTATTAGTTGAAATAATCAAGATGAATGTGGATTGTATTAACTTACTGAATTATCCTTAAGTAACCGTAAACTAAATGTTTACAATAAAATATACATATCTAATAAAAAAAATCTTAAAAGGGTTTCCTTTACAGCAGACAGCTAACAACAATGTCACAACAGATGTACAAAAATTGAAACTATAATATTATGTGTGGTACTACATATAAAACTCATTTCCGCCTCAAATGGTGCAGTATCTCAAAAAATTGATCTACTACTGGAAAGGTATCAACTATTGCCACGGTCACTCTGTATACAAAATTTCAAAGGATCTATTTTAAATATTATTTCCAAATTCAGTACTTTTTATATTTAACGAAAGTATTTTCTTTAGTCAGTTTTTGAATAGAAGGACCAGGGGACAGGGAAAGATAAAGAGAATGGAGTTCTCGTAGCTTCAATATACAAAATCCAATTGTAATAATTCTTTCCTTATCTTTTTAGTTTTGCATACTCTTTTCTTTACTGCAAGTGCTACTTTACGTTAATGTAATAGCTTACTGTGAGATTGATTTTTTAAAATCCTTTTAGTGAGGTAGTCGACAGAAGTCGACATCTAGGAGTTGTGTGTTATATGCTGCTATCAGATTCACCAACATTTCGAAATACTTTTGAGCCAACACTTGATTTCCTCCAACTTTTCGCGAAATATCCTCCCAACACCCAGTGTAATAGCAAACAGCAATGTCTCCCCAACTTTTTTCCACAGTTCCAAAAAATGTCTGGGCTAGCCGAGATTTTTCATCCAACATCGAACATTTCAACGAATCAGAGATAAGCGATTGATGCGAATAGGTGATAAATATTAACGGCTGGTACTAGTAGGACTGGTTTTCCTGCTTTTTCTTCAACTTTTTCAAAGACAATTGTAACTTTTTTTCTCTCTTTGAACGGGAAAAAGTTGGGATTAAAATCAGCTGAAAAGTCTGTCTCGCGTAACGTTCGTGAATTTGATAACAGCTTAAGCGTCAGCAAAAGTCGCCTAGTGTTCTAAACATGTATTGTGCTCACTGTAGTGCGTAGCAGTGCTTTATTGGTCAAAATATTCCGCACAGGGCATTAACCCCCCAAAACAAATTATGCACAGAAAGGGTTAAATCATGCTTGGAAATCATTTAAAAATCAGAAAAAAATCGGAAAAATGTGTTATAGGTTTTTAATTAAAAAAATTATTATTTATTATTTTATTTGAAATTATACCTATTTATAATTTTAGTTGAAAGTTCATTTTACATTCGTTTTGACTGCTTAAAATTTTAAATAATGCGGTAGTTAAAAACAAATATTTGTGCAAATAATCGAATGTGACCGTACAGCTTCCTTCTAGCATCGTTATGGCGTCAGTATTAGTGACAACCATGTTTTATCTGTATAATAATAGTAAAAAATATGTACTTTTAAGAAATTATTTTTATTGTATTTCTTGTTATCCATAATCTTCCGGGAAAAAAGTTTATTTATGATTTCATGCCCTATCCATTTGGAAATAGCACTTTTTAAGGAGTGAAAACACTGATATTTGTGAACAGACCATAACTTAATTCGTTTCATTTTTTTTTCTTTAAAAAAAGAGCATAAAAATGTATGCCCTAGCTTAAGTGCCATCTCATTTTTCGTATTACTAAAACTTCATATTAGAATAAGATCCGAGTGCAGTTGAAGAAAAAAAGAATTTGCTTAGTGCTAATTTCATGTAGTTGTTGGTTCACTAAACGTATAATTATAAGAAAAAAAAATCTTGTTAGATTTGCAGAGAATGATTCATAAGCAAAGACTGTAATTTCTGTTATAATTCGGCAATGGAACTCACGAAGTTACCTTCGGAAAATCAGTTAAAGGTTCGAGTGTTTATTTTTTTTTCTCCTGAGATCGTGGAAAGCAATTATGACTTTAACAAAAAAACTTCTTAATGATATATGCTACTTATGTTACAGAAGCGAAAACATCCTTTTCGATTAAGCGGGTTCCATTTGTCAAATAATACATTCTTATGCCATTCAAAATGTAAACAAAAGTAAGATGAATATTCTGGAGAAAGATCTTTCGTTAAAAAAATATTTATTCAAATATGTTAAAAAGACTCTTTGAATTATTTATTAAATATTTCAGCAATTACGTCAAACTTCAAATAAGATGCAGTACAAATTTTGGTCAAGATCAATGGCAGTAGGCTATGTTTACTCTGTAAAAGGGCGGTTTTAATAGTCACGGTATAGGGTGACGAATAGTCGGGGAAAAAACACGGTCAAAAAAAGGTGTTAAATATCAGCAGGGAAATTCGCTTTCTTTAAACCCTGTATAATCTTCAAGTACTTTCTGTAAGAAAGTACAGGTAGTTTTTTCGTTTTTCGACTGTGTTCTGTCCCTAATCACTCGCCATGCTGTGGTACCAAATGTAAAAGTTTTTTCAACTTCACTACAAATAATACCTTAGTAGTTTTTTTTTTACGGTTACAAAAATGAAAAAACATTAGATAGGTTTAGGTAATCATCCTTTTTTTAATTTCTTCTCATTTCGTGCATGCAAATATCTGCCAATCACATTCTTTTTTTTGGATAATATAAGCAGACGATTTCAGTTGAAAGTTTGATATTTTTAACCATAAATTCCTTCAGATCAATTTACCATTTTAGCTTGATTTGTGTTATTTACAATAAATTGAAAAATTCACCTTTTGTAAAAAATGGAATTGGCTAGAGAACTTTTTGTGTGATTATTATTATTTTTTTAATTTTCGACATGGATTGTCAAGACAAGAGTGCTTCTCTGAACTTAATTCTTTATACAACGGTAAAGTACAACACCGCAGCACTGTAAAAAAACTGGTATAGTGAATTCAATCGTGGTCGATGCTCACTCCAGGACGCATTCCGTGAAGGTCGTTTAAAATCGATTGATGTGCCAGAAATTATCAATGCTGTGCAAACTGTAATGCAAGATCGTCATGTGACATATTGTGAGATTGAGATATATCTGGATAATAGCATTACGAACATCAATAAGATATTGCACGAACATTTGGGAGTAACAAAAAAATACTCGCATTGGATGTCGCATAATCTGACAAACGCTCTAAACAAGGCTGGTGTCGATTGGTGCAAGGAAATGTGGAACAAATACGTTCAAGTTATATCAAAGGCTGTGTATAATATTTCCACAGATGACGAATCATGGATCTATGCATATGAGTAAAACAATAACAACAACAACAACAAACGACAGTAGGATTCCAAGATGAGCCAAATCCAACAAGAGATGTTTCAGAAAGAAGCACATCAAAGCAAATGGCTACCAGATTTTTTTCGGTATTACCGGTCACGTGTGGACAGTGGTGTTAGAGCAACACAGGGCAGTTAATTCTGAATGGTACACGACCAATTGTTTGCCAAAAGTCTTTGGATAAATTCGAAAAAAGGAGAACAGGCGAATAATTCTTCATCATGACAATGCGAACTCTCACACATCGACAAAAACAAAGGAATTTCTGAAAGGCGAAGACATCGAATTGATAGGTTTTCCATAGTACAGTCCAAATTTGGCAATCAATGTCTTTTTTTTTTTTTTTTTTTTTTTTTTTTTTTATCACACATCAAAACTAAATTATGTAGACAACGATTTCCGATACCCGAATAAGTGTCGAAAAATAAAGTTAAAGAATATGGTTTCTTTCATCTAACGAAACCCTATTCGTCTCTGTCCTCTATTTGTCCGTCTATCACAGAGCCCTTACACAAGAGCTGTATAAGTCAGAGACTTCAAATTTTGTATACGTAAAGCTGAATACCGTATGTCACAGGACAATAATAAAATTTAGAAAAGTCATTTATTTTAATTAAATTAATTTTTTCAATGTCATCTGTTCATTTTTGCGCTTTACATTTTAAAAGAGAACCTAAATTTGAACATTTTGCATGTAGACATTATAGCTTGTAGGTAAAGCATCTCGCCAGTAAATAGAATATTCTTAGTTAGAACTCCCGGTACTGGAAGTTGAAATTTTCATATTAAGATGAATTTAATTAAAATAAATTTTGTTTTATATTTAATTATTAATTTTGGTTTATATTATTTGGATTTCGTTCATCTGACATTCATAATATTTTTGGAACTCAAATCTCTTTTTACTTAAAAAAAAATTATTGTGATTTGTTAATAATCGAACATTTCAAATTTCGTTTAAATATTTTTTTCGTTTTTAAAAATTTTAAATTGTATTTATATGCCCGATAAAAACTTTTAATTTTGGATTTTCAAAAAATTTGAAATTTTGGATTTTATTTAAATTTGTTTTGAACATTTTTAATTTGATTAAAATAAATAACTTCCTTTAATAATTATTTTTAAATTAAATTTGCTGGTGCTATCATCTACATAAGAATTTAATAGTTATAAACTAATAATTTGTATTAAGTAATTAAAGGATAAATTGTTTCGAAAGAAATATTACACGGACCCATCTGTGCGTTCTGCGATATCACCTATACAACTTGTTTTATACCAGTTTTAGTATACATAACAACAATCTACAAAAATATTATATCTGCTATTCAGAGCTGAATTATTTAAAAAATGGTGTTTGTTTTTAATGCGTTTTATTCCAGACTAGAGTTTCCAAATTTTTAGACTGGTGTACAACCAAACCAAAGCGTTATTTTCATTTTACACCAGGAAACGAATTTATGGTAAAGAGAACTGATTAAAGCATGGAATATGATTAAAATTTGTTGGATTGTAATATCAAAACGGTGTCAAAATACTAAATTAGTTCTAATAAAAAAAATGACAATGATAAAATGTTTCGAGTAACGCCTTTTAAGCCCTTTAGGACCTAAAAGCGTATATAACCTGAGCCTTCAACTTTTTAAAGCGTTCCCTTCTAATATTTTCTTTTTCAAGTTATATTATAAAAGGAAATATAAGATACGGTGAACCATTAAAAATCTCTGAGATATTTACTCATCTAAAAGGCAAAGAAATTCTGTATATAATTGTTGAAAACGTCTCTAATGTTAAAATGACTGAATGTGAACAGCATGATGTGAAATCTCTTATGGTTTAAATTATCCTCTTATCCAACATCAAAAATATAATTTTTAGTTCGTTAATTCATTTATTTAAGACTTCATTTAAATCCTAAGACTTCCCCTTTTAAATAAATGAAAGAAGTAATTAAGCCATCTATCTATCTATGTACATAATACACACACACAAAAAAAAAAACCATACATATATGTATATATATATAATCAATTGGATGACATTTTTTTTCAGGTGAGTTTTAAATATTGGATTTTGTATTTCGTTTCATTTGTTCATTGATTTATTTCTTCTTTTAAAAAATTTTTCAGCAGCTTTTGGCTTTGAATATATTATAAGGTGCTTAATTTGTCTGTTTAAGCATATTGCTGACAAAATTCGACGGAATAATTTTCTATGAATTTTCCCATTATACATAGATAATTATGATCACAAGTGCTAATTGTGATCACGTATATCCTCTTTCTCTTTCTCTATAGTTACTTTATATCACTGTAGTATGACCATTGTTGAGATGCTTTTAAAAAAATACTTGAAAATTATTTAAAAAAATCATGAAAAATCAGTTCATTCGACTTTAGTTTCCATTAATCTTAACTTTCCCTATTCTATGATTTAAAAATTTATGAGATTTTTAGAGGAGAATGTATGAGCAATAAAATTGAAAGTAGTAGCGCATATCATTGCTATGATTCTTATGACATCAACCTATGTCGCTAGTTTTTAAAGATGCATTTCTAATATTAAATGGACATCACATTTTTAAAAGGGGCCACTTAACTTCCCGCTACACAGGTCTGTAGATTAGTTCATTTCGAAACACAATAATTTGTAGAAGATGAATAAATATTAAGTCTTGAGCTGAAGAATACAATATAATTTTCCATCTTTATTTATTGCGACACAAAACCACAAAGAAAAACGAGCATATTCACTTTCTTAACAAAAAATCACTATTACATGTCTATAGCTCATACTACAATTTACAGTTTTTATTTTAAGACTCATCGAAAGTTCCAGAAAAAGATTCATCAGTTCTGCCGTTGCCACTTTTTTCGAAATCGGAAGAAACTTGAATTTGGCACAATATTCTGTCCGTGACAGTTCACGCAAAGCCATGGGGTCAGTCCTTGGCAATAGAGTTGGTCCGCAAAGCTCCTTGACTCTTACAACTCCCCCCTAAAAGAGCTCATTAGTGGCTTTTGACACAATGAAGCTTTAAAGTATATACACACAAAAAAAAAAAAAAAAATATTAGCAAGGATGAGAGCAATGTGAATCTTCCCATTTCTTTTAAATTAAATATATACAAATACCACAATATATACACTAAATATAAGAATGAACAACAGAAATAACAAAATACTTCAAAATTTAAAACATCATACAACTACCTTTTTTTTTTTTTTTTTTTTTTTTTTTTTTTTTTTTTTTTTTTAAACTCTTAGAACGTCACAAGTAGTTTTTGCAGTACTATTTTTAACTGGTACGGCTTCAGCCCACCGAGTACACAAATCGACGGCACTTATCACAAACTTATGACCTCTACGAGAAGGCGGTTCCAAAGGACCAATGCAGTCCACACTCCACACCCCGAAAGCATTTTCAGGTCGAATCAAGGGGCATATAGGTATCCTATCTCTATATGTGACAGTTCTTCTTAATTGACACTGTTTGCAACTTGTACAGAACCTTTTAACATCTTGTTTCAGTCCAGGCCAATAAAAGGAATACTTTATTCTCTGTTTTGTTTTCTGTTCTCCCAAATGACCCTCCAAAGGAATTTCGTGAGCAACAGATAAAATATACTGTCTCTTACACTGAGGTAACACCACCTGCTTCACATTTTCACCACAGACATCTTCAGAATGCATAAGAATACCTTTCTCTACAAAATAAGCACTTTTATTATTTTCAGCCATTTCCCAAATATTTCTTAAAGTATCATCAGCTCTTTGTAGTTTTATAAAAGATTCCTCTGTTTCCTTCTCACTCAAATCAAGTTCATCAGTTTCAGGATCAGAATTCAACTTTTCAACCTTTCCATGCTCATTGTCCCTTTCCAACTCATTTCCACCCTCCAAATCAACATCACCAGTGAAATCAGAGCCATTCTCAACCTTCGTATATAATATAACCTTATGGTTTAATGCTTCATAAGCAGTCGGACATATAAGCATCTCATTCACCAATTTCTTGGAAACGGCACAAGTTACCATTACATTTCCATGAATTTTATCGTCTATTCTCATTGGTATTATTTTTAATGGAGCGACTTCTCTCTCTCCGAATGCTGAAGTTATCTCAATCTTTCCCTCTCCTTCAACTGATACATCCTTGACTAAGTCTGCCCGTATCACCGAGATCTGTGTACCAGAATCATAGATACCGTCCAACACATTATTTCCACGTTTAATCCTAACCACTTCCAATTCATTAAATTTTCCTTTTCTTTTCACGCAGGACGAAACAGGTATTGTTATTCTTGCAGTTAATATCGATGACTGCTCTTCTCCAACTTTCTCATTCGATTGCACAGAGTTCGTTTGTGCTCTTTGTACACCTTGAGTACCACGTTGATTTGGGCAAAATGAAGTCTTGTGACCCTCTTGTCCACACGAATAACAAGTAATTTTATTAGGTATCCGTGTCCTTGCTTTATAAGTACCAACTCTTGACTCATATCTGCGGTCCGATGCGAAACCAGGATTTCTATTATCAGTGTGTTTAGAATAAAATGAAAAATTACTCTTCTCTTCGGAAAATCTATCTTTCTTATCTAACTTCCTAAAATCTTGTCGCACACTTTCATATAAGTCAAGTTTCTCAGCCAAATCAGTAGGAGATACTATTTTAGGCCATTCGTCCACGAAATGATCTCGAATCTCATCAGGCACTCTTCTTTTTAATTGATCAGTTACAATCAAATCTTTTAAAGAATTGAAATCAACAATTTTAAGTCCATCAATCCATTCTTAAAAATAACCATTTAATTCAAATACAAATTCTCGCCGTGTGCGTTCATGGTTTCTTTGATGTTCCATAAACTTTCTACGGAATCTCTCAGGACATAACTTAAACCGTCTCAGTAGAATCCCTTTAATATATTCATAATCTTCAAATTTTTCCCCTGCCTCGCGTGCGAGAACCTGTATAATGTCGGACGGCAGCAAAACCAACAAGTTCGATACCCAATGTTTTGGATCTACACACATACTCTTTGCTTGGAGTTCAAAAATAGATAAATACAAAACAATGTCGTCCTCCTTGACATTAAATTTCGGCATAAGTTTCGCAAATTCAATTCCATAATTATAGGTTTTCATTTCCAATCCATCAATTCCTGCTCTTTCGCTATCCTTCCCCATCCTCAACTTCTCCAACTCAAACTCCCTCTCTTCTCTTTCCAACGCAATTTTAAACTCCCCCTCTTCTCTTTCCAACGCAATTTTTTTCCATCTCTTTTCGTTTCGCCTCATTCTCTTTTCTCGTCTCTATAATAGTTTCTATCAATCCCTTCACAAACTCTACTTCATAGTTTTTACTCGCCATAATTAATTGCTTTAAATCAGCTATTATTGCATCCGGTTCAGGGTGCTCTCCCAATTCTTCAGCCAAACATCGTAAATCTTCTTTACGAGCCTTACCCAAAAATGACATTGTTACTTTTTAAATAGTTTCTCAAGAGGGTAGTAAACTGTCCAACAAATTGGCGAAAACTCAATTTAACCGTAACTCGGAATCACTAATCCACCACTCTAATAAACACCAGAAATAAGTCACACTTTGTAACTATATCACGCACATAAATTCAATACCATTGCGAGCACCATAGCAATTCTAAAATTCAACAACTTCACATGTATCACGTCACAATACAACACTTCAACAAATACTACTTCATAAATCAATCCAAATTCATATTAAAACGGAATTATACGCACCACATCAATGAACATTCATCATAATTTATAAATCCTTCAATTAACATATATACACAACCAATACTCAATTACTCTCCGAAATATACACAGCCCTACTTTCATAGCAAAACATCTCATATATAAAACCAACAATATAAAAAAAATCACAACCAAAATCAATTCAAAATATCCTCCATCCAGTCGGCACTACAGAACACCACTCCTATACTGCTACAATACTACTACACCTTAGCACTGACGTACTACCTAGTTATACTCAAAACAAATTCCTTTCCTTAACGTCAACATATGAAATAAAATCGCAAAAATCTTAATAAATTTATCATAGATACAATATAAATTATTATAATGGGAAGTCACATTACTAAAAAGCTCTCACTTTGCATATCCTACCGACTACGCCACTTAACTTCCCGCTACACAGGTCTGTAGATTAGTTCATTTAGAAACACAATAATTTGTAGAAGATGAATAAATATTAAGTTTTGAGCTGAAGAATACAATATAATTTTCCATCTTTATTTATTGCGACACAAAACCACAAGGAAAAACGAGCATATTCACTTTCTTAACAAAAAGTCACTATTACATGTCTATAGCTCATACTACAATTTACAGTTTTTATTTTAAGACTCATCGAAAGTTCCAGAAAAAGATTCATCAGTTCTGCCGTTGCCACTTTTTTCGAAATCGGAAGAAACTTGAATTTGGCACAATATTCTGTCCGTAACAGTTCACGCAAAGCCATGGGGTCAGTCCTTGGCAATAGAGTTGGTCCGCAAAGCTCCTTGACTCTTACAGGGCCGAAAAAATCTATAATGGTAGAAATAATTGCTGAAAAGATTGCTGCTTCCGCATTGGTTAATACGGCGAAAAGGAAGTTAATATTTTTAAAACGGTTGCTTTTTATAATCATTAAAAACTGACAACAGTAACTTAGCTTCATAACTCATAACATTCTATTAAAATAAAAAAAAAACCTGTTATTAATGTTAAATATGTCCAGTCTCAGTCTCATTAACTCTCGGAACTAACATGGCAAATTAATTAAAGTAATCAGTCGTATCAAGCTACACATCTTAAAATATCATACGCAAATTAACCTCAGATTGTCATAAAAAAGATGAACCGACATATCTGCAAATAGCTTTACAGTGATGTAGACTCATTTCCAGAAAAAAAATGCTCGTCTAACTTCCTTGGCTAAATTGTATGTATTAAGATGTGAAGCAATTCTTTCCTTTTTTTAAATCTCGCCCTCAGGTCATTTCTGAGGACACCTGGCTGCATTTAAAGGAAATTAATTCATTTCACTTTCATCTGAGTACTTAATACTACATGTGAATTCCAAGGAGTAATGAATACGTAAATTAATGAATGCAGAGGGCTTTGTATGACATTTATACGGACATTTCAAACAACATATTACCTGGCAGTGGGTTTTGAAGGAACATGTAAATAGAATGTTTAAGAAGTTTGAAAGAAGTTGGTAAATGAATGTACTATTTATATAATAATGATTACCTAAAATATAAGAGAATGAAGAATATATGAGAGAGACAAAAATGCAGTTAATTCACAACAAAATATAACACAAGGAAGAATATATTTCAGTTAGACAATTAATATAAGTCTTATCGTCATTCAATCTACGGGCATATTTTACTGGTACTCTCAAAATGAGCAACATATTTTTCATTAAAACTAATGAAGAGCTTAGAATGTCACTGCAAATAAGATATTTTCTGACAAAACACATTACTTTACATTTGATTAATATTTATAATTTTAACTAGGTGTTCAAAAACTGATATGTATGGCAGAAAATTCCTTTTTTAGGTGCGTTGAACTTATAATCGTCGCTTGTTCCGTCCGACAGTCTGTCTGCGAGTCTATCTACATATAACAGAGCAAAGCTATACAACTGAATGGTTTGAAAGTTTAATATATATAATCGTTGCAAAATTTTATCGGGTCATTTCAAATTTTATGAAAATCGGGTGAAACTTTAAAAAGATAATTATAAAAGTTTTCTTCATTATATTAAATTTTATCAGAAATAATTAAATCCATGATATGCTATGACAGGTAATGATTATAAGTTGCCATGGGGATTACGTCCTATTTAAGATAGAGCCATATTATTTACATGTTACTGAATTTAGTATATATATTCGTAATAAATTTTGTATTCATGCATTTTTTGCATAAGAGCACAACAGATATCAACAGAAACAACTTGCTTCAAGACACAACAGAACAGCTTGATTCAAGATATGAATATTTTAAAAACTAGTTATAGTACAAACGCACCTGATTTGCAAAGTTTGGCGTACAATTTTCCACTTGTTTATTAATAAATGTTACAGATGACTTCATTAATTTTCATTCTTATTTCAATTTTCTGGATAAAACTGTTAAATGTATTCAACTAATTTTTATTTTATGGTATAGTACTCTTAAATTGCCATTTTGGCAAAAATTTTCATTTTTGCTTTTACTATTTTAAAATAATTTTCTAAGATCAAGAATTCCAAAAATACCTTACTTTTGTATTTTTGGTTCAGCGAAAATTAGAAGCAACGTTACGGCCCAAAATATAAACCTTTATACGTAGTTTTTGTGCTACATTAAAATCTTAATTTGCGTTTTCCATATCAAATTTCTTAAAGTTTTTAAGGTATTGAAATAAAATTTGATTACAAGGCTCTTCTTATCTATTGATATATGTTATGAAGCGAAATGCCATTCTTAAGTGTGTTTTTTTAAATTTAAGAGCTGCTTTTACTGAAAAATACATATTTTTAAAGGAAAATAATCATGTTTTGTATGCAAAATTTGGCATATATTAGTAAATTTAAGAGGTGTTGCAAATATTTTGCTTCCTAACTTAGGTAAGTGGTTTGCTAATATAGTGTTGGAAAAAAAAGTAAAATAGATGGAAAAATAGATTTCGTATAGAAGGTTTAGCATAAACGCAATTCCCTGCAAAATATTGACTAAATATTGCCTAAGTTTGAAAAGTTAAATTAAAATACCATTAAAAAAATATTTTGATTCATTGTTTTATTCCTTGTTTTAACTAAAAACACATGTGTGTATAAAAAAAATCATATTTAAAAAAAAAGTGCTTCGAAGGTAGATGCTATACCTGAAGTTGCTTTTCATATAATAAATGGATTTTTTGAAATACAGTCGAGTCTTGATAGTACGAAATCCATTGTTCCAGTAAAAAATTCGTTATATAGAGAAATTCGTTGTATAGAAAATGAAGTTAAAATTCTTGTGTAATGTGTAAATTTTGAACAAATATTATTTTTGATACGTTTAATTAACAATTTGAAATGTTTAGCTATAAATATTATCTTAATATTCTATTTTTTAATATTTAAACAGTTTCAAAACAGAAAAAAGACATTTATTTGAAAACTTAATGAAAATCAAATAAGGAAGACATGATTAATTTTAGACGAAGGAATCTGTAACTTTTGGTTGTTTTGATTTCAGAATTGTTACACTCTCGAAAAAAGGTTCAAATTTAAGCAATTACCCCCCAAAAATTACAAATTCACCACCAATTCAAAAATTACCACCATTGATTCCGCTGTTATATGTGTAACAATCGAATTGACACTATTTTGAGAAAGTTGTTGAAAGGTGTGTGGGAGGGGGGGGGGGGCGATTGATTCGTTGGACTTAAAGAACAAGGAGATTCAAGGAGAGAAGTAATGTAAAAAACGCAGCAATGAACGATAAATCAGAAATAAGTGATGGAAAATTGATTCCATGTAATTTCGAAGCTTTTTTATAACTGAATAAACAAAGAGCATTTTATGAAAATATTCGTTATATGGAGATAGATATTTCGGTATATAGAGACTGTTTTTAATGTAATTATAGGAAAATGGGACCTCTCCTACTCAAAATTCGTTATATAGAGAAATTCAATATATGGAGTTTCGTTAAAGAGAGACTTGACTGTAGTTACAATAGAATGAAGTAAAATGGGCCCTTTACAAAGTGTTTATGAAATAGTGTAAATTTTTTTTAAAAAATCATTTAGTGTATAATGTACAGGTAGAAGATGACTGAAGTTTAGATCTTTTAACTGTTATATACAGCGGGTTTTTGAAAGATCATCTCCAATTTGAAAACAATTAAAACATTTCAATTCTTGCAATAAAAACTGAGTAGCGATACATGATTTTTAAATTAAGGTTAGACTTAACTTCAGCGATTATGTTTCAAGATATATCATGTTAAAAAATATTTACACTATAAAAAACAATCTTTGCATTTCGGTGTATAATTACCAATATATAATAACGATATACCAAAACGGTAAAAAGCATTAATTGTGGAAAATAGTCCTCAATAGTTCCTGAATAAAAATGCAAGTATGATGGCGTTTTTAAAATCATAAATTTATTATCATTAAAATTCTTAATTTTGGAAAATTAATCGTGAATAGATTTCTGAATAAAAATATAAATTTGATGGCTTATTTAAAATTATAAATTTATTATCATTAAAATCAATATTTTTAGAAAATTACTCGTAAATAGATTTCGAATATAAAAGTAAATTTGATGACGTATTTAAAATGATAAATTTGTTATCATTAAAATACTTATTTCTAGAAAATTACTCTCGAATAGATTTTGAATAAAAGTGTAAATTTGATAACCTATTTAAAGCTTAAATTTTTTTATCATTGAAATCCTTAATTTTTAAAAATTGCTAGTGAATAGTTTCCTAGATAAAAATGGAAATTTAATGGCGTTCTAAAATAAACTTATTATAATTAAAACCTTTATTTTCGAAAATTACTCAGAAATAAATTCCTGAATAAAAGTGTAAATTTGATAGTCTACTTGAAATTATAAATTTAATATCATTAAAATGTTTAATTAAAAAAATATTCGTGGATATATTTCTGATTAAAAATGTAAATTTGATAGCCTATGCAAAATCATTAATTTAGTACAATTATTTATAAAACTGATAAAGCTATTT
This sequence comes from Maratus speculifer, assembly GCA_964019185.1. Lineage (NCBI taxonomy): Eukaryota > Metazoa > Arthropoda > Arachnida > Araneae > Salticidae > Maratus > Maratus speculifer. The sequence goes on along the minus strand of OZ025294.1, from coordinate 291,842,633 downwards.
AAAAAAAACGATGATTTGGTGCATTAGTATCATAGAGAACAGAAACATTCCTATATTCTGTTTATTTCTGTATGATAAAATAAAAAGTGTCATTTTGTGTCCTCGAAAAAAGCTTTCTTGACAATGACCTACTCTCATTTCACCAAAGCACACAAATTTCTTCCATTCAAACAAGAATTCATTTAGAGAAACAAAATTCAATGGATCATTTTTGAACCATTAAATTTAATTTCTCTGAATGTATTCTTCCCTTTATTTAGTGCTCGTTTCAAAATTAAAGGCTTCTGTAAAACATAACAATGACATTCTTTTCTTTAGTTTAGGATAATATCACATTGTTCGAAAAATAAGTTATTTATCTTAATACAGCAAAAAGCGATAAGACTAAAATTAAGAAAAAATTACGCAATGAATCCTAATTAAACTAAGAATGCCTTTCATCATACAGATTGAAGTTTTGACATACCAATTATAAATTATGCAAACAATATGCTTACGTAACAATAAATTCTATGTTTGTTAGTTAAATATCATCAACTTCAAACCTAAAAAAAACACCCATTTCATATGCGGTCATGGGTACCAAGTCTGGGCGGTGGCTACTTTTCGTAGTAGCACCTGTTCGCTTTTTCAGTGTCAGCCTCTTAATTTAGATTATCCCAAAAGATATGAACATGTTAATGAAATTATTTTCTAGGTAAGAAAGTATTTTAATGAAAGTAAAAGAGTGGTAACAATTTTTTTAAAAACAACACAACATTTTCACTAAAGTAAAACAGTCACATGGTATAGACATCGTAAAAAAGCTTATATTATAATATTAAAGGTCATAGCTTTCCTAAACCGTGCTTTTTATTCTTAAATAATGTAATTTAAAAAGCTATAAATGTTTTTAGTTAAGTCTTAAAAGAATATTTCATAAAATTTTTACTTTTGAAAAAAAAAATTAATAAATTTAATTATTTTATTTTAATATTTATTCTGGTTAGTCATTTCCTACATTACAGGAATTTTTGTGTTAGTGAATTTTGAAAATACAAAATCTGAAATCTTTGAAGGGGGATGGTCTCTCTCCAAAACCCCGCCCTGAATTGAATACTGCTTGTACTCAATAAGGCTAAAAATTCTTGCGTTACATGACGAAAATTGCTCAAGAAATAATCATTTTAATTTATATATTTACTTTAAAATGAGTACACTGTACAAGAAGAACTATCCAAATACACTGTATATGGCCATAGGTGACAGGCTACTTGCGATTTTAGACATTTTGTTAAATATCTAGAAAAATACATGCGGAATTACCCTGAAACTCGAAGTGTCTAAACATAATAGTACAAGTGATTAGAGATGTAAATTTTCCGGAAAAATATAAGTGGCGGAAAAAACTGGTTTTTTACCGGTTTTTTCGGAAAAAAACAGAAAAATTGGAAAAATTGATTTTTCATGACTGTTTCTCCCAAATAAATTATATTTTCTTAGAGAATATTAAATAATAAACATTTTTTCCCATTTATATGTATTAAATGATAATTATTTTCACTTAATATTACAAAATAAAAAAAAAGTAGCAAAGCCTGCTTTTAAAAGTTTAGTTTTTTTTCTCCACAGCCTAAGAATTTTTGAAACACAGTTCTTTATCATATCTCTGTTGAAATGATTTTTCAGTAACATGTTTAACTACCAATTGACCTAATGTAAAAACCTGAACCTGTCTGCAATTTGGAATGAAATAAATTATGCATTCCATTTACATAAGAATAGTTTTTAAGTAAATGATACTAGTTTAAAGAAATTATTGCAGTTTTGTCATTATTATGAATGTCAATATTCAAAAATTCCATTGTTTGTTTAAAAAATGTATATTTTTACATTACTACTTTTTTCCCCTTAGAATTATAATTTTATTTCCTTTATAAAATATGTTTAGTTAATAACTTTATAAAATATGTTTAGCTTTCCAATCTCAACTCAAAAAAGTTTTGATTTAGTTTTATAATTTAAATTCAAACAAAACTAAGTTTTACTTTGACTTACTCAGGTCTGCAACTAAAAAATAGTGTAGGATTTATTGACTGTTAGATTTTTACTCACTGAAACCAAAAAAAAAAAAAAAAAAAAAAATTTTTTAAGTTTAATTTAATGTAATTTTTTTCTTTTAATCCTGAAATCTGGTATTCTATTCTTTAGTAAGAAACCATATTCAATAATGTTTCCGCATGGTACTTTTATATTTCTAAGAGTAGAACTCAAAAGTTATGAAAACAGAACACTATAAATAGAAAATGCTCACTATTTGAGGAATTAACAAAAGCAGTTACATTACATACAGAGAAAAACTTCTACTGTGCTTTAGAAAACTACAAAAATTCAAAGTTTAATCAAGAGGGAAAGTATAATTTGGAACATAGTTACTTGTAATAAAATATGGGGGTTTTTTTTCATCGCAGTTGTACTTTTCTAATGCAAACTGCCCATGTTTTTGCAACATTACTGTACATTATGGAGGTCAATTTTAGATTCAATACTTTGAAGAAACATTCAATTAATCAGCTATAATGGAATCTTGAAAAATGCAGTATAGTAGTGCCACCTATAGGGCAATTTACACCAAAAACTAAACATTAATATATATCAGAAACTGTCTGAAGCTGTAGTTTGATTTAAAAAAAAAAAATCGTCCTTGAGGTAAAGCTATTGCGATAATCATGAATAATGCAGCATAGCAGCATCATCCGTTGAGCAATTTACACCAAACAGTAATGAGCACGAAGTTATGTCAAAGATTAACTTAATCTGAAATTTTATAAAAGTACATACATTAGTTTGAGATAGAACTATTGTGGAAATTATGAATAATGCAGCATAGAAGCAACATCGATTTGGCGATATACACTAATAACTAAACATCTCGAGTTTATATTAAGGTGTAGCTGAATTTAATGTTTTGTGAAATTATGTGCATCAGTTCTTGAGATAGAGTGCCCATAAAATTTTTCCCATACGGACTCACAGAGTGACAAATATTTTCTAAAAACTATCAAAACGTGTTCAGGACCTTCTAAAATGTTTAAATACACCGAAAACTGGAAGTCAATTTTTTCACAAATTCAATACTTACTTCTTGAAAAGATAGATTAAAGTAATAAATGCATACTTCAAAATTTTATGTTGAATTTTTAATTTTATCATTTCCATTAATCGGCATATTATTGCAATAATTTTACACATGAATAAATTTTTAAAAAGAGAAGTTGCATTTAATTATATATCTAGATGTTTTTCATGTAATCAAGTTTTTGTGAAATTGTGAACTTGTATATACTTGTACAAAATATATTCAGAATTTTTGAATAAGAAATTATTACTATATTTAGGTTCCTATTTAGAAATTTTTAATAAGGTTATTTACATACATATATGCAACTTAATAAGATTCAGCTGCTGTGTGGCATGAGATTTTTTTTTTTTTTTCATCAATCACTGCACTTGTGAAAGATTCAATTTTTGATTAAACTTTTTCTGAAATGTCTATTTTCAAGAGAAATTTTGCAAAGGGTCTTGTGTTTCAAACAAGAAAAAAATGTGAAGGATCCTTTCAAGTCTTCTTAAACAGATTTCTGCTCAGAGATCAGATTACCCACATTAAAATTTTCATGTGAGACACTCAACATAAAAATAAATAAAATAAAAAGTATGAGAATGTAGCTATTACAAAATTTTCACTATATTATTTCATAAATGAAATTTCAATTTTTCCAGTTTGGAAAAATTGAAAAATAAGCCTTCGGAAAAAACCGAAAAAACCCGGTTTTTTTCCCAAATTTTCCGTTTTTTCCCGAGCATTCCCATCTCTACACGTGATACATTTCCGTGAAGATTTTTTCTGGAAATTCCACAGGGGATCGTCAACAAATTGAGAAAGAGCGAATACTTTTTGGATAATCTTGTTAAAACTAAGGTAGCAAAAGTGTTCGAAATATAGGTTATCATTAAGTGGCTTATTGTAATAAACTGAGTTCATTTTTATGCGGATAGCATGTATACTTGTAGAGAAAATAAGGTTTTTATAAAAACTGCCCCAAAGTTTTTTGCTTATAATTTGAAGAATTCGTAATATAAAATAATGTTCTTTTTCGAAAACATGACAGCAATATTGTACACAATACCCTGTAATTAGAATTAAAAAATAATATAAATTGTATGAAAAATGAGCAGGTTTATTAAATATTTTTTCATTGCGTATGCATGAAAGCTATCAAAATTTCATTTGCATATTGTGTTAGCTAAATGTATAGAGCAGCTTTAGTAAAAGTCACATAAACATACCTTGAAAAATCTGAAATTGGTCATTGATAGAATAAGCTCAAAATCTGTAATTCCCAAAATGAAGCAAAAAAGGTGAAGGGCTGTATCAATTTATCCGTTGATTAGTATCAATATAGAATACACAACATGACACGCACATATTTGGATGCAACCTGTCTGTTTTTTTCTCATTTTGGGAACAACGGAATTTGAGCTTATGCTGTCGGCGACCATTTCAGAATTTTCAAGTTATGTTTTTGAGACTTTTGCAAAAGTTGCTCGATACAATTAGCTAGTACAATATGCAAATAAAATTTTGACAGCCTTCACGTATGCGCAATAACAAATTATTTTGTAAACCTGATCATTTTTCATAAAATTTTTATTATTTTTAAATTTTGATTGCATGGTATTGTGTAGATTATTGTTTGTGATATTTTAGGGAAAAAAAACATTATTTTATATTAAGGACTCTGCAAATTATAAGCAAAAAAAACTTGGAAAATTTTGGGACTGTTTTAATAAAAACTTTAATTTCTCTATGAGTGTACATGCTATCCACATAAAAATGAACATAGTATATTACAATAAGCCACTTAATCATAATCTACAGTTATAGCGCTTTTGCTATATTTGTTTTGACAGAATTATCAAAAAGATATTCTTTCTTTATTAATTTGTTGACGGTCCCCTATGGAGTTTCGGGAAAAAATCTTCATGGAAATATATGACTGGACTATGATGTTTACACACTTAGAGTTTCAGGATAATTCTTTATGCATTTTTCTAGATATTTCAGAAAATATATAAAATCGCAAGTGGCCGGTCACCTTTGTTCATATAGTGTATATAATAATTTTTATCATGCTTTTAATCTTTTGTAGAATCAACAATTACTACTTTATAAAGATAGAAAAAATCGCCAGTAAACTGCATTGCAAGCAATATCAACAAAGAATGTTATAATCTTCCCGTGATAACAAATCAGAACCAAAATGATCTTAAATGCACGTTATCACACATAAATAACATATTACAAAAAAAAAAAAAAAAAAAAAAAAAAAGATTATGAAACGCTAAAATATCACGAAATAAAGAGTTCATCTGCTTTCTCAAACCTATTTGATTTTTCGGGTGTACCAGTGCTCAAGTAAACATACTTACTTCAACAAACGTGTTTTACAGACAAATATGGTAAAGTAACATAATTAACATTAGCATTAAAACTACTATTTTTTTCAAACCTTTGCATGTATAAATTCAATTTCGTACTGGATTATTTTTAATGCAGATATGATAGCATCTTAAACAGGTATTCCGGTTTTGGTAAATTAATTCATACACTATGAAAACTACTCAGAAACGTTTTCGAAAATCAACGACAGCAAAAAAAAAAAAAAAAAAAAAAAAAAAAAAAAAAAAAAAAAAACTTGATTTTTATAAATGATTCTATAAATCTTGAAAATGTATTGATTTCTGAAGTTTCAAAAGATAAAAAGATTCTTTTCTAAATCATGAGTAACTCAAACGAGGCTGTTGTTGTTATATATCTTAATTTAGAATTGGATTATACTTTATAGATTAAAGAACATTTGTCTTTTTAACACTTTCCAACATAGTTGAAAAATATATCAATTCGGTTTGTCTTTCTGGCCGTGTGCCGTCTGTCCGTTCATGCTCGAACTCGCATAAGTATTATCGGATTCGCGATGGTATGGAATCGCTATTGAAAATGAAGTGAGTAGCATTCATCCTTTATTTACAGGGACACTCAGAATTATTCCATTACATTATTGTCTGCGGATAAATCGAATGCTGTACATTTTATTCCTGTTACACAAATTCTAACATATTGAAATTAAAAGATATCTCTGAAGTGCATTACAAGTGACTTATTATAGAATGTAGTTTCCACAACATCAGTTAATCGTTCATAAAATACAGAAACACATAAAATAATTCGGGTACAATACTATTTCTGAATAATAATTGCTTAAAAGACATTTACTTTTATGGTATGCGTTTTTAAATTTACCATTTTTTAGAATTGTTATTACTTAGTGTATATAAATTCAATAGCTCATAAACAGGTATGCAAAACATAATCTAAAGTACATTTTCGTTTTATTATTGAAATTCACAAACGATCTTTTCAACTGTTCAATGTGTTTTCTAAATTGACTAACTTTTTACATACTATGAACTTTATGTATTATATGATAAATCTACGGATTATTTATAGGGTGACAAGGAAAAAAAAAACCCAGATATTAGTCTTATTGTTTATGGTAGTTACTGAAATTGTGTTTTCAAATGTGTTATGTATTTTACAAATTGTTTAGACACCCTTTCTTGGCTAGGCCTGCTCACATAGTTGAACCTTATTTAGAAAAACTTTTTCAAGTTATGAAACTGTGGAATTTTATTTATTAGTCTGTATGTGTTAGAAAACTTTTCATAATCTATACTTGATGCATGATTTTGCATTCTTACTTTACAATGTAGCTGTACGTTCTTGATTATACTTACAGTCAAATGCATCATTTAATAAGAAACATGCCTTTAGGTAAATTTAATAGCCTTTAAATGCTTGAAAACAGGCACACTTTTGACAACCAGCTTTTAAAAAAAGGATACTGAAAACCTCTGTAAATCGTGTTCCGGTAATCTTTTTTTTTTCTTTTTTTTTCCCACTGGGAAATATATATTGATTATTTCTACAGGACATAGATCATTTCCATCACGAGATTCACGTAGAAAAACAAGTCAGTTAGTTCACCCAGAATTTCTAAAGACAATAATAATTAGAGCCTTTGTTTAAAGAAAGACTAATTAACCAATAGGGGTTTCAAATGGTTTCTTAACGACTGCTTTGTAGGTCTTGTACCTTTTGTTTAAAGTCGTGTCACTGACATTATGAACAAAATAACAAATAACATAATTTTTAAAGTACTGTGTGGTCGATTCTTAATATTTATGATGTGTATTTTTATTTACATTGAGACCTTTAAAAATATTGTTGATAATAAGAGGTTATTTATAAAAATAATGTAAGAGATTAAATATTTTGAAATGTCGAAGTTTAGAGAAAGTTTCATAACTTATTACTTAGACCTTACCATGCGCATTCATACAAAACATTAAAAAATTATTTAAATAAACTTGCACTTTTGAATTTTAAGAAATCAAATATGTTTATTTTTAATTCATGTTACGTCATAAAGAGATGCACTGTTGCTCAAAAATAGATAAACTGAGTACGTAATTTTTTAGTGATTTTTTTTTTTTTTTTTTTTTTTTGTAATAAATCATTTATAAAATATATTGTAAAAAATTAGATGCATTTGAATGGACAAAATTTAGATAAAGTTTTTACAAATCGTCAATTATAGTTTACTAGGCATTCTTGTTCAGAACTCTAACGGACTATTTAAATAAATTTACACATTAATTTACATTTTTTTAAATATTTTTATTTTCAAAATAATGAAATAATTCCTTTTACAAACAATTATTTAGTAAGTGACAAAATAATTACTTAATGAACAATAAATTAATAAAAAGTAATTTTTAATAAATAATTATCCTAAATAACTACTTTTATTATTTTATATTATTTTCACGTCATAAATATTTTTCTAAGAATTAAGAAGCTACCCTTCTAACTCTTATATGATTAATTTTTTAGTAGTTAAACAAATAGTGTCCATTTATAATGGTCTACTATCGAAAAATAAATAACTTGTACTTTTTTAATAATAAAAAATAAATTTCTCGTGAAAGTCAGAAATTTGAAACATCTGAAAAACCTTATTAGCTATATTTTATTAAAGTACGCCTATTTCGAGGACCTTTTTTGAAAAATGTGGAATTTTTATTATACACATTTGTTTTTACTTAAAACAGAGAAAAAAAACATGAATTTAAATAAGTTTTTAATGGAATTTAAATTAACTTTTTAAATTTAAGTAATACGAGGTGGAACCCGTCGAAATTCGACGAAAGAAAATGTTCAAGAAGGAACTGCTTCATTGATTTATAATAAATCTACAAAATTACTTACAGTAAAAAATGCATCTTATATTGATCAGTCTACCTCTCAAACAAATATCATAAAAATACATCTTATATTGATCAGTATAACTCTAAAACAAATATTATTTTAAGCTAAGATTAACAAAATACTATAAATTCAGTTGTCCAAATTTTTAAAATTAAACTTTAATCGCAGACTTTAATCAGTAAAAAATAATAAAGATCAGCTATTATGATGAACTTATCAATTGAGACTCTACGTTTTGTATAAATGCGAATGAAAAAAAAAAAAAATATTCCAAATTGACACGATCATAGATTTTCACGCGAAATTAAAACCCGTCATAATTTTCTTCTTCTCAAAATTTAAACACTTGCTTCTCATATCCGTATTCACTAAGTTTTAAAAAATGGTATTTTAATTTGATCATTTTAAAATTACTTTAACTCAAAACTTGAAATTATTTAACTGAAGAATAAAAACGAAATGAAAGCGAAATCACGGAATTTTATAACAGACGATATTTTTTTTTTTTTTTTTTTTTTTTTTTTTTTTTTGCAATTTTAAGAGAAAATGGAGTGATTATGTTGCAACAATTACAAAATTGGTACTAAAAACTATAGAGAAATTAATATCTCAAAAAAAAAAATTGAGATACAGCTTTCAAACAACTTACATTTAAAAGTACATTTTTTTTTCTCTATACGACAGTGTAAAAATCGGAGATATGCGATGTTTAGAAGTATAAAATTTGCAGTAGCGAAAAATGCAAAACTGGAAAGTGTTGCCATTCACAAAATGACGTATGCGTTACGCACAGATACGTTTGGCCTTTATAATATAGATTAAATCAAATTTCAGCAAAGAATTACGTTTATGACAAATCTTCTCCACCGAAATCTATTCAATTTATTTCACCCCCTTTTTTTCTAACATTATATTAGCTAACCACTTGCATGTGTTATGAAGTAAACGATATGCAACACTTCTTAAATTTTCTAACATATACCAAGTTGTGTACATAAAACATGATTTTTTTCTTTAAAAAGTGTATAATTTTCAATAATAACTGCTCTTAAATTTATATATACATAATTAAAAGTTCCATTTTGCTTCATAACATACCAATAGATGAGCAGATCCTAGTGACCAAATTTTATTTCAATATTTTCAAAACTTTATATGAATAAGGTTTCTTATAAAAATAAATAATGAAAATCGCAGTTTCCCAGAAAATTCAAATTAATATTTTAATATAGCACAAAAACTTATAAATAAATCTTCACATTTTGGACTATAACTTTGCTTCTAATCATTAATATGCCAAAAGTAACGCATTTTTGGAATCCTAAATGCTTTAATTTTTATTTAAAATAATGAAAACATAAACAAGACTTTTAGCAAAAACGGTAATTTGAGGATAGGCGCTTACCTTAAGGTCTACGTTTAAAAAGTCAATTTCGATGAAAATTCGCATTTTTTAAAATTTGATTTTCTCATGGAATGAAAATTTCTGTCCCTAAATCTGTTTTTATTTTTTATCTCACCTATAAGAAACGAAATTCGAGCTCTTAAAAAAAAAGAGCAGACGGCGTTAATTTAAACAGAAGTTCATTCAAAACTTTAAATGTGTTTTCTAAAAAATTAGATTTCCATCGGAAAAGGTATTGCTCTGACTAAACATTTTATTATCCTATAATCATGAAATATTTGTATAGTTTATCGATAATATTTAGTGTATAATGAACTAAAGAAATACCTCCAAGTGACATATTTGTTGATATATAGCGAAAGATTACTGACGAAGAATTGCACGTAAAATTATTGAAATTTCCTATGTAATTGTATTTAATCAGCTGTATCTATTTTAAATTTCCGTATATTGACTAGTTCTTAGTTCATGACACTCAAGAGTGTCTAATATCGATATGAAGGAAAAAAGATTTGTGTTAAATGCATTTTTTTTTCTTTGTAGAGCCAGAGCCATTCTCATAAAAAAATTCTAAAAAATGACCAAAATTCTTTAAAATTTTAAACACTTGCATAAATATTTTACACTTTTTTTACAATTTTCTTTATTCTATGTTTGATTGCACTGAAAAATACCAAAAAAGAAGTGCCAAAAATAGAGTTAAAAATTAAAAAAAAGTCTCCGAATGTAATCGGATACGTAAAGGATTTTAATTTAAGCTTCAAAATTTTAGGTCCTTTGATGCACAATAGATAAGGAAAGAAAATTCAACGTATAAAAACATTTCATATTTATTTACTTAGAAGGTGTCACAAATAAAAAATAAATTAAAGAGTTGACATGTTTCGGTTCATTAATAAGAACCGTATTCATAACATATAAAATCAGTAGAAAATTAAATGACACTGGATATAAATATAATTAAAAAAAAAAAAAAAAAAAAAAAAAAAAAAATTGAAAAAACGAAAGCTAACAACAGTTTTAACAAGAAAATTCAAATTATTCTTTTTTAATTGTAGGATATGTTCGTATCAAATATCCATGCTAATAATTTCCTATAAAAATTGTTAAAGCTTAAGTTTTTGAGGGGTAGTATACATACATATTAAGAAAAATAATAGTTCCTGATGCGAATTTTTAAAAACGCAGCACGAAACCCTACATGCTTTCCCTTTCAGTCGATTTGCCATATCGCTTTTAATTTAGGGCACATGGAACATAAAATGGATCAAAATTTTGGATTATGAACTATCGGTCTAAAAAATAAAGCTAAAAGATTATGCGGCTAAATGATTATGGAACGAAAAGATTACGGTTCTGGAAGCAGGCTTTAAAATAATATATTTTATACCCTGTGAATGTGCATACAGTTTTTAGCTCAAAGGCTATCAAAGTCTGAGAGCTTATGTGCCCGCCCATTCTGTATGTATGCATGTACGTATGTATGTAACCCAATATCTCATGATAAAATTATCGGATTTGCTTCAAATTTTGGATACAGGTTTATTCTGATAAGGCGCTTCCGTAATTAGCTTTGGAACAACAATGTACAAGTGTAAGGGGAGGGACGGGTGGTTATTTCCCACTCCTCTTAATTTAGATAAATGTGCTTTACATGCTGTATTATCCGATTTCATTCATATTTAAAAAATAGAAACATGCTGATGAAGCGTTTCCATGATTTGTTTTGAGTGTTCATTGGTTAAGTATAAAAGAGGGGGGACGAGGGGCTAATTCGCCCTTATAATTTAAATAAATTGGTTTTTCATACTCATTATCAGATTCCATTGAAATTTTAGATATAGGATCATTCTAATGAGGCGTCTCCGTGTTTAGTTTTAAGTGTTCATTGATTAAATATAAAGGAGGAGGTATAGAAGTTACGCCCTTAATTTAGGAAAATGGATTTTTTACGCAAAATTCACCGGTAAGCATCTAATTTTAGATATAGGTTCATAGTGACAAGACGCTTCCTTGATTAATTTTGGGGTTGTTTTGTTACGTAAAAAAGAGGGAACAGATGATTATCTCTCCTTAAATGGGATAAATGAGTTTATATGTAGAATTATCTGACTGGTTTTAAATTTTGTATAAATGTTCTTTCTGATAGGACAAATCTCTGAATAATTTTGGGGGTCTAATGGTTAATTATAAAAGGTAAAGGAAAATAACCCCCTCTTAAATTAAATAAATGGATTTTTATGCAGAATTATCCGATTTGCTTTGAATTTTGGATATAGCTTCATTATGGTAATTCGTATCCCTGATTAGTTTTGGGTGTTCAGTGATTAAATATAAAGGAGGGGGGATGGGGGCTAATCGCCCTCCTTTACTTGTTTTTCTAGGGGCATTATTCCTTGAAAAAATTAGGCTGTAATACACAATCATTATGAATAGCCTATTAGCTCAATGCAATCAGTTTAACTGGGCAATATTCCTTTTATTTGCCTTTTTCTCGAAAAGTTAATTCTTTATCCTTTGGTATATTTTCTAAAATTTTATTTTACGGGAACAGTAGAAACTTTTCAAAATCATGAAATTAATTATGTAAAACCTAACATTATAGGTCTAAGTTAAACTGTTTTTTAAATAATAAAAAACATGTTCTTAAAATTTTTAGATTTTTCAGTTTTTTAATAAAATATTTTACATTTTATTTCTTTTACGTCAAAATAAAAATTGCTTCGTATTATTCTTAAATAGTATGTTTTCTGACACCTTAATAAATTTCAACAGTTTTTTGGAAAAGTGTACCGAACGAATTATTTGAAATATTTTATAGGGATATGTATTCTATAAAGAAAATTTTATGGACATCTTACAATCCTTATAAAAACAATGTAAATAAATGAATTGTGATCACATCTGTAAATAGAAAAGTCTTGTAGTTGCAAATTTTGAAAGTAAACACTTTAAGAATTATTTAACTTCATTTGTATCGCTGTGCTTTTTGAATGATTAAACAAAGTATTTGGTATGAAAATAATAAAAAAATTGAGTTAAACGTTTTGAATAATTTGTGAAAGTTGCGTTATTATGCGCACATTAACAACAAAATCAACTAGGACTATTCTTGAAAGTATAGGCCATCATAGTTCACGACTTTCTTTCAGTTCTTCTGCTTTACTTCTTTTTTTATTTAATTATTTTATTATCTACAGTGGAATCTGCTAAAGTGACCACCTTGGTAAAGTGGCCACCTGGCTAAAATGACCGCTTTTGGAAAATTTTACTTGTGCTCACATAAAATAACATGATAATTGTCCGATAATGTGACCACTTGTCTAATGTATCCACTTGTGTAAAGTGACCAGTTGGACTGTCATTGTCAATGTTATTTGAACCTGTAAAATGTGATCATCCATTTTTCTGCATGCCGAAAATTTTCAGTCTGAAAGACTAAAGTGGTCATTTTCGGAAATTTTATTTTGATCTATTAAAAAGATACAGAAATGTATCTCCTACAGTGACTATTTGCTTAGTGTATAAAGAGACCACTTTATCCCTTGTAATGATACTTGCACTTGACTAAGGTAATTTTTAATGAAAAGTATATTACTGACAGTATTAACGTATAGAAACGTTATCATTTTGCAATTACAATGAAAATGCATATAAATTACAGTGTACCTTGTAGTTATGCATCATTTGAATCGATCATTACAGAATTTCAACTGTTTTCAATAGAAGTAATGTGAGTTTTAAGTAAATTATCTTCAACGTAAAATATTTTTAATTAGTAATTTACTTATTATAGTTGTTAATTAATCAGTTCATTACTTAATATAGTACATTTTTTCTTATTTATATTTTATTTTTTGAGATCACAAAATTTTTAATGTGCCATTTTGAAAGACACCAAAAGTGACCATCTCTATATAGTGACCATTTCAGCCAGTCCCAAATATGGTCACTTTAGACAGGTTCCACTGTATTTTATTATTCATTTATTATTTTATCATTTATTACTTATTATTTTATCATTTATTATTCATTATTTTATCATTTATTATTTATTATTTTATCATTTATTTTTATTTTTATTTAAACATTTTTTGAATAGGTAAATATTTCATTTATTTATTTATTTATCTCTTTGTTTCATTTTATTTTTTTTTACCTTCTTTGTCTATTATTTTGGCATTACTTTTGTCTTTCCCTCTTGCCTTTTTTTAGCTAACGCCTCCTGTCGCACTCTTTGCACTCTCCTCTCTCTATCTTTCAATTCATCTTCGATATTGTTGTCTCCTTAAGGACTGCTTCAGCTAATGACGACCTGTTATTTATTTATCTCGAAACGCATCCTGCATTGTTTTTATTTTATGGTGGATTTAACAAAATGTGTTATTTCAATTAACCGCAATTTAACTTTATTTTCTGACCATAATATATTCAATAGCATGATCAGAATATAGTTAAAGTATGCTTATTTAACAGCTTCCTACAAAAAGTGTCAAATGAGAGGAAAGTTTGCTGCAAGTTTTCAACAGTGTAGTTAATTAAGACTCCATATACACTTTCCCACGCATATATGGCGTCTTTTCTGCCTAGAAAACCTTTATGTTCTGAAAAAAAGTCCAAAATAATGCTTTTTCTGCTTTGGAAGTTCAAAATTATGTTTTAAGCCATAAGCTGAATATAATTACAAAGAATGATGAAAAGTAGTTTTTTATCGAATAATATTTCAAATACAAAACTCATAGTTTTATCGAAAAACTTCAAACTTTTCTCAAATAATTTTAAGCAGGTTTTTCAAAGAACACAACAACACCCAGTCGTAAGTGAATCACAGTAATTGTCAACGTAACCCGATTTCTTAGTACTGACTAGAATTAGTTACTACACTCTATTAAAACTCTATAGGGACTCTTCCATTTGACATGTAACAACTTTGAGAATGCTTTGAGAATGCTTTGAGACCTATAACAACTGTGGCTGTCGCCTCGAATGATCCCTAATAATACACACAGAAACAACCACAAATCAGTACAATTTTTATTTCTTGTATGCATTACATATATATAACACTATAAAGGGACAACACAACATCCATGTCTTACACGGATTCGAACCAAGACCCCTTGGTGTGGCAGCAGCTGCCGCTACTGATCACGCCACTGGGGCGACACTCTTCCATCTATATAGCTTTTTTTCTGTCAAGATAGCTATTATTTTTTTCAAACGAAAGCGCCAAAATAACGCCTTTTTCTTATCTGATAGTTAAACATTAATATTTTTAACCCATAATTTAAATATAAGAATAATTAATGATAAAAAGCAGTTTGTTATTCAATAATGTAAAAAAAAAAAAAGTCATAGATTTCATAAAAAAAACCTTCAAACTTTTCACAAATAATTGTACTCTATTTTAAAAAGAACACAACACCCAGTCATATAAGTAGTTCAAAATAAAATCGTTCGATTTAACCCGATTTCTTGACACTGCGTTTTTTTTCTGCATGCTTTTGAGCATTTAAAAAGAAATTGTAGATTGACCCATACGGCACGATATGATGGAGTTAGATTGATTCGTAGATAAACTATTGTTTCCAGGCAATTCTGCAACTCGTGTATTAAGGATAGCAAAAATTACAGCAATCAATCATTTATTTTAAATCAGTAAATAACTTAATAAAACCAATTTAATTTATTTTAGGTGAAATTTCTGAAGAAAAACGATTCTAAATTTAAACTGAAGCACGTATATCATATCCTTGTAACTATCTATGATTGATATTTGGGATGATTTATAATTAATTTCAGAAGTACAAAAATGTATTTTGACTAATGGATTCACATTACCTCAGTTATATTTAGAATGGTATTACTTCAATTACTATTACGGAAACAAACAGTTCTTATTAATTATGCATTCATGATAACTTTAATGAATAAATATTTTGAACAATTTGAAAAAAATAAATACAGAGATAGATAGATAGCGAGAGAGAGAGAGATTATTAATAAGACAATGCCACTGTTAGTGTTTTGATACTAAATTTCAGATGATTTTTTTTTTTAGTCATACAAAAGCAAAAATATATTACAACTAGGCAAAAATAAAGAAAACAGAAATCGCTTTTTATCCAAAACAACAAGAAATAACATAACATAACCACTGGTCTTTAAACACTAAAAAACCAATGATGTCAAAATCCTATGTAAACAGAGAAGATTATTGAGATCTTTCGATCGCAAACGCGATCATCTTCAAAGAATATAGTTTATTATAGTAGCTACCAAATTTGTAACCAACTGTAAAATTCTCATTTCTCATTTTGATTTTGTTTTGACGTAATAGTCCCTGAAGGGACTTTGCGCCAACCAATCAATCAACCGTTTTCATTAAACCTGCAAAAAAGAATCCTGTTTATTATAAAATTCTGTCTTAAAGTAAAAATTTCAGAATCACTTACAGATGGAACACCGTACAATAAATGCACTGTTTAAATACATCGTAAATAGCATTGAATAATCCATCTGAAACCTCTGTAAAAAGAAATTTTGTTTAAGTCCCTAGCTATTCCACTTTCACAAATTTTACTGCTTAAAACTACAGCCAGTGGAGAAAAATCTATTTAGGCAGGTTTTCGTATTAGCGAGTATAACTGCATGATATTTCTGCCACAGAAATTATGATTATTTTACTTTTAACCCGGCGGAACGCGCTTACGGAAAAGTTACTAGAGAAGACGCTTAGGAGTGGTTTATAATACACGCCATGCACTTTCTGGCGAATTAAGCCGTTTTCGATATAGTTTAGGTTTTAAAACGACTTACTGTATGCTTATGTCATATTTGAAAACCGATATCCTACTATTTTTGTCTCGCTGTATCGATATTTGTGACAGTGGATTTGGGAACAGTAATTAGGAGCTGAGGACTTGAAACTTCTGCAGTCTCAGGCTATTAAATCCCTGGCAGTGGCCCCGAGTATGGCGCGAGCATCTGTGCCACTTCCTAAGTCAATTATTTAAGTTCGAGGTTTAACCTCTTCTGGATCATAGATGCATATTTGCATCTTTAAAAGGGTTGCATCCAGTACTTGTTTTTGATACCGCTAAAAAATTAAAACGGTATTTACCTTTTTTAAATTAAGTCATTTTCAAGATTACTAAATTAAAGTTCGATGTTTTAAAAAGAGTGGCGTCAGCCACTGCCCCTCTACAATGCCTATGCACTGAGCAGACGACAAGCGTGAAACGTCATGAAGTGGAGGCAAAATCACTAACCCTATTGGTTCCACAATCGCCACAAAGCTCAGAATGCGATCGTTGTCAGGGAAACCGCCTCCACTACGTCACAAGCGAGAAGGCATTGTAGAGGAGGCAGTGCGTCAGCCCAATAAAATTTGTATAAGAGTTACTGGATCTGAACGGGTTAAAGTACTTACTACTATCAACAGTTTCCATCACTGGTTCAGTTAACCTGGTTGTAGTTGTAGTTCCCTTACATTTTGCTGTATAATGCGCTTGTAATACGTAAATTTTTACTTACCGATTTTATTCGAATTTACTACCAAAGTTTAATTGCAAGCCGGCGTTTGTAATTCAAATTAACAAAAAAAAAAAAAAAAAAAAAAAAAAAAATACATTTTTAAAATTGAAAAATTTTAATTAGTCTTGAGATAGGATTGTTAAAGGGATTAATTACATTATATAATTAAAGTTAACTGACGTGATCAATTTTAAATTGCTAGCTAAATTGATCAAATTAAGGAACTGATGTTCTTAATTTTTAAAAGATGCGTTTTTTATTTTTAATTTTCACTTGGGCCAAGAATGAAATTCAATGTTGCAAAGATAATTTTTTTTTATTTCCGTTGATAAAGCAAGCTGAGGGACAATAATAGGATTCAATGGCAAAAATCTGACGTTGAAAATGAAGTCATTTTTATAGAGAACGTGCATTTTAAATTTATTAACTTAAAATATTTTATTACTTAGTTTTCTGAAATGAATCGTTTCATGAACATTTACTTTTCTCGATGGAGGAATTAAGGCTTTGAAAAGTTATCCAAATTAAAATGATGCTTTTCGATCTATTTCTCTTCAAATTCTTGCGAAATCCTTTAGCTGTATTTTGTAGACATCTATATTGTATAAACATTGTAGGTCATCTTTAATGTTAAGTTAGTTTCACAGGCTGAAATTTTTAAACCGTATTCATATTACATCACTTTAAATTATCATCTTTAAATGGAAATGAATTTTCAAATGAGATAAATTTATGACACTAATGAGAAAAAGTGGATCGCCTCTGTCAGAGAAATTTTAATCCTGTTTAATAAAATAATTGCGATTTTATTCACCATACCAAAGGATGTCTTGACAATTGTAACGTGATTTTTATTTTCTTTATAATAATAATAATAATAATAATAATAATAATTATTATTATTATTATTATTATTATTATTATTATTATTTTGGTAACATGCATGCAAAAATTAACACTAAGTAGAAAATAAATAAAAATAAAAATGTTAGCTTCCATTACACTGAATTAGTAAAACAAATTAATTATTTAAAATTTTGGCGGAATTATACTTTCCGACTTCCACAACAAATTATTTGTTTATCTAAATATTAAGATTATCAAAATCAAAAGTTCTTCCTTCCAAGATATTGAGCTTCCCCCACCCCTCCTTTAAAAAAAGAAGAAAAACATATAAAATGCACTAGATATATTAAATAACCTTATATTAAAATATATTGTTGTTATATTTCACAGTTTAAGGATTGAAATTTTAGTATTAGGGGTTTTCAAATGAGATGGTACGAAGCGTCATAAAAACTAAACCGGTTGAAATTCAAATATGCCTGGCAACAATGTCTGGACAACAATTTCAAAAATGAGCATGAAACAAATAAAATTGAGATGTCAAAAATTAAAACTTTCGGACACATTTGGAATTTATTGAATGAGTTTAGCTATCGTTTTAGTGCAGAACTTTTAAATCTAATTGCCATTTGTGTATTTTAATACTGTTACTTTTGATACAAAACAAGATAATTAATTATCTTAAATATTTCCTTAAAATATATTCATTGTTGTCAATTGTTACCAACAAAAACCTTGATTCAGATGATTCAAAACATCATGTATATTTGAAAGAATGAATGAATAATGCTTTTGTACCCTGATCTAAATTTGTTTTTGGAGTGTATTTTATTAACTCTTAAAGTTAATCATATCATTTTTGAAGCATCTTATATATTATAAATATCAATACTTTTAAGCATGTTGCAAAATTATAATCCTAAAACTCTTACTATAGAACATTTTTCTAAATTGTAATCCATTATTCTTTAGGAATCTATACGGATGCTTTATTTTATTTTTTCGGCCTTGAGTACTCCATCAATTTGCTGTCAAATGAATCACGCAGCGTGTATTATTGAACGTAACCCGTTATGCCCATAACCTTCAAATAATAGATGCATGCACGAATTCGTTGCTAAGGCAACTACTTCAAACTTTATCGTAAATATTGCATAATACTGACATGGAATATTTGCTCTAACTTCTTTTACTACTTTTATGGTATTAGGATAAAAAAGTTGTAAAAATTAAAATTATTTTTTCCATTGTGGTGAAGATATTTACATGTGAATTTTTAGTAACATAAAACATAATTTACACTTTAATATTTTAACCAACACATTATTTATGTCTACTGCGGTGATCAAAAAGTACCCAGAATGATGGCATAAAACAAAACATAACAATTTATTGGTCAAAATTTATTGCAACCACTTTAAAGTAATCGTCTACCACTGCAATGCTCTTCTGCAACGTATTTTCCATTCGTCAAAACATGCTTTAAAGTCATTTTTGTAAAATCCATTTAGAGTTCATGGAGAATTTTCTTTTATAGAATTAATGAACTCAAAACAGTGACTACAAATTGGAAATTTCAATTGTAGGGAAAAATCACGCAGTACTATATCAGGTAAATACGGAGTTTATGGAGCCTTTGTGTGATTTTTTTTTAAATGCTTGGTTAAAAGCTCAAGAATAATAACTGCAATTATGAGAAGGCGCATTATCGTGATTCATAATTCAGTATTTCACCCGAAACACTGAAAAAAAATCAGTCAACAATTAGCTTGATTTTGGAGTAACTTAGAGGTGGGCTTTTTGGTCTTGGTTCACTTTTCAAGTGCCATTCACTTGATTATTGAGATGTTTTGTTTCTGTACCAAAATCATACATTCAAATTTTATCACCGGTAAGTAAAACTTTAGAAAGGATATACCTCGAAAAACCATCTCTCGGTCAATTTGAGCATCTTCTTGTTTTTGGGACAAAGCTCTTGGAATAACTCAAAGATGCGACGCGTCGCAACTCTGAATGATCTTTCAAAATTTGCTTGGCTGAAATAAAATGAAATAGGAACTTGTTTAGTAATGCGTCACTTTCGTCAAACGACAATTACGAAGAACCAATTCTCTGACCTTAACAATATGTTGATCATTAATCGAAGTAGAGAGTTTACTAGATTACGGATAATCTTAGACGGATTCTTTACCATCTTTTTATACCAATCAAATACCCCTTTTCCCCCTTTAAGTCGCCATTGCAACTTTCTGTAGCATTTATAATGCTTTTGTAGCAAAAATTTAATTGCGAAAATAAAATGTAATGCATGTTTTTTGTTCAGTATCATTTACCATTTCGGAAAACGACAGATTGAAAATTCTTATCTCATACACAAATTTACTTTCAGACGAAAAAAAGGAATTAAATTCTTTGCGATTTCGAAATGTTTTTAAAAATGTTTGATAAAAGTTTGAAGACGATATCTGCTATAGATGAACTTTAAATGAAGCATTCTGTATAAATTTTTATCACAATAAATATAATACAGAGCAGGTATAAGATGAATCAGTGATGTAAGTGAAAAAAAAAATACAGTTTGTTTTAGAATAACAGTAGGAAAGTAATTATAAATGAGGTACGAATATTTTCGAAAATGTTTATCGAAGTCCAGCTAAAAAAAAAAAAAAAAAAAAAAAAAAAAAAAAAAACATAAATAATAACTTTTTAATATTTAAGAAGTTTTATTTTTACATACACATGCATACAAAGTAAAATAGAAAAAACAAATACTCTTTTTGAAAAATTACTATATAAACAGGTATATGTTCTGAACATGTTTACATACACATAATAAAATAGAAAATACAGACAATCGTTGAAAAATTAATGCTAAAATTTACACTTGTGGTTTTAAACGATTTTTTTTTAAAATAATTTGGTTCACGTACTGATTAGTGTCTTTAAGGTGAGCGTCCGTTAATCTCGAATGATATTTTTTATTCAAAAAATTCATTTTGAAGAAAGTTGTTTATATGCATAGTATGTGGAGCGATATGTTTGGCGGTCCAAACTTTGACTTTTCACGGTCCGTAAGTGAACCATGGTCCGCCTTTTGCTGATCGTGGTTTTAGAAAATGATAAAAAATAGTCTTACAAAAAATTGTACAGTTAGAGTAAACAGTTTATCAAGTTATACACTTTGGAAATTGCAATGTATTAAAATGCATTTAGTGATATATAAAAGCTGAAACAGCCACTGAGTGGAGTTGGTCCGGTCTGAGCCACTCAGCTTGATCAGAACATTTAAATCATAGCTTAGTCTACTTAAGATGCATCGAATTTTATTCGAGATATTGTCCATTTTTTAAAATAATTTCAGATGTTTTACCCACTTGTATCATTAGTGAATATGTACGTCAATTCAGGAATTTTATTTGATTTCAGAAAACCTGAATTCATGCCAGAAATTGTGATAAATAATTTTTGCTTTATTTAACGGCAGATGTTTCGTAATTAGTTAAAGTAAAATTTCTTCTTTCTGAATTCCCAATGTGGATTGGTAATTCTAGAATAGAAAATAAATTCTTGAAATGTATATTGATGATGCAAACAGTTTAATGAATGACAAGTTTCAGTTGGTAGCATTAGTCCCATAAACGAACATTCTCTGCAAAAAATATTTTGAGGAAAAAAAACAATCAATTTATAACCTGAGGGTAAAAGGAGTTTTTATATTGGTGTGGCTTTACTTAACGTAATACACGTCCCACCCCCAGAATGCTAGCAATGTTTTTTTAAACTTGTACTTTAACATCATGTAAATGTCTGTCTTGACAACTGTCATGTACACAGGCCTGGTTGTTTTATATATATATATATAATCAACTTTATAGGTCCATAAGCAGTTAAAAAAAAAAATCTGTGGTAATCCGAGGACATGTTTTATCAGTGTCTTTGGACATATTAATTACAGGATGATTGAATTAATTTTAATATTTAACTGTTTACACCTATTACTCGATTTATCACACATTTCCATTATAACTTCCCATCTCCCTTGAATTGCAATGATCATTTTACCAAACGTTATGCGAAATTGTTTTTTACATTTTCCGATGAACGATACAGAAAGACACTCATTGAATACAATAAAATCTCTGAAAATCAGGCAAAAGTTCTTTTAAATCAAACTATAATGTGAATCCGTCCATAGTCTGTATCTAATGTACAAGACCATATGTTCATTTGCACTCAAAATATTATATGGAAGTGTTTATAAGGATAAAAAAAAGCTCTACTTTTCTAGATTGTAATTCTTTTTACTTTTGTTTTACAGCACAATCTCGTGTTAAATATGTTAAAATGCAACACATATAAAGTTCAGTATGTTAAAATGGAACACATATAAAGTTCAATATGTTCAAATGCAACATATAATTACACTGACACATTTTCTGTAGATAAAACAATGAAATTTATTATAAGAAAACTAAATTATTTATGAAGTATATTGTAAGAAATAAATCTATCATGAGGAAAACTGCTCTAAGACAGAAGATTTTTCTTTTACATTTTCACATTATGATGCCTTATCTGAAACTGATATGTACAAATGTAAAACATTATTTTTATATATGTACACAGACCTTTACTGTTGATGAAAAAAACCCAATATTCTAAAGAAACTAAGCAGATTATTTATGAATAATACTGTAACAAATTAATTTGCCTTTGGAGAATTTCCTATAACATAGAAGGTTTTTATTTCATTTTTTTTTCACAGTGTAACACTTACTGGACAAAGATAGAATGTAATTTACTATTTCTGAATACACCCAAAGATTTTCTGCTCATAAAAGCTTATAAAATTTATTATAACTAAATTCGTCAATTTATGGATGCTATTTTAATAAATAAATCTTCATCGAGAAATAATAATCATATACAGTATTTTACAGATACATTATTTTATTGTTTTAAGTATGAATTAACGTTATAGCTGCATGTTATATATTAGATATCAAGAAAAACGTTCTGAGGGTTGATTGAATAGCTAATAAAATGAAAAACGATTTTACAGGTACAACAAGCTCGTGTGTATACGCAAGACAACGGAGAAATGTAAAACACAAGCACATTATCATGGCAATAAAGATTTTTTTTTTTTTTTATAAAAAAACAGAAAAACTTATGTAATTTAATGTTAATTACACACATTAATGTTTATAAAATAATAATAACTATTGTTTTCAAAAACAAATAAGGGATTTTAAAATTTGATCTCTGAAATTTTTTTTTCCCAAAAGCAAGCAGTTTTCGTTTAAACAAGTGCATCTCGAAGAAAAAGAGAAAAATATTTATTTCCCATATTGTTTGGCAGGATTGAAAAATTTTAGATTTAGGATTATACGCAATCGCATACATGTATATATTATATATGCATTTTCATATTTGAGAATATTTTCTAAAAATTTAGAAATGTATTAAAAGTGCTTTACTGAACTGATTATTAAGACTTTACCGACTGATCTCAGCTTTTCAATTAAAAAAATATCATTTGAAAATATTGAAAAGCAGTCAAGATATTTGTTTACATTTCTTCCTTCGGATTAGCATTAGCGAACGTGTCTTTTTTCTTGACTGAAGTAGCCTCTTAAATATTTCCTTTGGTATGCGAAATTCTGAATAGTGATAGATAGATGGCACTTTCACGCATAAGTCTTAAATGTCTGACAAATTTACAAACTAGGCTATGTTTATACGCGGGCAGACAAGACACTGTTATAATATTCATATACAAATACGCATGTCCAATGAAATCTTTTTTGATAATAATAAGATTCATTGAATAAATGTATTTCTTATGCTTCATTTCATTTTTTTCAATTAAAAAATATTGATTTTTTGTGTATGTTAAAATTTAAAGGATTATTATTTTTCTTTTTCTGTTAAAACACTAAGTGAGAAATTTTCTAGCTTTGTCTGCGATTTTTTGTCGATGTATTAAACGTTATCATTAAAGTTTGAATTAAAGTTTTAATAAATATAAGAGATGTAAAACCATAACAATATTGTTTGTAAACAATTTCGAATATTGTTAAAAATGTTTATGAATTCAGTTTGTCTGCTAATTTGGCATTGCTTTAACTATCATCAATATAATAGATTTTCAATGCGATTTTTATATGTTATTGAGGTTTACTCTAGAACTTTTGGTATTGAAAATGAAGTGTGCAGTATTTATAGTTCTTTTATAGGAACGCACAAAAGATATGCGTTACATTATGATATATGGGAAGGAGAAATTGTTTGCGTGTCATTTTATTCGTGTTACGTTATTTGAAACAAAATGAAATTGATATGCTTCACTGAAGTGCACTACACTGTTTTTTCAGGTAGACAATATCTAGCATTTCCAAAGATGCTTAAAAGAATCCCATTACATCATAATCTTGAAAGATGCTTAATTTTTTTTTTCATTTGCGTTAGCTGCATTTGCGTGGTGATATATTTGAAACATAATGAAAAAAATATCAGTGTAGAAAAATATTTCGGTTATGGGTGTTGTTAAGATCGTTAATTGGTGGAAGTGCGTTTCGCACTGTGGAATTCATTTTTAAACTTATATAATTTTTAGTATTTTAAGAAATGAGCAGAAATTCTATGTATCCATATACAGCAAGCCTGTCCGACTTTTCAAAATGATGTGGCGAATTTCAGATTTTGGTAGAGGATGAAAGACAAATAGAAATTTTTCATATAAATAAAGACATACAACAATACTATTTCACTATAAGTGGTAAACAGTCTCACGTCTCATCAATGCTACCAATTTATCTATTTTTTTAATTCAAAATATTTACCACTATTTTTGAATAGCTTTTCTTAATCACTGAATATCTGAAATTTAAAGATCTTAAGATTACTATAAGGAAAGTGCAGCTAAAGTAAGCTAAAATGGAAATAAAAAATACTATATGATGCTCATATATCTCACAATGATTGCCAGAAGCACCCTTTTAGAAAGTTCAATTAAAATACTTTTCAAAATAAAAAACTATAAGCGCCAGCAAACTAAGGTGTCTTCTGAGACAAAAAAATGTACTTTAACTCAAAAATGTTTCTATTTAAAAGACCCAGAAACCTTAACTGCGCTTAAGAACCCACAATACTAAGTGAAAAAAAAATCCGGATGATAATGTTAAGTCTATGGGGGCATTCTTTTCAAATATCTCGCTCAAATTTTAATATATATATGTATATATATTTTTTTCATAGGATAGATGAGGATGATGCACAACCGGGCTAGTTTTTACTTTTTCAATTTTGGTTTTAAATTTAAAAAAAAAAAAATTCGAAACCGGTTTGATCCGGTCCTGAAATTGAAACTATCATAATATAAAAAATATATAGCCAAAATCGAAAAGGTGAAAACTAAGCCAGTTGTAGATCGTCCTCAGCTACCCCATGCAAAAAAAAAAAAAAAAAAAAAAAAAAAAAAAAAAAAAAAATCATATAAAAAATATTAAAATTTGAGCGAGATATTTGAAAAGAATCCTCCCATAGACTTAAGATTATCATACGGGTCTTTTTCACTAAGTAGTGTGGGCTCTTAACAAAAAATATGCCAAATTAATTTGCATAAAAAAATTACGCTTTTTTAATAAAAAGGCAGCATTTAAAATGGATTTTTGTTTGTAAAAAAAGTAGAAAATTCCGAAATATTTGAAAATACGCGAATAAAACCTTCAAAAAGCTCCATGACATCCTTGAGCGCCACGTTGAACAGCTTTGATATACAGGGCTTTACAACAGAATTCGCTCACATTACCGGATATGGACATGGACAGTAATTGCTAAAAAGGGATTTTTTTTTTTCGGTTTATGTATTTTTAAAATTGTTCATTTAGATATCCTTTTTCACTGCATTAAAAAATGAAAATTTATAATGATATTCTGTTAGTATTGGAACGTTTTTCATACTCTATGCTTGATACGTAATTTTTCATTCTTGTTTTAAAAGTAAAATCATTGTATAGTACATATATATGTCCTTGTTCGTCACTCGTCGCAAACATGAAGGCCATATTAATATTATTATAGTCCTTTATTTACTAACCTTGGCTGAACACATTTTCCAATATTTGAGCTTTCACGCTAACGTGTGATTTACATATTAATGAAAGTAGGGTATAATAATAATTATTCGATAGAAAAAAAAAATGGAATTTGTCGCAAGTACAATCAGTCACCAGGTTGCCTAGTCTGCGGAAATAAAACAAAACTATAGAATATTTGAAAACTGTATAATCGGAAATAGGTCAGAAATAGCTAAAAACCCCTCTCAAGCTAAGGTCAGGCACGCACAGAAGAGGTGCGAAAATACATTTGCGAAATTAAGTGTGGGTATTTTTTTTTTTTTTTTTTTTTTTTTTTTTTTTTTGTTCCTGCGTGTACTTAATGGGTCTATTGTCTAGTGGCGGCGTGCGCAAAAGGGAGTGTGTAGTTTTATATGCCGGGTTTTTGTTTCTGTGAATAAAATATGGCTTATATTTTGCTGTGGGCTGTGGTTTAATATGATAAATAACTTCATGTATATTTATTTATTTTTTATGAAAGGTAGTTCTTAGTAGACTTTTTCTCACCTTACAATTTTTTTCTTTTCGAATGGTTTGCTTTTATTTTATTTTTCGGATGCTTGTATATGTACATCGAATTCGGACTAGCAGATTTTATAATAATTTTCAGAACTAACAATAGATGAAAAAAAATACAAATCTGGTGTGTTAAAAATATTTAATATTGTATTTGATTGTGAGCATATAAATTTATAAATAAAAATTCGAAAGTAGGAAATGTTGAATGAATGTAGTGAAAGTAGGTGTTGCGCATACGGTCACACAGATACACAGACACACGGACAGACAGACATTTTGTAAAAACATGTTTTTTGGTATCTCTGACCTCTAAAACGTGTACATACGTCGAAAACAGGAAGTCGAAAAAATTTCGATTACAATACTTTCTTCTATTGAAGTTAGAAGAAAGTAAAATATTAATTTTCCTGTCAAGCTTTTTTTTTTTTTTTGGAGTGTTATACAAAACTGGTTAAATTTATTTTTCGCATCCATTATTGATTCATTTGAAGAGAAGTCATTGAAACATCACTTTGTTTGAGTAATAATAAAAAATATTTACTATTTAAAAGTATTTGATAATAGTTTTTTGTTACATAATGTATTCAACATTCATAAAATTTGTTGAACTGGCCCCCGAATGGAGGAAGGATGGGGATAGGGGGCAAATAGAAATTTTTTTCAACAAAACAAGTTTCTTTCTCTTTTATTTATTAGTAAACACAAATTCATTTCGAATATATCTCACATATGGTTTCTCGAACAGTGATTACATATGCATACACATATGAAGATGAATAGAAATGTCAAACGTTGGGATATACGATACTTTAGAATAACTTAATTTTATAATAATTTAGCGATTCTAATAATGACTTTGTAATTTCATAAAAATAGATAACAGTGTAAAAAATGCAATGTACTATTTTGAACAAAAGACCATAATATAAATAAAAAGAAACAATTTTGATTGAGTCAAAAATGGTATCGATATCAAAAGACAACCCCCCTCCCCCCTAAAATGATAACCATATATATGCACAGTCCCTTATGCATCGTTCCAATGACACATCTTTTTATGAGGGCTTCTGGTCGTCATTCCTTTGAGCTATTGCCAGCATTATCGGCAGTCTATTTAGCACAGAGTGGGTGATTTTACTGACCGTTGATTCACCACTTTCAATTTCAACTCGTAAAAAAATAGCTATTTCTCTTTTATTCGTATGTGGAATTGTAAAAAGAAAGGTAGAAGGTAAAAGAATTTGACATCTCATTTTTGAAATCACAGTGTATTCGATTATTGCGATGGAAAGCAATAGTACTTTATATCTTAAACTTATTATTCTAAGTAAAATCATATGATGAAACGCAATATTCCGTTTTTATTAAATCCGAAAATACATAATATGAACTTTAAAAAGTTTATTTCAAGTTTTACTTAAAAGGCAACAAAAGCATTTTTTGTCCCATTTTAAATAGAACGTTATACTATTATTTTCAACACAATCTAACTGATTGGTAAAGTAAGCATATGAATTAAATATTTCCAACTGAGCGAAAAATTGACCAGGCTGGGAATCGAACCCAGATACTTGGCTTACTTGGCTTTACCTGATATGCTACCTGGGCGATAGCCAGCTGGAATTTTTCACTCAGATAACCGGTAAAGCTTAACAGGTAAAGCATTGGTCTTGTAAGCCAAGTATCTGGGTTCGATTCCCAGCCGGGTCAATTTTTTGCTCAGTTGGAAATATTTAATTCGTATGATTACTTTACCAATCAGTTAGATTGTGTTGGAAATAATAGTATATCTATCTATCCATCGTCATATGGAGTTCCATTACCTGCGGTCTATTCTGTTGAGCTGTCTAAATGACAGACCAGATGTTATGACCTATAAGGTCATCTGAGTGAAAAATCCCAGCTGGCTATCTCCCAGGTAGCTTAACAGGTAAAGCATTGGCCTTGTAAGTCAAGTATCTAGGTTCGATTCCCAGCCTGGTCAATTTTTGCTCAGTTGGAAATATTTAATTCGTAGAACGTTATGTTAAAATATGTGCTTTTTAAAGTTCATATTGTGCATTTTATGACTTATTATTCTAGTTCATAAAATGGAGCTTACTCTCTTAAAAAGTCAGCCACAAAATAGCTCAAGTTGAGCTGAAATCCACTCATCTCAATGTTGAAAGGCAGCTTCTCAAAAAAGAGTTGAAATAACTCGAGTTTTAACCAATTTAAATGAAGTTGAGCTATTTAAATAACCAATTTAAATCAAGAAGATTTAATTGTTTGAAAACCAACTCTTTTATGAGCGAAAAAATTACAGCTCTTTCATGAGAAGCCAAATCAGCTCTTTCGTTTTAAGAGTGTACTTTGAATTTCTTATTTTAATATCATATACTAATCGCCGATATTGTTACTCGTGATTCTTTTTAAACTTAGGTGCATTTTAGAAGTCCTGATGTTAATTATCTTGGTCAAGGTATTCTCCCTAATGGTAATGGCTGAAAGTTTTTTTTAAATATTGGTAGTTAAGGTTGCATTTCAAATGCTTAATAAATCAAAGTAGTGTTGAGTTCAGATGAAACTGAGCAGTGTATTCGCCGATATTCTAACTGTTAACCCCTTCGCGACGAGCATCTTTTACAGAATTTTTAATCTTTCACCACCAGTTTTTTTAAAACAAAAAATTTTGCCTATTTGAATCGGGATAATGCCTTGATTAAATAAGGCAAAATTTACAATAAATAAATAACTGGTGGAACTAATGCAGGATTTTGATCAGCTTAAGCGTCACATATACCTGTTGCTCATCCCGAAGGTTTAAAACTATTTTCTTTTTTTCATTATTCATATTTTAAGCATAATTAATTATTTCATTTTCAAATAGATTACTTTTGCTATATTTTCTTGTTAAAAACAAAAAAAAAAAAAAAAAATTGGCAATTTACTAACAGTGTTTGGCGACTTTCTTTTCTTACTTCTGTAAGCGCAAAAATAAACATTTAAGAAAAGAAAAAGGATTTTCTAAAACAAATTACGTGCACTTTAAAAAAAATAATAAAGCTTTAAAGCAATTAGTTTTATTAAGAAATTGGAATTGCTAGATCTTTTTATGTAACAGAAACAACAAAAAATAATGTAACGGACACACGTTTGCACTGTAAATCAAAAAACCTGTAAGGTTACTATGAATTTTTTCGGAAATTGAGATGCCTAGAACTTTTTATGTACTCTCTTAAAACGAAAGAGTGAATTTGGCTGCTCAAGAAAGAGTTCTAATTTACTGGATCGTGAATGAGCTGATTTTTAAGTGGTCCACTCTTCTTGACTTGCTTTCTTCTATTTCTAATGCACTCATTGAGATCGGAAACTAAGCAAGTGAAATCGAGAAGAAAACAAATCATTCCCGCGTTATTTTCATCCACCGCTGGCGCTGCTGTCGACCTGACCTTGCAAAATACAAGATGGAGGATTTCCGAATGCACTGCACGCTGATTTTCGATGCATCTTAAAAGTTCGTAGTTTCCTCAAGATTATTTGCTAAAGAAGCCGATATTTTACGAAGTAAGTACTATGAAAGTATTTTATTTACATTATACTATCCTTTTAATAGATTTCTCTTCTCGTTTTTTAATAAACAATTAATGTTAATACTCATACGTACCGTACATAACAACCTTGAAATAAAATGGTGTATCAAGCAAAGTAAAAATTGTCTTATAATGTAAATACTTAGTTCATTTAACAGTCTAGTATAAAAGTTTTGAAGAATTAAGTTATGCAATTATTACATCTGTATTTATAGAAATTTATTTAGATGTTCAGGCTGGTTAGAAGTGCTTATTTTTTAGTGTACTCCTATTTCTCAATTTTGTTCATTAGTTTTTTCCTCTTTTTTGCATTTTCCTTACTCTGATCCTTGAATATTGCAAAAATTTTTAATTTCAAATTTGAAGGTTTAACTATTATCTATAAGATTTTTAAAAAATCAATGGTGCAACACGCTTTGTTGTATTCATGTAGAGTGATCTTTGTATTGAATTTATTTGAAAATTAAGTTGCAGTTTAGTAACATTCAATTTATAGAACATTAATTTAATATCGTATTAAATTGATTGAAATATATTTTGATTTAGATTATGATAGGAATATTGCATTATGAATCTGTTGAGTAGTATGTATTTTATAACAAGAATAATTTCCCCTTTTATGGAAATAGGGTAGCTATCAAATTATAGAAAGGGAGTGAGGAACTCATGCAAATAAATTAAGTTGAAAGTATTAAAATCTGGTTTCATCTGCAAACTGCCATAAAATTGAAAAACATTTTCTCCATTTTACATAAAAATTAGCTTAACAATAGATGTGTTTCAGAAAAAAGGAATTTGAAAGAAAGAATATTAATGAGGACATTTTAAAACTTCTTTTTTTAGTCTAATTGCAGAGTTGGAGAAAAAAACTTTTTTTTTTTTCATAAAAAACTAAAAAAGTTTTTTTTTTTTTTTTTTTTTTTTTTTTTTTTTTTTTTTTTTTTGTTTAAACATCCTTTTTTATTACATATACATGCATATATATTGATAAAAATAGACATTGGATTATAAACTGTAACTTCATTTTAAAATGATTTAAATTAAATATTTACAATGAATTTATGTAAAAAATAAAAGAAATTAAAATTTAATTTAAACAGTATTAGCAAACTGTCTTATGTTCTAAGAATAAAGTGCTGTATACAGTGAAGCATTGATACTCTGAAAATCTTTATAACTAATCTTTTAATTACTAATAATAAACATTTGAAAGTAGTCTGATAAATAAAATATTCTTCTCCATAGCTATCCAAATAATAAATTTCAAATACTTCTTGACATTTTGTTTCTTGAATGACAATTTTAAGTCAACATTTTTGGTCATAGATTCAGCAGATAACTAACAGGGGGGGGGGGGGAATCACTAATATTAAAATGCTATAAGTAGCATCCAATCTTTGAAAACTCTCTTATTCGACTTCATATTTTGATTTTAATGCTTAAGATAACCTCCCCAATTAAGATTGGGGATTTCTTTTACAGCTTGAAATCTTATAAATTGTATTATGTTATTGCGTTAAATAATCTGCAGTTTTCAAAAAATTAAGATATTTTCTATTAAATATTGAATATTTTTAATCTATTTTATATTAGATCAATTCACATGTTCGAAGCTTTTTCTAAAGAGAAATAAATATATTCACCATTGCAGACTGATTTTAATCCTATACCCAAAAAATGATCTGAACCTGCTACATCCAATGCTTATTGCATTGGATGTAGCAGGTTCAGATATAGTGTTAAAAATAGAAGTTATTTATATTCAATAATCTGACATACATAAATTATTAAGAAAAAGAGAAAATGTCATTAGATTTCTTCTAAAAAAAAAAAAAAAAAAAAAAAAAAAAAATTGTTTTTTTTTTTTTTTTTTTTTTTTTTTTTTTTTTTTTTTTTTTTTGAAAAAAACCAGTTGGTTTAAACTAAACCGTTGTTTAAACCAAAAGGAGTAAACAGTTGTTTAAACCATAGTTAAAACTAATTGGTTTAAACCGTGTCAACCCTGGTCTAATTGTTGTAAGTTCTATCTTGTATTATATAAATATGCAAATATATAGAAAAACAACTAAAAATCTACAAAAACCTGTATTGGTTGGGTATTTGCCAGCGCTGATACATTTTGAAAGTAGCAACAAAGGTGAATTTTCAACAATATTTTATAATGTTGCTTTAAGAACTTTCATTTTAAATTTGTTTTTAAAATGGTGATTTATTTTAAGATTGTATCAGAAGTAACACCATGATTTAAACAAGCGGATAAGTGTAATCGCACAGGATTTATTTATTCTATTTCCATTTTATTCATGATTGGCTGAATTTTCAGTAGTGTAATATTTATAAAGCTAAAATATTTAGTGTATGGTTCATTTT
Source organism: Maratus speculifer (assembly GCA_964019185.1). Classification (NCBI taxonomy): domain Eukaryota; kingdom Metazoa; phylum Arthropoda; class Arachnida; order Araneae; family Salticidae; genus Maratus; species Maratus speculifer. The sequence continues at coordinate 291,809,894 of OZ025294.1, read as the reverse complement.
TTGTTTAGACTATGGATGGGAAATTTTATAAAACATTTAATCTGAAAGCTGCAAAATATTTTAATATGTTCATAATCATTCCTTAACATTATATTTATTGCTATTTAACTTAATTTCAATATTTTCTTTTAACACAGGAAGATGGTGATTTCATGGAGGAGTAAAATTCTACTGTGAGGAGTCAAATTCAACAATCTTATTTAATCTCAAGGATCCTCAACAAAGTGTCTATTTTGCCTAAGATTTTAAAAGTTGGACAAACCAGTGGACAGATTACAATATGCTCTTTATGTATTTAATGTTTAATGCAAATAGACTATTATATTTATAAAGGTACTGTTAAAGATGTTATTGAAACTTGTTTATCTGATGTTGGAAAGAATTGTTATCAATTAAAGTTAGGTTTATTTTGTTCTTGCTAAATAAAATGTTTTTGTTGTTAAATAAAATTAGTTTTTTTTTCTTTCTTGTAACATTCTAAATTGCACATTTGGTTCTAACTTTTGACACAAAATGCTGCAGTCTTATGCTTTTATATTTATTTAAAAGTTAGTTGATTTAAGAAACATTGAATAAAATCAAAAATTAAAAGATTAATTAAGAAGAAATAAGTTATTCTTGAATATAAATTCAAGTTTTAACAAATGTTTTAAATGATATAAAGAATAATTGCACGTGGTCAATAAATCCATTTCTCAGTTATTTCTGCATTTAACTTTTGTACTACAATATTTAGTGGAAGGCTTTTCATACAATAAAATAATTGTCCATAATCAAAATTTTAGCTATACAATTTTTTTAATGGCATTCCTCCACATTTCCCAATTGCAATGTGCTTATATAAATGCTATGGGTAACAATTATTTTATCTAAGATTTCAAAGCCATTTCAGATTTCAAACTAAACAATTAAAATATTTTTTTTAAATTTACTCAGTTTAAGAAATATAAGATTTTGATTGAGATTTAAATCTAGAATAATTACAAGGTATCATGGGTTGATGTTTATCCATTTAAAATATTTTCAATTTCATTTATTTAAACCCTGCGCTGGCCATGTGTGTGTGTGTGGAGGGGGGGGGGATACTTTTTTAAATTTAGGTTTTATGTTTTTTAATACTTTCTTTTTCAAAACTGGTTCTGAAACTCGTATTAATATTAAAAAAAAAAAAAAAAAAAAAAAAAAAAAAAAAACTAAAAAAAATTGCAAAAGTAAAAACTAACCGACTTACAGATCATCCTCAAATATTCTATGCCCCCCCCCCCCCCAAAAAAAAGGTAAACATTTTAAAATCCAAACAAGATATTTGAAAATAACTTCTGCATAGGATTATCTAAACTCTTAAGGGAAACAATCAGCTTCTGACATTGTGATGCTGAAGTTGAGTCGTTGGGCTGATATCAAGTTTATTTTTTCAATATTTTTTTAGTAAGATGCCTAAGATTGGTTTATTTGATTGAAATCATAAATTTTTAATAAAAAAATAGTTATTTACAATTAAATCAGAAGCTAATGAAAAAATTAAAATTGTATATAAGCATATCTGAAGCTATAAGTATCATTGGAAAATATGTAAACTTGAAATTGTCCAAGAAAGGAAAGGAAAAATCCCATTAGCATCACAGCATCAGAAGCTGATATTCTGTTTAATGTTGTTCGGGTGCTGTTGTACAGTTATGCAAATTTAGGCAGTTTGCATGAATAAGTGTTTTCAAATTTACAATTTTGAGATCACCAGTATTTTTAATTTAATGAATATATGTACTTTTAAATTTAACAAAAGAAAATACTGATGTTAAAAATTTCTGATTTGACAGAATAATAAAAAAATCATGTAAGCTCTATTTAATTTTGTATAACGATTCAATTGCCTTTCTCCCTAAATTGACATAGGAAACAGTTTCATTGAATTAGAAAGAAAAAAAATGTTTTTATGATTCATTAGAGAACTTTCAGTCATGTAAATTAGAATGTTTTAAGTCTTGTTAATTAAAGACTTGGAAGAAATATTGGAGAATCCATGTTACAGTTTTCCAATCTCTCTCTCTCTCTCTCTCTCTCTCTCTATATATATATATATATATATATATATATATATATAATATTTATTTATATATATATATACCCTTGTAATGTCAATAAACAGAAACTTAAATCCGAAATGAGAATTTAATTGCAACACTTGAAAATGTGGCAATAATTCCATGTTATATTGAATTTCATTGATAAAAATTAATCGAGGATTACTGAATTTAGTTTTAAATGATGTGATTTTATTTAAACGATTTAGAAATCACTTGAAGATTTTTGTAATTTTAAGCAATTTTGCTTTTCTTAAGAGTGAATTTATTCAATTCTACAAATTCAAGGAGTTTTGGATTAACTCTTAAATGAGTTGATTTCATTCATGTATGAATTGGTTACAAATCGCCTAAGTGCTACTGGATTAAATCAAAAATGACAACATTTCACTCCAACTTGAAGTGATAACAAATCTCTCAAGTGCTACTGGATTTGCCTTAAATTAGTTCACTTCACTCAAATACGAGTTGGCCGCAGCTAACTCAAGTGCTACTCGATTTAATCCTAAAGACTTCATTTTACTCAAGTATGATTTGGTTACAAATCGCTCAAGTGCTACGAGATTCAGTCTTAAATGACTTCATTTCACTCAAGTATGACTTGATTACAAATCACTCAAGTACTACTGGATTTAACCTTTATTGATTTGATTTCACTCAAGTATGAGTAAAATGGAGATCACTCAATCATGAGTTGATTAAAAACAACTCATTCACTTGAGTTGTTTCAGCTCTTCTTGAGAAGGTTCCTTTCAACATGGGAAAAGAGTGGATTTCAGCTCAACTTGAGTTATTTCAGCTTTTTCGTTTTAAGAGAGTAATTGCGACTCGTGTTACAGAAAAAAAATGTAGTAATATTATTGTAATTTTTGCAGATTGTTTTGTAAAGCTATAGATTTCTGTAGCTTTACAAAACCACTTTTGTAAATTTACATTTTTTTTTTTTTTTTTTTGTACAGTGTACAGATAAAATTTTAATAATAATACAAATTTTCGCAATTTAACATTTGTAGAATTACAGATTTTTTTCCTACATTGTGGACAGTATGAATCTTAAACCATTCGTATTCTAAATTAAAGTTTTAAGAAGTTAATTTAATGATTTAATAATTATATTGAAAGATATTATTTCCAAAAAATAAACCATTTATTACTGAAGATCTAAATAACAAAGCTTCTACAAAAATAGAACTATAAGAAAGAGACTTCTAACTGAACTTGTTTCTGTCTCTAAAAAACAACTTTTAAATTTGCTTCGCTAGAACTCGAAGATTTAAACTTAGTGAAACTGAATTCATATATATGAACGGGATTTAGAAAAACAACAGCATGTTAATAAAAGAATGATTTTTGTGTCTCTCTGTGCGTATTTTTTGAGGGGCTTGTGGAAATTTATTGTGCATATAGGTTTATATATTTGGTTAAGATGTCAGATCCGAATGTACTTCATACTCAATTTTTTCATCTTTTCTCATTAGCCGAGATATTAACTAAAAATCTGAATGGAACGTTAATGAACAAGCTTCCATTTTTGGCGGTACACTGATGTTAAAACCGCTTCCAAGCATGTCCGGAGAAATAGTTATTCTTTAAATGTAGAAGGAGAAAATATTCCGTCCTTTCTGCATTTTGAAATCGTGATAGTCGATTTTGTCATGGAATTAATAATAATAATAATAAAAAACCTCTGTTTCATGATTTTTTTTCCTATTGAATTTCCCTAATGTAACGGTATTTTTTGCTTAAGTATTTAACTTTTATTATTTTAAAAAATATTTTCTACGGATTTTTTCCATTTTTTCTCTGGTGTTAAACTGAAACTTTCGTGACTCGGATGAAAACATATCTATTTATTACAAATTCTTTTCTGCATGAACACTGTTACATTTAATTAAAAAATAATGATTATTTACTATATACATGGTGTCCCAGAGTGTCTTGATCAATTGCATGTTATTCTGCAGAGCGAAGCCTTACATCCATTTTATCTATATAAATTTCAATTACTGTAGCAGATGATCACTCATGATGTATCGCATTTTTATATTGGTTTCTTCACCAAAGTGTGGCCGTTCCGCAATTTCCTAGTTAACTGGTATGTTCTATCATAAAGTGATCATTTAACATGAAGGGATGTTCATTGTTCAATACCCATACATGGGCCTTAGACAACTCACGCGAAATCTGACCACGAATCGCACAAGAATTCTTCGCTGCTAATGTGTAGGTAACTACTGTAGCATATTGTTTAATCGGCTATACATCTTACCACTTCGATCAGGCGCTTGTAAATATTTCGTCTTTATTCAAGAGGGTCTTTTGGAAATGCTTAAGGAGAACCTCGCACATGTTCGACGCGTTATTAGGTTTAAACATCATACGGCGCTATCTCATTACGCAAAATGCGTCATTGACATTTGGCGTGGCAGTTCGATCATCATGCGTCAGATCACATGATTTATCTTCTCTTGATTATTTTCTCTGAGATGTCACCAAGGGCATTATGGACAGACACGCACGTAAATTCTGAAATGGTACGAATCTCCATCGCTTCTGCTACAATTAGCAAAACATCAGATATCTTCGAAAATATTCGCTAATCCATATCGCTTAATCCCTTTGCGACGGGAGCCTTTTACGAAATTATTAAACTTTTGTCACCGGCTTTTAAAAACAGAAATTTGAACCTTACTAAATCGAGAAAATGCTCTGATTAAATTAGGCAAATTTTACAGTAAAATTTTACTGGTGGGGATAAACAAGGATTCTTAAGCCTTTTTGAGGAACGTATACGTGTCGCTCGTCCCCAAGGGGTTAAGGTTCATGAATGCATCCATTCCAATGGATGCAATTTCGAATGTCTTCTGTAATAATTGTTATGCATTGTACTCATTTAGTATATAGTATTTTTTTTTACATTGCTTTATATATTTGCACCTTACTGTGTCTTTGTGTCTCTTTATCACATGAGAGTGGCATTTCTACCCATGTTCTTCCTATATAATTATGGCTCCTAACGATGTTGTCGACCTCCTCCTTAAATTACGAACTGATTACGGCTATAAAACTGCTTCAGGATACTATATTTGTTTGTTGGAGTCTTTTATTTCAGCACCAAGTGCCACAACATATTTCTGACCTCTCAAGACCATGGCCGACATCAGGTATATTGATACGGTATCGCTAATTTGAAGAGGTGGAAATTTTATTTTTGAGATTACTAATATTTTCGTTGGTTACAGTAAAAGATTCTAATTCAAGCCCGATTTTTTTTTATTATTATTTTTTAGAAATAAACTCTTATTGTTCAGCCAGACTTTGATTTGAAGACGTGGTAGCTTGGACCTCTTCTTCTATATTTTCGGTATGGTTGCTGCTCCAATTTTTTTCAAAAATATTAACAGTTTCAACCTTTGAAAATTTGCTCTTCAAGCAAAGATGGCGATGTTATGCCTATTTTTAATTTAACCCTAAACGAGGTTTCACGAGAGCTTAAGCGCATTCCTTCGTGGCGTGTTGTGTTCTTGAATATGGAATAAAATACAAATCATGTGAACATTTATATAAATTGTCATCGTTCATCCATGCAGTTAACATATTGTGTATCGCAGATTGACTTTTTTAGCTGGACTTGTGTTTGACTATGACATGCTTTCCGTGGACTATCTTAAAATCATTCCAGATAGTGCATAGTTCATATATGTGTCATTAAATGAATTCTTAGCATCATCTGAGATAAAATAGCTGGAGCACCATACGTTATAAATATTTGAAAAAGGTGATACAATGCCTCTTCAACTGCCGTACTTTAATAGGTTTTAACCAGGCAAACTTCGCTAAATGGTCTAGAAACACTATTAAGAACTTATATTCCCTATTCCTGTGTAACTGCAGGTTTAACAGATCTACGTAACACCCAGAGTTTAGTTCCAAACTGAACATTAATTTAACAACAATACTCTTTATAGGTGCATTGTGTTTCATTTGACGTAATTTATATAAATTTAAATACAACATTACAATTTCATATGCAATATTTAACTTGCAGTTATTTAAGCATACTTGTTCTTTCGATAGACTCTTCTGGCGTGATTTCGATAAATAATAATTAAGAATAATTAATCACTGGTAGCGCAATGCTGTATATTCATTTCTCTTGGTTTCAACAGCCCAATTAACGTCTCTTCATTGTTATTTTTTAAAATTTCAAAATGCTGCAATTGGCTTTAATCCAAAAGTGTACCGTAATTTCTGGCGTATAATCAACGGATCAAACCATCATTTTTCGAGCCAGAAAATTTTTAAAATAAAATTCACCTTTTAAGATCGTGGCAAATATTTGGCTTCAATTACTGAATAAGATTTCTGGGTCGAAGAATAATTATTTGATCCGCGGATTACACGCCGGAAATTACGGTACTGTATTTAGTCTCAGCAGATATCATTTCGAGAAGTATTTTAGCATATTTTTCTTGAGAAAAATTAAAACAATAGTCTTTATTCGTAATTATTGCTCGTAATTTTTTTAAAAAGATATCACGCTTTACTACAGTAGCAATTCAATATAACCTAAAGTATCAAATAAAATAGTATAAATTAAGCAAATATAGAATGGACAGGGAATTTTATATAAAACGAACAAACAGCAAAGTGTTCAAGAGTCACTTCTCGTTGTGATCGGCACTAGAGCTTTTTTCTGCTGGTTATCAAACACCAAACGTATAAAAATATAACCAAATATTCGGTCTTTCACAGACATATTTAGTATGAGTCTCGCTTAAGTGCATACTAACAATCTCTAATTTCGGTCTTTCCCGATAACATACATAAAGATCATACGCAGAGATACATACGAATTTAAATAATTTTCCGACTATAGTTAATAATTACCGAATTAGGGTTTTTAAATATCTTATGCGTTTTCCTAATTTTTTACATAGATCAAATCTTTTACCTTATTAAATGGTAAAGTTTTGTTGCAATATTCTGAATGTGTTAGAAAGCGTTTCACAATCCGTGCTTCACGCGTGATTTTTCTTTATTGCTAATTTTATATGCAATTAAATCTTACATTTAATCACTGATATTGCACAATTTACAATTTACAGTCGTGGAAAAAAGTATAAACACCTCCTACTAACTCTGCAAAAAATATCTCAAAAGAAAGTTACTGGTACCAAACGAGGAAAATAAAGTCTACTTGTATATATAATTTATTTAGAGGGCCATCTACATATTAAATTGAAACCTAAGTTTGTTTTTTAACCAATAGCAGTACCCAATTCTGACAGCATAAATAAGTTCTACACTCTTCAATTTGCCTAAAAACATATTTTCATACAATTCGTACGATAAATTTCCAAGAAATTAATTATATTAAAACGAGTACATTTTAGTGCTATATTCAAACTGATGGTCGGAACTCGATTTTTGACCGAGAGCGCCCCATTCTTGATTAAGGCATCAGCACCACTCAAGAAATCATTGAAGACTGCTAGATTATAGGATAGCATAAGAAGTTTCCAAATTATCTAGTCATTTCTATAGTAGACGGCCCTTTAAACCATCATTTTGCCGTTTATAAGCATAATTTAAAAACCACTTGGAAGAAAAATTTGAAATTTTGGATTTCTATAAAGCAGGACTTGATAAATATAAATCTATCAAAAAAATGCATGTTGCAATTCATAACTTTTTCGAATATTAATTTCATAGTTCGTACCATTAAATTGTAAAAAATGCAAATTCAATGTATTTATATTTGGTTATTTCAGTATTAATACTACATAAAGAATTAGAAAATTATGAGTATAATTTCAGAACATATTAATAAAAATATGAAAATGTAATTTAAGATTAGAAGCAATGAAATTCGGATGTTTATAGTTCAGAAACTTATCATTCTAGTCATAGTTGGAACCGAATATTTGAAATATCTTGTTAAAATTGAGTATTGCTCGTGAAAAAAGGTTTGTTTTAATATGCAGATGGCACCCTAAGAAAATTTTTAATACATCATTTAAAAGTATAGACTTTATTTCCAATCATTCGGTACCGGCACCTTTCTTCTAGGATGATTTGTTGAGGAATCAATACGGGTATTCACTTTTTTCCACGGAGAACCTTTCGAAAGTAAAAGGATATTATTAAAATTTCGTTGGAAAATCTCAACAATTCTTTCAACGTGCACTGACTTGATCAAATTTTGATATTTATAGGTTCCGTAATCAAAGTATTTCTGCTATTCTATTTGGTTGTAACGTGCCTAAAATAAACTTTTTGTGAGAGAAATAGAAATATTGCTCATTTATGTATATTTATGTATATTATTTGTACTCATTTGATTCATGTATAACTTGCAGACATATCCGGATGACATGGATATTTAGGACTTGCTGTAGCTTTAAATAGCCAATCCTTTTAAACAGGTAATTGTAATTTTCCTCATAGGTAACTAAGAAGAAAATGGATTAATTGAAAATTCAACTTCTCCAATTTCAATTTTCTCCTTAATAGAAAAAAAAATCCAGTCATAGGTTAACAAATGTGCTTTTAACACAACAACCTGAACTGAATAATAAACAATATATCAGCTCAAAAGTATAGAGTAAGAACGGAACTTGCATATATTCTTTTGTAAGTACCTTCTATTAAACTACTTTTCTGGAAAGAGTGATGGCGTCAACTTCTCTTTTGCACAAAAGGTTGTCTGGACTAAAATCTTGTCAGGTACTTGACAATATGATCTTTAGCCATATTGAAAAGGGTGAAGAAGACACCTTTGATATCAGTGACCTCTAAAGGTATAATTCTCTTTTTCATGGGAGAAAAAGTTTTTGAAGTGTGAATTTAACAAGGTGTTTCCATGTAAAATGCATGATATACGCTGCATTAAACTTGATAAATATGCTATCATAGATGTGTGTAATATTAAACGTCAGGAAGGCATTGCAATTTATTTGTAATTTATTACGCTTAAACTATTTTGAGAAATTGGTCGATAAATAATTTTATAGCAGGCGTCAAAAAGATTCTTTAAAAGGCTAATATGGTTATCTGACATAACAAGTAAAACAAATTATTTAGGAAAATAAAAGAGAAAATACTTTTATATTAGATATGGAAAACAGTACATAAAGTATTAATAAAATTTCTCTGCTTTCTTCTCCTTACTTTATTTCCTCATTTATCCCGATTAATATAATGATTTATCTTGTTTACAATATTGTAATATGTTTTTCGTTGTTTATGCTTTTTATTTTATTTGTCTTATGCAGAAACTCTAACTTATAGAACTATTGATTTATTTATATATACTTTTTTTCTTTATATTTGAATTAATTTTTCGAAAAATATTGCTGACGTACAAATAAAAAGAATACACTTTAAACATAGGAGTAATGCCCGAAATATCACATCCTTTTTTAAATTTTATATATTTTTGGTATTTTTTAAATTAACTGATAACTTTCATGTGATTTTTGTAGATGCGTTACAGATTCTTCGTATCACTTACAACCAAATCAAAAGCTGAAAAAAAATATATATATAGTATATATAACCCCACAAAAAGTAGATTTAGGACGCTTGGGAAAAGATTTCGTAATATTTCAATTTTTGCACTCCTAATATTGCACAGGGAGATATTAGCGATACTTTAAGTAGTAGTCATGAAATCAGAATATGGAAGACAAATATATTTAATGGACCTTTTATATTTCTATTATATTTAATAAAGACTAAGCTCCTTGTTATTATTTTATAGTAATTGAGTGATTTCAATAAAAAAACATTACTTTTTAGGGTTTCGTTCATCTGACAAAACCCTATTCGTCTCTGTTCTCTGTCTGTTTGCCACACAGTCCTTATACAAAAACTATATATGCCAGAGAATTCAAATTTTGTGTACTTACAGCTGAATACCTCTTGTTACACAACAGATCATAAAATTTTGAAAAAGACTATTATTTTAATTTAAATATTATTTTTTAAATCATTAGTTCATTTGCTGTTGTTTTTTCTCTTCTAATTGTTGCCACGCAAGTTTAAATAGATATAAAAAATATTTCATTTTTTACCCTTTACTTTTAAAAGATATGGAGTACTTCTGTTGCCACTATTACAAAATTGTTATTACAAACTACCAAAAATTAATATCTCAAAAATTAATTGAATTACAGTTTTTAAACAAAATGCATTTGAAAGTACATATTTTCCCTATACGATAGTGTAAAAATTGAAAATGTGCGATATTTGGGAGCTAAAAATTTTTCAGTAGCGTAAATTTCAAAATTGAAATTCCATTTCTTCTAATTGTTGCACGCAAGTTTAAATAAAATTATTATGTACGTAACATAAATTAATGGATTAAATAGATCACGTAAAAACGTGCTTATTTGTTTTTATTTTATCTCATTAAATCGTATTTATCATCTATTTTGACACGCGAAATGAAATATTTTTTATATTTATTAAACTAGCGGCCCGCCCTCGCTTTGCTTCGGGTAGAGCAAGTCGCCCAGTCCCGTGTCACTACTGACACCGCAAACTTTTACTACCACTTCATCCCATTAAATTCAACTACTAAAAGCATTGCCCTTTTTTTAGGTGTCGAGTAAAAAGTAGCCTATATGTTAATCTAAGGTATCAGATACCTCTATACAAAATTTCATAAAAATCGATCCATCCGTTCTTGAGTTATAAATGGTGTAACTAACATGACTTTGTTTTATGGATATAGATTATAGCAGCCCGACCCGGCTTCGCACGGATATTAAAAAAAAATCGAAGTTACAAATTTTTACACACATACTTATACTCTCTTCTTTGTGCGTGGGGTTACTAAAAAAGTGTAAAATTATAAAAGAAAATTCGGATATTAGTATTATTTTTCATTTATTTGTAATAATGTTTGTAAAAAGTTTTACACCTACAAAACAAAAGCCATTAAATTTATTGGGTCAGAGCTTCCCTGTAAACGATATTGGATGTTGTTTTATTTTGTGGCCGCAAAATAAATTGATTTACAGGAGCTCCAACCGGCGATAGGTCAACATACAGTTGGCCATGAGTAAAACATTCTTTTCGTAGGTCGATCCCTACTAATTCGAAGGTTTGACTTTGGGACTTATTAATAGTTAACGCGAAAGATGTTTTTACAGGACGTTATCTCAATTACTTTTTGTTACATACCTTTATTTACTGTATAATTGTTCTGTATTTTTTTTAAAATAAACATTGCTGGGTGAGGCTTGTTGAGCGCAAACCAATTAGTAGGCCTCCCCATCTGGCTGAATCTGAATCTGTTTTTACAGGAAATTAAACCCGTTTAAATGGGAGTGGTAGATCAGTTGGGATCATCGTTATCTTTGGTATATGAGCTAGTTGACCAGCTGCTGGGCCGGTGATAATGGTTGCTACAGTTAAATTGTCCTTCAATTCCTTCATAAGTAGTACCGTCCCATTGCACATGTTCGGAGGGCTTAAATTTCTCAAAAGTGGGATTGGAATTCCAATTTTTAACGTCAATTCATGTGGTGGCAGTAAAGAAGGGTTTGGTGGATTTAAAAATTCATGTGGATAATGGACTGCGTCTTCGGTATTAGTCCCGATGTCGATTGATTTGAATTTTTTTACTTGGCCGGGAACTGTTTGAATAATTAGATTGTTTATTTCGTTGACACTATCATTCCTAGGTTGACACTATTGCCCTAGAACACAACCAATGAAAGTCTTTTTCGAGTAAATTCTCGGTGTCAGGGTATACTGTATCTATTAAAAATTCTAAACTATGGACTATTTGGCCTAGAGACTCATCCAGAAGGATGTTACAATTTCTGCTTAAATTTAGAGTGGGGAAAATTCTTTCCCCAAGTTTAAGCAGTGGCTGTGGTAAATCACTATCTGTGATTCTATGAAGATGAGTTGTCATATTTGTCCACAATTTTATATTTTCAATCGAAATCCACAAGGGCGACGATTTTAAGCACGCTTTGATGATATCTGCTCTCGTAGAGTCTGTCGGAAATCTCCAACAAATACAAAAGTAATACCGCCCATGAGAGCAGAGGAGTTTCTAAGATCTTTTAAGGTTCTGTCCACGGCCTCTATATCTGCTGTATGGCTCATGGTGCATTCATCCCACATAACCAATGAGTCTTCTTATAATAGTTTATCAAGAGGCCCATTTTTGCGAATAAAACATATCAATTGTTGATCACGATTTACGGTTAGTGGAAGTTTAAAAGTTGAATGAGCAGTTTTTCCATCCTTTTGAAGGGTTGCAGCGACTCCTGACGAAGCAACTGCTATTGCTATCTTCCCTGATTGTCTTATCTTAACAAGTATTAAATTTGCAATAAAAGTCTTTCCAGTGCTACCTGGCACATCAAAAAAAAAAAAAAAAATGTTTTGGATGTATTCACGTTATCGACTATTATGTCAAAAGCATATCTTTGATCTGGGACTAATTTTGGCAGATTTTCATTAAAAAGCGGTCAAATTATTTGTATTATAGTGCTGTACCATTGTTTTTGTCACATTGTTTTCTGTACGAACTGAAGACGGCAATCCAAAATCACTTAGGTTTTAATCATTTAGTTCCAACGGTGAAAGAATTTTTCAAATCCGACAAGTACTTTCTGAGCCTATTCAATTCAAACAAACAAACAATCAATTTTTCCTCTTTATAATATTGGTATAGATAAGACGTCATTACCAATTTTTATTAGTTACATATATCCATGCCTCTTGTTCTTTAACAAATACTTCAAAATTCCTATGTTATTTAAACTATGACATCATATTTTTCTAAATCTAACAGTTTATTAATAATTTAATTATTTCTCGTTCACTTTACTTCTATATGTCGCCATTTTTCAAAGAGAACCTCTTATTCACGTAACCGATATTCGTGCGTCTTATATAATAAAATATTTTTTTCCAAGTATGACGTCATATTTATTTTCCTTTGAATTCTTTTTATTTTAATTTTTCACGTGGATACTGTTCAACTGAAAATTAATTATCAAGAAGAAATTATTATTCCAGATTTTGATTTTCTTGGCAACGGGAAAGAAAACTGGTTATTTTTTATCGGAAAAATTTTAATTGATTCTGTATGAAAATTAATGAAATTTTGAATTATTAAGGAAAACATTTGAATAAATCAATTAAATATTAGCCTATGTTCACCGGAAATAGTGTAGATTTCCTATGGTGAAAGAATTTTTCAAATCCGTGAAGTAATTTCGGAGCCTATTCTATTCAAACAAACAAACAATCAAATCTTTCCTCTTTATAATATTAGTATAGATTAGTAATGATTTAAATTAAGAGCCGCCTTTGGTGACCAGTTTGGTTTCCTTTAAATTTGTGCTAAGCTTTGCAATATTTTACTTTTATTCATAATTTTATTTATTTGCGTTGTTTAACTAAATCTGCAAGTTTTGATAGAGCAATCAACAAATCAGTGCGATCAAAGCAGCATTTTAAGGGAAGATTCTATTAATATTATTTTTTGGTTGGTGCGATGGGCGGAGAATTCCCAAAATAGCACCGAAAAACCCGTTTTTCATTTGTTAATTTAATGAAAAAATGTGCTTTTAAGGAAATATTAAACGGAACTCTCTGTGCGATCTCCCATCACACTTACCCACTTGTTTTATACATAATCTCTGTAATGATGCAAATATTTTACAAAAGCATCTATAAGAACCGATTTAATAGAAGTTTTAAAGAAAAAAATCCGATTTTTTTTCGTCTTATTATTATTATGATGTAGATGTTTCATATATTAATGAGGCAAATTTGTTAAAAAACTAATTTTGGAAAAAATGTTACAAAAGTATACACCTTGAAAAATATAGAGGAAAAAATACAACTAATATACATTTTCTACAGTTTACATATTTATATTTCCAGTATACATTTCTACAGATTTATTTCAACAGAATACAGCGTTATATCTAGTAGTATATTAATAAATTTAAAAAAGGCATCACATATAACAATTCTGAAATAGAAGCGTATCCTTCATTCCATTGTTTCTACAACTTGAATGTGCAATTAAAGTGAATGCCATAGAGCATTTAAACCTTTATCTACCGACGGTTCTTATAAGTACCATTAAAATTTCTTATTATAAAATTCTTTCAATACGTCAATTAGTTGTAATACTGCTTAGAATGAGTTACATATACATTACTTTATCTTGTTCCAAAAGCATTATTTGTTACACAAGACAAAGATATTTTAAAAATTATGATATCTTTTGCCTTTGTATCTTTTCAGCTTTCTTGGGGCTGAGTGAGTGGGATGGGGATTTTTCAATTCAGAAATATTTCTATATTTATATTGTAAGAACACCATATTTGTACATTTTATAATTCTACAAAATAGTAAGAAAACAATTTAAAATAAAAGATTTGAGTGGGGTTATAATTATTCCACAAAATCCCTGTAAATTCAAATTTAGTTAATCCTTCTAAATCCTCCAATCCTTCTAAAATCCTTGAAAGATTTATTAAATAATTATGTAAATCTTTTAATTTAGTTTAAACAATTTACGTAAAATGCTTTAGAATGTAAAATTTTCATGAATTCATAATTCAGTAGATAAAGGGTTAATAGGAAGCGCAGTTGCAAAATATAAAGATATTTGCTTATAAAATAAAATAAAATAAAAAGTACCAGCTCTAAGTTTTTGAAAAATACCAATTTGTATATAAAAATATGAAACATTTAATTATTCTTTAGTACTATATCGTACTGCTTCATTTTTTCTTTTTCTTAGTATATTAAACACTTTTTCTAGCATGAGACGATCATGCCGCTTTTGTGACTTTGTTACAATTTTGTATCGTTTTTTACTTTGGCTTAAATGTTTCTTTTTTAAGTTAATACCTTTTTATGCATGGTTTCTTTGATCCCATGATCAACACAAATTTAAACTAGTCGTTGGAGGCCACCGTAATACTTACCCATCATGGATATGTATATGAAAATAAAACATCTGAAACTATTTATACAATGCATTGCAATTCATAAACAAAATTTAAATATTGTTAATATACATAGCTATATTAAAGAACTGCTGATGTACCAATTTCGACAAATTATATAAAACGCCAAACTACTCAAGTGGTACCGAACTGCGTAAAAGAAACATCCTTATAACTCCAAAAATAATAATTCTATTAACTAACAATTAACTGCGTCGGATTAAGCGTCTCATTTCCAATTAAAATATACCTCTGAATTGAAATTTAAATGAAATACAGGGTCATGAAAAATCGAAGAATGTGGAAAACAAGATTACAAATATCTCGGCAACTAATAATCCGATCGACTTCTTCTATATGCAAAATGTGTGTTATTTTATTGCCTTTTACGTCCATTCCTTAGAACAAAAAAATTCGAAAATTTTTATATACCTTTCATCAGAACGAATTTTTCGAGAGTCCGAAAAAAATAGTTACGGATAATCGAGGTTGCTGATATTAAATAGGGTTCGTCCCATTCTTACATACTAACTACATACAAAATTTCAAATCTCTATCTCAATTTGTTCGGGAGATAGAGCGTTTACAGACAGACAGACAGACGGACGGCAAAATTTTTTTTCTAAAAATATGTTTTTCGGAATCTCCACTATCTAAAACGTGTAAATCCGTCAAAAAAAATTTTTCGATTTTCAAAACGATTGCAAGACTTACCCTATACTACGTATGATGGGTAAGTAAAAAGAAAGAGAAGGAGAAAGAAGAAGAGAGGGAGAAAGTAAGAAAAAAAAGAGAAATTTATTTATTTATTTATTTATTTATTGTAGATTGCACTTATATAACCTTTATGAGTTAAAAGTAGCGTTTATGAAAACAAAAATCCAAATCGTAACATATACACTTGTAATTTAGTATATCTGCAGGATTATGCAGATTAATGAAATACATACTTGTACACATGAATCTAAAATTTTCATAATAACAGTTTTCACAAGGAACTAAAAATACAGCAGAAAAAATTATACGTACAGAAGAAGTATCATTATACATAACTCGATTATTTTGCATGTATTTTGTATTTATTTACTAACCATATTTCTTTTCCAACGATTTTTCTCTTACGCTATATACATATTTATATTTAACTATGCAATAATTATAAAAGTATCATAGTCAAAAATCTAAAATTATGCAGCTTTTATTTTATTGCTTTTGCTGATGTTTCAATTTAGAACGAATCTCTTATTTTTTCTTAGTTACAGCGATTTTTTTAATCGAATTCTTCCAGAGTATATATTTATCATGCAAATTTATAATTTGGATAATTTTACATATGTATCAATTTAAAGGAAAGTTGTTGTCATGATAAATAAAGACGAAATACTAAATAATATACACTTTTTCAGGATACTGACCTAATACCTGAAACCATGTAATGCAGTATGGCACTTTTTTCAAAATACAGAGATTCCATTTATAACATTAATTTTGCGACAATACCTTATCTTTCTTCCCATCGTTTCTACAACTTGAATACGCACCAAAGTAAATGTCATGGCGCATTTTACAGATAGTGAATTTACAAAGTATAAAGAATAGTTGAAAAAATATAAAATAGGTTGCAAAGTTTTCTGCTCCAATTCTTTGTTTCTGCACTTTTAAAAAAATTAATCTTAAAATAATTCAAATATTAACATTTTAAAAAATAAGAAAAAAAGAAAAATTTTCTTTCGATTCAGATAGAACTATATATAGAAAACGATCAGTATTGATATTTGAATACAGTGTCGGATTGCTCAGTCTACTTGTGATATAAACAGAAACGAAGAGCGGAAATTAAGGGTCAATTTATTCGAAGAAATTGTAACTTCTAAAGTTTCAAAAGCTTAGAATTTTTTAAAGAAGTTACTTTGTATAAACAGACATAAATTGTGGTTTAAAAACTGTTAAGAATATACCAATAAATATTATTCCTGTAGCGATAATTGAATAAAATATTATCCAAAATTTTAGAAGCAGCTACTTTTTAGATAACTTATTGTAAAATGCTAGAAAAGTTTTAACAAAGTTTCTTTTTTAAAAAGAGATAAATTGAGGTTTAAAAATTTTCTTTATAACTTGATAAAAGAATACCATCTAAGTTTTTTTTTTAGTGTTAAAAACTAAGAAACTTTTTAATGTATGTTTGATATTTTTTGTTCCTCCGCAAGTTAGAAATATTAAAAAAAAAAGAAGGAGGTGGTGGGACTTTAATGACGGATTTTTGAAGGTGGCGAATTTTCGTGTCACGGCAGGGCCGTAACCAGCGAGAGGGGGGTCTCTGGAAATTTTCTGGGGGGCTAACATTTTTTAACAATCCACATTTTAAGTAAACTAAATATAACAAAAACTGATAAAATGGACCTGCCTATAGTGTCTAAAGTATATAGATTGTAAAACCTCTCTATAACGGAACTTTTCTATAAGGAAATTAATAAATGCAAAATACTTCATGATCATCTGAAAATAAATACTTTATTTATTTATTTATTTATTTTTAAGTGAAAAATAAAACCTTTTTCAAAAACTACTGCAAAGTTTAAAATATCATTTTTACGCAATATATTTAATAAGAAATTAAATTAAAAGCATGCTTATTTACCATTCGTATTATTATATTTATTTTTATGTACATTAATTTGACTTTTTGGTGTCTGTTTGGTTGGGTTTGGTTGCAAGTCCAGCCAAGTTCAATATAAGTATCCAATAGATACATATCCAGTTATCTATGAGATTTTATTATGATTTAAAATTTAGTTTAAAAAATTTAATCTTACCATTTTTGTAACATTTTATCTCGCGTGTTTAAATGTATATTTTAATGTATGATTGGCAACTATAACTATGGTTAGTATAAAATAATGTTTTTGTACTGGCCATAATGGGGAGAAAAACCCAACCAAACACATAGATTTTAAAATATGGAATTCTAAGTCAGAGTTGATTGATTTAAATTACAATTATTTTCGCAATGTTTTTGCTGAAATTTGTTATAATTTTTAAAGAATAATTAATTTTCATTTTGGTCAGGTTGGCGCCGACTCCAAAAAATCAAATTAATGTACATAAATATTAATAATACGCATGGTAAATACAATGCTCTTAATTTAATGTCTTACTAACTATTATAAAAAAAATACTTTGCAATAGTTTGTGAAATGTGTTTTCATTTTGATAAAAAAAATTATATTTTAGTTAAAAATTAAGTTTTTTTGCATGATTGTTATGGTTGAAATTACATACTTAATGATACTTAATTTGTTATTCTTATTTTAATTTCCTACTTTTAATATCTTTAACTAACGGCAAATCATAATTTATTAAATTTTATTACTATTTTGTTTTCTGCTGAATTAATAGATCATTTTAAAGTCACGGCCTTTTCTAAATACGATTTAATTTAATGATGATATGAGTTTCTCTTTTAACCTAATTTTGCCTGATTTTATTTTAGTAAAAATAGAATGGCATAAAATAAACTACTAAACAATTCACAATAATAATTAAATTTAAAATTCTGCATACAATTATATAACTTCAAGCATTAATCATTTTTTCAAATGTATATTAATTTCATATTTTTGAAACATGTCTGGTCTTAACCCCATCGGGAAGGAAGCCTTTTATGATTTTTTTATGTTTTATCATCGTTTAAAAAAAAAAAAAAAAAAAAAAAAAAAAAGAAATTTCTGTCTTATTAAATCGAGAAAATGCTCCGATTTAAGAGATTTAAGACTTAATTCCGATTTAAGACTGCTGGGGATAAACAAGGATTCTGAGCACTTTTTGCGACACATATATGGGTCGTTTGTCCCCAAGGGATTAAGGGTGTATTCGAAAAAACGCTTTTCCGCCTTCAACAGCTCGAAATTTTCCGATACAATTTCAGGCACATTTTTAAAAGTAGAAACATGAAACTTGCTGAGGGGATTCTTGAAGGGACGTACGAGGTGCCGTGTGATGTCTTTTTACGCTCAATTCATTAGAATTCCAGTTATAAACAATTATCTTATCAGTATGACCCTTTTTTCGTCCCCAAATCTCCCGCTTGGGAAAAATCGGTTCGAAATGCCGTTTTTGATTGCTTTTTTGCAATATTTTTTGCATTTATCAAAGAATCGACAATCACGGCACCTTGTGTACTTTCCAAATAAGAGATTTTGAAAGTTTGGTGTATTTGAGAGCAAAAATGAATTAAAAAATAAATCGGAAAATAAGCAGTTTGAATAGAAATACACCATTAATGGTGGTTTTGTAAAGAAAGAGAAAAAAAAATGGGATTTTAATTTTATATTTTTCAATACTGCTTTTCTTTCGCATATGTTGTACACGTGTTTTTTAAAATTTGTCCAATGTCATTAAAAAGAAAAAAATAATAATAAGGACATGAACACCCGTTTTCAAAATATGTGAATAATTTTTATTAAATGTACAAGGCGGCTGTTTATTATTAGGTGCTTTCTCGTTTTAATTAACCTTAAATAAAAATTTTTTTTTTCTTTCACTCAATAACAAGAAATTCTCATAATGCATTCAAGAAGTGATTTACTTACCATTTGTTTAAAAATTTCATCTTCTCTCATTCAGACGAATAAGAATTGAACACTGTTTGCCATTTTTTATAATAAATGCCATATATCAAGAGTTATAATAATTTGCTACTAAACGACTTGTATTTTGCTCATAAATGCCGTGAAAATCAACCGATAACATCAAATCTGCCATCATTTTTTGATAGATTATTTTTATGCTACAGAAAAACAAAAAATGCTGTTTGATTTCTTATAGTCCATATACCTGCAAATATTTTTATAAATAAAATTATTCCCCGAATATGCCAAAAAGTAGCTTTTTTAAATTGAAAAATAACATTATAAAACACAATTACACACTTTTATTCTTTGAGACTGAATAACCATGTCTACAAATTTGATGTCTTTATTAATAAAAATTATTCTGTAAATATGTTAGGATATAGAGGATTTACGCTTAAAAATAAATTTAATGCACCATACATCAAATAATTGCAGATATTTTTGCCGTAATCTTATAATAAACTTAACCTTAATTTTGTTTTTTTGCTTACTTTTTTTATTGTTATATGACAAATTGAAAAAAAAATATTTCATTTAACACACAGACAAAAAATAAAATAAAATAAAATGAATAAAAATAAAATACATGTTTATAAAATAAAATACACCGATAGGGGGGGCTCAGCCCCATCTGTCCCCCGTCTGGTTACGGGCCTGTGTCACGGATTCTTGAGGTCACGCTATATTAATAAAATTATTTTACGAGAACTTTAAGCCCATCAGACTTATTTGATGATTATTGTTGTTTTATTTCATGAAAATGTAATATATAATAATGGTTACCCATGTCAGCTAAAGAAAATCATGGCTTTGGATTCGCTTCATTACTGGCATAACAATGTTTTAGCAATATTGCCAATTCACTACAGTTGTAATAGAACCGCGAAATTTTGATTCTGCTTGTTAATGTTACGTAATATAAAGTTAATTTTATGTCAGGTGGAAGGCTCTATACCTACAATGTCGAATTAATGTACCTTTTTTTTCAAAAACTACCGAAAATATTCACTGGATTTTTTTATACACATAATATAAATAATTCCCAAAAAAGCAATTTCAGGTTTATAAACAGATATTCTTTGCTTATTGTGATTTTTTGTTAATCTGGAATAAAAACTACTTTTAAGTAACAAATAGCTTGCATTATTCCAAATAAAAGCTTTTATTATAAAACTTCTGTACACGTATTACAAACAAAATTTCAGATTGACAAGGGGTGTGTATAAAATATTCAGGTATTATTAAAAAAAATAGAATGCTGTAGTTTCTATGAAAAATGTACTTCGAAGTTTAAAAAACAACGTATTGAGAAAATTGAATTAAAAGTTTATGTATGATGTTGTAAACAAACTGTATTATTTAAATATATATATATATTTCTCGTTGTCGTAGAAAAAAAAGTAATATGCCATTCGTAAAAAAAAAAAAAAAAAATCAAAATATCACCAAGTGGGTAAGTGTGATGTCAGATCGAGCGGAGGGTTTCAATTAATATTTTTTTCAAAACAGCCTATCCTTTAATAACTGAGCGCATGTTGCTTGTTGTGCCATCTGTTGCATCAATTTGGAGCTAAAACAGTGAATCTCAATTCTGAAAATAGTCCTGATATCTTACATAACTCTCTTGCTAAAATTTTTTAATAGTTGTCATTCGCACGATAATAGTGCATTCGTATTATAAGTTATTGAGAAATTAATTATTTTAAAACGAACATATTTTAGGGACTGTATCCAAATTGAAGTTCGGCATTCGAATGTTAGCACAGACAGCCCTCTTCTTGATCACAGCATCTTATGCACTACTCAAGCAGTCATTGTATACGGCTAGATTACAGGATAGCATAAGAAGTTTATAAATATCTAGCCACTTCTATCGTAAATAACCTTTTAAATTCATCATTTTGCCGTTTTTTAAGCGTAATGTGAAAACTACTTGAAAAAAAAAATGAAATTTTGGATTTACATAAAGCAGGACTTCATAAATCTAAATCCATTAAAAAATTGTTGGTTGCAATCCTTCATTTTTTTTAAAGATTAATTTCATAATCTATAATTCACATCATAAAATTATAAATATTGCAAATTCAACGTTTTTATGCTAGGATATTTTAGTATTATTGCTGTATAAAAAAATAGCACATAAGGAGTATAATTTTAGAGGAGCTATTTATAAAAGTTTAAAAATGCAATTTAACATCAGATGCACTAAATTTTGAATGTTTCTAATTCAAAAACTTACCATTTAAATGACTCGATATTTGTTATCTAGGCATAGTTTGAACCAGAAATTTCAAATGCCTTCTTAAAATTAGGTATTGTTGGGTATTAGAAAGAAATAAAGTTTGGGTTCGTTTTAATATGTAGGTGGACCCATAAGCAAATTTTATATAATCATTTAAAAGTAAACTTTATTTCCAATCGCGCAGTAGCTTTCTTCTGCGATAATTTGTTGAGGAGTTAGCCGGGGCTGTTGAACGTTCGCAAATTAAAATTTGTGTGCAATGGAAAAATGCGATTTTCACAAGAACCAGGTGACCTAGAGCAAACGCTGTAGATTTCTTTCCTGCAAGGTTTACCCTAACTTCTACTAGAATTAATTTTTCCACAATTTTAGTTTCAATTTAGAATAATAACGGAGAGGAAGATAAATAAGAGGAATAATAAGAGAATAATAAATACCGGAGAAGAAGGAACATAATTTTTCGTTACATTTTCGACGATATACCTGAAAACATAATACCTAAGATTTAAAAAAAAAATGTATTTTTGGAGCTTTCCAGATTGCATAGTTTACGAGAAAAATGACTGTGACAGGCAGACACAAGAGTGACTCCATTTTTATTTTATAAGTACAAAGTCATAAAAACATAAAAATAAATATAAATAAATAAATAAAAGCACTAGCTTTAATAATTTTTCACTTTTATTCCTATCTTTTTTTTGTGTGTGTGATTATGCAAATTAAAAAAAAATTAAAAACCTTTTTTTAAGCTTACTCCTAACAATAATAATAATTATACAGCTACCAAAAACTAAGTGTTATAAAATATTTTATAAACTTTATATTACCCAAATGATTATTAAAACAATATTTATCGATCTTTTCTATTTACATCCTTTAATTTACCCGCACCAGGTTACTATAATGAAGCGTTAGAACCGATGGCATATAGTTGCAATTTTTTCTTTTTAAATATATATCTTTTTTTTCCAAAATACACGATTATTTATTTATATTTTTTAATGAAAAAGACGTTATATAAACTCATAATTGTAAGAGTGATGGACATTTTGAAATTTTATATTATACTTTTGTTTCATCGTTGTTTTCTGTAGAATGATTATAGAAAATAAAGAGTGAAATTTCCAAAGTTTTAGACAATGACAGACGTAAAAAATAAATGCTAACTTCTTAAAATAAACATCTTAATTTAAAATCAAAATGCCTCTAGCAACGATGAATCACAAGGACTTATTGTATTAACTTCAGTAGTTATTAAATACAAGCATGCCAGTGAAATGAAATAGTGAACTTTTTCATTAAATAGCTTCCAATTATTTCCATAAAGAAATTCATAAATGGCAAATGTTTTTTTGTTTTTTCTATTCAATACTGAAGTTTTATTATCGTTATTTTTTTCTGGCAATTGTTACATTCAAGAAGTTTAGAAATAAACGCTCGATTTTAAATCCAATTTTTTCTTATTGTAATAAATATAAGGATGAAATAAATGATGCTCATCAGAAATCTTAACATTTTGTATACAATAATTTTAAAAATACTTCCCATTTTCATTAACACTTCTCTATCTCAAACTGTAGTAATCTTAAAATTAATTTTAAAAAAAGAAAGAAAGAAAAAAGAATGAAAAGAAAGAAAATTAAAACGCAAAAATTTCTTCTGGAATTCAATCTCTCAATAATATAAGTAATATTTTTATATTCTTGTATTTTTACATACATTTTTATTTTCCTGGGGTTTGATGGCATTTGCATTATTTAGTCACATTGTTTTATTATTTAATTTAATAATACATACTATACTCTCTTATAGGCTGAAAATGAAAAGCGTAAAACACTTAGCTGTCAGTTTATTTATAATAAATTCATATTTAACCGCTTTATGAAACATTTTCGACGTTTTTCAGTTCTCAATCTGTCAAAAACTGAGGGACATATTGAAGTGCTAACTTATTTCCAAAAGCCCTTCCTCACATGAAAAAAACTTGATTTAAAATATCTTTCACTCTCTCCTCAGATGATAAAAGGGCCCTTTTCAGTTCTTAAGAGAGCAGACTGACGCCATAGAAGAAGTTCTCGGTCTTTAACTCACAAAGAAATCTTGTTTACGCTTATAAATATAGAATGGTAAGTGTCAGAGCCCTTTGAGATGTACATTTTCAAGATATACTAAATTTCTCTAATTCAGTACTTCATCGTATGCCATTTTCCTATGCTAATATTTCCCCTTATGCCATACACTCTTTTATATCCTTATATATATTATAAATGTGAAAGTGCGTCCGAAAATTGGAATGAACTTGGCTTCAAAACGGATGGATTAATGTCTTTGAATTTTTGTATATAGGTAAATTATTGGCCTGAAATGAACATAGGCTAATTTTTATTTATTTTATTCAAATATTTTTCTTAATAATTCAATATTTCACTATTTTTCATACAGAATAAATTGAAAAATTTTCCATAATATTTAATTATTTTCTTTTTTCGTTGCCAAAAAATAAAAAAACCGGAATAATTATTTCTCTTCTGTAATTAATTTTCAACTGAAAGATTTTCACATGATAAAATAAAATGAAATAAATAAATGAACCCTATTCTGTTTTTCGGTTCGAGATTAAAAACCGCAATTTCACCAATTGTGACGTCAGAGGAATACTGTTTTTCTTCTTATATCACGCAAACGATTATATAAAATTTCTTTTACACTTAGAAGACTTTACAAGAATATAACTTCACACTTTACAAGAATATAAATATTTTAGTAGTTTTTCCAGATATTAATCCATAATAAAAATTAACCTTTTTCTTTCTTTCGGTTCGAGGCTATAAAATTCAACTTTTTACCAATTGTGACGTCAGAGGAATACTTTCCATTAAGAATTTTAAAAATATCAATGTAACGTCATATATGAAACAAAGTATAAGTTTTCAAGTTTTCATTTTTAATAACACAATGTAATTTTGAGTAAGTGCTAAAAAGAGACGACTGTGACGTCACATATTGAAAATAAAATAAATATCTCTGATGTTGCAATGAAATGAAATTGAATTGTGATATCAAAAGTTATTATTTAAAGAAAATTAAGTTTATCGTCTGACCGTGGTTAATATTTAATTTTAAAATGAAATAAGTTTTTTTAAAGGTTAAATATTAAACGACTAGAAAATATTAATAATTTATACATATCGTAAATGACGTAATAATCAATGAAAAAACTTTTTATCATTTTTATAAAGTAAAAAAAGCTCAACTAATCAAAAAAAAAATATTTTTGTGTGTTAATTCTGAAAATTGTTCAATTCTGAAAATATAAATAAATATCACTTTAAAAATGCACTTTCGGGCTTAAAATCTAAAGATTTAATGTAATTGTGAGAAAATACATTCCCTCAGTCAATATCTCAATTTGGCATAATGTGCTCAAAGTGTACTGGAAACAGGTTTGTAAATGGATATTAATTGCACATTTTTTTAGCTCTTAAAAAGTAAAAATATGTTGTCACTTTTAAGAATGTTTTTTATAATAAATTTCTATAAATGTTTATGGTATGCAGAGCATATATGTACAAATTATACAAAAATGCCACCTAAAACACAGTTTTATAGTACATTTTTCCTAACACTGTTTTTTTTTTTCGCTTTACGGAAACTACCCGCTTTTTGACACTTTCTAACATGGTCTAAAAGTGTTTACGACTTCAACCTGTCTGTATACCGGATGCCGAGTGCCTGGGGTCTGCCGTCTGTCTGTCCGTTTTTCAACTTCGGTAAATATAGTGGAATTCATACGAAAATAACATACCTTATTGAGATTTACCATAGCATATGCGGCATTGAAAATGGAACAGGTAGCAATAATAGCTGAATCACAGGAGCACTCAAAAGGAAACTTTACATTATGGTCTAAGGCGAAAAAATCATTTGTGGTGTATTTTGATAATGCTACATAATTTTAAATGTAATGAAATTTACATGTATTTTTAAGGTTCAGAAAAACATGGTTACTATCGAATATGTTAAATGTAGTACTTATAGTGTGCGTACAGGGAGCTCAAAAGTATTTCAATATATTATGGTCTGTGAAGAAAATCCATTTGCAACGTATTTTAATAATGTTATTTTATTAAGGTTATTTTAAAAATATTGAAATTGATATCAGGTTCTGAAGTGCACTAAAATAGGATTTCTGTAGAAAATGGGGTGAAAAGATTTAACATTCACTTACAAGATTGCAGGAAAATGTTCGGTAATATAATAGTCTACGGAGAAAAAAAAATATTCCCAGCTTATTTTAATTGCGTTGCGCTATTTCAAACATGATGAAATTAATATACTGAGATAATCAATACAATGATAAATACTGAAATTTACTACAATAAGCTTGCAGTTAAGTATGATTTGCATCACATTTGTTGTTCATTTACAGAGACGCATAAAAGATTTTGGACCTGTGTCCAGATCTCAGATATTGTATCCAAAGTATGGTCTATTAGAAAAGATTGCTGAAGAGCTTTTTCAATTATCGTATGTATTTGGAAAACTAATGCATCCTGAAGATCAGCTACAATAATATAATAAGAGATGTTTGTAGAATTTAAATAAATCATGTATCGGACTATACAATAAACTGGATTGGTCACCAGTGCAATAGCGATTCCCGAAAATATGAATTCAATAATTTGAATCGGGTTTTTTGCTTGAATAATTTAAGCTAAATATGCGATCGTATACATATTTGTACGTAATATACAGGACTGTAAAAAAGAATTCAAGTAAGTTTCTGTTTATAATTAGAAATTGCTAAAAGTGAATTTTAATATTCGTTATACTTTTTCTCACTAAGCAAAATTTTAACATTGTATTTAGAATATTTACAAGCACATAGATCATATACACAGCTGCAGAAAAGAATGTCCCGGTGAAGTTATGCATTATGGAAATGTTGGATATTTTTTTATTACCTAGGTTTAACACATGATTTTTCTTTCTTTGATATGGAATTCTGAAATGCACTACAACATGATTTCTGTACAATTGGGGTGCGTTACAGTTGTTCTACAATATAAGTGGTTACAATTTCATTTTCGCGATGGTTCATATTATCTAACACATTTTCCTTATATTTGACTGAGTTCTTTAAGTCTCCTATAAAAAAACTACTGCATAGCCTTCTATAAGATAAATGTTATATATATTTTAAATTATTGTTAATGAACCGTTTTGTTTAATTAAAGCGTTTGTCTTTTTTTTAATGCTACGTGAACGACGTCACGGGTAACAGCTAGTATATATATATATATATATATAAAGAGTGTATATATTATATATATGTATATATATATATATATATAAAGAAAGATGTAAATTTCGACTGCGTAAATGAAGAAAGTCGTTACAAAGTTTTAAATAACTGCTTTTCAACTTTTCTCTCTAAATTACTTTTATCACCAGAAGAGATTTCTTAAAATTCTGAAAGATGTTATAAAAGTCGTAATTTAAATAACTTTTGCAGTTTGCATGTTTTTTCTTTAGACATACGCCTCAAATTTTGCAAACTGTGAAAAGCATACTTTAGTTATATTTTGTAAGTGTCACAATAATCAAACAGGCAATTTTAGAATTTCCCAGCTCAATTAAAAATTTTATGAAATTTATTAAAACAGTGGAAAAGGACAAGATTTAAAAGACTGAGTTTGATACTCTCTTAAAAAGTCAGCCACAAAATAGCTCAAGTTGAGCTGAAATCCACTCATCTCAATGTTGAAAGGCAGCTTCTCAAAAAAGAGTTGAAATAACCCGAGTTTTAACCAATTTAAATGAAGTCGAGCTATTTAAATAACCAATTAAGATCAAGAAGATTTATTCGTTTGAAAAACAACTCTTTTATGATAAAAAAAATTGCAGCTCTTTCACGAGAAACCAAATGAGCTCTTTCGTTTTAAGAGTGTAATAAACAAGCAAATGAACAGAGGTAGAACTGAATAAAAAGCAATTAAGTGATTATTGATTGATTGAGTGAGCTTTACAGTCGAAAAGTCCCCAAAACATTGTGCGCCAAACATATAAATTTAATTAACCTTTCGCTGGGCGCACCCTTTGTATCTCCGTATTGCAAATCTGCAACCAAAGCTGTAGCTAAGGGGGTGCTAGGGGCGGCTCAGCCCCTGGCACCCCCATTAACATTAGCAGTAGCATTTTGAGTCTCCCCTGGAAAAGATTCCAAGGTCACTAAATGAATTTATGTTCCGAAAATCTAAATGAAATTATGATTAAAAATCCAGTTTTGAGGCTGTTTCTCAGTTTTGCAGATATACTAAATTGTAACTGATATAAGTGTTTCAACACTTTCTCATCCTATTTCCACATATGAAGCTAACATGATGTTTAATATTGTACTAGTTATACACTCGAATTCGTTATCATTATAATCTTTTCTTAGCATAAAATGACGTCATTACAACAGTTTAATGAGAAATATAGTACCTACAGTGTGAATGTGTACTAATTTATCTTTCTGCGTCAGAGAAAGAGAAAATATGAGCCTCCCCCCATCCCTATTATTCACTTCTAGCTACGGCCCTGTCCTCAACATATTCCAAAAATCAATAGTACTTGCACAGTAAGTCTTAAAAAAAAAAAGATTTTACTTATTGCTCCTATTTTCCAATACAGCAGTTAAAACAAATTCATCATTGAAATTCTCGACAGATGATGATATTGAATTAATTTCCCGTACAAAATTTTGTTTATCATTTGAGAACTTTCATAAATTTTGTCAAATTAAAAAAGCTGGAGAAGGCTAAAAGTGGATTTTTTTTAAAGTTAATTTTGTAAACTTTAAAATTTTCTATCAGAAAATGGATAGTATTTATGAGAAGTATGCCAATTTCTGTTTATTGTAGATGTGAAAAAACTACATTACTAGCTACAGATGTGACATGCTACAGATGTGAAATTTAAACGACAGGAAAAAGATGCTATGATATGCAAATGATTAGCTTTTCAGCGCATTCTGACAAAGTAGGTGCCGGTAGAGACACCTACAATGTGTTTAAATGAGGAAATTGTTCAGCCGGTTTCTCACACAGAAATTGCATTTGAGCGTTGTTGCCTGGTGAAAAATTGTTGTGATATCTCGTGTAAGATAGAGAAATGCGTACCAGCATGTTTCTGACGTTGCTAAAGCTCGAATTGTAGCCTACCGGGATTGCGGTTTATCGTATCGCAGTATTGCTGCTCGTGTTGGTCGAGATCCAATGACTGTTTCCTCAATATCGAATCGTTAAATTTAGGATGGTAATACGGAACGCCGTGCGGGATCTCAACGACCCCCTATCACTAGCAGCCGAGAAGACAGGCATGTTATCCGTATTTCCGTAATGGATAGTGTAACTCTATCATGAGCCCCGAGTCAAGAAATGGGGTCATTTGCAAGACAAAAAGTGTCTGCGCGAACAGTTTGACGACGTTTGCAGTAGCATGGACTCTCACCTCGGAGAGCATGGCTGCGACTTCCTTTGACGCTGCGTCATTGACAGGAGCGCCTTCAATGGTGTGATCAAGGACGAACCTGGAAGCAGGAATGGCGAGGAGTCATTTTTTCCCCAGATGAATCCAGGTACTATATACAACATCATGATGGTCGCATTCGTGTTTGGCGGCATCGTGGTGAACGAACATTGGCAGCACACATAGGGGTATTTGCGTTATCTAGGCGGCAAAAAATTATTTTATTGCATATATCAATTCTAAATGGCACGATTGAAAGAAAAAATACATTTATTAAATTTATAAAGACGATTTATTAAAATAATTTCATTTTTGAATGCTAATATTCATTTTCGTCACTCTCTGAAGAATCATCACTAACACTGGGCTTCGCAGATAAAAGAAGAGCAATTGTTTCTGGCAAAAAGGAGTTCATTTTTCTACCAATGACTTTTCTGATGCTACTTATAAAAGGGTCTGATGTTAAAAGTAGCCGATTCATAATATCTTTGTTGCAGCTTTCTCTCGAGAATTTTCGCGCGAATTCTTGGCGGTATAGCCTAAAATGCTTATTGCGCGTTTCTGCGGTCTCTTCTGAAAGCTGCCCAATGGGGCAATAATGCATTTTTAATGATAATTGAACCATGAATTAATATTTTATGCATAGTGGTAGACATTGGATGCCATTGGTACAAATCTACATATAAGCGAGCATTGTCTAATGCATATTTCTCGTATTTTTCTGGATCAATTATATGTCCGCTTGAAGTTGCCTCGAGTATGACGTTTAAGCGATATATTAAATAATAACTAATGCCTGTTATGTCAGAAGCCAATTTGGGATCTTCAAAAAACCTCCTACTTGTATTACCGTCATTGGTGTTACCAATATTTGCCTTTGGCATGTCTATCAGTAAACCTGTTTCTTCGCGAAATCGTTTCTGAATTTCGAGTTTTTTTTCCATCTCAAATTTTTTCTCAGCTTCAATTTTCCGCTCTCTGTTTTTCCTTACTGGCAATTTATAAGCTAAATGAAGAATGCTTTCAAAAGTCTAATTCGAGGATGTAAAATTGAAAGACCAAACTCGATAGCTTCAGGATTAATTTCTTTCTGAAAATCAATTTTGTTAAAGGCCTTAGAAATTGCACCGCATATGTAGCATTGACTTGTGGATTTTGTGCCAGTCGCAGCGTTGCAGACTTTGCCATCTACCATTGTCATAATGAAGACATAACTGACTGAAAACCTGTTCCCATTTAAATTAACCACTGTGGCGTTTAGTGACATCGCAGAATTTTTTATAAAGTTAAAACCGGTTGTTAAAACCTCTTCCAGGAACATGGATAAACGCTTAACTCATGGCTGCCAACTACTACGCCTATTTAGAGTCAAATAAACATGTTAGAAACAGAAATTTTAGTAAATTATTCACAATATGTGCTGTAATGCATAACATTGAATATATTTGACATACATTTTACTAAAACATTTTTGTGGTTCCAAACACGTTTATATGATTTAAATAGGCGTAGAAGTTGGCAGCTCTGTTAACTGTATGGTCAACCAAAGACTGTAAGTCGGTTTCGGCATAAGTACTTGTTACTCGGCATGAATCTGGGAGCGGATAGCATTCTTGTTTCGCTTTTTGCAGCAAGGTATAACAAGGAAAGAATTTCTTGTTGGTATTCCTCACTAATTCGTATTGTCGACGAGTTACGTCGGCTTCTACGAACATGGACAATGCTTGAGTTGGCGTGAGTGAGTCAGTTTTTTCGATCTCTGATTTAGAAAACACCTTTTTATATTTTGTTTCACGTTTCGGACTACTTATGATTTCTTTAAGTATTTCAGACGCATCTCGTTTTCCAGATTTCTGCAACTCAATCTGAGCGGCATGAATTATTACTTCCTTTTCTAGAGAAGATCGCACTTCTTCTGTTTTTCTCCTCTTAGTTCTCTCACTTGATTCTATAAATAATTTAGATGGTCGTCCAGGCCGAGGTTGTAGTATGGCAGGTATATCAAACGTTCCTTCTGTCCCAGATTGATTGTTTTTGATAAATATGTCTTCTTTCTTATGTGCTTTTATCCATCTCTTTTTGATTTCTGGTTTAAATCGTGAAAAACTGCGTTTTAATCTCTCAATTTGGTCGTCTGTGTAATCTTCATTCGATATCAGCTGATCTTTTAAGAAATTTAATTTATCTTCAAAATTTGACAAATCAAAACTCTACATTTGATTAAACAAACATCTACGGGTCACAACTCTTACTTTCGAGGTATCTTGTGAACCTACAATAAAAATATTTTCTTTTAGAAAGCTATATGCGATAGTCAAATTTTTTTAAATATTTCATAAAAAAATTTCAAAGTACCAGAAAATACACATCCGCGCTTTTCCGCGGCAGTTTCTTTAATTTTGCATTACTCAAAACTTTAAACTTTCGATTTAGTTAAAAAATATAACAGGATATGGTTGGGCAATACAACAAAATCTCGATTAAATAAATTATTTTAGAAATAATCTTACTCTAAAATGAGGGTATCTTAAAAGTGCATCAATTAAACTTCTTAACGATAAAACAATAAAAAAAATATAATAAACTTTTGCATTATTACCTGCTGTATCAGGATCCATCACATGCACTTTCAAAATAAACGTAAAATAATATATATTTCACTTCAAAGGTAACGTCTGTATACGAACGCCAAGAACTGACACAAACAATAACTTGAATGATTGAATTCCGACTAAAGTTTTAACGATATGCGTTGGCCAGGGAAAGGTTGAATGGTTGGTTGTTGTTCACAAAACTGTCCTCTAACTCAGGTTGTCATTCGTTTAACGGTTTTAGTACTTTGAAAATTTGACTTTTGGCCGCCCAGATCGGTCAAATACCCGTATGTGCAGCGTGCATTCGACATCGTCATATTGGCCCATCAATTGGCGTGATGGTATGGGGGCCATTGGATACATGTCTCGGTCATCTCTTGTTCACGTTAACTTCACTTTGAACAGTGCACGTTACATTTCTGATACTTTACGACCCGTGGTTCTACCCTTTATTCAAGACCTGCGAAACCCTACGTTTCAGCAGGATAATGAACGACCGCATTTTCCCGGAATTGTACGGACCTTCCTTGATACGGAAAATGTTCGGCTGTTGCCCTGGCCAGCATGTTTCCTAGATCTCTCACCAATAGAAAACGTCTGATCAATGGTTGCCGAGCGACTGGCTCATAACCATACGCCAGTCACTACGGTTGATGAACTAACTGTGGCATCGTGTTGAAGTTGCATGGGCATCTGTACCTGTACACTGCCATCCAATCTCTGTTTGACATAATGCCCAGACGTGTAAGTGCTGTTATTACAGCCCAAGGTGTTTGTTTTGGGTGCTGATTTCTGAGGATCTATGCACCCAAATTTCTTGAATATTTAATCACTTGTTATTTCTATCATAATATATTTGTCCTATAAGAATCAGTTTGTTATCTGCATTTCTTCCTGGTGTAGCAATTTTAATGGCCAGTAGTGTACCTTTTAGTCAATAATTATTTTAGTTTTAAGTTCTAAATTTTTAACTATTTTTACATGCTTAAAATAACGTATTCCAATATCTGAGTCAATATTTTTAAAATCAGAGTTATTGAGTCACAAAGAGTTAAATTTCTTGCATAAGTAGGCATGTGATTTTTTTATATCAATAAATATAAAAACTTTGTTAAATCACCATAAAAGAAAAATTATACAGGACGCGTTTCGAGCTGCAAAAGCAGCTCGAAACGCGTCCTGTATAATTTTTCTTTTATGGTGATTTAACAAAGTTTTTATATTTAAAGATATATATTTATCGCCAGTTTTTTCGGAGTTTCTCAATAATGTGATTTTTTTTAAAGCATCCAACATTATTGAAACATATTTATGTCTTCAATTCGTCTGTCTGTCTGCACTCCAATTCTATTAAATATGCTTTTATACCTACGATGTGATTAATATATGTTATCGAGATTTAACATGATTTGTTCACTATTGGAAACGAAATATGTAGCGTTTATAGTTCATTTGCAGAAACACTGAAAAATATTTTTTATATTGTGGTCTAAGGAAAAAAAATGGATTTCAATGCAATTTAATGACACTAAATGTTTTCCAAAAAAATGAAAATGTTATGCATTTATGAAGTGTTATGAAAAATGGTTTCTGCAGAATATGGAATACAAAGAATTTATTGTTTATTTAAAGCATCACACTATATAATTTAATTACATAATGATCAAGGAGAAATATCGTTTGCATTGTATTTTAACGATGTTACACTATTTCGAACACAACTAAATTTATATACATTATCGATGTGCGTTACAAGAAACTTAGCATAGAATATAGGGTGCAGCCCACTCATTTACAGGGCACTCAGAAGAATTGGATATAACGACAAGAATTGAATATATTGGACGAGCAATAATTGCAAGAAGTGCGTTTTAAAAATTGGTCTTATTATTTGGTGAATTTGAACTAATTTTTTTGTACTCTATGTGGTGTTTATAAATTCTACAGGGTGTCACTAAACTCATGGGACATACAATAAGGAAAGAAAAGTATTTATAAAGAAGTAATTTTGGTATGTACCAATGAGGGGCCGGAAATGAAAAGTGATAGTGGAAAACAAGAAATTCGAAGGAAATGAAAACAAGCGTTTTATTGATATAGAAACTTAGGTGCGAAGGAATCATCCTTCTAACTGGTACCAATATCGGCATCTTTTCTTGTAGCCATGTGGGGCTTTTAATCTTTAATGTTTTTAAAAAGAAAACTGGCAGACGTTCTGCAAAAGAGGAATATTTCCATCGAGTAGTGTTGAGCTTCTTATCTCTTGACCCATCGTTGATTCTCCTCTTCTATTTGTGAATTAATCGGAGAGGGATGTAGAACAAAAGATTTCCTATAAAACTGTAGAAGGATGGCAAAACAAGTGTTAATACGCACCCTTACAGTAGGTGATCAAATGTACCACCACTATCATCTATACAGGACTAGTAATGCATAACACATGATTAATGCACACTTTCGAAAATTCAAGGTGTCTCAACTCGGGACACCAATCGACTCTGATGAGAATGTCATTGCCAGATTTTCAGTCGCTTTTCAACTGTTCGTGAAACACCTTGTATCTTATTCGAACGAGTAAACTATTAAATAAGAATAATGAAAAGAATGATTCACATTTAAAAGATTACGAGTCTCAATATTTGGGATGATTTGCTTTAAAAGTCAGTTAAAATAAATGTCTAATAGCATACATTTTGGTATAACATTACTATAACGGAAAAACATCGAAAATTCTTTATAAGTAATTATCTTTTATCCTACTCACTACTGTAGCATACATGTCGAGAAACATTTTCAATTTTTATATGATTTCTTTAATATATTATGTGTGTATTTAGATTTAGAATCATTTATCTATTACTATAGACAAGAAGAAGTAATTTAACATATACGTGCAATCAGAAGCATTTTTAAAGCATCTATAATCAAGAAAAATAATTAATTAAATTTCTCCGCACAGTTGATTTCATCATTTGTCAAAAAATCTTAATTTTTTTAAGTCTGAACTAACCAAAAGTTTGTATAAAAAGAAAATACCAAAAACGCTTATATGCTTACATATATGTAATATACAAGCTTACATTCATATTAGATATAACATATTTACTTTGGAAAAAAATTAAAGTATTATGACTAATAAACATTCTTTCATAATCTTGATTCAAAAGTTTATAAATTTGTTAGAAACTTGCAACATTTACTTTTTTTCTACTTCTCTAAATAGCATAAAGACGTAAATTAGTAATATATTGTTTTAGGTAGCTTTCATTACAAAAAGTAAAAAGCTACCTATTGCAGCCATCCGGAGGAAAGCACTTCCGGAAAATTTTGGTATATTTTCACCGATCATGACCCCCAGACCCCAAAACCACCCTCCGTTCAAATGTTGACATATATATATATATATATATATATATATATATATATATATATATATGTATATATAACCATATATATATATATATATGTATATGTATATATATATATATATATATATATATATATATATATATATATATATATATATATATATACATCTGATTTTTGTCATGCGATAACTAACGTATTTATGAACCGATTTGAATGAAACTTGGTATGTACATAGTACATACAAATGTCTCGACCGAGTTTGTTGGCCAGCATCATCCGCCATTTTGTTTCAAAATGGTGGCCATTTTAAATTTTTAAAAAATTTTAAAGTTTAAAATTAAATGCGAAAAAATTAAAAGTTGAAACATATTTTTCTTTTACGTGTTAAAACTTAAAACAACGATTCCAGAACACTTTTTATTTTGTCTATATCTTAAAAAATGATTGAGTTATAGCACTTTGAATTTTTCTTATGGCTGACATTTTGAAACGGTCTGATATGAACGATCCACAATGTTGCTTTAAAATGGCATACACTTTATGATATCGTGGAATCTGGTGACTCTCTAAATCGCTTAAAATAAAACCAGGTGAATGAAAGATGGCTAATTTCTAAAAATTCCTATTAATATTCAATCTTTACAAAAACTAGTATTCAATCTTATAAAATCACTAATTTTATAAGATTATTTCCACTAATTTGAGCTTAGTATTTTTGAACAATGTAACTTACCTTAAAATAAATAAATAAATATATAAGTATATGAAAGCTACCTCTTCCTCCCGGCATTGCCGGAAGGACTTTTTCTATATAACGCAGCAATTGTACAACAATGGTTTCTTTCCTCGATAGAGGTGCTTTTATCTCAAAACAGTATTACATATCACATAGCAGTGTGACAGTATGCCTGATAAAAGAAATAACTTTGACTTTTGTTTGAAAAAAAAAAATGCATTTTTTCGCTAATAAATAAGTAGTTTTTCCTATTCTAAAGCTTAAAAGACGGTAATAATATCTGGTTTATAAATTTTGGAGACAATGCTTTTCCAACAGCTGAAAGTGCATAGAATCGCACAATTCGTCGTAAAAAATTACATGTTTAAATTTTGAATCAAGCGGCACGTATTCTGGAAACGTAGCTTATAAACAAATAAACATTTACCCCATGTACGACGCAGTTTTTTAAAAATTTAATTAAAAATTCTTTACATTGTGGAGATTATTAATTATTTTAAGTGCAGTCTTTTGAAAACAAGCAATACATATTAAACAAATACATAACTTAAATGTGTGCATTGTCCTTAAAATAAATGAAAAGGAGAAGTTATTCTTCTCATTATCATGGTAATGATTCCTCATTCCTCGGATGCAGTTGAATAAAAAGGGCTTCAAATGATGTAGCAAATGATTTTTAACGTTATTCATTCTGTAACAGCATCTTTT
Organism: Maratus speculifer; assembly: GCA_964019185.1. NCBI lineage: Eukaryota > Metazoa > Arthropoda > Arachnida > Araneae > Salticidae > Maratus > Maratus speculifer. Next base: position 291,773,017 of record OZ025294.1, on the reverse strand, counting down.
TGAATCGTTCATCTTTTCATTTCTCCGGCTAATGATGATCGTAAACGGGAAAAAGATTTTTAAAAATCTGCAAAGGAAGCGGCAGAAATTTTAAACGAAATTGGCACGTAATGTGACATTTATGACTGCTTATGACTTTTGTCTTTTAAGAGTTCATAGGAATTAATAATACATTAATTTGTTTAATACAGCATTTAAAAAATTTTCATTATTTCTTGCATAAATAGCTAGTAATTATTGAAAAAAAAATTCAATTTATTTACGTGGATAAACGCTGGAAATATTGTTTGACCCACATAATAATTCTGAATACGCTGCTAATGGGAAATAAAAGCTCATTTTTGGATAATTAAGTCCTCTAAATACGACATATCAAACAAATAACTATGAAATTAAGATGATTGTTCTCTTTATTTCCTCTTCTGTACTATGGATGGGGGGAAGGCAGCCCACCGAACTTGGGTTAACTTTCCCTTACGAATATAGTGAGAAAATCGAAAAAAAAAGTGAAAAAAGTATATTAGGGAAAGTGACACATCTTCTGTCAGAAAGTCAAAGTGGGGGATTTTGATCTGAAGACACTCTTGGAAAATGACTCGAAGTTCAAGGACTTTTCTATTGTTCTATTCTTACTCTATTTTACCATGAAATCGATCAGAAGTCTCAAGGGTTCTTTGGCTTTAGAAAGAATTCTGCCTAATTCGGAATGGAAGATTCTTTTTTGAAGAACTCGTATGGGTTGTCAAAATATGAGGAACCTTGGTGTTTGATGGATATTCTGGACTCTCGCTGAATAGAAACTCCTTCCTCAGTTTCGTAAAAAAGCGCTCTTGTCCTTAGAATCTTTAAATCAAGGTCATTGTCTTGTTGGTAAAGAATAGATTGTTATGTTCAAAAACACAAATTGTAAAGGAGTGAGAAAAATATTCAAGTTTACATGCTGTCTTGCTTATCACTTTTGCAAGAGAGGTATTTTGTTTGTCTGCGATCTGTTATGTAATGGTATAGTGTTATTTTTGAAAAATTATTTTAAAAATATTTGAAGACATTTAATATTCAATTAATATATATGCTGTTATCCATAATAAATAAATAAATAAATAAGTATATATATATATATATATATATATATATATGTATATATATATCCATTTGCATTCATTTTATTTATTTATTTATTCAGATTTACTCGTTACACTATTTTTTATTATATTATAATTCAATTCAATTCTAATTCTTCGTTTGGTTTACTGTTTTATTGATAAAATCAATTGGTGAATCTTGTCTACTTTTAATGGTATTATATATATATATATATATATATATATATACAGTCGACTCTCGTTAATTCGAATCTTCGCTTAATTCGAACTAAACATGAAGTCCCGAAATTTTCAATGGCAGAATAACGTTAAAAATTTTCCTTAATTCGAACTCATTTTCTCATGACTTCGTTTAATTCGAACTAACGAGAATTCCGATTTTTCATTTTTCTTTTCTTTCTCACAGATTTTAGATCATTTTAATAACCTTCTTTCTTTGATTTTTATGAAAATTGTTCCGAACGAGTATACATATAATCCAATGCATTTGATATCAACTTTTTTAGTGCCCCGTCTGTCCCTCAGTGGCGCTTTAATTTTTTTTTCCATTGTGCTTGTTTCTAATCGTTTAATTATTTTATGTATTTATACATTCTAATTTAATATTAAGTCATATTCTAAATGATAACAAACGAAATAAATTTAAAAAACACTATAACATTAATTCCTTTGTATTTGTACCATATTAAGCATGTTTTCATTTCATATTATCCATAATTCGAACTTCGGATAATTCGAACATTTCTTGCGGTCCCGACAAGTTCGAATTAACGAGAGCCGACTGTATATATATATATATATATATATATATATATATATGCTGAAATTCCTTGTAAATAAAAGGAGCTATTAAATTGTATGATAAAAACGACGCAAGTAAAATATATTTAATATATATATACACACATACATATACAATATTTTTTAAATTAAAATATATCATAAGGGTTCATATGATAGTATTAATTAAAATTTCAAATGCAAATGACATGTAATAATATTATACTTCAATCTATATACTAACACAATATTGAACTAAAGCTAATTGGTGTATAAAACCCACTAAGAAATCTCAAAATACTGACAATCCTAAACATTTTAATACTATAATGTTGTAAATTCTATATAAAAGTAAAAAACAAAAAGTGGAAAAATTTAGTTTTAAAAAATGGAGAAACAAAACATTCAAGAGAAAAATTTACGAAAAGAATATAAAATCACAACAAGATGCGACTATAAAAAGTAAAACATGTATGAAACAATAAAACTGAATATCCAAACACCATACAGCAAAAAACGGAATAATTAAAAATGTAGTAAGATAAATTACAAAAGGAACGTTATAACATAAGAAGAAATAAAAGGAAAAATTATAGGGCATTACAGAATAGTGAAAAATTGTAGGGCATATCAAGCTAAACTATACTTGGTATACACACAGAGACACACAAAAAAATGCTTGTAGAATATACATAAAATTACAGGGCTATACGCAATGAAGTGGATATATGGCCGCCTATGGATGATGATTTCTGGAAGTGGGATTTCTATTCTTTAAAACCTGTTTTAGCCTAAATCAAATTTTAGAATATTATGTGGCGTGTACAAAAATATGTAGGTAATATACATGTTTGTACAAAAATAGAAAGTTGTTAGAAATTTCTGTATGTGTATATTTTAATCCTATTATGTATTTTCTTATTGAACTAAATTTTAGCATATGTATAATGCATACAAATATATAGATCAAATACAGAGCTGCACAAAATAACTGAGGTACTTTTCCGTCTATATACAAGAAGTGCAAAAATTTATTTTTTAAATGCGCCATACGTTTTCTAAAATTTTATTTAGATAGCTCCTTTATCTTATTAAACAGCGAAATTTTGTTAAACTTTTTTAGAATTGTTGGAAAGTATTTCATAATTCATGCTTGACGCATGCTTATTCTTTATTTATAATTATTTATTTCAAAATAAAAGTGATTCGAATCAACATGAATCAATTTCAGACACAAATGATGTTAGCCTTAAAATCAAAATGTCTAATGATAAAAATTTTAACCACCCTAAAATCTTCTACCCAAGGTTGTTTCCAGATTTATATGGGTGGAGTTTTTAAAGTAGGTTGTTGGTTGTCTGAAATGGGACGTATTTAGAACAATCTCTGATAAATAATGTTGTTTTGTCCTCTCCGCTATCGCTATACTTTTCCCCCAAATTTCGTGTGCACGTTTAATTCATTCGGAGGGGAAGCTTAGTTTTTTTTCTTTTTAAGAGTGCTTCCAATTGCATGAATATTCGACCTTTCATTAAAAACCTTTTATAACATCTGATTGCGCATAGAGATAATCGCAATCATGCAATATCCGCCCATCTTTTCATTATTCATGGAAGTCTTCTTTGATGATATGCTTTACAGGAAAGCATATATGTTAGACGCTTATTAACCTAAAAAGATTTCTATGCTGAAGAAGCTATAATGTTGTCGAATGGATATATTATATGGAACGCTCAGACATTTTAATTTCTGGTAATGAATTATGATTCATGATTTTTTTTACAAATTTATGAGGTAGGTATTGATAAAGACTTCCTCATTATGTGAAAAGTATCACGTTTATAACACTTAATTTGCCCTCTTTTATAATTTAATAATTTATGACATCTAATCATTTTTACAAACGAATTGTTTAATAAAAATATGAATTTATAGGAACAACAATACAAATTTTAAATCGCATTTAAAATTTTCAATTCCTTATATAATATGGATTTTATATATCCCAAAGATACCAACGATTAAACGTTTTCATTACTCGTAGGAGCATCTTTCGCATAAAACTAGAAGAATGTTTCTATTTGTGTTTGAAAAATCTGATCATTTTATTTTACTCTATGAAGAGAGTTTGTGACAAGTCTGAAAGCGTTCCTTAAAATTACGTTTTTTCTTATTAACACATTAGCTGCCGATTACGCGCCAGCGCGTGGTATGGCGCCAACGTTAAGGGGCCACTCACGCGCCAGCGCGTGAGGTGGGGTGATGTTCAATAGCCAGTCACGCACTGGCGCGTGAAAATCTTTCACTGATTCTTTGTTATAAAAAGTAAATCGGCTTCTGGAAAAAACCCACTTCTATACTGCGGCATTAACTATCATCCCATCTTCAAGTAAACGGCAGCGAATGCGTTAAAATAATTTGTTAAGTCTCTGTTTATTTAGTCCAAAGTCATTCTATTACAATTTTACTTGATTACACTTTTTTTAATACCTCGTTTTTTTTTTTTTTTTTTTTTTTTTTTCCAGGGTTTCGTTTATCTGACGAAACCTTCTGCCTCTGTCCTTTGTCTATCTGTCACAGAGTCCGTACACAAAAACTATACAAGTCAAAACGTTCAAAATTTGTGTACTTATAGCTGAATACCTCTTGTTACACAACAAATCATAAAACTTTGGAAAAGATTATTATTTTAATTAAAATAATTTTTTTTAATATCATCAGACCATTTTTTTAAAGTTTTTTTTTTCTTCTCATTGTTGCATGCAAGTTTAAATACATATAAAAATTATTTCTTTTTTACGCTTTAAAAAGAAATGGAGTATTTCTGTTGCCACAATTACTAAATTGGTATTAAAAAAAATTAATATCTCAGAAATAAATCGAGATATTGCTTTTAAACAAATTGCATTTAAAAGTACATTTTTTCCCTATACGATGGTGTAAAAATTAAAAATATACGATATTTAGAAGTTTAGCAATTTTCAGTAGCGTAAATTTGAAAATTTAAATTTCATTTCTTCTAATTGTTGCACGCAAGTTTGAACAAAATTATTATGTACGTAACATAAATTAATGGATTAAATAAATCACGTGGAAAACATTTTTATTTGTTTTATTTCATCATATTACATCATATTTATCCTCTATTTTGACATGCGAAATGAATTTTTTTCTCATTTATTAAATTCTTATTCATTTAAATTACTAGACGCCTCTGGTGATAGGTTTGGTCTCCCTTAAACTTATGCTAATCTTTGTACCATTTTACTTTTGTACATAACTTTATTTACTTGAGTACCTTCACTAAATCTGTATATACTGATAGAGAAATCAAAAAATCTATGCGATCAATCCAGCATTTAGGAGAAAAATTCAGTATTCTGTTCTGGTGGTTGCGATTGGTGAATAAATCTGAAATAACGCCGAAAAACCACTTTTATTTTGTTAATTTAATGATAAAATGTTTTGAAGGAGATATTAAACGAAACCCTCTGTGCGATCTGCAATCACATTTACACACTTTTTTTTTTTTTTTTTTTTTTTTTTTTTTTACTTTTATGCACTTGTGGAAAAAAAAGTAAACATCCCCTACTAACTCCTTAACAAATTATCGTCGATGAAAGTTACTGGTACCGAACACGTTGGAAATAAATTCTACTTTTCAAAGATGTATATAAAATTTGTTAAGAAGCTATATACACATTAAAACAAGTCCTAACTTCATTTTTTTTCAATGGGAATACCTAATCTTAATAAGATATTTCAAAAATTCGGTTCAAACTATGCTTAGACATCAAATTTCAAGTCATTTGAATGATGAGTTTTTGAATTACAAACACTCAAAATTTAATGCTTCTAATGTTAAAATACATTTTCATATTTTTATTATATATCTCCTGTAATTATACTCATAATGTGCTAATTTTTTACATAGCAATAATATTAAAATACCCATACATAAATATATTGAATTTGCAATTTTTATAATTTATGATATGAATTATGAAAATAGTAATCGAAAAAATTTTGAATTGAAACCTACACTGTAAAAAAAATTCTGCAACGTTACTAAACTTTTTCTAGGAAACTGGGATTCCAAGAACTTTTCCTGTGACGGTAACAGCAAAAATTCAAGTTTTAAAGTCGATTACATGAAATTTTCATGTTACCGTAACATGAAAAGTTCTTGGAATCCCAGTTTCCTAGAAAAAGTTTAGTAACGTTACAGAATTTTTTTTACAGTGTACAACTCTTTTGATGAATTTAGATTTATTAACTTTATGGAAATCCAAAATTAAGAAAATTTCTTCCAAGTAATTTTCAAATCTGTTTTTTAAACGGAAGTATGATGGTTTAAGGGACCGTCTACGATTGAAGGGACTGGATATTTTAAATCTTCTTCTACTATTCCGTAATCTAGCAGTCTTCAATGACTGCTTGAGTGGCGCTTTCTCGGTAAACAATTTAGTACCAAACTTCAATTTGGATACAACCCATAAAATATGCTCGTTTTAAAATTTTTAATTTCTCAGAAAATCATCGTACGAATTGCATAAAAATTTGTTTTGGGGCTGATTGAAGGGCGTAGAATTAATTTATGCTGTCAGAATTGGGTCCTGCTGTTGAAAAGCAAAGTTTTTGAAAAGCTAAGAAAGTTACGGTTTCGTTTTAATATATAGATGGCCCTTTAAGCAAATTTTATAGACACCATTTAAAAGTAGACTTTATTTCGAATCACTCGGTACTAGTAACTTTTTTCTATAATAATATGTTACCGAGTTAATAGGGACCCACGACTGTATATAAAAGAAAAGCATAAGTAAAATTTATTCAAACGTGAGGGTGAAGATTGAGGAAAATTTTTTTAATTTTGTAGGAGTAATGCCTCTTTGCCGATACCCATAATACTAGTAGATTTTTGTTTACAGGTTCAGCCAACGATAAATCTTTTTGTTGTATATGTTCGTTCGATTTGGATTGCAAACAGTGGCGCCAACTTATGTAGGCCCATGGGGCACGAGCCCACCCAATAATTTGACATCTTCATCCACCCATTATTAATTAAGCCCATCCAATATTTTTGTATTTGTTGAAAAAATTTTTGAGCCCACCCAATATTTTTCTAAAGTTGGCGCCACTGATTACAAAATTAATTCACACATGAAAATGTTATATTCAGATGTTATCAGGTGTCGATAGAGGGTTAAGTGTGTGCTCAGCACTTGTCGAAATCCTCTTTTCCACTTTCAGAAGGTGCTTATCGAAAATATGGCTCTACGCCAAATACAACAACTCTTTGCGACAGCTTCTATATTTGCACAAAGTTTGAGAGGAGAAAACTGTAAATGATTTATTGGAAAGATAATCATAAACAAATCATTTTTGTTCTAAAAATGTGGTTAAACGAAAATTCAAAGGCAAAATTTTACAACAAATGCCAAATTAAATTATTTTCTCTTTTCGATACATATGTATGAAAAGAAATTGCAAGATAAAACTGCGAAAACTTTATTATACTTCTTTTTTCTTTTACTCAAGCTTAGTTTTAGAATAATAGAGTATTATATTTTACAATGGTTTTAAATTGATATGGTATAGTTTATAGGGTTTTTGATTGATTTATTTTTACAGAATTGAATTCATGCACATTGATTAAAACGAATGTTTTTTCATCGTGCTTCAAAAACTAAATATTACAATAATACCCAATGTTTAACTTAAATTGTATAAGATTATCCCTCCCCCTAATATACAGGGTGAGTCATAAATATCGAAACAATAGGCTATCTCCTTAAATATTGCCCCTAGATCAATACTTCTAATTGCAAAAATTCATAAAAAAAGTTAAATTTTTGATAAGACAAGTTGCAACTCCATGGGGGGTCTATTTGAAAAATTACGGAAATTAAATTTTTATACGGCCCCCCGTAAGATAAATATGCCAGTTAGGAAAGCTTTCCTTATCCAGTCCTGAACAAGACACAAAAAGTCGCATCTTCATATCTTCAAAACACGCAGAGTTATAGCCGTTTAAATAATTCATCAGGTTTTAAGGGATTAGATATAAATTGAAATGCGCGCAATGAAGAAACAATGTTATTTTAACAGTTCTGGGAAACATGTAAAAAATCTATCTTTTGAGTTAGAATTTCGATTATTTTTCCTTTTTTTATGGTTGGCCGTGTAATTTGCTAAGAAAATCACATCCTAAAATTTCTCATAAAATTTCTAAAAATTTCTAAAACTAATTTAAATGGGATACTTTCAAATCATTATAACTCGAAACATTATTTATCGGATTTTAATTTCTTTACATTTCATTAAAGATGAAAATCTAATTTTAGTTTTGTTCCAGGGTTTTATTCTTTATTAATTTTAAAACTATTAAAATATTTATTTAAAAAATTATATAGTTAAAAAAATCATATTTTTAGGAGAAAAGTTTTAAATAAAGTTTGGCTTTTCAAATAAAATGTTTAAAGCTTTTTTAAAAAATTGAAAGTGTAAAATAACTTCTTTCTTTAGCTCAAACTTCCGATCGAGCATAACTTTTCTCTTTTCCATCTCCTTTCTGTACTGTTTAAATGTTCGTCAGTTTTTTAAAACAATGCTTTTTCTAAGATATAAATTAAATTTTTTTATAAATTTAGCTCTTACAACTTCAGGCTTTTCATCGTCCTGGAGAGGCTGTTAAAAAAATCTGTATTGGGGCCCAGGCCAGGCCTAACGTATGTTTCATACCGGAGGGGACTGCTTACTTCTTCCTAGGTCTGCACTGGACGAACTTTTCAATCCTGGTCGCGACACAATTCGAAATTAAAATCACTGTCTCAGACTGACCTAATACGTACATGAAATATGTAAAATTTGGCTCAATCAAATTTTTTACGAAAAACACATAGATTTTGAAATCGCTTTTATTTTACAGAAAAAAAAAAAAAAAAACTTTAATTTTTTTTTTTTTTTAAGAATAGCATATTCAAAAGCAATTTAAAATACAATAAATCCAGTGAAAAAAAATTGTCTATGACGGAATCCTGTTTTAAAAAGATTATTTGTTGATCCGTGAAAAATAAATATAATAATACTTGAGAAAAAAATAAACTCCATTTAGACGCCTCCTAAGTAGGGCATTTGTCTATAACGTATTTTTTTTTCCTATGTGATTCCGTCTTAAAAGGTAAAATTTTTCAAAGTCTCCAACGCATCGAATATGGATGAACGATGTTAAAATGTAAGTGAAACATTTACATATATATAGAGATTGATTGATGAAATAAATATATCACAGCCTTTGGCGATTCTTTAGTAAGATAATGTATAAATATGAAAAACGAAAAGCTATAATAAGTATTTTTGGTCTGAACTCTTCCATACGAAACAATTTTTAACCACACCGAAGTAAAAATCTATGAAGAAATTCACGGCTGAGCCGAGGTATGATTTAAACTTTTTTCCAGGCCGGATCGGGTTATGATTTTAATGTTTTTCCAGGCCGGACCGAATTTTTCCCCTATGGATCAGTTCGAGACAGGACCTAGATATTTTGACCCGTGCAGACCTCTAGTGCAGATGTCACTAGCATATTTTCGTACAAATTTAGTGTAAAATCTATACGGTACTATGTTATATCCAAAGAAAAACGCTATCTTAAATAGATTTTTATTAAAGTGCAATTTGTGAATGTTCCCTATCTAGCGTTGAAATTGAGTCAAGAAATCACCGTTTAGAGGCAGAGAAAAGTGGTATAAGTCAGGAATTTTGGAGAATTTTGGATTTTAATAACTCTGTGAGGTTTTTAAAAATGGAAATGAAATTTTTTTTGTTTATTTTAGGAATAGAGGAACATTTAATATTTAAGGAACAATTTCCTAATTGGTAATTTTGCCCTACGGGGGCCGTATGAAAATTTAATTTACGTATTTTTTCAAATAGACACCCCCCCCCCCCTTGGAGTTGCAACTAATCTGATAAAAAATTTCACCTTTTTATGAATTTTTGCAATTGGAAGTATGGGTCTAGGAGCAATATTTAAGGAGATAGCCTGTATATATATGTATATATACATCAGTTTTTTCGAAAAACTGGATAAAAAGGGCGAATTTTTTGTGAGTATTTCAAGCAAACCGAACACAAAATTCACAACGTTAGTTATGAATAAAAATATGCCTGTTTTTCTCATTGTAAGCAATTCTGAAATTGATACATCATTAAAGTAGTTCATCTCAAAATGTTAGAAATATGCTATTTTCAAAATTGCATGAAGAATTTATCTTAAACTTCTTAAGAGATTCACTGCAACCATTATAAATTTACAATCATTCAAGACAAGGAAGAAATATATACTCCGAAAAAAAGGTAAATAAATAAATAAATAAAAACAAATGCAAGTTTTGCTAAAACATACACTCATTTAACAAAGAAATTTTTTTGTGCGAAGTAAATATTACATTCTCGTGCATATGTTCTTCCAAAAATCGAAAATTTTAAAAATAATAACAGTCCCATTGATTTTAAACTATCTTATTCCCTTGAATTCCAGAAAAAGTTTAGATGATACGAAAAGTTATAAACAGCCAAATAAATTAATCTGCATGACGTACTTTAACATTAAAAATATCTTTTGAGAATTAAAAAAATTATTTTTTCAGCAAACTCACAAATTAAATCTGAACCAACATTAGAATCTTCCTGATCCAATTAAAAATAATTTTTTCATTTAAAATATTAAGAATTAATTCACATATAGCTAAAGCCACAAATTAATGTGAGGCAGATTATATGCTTAAAGGCAAACTGACAATCATATAGTACCTAGAATGCAGATATGAAAAATTTAGGCTGAAATTAAATGTGTCTTTTATATGAAGTCGTAATCACTTTACTCGAAATGAAATGAGACGTATATAAGAATTTACTTTCCATCAAGAGAAAAAAAGATAATTAAATTCTATACATTAAAATGTCTGGCTGGCATTAATAATTATCTTTATAACGTCTGGTATAACGATAATCTCAGTTTCTTACAATTTCATCGATTTTATAACACGAGACTGACACTTTATGTTAAGTATAACGCAGAAACTTAATTAAAAGTAACTGCCTGCTAAAATGCTTTAATTACAAAATTATAAAAGATAATTAAGTTTTTAACGGAAGATTTTTCTATGTGCATCTCGTGCTGATAAAAGGAATTTAATGTTTAAAATATTTATAGTAAGGAAAACTTCATTAAATATGGCGGATAAAAAATAACTTTTTATCGTTTAAATTTAATGAAAAATAACTTAGCTTTAACTAATGAAAAATAACTTAGCTTTACTAATGAAAAATAACTTAACTTTACTTAAAATTCGTGATTCCATAGAAAGAAATAATTTTCATCAGCTCATTTGATTTTTTTTTTTTTTTACACAAATTCAGAGTTTATGACTATAAGTACAGTTTTGTTCCCCCAAAACTATAAAATTGTTCACTTGATCAGGTATAAAGTTCAAAACTATTATCTATTATTTTTAAAAAGAATGAAAATACTATATATATTATTTTAAATGTAATAAAAAATGTAATTAAAATAAAAAAAATTATTCAATTAACATCCAGTTAGAAGAGCAACAAATAATTAGAATATGTATAATACATATTGTAATTCGAAATCTATGTATCCGTTCACAAATACATAATTTCAGTTTAATTCCTATTTAAAGCAACATTAAAATTTATATTTAGCTGATATTTTCGAAATGTATATCCAAAATTTATCTTTTGATAATTTCAGAAATACTGTATTTTACAATATTTATAATTTAAAAAAACCTATAAAATCCAGATGTTTTTTAAAAATGTAACTTTATTTTTAATTGAAACAGAAGAAGAATAATTAGGAGTAAATGGTCAGGAAGATTTAAATGCATATCCAGTTTCCCATTATTGTAAACTCTGGGCATATTCAATTAATATCTTCATGGCGCATTCTCACTGAATGGTACAGAATAACCCACACACACATACACATATATATATATATATATTCAATGGTCCATATATTGTAATACAATTAATGGTTATGTATATATATATATATATATATATATATATATACGAGGGTTACTCTGAAATTATCGAGATAAGCGCAGATGAGAATTTACAAAATAAAAATAAAGGTTTAATTTTTAAATACAAAGTATTTTGACACAGCAGACGATTTTTTACTTACTTCAACTTGTTTAGCGTAGAATAAATTTTAAACACAAGAGAAAATGGAGTTAACGCGAGGACATTTTCACGCTATGATTTTCTACGATTTTAAAGCAGGATTAAATCAAGAAGAATGCATTCAACAGTTGAAATTAGCATTTGGTGATGAATCTCTACCTCGTGCTACTGTATTCAGATGGTTTAAAGAATTTAGCAGATGTCGCAATTTTCTTTAGGATGAAGAACACACAGGAAGGCTGTCGTCAGCAGTAATCCCGGTTTATGTGTCTGCATACGAAAAATGTTAGTGGATTGATAATCGCTGTGCCTATCAATGATACAGAAGGATCTTAGCATTGGATCTGCAGCCATACACAAAGTTATTCATGAAGAATTGCATATGAAAAACGTAGTTTGCCTTTGGGTTCCCCATAATCTAACTGAGCACACACACACAGACACACACACATACAAAAAAAAAAAAAAAAAAAAAGAGGAGCATGTCAGAATCAGTAAAGAAATTCTTAAATTGCTAAATGATGGTGGCTACAGCATCATTTCTAAAATTGTAACGGGTGATGAAAGGTACATACCGTTTTTTGACGTTCCAACACGTCAAGAAAGCAAAGTATGGGTCTTTGAAGGTGATCCCACGCCGACAATGGTGAAAAGACAACGTGCACTGAAAAATGTGATGCATGCCGTTTTCTTTAGAAGTACGGGACTGGTCAAAGCCACCAACTTGGAAAGACAGAAGACAGTAACAGCAAACTGATATACCACTAAATGTCTTCCAGAAATTCTACAAGAAATGAATGTTAGGGGACTAATGCTTCAACATGACAATGCATCTTCACATACAGCCAAATTAACAGTTGACTTTCTTAAACAAAAACGAATTAAAGTGATAGAACATCCGCCGTATTCACCTGATCTAGCAAATTTGTGACTTTTGGTTTTTCTTTAATCTAAAAGAGAGCTTACGTGGACGTCTTTTTCATTCAGAAGAAGAGATTGATGTGGCTATAAATGCATTTTTTTTTTATCTATTCCAAGAAATGAATGGCTTGAGGCATTTAATCTGCGGAAAATTCGTCTACAAAAGTACATTGATGCTGTAGGAGACTTTGAACACACTTAAAATTTTGTAAGTATACCTTGAAAAACCTAGTTGTATCTCAAAAATTTCAGGGCGACCCTCGTATATATTTGTGTAGTCTTAAAATGTGCATTTTTTTAAAACGTTTAATGAATAACCTTATATTAATGGTCAAGAAGACTGTTTTATTTTTCTCAAGTTTTGAAATTTTTAAAATTCTGACGTGCTATAGACTTCATGGGAATGGATATTTGTATTTCAAAAAAATAAATAAAGACATAATTGAGTAATTATTTGGCATAGTTAAAACCGCCATAGAAAAATAAAAGGATACACCCCTACTAACTACGCAGCAAGTTATTGTAGAAAAAAGTTACTCGTAGAAAATAATTTGGAATAAAGTCTGTTTTTAAATAATGTATGTTAAATTCGCTTAGGGGGTCTATCTACATTTGAAAACAAACGCAAACTTACTATTATTAATATTATTTAATGTATGCCACAATTTTGATATCGTAAATAAATTCTAAACATAAATTCAAATTAGCTTAAGTACATATGTTCATAAAATTCCTAATATTCGTTTTAAAAATGAGCATATTTTAAGAACTGTATTCAAATTGAAATTCGGTAATTAATTGAAATGCTACAGAATGACGAAATCACTTCTATTAATGTATTATTTCTTGCCACAGCACCATTTTATTGACTTAATATGCTTTGACTATTGCTCTATAATATAAAATCTTCTTCAATATTCCTTTCAGAATGTCTACAAGTGTTGAATTATCAGATTTTTTAAACTATAACGTATCTGTGATTAAAATAGTTTTCAATTATGTAAATGTGATGAAATTTTATTGAAGTTCTAATGTTTTTTCCCAAATTTTGAATTAATTAAACTCGCTTTTCAAAAATAAATAAATAATTAAAAAAAAAAAAAAAAAAAAAAAAAAAAAAAAAAAAAAAAACAGAATCTCATGTCGATTGCTAATGGCGTATTTAAAAGAATTTTTATTTACACTGCTCTGCTTGAGGAAGTATGGGGGCGGGAATAATTGTGTCTTCACTTAAAACATTTGTGTTACGTTACTCCGTAAAATTGGTGGCAGCTAGGACTTCCATTTTACAGAGTAATTTTTCACTTATATAATGGTGTAATTTAAACATATATTACTGGTGTAATTTCGCAATGTTACACCAGTAATATCGGTTAAAGCACTCCACAAAATTGGAGGCAGCAAGGCTGCCACCAATTTTATGGAGTAACGTTACACAAATATTTTAAAGTGCTCACAGATCTTTTCAAACATGTTCACGTGGTTTACATTCTGTTTTTTAACTAAATTTATGAACTAAAACTAGATCTGTGTTAAAAAGACATCAGGATAACTTTAAATTCGTTATTTAGGGTCCATAATTCTATAATTAAACTTACTCTAGTATTTCGTTTCAAATTAGCTAGTTTTAAGGTGCATGTTAGATCGCGAGGATCTGAAATACAGTTTGCTCTTTGATTACATAGTAAGCAGATTTTTGCTCTAAGATGATCTTAAACAAAACTCCGCACAAATGTTTCAATAAAATGAGCAAAGTATTCTATTCAAATTAAATCTTGCTACACATCATAAACCAACGTCTTGATGTTTTTTAAGCATAACTTGAAAACTACTTGGAAGTATTTTTTTTTTTAATTTTGTATGCGTAAATGCCAGGACATAATAACTATAAATCTATAAAAAATGCAAGTTGCAACTGATAATTTTCTTAAATATTAATTTCATAATTCGTAATTTATCTTATAAAATTATAAATTCATTTCATTTAATGTATTTTTGTATTATAACCATATAAAAAATCAACATATTAGAATTATAATTTCTGGAGATATTAATAAAAATATCAAAATGTATTTTAATATTAGACGTACTAAATTTTGAGCGTTTATAATTCAAAAAACTTGTCACTTTGTTCTACAACATTTTGTTACAGAGTAAAGGTGTTGACATTTTTTTTTTTTCAAGACTGTACAACTTTTTTTTTTTATAATTACACTGTTATGGGTAATTTTCACCGAAAAGGCAAAATTGATAACAAAAAATGTATAAAAAATATTTGAATTTATAGAATGTAATTTTCTGAAAAATAATACGCATCCGGAATTTTTTTCTAACTTCCCTTCGTATTTTATATCTCTTTGAGACTGTACGTAACGTTTGATAAACAAATGAGCGACAAACTAGTCAAAATCAGTAACAATGGATATGCCAAGTGCACGGAAGAAACGAAAATTGAGTTTTGAATTTTTAACTATTCTGTTTTTCACATTGCTAAAAACGTGCATTTTTACTTACCCATCATACGTAGTATAGGGTAAGTCTTGCAATCGTTTTGAAAATCGAAAATTTTTTTTGACGGATTTACACGTTTTAGATAGTGGAGATTCCAAAAAACATATTTTTAGAAAAAAAAAATTTGCCGTCCGTCTGTCTGTCTGTCTGTAAACGCTCTATCTCCCGAACAAATTGAGATAGAGACTTGAAATTTTGTATGTAGTTAGTATGTAAGAATGGGACGAACCCTATTTAATATCAGCATCCTCGATTATCCGGAACTATTTTTTTCGGACTCTCGAAAAATTCGTTCTGATGAAAGGTATATAAAAATTTTCAAATTTTTTTGTTCTAAGGAATGGACGTAAAAGGCAATAAAATAACACACATTTTGCATATAAAACAAAGTCAATCGGATTGTTAGTTGCCGAGATATTTGTAATCCTGTTTTCCACATTCTTCGATTTTTCATGACCCTGTATTTCATCTAAATTTCAATTCAGAGGTATATTTTAATTGGAAATGAGACGCTTAATTCGACGCAGTTAATTGTTAGTTAATAGAGTTATTATTTTTGGAGTTATGAGGATGTTTCTTTTACGCAGTTCGGTACTACTTGAGTAGTTTGGCGTTTTATATAATTTGTAGAAATTGGTAATCAGCAGTTCTTTAATAGAGCATTACTATGTACATTAACAATATTTAAATTTTGTTTATGAATTGCAATACATGGTATAAATAGTTTTCACATGTTTTATTTTCATATACATATCCATGATGGGTAAGTATTACGGTGGCCCCCAACGACTAGTTTAATGAATGCAATGTTAAAGTTGTCTACAATATGCATTATAATTATGAATTAGCTTTTATTTTTACCTTTTTAAAATTTACTTCGGTGTATGCATGTAGAACTTTGTCAGTCTTAAATTACTAAATTGGAAACGATTCAGTATTTTTGCAATTGGATAAAAAGTTGCATCGAATAAAGAAAATACTTCCTTTTTTTCCGATCTATTATAGGCAGTGGCGCCAACTTATATGGGCTTGTGGGGCCCGAGCCCACCTAATAATTTTGAATCATAGCGTACCTAATTTTCATTGTTCTAGCTATTTATTTCATTATTATTCTATTATTCATTTTTCTCCTAAGAATAAAATTTTTTTTCGACCATGACCATGTGTTTTAATTCTCCGACTAACACCTAAAAATCCCAAATGACTGAAATGTTTTGCTTCCGTGTTTAATTTTCTTCTAATTGAAGTGGTAGTCATGGTCGTGAAATCATGACTTTACACTAAATATAAGTGTCTTTTTAATAAAAAAAAAGAAAAAACCGCATGAGAATATAATTCAATAAAATTACAATTTTATTTAAACATGATAGCATGACTTAAAATTCCCATCTTTCACCATTTGTCAACCCTTTAAAGAAAAATACATTGGTCGCACCATTTTACAAAAATATTATTCAGCCCACCCAATATTTTTCAAAAGTTGGTGCCACTGATTATAGGTATATATATATTTTTTCAGTGTCACGGGAGGAAATCTATTTTTATCAAAGACAAAGTTTATAAGTAGTATATTTAGTAAAAATAAAACCATTCATTAAAATTTTAAGTTAGAAGTTAACTAAAAACTTTTAATTAATTATTATTCTAAAAAATGTAAAGAAAAAGGAATGAAATTACTTAAACATCACTAAAATGAAGGTTGTGTTTTAGATGTAGGGACTATCATAAAAAAGACCTTCTATGTACTATGTCCATTAAACAGATTAATTTAAATATTTCAATTATTTCGTCTGAATTGTAAACTATTTTTTGAGTTCGCAGGTATTTTATATTAATAACGATTAATGTCAAATGTTATTACGTTTTGCTTTGATTTTAATTTTTCAACGTAATATTTACAGTTAAAGTCCAAATTCAGAATTGAGTTTCAAAACCCGCTTTATCAAAAATTGAAAAAATCAAGTTTTCTCAATCAGTATATTCTATTGGTCAACCCGAATTTAAAAAAATCCACTACGACCTGGAATAATAATAATAATAATAATAATAATAATAATAATAATAATAATAATAATAATAATAATAATAATAATAATAATAATAATAATAATAATAATAGTTTTATCGTGTATTTCTGGTATGTAAAATCTTGGTTTACAATGAAAACCAATATATTGCACTCAGAGATTTTTCGCGATTTTCTAAAATTTGAATTTTTGGATAAGGCGAGTTTTGAAACATACGTCAGCAACTGTCGCAAATAATTTACCGCACTTTAATGCTAACACTATTAATATTGTGTGTATACATTGTACATATGGCTAAATTAGAATGTTACTTGCTTTATTTTCTATACTAATCAGTTCTTTAATGCACACGAAGCAGAATATGAACGTAAAATAAATCAGAATTCACCTATGAATATTTAGATATAAGAAATAAATGTAGAACGATCGAAATTTTGCCATGCATACAACAATAAATATATTTTACACAAAGAAAAAGAACTACACTCTATGATGCACGCAACTTCTTCCTAACATCAGTGATTTTCAAATTCCATTACATATTTTAAATTTCTTTTTGCTCTACTTTGGCGGGTTAGATGTTATGATGATTTTTTTTTTCAAAATATCTTTAAAAAATTGCTTTTTTGTATTATATTACGATGTTTTCTTATAAATCTCTGTTTATGAGATTTTAATGGCCTACTCGCCTACAGATAGTACAACACAATCTACCCATCCCCTCTTTTAATGATGAATACCAGATTTAAGACACTGATAAAATCTTTACAATACTGAATCCGAAATCTAGCATTTTCGTCGTGTCAATCACGCAAAGATTATGATGTACACATGTTTGGAATAAACTGGCTTCATTCCGTTTGCGATTAGAATTTAGGTTTTCAGAAAATGGTTTGAATTAGTATTGATACAATGACTTTACTTGAAAAAAAGTCAAAAAGCTTATTTATTATTTTATTAAAAGAATAATCTACCGGAAGAGACGAAATGTATCTTTTTTACAAGATCCAGAACTGTGCTTTAAGGAAGGAATGTTAAATCAATTCGCATGCGTATGATGAAATTTTTAGAAATACCGTTTACGAATATTCTAAGTTACCAGGCCATTCTAACATAGAAAATATCTTAATTCAGGAAAATTTCACAAAACTCTTAATAAAAGATTGTATTTATCATTAATGCAGATTTATTATGCTGCATGAACTTGATAATTTCACCATGTCGAACTAAAATTATGCCTAGAATAACTGAGATTGATCTTTACTAATATTAAAAAGAAAAAAACGTTTTTTGTATTTATTTGGAGAGAGTATTTGGGTGAATTATTTTTAAGGGGATACAATACTTTGAAATTGTCAAAATATAATTTTCTTTTTTATATATTAACTGAAAGCTACTTTAATTGTGACTATTTTAACACCTCATTTTTACCTATTGACAATTATATAGCGAGATATTGCAAATTTTGTTAATACAGTAGAACCCCGATAATCCGGATCTCCGGATTATTCGGATCAGTTTGGTCATTTTTTTTTTCAAGTTTGAGAAGCGATTGGCTAATTTCCATAACATTAAATTGTTTCAACGTCGTATTCTAAATAAAAAAAACTTTTTCTGACATGTTTTCGGAATAATTAAGCAAAGTAAACATTATTACTCTCTGCAAATATTCAATAAGTTTAACATAAAGGTGATTTTCTGTTAGTATGTTATATTTTATTTCATTTTTTTTCTAATTCTCCGGATAATCCGGATTTTTGATAATCCGGATTGGGTCCGGTACCAGTTAATCCGAATTATCGGGGTTTTACTGTAAATACATCACAGTTACTCATACAAATGAAAACTTCAAACTGATTCTTCTCCGTGTTCACATTTTTTTTAACTTGTTTGTTCGATACACATTAAGTCTTTTTTTCTAATTTAGATAGAGTTTATGGATTTTTTTTTACTTGTTCGCTATGAGGTATTTAATATTTTTGTGCATGGATTTAACATAAAGGTCTGCACGGGCTCGGGTTTGGCCCGTTGCCCGTATCCGGCCCGGCGGAATCGTTTCGAACTTTCTAACGAGCCGGGCTGGGCCGGCAAAAAAATTGAACGGGCCAGGCGGGCGGGCCGATAAAAATATTTTCGGGCCTGCGGCCCGTTCTCAATATTTATGCAGAAACGATAAAATATGATCTGTTTTCAACGAAAAGTTTTAACGAGAATAAGTATAAATGTGCGTCACAAGCCATACTAGTTTGACAGCATCAATATAAAAATGTTCAGTGTAGAGATTGGCATCAGAGAATTACATTGTGTGTAACCCGTTTAAAATTTTTTTTTAGCTGACTCATGCCGGGCCGAGATCAAGCTTGCATTAATTTTCTACATATAGGTTGGATGGACCGGAACTAGACTTGTTCTTAAGATCTGCAGGGCAGAACACATGATTTGTAAAATTATTAACAGCGATAAAGAACTTATGTTAACTTAATCTTCGGATATATACTTCTTGATGGTTTTTTAATTAATTTCTTAATAATGCGTAAGTGTGACACATTTTCGGATTAATTTTAAAATGTAAAAGTATAAAAGTGATAAGCCTAACTATTGAAAGGATTTGAAATCGAATAGCGTTTTTCATTTTTGGTAAATAAAATACTTGTATAACCTTGTTGAGATATAATAGTTTCTCAAATGATTTCAGGTTTTTATCCCTTCCCATGCTATCGCTTCCGGGTATTCTATTCAAAAGGCTAATTATGACAATATTTTATTTGCTTGCAGTATTCATAAATTGCTTGTATCAAAAAATGGATAACGCCTTTCGATTATATAGTTTCTGAATAAAGATACCTTCTAGTCTTATGCGCTTCTGATAAAAAAAATGAATTAAAATGTATCAGAAATTAGCTTCCTTGAATTTAAGAATGAATTTGGATTTAAAATCTTTAATAAAATGATATTGAAATATTTTTATAAATCTTCTTTTATTAAACAGCTTCAAAAGTAACGATGTTTTTAGCTTTCTTTCTTTTTTTTTTTTTACTCTAAGCCATATTAATTTTTTAATGAATCTTTATTCGAATGTTGAAAGCCTAAGAATCTAAGTAATCATTAATGTTGTTAATGTGTATTTCCTTAAAATATACTGTAAAATCATTCCATAGATATGTATGCAGTATTCTTTAAAGGAATCTTAATTATATTATAAAAATCTGATTTTTTTAGAAATTCGTAGAAATTGTAACGGGCCAAAACGGGCCGGGCCTGTTTCACTGATTTCTGTACGGGCCGGGCCTAAAATATAAAAATTTAAACGGGGCGAGCCGGGACCGGGCCTGGAAATTCCGGCCCGTGCAGACCTCTAATTTAACATTCAAGTTCACAGTTATCTTTAAAAAAACATTTAAGTTGAGAGTTTGTTGAATTTCCTTCATATTTTGACATACACGAGAGAAAAAAAATTCTTATTAAATGCAAAATCCTATCCATCTAAAAATCCATACACAATTTTATGTAGCATATTTAAATGAATGGAGAAAAAAAATTGAAGCCGAAACATTCATATTTATAAAAGTAGTAGAGATAAAAAAAAAAATACTTTTTTTAATAAATTTTAATTTTAGTAAAATAGGCTGTTTTGCATAAAAAATATTTAATTAAGTATTAGTTATTAGTACTAAGTTTTGTGTCACCACATATTTTACGATATTATTCGAAACTGAAGAGATGGTTTCAAAGCTCTTGTGCATTTAAAACACCTATTCCCTAATGCTGAACCTATGGGCAGATTGTTTTTTGGTTTCCCGTTTAAATTTAAATATTTTAAACAATTTCTTTTTTAATGGTATAACTGAGCTTGATTTTTAATAAAGTCTTTTTATACTCTTTCGATTCTCATTACAGATTTTTTAATAAAAGTTCTTTTACTTTTGAAATTGGTTACACCGTAAAAAAAATTCAAGAGGTTACTAAAAATTTTTTAGTAAATTTGTATTCCACCAAATTTTTTAGTAACCATTACAAACTTTTTTTTTTGCAAGCGAAACAAGCATTTCTTTTGTAAACTAAACAAAATAATTTTTTGTACAACTAACTTAAAAATTTTTAGTATGAGCCACCAAGTAAATTTTAGTAATAGCTCCAAAATTATTTTTAATAACCATTACGTAGGCCCGAAGGGCAGGAGTTTCCTTCGAGCTGCATCCAGACTTCTGAAGCGGATGATTTTCGGAAAAACCGCAATAGATGGCAGCACCAAACATTGCTACTGCTCCGACAGTATATTCATAATCCCTTCATTAACGAGTACTTACACTACATATATTCGGGGCGTATTTGGCAGTGGCCAGTATCGAACCCGGGACCTTTTAGCCTGGAGTCCGTTACTAAAACCACTATGTTATCAAGGCCACACCAAGTGAGTTTTAGTAATAGCTATTAAAAATATAAAATTATTAACTCTATTCGTTGCTAACTTTTTTCTAGTAATTATTACAGATTTTCTTGTAACCGACTAAGATTACTAAAAATTTTTTAGTAATTACAAGGATCACTGAAGTTTTTTTAGTAGATCGACACTTTTTTTTTACAGTGTACAATATTATTTGCTTATATGAATGAGTGAACCGCTGGAATTTTAATCAGTTTACTAACTTAAAATTATGGGTGTGGACAAGCAAAATATATAATTAATGAGAGTGAATTATTAACACTTTCATGACATCAACGCAATTTTAGGTGTTTAAATTTAAAATAAATCTATGCTATTTTTTTAAAAAAATTTAAATTTTAAAATACACACGTATAAAACGCATTTTTTTTTAAATCTTATTACCAGGAAGCAATTTTACTTCTATAAGACATTTTTAAATATAATATAATTTTTTAAGTTATTCCTTAAAGTTAAATAACAGTAAACAATAATTTGCATTGTTAAACAAAAACAAATTAGATATAACGGCTGTGCCAACTTTTATGGGGCTGTGGGGCGCGATAATAGTATGACTACCAATAATCTGATCGGTGCGCCTGCATAATTTCCATTGATTTATTTTGTAATTTATTATTATTTTTTTTTTTACTTAACCGTACAAAAAAATTGTTTTTTTTTTTTTTTTTTTTTTTCTTTTGACGTTCTCAAAATAATTTTGTTTAGAAAATAGTAAGGGCATGAATTAGATTTACAGGAGAGCTGAAAACTTCTTTAGCAAATGTATAATTAAACTTCTCTCAAAGATGGCCTTTTTTGCGTCAGATTTGCATTGTATGTTAATTTCACTTTGCATAACATTAAATAGCCTGCAATTTTCTAAAAATATTAAATTGCAGTAAATTAAATTAAGTTTTAGTTATTTATTTAAAAGTTAACAATGTTTATGCTATTTATGCTAAATATTATTGCATTTATAAGAAATTTTTTTTATATAATTAAATTAAATTAATATAATTTTATATTTTACTTCAAAAAACCATAACTTGACTTCGAATTATAATTTTTGTTAATTCGATACTTCCCTACCTTTTTCTACACACACACATGCAGTAACAAGAAAAAAATATATGTTATTCTACTAATAAAAATTTTTAATTCAGCCAATATTTTACAAAAGTAGGTGCTATTGTAAAATAGTATAGATAGATATACATATTTCCGCACAGATTTTGAACACATTAGACGATATGTACACAGAGGTACATATAGTAGAAAGTAACATGGCAAAATAAATTTATGATTGCATTTTTGAAAAATATATAAATATATTTTTATTTTATTTACTTGTATTTGAGCTATATTACATTTTCTGAGAGGAGTCTATGAATAAAAGAAGAAAATAAATACATGATATATTGATATTATATTCAAATATAACAACTGAAAACAATTGAGAATGGTTAATAAATAACACTAACTTTGGTCTTCATATGTATCTATGGTATTATTCATACGGAAGCAAATACTCTTCCTGAATTATTCGAGGGTGCTCGTAATTTCATATCATTACATCAGTGTCGGCAGTTATAACAAAAGAAAGTTGTAATGCATGATAGGAAAAAATATGAATGATAGAAAATTGTGAATTGCGGTAAAACTTTTCGTCTCTTTGTTGATTTCTTATATTCAAAAAAGGCCTATTATTCTTACATAAAAATGGTAATACGAAATCGTGGAACTGTTTATTCTTGATTGTATTGTGAGATCAAACGATATCCTTCTAACATCATAGTCATCACTTTTTGGTAATATGTTGACATTATACATTTGACAGAAAAATTTAATCAATTTTATAGAAACAGGTATTTATTTTAAAATGCATTCAAATTTTGGTACGCAATTGGATTAAAAAAAAAAAAAAAAAAAAAAAAAAAAAAAAGATTGTAATTTTCACCGGTCAAAACTCATTTTAGCCAATTCAGTGATCAAAATTGGTTTTAACCGTCTAAAACAGTTCAAAATTCGTTTTACAAAATTGATAGTGGTGAAAACGTGTTTTAAATGTCACTTATGCTTATTTAAATTGTTCAAGTTGTACATTTATGTGAATATTAAAGTTGTATTATATTGTACAATTAGTTCGGTTATGCCCAGCATAGGACAAGATTGTTTAATATACGTAAAATCATTGTTGAAATTAGGCACTTTTCTTGAGATGGGTTTACTTTCTAAAAGCGTACTGTAGTTTCTACTATTTTTCAAATGTAAAAAGAATGTAAAATAAAAACTGGCAAATATTGGCAAAATAAAATATTGTAAGGTATATTTTAAACATGCAAACAAAAAATACAACGAAACTAGATGAAACCCATTGTTTAATAAAATATATCTTTTAAATTATGCTCAGGTGTCGCCTACACTTCAGGCGTACACTTCAGCGCTACAATTCAGGCGTAACGAAATATAAAAATTCTGTAATCGAGACTATAACCTGTGTTAAAAAGAAGTTAGTGTTTTTTAAGAGTTGTTCGAAATGGATTTTTAGTTTGAAAGTATGCTTTTTTGTTAATAAGCTCTGTTTGCCTTTTAGCATGATCTGTACCTTGAATAAATGGATCTGAAAAATGTACGTACAAATAAACTGTTTATAATTGAGAAGTATTCTTTACAAGATGTAATTTCATACTCTCGGGGTAAAAGATAAAAAGGTAGGTGATAATAAAAGTTTTCAAAAAAAAAAAAAAAAAAAAAAAATCTCCCCAATCTTCAGCATCGCCTTAAATTTCAATTTGAATTATTTCAACTTGATGATTGGCTACTGTTTCGAGAATAGTTCAGAGTGGATTATATTGAGCCCAGTTACTCCAATAGTTATAAATAATTCCCCCATAAAAATGGGGAAACTGGAACCACGAAGATAGAAAAGTTAAACATATATATACATATATGTATTTAGACATTAAAATTTAATTTTTAAAATTTCTATTTGATTGAGTGAACCTAACTTAATACGTTTCTAGAGGTACAAATTTTAATTCAAATGAACATTATCTTTTGGAAGCTGAAATGTCAGAATTGAAAGTAGTTGCATTGTAAAATCATGGCCCAGTTGCTCCATGTAACTCTATATATCGCAGTAAGGCTTCTATAATAAGAGCTGAAGCATTCTCTCGGATTTGGTACTCGAATTGGTACCAAGTCGAAAAATCAAGCTAATTTCCACCGTTTGGTAACCCCAGCTCTGGTCGTAACCTTCGGAGCTTTCGAGGGTTACACTCAGGCGCGGTAGATTAATGCTGAACTGGGTACCAATAATCCGAAACAAAATGGATTTACGTCAGCCCGCAGAGGTATATCCGGTATTGCTGTAGTTTTATTAGCCAAATTGATGAATAAAATTATCAAATCTGAAAATTTCCTTAAGAAGCTATCTAATATTATTCGTGCAGTACTGGTACTGTTGTGCTGTACTACATTCGCAAACAGTCATGTAATTTAAAATGTTTTGTAGCACGGCGATTATCTACAATCAGGAATCTTTCCCACATCCACCATTGCAGTCACGTGGCATCTGCTAGCAAATCTGCAAATTTTGTGTCAGGATTTGTGTATCCTGACAAACTTCTTCATAAAATTTTGTGATTTAATGGACGCCAATTTATAAAGCAACAATCTGACCATTATTCAAGTACTATATGAACTTAAGAAAAAATATAAGATACTTTTCTTATGTGAATTTAAAAATAGTCTTTTAAAGACTACCTCTCAGACTGCATTATTGATTTCTGATTGTCCATCTTTTTTTTTTATGTATTTTTGTAATTAAGTTTAAATTAAGTTAAAGTTAAAGATAAGGCTGTTTTTAAATCCAGAAAGACAACTATATGACATAAGTTTAATTTATTTTTGTTCGGAAATGTATATGAAACTGGCAGGTGTTGTTGTTCAGAAGCTATCTAGTTGCACTCATCGTCTCGTTTTTTTGCAAATGCAATAGATGTTTCAGAAAATATATTCAAATTGGGCATTTTTCATAACGAAAGAAGAAAAACCACTCAAACAGGAATGAAAAACGTGTCTTCCATGTGATCAAATTCGGTTATAACTCAATAAGTAATTTATTGACTAAAAATTGGAAAACACAGTTTGATTTCAAATCGCTCCCACAGTCAGGCGTTCCAAATGTATATCTTTCTGTTGAAAAATTAATTTGTAAATGAGTCAAAATGTTTCGCACTTGTTGAGCAGAACAGTTGAGAACAGCCTTAAAGTTTAAGTTAAGTTGCAAATATGCTAAACTAATAAAACTCCCTAGCTGTGTTTTCAGATTCATTCAGAATCTCGAGGGCCAAAATAAGGTGTTAAGGCCGTTTCAATGTAGTTTGTATATCCAGTGTACTATTTATCCTATCAAAATCATCTTCACTAAGTGGCACTATGACTTAAACCCTCACACGCTTCTGAAAATCAGTCTCATGAGCCAAATCATGCTAATGAAACTGATGATGATGAGATGATGTAGGTGTTTTGTTCCCATATTATCACTAGAAAACATTGTTCTAGATTTTCAAGGAGATTCAAGATTTCGAGAAGTTCTAGATTTCTAGGTTTTGTATAGTATTTTTTCCTTTAAGGATTTAATTTCTTATACGTTAAATAAATGGATTTTAATGTTTAGAATAAAGTTTTGTCCTTTTTTTATTTGTATAAACTTTCTTCTTAAATTTTTCACAAATTAACTTTTTTCCTCTTTATTTTGTTATTTTTCTATACCCCTTGGAAAGCAAGGGATACAAGTACCCAATGTTTAAAATTATTGATTAATTAAAAATTTAAGACAAATTTACTTCTTTTTTCAGGTAGGGTGACCCCGCCAGTAGTTGATCAAATTTTTTAAATATTGCACCATTTAAGACGGAAATAGGTTTTAACGTAGCGCTTGATATAATATCTTTGTTTGAATGTTGGAGCACCTGTTGTCACATTGCTGTCAACTGCCTACTGTAAAAAAAGCCATTTTATGTTTTTTTTTTTTTTTTTTTTTTTTTTTTTTTGCAATTAGAAGAGAACGTAAAGAATTACAGCAAGCTAAAAAAAATCTACTTGCACCTTGCTTATTTCAAATATTCGTTTTATATGGATTATTGTTAATCACGGTTGAAGTCTGATATTTTAAAGATTAATTTTTGAATTTTCGACTGATTTTTTCGACTGATCAACAACTTGGCAATTAAAAGAACTATTTATTTATAATTTTGTTGCTATTTAATTTCAGCAGATTTCATTTTTGTTCACCATAGGGCATGCATTTAGAGTTACAGTAATCATGTTAATTTTCTTCTAAAACTTAAAAGGAAGTAAATTTATAAAAACCCGGTAACACTGAACTTATTTAATCAATTATTGGCTAGGTCATCTCATATTGAAATAAGAGTTCAAAGATCACTATGAAATAATCCCCATTTTCACATTTGAATTCTGAAAATTACTATTGGTGTTCAACTTGACAACTGAAGCAATATATTCTCAACTCTTAAATAGGAAGAACAGCCATTTTTGTGGTTGTTTGTATAAATGCATTTTTAAATTAAAATATTAAAACGTTCTTACCTGAAACGATCTTCCTTCCATGGATCCTTCCAAGATAATGTTCACATTATAAAGTGTCTAAAAAGAAAGAAAAACTATGAAGTAAACACAGATTATGAGACACATTCAGAATCTCATAAAAAAATCACCGTTTAATACGATGAAAAATGACATACAAATAAGCAAAAGATATCAAAGAAGGACTCAGCTTTTGCTTTATAGTATAAGTGCAATAACGGGAGGGGAGGGGGTATACAAATAAGTAGTTTGGAAAATGCTCAATACATTTGAAAACAAAATTTCAGCAATTAACATGTACAGCTGGAAAAGAATCCAAATTCGTTTGCTCAGCTATGTGTATAATCTATAGATTTGTACCATGTTTTATACACACAGACACTCATATATGTGTATATATATATATTCGCGGTCGTATTTGAATTATTCTATATTTCCGGCATATTCATTATTTCCCTATTTTTCAATAATATCTATTATTTATTCCTATCTATTTTTTATTTTAAAATGAGTATATTATTTATTATCTTTTTCAAAATCTTAATCTAAAACTCTCAATCCCTTCATAAATTTTTATCAACTACCAACACTATTATATTCTGAGAGAAGCTAATCTTATTTTGAAATGTTTTCTAAACAAATTTTGCAATTTTTTATTTATATACCACGAATCAACTTCCCGTGCTGGTCAATTTGTCTGGCGTTGGACGCTTTACATCGAAATTCTGCCATTGGCAGACATGCAATTCATTTCTTAATGTGCTGCCCTCTCGCTCACCATTGGATAAGTAACCATGCGCCTTTCACTGTGTGATTCATTCCAAACTGTATTTCTATGCAATATTATAGGACGCTAAATCGGACCTCAGAATTGTCTCGTTTTTGCAGTGCTTTAAAACATGTTACACAGTTAAATGCTGCCAGATTTTAAGAATCAGTAGTATGCTTCATCCACTTTAAAATTTCTAGTACGACGTAGCTAATCAAGCTCCATTCTGAGACGTTTACAAAATATCACTATGTGGAAACTGTTTTTCATTCCATGTTTTGATAAATAAAAGAACTTCACTAGCTGTGTTTTTTCTGGAAAAATCACTGGAACAGTCACCATTTGCCTTGATATTATTAACTCTACTCTAACCATCAAATTAATGATGCGACAGCAAAAAGGAATAGTTCTGCTTTCAAATAGAATTAGATCTCAGCCGTGACCAATAATTACATCTGTTCAGATGAGTGTTGACTGTATTTGTCAACTTACATGTAAGTCATACTTACATATGAGCCCACCGATATGGGTCAAACACGAAACTCAAATAAATCCAGCATGGATGGAAAATTTAAATACTTGGAAATTTTTCCAGATAGAAAATTCGCCTTGCATACAATATTTCAAATGAAAATTAAATTTCAAACTTTTAATTGCTTAAGAGGCGCAAATCCCAGCCTATCGTTCCGTATAGTTTAGTCGAAAGAATGTCAGTGCACTATACTGACAGCACGACTTCGAGTTCCGGCATTGAAGTTTTTCACTAGGTTGGCATTTGCGCCTCTTAAGAAATTTGAAATTTAATTTTCATTTAAAATATTTTATGCAAGGAGAATTTTCTCTACGGAAAAATTTGAAAATATTAATAAATTCAGTCGTTGCTGGATTTATTTGAGTTTCGTCTTTGCCTTATGTCGTTGGTTCATGGGAAATATTCCTTCTTGTGCTGCATTTGTAGCCTTGCCAACATGTAATAATCAGAAATTCCAGGCTAGGTATCGTTCCCTATGGTTTAATCGGTAGAACGTCAGTGCGCTATACTGATGGTCAAGGTTCGACTCCCGGCATGGAAACTTTTTCTCTAAGTTGGTATTTACATATCTTAAGCAATTTGAAATTTGATTTTCATTTAAAATATTCATTTGTTTAGTGTACATGGGTAGAATTACTCGAAATAAAAATGAACTCAGACAAAATTCATGCATAAAAGACTTCAGATTTATATAAATCCTTGTCTTTTCTTTTGATAAATACCTTAGAGGAAATTGATATATATCTATTAGATAAAGTTTGCAAAGAAAACGAAGTCAATGAAATAACGATATCATGTACCATAAACATCTATGTTTTGGAACAAAAATTCCACTTACATCGTCATTTATTCCCCAGATAATAAATTCAAAAACTAATTTGAGTTTAACTTTACACATTCAACACATTCTATTTAAATATTACAATACAAATAAAACGAAAAATTTGAATGAAACTGCGTTGAAATAAGGAAATAATTCGCGTAAAACTTTTACTTGTTTCTGACAAGTTTATTAACTTGGCGTAAAAAGTAAAATAAATACAATTTTCTTAAACATAATGCTTTTAAATGACGCGGTTATCAGACATATGCCCAAATGGATGATTTTTTGTAACTCGATTCAAAAGGCAGCACATTGTCCATTGTGATTTTAAACAAATCCACAGTTTGCTTGACATTTAAAGAGAAAAAAAACGCAATTTTAGTTTCATAACAAGTTTTATTATGCCAAAACTTGACTATTTGTTGTTATACTAAATGACTTTTCCTCATACTGATAGACACTTAAGCATGTGGTAATTGGAGATTTTGAAAATTTAATTCCATTTGTAAAGAATGCGCAAACTGTATAAAACACATTTTCATCTGATTTAAAGACAAATCTACGTTATTTAAAAATGAAAAACATGACAAAACTGAAATCAGTCTTTTTGAAAGGAAATGTAAATTCCCACACATTCATCGCATTCCTAGTCAAATTAGAATGGGAAATATGCGAGCATTTAAGACCTGTTTACTCAGAAACTACCCAACCGACTTAAATGAAAGTATGAATCTATATTTTCTGGATCTGGTGCTACAGACTTATGGCAAAGACTTTTTTCTGAGACTAAAATTATTTATTTTACAGCAATAGTAATTTTTCAGAATTTTTTCCCGAAACTAATTATTATTATTATTATAAGTTATTCCCAGGCATGTAACGGAGGGCATACGGAGGTATACTCAAATCGGCCTTTTTGAAAAGAAATATAAATTCCCACACATTCATCGCATTCCTAGTCAAAATAGAATGGAAACTGTGCGAGCATTTAAGACCCGTTTATTTAGAAACTACCCGACCGACTTTAATGAAATTATGAATCTATATTCTCTGGATCTGGTGCTACAGACTTATGGCAAAGACTTTTTTTTCTGTGACTAAAATTTTTTATTTTAGAGAAATGGCAATTTTTCAGATTTTTTTCTGAAATTAATTATTATTATTATTATAAATTATGCCCAGGCATGTAACGGAGGGTATACGGAGGTATACACAAATCGGCCTTTTTGAAAGGCAATATAAATTCCCACACATTTATTGCATTCCTAGTCAGACTAGAATGGGAAATATGCGAGCATTTAAGACCCGTTTACTCAGAAACTACCCTGCCGGCTTTGATGAAATTATGAATCTGTATTCTCAGGATAGTTCTACAGACTTATGGCAAAGACTTTTTTTTTAACTAAAACTTTTTATTTTAGAGCAATGACAATTTTTCAGATTTTTTTCTGAAACTAATTATTATTGTTATTATAGATTAAGCCCAGGGAGTAGTGGAGGGTATACAGAGGTATACGAAGTATGCCTTCTGGATTTTTAAAAAGAGCATTGTATACCCTCTGCTTCTAAAGAAAGCTATAGTGTATACACTCTAAGGTATACCCTCAGCCTTGAGCGTATACCCTCTATTTAGAGCGTATATCCTTTGTTATTTTTACGATTACAACCCTGTATGCCACATAAGATCTTTTTTTTTTAGTCTACCACCAAATTTGTTCGAAATCTGTCGAGTACTTAAGAGTTACTGGGGTTTTTGCTGAAGTGTACAATTTTTTGGAGCGATAAAAAAATTAGACACTTTTAATTTGTGTAAAGTTCTTGGACAATTAAAAAAAACACATGAATTAAAGTATATATAAACACTTGGAAAAAAATTAGTTACAAGTAATAAATGAGAATAAGATGTCAAAGTAAATTCATGTGAATGAATGCTTTCAGTCTTGTCTTCCTTAAAAGCTGCTCTCAAATGTAAAGTTCCCGCACTTTCTAACGCATTCACAAAAATCCTTTTTAACACTTTCCAACAAAGTTGAAAAGTGTTTATACATTCGGTTTGTCTGGCCGTCTGGCCGCGCTCTAACTCTCGTGAATATATTCGAATTGCTATGAAATTTTTACATATTATTTGTATTTACACTACCACGAACCCTATTGAAAATGGAGTTACTATCATGATTAGTTTATTTACAGGGATAGTCAAAAGTTTCCCAATACATTACGACCTATGGGGAAAAAATCCTTTCAAATGCATTTTAAAGGTGTTTCACCCGGTCAAACATATTCAAATTTATATGGATTCGCAAAAAACACTAAAATATCTATTGTGTAAAATATGCAGTGAAAATAATAGTTATTATTAATTTACAGGTCCACTCAAAAGAATTCCATTGCACAATAATAAAGAGGGAAATTTCTTGCGATATATTTTAACTATGTTAAACGATTTCAAGTATCATAAAATTTATATACACCGCTGAAACTCAATATTTCACGCATAATATGATGTGCATAGCATTTACAGAGACACACAAAATACTTCAAATCGTTTATTCTGTCCGAAGTTCTGTATATTGCCGATGATAGCTGATGAATAGATGAAATATATTTTCATTTGTGATATTTGCTTTTAAGTTTTACTAAATATCTGAATATTATATATGGTGTGTATAAATGCTATAGTTGATATACAAGGTTACACAAAAGAGCTCGCTGAATATGAGGGTAATTTACTTAAAGGTGGTTTATAAATATGTGATGCATTTTTACGTTGAACTGTTTTCAGTTTACTAGGAAATGTTTGTAGAATATAAATAAAATTATATAAAGGGTCACGGAAAGAATTATCTACATGGTCACCCATAGATGATAGTTTCTGATAATATGACGTAAGTAGTTTTAAAAATGTTTTTGTTTGAACTAAATTTTAACAATATACTGGCTGGTAATACAGGTACTAGGTATACATGGCTGAACAAAAATATTCAAGTATTTTTCCATATATTAGTATAAATTGCTGGAAGAGAAATTTAAACCTGTTAGGTATTTTCTTGCTAAACTAAACTTCCGCATTATACAGCATACATATCAACCGGCAGATCAAATACATATCTGTTCAAAAGTATCGAAATACATATTTGGTTATGGACAGTAAAACCTTATTTATCTAAATAACGAAATTTGTTAAATATTTTAGAAAGTGTTGGAAAGTGTTTCATAATCTATGCTTAACGCATGATTTTCCTTACTTGTTTATTTGTAAAGGCAGCAAATTGTCAGGAGCACTTACACAAGAAATTTAGAATCGAACAGTGCTTCCTTTCTTTTTCAAATACAATCAAAGGATCTTTCAATAAGCTGTCAAATTTGGCAGCTGATGAGCAGAAATATTTGACCCGGTAATACATTAAACATCATTAAGAAACAACTATTGCTCAAGATTTTATACCTTTTATTTAGCGAAAAAAAAATGTATTTTATTACAAATAACTACAATTATCATGTCCGCTAGTTGCATTCTTCAGATTTATTAATTAATAACATTTCCCATTCCTGAACTTAACTTTTTATTGTTGTTGTTGTATTTTTACGACTTCGTCATTTCAAAATACCTTGATTACATTTATGTACGGTGCTTTTGCTCTAAAAATATATTATCGTTGGAATAACATCGGTGTGAAAATGTGCTAACTTTGTAAAGGTAATCCAATAAAATAATCAAGTAGATATCATTAAGGTAAAATGTACAGGGTGGTCATAAAAAAACTTTGCCGATATACGGATCTCTAGCGGCCAGTCCGCTCAACCGATTGAAATGAAATTTCAGATATAGCTATTCAGAGGTATGAGCTCGAGATTCTGTGAACGACAACAAAATGGCGCTCACGGTTACGGTTATAGTTACAGAAACTCGAAAATTTCCAATAGCAACACCCTTTTTTTTCATCGCAAAATGCTCAGCGCATGCGAAAACCCTAAAGAGCGTTGGAACCGCACGTGTATCGCAAGAAACGGACATGTTATGCACGCACAAAAAACCGTTCTGGGAATCCCCCCCCCCCCCCTTAGAAAAATGACACCCATGTGGAAAATGTTTAATCAAAATAAAAGTTTCAGTTTTTCCGATCTGTATTGTAATCAGAGATTAGTGTACTGACTCTGCGTCATATGCAAATTTCCTCCTTGCGCCCCAATCGAGTTTTTTCTAAGGGGGGGGGGGGGAGGATTCCCAAAAATGTTTTTTGTGCGTACATAACATGTCCGTTTCTTGCGATACACGTACGGTTCCAACGCTCTTTAGGGTTTTCGCATGCGCTGAGCATTTTGCGATGAAAAAAAAGGCTGTTGCCACTGGAAATTTTCGATTTTCTGTAACTATAACCGTAACCGCGAGCGCCATTTTGTTGTCGTTCACAGAATCTCGAGCTCATATCTCTGAATAGCTATATCAGAAGTTTCAAATCGATCGCTTGAGCGGACTGGCCGCTAGAGCTCCATATATCGGCAAAGTTTTTTTATGACCACCCTGTATATCTAGAATTGTCATTTTCAATGATATACAAATAATAATGACATCATTATCGTCATCATATACAATAATAATGATATTGAATTGTATACTTCACTTGAATGGTAAACATGCTTATAAAATAGGAGAAAAAATTCTAATTCGACAGCTACGTGTTTATATGCAAAATGCTTTTTAAATTTTACGCGTTAAAAAATAGAAGATTTTCTTTTATGTGAGTAACTCATCACGTCATGCATTTTCATTTGCATGATTGATAACTAATCTAATAGAAGATTTGCAACTTTAAAATGTTCTTCATTCTGTGTTTTCATGTTTTAACTTTTTGCGGCGCAAATCAACCCCATTGCTGAAATGTTGAAATTAATGAATAGCACCGGAATTCGAAAATAAGTTTACTTATAAATTAGATAAGGCTCATCACACATATAATAAACCGAAATTTTTTTACCAAAATTCTGGTGTCAGTGTGGCTTTCGATAATTAAAATTAACCCCTTGAGCTCTGCTGGTAGAATATTCTACCACATAATTTTAATTCCAAAATGTCATATTGGCACCAGAAAATTTGACCAAATTTATTTGAAAAAGGTTTAATGCATTTTTTCGTGTTTATCGTTAATCGTTTTTTTTTACTTTGCAAAATACGTGCCAATGTGATATTTGGAATTTTGAAGAAATTTACACCCCAGAGCTTAAAAGGTTAAGTGGTTTCGTGTACATACTAGCTCCCCTCAAGATATTAAAATGGATTCTTTTTACTTTTCTTTTTTGTGTTACGAGGAAACTGTGTATAATAACAATCTTTGTATAATTGCCTTTCAACAAAAGCACAACTCAAATTACAAAAAACATTCCATGGCTCTCTAAACTTTTATTTTATAAACATAAACTGAAAATGGTATTGTATTTTTTTCTGTGACAAATTAAAAATTAAAAAATATGTGTTTTTTCTCTCTGTCTATCTTTTTTTTTCTTTCTTTTTCTTTATTATTTTTTTTATTTTTGTTATTTATTTTATGGTGATTTATTTTTGTCAAATATTCTTTACGCTTCATGGTTCTTAACTTTTTCTTTCAAGTTTCAGAAAGAAGGAATTCTTAGATGCCA
Organism: Maratus speculifer; assembly: GCA_964019185.1. Lineage (NCBI taxonomy): Eukaryota > Metazoa > Arthropoda > Arachnida > Araneae > Salticidae > Maratus > Maratus speculifer. The sequence continues at coordinate 291,737,669 of OZ025294.1, read as the reverse complement.
TGTGCCTTCTGAGATAATTCAACGAATAGAATGATGGACCTCTTTTATTAAATTTTTGAATGCATAATGTAACTTGCTTGTATTGATAATGGCAAATTATAAAAAGTAATTTTAAAATATCCAAATATATTTATTGAAAATGCTAAAGAAAATTTATTATTTAATTAAATAATTGAAAGTGACTCAATATTTTATCACGGTATTGTACTCTTATATACAGGGTGTCCAGTAAATGACTGACCCATTTTGAAAGTTAATAACAAAAAACTGTTTGAGATAAAAATGCGCGGTTTGCTGCATTGTTATTAGAAAATCAATAAATTTTTAGCAATACACTTTCTTAAAATAGTTCGAAATTCGACCAACAGATGGCGATGGCGGCTACAACAGGCTGTCGAAAGTCAAGACATTACTCTAGTTTTTATATGCAGGAGCTTTTCGGCTCATTTCGCAGAGTCGAATCTCTGTCGACATGCTGAATTGACTCTCCAATCAACTACAGAAATAGAGTTTGTTAGAGGGAAATAGATTTAAAATAATATTTATGATCGAATAATGTCTACTTTCCTTAATAAAAACCAACATAACTTTTTTATTTTTTTTAAGATAAGCATTGACTTTTCACATATTTTCTATAAGTAAATTGTATTAAAAATATTTTTATAACCAGTTAACTGATTCTCTTTTTACGTGCAATAAATTGAAAAAATGGGATAAAAACTGTTTTTTTAAATTAAAAAAATCTTAATATTTAATCTAAACATTTCTTCCATTAAATAATATAAAATTGTATTTAAAAAAATTAGTGATGTCAAAAAACTTTAAGAGATGGATCAAGTAAATTCTTCTTGCCTGCACGTCGGGTAGTGAAATCAGAAGTTAAAAAATAGTAGTACGCAAACAGTGGTGGAAAGATCTTTGTTTTTTAAAAAAGCGGGACAGTGACTTATACATCAGTACATTAAAGTATATTAAATCTTAGAATAAAGGCTAGTCTATATTTCATCTGTAACAAATCCTGTCTTAACGTAAAAAAATATTGATCACGACGGAGAAAGTAACATACGAAACTACAGCTAAGATAAAAACCTGTCTAAAACGAAATATATTTAATTTTTTCGCAAGTCGAATTTGTAGATAATTTTCAAAAATGTTTTAGAATCATTTTAAAAATAATGTTAAATGTCAAAATATGAATGTAATGTAGGGATGAATTCGGTTTTCAGAAAAATGAACAATATTTCGTTTTAGGCAGGTTACCGTCTTAGCAGTTGATTTCGTATGTTACTTTCGCCGTCAAAACATTTTTTTACGTTTAAAATAAGATTTGTTATAAACAGGCTCCTTCATTATAAGGTTTATTATATTTTTATGTGCCGACTTATAAGTAACTGTCCCACTTTTTTTTTAGACAGGGAACCTACACTATTTCCGTAACACTGTTTTAACCACTTAACTGATTTCACTGCACGACGAGGGCAAGAAGAGTTTGCTTCATCTATCACTTAAAGCTTTTTAGCACTACTAATTTTTTTAAATACAATTTCATACTATTTAATGGAAGAAATGTTTAGATTAAGTATTAAGATTTTTTAACTTAAAAAAGCGGTGTTTATCCCATATTTTTAATTTATCGCAGGTAAAAAGAGAATCAGTTAACTGGTTACAAAAACATTTTTTGAATACAATTTATTTATAGTAAATGTGAGTAAAGTCAATGCTTATTAAAAAAGTATGTTTTGTTGTTTGTTTTTAAGTATAATAGACATTATTCAATCATAAATATTATTATAAATCTCTTTCCATCCAACAAACTCTATTCCTGCAGGTGCATTTAGAGTCGATTCAGCATGTTGACTGAGATTCAACTCTGCGAAATGAGCCGAAATGTTCATGCGTATGAAATCTGGAGTAATGTCTGAATTTCGACAGCCTGTTGGCGCCGCCAGCGCCATCAGTTGGCCGAAATTCGAACTACTTTAAGAAAGTGCATACCTAAAAATTTATTGATTTTCTGATAACAATGCAGCAAACCGCACATTTTTATCGCAAACCGTTTTTTTTTTATTATTTACATTTAAAATGTGTCAGTCATTTACTGGACACCCTGTATATATAACCATTAATTATATGCATAAACTGAACATATAACATATACAATTAAAAAATAAAAAGTTTTACATTTATTCTTTATTTTAATTAATGAAATATGCATTTAAAATCTGAAGGCGCAACATATTTGGAGAAGAGGTGTAAAAACAAAAGGGAAGTACAGTTATAGAGAGGGATACTAAATTACTTGCAACAAGGCAACAAGTTACAAACAAAAAATGGACAAAATGTTTCTTGTCTCAATATGACAAGACCAGATAAATATTGGTATTGCACTTTAAAAGAGGGTGTTTTGTTTTTAATTAATAACTTGAAAAAAATGCGTATAATCGGCAAAAGAAAAGAAACATGCAAAATTAACTTTGAAGTTCTCTTCTTTGTCTGTTTAGATAAATATTTATAAGCCGTATCTAATTATAGCAAAGCAAAGAATCAAAAGAATATTGTACAAAATCAGAACAAGTGCAAATAATTTCACAAAGAGTTTCTCCAATATATAATAATAACAATAATAAAACTTTTTCGATATAAATTTACCGTGGCAATTTTAATTATGCTACAATATTTTAAATTCAATTAAATAAGTAAGTAATCGATAAGTATTTAAAAGAGATTTCTTTCGGTGATGAGATTAAGAATGTCTTTTAAAATTACTTAATCATAACTTTTTACTGTTCATTTTATACAAATAAATATTATGTTTGATTTAGGTTCACTGCTATTATTAAACAGACACTTTTTGATGAAATTTGAAAAAAAAAAAAAATACATTTTTGCTATTTTTAACTAACGTTAACATATTAGCTATTTTTTCTACAAAGAGCAAATGGAAATATAATTTTTATTTCGATAGATATTTATTCTAAGATTACAAAGAAAGCATTAAAATAAAATTAGACCTCAGTTTTCCTATAATTGGCAAAAATATTTTCATTTACAAATTAAATGAAATTTGCTCTATTATGTTTTTATATTTTATATTTTAGTTTTAGATATATATTAGTATATTTACATTATATAATTATATTTCTGTAGTATTAATAAGTATATTTCTATATGCTAATAAATAAATCATTTTAAAATTGTAAGAGTTTACATATAATAAGTTGAATATATTTTATTTAAATTTTCTGAATATATTTTTTAAATTATTAGTCAGTAATTGTTCTATGGCAAACCATAAATTTTTCATAAATGCCGCAGGCACATTCTTATGCTTGTCAACAATAGTCTTTTATTTATTTTAAAGATATTTTCATAATTAGGCAGATGTAACGTATCAATAATGTGCAATCGAGGAAAAAAAATAATAAACACCCCCCTTCTAAATCCTCAACAGATTATCGTAGAAAAAAGTTACTAGTACGGAACGATTGGACATAAAGTCTAATTTTAAATGATGTGTATAAAATTTGCTTATGGGGCCATCTACATATTAAAATGAACCCTAACTTTTTTTTTCAATAGCAGTACCCAATTCTGACAGCATAAATGAACTCCACAGCCTTCAATTAGCCAAAAAACATATTTTCATGTGATTCGTGCGATAAGTTTCCGAGAAAATAATTATTTTAAAACAAGTATCTTTTAGGGGCTGCAAAATTGAAGTTCGGTGCTCGGTTGTTGACCGAGAGAGATGTCTTCTTGATCAAGGCAATTTAGGAGCTACTCAAGCAGTCATTGAAGACTGCTAGATTACAGGATTGCATAAGAACTTTCAAAGTACAGGGTGTTTTATTAAAAAATGACTCTATTCAGAGCCGCCGGTAGCTCGTTCTAATAATTGGAATGACACAAAATTTTATAAATGGACCATGGGAAAAAAGATTCCAACAACAAAATAAAAATAAATAAGTAAAAAATTGTCCCAATCACCACCGATAGCGGGAAATTTGGCGCTGTACATGGAAAGAAAACATCAAAAACAAACAGAATTAATAATTTGGATAAAATGCCATGTTTTACTCATCATATTCACTTTCCCGATGAAGATTTCGACCACATTCAATGTGACCACCGTTCTCTTGCACCACACACATCTTGCATTCTTTGTACAACGTTTTCTACCGCCGAGTTTAACATTTCACCTGGAAAAGCACTTACTGGTCATTGGAACTTTTTTTCTTGGAATCTTTTTTCACTAGGTTTCATTAGTCCCCTTATAAATTTTAAAACACTTCCGGTTATTAAAATTAGCTACAAAGAGCTCTAAATAGCGTCAGGTTAAAAAAAAAAAAACTCCCTATATCTAGCCAATTCTATCATAGACAATCCCTTAAGCCATCATATTGCGTTTTTTAAGCATGATTTGAAAACTAATTGGAAGAAAATTTAGAAATTTTGTATTTCCATATAGCAGGAATTAATAAATCTAAATCCATCAAAAATTGGGTTGCAATTTACAAATTTTTTAGAATATTAATTTCATTATTCATAATTCATATAATAAAATTATAAAAATTGCAAATTCAATGTATTTATGAATTGGATTTTGAGTATTATTGCTGCATAAAAAATTAACACTTTAGGAGTACAATTTTAGGAGAATTAATAAAAATATGAAAATGTAATTTTAAATTAGAAGCACTAAATTTCGAATGTTTATAATTCAAAAACTTGTGATTCAAATGACTTGAAACTTTGTGTCTGGGCTGAGCTTGAACCTAAAATTTTAAGCATCTTGTTAAAATTAGGTATTATTAACCCCCTGACTGCCCAGCCAAAGGGTAATATTGTAATGTTGTTTTCTCTGTAATTTATTAAAAATATAAAAAAAAGATGTTTTTTCCAACCTGATGCAAAATACGTTATTCGTATCGGTGTATAATCTTTGATAGCATCAATCCTAACTTAATTTTTCAGAACTGGGTTTTATTTGTGGAATTATACTAATTAAAATATTGCCTATGTTGCAGTGAAACCTGCAGCTCAGTGTGTGAAAAAATCAGCCGGCGGCAGTCAGGAGGTTAATGAACAAAAAAAATAAGTTCGAGTTCGTTTTAATATGTAGATGCCCCCTTAGTTAATTTCATATACATCATTTAAAATTAGACTTTATTTCTGATTATTCGGTACAAGTAACGTTTTTCTAGAAGAATTTGTAAAGAGTTAGTTGGGGATGTTTGCTTTTTTTTCCACAATTATACTTATTTTATTTAAAAACATTTTAGAAGTGTTTCAATATCTGCTTAGTAGCCAAACCACCTCCGAAATATCAATTTTAAGAATATCAATTTTAGTAAACTCGATCCAATTAATTTTTTAGAATTACTCAGACCTATATGAAATACCATTTATACCAATAGCAAATAGATCAACTAACTACTATAGCGATATTATTAGAGGAAATTTAAATGTAAAAAAAGGAGCATGTTGCTGATAATAAATATAATAGAAACACCATAGACCTAGCAAGATTATATCAAAAAACATCCACCCAAAAAAATCCACCATTTAAAAGGGCTAAATATTATCACTGGTTTAACTTATAAATAATTACTCTAGTTCTATTTTTATTGCTATTGTGTAAATATTTTTTTTTGGCAGTACAAATGCTACTTTTATGTTTTCATATTTTAAATATAATTATTAAGTCAGATATGAAATATGTTTATTTGTTTTGTAAAAGTGTTGGTATTTTTAATTCTTAGTTGTTTTTTATTTATTTATACATATGCTACAACAAATATACCTGGTATGCAAATATTTTTTTTTGCTCACTGTATATATATTGAAAACAAACGCATGCATATTTGGGTGATTCTCTCCAAACAGGCCAAAATAAGAGTTGTGAGGGAGTGACTGTGAAGGAGTGGGGGATTTTAATAAAATGACCATTTACTTTTTTACTATTATCTGAATTGAGATTAGTCTTATTGCGCTTTAACTACATCTAAATTATAAATCATTAATAATATGTTTTTAATATTTGCCTGTATTCAGTAGAGACTGATGAGGGAGCGATGAAGCAATCAACCTCTACTAAATACAGGTAAAGGTTAAAAAACTTTACTTATTTCTGATTTATAAATATTTAGATATAGCTAAATCCCACTAAGCCTAACCTCAATTCAGGTAATGGTAAAAAAGTAAATGAGCATTTTGTTAAATTTCATACTCCCTCACAACTCTTATTTTGGCTTATTAGAAGAGAATCGTCCATTCACATAGTTGTAAAAGTGCGTCAGTAGCTCAATACCTATATTTGTGAATAATTAATTAATAATATTTATCACATGTATATACGTACATAAATTGCTTAACCCTTTTCCGGCGCAGTGTGTCCATTCCGGGCACACCTAATTTTAATTCCAAACTTCTAAACGGAACCGAGAATAATTTACTAAAATTTTGCTTTTACAATGAAAGCTTGAATTGAGAAGTTTTTAATTTCTAATAAAGTCTTTTGCAAATTCCGGTGTCAGTCGATAATTTCTCATTTTCCGAACAAAATTTGTCCGTGCCTGAAAGTGTTTAAAGCTCATATGATAGAATTATGTTTTAACTTTCATTTCGGAGTTTATGTCGAGCACTACTTATAGCATTGCAAGTGATTTAGTTTTTTTTCTCTTCACTTTATCGAACATTAATTAGCTATTTCTAATTATATCACTAATTACAGAATGTACTTTACTAGCATTAATAATTAGATAATTATTTTTAAAGAAATTAATTCAAAATATGCACGATTTTTTAAAACTTTTATTTTGACTGTTTAAAGTAAAAAGTTATAATATACATAAATGATTCTAGCTTTTGCTTCTTAATAATTGACCGTTCATTTATATAAAATGATTCGTGTATGTATGAAAAGATACGAAAAAAAATTTTTAATTAAAATCTTTAAATTCTTTTCCTAACTTTAAATCTTACATTCAAATTTCGTGTAACTAGCAACTTTGATTCTTAGTTTCATATTTATGACTTTCTGACTTTGATTTTGGATGATCTTTAAGATAAAAATTGCTGAGTTTGTGCTTCTTGTAATTGTTTGTGATTAGCGATGCAGCCAAATCTTCGCCAAGGCTGCTTTCGTCATAAAATCTCAGACCATCAATTAAAAGATAATTAACCAATAAGTTAAATAACTATACCAGATTGACATCTTGACCCCTAGCTGGAAAATACCTCAACTTAAAACAAAACTCCTGTGTTGATACAAAAAGATAAATTTTTTAGAGATTCGAAACTGTTCTAATCATCCTACAGAGTCAGTAAATAAACAGTAGGATTTCTCAGGTCCAGCGGTTAGTTTGTATCTTCGAACATGCAAAAAAATAAAGTTTTAGTTCAAAGAATAAGGTATCTTATCAAATTAGATTAATGCGTCTGATGTGAGGAAATTGGTAGCAAATCTCTATATGTGACTGACATCAGCCGTGAATTGGCGTATTTCACACGTATAGTTTATAAATCTAAAAAAAAAAATGTAAATTTATTTACACATGCACCTGGTGGAAATTGCTTTTGGAACTGCTAATGAATTGCTCTTTAAATGGAATTTACTCTCCTAAAATGTCAGCCACAAAATAACTCAAATTGAGCCGAAATCCACTCATCTCATGTTTTGAAAGGCAGCTTCTCGAAAAGAGTTGAAATAACTCGAGTGAACGAGTTGTTTTTAAGAAATTTAAATCAAGTTGAGCTATTTAAATAACCATTTTAAACCAAAGAGATTCAATCGCTTGAAAAACAACTCTTTTATGATCGAAAAAATTACAGCTCTTTCCTGAGAAGCCAAATCAACTCTTTCATTTTAAGAGTGTAATCAATTACTATTATAATACAGATTGTTCTTCCTTGTATACATAAAAAATATTAATAACAAATGCATACATGATATTGATATTATTGATATATTTTTGTATGGTAAAGTTAAATTTATACTGAATACATATATTCAAGTTAAGTTTTCTAATTCAATTTTTAAAAAACATAATTAAAACAGATGTAGAATATACATTAATTTCTTTTTTATAAATATATTACAAAATAAACGAAAAATAGGAATGGGTTGCTTGTAAACAAATAAAATCCTTGGGAATTCTACAACATCCTGTAGTCATTAACCTGATTCCATAAAGTCGGCAATGCAGCTATACTAATAGAATCTAAGAAAATTCACACGATGAGGTGAAATACAAAAACTGTATCGAATCTATCAGATTCCCCAAATCTCTTTCCAAACGCTGTACCAGACCACACAATAGCAGAAACGCAGTCATTTGATTTGTTGATAGATTTCTCGTAAAAGAACGGTTTTATCTAACCTATCTTTAGTTGGATCTCTGTCCGTTATTTCGGTCATTTCTTTGGTTATACAATGGGTGAAGCTGCACCCATTTCCACTACATTAACGACATATTAACCCACACGATTTGGTTTTATCCCATTATAATAAATTGTAGGCAAACCGTTAGAACAAAATAGTTTTTGTGAGAAAATGTAGAATCACAATTGAAGACATGGTTAAATAAGTAAATTACGTTAGAAAATTGTTTATTATGTAATTAGACCTATTAGATCAGCGCATGAAATTTCTTGTCTAAAAGTACTCGCCAAGCTGAAAATGCTAGTCATTATAATTTTATATTCGTTGAAAAACTTTTTATTCATCATATGGAAAGAAATTTGGTAACTTTGTCTTCCATTTTCTATTTATGTAATGAGATTTAGCATTCATTGAGTGTTAGTGAATTTGTTTAAATATACATAGATAAATACAAAAGCAAGACTATTTTAAGAATGCACTCTTTAATAAGCATTTAATGTTTTTCTGGAAAATCGTACCTAATTCCATGACTCTAATTCATTTTTTCTTCAAAAAGTTCATATTGCTTTACATTAAAATGGTGTGTACTTAACCCAGTGGAAGAAAATTCACCGATGTTTCTTACATTTGATAGAAAACGTGATCTACTGAATTTATTTATTTATTTATTTTAAATATATAAATTTGTTCTGTTTCTTTTTCAACCAATGACAAAGTGAAAAATAAATCTATAATCCAGGGTTCGCACAGTTTTACCACTTAATTCTTACAGTATTTTCAAACTATGTTACTGCAAAAAATATTGCAAAATTTGAGAATAAGGATGGTGGCTGTGAATTTTGTTTCTTAAAAATTAAATTTAATTTTTCTTATCATTAATAGTGGTGCCAGAGTCCTTAGAAAATATAAGGAGTGTGCGAACACTGGTAATAAACTCTACAGGAATAAATCCGTAAATAAAGCGATGCCAATTGAAGATAGGCGGTACTAAAACCTGAAGACCTAATAGCGAGTAAATAGCCATTTTTTGTGTGGGTGGGTGTATGTGAGTCAACATATGGTTTTACCTAGACCTCATGTTTCACCATCAATTATAATCAGGAAATCTATGACTTCAAGCTATCCGTTGCTAAACCTTGTAGTTGAAATTTGTCGCTGAGTTTAGCAAATTATTGAGAAAAACATCCATTTTACAAAAGAAAGAAATTACTATCACTTGAGACAAACCATGCGTGATAATCGATTAAATGAAGACAATAAACTCTTAAAAACTCCCGCGATCTTCCCGAAATTACGATTATATGATTTGTAGAACGGCACATTTTTTTTTCTTTCTGGAGTAGCACTAAAAGTAGAGTCTGTGGTTGCTCCAAACTACTGATGTTTTGTACAACGACTACTCCCTGCACAGCATTCTTAAAAAAGAGTGCATTGCACTATAAATTAACAATTACTATAGTTTCACTATTTGTAACTCGCTCATTCGGACCACTAACAAAAAGCACAAATAGTAGCCAACCACAGAAGGGAAAAAAATCTTTTTACTAATGCGAAAAATTATCCCAAATATTATTGTAATTACAAATATTAATCACCAATGAAGAAAAATCTGGAATGATTCCACAGGAGCCTTTGTACGATTTTTATATAGAAAGTAAAATAATAATAATAACATCAATAACAGTATATCAATAAATTTCTGACACAATAAAATCAAGTGGGTTTGAAAGCTGGACCTCACGTTTTGAATCCGGAGACATTACCATCCATTTACTTTAGTGTGCTAAGCAATTTGTCAACTCACTGCGAAGGAAGCAATGCTAAAACTGCTATTACACAAGGCGTGAAAGATTCCTTAAATTCCAAGTGTCTCAATGTTAACCTACGACTTCAAGCAAGTAGCTTAAAAAGCAAGCAACTGTCTGGTGTCGGATGGATTTTGAAGCCTAAAACGAATCGAGTTGTCAATAACAGTCAATTAACTGCTTGTAAAATCGACAATGGAAAAGTCATTTCAGAGACAGCCAACGAAATGCCTGGAAAAAGAAAAAGTGGTACGTATGTTTTGTGAAAAAGAACGAGTCGCAGATCACTTTTGAGTGGTTAAGACTCCACGCTGTTAATCTCTTGCGAGACTAGGAGATTGTGGGTTCGAATCTCACTGGCTCTATTGTACACACCCTTTGTGGGGAGCTCCCGGTTATACTTCTCTTGTATTGTCAAATTTCCTTGTGCTATCTCGTCCCTGTATATTGACGATGACTTATAAGCAGGCCTCCATGTCGAGCACACAAGTCAGATGTATGTTATAAATCCATATCACTTTTGACAATTTCAATTTCTATGTTCAATAGCACTTTAAAAAAGCTCAGAAAAGAATTTATTCACATTTTACAAATCAACGCCATACACAGTGAGAAATAAAATGCTTGTAGATGATTAAACAATATCTGACTACACATGATTACAATTACATTTATTTCGCAGTGACTAATATACTTTTATGCCTTTAGGACATGGATAGGAAAAGCGACATTTTCCCTACATATCAGCAACATAATAATTATTTCCAGCTTTCTACAACGAAATCATGGATACATGGATTCTCAGACATCCATGCACCTTAATCTTATTTTACAGATTGCTGAATGTCACGTCGTAGAACGTAGAAAATCAGAACTGTTCCACTGTATACTTGGCATGCTATACAGTCAAATAAATTCTAATAATTTTTAACGGGATTTTTTTTTTCTATGCTTCTTTCTTCGTGTACTAGTAAATTTGGTATGATAAATGATCCTAATAGACAGATTTATATATGGTTTCATTCGTACATTATACCTAATTCCTAAATAAAGTTAATTCTTTATGCCCCGACGGTACTTTAAAGTACCAATAAAAAAACTTATTATAAAATTTATTTAATGTCATAATACTTTACTTTATCTTAAAAAAAAAAAAAAAAAAAAAAAAAAAAAAAAAGCTTTTTTGGCGTTAAAATATTGCGCATCAGGGAAGTTTTAGTTTCGAAATATTTCTATATTTCTATTGTAAGAACATAATTTTTGTAAATTTCTTAATTCTAGAAAATTCTGAAAAAATAAGTTAAATAAAAGATTTGAGTGAAGGTATAAATACAAAGGTATAGGTCAAACCCCTACAAATTCATATTTAATTAATTACCTGCAGTCTGTCGCAAAAGTTTAAATACTCTGCAAATCTGATTTTAAATGATCGAAGAAGAAAATATTTTATGCTAATTTACAATAAATACTCCACATTTAATCAAAATAAAATAAAAAAGCCATTTTGGGTGCTTAAAATAAATATATATTTATTTTTTTTTAATTTTTCTTTTTTCCCCCTGAAATTTAAGTATTTTATGCAATTTGTTTTAGAAACACTGGATTCGCCGTATGTAATGACGTTATGACATCATATTCAATTTTTTGAGAGTATAAAAGATGGAGAAATTATTACCTCTCATTTTAAAAATGCCGAAGGGTAAAGAATTCACAAAATGTGAGATCTTGAAAGTTTTAAAATTGAAATCGCAAAAGTTTTAAATCAATCAAAGCTAAGTATATATCAAATATAGTACCTGTGCCTAATATGGACACCCTAAGGTAAATGTATTTTTTTCACCCCCATGTACACGTGATTAGAACTCCAAAAATATATGACCATGATCCCTGGACTGTTGACTATCATTATTAAAATTAGCGACCTTGTAACTATTATGGTTTTTATTTAAATGATAACACTAAAAATGTTTACGAATGTCCATATAAGGAACCACTAGTCCCCATTATGGACGGGTGTTTCCTTATTGACTTTCGACACAGTGTGTATGGAAGAGCCACTTTTCCAAGGGATTTTAGAGGAGAGGGAATAAAAAAAAATGTATCTTAAAGTATTCCGAGGAAAAGGGGGGACAGTAAATGTCTTCAGAACATGCATTTTAGAAAGGGGGGCGCATTCTCTGTTTTTACCCTTGGAAGACCCATGCAAAGCCCCTTAGTTACTAGTAAATATTATGAAGTAATATTGTTGGTTTTGCTTAGCTTTATTGCATCTGTCAGCGAATTTACATCTGTTATTAATCAGTCCTCACAGCATGGACAAATAGAAACTTTTTTACTATGGATAGTAAATCCCACATAATCCTCATGAACATATCTGCCACATGTGATGCATGGCCGCATGTTTGAAAAAGCATCAATACTGCAAATGAAGCAGTACGAGCTATCCTTTGTTGAAGAAGTCATACCATTGGTACCTACGATTTCGCCAACAGATATCCTAATGGGGGGGGGGTTCTTTTTATTTTTCTGCAAGGGTTTTTTGGGGGAAGGTTTTTGGGGGATTGTTCAAATAGCATCTTGTTGAACAAAGATTTTACCTTTTTGATGACTTTTCAAGTTATTGCTTGGCAACGTTGAATTTTCTTCTTTCTTACAGTTGTAGTCGATGGGGGGGCAAAAGCTGTCCATATTGGGAACCGGGCGTAGTTTTACTAAATCTTGTACCAAATGAATAAGGAAAATTATTTTAAGCAAAATATGCATTAGCAATCGAAAATATGTTTTATTAGCTTTCTAAAATACTCCACTTTTCAACATTTAATGTAATTTTACGATATCTCATAAGAATTTAAGCTTATAAGTAATTAAGATCAGCACATCTCGAAATAATAAGTTTCCTCCTAAATGGCGAACAGTGCACTTTTTTACACCTTCCAGACTGAATTATCTTTTCAACTGCTTTTCTTCACGAAAATGTTTAGCCATCTTTTGATCAAAATTATTACCTTTAAAAATATTAGGGGTGTCCATATTGAGAGCCCTGTCCATATAAGGTACAAATACCTTACTCTCTAGAAACGATAATTTTAAGCGAAAACCAAGATGTGGACGATCGCGTATGACGATTTTTCAGACTGATCGGAATACGAATATTGGTATCTAGACAAAATATGTCTATACTGCAAATTAAAAATAATCTCAGTGCGCTTGTGTCAAAAGACACTGTACGTAAACGTATTGAATAGTGTGATTACATCATTCTAAAGAAAATGACACGCAAACCACCTCTCTAATTACATCACATTCAGGCAAGACTGGACTTGGCTAAGTAAACAGGTCCTGTGGGAACAAATGGTTTACTGTTTTATTCAGCGATGAGAAAAAGTGAAACTTGATGGTCCTGATGGTTGGAACACGTTTTGGCTTGATTTACGAAAGAATCAGTGTCATTTTTCAGCAGGATACAAGGCGTTAAATTTATTATGGTTTGGGGAGGGCATTTGGATTCAATGGCCAAAACTCTCTGGCTTTTCTAAAAGGAAGACAATATTTAAAAAAGTATCAAGTGACGCTAATCTAACATTTGCTGTCATTCGGTGAGATTTTGGGGAGTCCGCATGGACTTTCCAACAAAACAATGCCTCAATCCCCGCATCACACCCTACAGAACTTTGGCTTTCTCAGAAAAAATTTAAAGTTCCAGACTGGCCATCTTTATGTCCAAACTTAAACCTGATTGAGAATGTCAAGTATGCGCATATTTTAACCCACCAGGTTTACAGCAATGGGAAGCAGTATGACTGTATTGAAGGACTGCAAGAGGGTCGTTGAGAAAGCATGGTCTCTTTGTCACCAGAAACCCTACAAAAACTAATAATTTCGATGGAAGCACATTTATTTGATCCAAACCGAAATTACGGAAAAGTAATTTGTAAACAAAAATTCTGTAAAAATTATAAATCTGGTTGTTTTTGACATTGAGCATCAACTTTTGAGACAATTTTTGCAACTTTTTTTAATTATATTTCTTACAATTACGTATTTTGTTTTTTTTTTCTACTTTTTATATCGTTTATTTAAACAAATTCGCGAAATCTGCAAACAAAAGAAATGTTATTCATTCTAATTTTTTACAATTCATTGAAAATCATCATTTTATGCTTGAGCTTAAACTTTTGAGACAGACCTTATAATTAGCGAAATCCTTACAAAATTTATTAATATTCTAATATAATTCACAGAAAATGTTTTAGAGGATGAAATTTTCATGAAATTATAATTTGGGGCATAATGGGTTAAGAAAAATCTTAATATGCATGACTCAGCATTTATTAACCACAAAATAAATTAGTTTTAAGGTTGTCGTTCAGATGCCGAGAAATGAACTGTAATTAAATTTGTTCCTGATATTTCAATTTTTTCAGTAATTTACGTGGTTTTGAGAATAGGGGGGGGGGGGGATTGGATTATCATTCTTTTCCAGCAATAGTTTGCATTTTATTTAAAAGTGTAACAAATATTAGATCAAGATTTTTTAAACAAGTAGAGCTATTGCTTTGCTCTAAAAGTTTTCATATAATATAAATTCCCTAAAAAAGAGAAAAAAATCTAAAATGATATTCAATTTTATTTTTTAAAACTTTATGAATCTCCATACAAAAATTATTGCCATACAGCTTCAAATCGTATATAAAATTTAAATTGCTATTTATATGTATATATAAAACCAACAACATCCCAAAAAGTCGTTGCTTTGTAACTTAAAGGAAAATTTAGTTCAATTCCGATTAGAACCAGAGTCAACAGTTCAACAAGATTCAACTTAAAAATCTTTTTTTTTTTTTTTTTTTTTTTTTTTTTTTTTTTTTTTTTTTTTTAATTTTAATTTTTATTCTTATCACAACAGTTTGAAATGAAAGACAGTGTTTTGCCATACAATTACTTTTATCAACCATTACAATAAAACGTATCTCGCATTCGCTGATAACAACGGCAATCAGTGTTTCTGAGTTTGTCTATTGTTTGGAATTGTTTGCAAGATAACAGACTTGAGAAAATGGATATTAAGCGGCATGATAGTTAGGTTTTGCTGTTACCTATCCGAAAGTATTAAATTACTAACCAGAAGAATTGTCTTTCAACGGTTGTTCACATTTGCCCTCTTAAATTCTTCCTTCCGCAACCATTTAATATTTTTATTTTGCCGTTTCCCTAGATATCATTATAGATACTCGTTGAGAAAAAAAGTAGATGTTGAATTTACCCGTTAAATGTACCTTTTACTGACTGCGTTCGTTTAAGATCTAAAAAAAAAAAAAAAAAAAAAAAAAAAAAAAAAAAAATACTATTTTTAGAATGGCTAAAAACTAAAAATTTTGTTGTAATTTTTTTTTTCTGCTATTTTTGAGGGAAGGTCATTTTTTGGGGTTTTGTTCATCTTCTGAAATCTTATTCGTCTCTGTTTGCCCGTCACAGACTGACTACACAAAAATTGTATGAGTCAGAGATTTCAAATTTTGTGTGCATATAGAACGGAATACCATGTGTCAGATAACAATTCATAAAAAATATTGAAAAAGTCCAATATTTTAATTAAATTCGTAATTAATCTAAAATATTTTTTTTCATTTAAGTAAATTAGTTTTAATTAAATTCGACGTTTTTTCCCAATGTCACCCGTTTATTTTTGCGATTTAAATTTTAGAAGAGAACCCTAATTTCAACGTTTTTCGTGTAGATATCACAGCTTGGAAGTAAAGCATCTTGTTAGTAAACAGCTTCTTAGTTCGACCCCCGATTCTGAAAGCTGAAAATTTCATATTGCAATGGATTTAACTAAAAGGAGTTTCGTGTTTTTGACAATTTAAGGTATTATTATTCTACAATAAATAATCACCAACATTCATAATATTTTTTGGAATTCAGTTTTATTTCTATTTTAAAAGCTGTTAAGATTTATTAATAATTCAGCATTTTAAATTTAAAGTTAAACAATTTTTTTCGTTTTTAGAAATAAAAATTTTTTGTTACATCACCACTAATCTTTTTTTCAGATTTTCAAATATTTGGAATTTTAAATTATATTTAAATAATTGTATTCGAATATTTTTAGTTTTATTAAAATAAAACTTCCTTTTATAATTATTTTTAAATTAAATTTATTAGTTCTGCCATTTATATATGAATTTAATAATTACAAATTAACAATTTGGATTTATTAATTAAAAGATAACTTATTTTGAAAAAAAAAAAAAAAAAAAAAAAAAAAAACGAAACCTTCCGTGTGATCTATGATCACATTTAACCACTTGTCTATAAACACATTCGATGCTGATCATGTGCCAGCGCGTGATGTGGGGTGATGTCCAATAGCCATGCAGGAAAATATTTCACTGATTCTTTGTTATAAAAAGTAAATCGGCTTCTGGGAAAAACCCACTTCTACGGTGCGGCATTAACTATCATCACATCTTCACGTAAGCGGCAACGAACGTGTTAAGCTCCCGATATGCTATTTCTTTTGGACAATAATTAAAGTGCCGTAACTAAAAATAGAAGCTCCGTTTTATAAGCCAGTTATAAAACGGATCAGATATATCATTGTACGATTAAATTTTAATAATATTTATTGCAATTTTTTAAACTTGTAAATATCGCACACTTTCAATTTTTACACTGTCGTATAGAGTTTGTTACATTTCTGTAGAAAGTAAAGGGAAAACAGTAGATTACTACATTTTTTTGTTGTCATTTTCCCATAAAAACTGAAGAAAAAAAGTAATTGATATACGGGAGATTACGTCACGTGTACATAACACTAAATATGCAGATTTTTTTTATTACGATGATGACAAAAGTGATTTTTTTCATTGTTCGTATATTATTGGGACAGCATATTTTGAATATTATTATTTTACATACAATATGTGGTATAACAAGGATACTTCTGTATTTTAATATAAACCTATATTATGATTCCATACGCTAAATATTTTTTCATAATCATTGCTTCTTTTTTAGAACTGTTATTTCAGAAAAATTCGCCTATCCAGTCACTTTTTAGACGCACTGTATCGTTAACAAAAGGATTAATTCTGAGCACTATCAAAGAAATCCTTGATCATTTCATAATACTATTGTCGGAAGATCTGTGTGATGACAACTTTATTTCCCAATATGATTTAGCACTTCCACATTTTATTTCCATTTAGAATATTTTTTTTCTTAACAATTACTTAGGGTAAGTGTACCAGTAGTGGGCCATGTACCAATAGTGGGCCACCAGTTTTCAAAGTTGAAAAACAAGTTTTCTAGTCACCCCTGTCAGATAACAACTAATTGCTGATTGGCTGGAACCTGGAACCCTTATCAGGCAAAGAGACAACTTCACTATTTTCATAGTCTTTGAGTTGGAAGGGTGTTTTTACAGACTATACGAAGAAACTAAATAGAAGCTAAAATTATTTTACGTAATCATCAAAACTTCTAAATATGATTTTATTATTGTGTATTTAAGTGTAGAAATGTAAAACAAAATATAACTTCTGTACAGTATGCATTAAACTCAAGAAAGGAGAGGGACACTTCTAGGGGGCCCCTACTGGAACATAGAGGAAGATAACATTTTTTATTTTTCATTTTTCCTAGAGAATATATTTTAAAAATTTAAATGTTTATTCTAATACATAAAGGTAAGGATTAGGTTTTAAAAAATATATATTTTTAAAAATTCACTAATACTTTAATAATAATTAGATAAATGTCCTTAAGTGGCCCACTACTGGTGCATTTACCTTAGTTACTTTCTATAAGTAGGGATGATAGTATATGGCTATGCCTTTCTTATAATAACTTTATTTATGTTTTGATATTTAGTAATAATAAAAATAATATATCTTCACTTAATTCTCTTTGCACCATTGGTGATTCCTTTATTATGTAATTTGTATTTTGAAACTTGTATTTCATGCTTTAAATTTGAAATATAAGTTATTTTTCTGAACGAATTATTTGTCATAAAACACAGAAAAACATTATAAAATAGTAATACCCTCCCAAATTCTGTTGTAATGCATTATTTATTAAACGTCTTCAAAATATCTTCCTTAGCTTGTTATTATATAAATATGAATTGAATAGTGCACAAAATAAGTATATTCGTTAAATTTCAGACAATAAGATAATCTTTAAACTTCACGAAGCCTATTTGAATAGCTGTTATTAATGATATTGAAATAAAAGTAATTTTGTTCTGAAAATGAAAAAAAAAACTCGGACCGAAAAGGTGAAAACAGTCTTACAGAGATATTAGATAAGTGAGACAAATTCGTGAAATTCAGTTTGTATAAGGTTGGTTGATACCTGTTTTGTTAAACACATTTTCTAAAGTCAGTTCATATGAGTGTGAGTCATTTAGAAATGAATCCGAATTCTGTTCTTTATAAAAAAAAAATGCCTTTAACTTCAAAATGAAAGAAAATGGTAAGAAAGCAGTTAGGAACCATTTGTAAACATCTTTTCCAGCTTTAATCTTTCATTCATAACAATAAAGATTCACTTCGTGCAGAAATATTGGTCACTTCAAAAGGAGAAAGAAATAAAACGTAAAAACAGAAAATAACTTTTTTTTGTGAAGAATATTTATTTTCCTATTTTTATTTAATCAAAATAAAATATTTTTATTGTAATGCAATAATCAGCAAAATTAATTTTTGTTCCTGTTTTTAAAATTTTCTAAAATATCAAATTCAAGTAATTTGCACCACATGAAATATTTAATATTATTTTTAACTAAGGTGGTCTGGGGTAATAACGCCAAGCGGGGTAATAACGCCAAGTGCTAATATTATGCATAATTATGAAATAATCTGGTAAATGACACCCATGTGCTCTGCGCAGAAGGGTTTTGAGTCATATAAATCGCAAAAAACAGCTTCAAGTTAATTTGTTTCATTTTTAGATCTTATTGTTTTTACAAGCAACTAAAATTAACGCTTGATCTAAAATTTGCGAGATACGTTTTGTGATGTGAAGACTATTTTTTTTTATCCGGAAATACTTTGTTAATTACATAAATTCGTAGTACATTTCATGGACTTTCAAAATGTTGTTGAAGATTTTAGATATCTTCTCCAGATAATTTGTAATTTAAAATGTACAGCGCAATAACTATAACGGAGTAATAACGCCAATCCTTGGCATTAATACCCCGGTTGATTCCCTACAGTGGCCGAGCTACATCCTAAATACTGATTCAAATAAACACAGTTAAAACTGTGCAATATTTCTAATAATTCTATTTAAGCAGTCCTTTTTAAGCAAAAAGAAGCTCACGGTCTGATATTCTTTTGACTCATCCTCCCCTCCCCCACACTACACCTTTATTTTTCTTACACTTCCACAAAAAATTGAACATTTTCAATAGCTTAGAATGCAATTTGTCAATTTCTAAGTTTGTAGAGTTTGTATTTTTAGAATTGGGAAATCTATATGCAATTATTCCATCTTATTTCACAGTTTTGTTTGCATGGCGTTATTACCCATATAGGTGGATAATAACGCCAAATAGCATTGGTCAAGAAATCACGCCATTACATTTTATGAATACATATATGTTAAATTAATTTTTTTTATATAGATAGTCAATGAATTGCTGTATCAAATCATATATTTGTTTGAAACATACAATCTAAAACTGAGCCGTGAAAATTGGTAGAACCTTAACGTGGCGTTATTACCCCAAGGTACCTTAACTAAACCCATTCTTCGCTCAAACAGAATGCAAAACAAAATAATTATGAAGCTTAAGCATAGAAGACAAGAAGACACAACGCTTATAAATATGACAATGTAAAATGTGTATGTAACGATAATATGACAATGTAAATACTAAATATGATATATGTAAAATATATGTAAAACCTATCGACATATAATATTAGTAAATCGGTGATATTGGTTTCTTTTATAATAAAAAGAATATTGCCCAGTTAAACTGGTGGCACTGAACTCACAGGTTATCCACACTTATTGTATATTTCAGTTTTATTTTTTCAAGGAATAATGCTCCTCCAGAAACAAATAAGGGGAAGGGGAAGCTCCCCATTTCCATCTTTTATACTTAATGATTGAACCCCCAAAACTAAGCAGGGATATGCCTTATCATAATGGATCTATATCCAAAATTCGAATCAACTCGAATAATTCTGCATAAAATTCCATTTATTTAATTTAAGATGAACTATTCCCCATTCTCTATTTTATACTTAACCATTAACCCCTAAAACTATTCAGGAATTCGCCTTATCAAAAAGAAACTACATCCAAAATTTATAATTCTGCATAAAAACCATTTGTCTGATTTAAGGGGGGGGGGTAATCACCCATTCCCCACTTTATACGTAACAAAAGAACCTTAAAACTAATCAAAGAAGCATCTTATCAGTATGAACTTGCATAAAAAAATAGGTGTAATTCGGTTAATCTGCATGAAAAATCCGTTTAATTAAATTAAGAGAGGTAACCCCCAGATCCCCTTTCATACTTAACAAATGAATCCCACCAAAAAATCAGGGAAGCTTTTTATCAGAAAAAACCTATAGCCAAAATTCGAAGCTCATCGGTAAATTCTGCGTAAAAAACACATTTCCCTACATTAAGGAGGGTCATCCTCTATTCCACTCCTCCACCCCTTTATGACATTTTATCGTCCGCCTTTATGAAACATGCCTCTTTACCAAAGAACACACAAAATTGATCATGGAGGTGCCTCATCAGAATGATCCTATATCTAAAATTAAAGCTAATCTGTGAATTCTGCGTAAAAAATCCATTTACCTAAATTAAAGGATGGTTACCCCCTATTCCCCTCCTCCCTTTATATTTAAGGAATGAACACCCAAAACTAATCGTGGAGACACCTAATTAGAATGATCCAGTACCTAAAATTGAATGAAATCTGATAATTCAGCATGAAAAACCCATTTATCATAATTAAGAAGGGGGGGGATTAGTGAATCCTGTTCCCCTCATACTTATTTAATGAACTCCCAAAACTAATCAAGGAAACACTTTATCACATTAAATCTATATCCAACAGTTGAAGCAAATTGGATATTTTTATCATGAATTATCGCGTTCAATACATACGTAAGTACATACATACATACATACAGAACGGGCAGGCAGATAAGCTCCCAGGCTTTGATAGCCTATCAGCTAAAAATGAAACAATGTTACAGCGATGGTTTTTAAAAGATGTAATTTTTAATGTTATTTTCAACTAATGTAATCATCATGGAAATAATAATGAAGCAATTTGAATCCATAAGGCGAAAAATTTGTCACTGTCACCCATATTTCATACTCATCCTGAACAGTGCAGAGCTGTTCTGCATTCATATTCTCAAAAAATTCTAAATTAAAATCTGATCTATAATTCTGGAATTTACTGTTAGGAGACATTGATGTGTATAGAGCATGTACCTTGAGATTTTCATAACAAATGCGTTTATTTATTCCGTGTCAGCACGACAGTATAGTGAAATACTTTTTACTATATTTAGACACCACTTTCATGGCTCTAGCTAAATTGATTTATTCTTTATTAACAGTGGAAAAGGCTTAAATAATCTTCCTTTATTCTGTTTCCGATTTTTTTTTATTTATTTATTCATTTATTTTTGTAGAACAAATAGTCAAGTTTTTGAAGAAGTAACATACAATAAAAGACATTACTAAATAAGTGCTTCTGCAAAATGATGCTTTTTAGAATGATGCTTAAATATATATATATATATATATATATATATATATATATATATATATATATATATGTATATATATATATATATATATATATATATATATATATATATATATATATATATATATATATATATATATATACATATATATCGGGCACGAACTATTAATTATCTTACTTCTATTTTTCATGATTTTTTAAAATAGCAAGCAAAGCAACATATATTTTCCCCCTCCCTTTTTATGATTGTAATTGTTTTTTAAAGTAATTATGTAAAGCAACATATATTTGCTCCCCCCCCCCCCATTTTATGATTTTAATTGGTTTTTGAATGTAATTATGTAAAGCAACATATACTTGCTTTCTCCACTTTTATGATTTTAATTGGTTTTTGAATGTAATTATATAAAGCAACATATACTTGCTCTCTTCCCTTATATAATTTTAATTGGTTGTAAAATGTAATCCGGGTAAATGTATTTATTCTTCCTAATTGAAAATTCTATTTTAACAAAATGAATCCACTAATTGGCATTAACTGCATATATATTAGAGATAGACAGACAGTGACATCAGAACAGAACTTGTAGAATAATCATATTACCTGGAATTCTCTGAATATAAAAGTCTCACTTTCCCACGATTTTTTACACCAAAACCATCTAGTGCAATACCACATTTTTCACTCAATTCTATGTTTGATGCAAGTAATGCTTTTATTGTTGTCATTGTGAAAACAATAATAGAGCAATTTGAACCTGAGAAATGAAAAGCTTGTCACTCAAATTTCACACGTTATTCTGAACTGTGAATATCTTTTCTGTCTCCATATCCTCATAAGATTCAGAAATAAAATATGCACCTTAAATTCTATTTTTTGATCCGAATAAGTTGAAATTGCAGTTTTTCTTGGACTTTGCCGGAAAATGATATGCACTTATTATAGCTGGTAAAAATTCTATTGTAAACCAAATTTAGATTTAAAAACATTATGCTGTCAGATCAAATAACCCGATTTTTTTCTTTTAACTTATCAAAAGTTCAAAATTCGGGAAAGAATTTTTCTTTTTGTTACGAAATATGAAATTGTATGGTATTTTTAAAAGTATTTATATGCATACGTGAACGTATGTATAACACGTTTATAGGATAGATGTGGCAGTAATGGACCTTGTTAAAGAATTTATTTAAACAATTATTTTAATTAATAGTTATAATTATTATCTTCCAGTTTCTTTTTTCTATATTGTATTAATATATCAACAATATTTAATCATTCTTATTGTCTCATTTCCCAATATGAATCAAAATTTAATTGTAAATAACAGAAACATACCAAGACACTTAAAATGCCAGTAATGGCCACACTCTTTTTCAGGTATGGACAGCCCATAAAAGAAATAAATATAACTTTTTTATGGTGTATTTGGCATCAAAATTTGATGAAATCATACAACGAATCAAAATAGTAATTTTCAAATGAATTTAACAATTATATTACAAATAATTTATAAAATACTTGTGATAATCATTCACTGTTTGCATCCATTATTGTAATTTTCAGAAGATCGATATTTTAATTATTTTAGATGGATAACTTAAAATACTAAATATCAGACAATTACAGATATTAAATTATTGAGACAGTAAAATGTTTAAAAATTGATAGTAATAAAAAGTCTTGGTGTATTAGCGTACTTTTAACAGGGGCTACTTTGCTCCTAGCGAGTTATTGGTTCATCCCATAAAAAAAAGTTTTTATTCTTTATATTGAACAAACAATACCACATAATTTGGAATTTTTGCATCTGGAAAATATTTTATGCACCCTGTTATAGAGTATTTGAATAGTTTTAATAATTTAATTTTTTTGTGACAACATTGGATGTGTTTGTAAACAACGGTTTTTGTGTGTATATTTTAACCCTCCAAATGGTCTATAGTGAAGCAATCAGGATATAAGCTACAAATAAGGTAAGTGTCAAAATATTACCTTTAGTAATCTTTAACCCATGTGCAGTCATAGTTTTTCTTTTAACTTCTTATTTTGACAGGAAATGTTTACATTTTCAGAAAGTAACATGAAAACTAGTATTTCAGGGTTATTTTGTGTCAGGCTTCGGACTAAAAAGTCCGAAAATAGCCTTAATAACTTAAAAATGCCTTTTATACAACCAAATATGTTTTAAGTAAGATTTTTTTTTCAAATGTTACTGTAGCAAAATGTTACATTAATTGTTATTGTTCCAGTTGTTCATAACAACATGACGAAAGCTTTTTCTCATTTCTTTAATATTACACCCAGAAAAAGGAATTGATTGAAACTACAAAACATATTTTGTTGAGTACATTTTGTTTTTTTAAGCGAATTTTTTAGTTAAAGTAAAAAAATCGGTTTTGTTGCTCCGACAAAAAAATATTGTTAACATTCTTATAAAACTTTAACAAAATTTCATCAATTTTTTTTTTACTCTTACTAAACTCTTGTATTTTCAATTTGTAATTCCAACAAAATTTTGTTGTTTTTGAAAAATTTAAATTGGTATGCAGTAGACATAACTCTCTCATGTATTTTTGCTTAATTGACTTATATAGCTATAAAGGTTTAACATAATTTTTGGATAATAAATTTTTTTCCAATTGAGGCGAATTAATGACGTTATTATTATGTTATTATGCATTTCGGATGAAAATTGTGGCCAGAAAATTGCAAAAACAAAATCAACAGTATTTTTTTGCTTATTCAAACAAAGTTCCCATTGACCCATATTTAAACGAAAAGAGTTGTTGGACCAAACAAATTTATGTTGATTCAACAAACTTTTTTCTGGATATAACAATTGGTGTATTTTGTTTAAAAGCTTAAAATGTTTATCGAGTTAGCAATGTTAATTCATTAGCAGATGCTATTGCAAGGGGATTTCAATATAATGCAATCATTTACATATGAAACGTATTCATGAAACTAAGTTAATGGACATATGATGCTTCCAGCAGCGGCTAGTTTGTTTCATTTTTTTTCAGAGATGAATTAGCAAACATTTAAGATAGAAAATGGATTTTTAACAACTTCTGTAACTTAATTGTTTTTATTTAAATGGGCATGTAAAAGTTCTATGAGCCTATCTTTGACTGTGCACTTAAAAAATATTTTCTGATTCCTGACCGATTTGATTGCCAAATTAAAATGTATACAAGCCAGAATTATATACATTAAAAAGAAGAATGAAATATTAAAATTATATTAACCACATAAAGTAACATAAATGCAGCTATTTACAAAAGTTTTGGGGTTATTATACTATGGTAGCTGTAATTTAAAAATTAAATATGACTATTTAGGTTTATAGTTAAGTCAAAATATTTTATGCACTTTAATGCTCTATGATTAATTTCAAATATTATGGAAAATACTTCGTTCCTAATTATTATATTCGTAAGCCATTTTGCAATGAATAATCACAATGGCGAGTGGTCAGGGAAAAATACAGTCAAAAAGGTATTAAATACCAGTATTTTGTTAAAGAAAAAGTTGCCATCTTTAATCTCTTTATATTATTGAAAATATTGACCACCTTGATAAAATTATATACATATATATATATATATATATATACTTTTACAAATAAAACCAAAATAACTCAGATATTACCAACAATAATCCATTGAAACCAGTATTTATACTGTCTTTAAGTTAATTAACATAAAAAATAAATCCCGTTAAAATCAGTTGAAATTTGAAGTGATATAGAAAGTAGATTACCAAAATTTATATATATATATATATATATACATATATACAGTGGCGGTCAAATATTTCCGGCCAGCAAAAATTTTTCAGTTAATTTGTAAATATACCCATATGAAGAGGAATCTCAAAGTGATATTTATACATTTTATTAACATAATAGTTAGGAACTTACTTATAGAAGAACATGTAAATATCAATAAATTTAACTGACAAAATTAAGTATAAAGGAAAACGCATGTTCTCAAAAGTTTCCGGTCACCTTCACAAGTTTGTAAAAAAGTGGTATTATAATAGAAAATTACAGTGATCAACAACATTTACGATTAGTATTTTATCGTATTACTATTTTATTAGCTTTAGCAATAAGTACTGCGGCGCAGCAACGTGACATTCATACAATCAACGGTTTAAAGATCGTCTATGGTACGTTTTTCCCCCATTTCTGGCAATTTTGGCCAAATTTCAGCTGAGTTGGAATATTTATAGTTCCGCAGACTTTTGTTAGCTTCTTTTCAAATATTTTCAAAAACGAAATTTTTTGTGCGAAAACCATTGCTTATCGAGGCTTGCAAATATTATTTATGTCGTTATCATGTTAAGAAAAATAGATGAGACCAAATTTTTTTCTCTAATAAGGCAGAAAATAGTCTTGCAAGATATTCTTATACATTGTATAATTCACCTGGCTGTGGATTTCAAATAACGGACCGACACTTTTTGAGGAAAATACTCCCCACGGCATAACGTGTCCCCCGCCATGCTTCATTGTAGGAATAACATAAGTCGAATGATATCTTTTGTTGATAGGTCATCGGACGTTGTGTCTGCCATCACTTCCAAAACTGTTTCGAATTCGATTGATGCAAAAACAGAAATTTTTTCCAGTTTTCACTTGACCAGACTTTGTGTTCCTTGGAAAATGAAAGTAGGGTACGTCTGTACTTTTTTTACCTCTGAAAAATTTTTAACACCGACTCTTCCATAAAGTTTTGTATCACGTCAGCATCATAACACGGTAGATTAACTTATTTTAGCAATATTTTCATTCAGTAAATCGCAGTATATTGCAACGGAATTTTCATGCGGATTATCAATGGTTTTTCTCCTGATAATTCTGTCCTCAGGAATAGAAATTTTGCGGGGTCTCCCGGACTTCTGAATGTCCTGAAAGCCATAACCATCTTTATATAATTTTGTAAATATTGTTTACAGTCGATTTTACCGATCGATAACTTAGCCGCAATATCTCGAGAAGATTGGCCTTTTATCGGCAAACTAATCACTCATTTATGAACAATAATTGTTGAATTTTTCAAATTTGAATTCAAACTATGCTATACACGTTGGTTCATTCATAAACACAACCAAAAAACACTTTATGGATAGAAAAAAACTAAAGAATGATAAGTGGCCGGAAACTTTTGAGAACATGCGTTTTCTTTTATATTTAATTTTGTCAAAAAATTTATTGATATTTACACGTTCTTCTATAATTAAGTTCCTAACTAATATGTCAATATAATGTATTAGTATCGCTTTGAAATTCCTCTTCATATGGGTATATTTACAAATTAACTGAAAAATTTTTGCTGGCCGGAAAATTTTGACCGCCACTGTATACCGGGTGTCCCAAAAATGACTGATGGATTTTAAAATTCAACAACTTGCAAATGGTGACAGCTATTTAAAAATTTTTTGCAGGAGGGTTATGTATAATGTCAGGAGTTTTTTTACCGTAACTTTTGATTTTAGTTCGAATTTCAAACAATAGATGGCGCTGACGGCAATTGAAGGCTAGGTCGACGTCGAAACTGAACTCACTCAGCACTAGTCACCTGGCCTTCAATCGCTGTCAGCGCCATCTATCATTTGATATTCGAATTAAAATAAAAAATTACGGTAAAAAAAAAAAAAAACTCCTGACATTATACATAACTCTCCTGCAAAATTTTTTTAAATAGCTGTCACCATTTGCAAGTTATTGAATTTTAAAATCTATCAGTCATTTTTGGGACACCCGGTATATATATATATATATATATATATATATATAAAGAAGAAATGTTTATTTTACTGTTCCCAGGAAGTGATCTTTGGTATTACCGAAACGATTCCAAAATTAATGGTGGTAAAGTGATGGAGATCGTCTCTTTAAAAATATTTCAAATTTTTTATTACAATATGTCTATGATGGAGTATTTGTTTGCATTTACTCATAAATTTATGTTTATAAAAAAGAAACCATATTCGATTTTATATGTTTTTCTGTTATAGTATCAGGGCTCCCAAATGGTCCGCCAACTGAACATCAATGTTTTCTTAGAAAATTTTTTGTTTTATATTTTTTCTGCAAATTGCGCAGAAAACGCCTTCGGAGGCTGGTTTTAGAACAAATGCTGTAGAAATCTACTTAGAATTTGTCTTTAAAACGATAAAATAAAAAATTACAGGGAAAGATTATATTAAAAAAATACTGAAATTATTACAATAATTTTGCAATTGCCAGTCCAGATTTCCTATAAAATAGCCTGAGTAACTATAGAAAGTCTTGTTTATATGAACACATATTATGATATATTTTTTACTTACTATCTTTTTTAGGTGAGAAAGATGATTAGTTGTTTTTCCGAATATTAGAACGATTATTGTATTAAATTTATTTGCCAACTTGGGTTTCATCACTCTTGTTTAGGGGGCGTTCGTAGTTATGCAAATACGTAGCACCTGTCGTCGTTCAGTCCACCCAACCGTCTGTCCGCATATATAACAAAGCAAAAATTGCCCAACCGAATCATTTGAAATTTAAACTATATAATTATTACATAATTTTATCGACGATTTAAAAATTTTATGAAAATCGGATGCATTGTTCAATTACAGGGACAATCAAAAGTATTCCGTTACATTACCGCCAATGGGAAAAAATAGTTTCAAGTGTATTTTAATGATTTTACACTTTCTCGAGCATAATGAAATTCATATGCATCTAGGAAATACATACTAAATAATACATTCTGTACAATCATGATGCAAATAATATTTTTTATCAACTTACAGGGCCACACAAACGTATTTTAGTACATAATGGTAAAGGGGGAAACATTGTTTGTGGGTGTGTTTTAATTATATTAAACTATTTGACATTTTATGGAATTTATATCCATTGCGGGCGTTTACTACAAGTTAATTTCTGGCTAATAGAAAGCATATAGTATTTACAGGGACACACAAAATATTTCGGTTACTGTACTGCAACCAAAGTATTGCATATTTTAAAAACATTGTTAAAGTAGGATCGCATCTCATTTGCTTCGTTTGGCGTGCAATTTCTGACTTGTTTCTCTTTGGGTATGTTCTTAAAAGTAAATGAAATATGACTTTTTCTTTATACAAATGAAAATTTTCATATTTCATAAGAATCTGAGTAACTTAGCCTACTGCATTTTTTATATACGTGACACGGTGACGCGTGTTACACTTAATTAGACATCCTTGAACGTTTTTTTTTTCAGTTCTTTAATCTTTCAAGAACTTTTATTATTACCAATAACCGCATTGTAAAACAATACCGAGATTCACTTTTTATTTAATCGAGGCAAAATGCCATTAATCTTTTATTTTAATCCTAATAAGTGGTAGAGTTTTGAAATACATTATTCAGATGACTGAAGACCCGTATTTGATGTTGAAAAATGAAACCTCTGAAACACATTTCTCGATGTTAAGTTACAAGTTCTTGTAATTTAATACTTCTTTATGCTTAATTTCAAAATCGATGTCGTACAATCGTCTACGGTTGTCCCTATAAATGAATGTAAGAACTCTATGCCTCCAGGTTTCGATGTTGAAATTACATTATTTTATGATGTTAATTATAGGCCAGTCAAATTGTCAGAAAAAAGGGCCGATAGATGCAAAAATTCTGCTAGAAGATTTCATGTTTTTAAAATGTTTATGGGGATGCTAGTAACAATAATTAGTGGTTTTCCAACAAAATATCTCGAGGCTAAATTTTGTGGAACCAAAAAACCTCAAAATTTTCGGACTTTTTTCAGTTTTTTGCCAATAACTCAAAAATTATAAATTTTTTACGTAAAATACTCAGTTACAAAAAGAAAGAGCATTAAATTCTCCATAAATTTTGTTATAAAAACGTTTTTCTAAACCCATTACTAAGCGCGCTATGATTTTTTGAAAATGTCCCTTTTTTTTAACTTTATAAAAAGAGACTTATTTTTCGCCTCCCATCAGAAAAAACTTTTTTTCATCACTATCAATGAAAATTAAATACACCTATTGATTGTCGCGAATTAGATTAATATTTGTAATTACTTTGGTGTCCACACTCTCATAGTGACTCCATGGTTATAGTTTTATTTTTTGCATACGATCACGAGAAATGGAAAAAGGTAGTAGAATTATTTTGGAATAAAATGTGTGTTAAGTTTTTATCTGAAATGTTTTGAAGCTTCATTTTTTTTGTAAGATATTTAAATTATTTTTCACACGTTTAAAGTAAAACGACGATGTCTATATTTTCGGGTAGATTTTATAGCTTCGATTTCGCATTGTTTGCGATATGTGGCGCCCGAACTAATAGGGACGTGTGAAAAGTAACTGTTTCTTATTTGTTAACAGAAGTTGTCATTGAAAATATGGATCCTTTGAAAATCAAAAGAACTCCTCTTAGAGCTGGATTTACGAAAACTTATAATGCTTTAAATGAAGCTTTAAACGACGCAACTCCAGATGCTAATTTAATAGAGAATTTAATGTGTCAACTGGAAGATAAAAGCACAAGATTGCGAGCTGTAGATGAAGAAATTTTGAATTTTATGTTGACAGAGAAAGTTGTAGTAAAAGATTATTCTAAAGAATTTGAAGCATGCGAGGAGTATACAGAAAAATTTATTGCTATAAAGCAAAAAGTAAAGACATTTTTGGTGAAACCTATCGAAGAACAACTCCGATCGCAGAATTATACAGATGTTGAAAGAACGCTGTCCCGACCACTTCGCTTACCAGAAATAAGTTTACAGCCGTTTGATGGCGATGCAAGATTATGGTTAACCTTTTGGAATTCATTCAGTAAAATTCATGAAGACATCACTTTAGATGAACATTTGAAATTTGTTTATCTTTTACAGGCGATAACGCCGAAATCCAAAGCTGTGCAGATAGTTAATAGTTATCCGGTTTCTGCTGATAATTATCCTAAAGTAGTTCTACATCTTAAAGAAAGGTTCGGCAGAGAAGATACACTTATTGAGATATATGTTAGAGACCTTCTTCAATTAGTCTTAAATAATAATCGATCATCAAACAAGAATTTTAATTTATCGTCGTTATATGATAATCTAGAGACAAAACTTAGGTCTCTAGAATCCTTGGGTGTCACAGAAGAGAAATATGCCAGCATACTTTTCCCACTTGTAGAATCTTGTCTACCTCATGATATATTAAAAATCTGGGAAAGACAGCGTGAGAAGACTGCACAAAGTAAGAACCAATTAAATTCTATCCTTCATTTTTTTAAAAATGAAGTAATTGCGGAAGAGCGGGTTCTTTTGGCTCATTCCAATCTTGGTTTTGAAAACCCAAAGAAATATAATAAATGTAATAATGAATATAAGTCAATGCCAACTGCCACA
This sequence comes from Maratus speculifer, assembly GCA_964019185.1. Lineage (NCBI taxonomy): Eukaryota > Metazoa > Arthropoda > Arachnida > Araneae > Salticidae > Maratus > Maratus speculifer. Next base: position 291,706,315 of record OZ025294.1, on the reverse strand, counting down.
GATTTATTTGTAAATAATAAGTCTAACAAGAATTTAGTTAAAAAACGTGAAGATTTGTGTATATTTTGTGACAAGTGTCACTTATCAGAAAAATGTTTTAAAGCTAGTTCGCTTTCTTTTGATGAGAAACGTAACTTAATTTTGAAAAAAGGAGCTTGCTTTGTTTGCCTGAAGAAAAACCACATTTCACGCAATTGTAACTCTAAAATTAAATGCACGAATTGTGGTAAAAGACATTTTTTTATATTATGTCAAAATGTTTTTAATGAAGGTGGTAATGTGTCGTTAGAAAGTCATAAACATGAATCAGGGAGTAGTGACACTGTTTTAACTACTCAAGCTTCGGATCCTGCTGTGTTACTCCAAACTTTGAGTGTCCGTATAAAACACAATGGAAAAGAGAAAATCGTGCAAGGAGTTATTGACACAGGATCAGAACGCTCCTATTTATCACGAGATGTAATTAAATATTTGAATTATAAAAGTATTGGTGAAATTAAATTAATTCACACATTATTTGGTAATGTTGGAACAAGTGAAACAAAGCATAATAAATATAGAATTCACTTAAGTAGCATAGACAATAGCTATAAATGTGATATGCATGTTTTAGATGTCTCTGTTATTTGTTCTAAAATACGAAAAGTGCCAAATGGGCCTTGGTTATCAGAATTAAATAAATATGGCATTAAAATTTCTGATGTTGAAAATAGTTCATGTGAAACCGAAAATGAAATGAAATTATTGATTGGTTCTGATGTGGCCGGAAAATTACTCTCCGGAAATATTAAAGTTTTAGAAAGTGGTCCGGTTGCGGTAAAAACCCATTTGGGATGGACTCTAATGGGAAAAATTCCAAGTATTAAATCAGAAACAAATAAGGCTGCTATGATTATTTCATCACTTTGGAACAATTGTTCCGTTGCTGATTTGTGGAAGCTGGATATTATGGGTATAACGGATCCAGTTGAATCCAAAACTAAATCTGAAGAAACTATGCAGCATTTTAAGAGTAATATAAGAATAGATTCAGAAGGGAGATACGAAGTAGCATTGCCATGGGTGCTAGATAAAGCTTGCTTACCTAACAATAGAGAATTGGCCGAAAAGCGGCTTGCTACAGCGAGGAAAAAGTTAATTAATTTAAATAAAATTGAGGTATATAGCGAAGTATTTGATTCGTGGATAAATGCAGGAATAATTGAAAGGGTGGTTGATAATAAAGAAACTAAAGTACATTATTTGCCACACAGACCTGTATTTAAAGAATCGAGTGAAACTACTAAAGTTAGACCAGTTTTTGACGCTTCGGCTCATGTTAAAGGTTCCCCTTCTCTAAATGATGATTGCCTAGATAAGGGATTAAATCTGATTGAAATGATTCCTTCTATAATGCATCGGTTTCGGAAATATCCTGTTGGTGCAATATCTGATATAGAAAAGGAATTTCTAAAAATTAGTATTAAAGAAGATGATAGAGATTATTTGAGATTTCTATGGGAAACATTCGTTTTGAATCGTGTAGAAGAAATCAGATCCTTAACTCAAAAGAACCAACGGCGACACATTGCAGGAAAATTTAATCCGGCAGATATCCCTTCCAGAGGTTGTTCGATTGAACAATTTTTACAACTAAGATGATGGGAGGGACCGGATTGGTTGGCTCAACCTGAATATACTTGGCCTCAAAGTGTCAAAATTCCCGATGAAGAAATTATTAACTCTGAAAAACGGAAAAGTGTCATTTCAGCAATGAACAAGAACACAGAATCTAGTGATTGGTATTATCGACGGTTTTCATCTTTCAAGAAAATTTTAAGATTGATCGCGTGGATTTTAAGATTCTTAAACAATTCAAGAAATCCTAATTCAAAAGAAGTTTCTGAACTTACGTGTTTGGAATTAGAACAAGCCGAAAGAAAATTGATAATTTTGATTCAGAAAGACAGATTCAACGAGAAGAATAATCAGAAGATACGTAGCTTAAGACCAATCCTAGATGAAGATGGTATTATAAGAGTGAAAACGCAAGTTATTTATAGAGAAGATGCTTTCAATTTTAAATACCCTGTTCTTTTGCCTTCTGACCATCCTGTAGTCCACCGCCTGATCTCCTGGAAACACCAAGAGCTTTTGCATGCAGGAGTGGCTCTTATGATGACATCGTTAAGAGAAGACTACTGGATCATAAAAGCTAGGAAAACTATTCGAGCAGTAGTACAGAAATGTGTACGATGCAGAAGATTCAGTGCACAAAAGACAGAATCGATTTCTATTGCATTACCAGCAGAAAGAGTTGAAGACGCAGCAGTGTTTCAGATAATTGGAGTTGATTTAGCCGGCCCATTATATTTAAAGAATGAGGAAAAGGCTTGGATTGTTCTGTACACTTGTGCAGTGTATAGGGCCATACACTTAGAATTAGTTACGTCATTATCTACAGATGCTTTCCTCCAGTCTTTCAGGCGTTTTATAGCGCGAAGAGGAAGACCAACCACCGTGTATTCTGATAACGGCGGAAATTTCGTCGGGGCAGGCACAGCATTTTCAGCCATAGATTGAGAGCAAATCTCTGCCGTTGCAACAACACAAAAGATTCACTGGAAATTTAACCCACCTACCGCTGCCTGGTGGGACGGTTGGTGGGAGCGATTGATACAAATGGTGAAACGCATCCTGAGAAAAGTTCTAGGTAGAGCTTCATTATCCTACGAAGAACTGCTCACAATTCTCTGTGATTGTGAACAAGTTGTGAATGCTAGTCCTCTAACTTATGTTACTGAAGATGTGAACGATCTAGCACCGTTAACACCATTAATGTTTTTACAGGACATAAGATCTTCAGATGTGAGAGATTTTGATGCAATTGACGCGCAAGAATTAAATAAAAGAGTTAAGTATAGGCAACATGTTCGAGAACACTTACGTAAGCGATTTCGTATTGAATATTTAGGACAATTGCGCCAGCAAAGTTCTTTGCAAAAGAATGTCAAGCAACTGACCGTTGGTGATGTCGTACTCGTAGAGTCTGATAAGAAACGTGCCTATTGGGCTTTAGCCCGAGTGCAAGAACTTATTTCTGGTAAAGATGGCCACCCAAGAGTTGCACGATTAAAAACTGAAAATGGTGAACTTTTGCGACCTGTCCAAAAACTGTACAATTTAGAGATTCCAAAAGAACTTTCTAGTGATCCAGTATTAAGAACGAGAAGTGGCAGAATAGTGACTGTCCCAAAACGTTATTAACTCTAAATACTGTTTCAACAAAAAACTTTGTTCTTATTTTTTAGTATATTTCATAGTGTTAATTTGAATTTGTAATAATATGTTTAATTTTATTTGAATTTTGCAGAAGAAAATGTTTATTTACCTGTTTTGAGAAATGTAATATTGTAAGAATTGTATCTTATCACTGTAATGTAAGTATTAGTCATATTTTATTTTATATTTTATTGTACCCATTGTTGAGCTTATCTGTCTAAAACTCAAGGTGGGAGAATGTCGCGAATTAGATTAGTATTTGTAATTACTTTGGTGTCCACACTCTCATAGTGACTCCATGGTTATAGTTTTATTTTTTGCATACGATCACGAGAAATGGAAAAAGGTAGTAGAATTATTCTGGAATAAAGTGTGTGTTAAGTTTTTATCTGAAATGTTTTGAAGCTTCATTTTTTTGTAAGATATTTAAATTATTTTTCACACGTTTAAAGTAAAACGACGATGTCTATATTTTCGGGTAGATTTTATAGCTTCGATTTCGCATTGTTTGCGATATTGATGGTTGAGAAATGAAAGGTTTAAGAAAGGAAGGCAGAAGAACCACAAATTCTAGAAACCCTATAAGAAAAACAATTATAAAGGAACGGAGGGCCAGTAATAAATAAATGGAATGTAGATGGAAGATAGCGGCCACGTGACTTTCCCGAGCCGTAATGATTTAGATGCAAGTGTTCTTTTATAAAGGCATACCCTTCTAATATGCTGCTATTCAGTTTATTGTATCTCTTTTCGTGCAGTAATGAAAAATGAGTGAGCTCGATCGAAAATTGTGTTTCATTCATTCGCCAAATGAGTTCAAATAGTGATACTCGCGTTGTGAGCAAGAAAGGACTTGCCAAGCTCTTTGAATATAGCGTTCAGCGTCAAAGTAATATTCATCAGTTTTTTGGAAAGTAGAAAGGAAGTTAAAATACAGGATGATTGCCGAAAAACATATGCGAATGAGAGAATGATAGCAGCATATGTTCGTCGGAGTGAAGGTTCTACACAGACTATAGTTTGTCCCTCAGATAGAACACTTCTTTCAAGTTTCAAGATAATTGCTTCTTATGTGAAAAAGGTAATCCCGGTGAACGAAAAACAATAAAAAAGCCCTAAGCAAAGAGAAATTTGATTCACAAAGTAATGAAGTTAGAAGAGAAAATTATAATTTTTAAAGCTGCAGAAAAACGTGGTGATGAATGGTCCTAGGAAGTAATTGAATGTATTCAACACGAACCTGATTAGCAGATGCGAACCTAAGTTGCAGATGCATGGTATCATAGTTTTTGTTGTGTAAAACTAGATCAATCTGTAACAAGAGAAAAGAGAGCGTCGACTCGCACTATCCGTTGACGAAGCCAATTACATAAACAAGAGCTTCTTTATTTTATTTCTTAAAACAAATTAAAAATAAGAATTTCAAAATAACAGAATTCAAGTTGAGCAGGCAAAAGAAGAAGCTAATGTCATGATAGTTATCTCAGCCATTTCAAGAGCCGTATCTTTTGAAAGCGTCGTAATTGTCGGAGGAGATTTTGACCTTCTCGTGATCAGATTCAGATTCAGATTCAGTTAGGTGGGGAGGCCTACCATATGGCTTGAGCTCAACAAGCCCCACCTAACATTTATTATAAAAAAAAAAAAAAGAGTACAATGTCAATCACAATGGGCTGCCCTATTTTTCAGGGCGAGCCCTACAATGATAACTTTACATTATTGCATGATGGTGTGTTTAGAATATTCAGACGTGTGTTTTAACAACAGAAATATTTTCAGGTTCGAAATTAGAGGTGCGGAATATTTACAAGTACAATGTTCTATAGTTCATTTTGAAAGTGAATAAGTCCAATGAGTATGGTTCTTAGTAGAGTTCATAGTAAAGTTCGAAAGTTCATTCGAGTCCATTTGAAAGTTAAAGAGGAGGCATCTGAAATAATGCCTGATTATCCTCAATGAGTTTTACACAGTTTATTATTTTGTCAAGAAGCCTAGTTTCTTTCAAAATCACGTTGAACCAGGCTGCATCTGAAAGCGTAGAGGATTTCCGTATATGGTAAAAAGCAGTTAAGGTGCATGCCGTCAGGTAATGTAAGGAGTCACCGACTTCTCCACATGTGCAATGGTTAGAGTCTACTTTGTTAAATGTTACAAGATAACTAGGGAAGGGTCCATATGACGAGCTTAAGCTATCAACACAAAAATCTATTTTTCCAAAAGCCAGGAAGAGGTAACATCGAAACCAAATGGTTTTCAACCATGCCGTTCAAATACAATTACAACAATGCTCTTTTCACTCATGCAATCAGCGAATGCTATACAACATCCGCTCTTTTTGGGCAAAGAAAGTCAAAGTTTTGTAACACTTTGAAAAACATGATCAGCTTGGAGAAATAGCATGCGTATTCAGTAAATTAGGTTCTACCTGTCAAGAAATCATCAAGGTTGGAGAAAAATTCCATGCTGCACTATACAGTGGATGCATAGATACTACACAGAAATTGAAATCTTTAAGTTTTCAGCTATTTGCTAAATCTGCCACAAAAAGCAAAGTTCATCTTGCAAGACTACTGTGATGTAGAATCACATATAGTATTCTTAAATTTTACATTTTTCTAAATTACAGTTAAAACTAATCTTTAATTAGATATCCATTTTATCTTAACGTTTTATTTCAATCCCACAATAACTTTCCGTTAAAAAGTAAAGAAAGAAAACATATGTAACATCTGCTTTATAATTAAAACGATTCTCAGATAAAGAGATTTCCTTTAGATGAATTTTCGACTTCGCTAAAATAATAAAAGAAAGAATAAAGATCGAATGTGTTTGCGGTCAGTAAAATTTCATTTTCTCTCTGCGTAATGTTAAGCCTAACTTCTTTATTACATAAAAACTTTTCATGTACATGCTCTGTGTTTTGTCTATTGATAACATTCTCCCAAAACAGACCTATAACGTACGATTTTGGCGCGAATTCTTTTTGGCGTATTTTTTAGGACTGCCCATTTCTGGGTGCCCTGCATTGAATTCAAAATCATCTTAATTGTTTAAAGCGTAACAGAAAATTTCATGGTTATGATATCATTCACTTTTAATATGCTCCTTTCGCCAATTCTGTGATGCCAATGTGTGAATTCTGAATGAAAAATTCAATTGCCTCGCTCTCCCTTCACGGACTTAGACATGCAAAGAAGGTCTCTTTAAAAAATGCTTACAGGCACCATCCCTAACTATTTCTGTAAGAAATGATTTAATTTTTATAACTCTACTTCAAATAAACAAAGTTCTCAAAAGGAATTTATTTTATTGATCACAGCCTACAACTCTAGCGAATGCATTTTTAAAAAAGAACCTGGTCACAATACTTTAAAGTACAGATCTACAGTACAACTATCACCAACACAAGAGGCTGCGCAGCATCATTTTCTCCGATGTGCGATGTTATCATCAGTTACTAGCTAGGCTAGGAAACAACATCCCTCCTGAAGAATGGGGGTGGGCTCACAGGTCGGATGATCTCTTTCAGTCAGTTCAAATGTGCCAAAACCCGGCACCTGAATCCTTGTTCCATGCAGTGTCATGTAGCTGTAATGAAAGGTTCAGCAAAGCATGTTCTTTTGATAAATTAAGACTAAAATGCTCAACAATTCGTAAAACATGTAATGGAATCAACTACGAAAATGTTAACGACATTATTTATGTAGCAGGAAGGGATGTAAAAATGTCACCGTAGGTATTTTTTACTTACAATCAGTTAAATACTTAATATATTAATGTTCTACACTAAAGCTCTAAATACAAAAAAAGTTAAAATTTTCTTAATTGTTTATAGTGTTTACCGTTGTAATTCATCACGATTTGTATCATGCAAATACCTATAATTTAAATAAGTTACATTAAAGAGGATAAAATAATTTAAAATTGTGTCAAATTTTCGTTTTTGCTATTTTTCCGTAAAGTTAGAAAAAAAGAGTCGCTTTCAGAATGCTGTAGCGCGCTTAATAATGACTTTAGAAAAACAGGTTTATTATGAAATTTGTAGAGAATTTAATGCTCTTTCTTTTTGTAATTGAGTATTTTAAGCAAAAATTTTATAATGTTTGAGTTATTGGTAAAAAACTGAAAAAAGTCCGAAAATTTTGTGGGAAAACCATTAATTCTTGTTACTAGCATCCCTATTAACAGTTTAAAAACATAAAATCTTCTAGCAGAATTTTTTCATCTATTTATGACAATTTGACTGGCCTATTAACAAGATTTAAAAAAAAATAACATATCCTATTAAATTATAATAGTGTTAGTGAATATAATAATTGTAATTAATGAACATAATAGTGCTTATCAATGAATTCTGTATCTTCATAAAATATTGTATTCTATATTGTGCTAATTTCCAAGTGATCATATTTCTAACCAATTTCTACAAATACAATTATTAAATTATTTTGTATATATATATATATATATATATATATATATATATATATATATGTACAAACATACACACACATATATATATAACCATTAATTGTAAAACAAAATATAAATCATTGAATTATATATATATGTGAATGCATAGCCACTCATAACTTTTGAACAGATATTCCTACTTTGACAATTCTCATTTTTATTGGAGAAAAGAGATTGTTCAGGTGGTTGTCCCATTTCAATTTCATTAGGATCAAAAACGGAATTTTTTTGTGTGTGTGTGTTTGTTTTCTTTTGTTTTTCTAACGTTATTAGTTTTCGATAAAAAGAAAATGGTTAATCGTAATGAATATAAATATTTTGTTAAGGTATATGTAGTACTATGTTATTTTTTTAAATTATCGTTGTATTTTTATAGTTTTGTAACAAGGGCACATCAAAAGTTTTAATACAGGACCTTTTACTACGCTCAAAATGCTTGATAAGGGATAGCAATGGGATATAAAGTAAATATGGGTAACTATAAAGCGTTGCTATAAAAAATTAAGAGACGCCAAAAAAGAACCGCAGCAAGGGTAACGCGAGAAGTATCGCACAAGACTCTAAGTCTGATATGCACGCCATAGGTAGTGCTGATTTCAAAAATTTCTCACGAAAAGATTCCGTGCAATAAATAAATATTAGTGCAATAAGGTGAAATAGTCTGGTAAAAAATCTCTTGAGATCTATTTTTTTTTTAAATTTTTTTATCTTTGTTCGAAATTACTTGAGAAAATAAATTATGTAATAATTTCTCTCAATATTGATGCTGCGTAATTTTAAAACCCCTTTTAAACCTGTTTTTAAAGCCAAATTGATAAACATTTCTTTAAACAGGTGATAATAATTGCGCATGCATAATATTGTACCAATATCAAAATGAGTATATTTGTAAATAATCAATGTTTTGAAATAATATTGACCAAATACTGGCATAACGTCGATATACTGCAGAAAAATTCAGGCACTTTTAAGTTAGTCGAATGCAGTGATTTAAATATTCAAATATTTTCCTCATCACAGTTTTTCGTATTGCATTAATTTCATTTAAAACACATATGTTAAATACGTTTAAAATACTTTTCTTTAAACCATTTCATTTAAAATACAAAAAAATAAAATAAATAAATAAAAATAAAATATATAAAATATATAAAATATTGTTAGAAGTTAAAACGTTTTATTTCATCATCAAAGCATTGTTTTTAATTTTCACAGGCGAAAAATTTAGATACTTTTGACGTAAAATAAAACGCTTTTGTCAATATTTGCGTCTTGTTAACATAAAACAAGTCAAAAATTGCACATGAAACTAATAAATGAGATACGTTTGAACAATAAAGAAGTTTTAAAAGTATTCAGATCGTGATGTCATTGTATATAGTACTTCGGTTACGGTATAAGTATCCGAAAACTTTTGTGCATACTACCTGCTTTCTATTATGCAGGAAGTCATTTTTAGTAAACTTTGGCATTGTATATCAATTTCATAAAATGTGAAATAGTTTAATATAATTGAAACTCGCCCCAAACAATGTTTTCTCCTATATCTTTATGTAATGGAATAGTTTTGTGGAGCACTAGTTATTAAAGAATATTCTTTGCACTACATATTGTACAGAATGTATATTTTAATTTATACTTCATAGATGCATATCAATTTTATTATGTTCGAAATAAAAGTGTTACATCATTAAAATTTACTCTAATTTTTTTTCTCATTAGCTGTAATGTAATAAAATACTTTTGATTGTCCCTGTAATTGAACTATACACCCGATTTTCCGATCGTTTGAAATTATTCAACAAAAATATGCAAAAATTATATATTTTAAATCTCAAACGATTTTGTTTGGTAGTTTTTGCGTTCGTACATGCGGACGGACGTTTTTAAATGCTACGTATTTACCGGGTGTCCCAAAAATGACTGATGGATTTTAAAATTCAATAATTTATAAACGGTGACAGCTATTAAAAAAATTTTTGCAGGAGGGTTATGTATAATGTCAGGAGTTTTTTTTACCGTAATTTTTTATTTTAGTTTGCATCTCAAACAATAGGTGGCGCTGACGGAGATTGAAGGCCAGGTCGACGCTTCACTCAGCATTGATCACCTAGCCTTCAATCGCCGTCAGCGCCACCTATTGTTTGAGATGCGAACTAAAAGAAAAAATTACGGTAAAATCCATCAGTCATTTTTGGGACACCCGATATATAATTATGAACGCACCTAAAAATCGACATTTCATATACAATGACATTATTAATGAAATACTTCATTGAAAATATTTATATGCTATAGAGTTTCCATAGTATATGGATTTCATTATTTCAGTTTCTAATATAATGATAGCGTTTTCACATCTTCTGTACTATTTTGCAGACATTTTCCATAGCATGGGTAACGATATCAGTTTTCATTATTGGAACTCATATTATTATCGTCTTTACTAATTCTAATGTTTCGCTCATGTGAGATTGGAAGAAGAAAGAATGGAACTAATAAAGCAATAATTCCTTCCAACAATAAAAAAAAAAAGTTGGAAATTGCAAGTTAAACGTAGCAACTGTGGTGCGTTCCTACTATAACAAAGTTTTAAAGATATTAACATATTTGTGTAATAGTTTACAGTATTTCGGATACAGTATAGTATCCGAAATCTTTTGCGTGTCCCTGTAAATACTAGCTTCTTTCTAGAATACTGGAAATAACTTATAGCAAACTTCAGCAACGTATATCAATTTCATAATGTGTGAAACAGTTTAATATAATTAAAACATGCCCCAATCAATGTTTCCTCAATGCCATTATGCAATGGAGTACTTTTGTGTGGCCTAGTAAATTAATAACAAATATTCTGTGCACCAAATGTATATTTACATACAGAATGTATATTTTAGTGCATATTTAATACATGAGTATAAACTTTATTGTGTTCGAAAGAGTGTAACATCCTTAAAATGCTCTTGAAACTATTTTTAATCATTGGCTATAATCTAACGGAAAAGTTTTGACCGTCTCTGTAATTTATCTATGCATCCGATTTTCATAAAATTTCAAATGACTAAACAAAATTAGGTTACAATTATATATTTTTAACTTCAAAAGATTCGGTTGTGTCGTTTTTGCTTTATTATATGCGTACAGACGGACAGACGCACAGACGACGGACGGACAGAACGACGACTATAGGTCAGGGCCGTAGCTAGAAGTGAACAATATGGGAGCTCAACAGAATTTAGGGGGTGGGGGAGGCTCATAATTTTTTTTTTGTTGTTGTTTCGCTCTGACGCAGAAAGATAAATGAGTGCATATTCACATTGTAGGTACTTATAACTGTTTCTTATTAAACTGTTGTATAAACTTTATTTTATGCTAAGTAAACTATTAAATTTTGAGTGTATAACTGGTACAAAATTAAACATCGTGCTAGCTTTATATGTACAAATAGAATGAGGGAGGTGTTGAAACACTTATTTTAGGTACAATTTAGTAATTTTGCAAAACTCTGAAATGGTCTCAAAACTAAAATAGTTTTTTTGAACAGTATTTCATTTGAATTTTCGGAACAGAAATTCATTGAGTGACCTTGTAATCTTTTCCAGGGGGGGGGGGACTCAAAATATGCCGAACTCAAAATATGGGGAGCCGCCCATAGCGCCCCCTTAGCTACTATCCTGCTATAGGTGCTTCGCATTTACATAATTACGAACGAACCTAAAAGCAAACAAACCTTGGAATGTTAATGGAAACTAAATAATGAAATGATAGTAGTTGATGGCTATAAAATAAGGTACCCTGGGGTAATAACGCCACGTTAAGGTTCTACCAATTTTCACAGCTCAGTTTTAGATTGTATTTTTCAAACAAATATATGATTTGATACAGCAACTCATTGACTATCTATATAAAAAAAATAATTTAGTAGATATTTATTTATAAAATGTAATGGCGTGATTTCTTGACCAATGCTATTTGGCGTCATTACCCACCTATATGGGTAATAACGCCATGCAAACAAAACTATGAAATAAGATGGAATAATTGCATGTAGATTGCCCAATTCTAAAAATACAAACTCTACAAACTAGAAATTGACAGATTTCATTCTAAGCTATTGAAAATGTTCAATTTTTTGTGAAAGTGTAAGAAAAATAAAGGTGTGGTGCGCGGGGGGGGGGGGGGGATGAGGCAAAAGAATATCAGACCGTGAGCTTCTTTTTGCTTAAAAAGTACCGCTTAAATAGAATTATTAGAAACATTGCACAGTTTTAACTGTGTTTATTTCAATCAGTATTTAGGATGTAGCTCGGCCACTGTAGGGAATCAACCGGGGTATTAATGCCAAGGATTGGCGTTATTACCCCGTTATAGTTATTGCGCTGTACATTTTAAATTACAAATTATCTCGAGAAGATATCCAAAATCTTCAACAACATTTTGAAAGTCCATGAAATGCACTACAAATTTAAGTAATTAACAAAGTATTTCCGGATAAAAAAAATAGTCTTCACATCACAAAACATATCTCGCAAATTTTAGATCAAGCGTTAATTTTAGCTGCTTGTATAAACAATAAGACCTAAAAATGAAACAAATTAACTTGAAGCTTTTTTTTGCGATTTATATGACTCAAAATCCTTCTGCGCAGAGCACATGGGTGTCATTTACCAGATTATTTCATAATTATGCATAATATTAGCACTTGGCGTTATTACCCCGCCTGGCGTTATTACCCCATACCACCTTATTATGTTTAATAAAAACAAATAATCACTTATATTTCTGAAGTTTGTTAGGCATGATAAAATTTTTGACTCTGTTGTTGAATCAACAACAATAAAAAATTACATCATAAAATAAAAAGCAATAAATATATGGCAATTAAAGGGAATTTTTACATTATTTTTTTTAATTTTATACTTAGACACATTTTAATTTCGGTTTCAGCTTTAGATATTTACCACGTTGCTTAAAAAATTGGGCCTTCATGATTTGAAATAAAATGTCCGCTGCTGAGTTTCCGATTTGAATAATCAACCCTAATTAACGTCTACAATGATCGATTTAATCTAAAAATTTCTTCAAAAACTCTACAAACAGTGGCGCCAACTTTTGAAAAATATTGGGTTGGCTCAAAAATATTGGGTGGGCTCAAAAATATTTTTGTAAAATGGAACGATCAGTTTTTTTTTGCTTTGAAGGGTTGACAGATAGTGTAAGATGAGAATTTTAAGTCAAGCTATCATGTTTTTAAAAAATGTTGCAATTTTAGTAAATTATATTCTCATGCTTTTTTCCTTATAAAGTCACTAAAGAATATTGTAATATCATCATATCATAAACATGATTACAAATTGAAATAGCAAAAAGTTAAACATAGAGCAAAATTTTTCAGTCATTTGAAATTTATGGGCGTCTGTCAGAGAATTAAAACATTGGCAAAATAAATTTTGTTCTAGGAAGAAGAATTAATAATAAAATAATAATGAATGAAATAAATAACGAAAATTGGTTACGCTAAGATTCAAAATTATTGGGTGCGCTCGAGGCCCAATGGCCCATATAAGTTTTCGACACTGATTGCAAACATAAATATAGTTCTCATATACTGCACAGCACTTGAAACACATGGTGTTTGAAGCACTTTGAAGCGGTAGATTTCCAGAAATTCCTACTCATTGGTCATATGTGCAAAAAGGCAAAAATAAAATGGGCGCTAGTAACTTCACTCGAACCTCTTAAGTTTAGTGAAGGCCTATGAAATGTCCAGCACATGAAAATATGAAGAGTGATGTAATATTTAAAAACATAAATTGAAAAGTTTTATAAATAATTGATTATGTATTTTTTCAGTGATGTAAACGCCGTTGATTCTTACTCAAATATTACATGAATGAAGTGATGAGTAATAGTAGTATAAATGAATAAATAAAACGTGGTGTTAAAACATGTAAATTAAAATGCAGCATGAAAAGCAAATTTTTAACAATATAACAGTGCATTAAAAGTATAACAGTCACGAGCGTAATATTTTATAACTTTCGTCCTTCTGCGAAGCAAAAAGTAGAAGTTTTTTTAGGGAAAAAATAAGTGCAAGACAATCTTAATTTTTCTGATATTGTCATAATGTTTTTTCCAGGGTTTGTAGGCATCAAAGGATTCATGGGATTTTAGGTGTTTTAGTACCATAAATTTCGTAAAGTACTGGTCACTATATCTGAAGATATATATTTTTTTCGTTAAGTAAGGCAAATGCTACTTTACAAAAATTCTGGCAAAAAGTGTATGAAAGTCCTTGAAGCGTACGTACGAACCATGTTCTCTGTTGATTAACTTTTAATTGATGTTACCGGTCTTACAGACTACTGCTTTTATCAATTTTTATAGTTTAGGGGTGTATTCCAATAAAAAATGCTTATTTTCTAATTTATTTTTAGATTCACTTTTGCTCTCAAATGCACCAAACTGGCACATTCTCTTATTTAGATACTATATAAGGTGCCGTGTCTGTCGATTTTTTGATAAAAGCAAAAAATATTACAAAAAAAGCAGTCAGAGTTGGTCTTTTGAACCGAATTTTTGGAAGCGGGAGATCTGGAAACGAAAAAAAGGGTCATGCTGAGAAAATAATTGTCTATAAATCAAACTCCAATGAATTTTGCGAAAAATGAAATCACACGGCATCTTATGTATCTCTTCAAAAATCACCTCAGCAAATTTCATGCATCTACTTTTAAAAATGAGTCTGAAAATGTTAAAGAAAATTTCGAGCTTCCAAGGATGAAAATTTTTTTTTTCGAATACACCCTGAAATTTTCTTTTGTTTGGAATTTTATTACACCAGAGACTTTTAAATAGGTGAATATTAATTGTAATAGTTTTGTACAAAATCTCCATCCTATTAGTTAATCATGCTTTTTATTCATCTTTCAATTTTGCAGTCTCACAGACCACTTCACACTAGTTATGTTACATTTTCTATCCCAGCAGTTAAAGGTTAAAAAACAGCTAGTTGTGTGGTTGAACGAAGGGAAGACGTGAAAGGATCGGCGAGAGATTTTAGTCGTATCAGAAATTTCCATGATCCCATTTGGTGGGTTGCCATGCCTAGGTATCAACGGTAAGAATCTAGTTTTGTTTTCTCCATCATTGTTGACAAATTTCACCAACAGATTTTTCTAGTAGCTACTAATAAATCACCATATTTATCATATTACTATTATTATTATTTATTTATTATGATATAAAAGGTTTGCCGCAACGAAAAAGAGAGTAATTTCTGTCACGATCTCGACACTTTCACCCCCTTTACTATATGAAAGCAAAAATAACCGGAAGCTCACACAATGGCGGAAGACGATTTATTTTCATCGGAATAATACAGTTAAATTGTACTCATTGCTACCTGCAACTGTCACTGATGATTTTGGACTAGACATTCACAGAAACTTTTTCGGAGTTTCATTTTATTACTTTTTTATGGTCACGACGTTGGATAATAAAAGGCTACTGTGATGGTATTTGATATGGAAGGTTTAGTAATTGATACGCTTGTGGATGTCTTTGAAGATAGTATTTCATAGCTCCATGCTCAGCTTACTGTTTTCACGCCGTCGGAAAGAATAAAAGAATTATTTTTATCGTCTGTTTTGTGTTTAGTGCGATTTTTATTTTTACCATTGCTATGTTCAATACCTGATGCCATTCCAAGAAATATTTCTTGGACTTTATTTCGATTTTTTAGAAATATTACAATAGAGAAATTTAAAGCTTAAAATTAACACTTGCGTCAGATATTTGATTATATTGTGCCTTTAAAAATAAAATATAATATTTAAAGTTAATAATGTTTTCTTATAATTACAATAAAACCTACCAAAAGTATTAAAAATTTCTGCAACTCCCCAATGGAAAAAAAAAATCTCCAAATCTTATTTCATCATTTAGTTTTTTAATATTTATTTTTATTAACTTATTGTTACGATTCTAAAAATACAAATGCACGATTCATTTTAAAAGAATTAAAATTTCTGAACAAGCTAAAGGTTAATATGACTTACTCTAACCGAAAATGAAAATTTTTGTGTTAATGTTTCATTTTATAGATTAGTGGAAAATGTAGGGCATGATGTATGATACATATACTACCCATCTTTAGTTTATAAATAAACAAATCTGTTTTTTTTTTTTTTAAATCTATACTAATAAAAGAAAGTTTCACTCTGTATGTGCTGGCTAGAAAATCTATTGCACGTAGAAGCCTGAAAATTTAGGTGAGGATAGTTCAAGACAGGTCCTGTTGCATGTGAGGCTTAGATTGTTCATTTTTTTAGAACGAGTTTCCTTGGAACCCTTTAGATTTTAATGCAGTAAGTTATTAATAACTTGCTTCCATTTTATCCGATCCTGGGATTATATCTCCATTTAGTTATTTTCTGATTTTTACATTCCAGTTAGGACCCTCGCCACATTGGGGCCCGGTGCAACGCTTTTTTTAAGATATTGCTGTTTAAACTGTTAATAAACAGTTTCCTTTTAATCTGATATTCATTTTTAGAATCCTTTTCCCATTTAGTTATTCTTCCATTTCTACAGTCCGGTTATGACTCTTGATTACCGCATGATCCCACAGGGAATGGTCTAGTGCCCCTTGAATTGCTTTTGCATCATGCATTTTTTACCTCCTAATTTTTTTCACTTTCCCAGTGTATAATTTTAAAGTTGAGTCTTAGGCTCTTTTTCCTGGGCTAACACTCTCATATTTTTATTGGGCCCTAGGTCCCTTTTTTTAAGCAATTTTCTTGGGCATTTCTTAAAGTATTATTTTAATGAATAATGTATACTTATGCTTAATTTTGACTAACTGAATATCTAAAGTGCTATGAATTAAGACATTTTACAATAGTTAGGGTTTGCTTTTAACTATTAGTTGGTCCATTTTGGGCATACAACTATAGCTTTCTTCAAAATAATCCCATTTACTAGCTTTTCTTTCTAACAACTTCTTAGATTCCAGATACTACATGAACGACAAAAAGAAATTTCAATTTTGAGCTGCCACCAATTTTTAAAAATAATGTGCTTTTTGGGGCTCCTGCTGCAGCTTCTTTAAAAATAGTCCAAATTGAATGCATTTTCCTTTCACTTAATTCTAACGTTCTCCGATTTCCGCAACGGTTCTATCTCTAAAACTAAAGGACGGATTTTCATCAAACTTCAGTTTCAGTTAGAAGTTGACATTAGTTGTTGCTGATTTTGGTATAAATCGCCTAATCAGTGGCGCTGCTCAAAATATCGCGAAAGAAAAGTTAATAATATAACATATGTATATATTTAAAACAAATGTAATAATGCCGCCGTATGTATAAATATCTTATAGTTAATCGTAATTATAAAATTTATACTGATGAAAGTTGTAAATGATGCGCTGAAAAATATTCATTTCCATGTACTACTTTAAAGAACAAGCTAAAAGCCCTAAAACATTAACTCTTCAAGATCTATTTCTTCAAAAAGAAACGTTTTTCCAGCGTTTGAAATACTTGAATATATGTCAAATTTTGTTTTCTTGAAAAACATTAATCTTAATATGCCTTATTTTTTAATTGTTTTTCCATGCCTTACATATAATGGTCCTTTTCATACTTTCCAATATAGTAGAGTAGCGTTTATGTTTATGATAGTTTGTCTGGCTGCCTATCCATGCTGTAACTCACGAAAATATGCTCTTATTGTCATATAATTGATATACATTATTGCGATTCACCATGTCATATTCGGTATTACAAATGAAATGTGTACCATTCATGGTTCATTTACAGGGACACTCAAAATTATTCCGCTACATGAAAATCTAAGAAGAAAAAATCATTTGCCGTAAATTTTAACATTGTCACAGAATTTTAAACACAATGGAATTCATGTATGCCATTGAGGTGCTCTCGTAGATGGTTAGTAAAAGATATATATTGTGGGTAGCACTTAGAGTACGCGTACAGAAGAACTCAACAATATTTCGTGGTAAAACTATGGTCTAAGAAAAAAAAATTGTTTGCGGTGTATTGTTAAATTTTAGTATTGTTACTGTTACAGACATAATGAAATTTATATGAATTTCTGTGGTACATTAACACAGGCTTTCCGTAATGTATGAGTACATGTCATTTCTAATTAATTTAGAGGGTTATATAAAAAAATCGGTTACATAAATGTCTGTTGGAAAAAACTGTTCACAGCGTATTTTAATTATGTTAAAGTATTTTAAATATTATTAAATTGACATACAATTCTGAAGTTCACTGCAAAATGCTTACAGTATAGAATACGACCTGTATTGCATTTATTGCTTAGGTACAGGGACACAAAAGAGATATCGGATACTGTACTTTATCAGAAGTAGCATCTTTAGGTATGATTGCTGAAAGTGCGTTTTCCGTTATGGTATACGTTTTTAGATACAACTAAATTTTTACACACTACACGAAGGGCATAAATTCTATAGACCATATAAAGGACTACACAAAAGAGTTCGTAAACATGAATGGGAATTAACGTGAATTACTTAAAGGAGCTTTTCAATTTGAGTTATGCATTCTGAAGCTACTTTTTTATAGGGAGATGTTTGTAGCATATAAATTAAATCATATTTGTTAAACCTATTGTCCATGTTTTTTCATTTTATTTTTTATCCTTTCACCTTGAATGCTCGTGACATTTTTTTTGGCATGTGATGTAACGTGAAAAGAAATTGTATTTTCTAATGTTTTTTAAAAATTCTTATGGAAAAAGGTACAAGGTTTACCGGTAAATAAATTATTAGTGCTGAAGAAGTTTATTTACTTCTTTCTTTTATTTATTTTTTATATTTTAAAGTAGTTATAGGCGTCCGCATTATATTTTAGAAAGCTGGGGTGTTAAAATAACATCTTTTGAACGCTTTATCCAACATTCTGGCGTCCGCGACAGGACTGTTTATTAAATTTATTCAAAAGAAAATGTTTCAAGCCGTGAAAAATTTTAAAAAGGCTGATTTGAAGTTTGTAGCAGAAGAGATTGGGGAAATTATTCCTCAAGAGTACACCATCGCAACTCTAAAGCAAATCATTTTAAATAGCGAAGAATACAAAAAAGATCCTGCTTTTGTACAAGAAATTTTATCTAACGCTGTTGCTGAGAGAAAGGAAAATGAAGAGTTAAAGAAGTTAGAAGAGTTAAAGAAGTTAGAATTAAAGGAAAAGTTAGAGCAAGAAATTGAGCTAAGAAAGCTGGAATTAGATCATCAATTGGAACTAGCTAAAATTCAATCTCAAGGACAAATACAAAATGAATATATTTCAAGTGATTATGATATGAATAATTCAAAACGAAAATTTACTTTACCGAAGTTAGAATTTCGCCAATTTGATGGTGATTTAAAGGAATGGTTGCCGTTCTGGAGTACGTTTGAGCAGATTCATAATGATCCTGATATTGCACCAGAAAATAAATTTCAATATTTGATCCAAGCAACAGTCACTGGATCTAGAGCACGAGAAGTTGTTGATAGTTTCCCGCCAACAGGTACCAACTATGCCAAAGCTATTGAGAGTCTTAAAGCTCGTTTCGGCAGGGAAGATCTTTTGGTAGAAGTGTATGTCAGAGAATTGTTAAAATTAATCATTTCTGTTCAATCAAAAGGAAAATTTTCTATTACAACGTTATATGATAAACTTGAATCGTATTTACGAGCTCTTGAGACGCTAGGAGTCACAATTGATAAATGCGCTTCAATTTTATATCCAATGGTAGAATCTTGTTTTACAACTGATTTTTTGAAAGCGTGGAATCGAACCTATACGACTCCCGTTAGTTCTGATGCAAAAGAACGTCTGGATAATTTAATGATGTTTCTCAAATCTGAAGTTGAAGGTGATGAAAGAATTAATTTAGCTGTGTCAGGTTTTGGTTTAGCGAAAAAAGATGATGCAAACTTTAGAAAAAATAAAGGTTACAACGGGACTACTAAGCATTTACCAACTGCTGCTACCCTCTTAACAACTACTTCAAAACCAGAGTTAAGAAAAAATTGCGTTTTTTGCAACGGAAGACATCTGAGTTCAGAATGCTTTTCGGCACGAAAGATGACTTATAATGAAAAGCAGAATATATTAAAGGATAAAAAATGTTGCTTTTTATGTTTGGCAACGGGTCACACAACGAAGCAATGTAAAGCTATCTTGAAGTGTTTCGTTTGTGATAAAAGACATGCGTCTGTGATGTGTCAAATGCTAGATAAAAACAAGCCAAATGAAAAGAAAGAGGAAGAAAAGTCGTCTGGAAAAGAAGTAAATATGGCTAATTTTAATAGAAATCCTAAAGTATTTCTTCAGACGCTCAAAGCAAAAATCCTTTCTGACAACAAGAAGAAAGATGTTCGACTAATTTTAGATTCAGGTTTTCAAAGGTCGTACATTTTATCACAACTAGCCGAAGAAATGGACTATCTACCGCTTCGAGAAGAAAAGGTTACGCATTCTCTTTTTGGCGGAGTCACAACAAAGGATTATAATCATCGTTACTACAAGGTAAGATTAAGTGATTTAAAGGAAAATTTTAAATGTAATTTTGAAGTATTGGGTCAACACATTATATGTGAAAATGTTATGCCTGTAGAAAATGGATCCTGGTTTAAAGAATTATCGAGAAAAGGCATCACTTTGACAGATGTTGGTAAGACTCCTGAATCTATTCAAGTACTGATTGGAGCCGATGTAATGGGAAAATTACTGACAGGTCGTAGAGAAATACTCTCGTCAGGATTAGTTGCATTAGAAACATATTTGGGATGGACCTTAATGGGAAAAGTACCACAAGATAATACATCTAAAGATAACTTAGCTTTATCAGTTACGTCTATGTTCGTAAAGGAAGCAGAAATTGCCGATTTATGGAAATTGGATTTACTAGAAATACATGATCCGATTGAAAAACAATCTAAAATGGAAATTGATCGTCAGATTAAAGAACATTTTTTACAGACAGTAAGAATGAATGAAGATAATCGTTATGAAGTTTCTTTGCCTTGGTCAGAAGACACACCACCTCTACCAGATAATCTGAGTTTAGCCAAGAAAAGATTAATTAATGTTACGAACAAATTGCTTTCCGATAACCTTTATCAAAAGTATGAAGACGTGCTTCTAGGGTGGCTTGATGATAAAATAATTGAAGAAATTCCACAGTCTGAAATGAATCGTTTTGGAAACTACTTACCTCATAGACCAGTGATAAAAGAAAACAGTACAACCCCCATTCGTCCAGTGTTTGACGCATCAGCAAGAATGCAAAATCACCCGTCTTTGAATCAATGTTTACATTGTGGCCCAAATCTTATTGAATTAATTCCTGACATTCTCTTAAGATTTAGAAAAAAGAAATTTGGTGTTGTAGCTGATATCAAGAAAGCATTCTTACAAATAGCTGTTCGTAAGGAAGATCGAGACTATTTGCGTTTTTTGTGGTTGAGTGATGTAGAAGAAAGAAATATTAAAATGTTTCGACACACTAGAGTTGTATTTGGAGTCAAAAGCTCTCCTTTTCTTCTTGCTTACGTCATCGAATATCACATTAAAAACGATGAAGAATACGACACCAATCTTAAACAGCAGATGCTAAGAAGCTTTTATGTTGACAATGTCGTTGCTAGTGTCCAAACAAAGGAAGAATTGGAAAGGTTTATTACTGATTCTAAGTCTCTTATGGCTAAAGGTGGATTTGATTTGAGAGGTTGGGAACAGACAGAAGACAGAAATAATAGCGAAAATAGTGAAGATACTACTGTACTGCGATTACAATGGAACAGATTTCTAGATGTTTTAAAAGTTAACGTAAGCTGGATAAAAGATATAAATATAGAAAAAATAACAAAACGAGTCATGCTGTCAGTTGCACATAAAGTTTTTGATCCAGTTGGCTTTACTGCTCCTGTTATGATATGTCCCAAGATGATGTTACAGAAAACATGGAAAGAAGGAATCTCTTGGGATGAAGGAATCACTGGTGATATAAAAAACGAATTTATTGAATGGTTTCGTGAATTAAATGTTTTACAAAAAATTCAGATTCCTAGATATATTCAATTCATCCCAGAGAATTTAAAAGCTTGTACCCTTCATACATTTTGCGATGCAAGTCAGTATGCGTATGCTACTGTTATATTTTTAAGGGTAGAAAATAAAGATCGTATAGAATTATTCCTCCTTGCTGCAAAATCCCGCATCGGTCCATTAAGATGTGTAACTATACCTAGAATGGAACTTTTAGCTGCTTTGATTGGTGCTAGATTGACTAAATCAGTAACTGACGCAATGGGCTGGGAAGATATGGAAAAATATTTTTGGAGCGATTCCACTACAGTGCTTGCATGGATATCCAGAAAAGAAAATTGGTCTGTTTTTGTTAGAAATAGAGTTCAAGAAATTAAAAGATTGAGTGATCCGATTTTATGGAAACATATACCTGATGAAATTAATCCAGCAGACCTGCCATCTAGAGGGTGTAAAGCAAAACAGCTGGTGTCTCTCAAATGGTGGGAGGGACCACATTGGCTTAAAGATTCTGAAGAATATAATAAATACATGAATTTCACCTGTCAAAACATAAACGAAGAAGAAATTGAAAAAGAAAAATTGAAATCTACAAAATTACTTGTAAATGTTGATGAAAGTACAGACAGAAACTGGTACTACCGATATTTTTCCAGTTATGAAAAAATTGTACGTCTTGTTGCTTGGATACTTCGTTTTAGATATAATTCTTGTAATCCAAAGAAGCAGGTCAAAGGAGAATTGACAAGTCAAGAATTTAAGAGAGCAGAGACGAAGATAATTTGGATGCTACAAAAAGAATATTTTTCGCATGAAAATGAGAGGAGATTGAAAACTTTGGAGACGTTTAAGGATGACCTAGGCATAATACGTGTAAAAACTAAAATTATGTACAGAAAAGACAGTTTAGATTTCCTCACACCTATGGTTGTTCCTTCAGATCACGAAGTTGTCAGGCGATTAATTTTATATTACCACCGCAAAAATTGTCATGCAGGTCCTCAGATTCTTTTAAATTTGCTTAGAGAAAAATACTGGATTTTGAATGGAAGAAGAACCGTAAGCTCTGTCTTATCAAAATGTACCATCTGTAAAAGATTTAATTCGAAGAATTTAGAATCATCACCAGTTTCTCTACCAGAAAATCGAGTCAAAGATGCAGCAGTTTTTCAGATTGTCGGCATTGATCTAGCTGGCCCTCTGTTTCTTAAAAATAAGCAGAAGAGTTGGGTTGTCTTATTTACCTGTGCCATTTACAGAGCTGTGCATTTGGAACTTGTGACTTCAGCTTCTACAGAGGCATTTTTGATGGCACTGAGAAGATTTGTATCTCGTAGAGGAAGATGTTCTATTATATATTGCGACAACGGTTCCAATTTTGTTGGTGCCGCCAATTTTTTAAAAAGATTGAACTGGGACCGCATATTGAAGCATGGAGCAATAAATTCTATCACATGGAAATTTAACCCCCCAACGGCTGCTTGGTGGGGCGGATGGTGGGAGAGGCTCATCAGATTGATGAAAGATCTATTAAAAAGAGTTTTAGGACAAGCTTGTTTGAACTATGAAGAGATGATAACTGTATTGGCTGACTGTGAAAGCATTATAAATTCACGACCATTAACTTACATGTCAGAGAAAGAGTCCATCAAACCCATATCTCCGGACATGTTTCTGAAAGATATTCATGAATGTGGTTTACCAGATGTTGATGTGGTTGAAGAAAGTTCTCTCACTCGTAGACTTAGATATAGACAAGAGCTGCAAAAGGATCTAAGAAATAGATTTAGATCAGAATATTTGGGTCTTCTTATTCAACGACCGAATGGTAGACGAGCCCAACGTTCAATTGAGGTAGGAGATATTGTCTTGGTGGGAGTAGATAACAAAAAAAGGATCAATTGGCCATTAGGACGAGTTACAGAACTCATTCGTGGTCAAGATGGAAAAGTTCGCCTTTTGAAATTACAAACGTCTCATTCACAAATGATTCGGCCCATTCAAAGAATCTACCCTCTCGAGGTGTCATCGATTGATTGTACTGAAAATATTTTTCCCAAACTAACTTTGCATGAAAACCATGTTGATCCTCCAAAAGACGAGGCACAAATCAAAAAGACGAGATCTGGCAGGACGATAAAGATTCCAGAAAGACTCGATTTGTGATATTTATGTAAATGTATATATTTAGTATAAAGTTTTGATTATAGTGTATAATCAAAAGGTGGGAGGATGTTAAACCTATTGTCCATGTTTTTTCATTTTATTTTTTATCCTTTCACCTTGAATGCTCGTGACATTTTTTTTTGGCATGTGATGTAACGTGAAAAGAAATTGTATTTTCTAATGTTTTTTAAAAAATCTTATGGAAAAAGGTATAAGGTTTACCGGTAAATAAATTATTAGTGCTGAAGAAGTTTATTTACTTCTTTCTTTTATTTATTTTTTATATTTTAAAGTAGTTATAGGCGTCCGCATTGTATTTTAGAAAGCTGGGGTGTTAAAATAACATCTTTTGAACGCTTTATCCAACATTCTGGCGTAAAAATTGGCGGCACCAACAAAATTGGAACCGTTGTCGCAATATATAATAGAACATCTTCCTCTACGAGATACAAATCTTCTCAGTGCCATCAAAAATGCCTCTGTAGAAGCTGAAGTCACAAGTTCCAAATGCACAGCTCTGTAAATGGCACAGGTAAATAAGACAACCCAACTCTTCTGCTTATTTTTAAGAAACAGAGGGCCAGCTAGATCAATGCCGACAATCTGAAAAACTGCTGCATCTTTGACTCGATTTTCTGGTAGAGAAACTGGTGATGATTCTAAATTCTTCGAATTAAATCTTTTACAGATGGTACATTTTGATAAGACAGAGCTTACGGTTCTTCTTCCATTCAAAATCCAGTATTTTTCTCTAAGCAAATTTAAAAGAATCTGAGGACCTGCATGACAATTTTTGCGGTGGTAATATAAAATTAATCGCCTGACAACTTCGTGATCTGAAGGAACAACCATAGGTGTGAGGAAATCTAAACTGTCTTTTCTGTACATAATTTTAGTTTTTACACGTATTATGCCTAGGTCATCCTTAAACGTCTCCAAAGTTTTCAATCTCCTCTCATTTTCATGCGAAAAATATTCTTTTTGTAGCAATATTAAGGATTATGCAAAAAACTGGATACACGGCCGCTTATGAATCGCAATTCCTGGAAGTGTGATTTCAGTCGTTTTAAGCATATGCATTAAGCTTGAACTAAATTTCCGCTTAAAAAGTGATGCTTATAAAATTTCGTATAGAATATAGAGGCTTGTATAAATGGATTCAAATGCTTTTCCATCCAATATTAAAAATGCTAAAGATGAATTTTGACTTGTGTTATGTGTTTTCGATATATCTCCTTAAAAACATCCGAATTTAAATTTTCAAAAAGGTTTAAAGATTGCCAGGCCCGGGGACCAAATTGGGAGGGGGGGGGAGAAACGTTTCTAATCTGGAGGGCTTTAATATGATATATAACATGACTGGTCAAAAAATGTTTGAAAATTTTTGGCCCCCACTTTACCCCTCCCTCAAGGGCGGAAATTTTAAAATCGCTAAAACATGCGTTTAATTATATTTTTAGTAGATTTATTTTCTGCAATTTCAAGCTCCTACCTAAAACAACTGCAGAGATGTGTCAAAAATGCTAAAATTTTTTCCACCCCTTTTAACCTTCTTAAAGGGGAAATTATAAAAACTGCTAAAATATGTGTTTAATTATTTTTTAGTTGAATTATAATTTGCAGCTCTACGCTGCTATCTATAACGTCTGCTGAGAAATACTAAGATGTTCTGGAATTTTTGACTCCCCACTTTCCCATATAGCCAACTTAGGGTGGGAATTTTTTTTAATCCCGTCTTAGTGCGTGCTTACATCATAAGTAGTATATTTTCCCGAATTCTCCTGTTTCTAGGTTCAGTAGAGCTGTGCATTGATTATCAATCAGCTAGGACAAACTATTTTATGTATGCATAGATAGATAGGTAAAGGAAACTGTTGGTGTTTCTTTTAATTCAAACATATGTTTCACTCTTTAAATTTAAGTTAGGGATTTTTTTTTCTGAATTCATAATTTCTTCTAAAAAATAAAACATACTATAAAATTTTTATATTTGCTTTATGCGGTTGTTAATATGACATTTTTCCAAGCGTCTTAAAAAAATTCTTTCTTAGACTATTGTTGCATAAAAAACACGCAAAATAACTACATTCGTTAGGTTTATGTAAAGCACGCATTCCTAAAATTTCAATAAACCGTTATTTCGATTGCTAATTTTAATTTTGTTTGCGCAAAAGTAATTTTTTTTTCTCCCAGAATTGGAAACAAATTGAGGGCCGAGAAGTATTTAATGGAATCTAAATAAAGAAAGTGGAACCCGTTGAAATTCGAAAAAAGACAATTCTTAAAAGAACTGTTTCATGGATTTATAATAAATCTGCAAAATTAGATAAAGTAAGCATTCATCTTGTCAGCCTAACTCTCAAACAAATATTATTTTAAGCTAAAATTAACAAAATACTATAAAACTCAATTATCCAAATTATTAAACGAAATAAAACCGAGATACACCGGACTTTATAACCGATGATATTTTTCAAATAGTGTACGCATTCTAATTGCTATATATATATATATTAATTTTTAAGAGAAAATGGAGTGTTTCTGTGCCACAATTACAAAACTGGTACTAAAAATTAAAAAAATAATAATAATAATATCAGAAAGTTTAAATGATATACAGCTTTGAAACAAATTGCATTTAAAAGTACCGGGTGGTCCAAGAGTTTCGAGAGTTTTGAAATGTTAATAATTTGGAAGCTATGTACAATACAAAGGTTCGGTTTTCAGATACAGTGTCTCACATAAGTGATGGGACACTTGTGCTCTACAAAAGGAAACTAATCAAATAAATTTTAAAAAAATGTACACATTTTTTGTGGGTGTGTTTCATACTTAGATTTAGTAAAGATTATTACATAACATACATTTTGTCAAAATATTAAAATATTAATTTAATAAAAATACAAATGTTTAGAACGGAGCAAAAAATAGCTCACATAAGTGATGGGACACCATTACATATGCGACAAAAATCGTCTGAAATAAGCAATAAAAATATTTTTTGGGGTTTTATTTTTACTTAAAAGCAATTGGTAATAATTTATAAAATCGTCTGCAGTATTTCTCTCCAGTTTGTTTTGGAATTTTTGTGTTTTTTAGCTCTGTGTAGCCATGAATGCTAAACGAAAAGAAACTTCGCCTGAAATTCGAAAATTAGTTATTAATTTGCATATTGAACGTGGAAAATCTATTAGAAAAACTGCTGAAACAGTTAACTTGAGTCGTTCAACAGTTTTCAATATCATTAAACGATATAAAAAGAATCATATGATTCAGGATAAAAGAAGACCTGGCCGACCATCAAAGCTATCCAATGGAATAAGGCGAATTATCGTTCGAAATGTAAAAAAAAATCCAAGAAATAATGCTTCAAAAGTTGCTGCTGATTTACAAGCATTTATATGGAATAATTGTTAATCCTGAGACTATTAGAAGGGTAATTCGATCTGCTGGATATCACGATAGAGTAGCCAGGAAAAAATTCTTCGTAAGTGAAAAGAATAGAAAACTCAGACTAGCTTTCGCAAAATCCAACATAAATAAGAATTCTGATTACTGGAATAAAGTTATATTTGCTGGTGAGAGTAAATTTAATATATTTGGTTCTGACGGTAGAATCTTGGTGTGGAGAAAACCCAGGGAAGAATTTCGCAAACAGAACTTGGTACCAACAGTAAAACATGGTGGAGGAGGAGTTATGGTATGGGGGTGTATGTCGTCCGCTGGAGTTGGTAATCTTGTTTTTATTGACAGTATAATGGATCAGTACAAGTATATTGATATTTTAAAGCAAAATTTGAAATCTTCAGCACGAAAATTGAACCTTCATAACGATTTTAAATTCTACCAGAACAATGACTCCAAGCACACTGCTCTGAACGTTAGACTCTGGCTGCTATATAACTGTCCTGAAATAATAAAAACACCACCACAATCTCCAGACTTAAATCCCATAGAGAATATTTGGCAAGCATTGGAATCAAGAATTCGCAAACACACCATTTCTTCAAAACAACAACTAAAATCGGTGCTTCAAGAAGAATGGGGGTAAAATCACTCCAGAAATCACAAAAAAATTAGTCGAATCCATCCCAAAAAGATTAAATCATGTTTTGAAAGTAAAAGGAAATCCAACAAAATATTAAAACCTTTTAAAAAGTAAAATTTTTGGATAAATATTTGATGGAAAAGTAAGTGTCCCATCACTTATGTGAGCCATTTTTTGCTCCATTCTGAACAATTATATTTTTACTAAATTAATATTTTAATATTTTGACAAAATGTATGTTATGTTTGTTACTAACTTTAAATATGAAACACACCCAAAAAATTTTTGCACATGTTTGTTTATTTATTTTATTGCAGTTTCTTTTTATAAAGCACAAGTATCCCATCACTTTTGTGAGACACTGTATGTATATGCTCAGAAACACGTGGGATTTTGTTTAGCATGATTTTTTTTACATGTATATAGTTACAATATTTAGCAACAGGTGGCGCTGCTGTACAACACTGGATGTAACTATAAAATATGCTTTATAGACACATGAGTATGAGTTCATTGCGAAACACCTTTTGTAGGCTATTAATGAGATTTCGTTTTAAGGGTGGTTTATGTTCAATCACTTTTTTTAAAGTGGTTGAAATTGCATTGAAAGGGAATTTTGATACAAAATTTGACGAGTAACTGCTATGTTTAGACATGCTTTCTTTGCATGTCGAGCTGTGTTCTTATCGTACAATACGGAAGTTAAAATAGAAAAAGATTCGATGGCCATTAGAAATGTGAAATGCCATGGTAAGAAAGTGAAATGAAAAAAAACTTCTTTAAACACCATAAAATAAGTTAACTGCGCAAGGCCTTTCGAAAGAACTTAGTCTTTCTTCGTCAGGCGCAAAAAAGACGTGCGTCCACAATGAATGTAGCGGCACGACTGAAGGGGAAATCGGGAGGGAGAGGGAGCAAGCAGAAGGAACAGCCAATAGGAAAGAAGAAGGCAACAGCCAATCACGGAAGAGCATAAACAAAACTAGATAGACAATGAAGGAGAAGAAAGGAAGAAGGGGGGAAGGGAAATGGGGGAAAAAAAAGCGGGGTAAATTAAAAAATTAACTAAAAGGAGAGATTAAATTGAAATAAAATGTACGCAAAAAATACATAAATGAGTAATAATAATAATAATAATAAAATAAATAAATAAATAAATAAATAAATAAAATAAAATAAAATAAAAATACATAAAAATAAAAAATAGTTTACAATTATAAACACACATGAATATACCTGAAAAATAGTATACATAATATGTATATAAAAAAAAATAATAATAATAATTAAATAATAAACTTAATTATGAAGCAGTGCTGAAAAGATTCTTCCAGGCAACGGAGAGGGTTTTAGAATCAGATTTATCATTAACAATAATATCACGATTAATATAAATAGCTAAATTTTCAAGAAAGTCTAACTCAGAGGAACTATTTGCATTAAAAATAATTTTAGCAGTTTGAAAATTGAAACTATGGCCGGAATCCCAAGAGTGTTTAGCAACAGAAGATTTAGAAATTTCTTGATTAATGACATACCGAGAGTGTTCTTTTAGGCGTTTTTCGAGATTTCTTTTAGTTTGACCAATATACGATAAATCACAGCCATTACAAGGAATATTATAAATACCCCATTTTTGGAGGTCAGGAACAGGACATTTCATGGAAGGAAATTTTAATTTATTGACTGGTTTAAAGATAACATTAAAGTTGAAACGCCTTAAAACTTTAGCTAATTTAAAACATAAAGGAGGATAAAAAGGGAGGACGACCAAATTATCAGGTTTACATTTATCAATATTAGAAAGAGTGGAATTGTTTCTAATATTGATAAATGTAAACCTGATAATTTGGTCGTCCTCCCTTTTTATCCTCCTTTATGTTTTAAATTAGCTAAAGTTTTAAGGCGTTTCAACTTTAATGTTATCTTTAAACCAGTCAATAAATTAAAATTTCCTTCCATGAAATGTCCTGTTCCTGACCTCCAAAAATGGGGTATTTATAATATTCCTTGTAATGGCTGTGATTTATCGTATATTGGTCAAACTAAAAGAAATCTCGAAAAACGCCTAAAAGAACACTCTCGGTATGTCATTAATCAAGAAATTTCTAAATCTTCTGTTGCTAAACACTCTTGGGATTCCGGCCATAGTTTCAATTTTCAAACTGCTAAAATTATTTTTAATGCAAATAGTTCCTCTGAGTTAGACTTTCTTGAAAATTTAGCTATTTATATTAATCGTGATATTATTGTTAATGATAAATCTGATTCTAAAACCCTCTCCGTTGCCTGGAAGAATCTTTTCAGCACTGCTTCATAATTAAGTTTATTATTTAATTATTATTATTATTTTTTTTTATATACATATTATGTATACTATTTTTCAGGTATATTCATGTGTGTTTATAATTGTAAACTATTTTTTATTTTTATGTATTTTTATTTTATTTTATTTTATTTATTTATTTATTTATTTATTTATTATTATTATTACTCATTTATGTATTTTTTGCGTACATTTTATTTCAATTTAATCTCTCCTTTTAGTTAATTTTTTAATTTACCCCGCTTTTTTTTTCCCCATTTCCCTTCCCCCCTTCTTCCTTTCTTCTCCTTCATTGTCTATCTAGTTTTGTTTATGCTCTTCCGTGATTGGCTGTTGCCTTCTTCTTTCCTATTGGCTGTTCCTTCTGCTTGCTCCCTCTCCCTCCCGATTTCCCCTTCAGTCGTGCCGCTACATTCATTGTGGACGCACGTCTTTTTTGCGCCTGACGAAGAAAGACTAAGTTCTTTCGAAAGGCCTTGCGCAGTTAACTTATTTTATGGTGTTTAAAGAAGTTTTTTTTCATTTCAATTGTGTATAACACCAGTTTCAATTTTATACATGGTAAGAAAGGTTTGAGAAAAAGTCTAATTGAAAGATCGTAATAGAAGCAGGAGATCCCAAATGTCTGTTGCAATCGTAAATGAGGTAGAATTCGATGCCAATACTCGGTGGAAATCATCAGCTCATAATGAATCAGTACACTTGTAATATCACGATAAATTTAAAATTTTATCTGGAATTTCTTTCTCCTTTGAGGATACAGTGCACGTTGTTTTGCGTCGGCTCACAGCGGTACTTATAAGCTATGGGCGTCATAATAGAAATTTGTAACTCTTGGACACTAATTCTTTCTTTTTAGCGAGCTATATCATACCATAAAAATAATACTGTCCATTTTAGCGCCACCTGTTGGCAAAAAGTGTAACTAACATAAATTGTTTGTTTAATCAAAAATACAAATCCCATAAGTTTCTAAGCATTTCTGTGAAAACCGCATACTTCTATTGTTTATAGTTTGTTAATTATTAGCATTTGAAAACTCCCGGAACTTCTGGATCACCCGGTACATTTTTTTTCTTTATACGACGATGTAAAATGTACGATTTTTAGAAGTGTAAAATTTGTAGTAGAGAAAGTTGCAAAACCGAAATTGCATGAAAAAGTGTTGCGCATTTTAATTTCTACTTTTTTTTTTCAATTTTAAAATAAAATGGAGAGATTATTTTGCCACAATTGCAAAATTGATATTAAAAACTATAAAAAATAATAATATCTCAAAAAGAAGTTGAGATACAGCTTTCAAACAAATTGCATTTAAAAGTAGATTTTTTTTTCACTATATGACGGTGTAAAAATTTAAAATGTCCGATGTATAGAAGTGTAAAATTTTGTAGTAGAGAAAATTGCAAAACCAAAATTACAGGGGAAGATGTTCCATTCGTCAAATGACGTATGCGTTAAGCACAGATACGTTTGGCCTTTATAATATATATAGATATCTAAAATTCTTAACATTATTTTCATTAAAGTATATGTAGCTATATTCATTCTCCTTACAAAATTTCTAAATAAAATTATTGTAATGTTTAGAAGAAAAAAATTTCAAGTTAAATTTTGTTAATACAAGCACTGTCCTATAACTATTAATGAATTTTATTTAAGAAATTTCATGAACCATAAAATTTTGACAAGATAAACGAATATGCTTGGGTTTTTTTCTTTTTTTTTATTGACACGGAATGCATGGTTTATCATTATGTTTTCAATCCCTTTCTTTTTTTAATCTTTAACCCGTTACGAGCTTTCGACATCCAATCACTCTCCCGAGCCTCGAAATGCCGTCACCCATGTGTCAGCATCTCAGACCACCCCAAACCATAGATCCTGTTGTTCTACCCCTTGTTTTAAGCTTTCTCTTCGTGTCTGACTCACTTGTCGCTGTGAAGTGAAAGGGCCGGTTGGCCTTGAACTTACCGCCGCTCGAATGCGGGGTTCGCTGATCCGGCGTGATCGTCTTCTGCATAGTTTTGTTTTTCAGAGGAGGGATGCATAGACGTCTAAATATCGCACACAGTTAAGGAATTTTAGAAACTCAAAATGTTCTATTCTAAAATGTTAAAGTATTATATTTACTTTTATTCTAAAATTACCTTAACCTTTTTAAGGCTGCGTGCAAACATCACTACTTTCAGTTACACTAAAAGAGCAATAAATCTATCTTTGAATAAGCAGAATTTCCGACAATCGGTGGGACGGAACAAAAGGTTGCTAGTTTTGGAACCTCTTTAAATGATTTTTGAGGGACGTAGCCTATCGAATTGACAAAGGAAGGGAAAGTTTATCTCCCCCATCTTCAGTCGTAAAGTTGTCAACTGATTTCGCGTTCGATTTCCGTCTTGAAGTTCAAATTCAGTGTACTGAAAAAGCAATTTTAAATCAAAGCGCCGACACGAAAGATAAAAAATAGCGACGCCTGACCACAAGAAGTTAGTGCTATGTGTCTGGTCCTTAAGACTTACGCAGTTGTGTAGGTAGTCTTAAGGAAAAATAAAAGAAATTTCCACTCTTTCTATAATTTAAAGTCGATCTTGCACCACGCAATTGTATAGAACCTTTCTTGACATAACCTGAGATCAGATTTTTTTAAAATATTTTTTTCAATCAAATATGATTATATTGATTAGGGCTAATCAATAGCATCGTATTTGAATAATCAAGACATTTAATTTCTTGGGCATTTTTAATTTGGTAATCAAGATTTTTAATTTCCAACAAAACTCTTTAGATCTTAAAGGGGTACATATATATGCATATTTAGTAACAGAATAGTCTCATTTCATTTAGGCAAAGACAACGGTTGAAGCTTTGTTCGCTCCCAAAAATATACACTATATGACCACTAATAAACAGGGGGAATCCAATTTTAGATACTTTGTCGTATATTTTTAACTATACTTGTTAGATTTTTTTGGATTTTCAGGATTATAAAGAATATGTTTGACCACGTATTTATCAACTTCGATTTCATATGGCAGACCAGTATGGGGCAAACAAAAATTCTAAGAAAAAAATAATGTTTGGTATCAGTCTTAAAATAAAATGTACGAAATGATCTGTCGTTACGGCATAGAAGTATGTGCAATAGGTGTATTTATTTGTGTAATAATATCACTTATATTCATGGGGATATATGGGTGTGAATATCATAAAATGTCAGATTTTGATCATCTGAGATACTGAAAGTATCCATTGAAAACAATTCAAAATTTAAGAGGTAAGTTTATTTTCTATTAGTTAATAAAAGATTTTCCATGCAAAATTGCTAAATTTTGAAGAACTTAAATAGTAAGTTAATTTTTATGTAATTTTAGGGGAGAGCATTGTACCTTGGGACAGTTTTCCCATTTTAATTTTTTACGTCAATGATTATAATCCGATCTAAGATTTAAAGGCAACATGTTATTACACCAGTATATTTTCCCATAATATATTTTTAGAAATTCGGAGAGTTTGAAAATAAAAAATTGCTACTTATTTAAAGTAAGTAAGACAAACTGTTCCTAGCTACAACAGGATGTTGTACCTTGAAGAAGAAGAATTGCAGCTAGATTGGCGCTACGCGCTATGCAATTTCTTAACTTCAATTTCCACTTTTAGAACGACTCTGATTTTTGTAAACAGAATGCAGCCGATATGTTGCTTTGATTAGAATGATTTGATTTCCTCAAAAGATGTGACTATTATAATCAAAAGTACATATGAAAGTGAAGCATTGTGTTTCCCAATGATTTTAAGTTTTGTAAATAGTGTATAAAGTGTTTGTAAATAGTGTATTAATATTATTTCATTAAACGTTTTAGTTAAAGAAACGTTCTACGAAGATTTGTTCATTTTCGATTTCACTGGGATACGCATTATTTCTTCTTGTGGATTTATTCGCCAGACAACACATTTGAATTTAGAATGTTTTTAATAGAGAAGTAAGATTTAATTGACCTTGATTACCTTCGAATGAAACCCTGACTTGATGATGATATTTTTTTCGACCTTAAGACACACAATATAATTCAGGCAATAAGTACGTAACTAATTAATGATTTTGTACAATAACTAATGCAATATTTTGTACAATAAAAATAATTAATTTTGTGTCAACAAACAAAAACTTTTATTATTATGTTTTTTTTCTTCAAGGAAATAGAGAATAATACTCAAGCTCAAGAAGGATTTCTAAGTTCATCAAAATACAAAAGTTCTGATTATTTAACATTATATGATATAAAGTCGATTTGGAAAATCAACAGTGTGATTTGTCGTTCTGACCTACCCATGCGGATTGTATGTGGAAATTAACACTGAATATCTGATAAGCAAATGTAGTGAATCATCAGACCAATGAGCAAATTTGCTGCTATTCCTTATGCGCTTTAAATTTTTTACTTGAAATTTATCATTGGCAAAGACGTCAACTAACGTCAGATATATAGAAGAGAATATTTTTTTTTCTCACAGATATTTTAATAAGAAAGCAATCTACCTTCTTGATTTCTTACTTCTTACTCATCTGTGGATGTTCATAATATATACTGTCATCATTTTTACAATAACATAAAACGAGTTTATCATTAACAGATTCTGAGCAGTTATTTTCTTCTGGAAGTGGTCTTTTATTTCCCTTTCTTGTTACATCAGTTTTATGCTAGTCACTTTAAATTTTAGATTTTACTAAAGAAACTGTTAAAATGCCAGATTTCTTTTTTCTTCTACAGACATTGCTTTTACGAGCTGCAGCTTTGGAAAATGACCCAATCATTTGACATCAACATTTTGAGAATATGAAAATAAACTTGTTACGCACACATCTAATAACATGTTTACTGGTAGAAATTCAGCAGTTTCATTAAATATTTCTGTTCAATGAAGTGGTCAGTTGGTTACATATTATGTTAGATTAATTTTAAACACGATTATTCAATCGGTAAATTAATTATAACAGATGTAAATTTCATCATTCCAGGGATGTATTGGCTTCAGCCAATACATCCCTGGTTCGAATCCTGGCCCGGACTTTTTTCACCCAAAAATGATAAATGGTAAATTTATATCTGTTGTAATTAATTTACCGATTGAATAATCGTTTTTAAAATTAATCTAATGTAATTTCGTAAGCAGCGATTTTCTGCAGTTCCATATATTGACCTTCGATTTATTTTGTTGTGCTGATCCAGAGTATCAGACAAGATAAAAGTGATCGTTGAGGTTAATTGGGTTAAATAGTCCTCCGGTGTTCGTGTCCGGGATGGCGCAGTTGGTAGAACATTGGCGGCTTCAGCCAATACATCCCTGGTTTGAATTCTGGCCCGGACTTTTATCACCCAAAAATGATAAATTTACATCTGTTGCATGTTATGTTAAAAATTCGACTTCACTGATTAATTCACTGATAATAATGACTTTTAACTGATTGAATAAATGCTTGTATAAAATATATCATAAATAAAGTTTGATTGTTTTATTTTTTGTATTTCACGTGTTCTGTGGAATTTTCTATAAAGTAAATAATAAAAATACCTTTATTTATTCAAAATATGACGAACCATGGATTTGTTGTATGATCACAGAAGGAATCAAATTAACTGTCTTCTGTGAGATGTCTACTTTATAGCGAAAAGGTATCTCAACCGTATACTCTTGTACTTTTAGTTACTCAAGATGAATTAAGAAATTTCAAATTGGAATTAAAATAAGAAAAAAAAAGTCTTACCATTATTTATTTCACGCCCCACCCAATTACTTCAGATGACCAGGTTTGCCTTCAAAAAATCACTGTAACCGAAAACATAAAGGCTTTTAACAAAAACTTAAAAAAAGTACTTTTTCAATAAAAGATTTTTTTTAATAAGTTTGCTTGAAGATATTACGTTTCTTTGTATTAGAATCTTTCTATCAATATGTATTCTTTCCTTGTGAATTTGATCTCATGACCCATATTAAATAAGATTAGGATTTAAACATGAATGTATAAGAAAACAAATTCATCGGTAGAAAGTAATTTCTAATCTGTTTGAAGGGTAATGGAAGCGAAATGGCACTTTTGTCCTCTAACACTTTCTTCTGATGCTGTTTCGTTCTTTGTCAAGGGTCAAAAACCGATTTCATTATGTTCAGAATCACTTGGCGGACACTTATGAAAAACAAAAGGCATCACAGCTTTGATTTCCGGAAGAGCTATTGTTTTTATCTGACCATCGATTTGTTAGAGTGTGTTGCAGAATATGACGTGCATGTTACCTCTTAGTTTAGAAAGTAAAGGTTATTGGCTTCTTTGAAACCTCTTTTTTTTTATACTGAACATAATCAGTACTTTATCTTTAATAAAGATGATAATCGTCATTTCTATATGTTGCTGCGAAGAATTGTCTATGCGCTGTTGAAGTACGTTCCTGACACTAGAAGAGTTTATTCCGATGCATTAATAGGATATTAAGAAGTGAAAGTTGATGATGGATATTTATTCCGTAAGACGATATATTTATTGGTAAAATTTATACCGGGTGGTATAAAAATCTCAAGACTTTTGGAAAAGTATAATAATTAATATTAAAAAGTATTATTCACTTTGATCCGGTGACGTGATCTTCACCTGACTAAGCACCTCCACAGGTATAATTCACAGGGAACTTGGAGAACTTTGCATCCACGACAGATTTTGCATACACCAAATACCATGAACATATATGGCGGTATTTTATATGGCTCTATTACACGACATCTGGAAATCTAATAATTTTATGCGAATCAAAATGATTTACAGCTTGAAAATAGAATTTATCCGGATATCTTACATATTATACGAGTACATTGTTAAAAATGAAGGTGACAAACCGGTGCCATTTGGGACCCGGAGGTAAAAAGGCCCTAGGGTCCATTGGAACCCGGAGCATTTGGAACCCTAGGGTGCCATAGGGACTTGGATATGTGGTTGCAGTGCCGACAGGTCTCTTACTGGGTGATTGGAGCTAAATAAGATGCCATACACTTCGTATTGGCGACAATGTGCCACCTCATTGGGTGACTGGAACCATACGCATGCGCTGTGACGTGTGTCTTTCTGTTTTCTGTGACGGCAAGTAAAATCTATAGCTATGAGTGAACGAAGGTGAGCTCGATGGCCGAGCGGTTAGAACGCTGAGCTTGTAATCAGACGTGAGTTCGAATACTTCGACGGCCAAAAGTCGATTTGTATATTTTTTAATTTTTTATTATTGGACACTCTGGATTAAGGGTGCCATTTTTCACCCTAATTAAAGGTGTCATTCTGGCTCCTTTAGGGGTGTCACCAGTGAGACAAGCCTTTCACCCCTAAAAGGTGCAATGTGTCACCATTAGTTTTAACAGTGTAAAAGTAATTCCTAGCGGTTCACTATCAACATGGCAAGCGGTCAGAGAAAAACACAGTCAAAAAAGAAGAAAGAACCGGCATTTTCTTGGAGAAAATCTTCTAGGTAATAGAAAGCGATTACCAAAAGAGAATTTCTCTTTAGCAAAATACCGGTATTTAATACATTTTTTTTTGCCTGTGTTTTTCCCTGACCACTCACCACCTTGTAAATATAAAAGTAAGTTATTTAAAAGTTTTAACCCTTTCCGGCATGGGCGAAATCTGTACCAAAATGAGAAATAATCGTCTGACACCGGAATTCAGAAACGAATTTTTCAAATATTTCGAATTCCGTAATTTAAGCTTTTATTGTAAAAGCAAAATCTTACTAAAATATTATTGGTGCCGTTTGCAAGTTTGGAATTAAAATTAGATATCCCAGACCGGGCACAGTGTGCCGGAAAGGGTTAAGCAAAAGACAGATTATGTAATCCGCAGTGTTGTATCATTTTTAAGAAGAAGCATGGCCGCCAGAGAGGCAGTCTAAATGTATTTTATTATATAATATGGACAAATTTTTACATGAAGCTTTCATCTGCCATTTAAAACATAAAAATGATTTTATAGTCTTAAAAATACTTATATTTATACTATACTTGATTGTAGAAATACATTAATTATAAATATGATGCAACAATTAGACAATAAGAACACCAACGATTATAAATGCACAAATAAAGTAAAAAAAGGTAGCAAACAGCCGATTCGAATCTACTATGGAGATTCTTCATCAGTGCAAAACTCAGCGAGCTAGAAAAAGCAAAACTGAGCCACCGATATTGGAGACCCATTGTCTCCAATATCGGTACGGCTTCTTATAAACTTGCTAAATATCTTGTTTCCATATTTTCTTCTCTTTCAAGCGGTAATTCTTTCACTGTTGAAAATTCTTTTGAATTTGTCAAGAAACTTTACAGTTTTAAGCCACAAGGCCACATGATGGTTTCTTTTGATGTTTCATCATTATTTACTAATGTTCCTGTCGAAGGGGCTTTAGATTGCCTGAAGAAAAGGCTCTGTGAATTTCATTTTTCTTTTTTCGAAATCGAGGAGCTTATTCATCTCACTCGTGTTTGCTTGTCTCAAAACACTTTTGTATTTAACGGAAATTTCTTTCGTATGACTGACGGTTTGGCTATGGGTAACCCTCTTAGTCCGATTTTATGCGATTTTTATATGCACTATTTTGAAATAAAATTGTTTGAAGTCTTAAAATTTCAGTTTTATGTTCGTTACGTAGATGATATTTTTGCTTTAATTGATGTGAATACAGATATAAATCATATTCTCTCTATTATGAATTCTATTGATTCTTACATTCAATTTACTTTTGAAGTTGAATCGAATAATTGCCTTTCTTTTCTTGATGTCCTTGTTATTCGCGATGATGATAATTTTCAGACTACTGTCTTTCGTAAACCTTTTGCGGTCAGTCTTCCACCTCATAGATATTCTTCTCATCCTCCTAACCAGAAAGTTGCGGCTTTTAAAACTTTTGTTTTTCGGGCTTCCAATATTTGTTCAACTCCTCAGTTACTCAGTGATGAACTTAATTATCTTAAAGCTATTGCTGTTGATCGTGGTTATTCCCCTAATATTATAGATTCAATTCATAGAAAATTAACAAAATCCACCCAATCTGAAAGTAAAAACTTTAATTCAAATTCCAATACTTTGGTTGTTTTGCCTTTTTCCCCCAAAATCAGTCAGCAAGTTGCTAAAATTTTAAAAAGTTTCGATTTCAATGTTATTTTTTCTCCTGTTAATAAAATTGCCTTTTCAAATCTTAAGCATCCCATTGATCGCTTAGATAACTGGGGTATTTACCAAATTTTTTGCCAATGTGGCCTTTCTTATATTGGTCAGACTAAACGTGCTCTCAGATTTCGTTTAATGGAACATAAAAGATATGTCAAAAATCAAGAGCTTAAACATTCTTCCATTGCTCAACATTGTTGGTCTTTACAACATAAGTTTAACTTTTCTTCAGCTACCATCATCCAAAAGTGTCCTTCCATTCTTGATCTTAATTTTTGGGAAGCTTACCACATCATTCAAAATTCTCACTCCTTAGTCAATGACTTATCAAGTACGCCTTATTTTCCTAGCATTTGGAAATCTTTAATTTAATTTAAACCCTTTTTTTTTCCTTCGCTTTTTTGTTTTTGTTTTGTTTATTCTCCGGTAGATGTCGCTACTTGTCCAGCCAGTTGTTAGGCTGCTCTCTTCTCATTGGCTGCTTTCCTTTAGACGGAATCGTTTCCGTAGCGGGTATATAAGCCTGCGTCTCTCTGTCTCTTAGCTCAGTTTTGCTTTTTCTAGCTTGCTGAGTTTTGCACTGATGAAGAATCTCCATAGTAGATTCGAAACGGCTGTTTGCTACCTTTTCTTACTTTATTTGTGCATTTATAATCGTTGGTTTTTTATCTTTAAACATTTTTGCACAAAGGCTTTATTTCTTATTTTAATAAGAACACCAGGAATAAAGTTTTGATTTATGTTTTAAATTGGAGGAGGGAATACTTTGAAAGTATTAATGATGCTTATTAAATTTTTTTAAAGCAAAATGATTAATTTATATGATTAAAACAAGCTACTTTTAATTTAATAATTACAATTCATATTTTATTTTCATTTTTATCGATTTATATTCAATTATCATTTGTGACTTAATTAGATGCACAATACTATCAAAATATAATAAAACATATAGTGTCTCAGTTCCGGTATGAACTCATCCAAACAATTTATGGGAAACAATCTATTATTTCAACTATTGCAGAAAAAAGATAAATGCAAGACACGTGGTTTTTTGGAGTTATTTTTTAATTGCTGGTAAAATTTGATAAAAATATTTCTGCACTTGTATTTTGTTCTGATAAGGGAATAAAAATCCGTATTTACTGCAAAATTTATTTCATCTTTATGGATTATAACTTTATTAATTCCATTTTTTGTTTTGTTTTACATAAATAAAAATATTTTTTTTATTTGAATTCGAGGTGGTTAAGCATAGAAGTATGTATATAAATTACAAGTGTGAAAACTTTTTTCACGCCGCATCGGTAGAGATGACGTTATGCTTAGTTTAAAATGTATTTTTGCATTGATAAAACTAAAAAACTGGTATGATTATTCCAACATGATATATATTTCACTGATCTTTTAAAGATTTATCATAAAAATTTGAATTAGGGTTTTTATTGATTACTTTATGTTGATTGTATACTTTAATTGCATGTTAATAAATGCTTTTAGAAAAAACTAAATTGTATGAAAGATGAATTAAAATTTGAATAAAAAACTCAGAAAAATAAAGTATTTCAGAAAAAATAAAATTACTATGAGTAGTGGTATTCTTTTAAAATGAATGCATCTCTTTCCCGCATATTTCGACGTTTTTTAATGAGAGAGACTCAAAGAAACAAAATAATATAAATCTCAATTCCAAATTTTTAAGCTTTAGAATAATGGTAAAAATGTTGGTTCATCTAATCAAGTCTATTAACTTGAAATAAAATATATTTTGTGGAAGTCAGATTAATGTTCATTAGGGTGAACCGATAAAATTGAAAAATTGTTTTACAAAGTCGTAATACCGCGGAAATTTTCCAATTCGGGAAGTAGAGGTCTGCACGGGCCGGGTTCGATCCGATTTTCATTAACGGCATTCGGCCCGGGCCGGACGGGCCTAGTCACTAATCTTTTCGGGCCGGGCTCGGGCCTTAATTTTTTTTTCTGGAGTATCGGGCCGGGCCGAGTCTAACTTATTTTTTCCGCACGAAGCCGAGACTAATTTCGTTATTCCTAGTCTTCACGGACCTAAATAATCAGTTCCTGTTGTTCCTATAGGTCTGCACGGGCCGGGTTCGATCCGATTTTCATTAACGGCATTCAGGCCGGGCTCGGCCTTGCTTCTGAAGACTCGGGCCGGGCCGGACGGGTCTAGTCACTAATCATTTCGGGCCGGGCCGGGCCGGGCTCGGGCCTTAATTTTTTTTCCTGGAGTATCGGGCCGGGCCGAGTCTAACTTATTTTTTCCGTACGAAGCCGAGACTAATTTCGTTCTTCCTAGTCTTCATGGACCTAAATAATCAGTTCCTGTTGAATCTTTCCGTATGAAAATCCTTTTCTCGACGTGGAAAAGTCTGTTCATAAATCAGTAAAGTTTCGCTTGATCCAAAAATTTTTGCAAAATAGACATATACTTTTAAGTCGTCATTATTCGACAATTAAACATTAGAATTTATTCTTGTTAAAGAATCGTAGATCACTAGGCGTATTAAAATAGAATTAAACACATAAAAAAAATGATTATGACGGAATTTTTGCAAATTTCTGCAAATGAACTGGAAATTTCTTTTAAACTGTTCATTCATGCAAAATGAATACAACAATACGCGAAAAAAAATTATATATTAAACATTTACATCTGCTAAGAAGGAAATGTATTTTTTCCAATGTCTTAGAAGATTTTACTTTTACCATATACCTTTTTTTA
The DNA here is from genome assembly GCA_964019185.1 of Maratus speculifer. Classification (NCBI taxonomy): domain Eukaryota; kingdom Metazoa; phylum Arthropoda; class Arachnida; order Araneae; family Salticidae; genus Maratus; species Maratus speculifer. The sequence goes on along the minus strand of OZ025294.1, from coordinate 291,664,015 downwards.
GATTTTTTTAAATATATATTAATAATACTAATGATAACTGAAACATTTACATACAACAAACAAAGATTCATTAACCCCTTGAAGGGTGGTGGTATAAAATATATACCACTTAATTTTAACTGCGAAACGCCACATTGATACCAGAAATTTGAAAAGATGATTTTAATTTTATCAAGTACGTACAGAAAAGTTTTTATCTATTTTGAAAAAAAAATTCACTTTTAAATTCTGGTGTCAATCAGTCATTTCAGCATTTTAAGAATAGAAGTGCTTTGTTCCTCAAAGGGTTAAAAGCGTGAATATCGGAGCCTATGGCACTTCTGCATAAATAGAGATTATAAACATGAAAGAAAAAAAAAGACTAAGATAAGTTTTTAGCTCACAGGCTATCATAGCCTGAGAGCTTATGTGCCCGCCCGTTCTGTATGTACGTTCGTATGTTCGTGCGTAACGCGATAACTCATGATAAAAATATCGGATTCACTTGAAATTTTGTATATAGGTATATCCTGATAAGGCGCTTCCCTGATTAGTTTTTGGAGTTCATTCGATATGTATAAGAGGGGGAACGGGGGGCTCATGCCCCTCCCCTTAATTGATATAAACGAGATTTTCATGCAGAATTAACAGTTTTCGTTCAAAATTTAGATATAGGATCATTCTGATGAGGCGATTCCGTGACTGTCATTAGGTGTTCATAGAATAAGTATAAACAGGGGGAACGGGGGGCTCATGCCCCTCCCCTTAATTGATATAAACGAGATTTTCATGCAGAATAAACAGTTTTCGTTCAAAATTTAGATATAGGATCATTCTGATGAGGCGATTCCGTGACTGTCATTAGGTGTTCATTGACTAAGTATAAACAGGGGGAACGGGGGGCTCATGCCCCCCCCCCCTCCTTAATTGATATAAACGGAATTTTCATGTAGAATTAACAGTTTTCGTTCAAAATTTAGATATAGGTTCATTCTGATGAGGCTATTCCGTGACTGTCATTAGGTCTTCATTGAATAAGTATAAACAGGGGGAACGGGGGGCTCATGCCCCCCCTTAATTGATATAAACGGGATTTTCATGCAGAATTCGTTGCAGAACGAGTTTTCGTTCAAAATTTAGATATAGGATCATTTTGATGAGGCAATTCTGTGACTGTCATTAGGTGTTCATTGAATAAGTATAAACAGGGGGAACGGGGGGCTCATGTCCCCCCCCCTTAATTGATATAAACGGGATTTTCATGCAGAATTAAGTTTTCGTTCAAAATTTAGATATAGGATCATTCTGATGAGGAGATTCCGTGACTGTCATTAGGTGTTCATTGAATAAGTATAAACAGGGGGAACGGGGGGCTCATGCCCCCCCCCCCGTTAATTGATATAAACGGGATTTTCATGCAGAATTAACAGTTTTCGTTCAAAATTTAGATATAGGATCATTCTGATGAGGCGATTCCGTGACTGTTATTAGGTGTTCATTGAATAAGTATAAACAGGGGGAGCGGGGGGCTCATGCCCCTCCCCTTAATTGATATAAACGGGATTTTCATGCAGAATTTACAGTTTTCGTTCAAAATTTAAATATAGGATCATTCTGATGAGGCGATACCGTGGCTGTTATTAGGTGTTCATTGAATAAGTATAAACAGGGGGAACGGGGGTTCTAATGCCACTCCCCTTAACTTGTATAAATGGATTTTTCAATCTGAATTGTCAGATTTCGTTCAAATCTCTGAATAGTTTTGGAAGTTTAATGGTTAAGTATAAAAGAGGAGAATAACTCCTCTTAAATTATATAAATGCTAAATGGGTTTTTATTAAGAATTATCCGATTTGCTCTTAATTTTGGATATAGGTTTTTTAATATTATAAAGCATGTACTTGATAGTTTAGGAGGTTCAATGATTAAGTATAATAAAGGAGAAAGGGGAGAGCTCTTTCCCCTTCTTAATTTTTTTTTCGAACGGAATTAACAAAAATACAAGGCTGTAATGTACAATTAGTATGCGTAGCCTGTGAGCTCTTTGCCATCAGTTTAACTGGGCAATATTCTTTTTTATTTTGGTCTGATTTCTTCTGTTAGAGTAAAGATCAAAAGATCAATGTTCTGTAGAAATTCACCAGAGCCGGGCCGAGTTCCGGCCGAAATGTTAACTTTCGGGTCGGGCCGGGCCCGGGCAAAAATTTTAATTCTCGTGCCGGGCTCGGGCCTGGAAATTTCAGCCCGTGCAGACCTCTATCGGGAAGTTCAAAATACTGGAAAAACAGAAAACATATCGATTTATATCTTTCGATTGCGCATGTGCTGTAAAGTTTGCCAAAATGTTAAAAAATTCAAATTATTACATTTTTTTAAAAAAATAATCCTCTTCTCATGAATTAGAAAAACAAAATATAATGTTAAAAACTTATGTTAATCCACCAACATATTACGGTCATGAATGTGTTCAGAAGTTGTAAAGAGCTGTTATATCAAGCTAAGAAGGTAAAAGATTATCGTAAATATGTGATTATTTACACTTTAGAGTACATGCGCGACTGGAAATTGTTGCTGGATTTAAATAACATTTCAACATATGTTTTTTTATTCTAATATATAAAAGTTTTAGCTATTACATTGAAAAAGATGCCAATTTAAAAAAATAAAAATAATGTGAAATTTTCCACATTTCAGCACATGTGCGACCATAAGATATAAACCGATTTTATCTTTCTGTAAAATTTTATTTTACAGTACAATACTTTAGGAATCTATATCTACCTATCTATTTATCTTTTATTATAGACAAACTAATGTTTATTTACTGATCTAAAGCTCTTTTAAAAGTACATCACAAATTCTGTTAACCCTTTAACGCACAGTGTTGCCGAGTCGGCAACACCTAAAGTTCTCCCTGTTTAGAGACACAAAAACTCTGTGAATATTTCAGAAACTACTCTAATGGCTACTTTAAATCTTTCTTATGAGTTCTTGATGGCAGCACCACAGAGATCAAACTCTACTGTTTTTAAATAATAGGTAAAATGTTTTACTGTAATACGCGCTTCACAGCAATGCTCTTGTCACTGCACTTATCAATGATTTACTTATGGGAGATTACTACTTCGGCAACAGCTGTATAATTAAAATGGTAAGTGCAATCTTTACAAAACAATACCTGTGTACTCCTCTAGGCCTAAATAGATTGCCTAATTTTTTTCTTCTTTAAATTCCAACTTTAAAGAGTAGTGCGCCGGAAAGGGTTAAGGCGGATTTCTAAAGTTTATGAAAAGCTGCAGAAATAAATATGTGTCTCGAAATATGCAGCTACTCCGATAAGTAAAGATACTCTAGGTCTCAAGTAGAGAAAAAAAATAGTATCGGCGCGGTTCAAGGTTTGTAGAATGTTGCGTACATTCACATCCATAATGTCGTATCTGCATTATTCGAGACTTTATGTAAATTAAAAGAAAAAAAAACAAAAACAAAGTGCGGATTATGTTACAAGCACTTTAAAATTCTCCACAAAATGGTCTATTGGCGACTCTTTAGATAAAGATTGAATAAAAATTTTAGTTAAAAATTTTAGTTAAAATTTTAGTTAAAAGTTAATTTTAATTAATAAACCTATATTTCCAAAATATTTATTTTTGTATGAAAATAAACCCGTTTTTGTGATTAATTATCCTTTCATTTCTTCTGAATGTGTATTCTTTTTATGAATAATATTGTCATGTGGCAAAACCGATGGGGAGAAATAAGGGCCGTAATCCATCTCAATATCAATATAACCAGCAATGCACATAGTTAGTCTCTATTGTTTTGAGCAGTGTGCTTTTTCATTCCTATTATATTCAGAAATAGTATTTAAATTTTTAAGGTTCCAAATAAATATTAATTCCATTAAATTTTATAAAACTTATAGTATTGGGTGAAAAAGGCTTTATTTCGAGATCCCTATGAATTCCTACTGCTCGCCCTCATTTTGAGCAAGTTGTTCTAAGATTTCCTTTGCCGAATCTTAGCGATACCTAGGGTACAACGACACTGGAAACAAGATCAAGAAAAACTGTAAAGCTATTAATTGAATTATAAGACATATTCTTATTCACAAGACTGTACCAGAAAAACAAATTCAGCACATTTGCCTGTCTGAAAAAAAAAAAAAAAAAAAAAATATCAACCAAATAAAATTTGGAATCTTTTTGTTGGAATATCATATATTTACCTTTATTACATTACTTGTATGCTAGCAAAAATAATTTTTTATTTAACTTTTCCAAAACGAGACAGTTGAACTCCAAAAAAATGGTGAAATAGAAGAAATTGCAAGGAATGAAAATATATAATCTTCCGGCAAGACATGAAAGGCATTTTATATTTCTCTTTTGAAATAACAAAAATTTTTTCTAAGGTATCGTAAGAAAGCACTCATTATACGCGATTCAAAAGTATACTGACAAATAACGTTCGTTAAAAAATTGTACAATATCCTGCTTTGTACCTAGAAATAAACCCGCTTTTAACAAGGCAGTAAAAGACTTACTCTTTTTCTTCGGAAGTAATGAATGGTTACCGAATATGAATGCCCGATTTGTCTGCTTTGAAATAAAACTAAATGGTTATTTATGGCTGGTATTTCATTTTTGAATTGATGCAAAAATTAACTAGAAATTGAAAAAAGCGGACATATTATTTATAAATCTGAATTTTTCTTTTCAGCGTTTACGCTAAATTGTTAGAGACTCCAATTTTCAGAATTTGAGATCAAAATTAATAGAGCATTTGAGAATAGAACTAGGAAGATTCGTAATCTGGTAATGCAGAAAATGTGATAGTGTGAAAATGAATTTACAAATTCCCATAAAGTCTTTCATGATAGGTGTCTTTTTACACATTGTAACTATCAAAGAACTTTGTCCATCTCAAAATGGCTTTTGCGCAACATTTTAGACATCAAAATAAATTTAAAAAATAAATTTTTTTTAAAATAATATGTTTTTAAGTGATAGACTTGGATTCGCTGATAATATAATTAAAATTTGCTTGTAACATCATTGACGCTACATTGTTAAAAATCTGCAACTTTTGCTGCATAATTACTTTACCGCTTTTATAAATTGTCACTATTCTGACTATACGAATGCTCCATTATATGTGTGGCTTTCGGTAATAACCAGGTAAGGCACATTTTTAATATTTTGAGTAATTAACGTTTAAAGTTTTCAAATGTCTTTTTATCATTACTTTTATAAAATAGATTAGAACTTAATAATTTTCACTACATTCAATTAGGATATAAAAACCTCTTTTTTTTGCCAAAATAGTTATATAAAAAGTGTTTTTATTAATTAAGAACCAATTATTTTTTTTTTTCAATTTTTAAATGAAAATTTGTAATTGTCCTATGACGGGAAGCGTTCGATTTTCATTTTTCAGTACTATGTCAGATGAAAGTTACTTTTAAAGTTACATTTTTCCAAATTATCTCAATTTTTTTCAAAAATTTGCTTTACCTGGTTATTATCGGAAGCCATAGATATAGTCTACTATTAGTTTTACATAAAAGTGATGAAATAACTATGCAGCAACAGCTGCAGATTTTTAATAGTGAATATCAATATCTTCCATAAACAAAATATGTTACAATAAAATTAAAGAAACTAGTTTCATAATTGCTTTGAGATTCAATATTGAATTTATTTTTTGCATATATTTGAAACTGAAGTCTATCGAATAGGTCCTTTATAAATACCCAATTATTATAATAAATTCAATCTATTACAACTAACGATTCGAGAAAACTAGAGATATTTAACAAGCTGGAAATAAATAAATGAATAAAAGGAAAGTATGTAATCTTTTGATAAGACATTAAAAAGTTTTATGAGAGTGTCTATCTGCTTCTGTTATAGAAAAATTCTTCAGAAATACTATAAAAAAACATTCATTATACGCAGTTCAAAAGTATAATTACAAGTAGCATCCCTTTAAATTTTTACGATACCTAATTTTATACCTTATTATATCAAACCACTTAATATAAGATTAACATTTTACCACAAAAATAATGAGTACCTTTTGAATACAAATGCGTATTTTGTCTTCTTCGAAATAAGAAAGTATTATCATTGATGGATAGGTATTTCATTTTTTAATTACTTTGAAATTTAATTTATTTGCCTACATTAAAATGGCCGTTCTGGTAAAAATTTCCAAAACAATTTTCTATTGTTTTCCCTATAAGAGTAATATTTTGAGATTACAAATCTGTTTTAAAATATTTTCTTATGATTATTAAAACAGGAGTTATGACCAATTTAATTCATAGAAAGCAATGAGTCAATTACAGGAATAGGGGGTAAGAAGATCAGGTAAAGTGTAAACAGTGTTTCCCTTTCCATGCGTGATTTTGTAAAGTTTTATATGTATGTAAAAATACTAATACAGTTTAATTGACATTTGTAGATTAATGTTACAGAAATAAAACAATGCGGATAAGAAGCCTTAAAATGCAATTTCTGCAGGTTATGAATTCGACCTGTGTGTAATTTTTGCTCACTCATAACTTCTGTAAATATGAACTGATTTTGATAATTCTTTTTGTTCTTGTTTGAAAGTGTAAGATGTCCGTGTTGTCCCATTTCAATTTCATCAAATTCTGGAAAATAGAACTTTTTAAAAATAAAAACATTAAAAAACAGATGAATTTATATATGTGTGATTTAATTTATGAATATATACATATAAACAGTAACCAATTACCTTTTAAAGTCGGTGCCAAACTATCTTAAATATAATACGAATTGTGAATATATTGTGCCTAGCTCCATAAATAAAATGGTGGTGATTATTATCGACTGTGATTGTTTGGCACCGACTTCAAAAATTTATTCATTACTTTTTATAAGTATATATTCACAAATGAAATCATAAATATGTAAATTCACCCCTTGTAAAAAATATTCTCTCTAAAATCCATGTTTGGTGAATATTAAATGATATACATTAAATTTAACCGTTTTTATGTCGGTACCTGATAGCCGGTGTGTGATTATTGGAAAACATTTTGTCATTAGAGGATTTTAAAGAATTATTTAATTCTTTTTAACACTTTTTTTAAATGTTGGTTGATATATAAATATATTTAAAAGCTAGTTTTATGTAAAATCTTTTTTTTTTTTTTTTTTTTTTTTTTTTTTTTTTTTTTTGTTATTTACATGTTCGATAAACCTCATTATATAAAATATTTTTAAAAAATTTCTTTGAATTTTTTTCAAAGTTCTCACCCTATTATTCACTATGTTTTGAACTAGAATCTAATGTCTATGCGAAAAATGTCATAAATTGCACAGTTGTCATGAGATTAAACACTGAGTTTGTCTTTTGCATTCATTAAAAATTGAAGTATAGCTAATAGGTACTTTACAAATTCCAATGTTGCGAATTGACTATAACTATTTTACAGTTGTTCGAATATAAAACTAGTTGTTGGGAATCACCGTAATACTTAACCATCATGGATATGCATACTAAGAAATATGAAAATAAAATATGTGTAAACTATTTATAAAATGTATCGCAATTCCAAAATAAAATTTAAACGCATATTTAAATATTTTAATACATAGTAAAACTCTATTAAAGAATTGCTGACGAACCAATTTCGAGAAATTTTATAAAAAGCCAAACTGTTCAAGTAGTACCTAATTGCGTAAAAGAAACATCCTGATATCGTCAAAAACAATTATCATATCAACTATCAGTTTACTGCGTCGGATTAAGCGTCTCTTATCCAATTAAAATGCATCTTTGAATTGAAATTTGAATGAAATACAGGGTCATGAAATATCGAAGAGCGTGGAAAATAGGATTACATATATCTCAGTGATTAATTATCTGATTGATTCTTTTTTTATGCAATATTTGTGTTATTTTATTGTCTTTTACATTTATTTCTTAAAATAAAACTAAGCGAAATTTTTTATATACTCTTTCATCAGAACAAATATTTCAAGAATCTGAAAAAAATAGTTCCGTATAATCCAGGTTACTGATATTTAATAACCTTATTTTTATTATTACATACTAAGTACACACCAAATTTCAAGTCTCTATCTCAATTTGTTCAGAAGATAGAGAGCTCACTGACAGACGGACGGCAAAATTTTTTCCCTAAAAATATGTTTTTCGGAATCTCCAGTGCCTGAAACGTTTAAATCCGTCAAAAAAAGTTTCGATTTTCAGAATGATTGCAAGACTTCCCCTATACTATGTATGATGAGTAAGTAAAATTAGAAATTTTAAAAATATATCCATTTTTTGACATTTTTGAAAAACAGTAATTTCTCATCATTTGCGGGGATAAAGTTCGCGGAGAGTTCCGCGAATTATCTTCTCATGTATAAAAGGGGGTTAGGTTTTATGATTTTTTTAAATTAAAAAAAAAAAAAATAAAACGCAAAAATATATTTATTAAACTTTAACAAGTGCATGCTGTAAATAAATTTTAATAATTATAAATATTTCGTGCAAAGAAAATAAGTTAAAACAGGTGTCAATTAATATCAAGAGATAAAAATTTCTTTAACACGTCATAAAAAACTTGAATTCGGTAAGGCTTTCGAAAGTAACTGCGTCTTTCTTTTTTCAGGGTAAAAGAAGATGTGCGTCTACTGTGCTAGAGTCATGCCGCTGCTTTGATACACGTTTTCTTTGCGCCTGATGAAGAAAGATTAAGTTCTTTCGAAAAGTCTAGTTAGTTTTTTTATGATGTTTTTAATAAATTTTTATCCCTTCATATTCTGCAAAATTTAGTTTCTAGTTGAAAGTTGAAAAAATCTATTAATATGCGATTTTTTAGAAGAGCAGATCCTTTGTTTATGAAATTTCATATTTAAGGAAAATTCACAATTTCTCTTCTAGATTTAAGACTACTCACCAGTGTAGGATCTCATTCTATTGTTTTCTCAACAAGTTGAAGCTTTAAAATTTTACATATGTTTTTTGCATGTATTCACACACAAAAAAGATTTTGAATTATAGAAAATAAATATTTTTTCTTTTAGTTTTTAGCATCAAGTCATGTTTTCAAAAACATCCTTTATTGATCAACAACCTTTGAGCTAGGAGAAAAAGCTCTTGTATTTAGTTTGAAGATGTTGTATTTGTATAAAAAGTAATGAGAAACCAAGGAAATACCATTAAAGTATCGCGTACTGAATTTTAATGAACTCAATATATGTAAAACTTCTATTAAAATAGACTTCTTTTGCTTCTATGAATTCCTTGTGAATAGCCTTTCGTTAAAAGATTTCAGTATCATTTGCAAAAATTACACCATTTTCTCTGAACTGATGTAAATCGATTAATCAAACACTTATCAACAGTTGAACCCCATTTTTCCATCTCGTAAACGTCACCCATATCTAAAGCTATTTACCAAATAAAGAACGTTACCTATGGTGCAATGCAAATGAATCCTTTTATTTTTCTGCTTTTATTTCGTAGGAATTTTCACGTTTTGTTTTGTTTTAAACTCACCTTTATTGTACTCTCTTAAAACGAAAAAGCTGAAATAACTCAAGTTGAGCTGAAATCCACTCTTTTCCCATGTTGAAAGGAACCTTCTCAAGAAGAGCTGAAACAACTCAAGTGAATGAGTTGTTTTTAATCAACTCATGATTGAGTGATCTCTATTTTACTCATACTTGAGTGAAATCAAATCAATAAAGGTTAAATCCAGTAGTACTTGAGTGATTTGTAATAAAGTCATACTTGAGTGAAATGAAGTCATTTAAGACTGAATCTCGTAGCACTTGAGCAATTTGTAACCAAATCATACTTGAGTGAAATGAAGTCTTTAGGATTAAATCGAGTAGCACTTGAGTTAGCTGCAGCCAACTCGTATTTGAGTGAAGTGAAATAATTTAAGGCAAATCCAGTAGCACTTGAGCGATTTGTTATCAATTCAAGTTGGAGTGAAATGTTGCCATTTTTGATTTAATCCAGTAGCACTTAGGCGATTTGTAACCAATTCATACATGAATAAAATCAACTCATTTAAAAGTTAATCCAAAACTCCTTGAATTTGTAGAATTGAATAAATTCACTCTTAAGAAAAGCAAAATTGCTTAAAATTACAAAAATCTTCAAGCGATTTCTAAATCGTCTAAATAAAATCACATCATTTAAAACTAAATTCAGTAATCCTCGATTAATTTTTATCAATGAAATTCAATATAACATGGAATTATTGCCACATTTTCAAGTGTTGCAATTAAATTCTCATTTCGGATTTAAATTTCTGTTTATTGACATTACAAGGGTATATATATATAGAGAGAGAGAGAGATTGGAAAACTGTAACATAGATTCTCCAATATTTCTTCAAGGCTTTAATTAACAAGACTTAAAACATTCTAATTTACATGACTGAAAGTTCTCTAATGAATCATAAAAACATTTTTTTTCTTTCTAATTCAACGAAACTGTTTCCTATGTCAATTTAGGGGAAAAGGCAATTGAATCGTTATACAAAATTAAATATAGCTTACATGAATTTTTTATTATTCTGTCAAATCAGAAATTTTTAACATCAGAATTTTCTTTTGTTAAATTTAAAAGTATATATATTCATTAAATAAAAAATACTGGTGATCTCAAAATTGCAAATTTGAAAACACTTATTCATGCAAACTGCCTAAATTTGCATAACTGTACAACAGCACCCGAACAACATTAAACAGAATATCAGCTTCTGATGCTGTGGTGCTAATGGGATTTTTCCTTTCTTTTCTTGGGCAATTTCAAGTTTACATATTTTCCAATGATACTTATAGCTTTAGATATGCTTATATACAATTTTAATTTTTTCATTAGCTTCTGATTTAATTGTAAATAACAATTATTTTTTTATTAAAAATTTACGATTTCAATCAAATAAACCAATCTTAGGCATCTTACTAAAAAAATATTGAAAAAATAAACTTGATATCAGCCCAACGACTCAACTTCAGCACCACAATGGCAGAAGCTGATTGTTCCCCTTAAGAGTTTAGATAATCCTATGCAGAAGTTATTTTCAAATATCTTGTTTGGATTTTAAAATGTTTACCTTTTTTTTGGGGGGGGGGCATAGAATATTTGAGGATGATCTGTAAGTGGGTTAGTTTTTCCTTTTGCAATTTTGGTTAATTATTTTTTTTTTATATTAATAGGAGTTTCAGACCCAGTTTTGAAAAAGAAAGTATTAAAAACATAAAACCTAAATTTAAAAAAGTATTCCCCCCCACCACACATGGCCAGTGCAGGGTTTAAATAATTGAAATTGAAAATATTTTAAATGGATAAACATCAACCCATGATATCTTGTTGTAATTATTCCTCGATTTAAATCTCAATCAAAATCATATTTCTTAAACTGACTAAATTTTAAAAAAATATTTTAATTGTTTAGTTTGAAATCTGAAATGGTTTTGAAATCTTAGATAAAATAATTGTTACCATAGCATTTATATCAGCACATTGCAATTGGGAAATGTTGAGGAATGCCATTAAAAAACTTGTATAGCTAAAATTTTGATTATGGACAATTATTTTATTGTATGAAGTTAAATGCAGAAATAACTGAGAAATGGATTTATTGACCATGTGCAATTATTTTTTATATCATTTAAAACATTTGTTAAAACTTGAATTTATATTCAAGAATAACTTACTTCTTCTTAATAAAGAATTTTTGATTTAATTTTTGATTTTGTTCAATGTTTCTTAAATCAACTAACTTTTAAATAAATATAAAAGTATAAGACTGCAGCAGTTTATGTCAAAAGTAGAGCCAAATGTGCAATTTAGAATGTTGCAAGAAAGAAAAAAAACTAATTTTATTTAACAACAAAAACATTTTATTTAGCAAGGACAAAATAAACCTAACATTAATTGATAACAATTCTTTCCAACATCAGATAAACAAGTTTCCATAACATCTTTAACAGGACCTTTATAAATATAACAGTCCGTTTGCATTAAACATTAAATACATAAAGAGCATGTTGTAATCTGTCCACTGGTTTGTCCAACTTTTAAAATCTTAGGCAAAATAGACACTTTCTTGGAAATTGTTGAGGTTAAATAAGATTGTTGAATTTGACTCCTCACTCACAGTAGAATTTTACTCCTCCATGAAATCACCATCTTCCTGTGTTAAAAGAAAATATTGAAATTAAGTTAAATAGCAATAAATATAATGTTAAGGAATGATTATGAACATATTAAAATATTTTGCAGCTTTCAGATTAAATGTTTTACAAAATTTCCCATCCATAGTCTAAACATAAAATGAACCATACACTAAAAATTTTAGCTTTATAAATATTACACTACTGAAAATTCAGCCAATCATGAATAAAATGGAAATAGAATAAATAAATCCTGTGCGATTACACTTATCTGCTTGTTTAAATCATGGTGTTACATCTGATACAATAAATCACCATTTTAAAAGCAAATTTAAAATGAAAGTTCTTAAAGCAACATTATAAAATATTGTTGAAAATTCACCTTTGTTGCTACTTTCAAAATGTATCAGCGCTGGCAAATACCCAACCAATACAGGTTTTTGTGGATTTTTAGTTGTTTTCTTTATATTTGCATATTTATATAATACAAGATAGAACCTACAACAATTAGAACAGGGTTGGCACGGTTTAAACCAATTGGTTTTAACTATGGTTTAAACAACTGTTTACTCCTTTTGGTTTAAACAACGGTTTAGTTTAAACCAACTGGTATTTTTCTTAAAAAAAAAAAAAAAAAAAAAATTCAGAAGAAATCTAATGACATTTTCTCTTTTTCTTAATAATTTATGTATGTCAGATTATTGAATATAAATAACTTCTATTTTTAACACTTTATATCAGCAATAAGCATTGGATGTAGCAGGTTTAGATCATTTTTTGGGTATAGGATTAAAATCAGTCTGCATTGGTGAATATATTTATTTCTCTTTAGAAAAAGCTTCAAACATGTGAATTGATCTAATATAAAATAGATTAAAAACATTCAATATTTAATAGAAAATATCTTAATTTTTTGAAAATTGCAGATTATTTAACGCAATAACATAACACAATCCATAAGATTTCAAGCTGTAAAAGAAATCCCCAATCTTAATTGGGGAGGTTATCTTAAGCATTAAAATCAAAATATGAAGTCGAATAAGAGAGTTTTCAAAGATTGGATGCTACTTATAGCATTTTAATAAGTGATTCCCTTCCTCCCCCTGTTAGTTATCTGCTGAATCTATGACCAAAAATGTTGACTTCAAATTGTCATTGAAGAAACAAAATCTCAAGAAGTATTTGAAATTTATTATTTAGATAGCTAAGGAGAAGAATATTTTATTTATCAGACTACTTTCAAATATTTATTATTAGTAATTAAAAGATTAGTTATAAAGATCCACGCTGCGTGTGGATGAAGATTTATTTGACAACGGTCACTTCCCGACTGACATTTCTGTCACTATTAATCCCACCCCTCTCCTCCTTGTCGTCCCCTTTATAATTGGCCGTTGATCTGCCGTGATATAACAACAAGCTGCACTCATTGATGGAGATAAACTTTAACTCTTTCCTCACTCTGGTCCAAAACTCGAAGGCTATGTTCAGCACTGCTAGATCTAACCCCACAATGAACCTTCCACTTTAGTGAACTAAAAAGTTCAGTAATCTCCACAATCGGAAGAATTTTTTTTTAAATTTGGTTGCATAAGATCGGGGCATTGCGGGTCTCTCCCCTAAAATTCATCTGTACTGGGTTCTGGGACACCGGGGGATCCCCTTAAATGAACAAGCTGATGATCTCACTAAGAGGGTTACTGACTCCAGTGGTGACCCCCCCCCCCCCAAAAAAAAAAAAAATCTTCATACATTAACTTTGACCCTCCCCTCCTAAACAGAATATCAATTGTAAAATATATTTTATTTATAACTTACTGCACCATCAAAAGATAGTGAGTTAAGCATAATGAAATGAGTTCTTATTGCCCTTATCTAGAATTTAAAGAAAAAAAATACAGAAACATTTCTGGAAATTCAATGTTGAAAAAATTTAAAAGTGAAATTTAAGAATCAAGATTTACAAAGATAGCGAGTTGAGTATAGCAGAATGAGTTCTTATTGCCCTTATCTAGAATTTAAAGAAAGAAAATAAAGGGACTTTTCTGGAAATTAAATGTTGAAAAAAATTAAAAGTGATATTAAAAATCAAGATATTTTTTTAACAGTAAAAACAAGAAATATTAAGAATTTAAAATCCCCTCCCCCCAAAAATGTACTTTTTCTCAAATTACCCCCCCCCCAAAAAAAACTAAGTTACAGGACGCATCTTGCGTCATCAAACCCCTCTCTGGGCACCCCTGACTGAGTCCGACATCCTGATTGATTAGACCTCTCCGGAAAACTTGATCCAGCCTATAAGCAGAAGATCAAATTGATGGTTGGTCAGTTTTTCGTTCCTTTGTTCATTTTAGTCGTAAGTTCTGTACATCTGATGGATTTTGTTCAGCTACTCTTTGCTTTCAGTAGAGTATCGACAAGATGTAGTTGGTTGTGAGTTCTAGCCATGGCGACCTTTTGTGGATAAATTGAAACTACAGCCTGGTTGCTAGAGATCTCACCCCCCCCCCCTTTAAACCTTCAAAGAAGCTTGTTTTTGGCATTGCTAATAAAACAAAATTTATTCTCGTGAATAAAATCAAGGCATATTATTACATCTTGAAAATAATCTTAGCTTTATATGTTATATATACAAATGTAAAAATTGCTGATATATCTTTACCAACTGAATTTGATATTTTGACTGGGTAAGTAAATTTAAAGGGTTAATCTCCTCCCCCCAAGGGTCCTCTAATTCATATATTTTATCAGATTATAGGCCACAAGAATAAAGCGATGACACACCACAATGAATTGTGGGGGTGACACCTAATATTGAGTTAACTGAATGAAAATGAATTAAATTTAATAATTGCAACTGTATTAATGCTATATTGTCATCAAAAACATTATGTACAACTTTTATGATTCTAACATACCAGGAAGCCGGTTAAAAATTGTTTGAAACATTACAGACTTACATAAACCAGATTATTATTATTAAATATAAATGAAAAAAAATAAGGCATGTTTTATTAATATAACATGCACAATACTGTACATTTTTAAAAAATGCATTAAAAGATAGAAAATTTCACTAAATTGTTTTTATATATGGCAAATTATTTTTGCTGCCAAATTTAAGGATATCACAAGTAGGTCAAAATTTGGCACTTTGCTAGTAATACTGCTATTACAGTAGACTTCCTCAAATCCGCACAGCTTGGGACCAGAGGTTTTGCAGATTTTAGAATTTTGCGGATTTCTGGTCATTATTTCCTTTACATTTTTTAAACAGTAATTTGAATGTAACTAACAAGGAAATCTAAACTATTGTAAGGGCTTACAATATAATAAAATATTAAAATAAGTAATAAACTAAAATAAGGATGCACAACCTGTGGCCCGCGAGTTTCATCAATTTACAACTGGAAAAAAATTGAAATTCTTGTTGATAAAGCACAAAAAAAATCTGGAATTTCATTGATCAGGCACAGAAAAAATCTTGTTGATTGTTTTCTTATCTCTTCCACTTTCATTAAGTTTACTTTTTTTTTTATTATTGGCACCAATCACTTATATTTGTTTTTTAGCATTTTTAATTAACAAAATAATGTACTTTCCTCAATAAAGTTAAGGAAAATTATTACATCTTGAAAATATTCCTTGCTGCATGTGCTATATATATACAAATGTAAAAACTCTTGATATATCCTTAATAACTGAATTGGAAGTTTTGATTGGGTAAGCAAAATTAAGTCCTTCCTACTCCCCTCTGAAACTATATTTTTTATCGGATTATAGGCCATAGATCACTTCCTCGAAACTGAATTATCTCTGTATTGTCCTCGACCACCGAGGCATATTTGTAAGTGGCCCTTTTCTTGAAAAGATTGTGCACCCCTAGTTTAAACCAACAGTTTTTTTCCTTCAAAAATTGTTCTTTTTTAATAAAAACATAATGACATTCTCTCTTTTTTATATTTAATTTAAATGTTTCAAATTATTGGATATAAATAATTTCTATTTTTAACACTATTCCTGCGTTTGTATTGATAGGTTTAAAATTGTGCTGATGAACATACCTATTGTTCTAAAGAAAAAGCTTAAACATGTGAATTTATCAAACTTAAAATAGATTAAAAACATTTGATAATATTTAGTATAAAATATTTTTTAAAAAAGCAAATTATTTAAGTAATCTGTCATAAGATGCATGGTGATTTTGAATATAGAGACACATAACTCATTGATCTTTAAGATTTTAGTCAAGCGGTAAAAGAAATTCTTCTTGATTAGGGAAATTACCCGGGTGTCATCCTCTAAAGGGTGACACCAAATCTTTATTTGCAAATAAAAAATACAATTTTATAAAATTTTGGAGACTAATTAGGAAATAAAATGAGATTTTTAGCTCATGATGCAATACAGCTAGTTTTCTTTTCTTTGCTAAAGTGAAGTTTTATACAGAATGGTGTGTCTAAATAAGATATGCACCAGGGAACAAAAACCAACCTAGTCAACGAGTGGGTAACAAAAGCAAACTTTAAAAGAAAGAATTTTCTTCTACGTATAGACACGGCATTGACTTGTGCAGACTATGGGTTGAGTGATGATTCACTTCTGCGGTTTTTTTTATGCAGAAGGACAAAAGGTAAATAAGGAATGGTAAGGTTATTTTTTATAAGAATGTAGAATTGAGATTGAAAAAATATGACAGATTGGAATGGAGGAGGAGGAGGGGGGGAGCTTGACACCTTTTACATCTGTCCCGGGATGTCACCCATCCTAGCTACACCACTGCACACCTACTTCATCTCTGACAAGTAAATAAATTTTCCTGCCTGAGAAAACCGTACCAAACACAAACCATAAAATATTACTTGAAAAAATAATTATAAGAAAATAATGCATTAATCCTTACTATCTGTTAAATAAATGATCGGAAATAAAATACACAATTTTATAGTTTTAGTTTACACACTACATACTTTTTTATAAAATAAGTAATTTTCCATTTTATTATGCCACAAATTTTGTATAACTGCAAAGGAAGTTTGGTTTATTTTACATTCTAGTAGGAGTGTGTGTGTGAAGAGGGGGGGGGGGCGGTTTAAAGTATTTTATAGAATTTTATGTAGCGGGTTACTGATGACTCTTTCTGACCAGTAAACTCTCATGCGTACTGGTCTTTGGGACCAGTAACTTTTTTTAAAATCAATTCTACCACTGGGCTATGCATAAAAAATGTTAAGGGAAAGGGATGATATTACAAGGTATTTTCTAAAGAGAAAGAGGATTTGCTTTTTGGTATCGTTGCATAATATTTAGGAAATAATACTTGCATTTACCAGTATAGAAAGGCAAACTTTTGTCCACTGTTTTCGTTTTATTTATAAATTCTCATTTAGATTTAAAGCTACCTGGGAAGCAGGCACAAGAAAACTATTATTTCTGCATGCATTATGTAACAACTTATAAATATTAAGCAGATTATTATAATACAGACCATGCATGCAATAATTTTGCCCAATAACAGTATGAAACATTGCCAAACAAAACAGTAACACAAGTTCAACATTAAGAATGGAAAAAAAAAAATCTTAGAAATGTGTATAATGTAATCCGGAGCACGTTTTTACTAAGACACTGCAAACAAGACGTAAATACAATGTTTTGATAAATTTCTATGAATAAAGATATAATAATTACAAAACTTTAATACAAGGCAATTAAATAACGAGATATTTACATTCCATTAACAATTTTTACTCTGATTAAATATAGTAATTTATTTTATTAAAGCACGAAAGTTTTGTAGCAGCACTGTAACACCAATTATTAATATAGAAATGCACTAAACACATCCTCAATATTACCGTGTGACACGACATTTTAATTTCAAGGTATGATACTGTTATGAATTTTAGTCTGTTAAAAAGAGAAGGGAAAGTTATTAAAAGAAAGCATAATTAAAATAAAATACTTATATAAAACTTACTTACTTCGTAAAAAAGGCATTTTCAGCAAATTGTTTAGCGAACGCCGGAAGTCTCCATCTTATCTTGCAAGGTCACGTGACGAGTCAGCGGCGAAAATCAGCGCCGGAAAAGAGCTGTTTCATTATTGAGTTGAGTTGTTTAGTTTTAAAGCTGTATGAGTGGATTAGAAAGAGAAAAAATCAAACCAAGATGACTGAATCGGTTAAAAATCAACTCATTTACGATCCAATAAATTAGAACTCTTTCTTGAGCAGCCAAATCCACTCTTTCGTTTTAAGAGAGTACGCGATACTTCCCATTCATCAAAATGTTAAAGATCAAGCGTTTTATGAAAATGATTCTAGTTTAATTATGCTTTTTAGTAGATGTTAAGTAATCATGAAAAACGCGGCAGAGTATATTTGCGGAAGGAACACTCCAAAACGAGATCAAGGTAATCGCTATTAAAATGAACATGAATTTCAATGAAATCCCACGCAACGAATGCGACGTTGGTGGTCACTAGGTATGTTGTAAAGAATTTTAATATTTACTTTGGATAAAATACACGTGTATGTTTTGGAAAATTAAAAGAATAATTTTTTGCATTAAAAGAAAGTTATATTTCAATTGTAGTTGTATCTTTCTTGCATACATTATACATGTTAAAATAAAGAAAAACAACTTAAAAGATTTCAAAACTTCTAAAAATTGAAAAAAAATTGAAAAAAAAAACATAAAACAAACCTTGTATTTTAAGAAATTACAACGATCATTTGGAAAATGATTCTTTTTAACTAATCGTAATATTACCTAAAAGCATAAACTTTTGCACACGAAAAGATTTTAAATTACTAAGGAAAAAAAATATATAGAAATCGTGAAAAAATATCCCTGTTTTTAAAGACTATCTATTTTCTGACCAATCAGAATGCTTCATAGGCGTTTATATGGCGTTTTCATTTGTTAGAAAATTGAAAGTATTTAAAATCAGATCTAAATTTTCGCGATATTTTTAACAGTGTATTAATTCTTATGTACAAAAGAAAACCAATTTTCTATCTCACGTACTCGTCCCTACATAAACTCAATTATTTCAAAAATTCAGTTACATTCAGTCTAGAAAAAAAAATATATATATATAAATAAAATAAAATAAAATAAAATGTGGGAATCCATTGCCCAAAGCCAAATATTTGAATATTTTCCTTTGAGTTAATAAAAAATCTATAAAAATATCATTTTTATGCTGATGAAAACATGGTTTACTGTAATAACAGAGTCATATATTATTCTAATATATTCTAATATATTCATATATTAATTCTAATATTCTTAGATCATAAAAAAATAAAACTCGAAGATCACAGGGCTTCAGATATGTCTCAGATATCTTTATTCTCGACCGAAAAAAAAATTATTTTCAACAAATTTAAAAAAGAAAAAAAAAGCGTACTGTTTTTAACATTTAATGTCTTAAAATGTATATGATTTTAAACACATTTTTTATTCATATTAAAAGATATAAGTATGTTCTATCATTTCATGTATTTAAAAATCAGAAAGATACAGAATTAGAATTCACATTGGACACCAAACTTTCAGACTTTTGACGAGCAGAAAATCGGCTTAACAAATTACGCGCAGGATTACAAAATAAATATTACAACTAGAATGACAATTTTGATGCTAATTTATACTTCAGCTTGCAATAATTATCGTGAACCTAAAGAAATTGTATTTGAAGCATTTTTATTTTTTAATACAAAGTTATATTTAGCTAATGCAAAATTTGGAAAATTTCAACAGAATAATCACCTAAAAAATATATATGTATAAATTTAAGAATAAAAAGAAAATTTTAGGTTCAGTTTATACAAACTAACATGGAACATATGTTTTGAAAATTTCATTAAAAAATATTTTGAAGTTTTTGAGAATTCGTGTGTGATTATGACAAAAAAACATCATTTAGAGAAAAATGAATTCAAATTTTTGGAAATACCGCTTCAGCTTTTGAGCGGGTATTAAGCCATAACTTCTATTCTAATAGGAAATTAGAGATAATAATTGTATCAAAATGCTCAGAAAAAACAACACCATAATAGTTTAACATCAAAATATATTAAAATTTGAAGCTTTAAAAGTCCTGATACTTTTAAGTAAAGCAAATAAAGTCAAAAATTTCTTAAATTCATAGTAGCGAGATAAAACGTGCTACGTATTTCGAAAGAAAAAATTCTTTTCCTTCAGTTATGTTGCAGCACGTGCAATAAAAGCAAGAATATATGTGGAAATGCAAGTGAGAATATACTATATAGCCAAAGGCGACCGACCACTTGCGATTTTTGACGGTTCGGTAAATATCTAAAAACATACATGAGGGATTATCCTGCAACTCAAGGTGTATGAACAAAATAGTACAGGTCATTATTATCTTGAAGATTTTTTTCCGAAACCCCGTAGAGAACCGTCAACAAATTGAAACTGAATGAATATCTTTTGGATAACCCTGTCAAAACTAATGTAGCAAAAACGTTCAAACTGTAGATTATGTAATAAACTATGTTCATTTTTATGAGGATATCATGTATATTCGTAAAGAAATTAAGGTTTCATAAAAACAATCTCAAATTTTTTCTCAACACAATTTTTTTTTTCCAGAAAATGTGACAAACAACATTGTACATATTACCTTGTAATTAGGATTAAAAAATAATAAAAATTGTATTAATACGAGCAGGTTTACTAAATAATTTTTCACTGCGCATGCATGCAAGCATTCAAAATATAATTTGCATTATATGCTTGCTAAATGTATAGAGCAAATTTTGTAAAAGTCTCAAAATCGTAGCTTGAAAATTAAAAAAATTATCATCAACAGAATAAGCTCAAAATCTGTTGATTACAAAAGCAAACAAAAAGACGAGCGGCTGTATCCAAATATAGCAGTACGTACAATATTATATTTTACAGGGTGTACAGCAAATAACACCCTGATTTTAAAATTAAATTTCTCAAAAACAAAGATCGGCAGAACTATGCGGTAAACGGTTTGTTTATTAGGTAAGCTGTAAAAATCTTATACAGAAGTTGCGAACGGTGAATCTTTGGAAAAGATTGTGTTCTGATTGCAAAGAATGCTTTGATTCGACATTTTTCTTGTTTTAGATTGTTTGCGGAGAATGAGTTTTTCGGCTTAAATTGCCATAGTTTAAATATTTTTGGAATTAAATTTTTAAAATTTCGAAATTCAAGAAATTTAGTTCAAAAAATTGTTAAAATATAGCACTGTAAGCCGAAAAACTCTATCTCTGCAAGCAATCTAAAAGAAGAAAAATGTCAAATCAAAGCATTCTTTGCAATCAGAACACAATCTTTTCAAAATATTCACGGTTCGAAACTTCTGTATAAGATTTTTACAGCTTACCTAATAAACAAACCGTTTACCGCATAGTCCTGTCGATCTTTGTTTTTGAGAAATTTAATTTTAAAATCAGGGTGTTATTTGCTGGACACCCTGTATATTATGTATATAATAAATGGATATATGGATACAGCCCCCGAAAGTTAGTCTCCCCTTTAGAAGACAGGAAATTCTAATAATTTTAACACGTTCGCTGCCGCTTACGTGAAGATGTGATGATAATCAATGCCGCACTGTAGAAATGGGTTTTTCCCAAAAGCTGATCTACTTTTTATAACAAAGAACCAGTGAAAGATTTTCCAGTGCCAGCGCGTGACTGGCTATTGGACATCACGCGCTGGCGCGTGAGTGGCCCTTTAACGTTGGCGCCATATCACGCGCTGGCCCGGGATCGGCAGCGATTGTGTTAAGAGATGATTATAATTGGAACTTTTGTGAAATAGATAAGTAAAATTAGAAATGTGTAGGAATATATTTGGAATTTATAACTTTAACAGCATTTATACAGCTTGCAAAATATATGAGGGGAGACTTATATTATGATGAGATTGAAGGGGCTTACTTTCGGTACTTAGGATAATTTTGGGGAAATTAATGGCCACCCTCCCCCCCCCCATAAAAAAGGGTGTAAAAACAATAAATACAGGGAACAAGGATGAAAATATTAAACACTAACTTTACAGAAAAAATTGAAAATTTCCATCTGAATGATTCTCATAACTTTTCTCAGTTGGCTATATGAATTAAAAATTTTTCCTAAAATAAAAATAAGGTATGATATTTTAGTATTAAATTCCCCATCTTTCTTTTTTACTTCTTTTGTTCACGAGAAGACATCACTCCCAGTCAAATAGTTCTTTCTACATCTCTCTATGATAAATTGGTATCATATGTATAAGTTATAATGTACCCATTATCTTGTGAGTTAATAATTATATTAATTGCAAAAAGTATCGTTATATATATGTGTGACATATTGAGATAGGGAGCTTCTGGAATCATCGTAGCATAATTATGTTTTGTTAAAAGAAAATGGCTTCCCGTTTTGCAGCACAGGAGTCGTGGCGCAACTGAAGAAAAAAAAAAACATCTTCACAACTTCGAATTAATTATTTATTTCAGCAGTCATCCTCAGGAAAATGTTCTAGACTTCCCGATCAAACGTTTGATTCAAAAAGGCAGCCATTTGTCATAATTTCCCGGCCAACTCTCGCTCAAAACCAAATACTACTTATCTCCGGGCCTCCTAGCCTAAAAAGGATTTTTTTTTTTTTTTTTTTTTTTTTTTTTTTTTTTTTTTAAGGGGAATTAAAAATTTATATCGTTTTTATAAAGATTAATAAATTAGATCTAATAATAAGATTTCAATTTAATAAGCCGGAATAAATACGAAATATTGTTAAAAGAAAATTAATATAGTATAAGATTAATTTTGGTGGAAAAAATTCAATTTTGTAATACATGTATATAAATAGCATGTAAATTATGATACATAAAGCTTTTGTTATTTGGTTTGTATTTAATAATTGTAAAGTGTTTTTCATAAAGTTCTAATATTATTTTGTATGCATTATTTTTATTATCTCAAAATTTAACTGAATTTAACATTTAGCTTAACATTAAACATTTTCTTCATTTAATAATATTTGTGTTAAAAAAAGTGGAACTTAAGAGCCTACCGTAGTTACGCAAAGAAATAAAAACACAAACGTTAATCCTATGAAGGCATTATTTTCAAATTTCTCGCTTTGACTTTAATATTTTTGAAGGATTTTTTTTTTTTTTTTTTTTTTTTTTTTTTTTTTCGTAGGGTGGTTTAAAATTATCTATAATTGGAAAAGTTCTGCTTTTTTGAATTTGATTTACGATTTTTTTCTTTTACTTTTGGAACGGGTTCTGAAATTGAAATTATTCTAATATAAAAATACTTATAAAAAAAAAATGTAAAAACTAGCCCATTTATAGATTGCCTCAGCTATCCCGTGCAAAAAACCAAACCAAAATAAAATAAAATAAAATCTAAGCAAGAAATTTGAAAATAATGTTCCCATAGACAACATTAGTGTTTTCATTTCGTCCCGTGACTGGCGTGAGATCTTAAATAAAAAATAATAGTAATAATTTAGAAACAATATAACATAATAAAAATAATATGCATAAAATACAAGCTTGATAAATGGAAACAAAATTTATCTATGTAGACGATAATTTACTTTTTGTTGCTACATACATTAATAAAACTATTTTTTATTCCATAAAAGAGCAAGAACAAGAAGTGTGTTCTGTTTTTTTCTTCTTTAAAAAAAAATAAAATAAAATAAAATAAAATAAAATAGATGATAATAGAATACAGTGTTAGTTTTATTTATTTATTTAATACTGAAATCGATTTCTTTATGCTAATTTAATTAATAGGTGCATTGCGTTTACACTGAAAACCTCACTATTTGCAGCTCATAGTTTCAGAGTAAGAAAATACTATGAAACATTTTCAAGTATACCATTCATCAGCAGCGACTGAAATTAAACTGACAAAGAAATCTCATCTTTTACTCACTCGACTGGGGGAAAGAGTACTTGGCAATGCACATTTTGCTGCATTTTTAAAATATTTCGAATTTGTCAAGAGTTTTTCTTTTAAACCTGCGAACCGCTTCTATTATACTCAGCAACAATTGTCGTAGACATGCATACTCGATGAGACAAGGTGTGAGAAAGGAAATCCTCTTCGGGGCACCTCTTCAGATGGAAAATAAATCAGATAGACCTATTTTGCAGGCGAAGCAAAATTCTTTTAATTAAAGTAGGGTACATTCTGGAAAATTCGATACACATCAAACCAGATCTGATGCAAATCACTTGAAAATTCTCGGAAACAGGAGTTAAAATATCGTTACTTTTTGTATTACATTTTCGATTGAAAAATAATACATTAAGGGGGTTCGGAACACAAAAATCTTAAAATTTTCAAAAATAAAATAAAATAAAAAATAATATTAAAATCTAAGGAAGAAATTTGTAAAAACGTCTTATAAACTTAACACTGGTGTTTGCATACCAGCATTATGCATACCTTACCGAATGGGTGTAAAATCTGGAACTGGTGTGGAATCTTAAATTAAAATAATACTAATAATTTAGAAACAATATAAAATAATATAAATAATATGCATAAAATATAAGATTGATAAATAGACCCCAAATTTATCTATGTAGACATTAATTTTCTTTTTATTGCTAAATACTTTAATAAAAACAATTTTTTATTCCACAAAAGAACAAAAATAAGAACTCTATTGTTCTTTTATTTTTCTTCTTTTTTTTAAAGAAAAAATAGAATAAAATAGACGATAATGGAATACAGTGTTATTTTTATTTATTTATTTAATAGTAGAATCAATTTCTTTATGCTAATTTAATTAATAGCTGCTGATTAATAGGTGTGTTTACACTGAAAACCTGACTTTGCAGCTCATAGTTTCAGAGTAAGAAAATACTATGAAACATTTTCAAGTATAACATTCATCAGCAGCGACTGAAACTAAACTTACAAAGAAATCTCATCTTTTACTCACTCGACTGGGGGAAAGAGTACTTGGCAATGTGCATTTTGCTGCATTTTTAAAATATTTCGAATTTGTCAAGAGTTTTTCTTTTAAACCTGCGAACCGCTTCTATTGCACTCAGCAACAATTGTCGTAGACATGCATACTCGATGAGACAAGGGGCGAGAAAGGAAATCCTCTTCGGGGCATGGAAAATAAATCAGATAGATCTATTTTGCAGACGAAGCTAAATTCTTTTAATTAAAATAGGGTTCATTCTGGCAAATTCGATACACATCAAACCAGATCTGATGCAAATTACTTTAAAATTCTCGGAAACGGGTATTTAAATAGCGTTACTTTTTTGCATTGTATTTTCTACTAATGTAGATGCCGTCCTAGAACGGTGTGTTTTTCACATAAATTTGAAAAAAAACTGATACAAATAATCGACCATACGGAAGCGTTTGGATGAGCAAAGTTTGACTTGTTTATGTTCTAATAAACGAACTATTAACATTTACAATATTTCTGGGTAAACCAGGCTTTGCGGCTAATACACCGTAACAAAATCAAGATTTCTTAATAAAACAGAATTTTAACAAATATACAATAGAACAGCAAAATTTCTGCTGCAACTATTGAAATAATACTAATAATTAATAAATATTACTATTTTTTAAAACACTATGAAATTATATTTTTTTCCTTTAACCATTCCCCTTCCCTTCCCTCCGAAAAAAAAGAAAGATTGTCATTTTTCTCTTCTGTAGGCAAATTTCTGTTTCTGCTGTAAAGCTTCGGATGTACTCAGACGACATACCGATCTCAATGAGAGCATCAATTTTAATGACTGTTTTTGGTGGGAAAAACCGGTTTGGTGCACTATGCGTTACTCTGTGTTTTATTATATAGAGATTGCAAAATAATACATTAAGCCATAAAAAAACTGAATTTTAAATATCAGTACAAAATATTATCTATTTCAATATTTTCTTGAAACGTAAAAACAAAATAATTCATATTTTCCGTCTTAAGAGTGGCATGCATTTTTTGCTTTCAAAATCCCGCGCTGTTCACAATACCAGATAACTAGGTAAGTCAGATTAACGAATGGCCAGATTGCATAGAATCGTTTAAGTAAAATACGAAACATTCAGCTCAGCTCACTCTTTATGTACGCGAGCAAAAACATAAATTTCAAAGTGTAAATCCCTCTGATAGCTTCAAATTATAATATCGTTATACATAAACTTATTTTATATTATTATTATTAAATGCGTAACAGAAAATCGTATGTAACCAGGTTACATTCAATATACAACTTCATTGGTGGTTTCACGGTAGGTGTAAAAGGGATAATTATCCCTCATAAATCTTTAAAACTTCAGGACAATTATTATTCATAACCTACTCTAGTATGCAACAATACTCAACTCTAATAATACAGCCACTCAATATGACACTACAAATAATCACAGATATCAGAGATAAAATGGTCAATAAGATCGTTTATTTTTAACTCATCTCATTATTTTTCCAGGTGAGAGTTTTAGATCATAAATATCTTTCTCACTTTCTTTTGTTATTTATTTTTCGAATGTAAGAAATTTTTTATTTAGATGCAAGTTTTCTAAAAGCTTATAAGCTCTGCATTACTGCACATTTAGCAAATAATTATTATAGGTTTAAAAACTAAAAGATCTTCTTAAAACTCAGTAAATATTTTTTAATGCGCTAAATCTTTCGAGAGATCTGAGTCTTTCTTCAGTTTTGCTGCTGCCTTCATAGTATCGCAAACAATGCGAAATCGAAGCTATAAAATCTACCCGATAATATAGACATCGTCGTTTTACGTGTGAAAAGTAATTTAAATATCTTACAAAAAATGAAGCTTCAAAACATTTCACTTAAAACTTAACACAAACTTTATTCTAGAATAATTCTACTACTCTTTTTATCATTGCTCGTGATCATCTGCGAAAAATAAAACTATGACCATGGAGTCACTATGAGAGTGTGGACACCAAAGTAATTATAAATATTAATGTAATTCGCGACATTCTCCCACCTTGAGTTTTCGACAGATAAACTCAACAATGGGTACAATAAAATATAAAATAAAATATGACTAATACTTACATTACAGTGCTAAGATACAATTCTTACAATATTACATTTCTCAAAAACAGGTAAATAAACATTTTCTTCTGCAAAATTCAAATAAAATTAAACATAATATTACAAATTCAAATTAACACTATGAAATATACTAAAAAATAAGAATAAAGTTTTTTGTTGAAACAGTATTTAGAGTTAATAACGTTTTGGGACAGTCACTATTCTGCCACTTCTCGTTCTTAATACTGGATCACTAGAAAGTTCTTTTGGAATCTCTAAATTGTACAGTTTTTGGACAGGTCTCAAAAGTTCACCATTTTCAGTTTTTAATCGTGCAACTCTTGGGTGGCCATCTTTACCAGAAATAAGTTCTTGCACTCGGGCTAAAGCCCAATAGGCACGTTTCTTATCAGACTCTACGAGTACGACATCACCAACGGTAAGTTGCTTGACATTCTTTTGCAAAGAACTTTGCTGGCGCAATTGTCCTAAATATTCAATACGAAATCGCTTACGTAAGTGTTCTCGAACATGTTGCCTATACTTAACTCTTTTATTTAATTCTTGCGCGTCAATTGCATCAAAATCTCTCACATCTGAAGATCTTATGTCCTGTAAAAACATTGATGGTGTTAACGGTGCTAGATCGTTCACATCTTCAGTAACATAAGTTAGAGGTCTAGCATTCACAACTTGTTCACAATCACAGAGAATTGTGAGCAGTTCTTCGTAGGATAATGAAGCTCTACCTAGAACTTTTCTCAGGATGCGTTTCACCATTTGTATCAATCGCTCCCACCAACCGCCCCACCAGGCAGCGGTAGGTGGGTTAAATTTCCAGCGAATCTTTTGTGTTGCTGCAACGGCAGAGATTTGCTCCCAATCTATGGCTGAAAATGCTGTGTCTGCCCCGACGAAATTTCCGCCGTTATCAGAATACACGGTGGTTGGTCTTCCTCTTCGCGCTATAAAACGCCTGAAAGACCGGAGGAAAGCATCTGTAGATAATGACGTAACTAATTCTAAGTGTATGGCCTTATACACTGCACAAGTGTACAGAACAATCCAAGCCTTTTCCTCATTCTTTAAATATAATGGGCCGGCTAAATCAACTCCAATTATCTGAAACACTGCTGCGTCTTCAACTCTTTCTGTTGGTAATGCAATAGAAATCGATTTTGTCTTTTGTGCACTGAATCTTCTGCATCGTACACATTTTTGTACTACTGCTCGAATAGTTTTCCTAGCTTTTACGATCCAGTAATCTTCTCGTAACGAATTCATCATACGAGCCACTCCTGCATGCAAAAGCTCTTGGTGTTTCCAGGAGATCAGGCGGTGGACTACAGGATGGTCAGAAGGCAAAAGAACAGTGTATTTAAAATTGAAAGCATCTTCTCTATAAATAACTTGCGTTTTCACTCTTATAATACCATCTTCATCTAGGATTGGTCTCAAGCTACGTATCTTCTGATTATTCTTCTCGTTGAATCTGTCTTTCTGAATCAAAATTATCAATTTTCTTTCGGCTTGTTCTAATTCCAAACACGTAAGTTCAGAAAATTCTTTTGAATTAGGTTTCTTGAATTGTTTAAAAATCTTAAAATCCAGGCGATCAATCTTATAATTTTCTTGAAAGATGAAAACCGTCGATAATACCAATCACTAGATTCAGTGTTCTTGTTCATTGCTGAAATGACACTTTTCCGTTTTTCAGAGTTAATAATTTCTTCATCGGAAATTTCGACACTTTGAGGCCAAGTATATTCAGGTTGAGCCAACCAATCCGGTCCCTCCCACCATCTTAGTTCTAAAAATTGTTCAATCGAACAACCTCTGGAAGGGATATCTGCCGAATTAAATTTTCCTGCAATGTGTCGACATTGGTTCTTTTGAGTTAAGGATCTGATTTCTTCTACACGATTCAAAACGAATGTTTCCCATAGAAATCTCAGATAATCTCTATCATCTTCTACTCTAATACCAATTTGTAGAAATGCCTTCTCTATATCGGATACTGCACCAACAGGATATTTCCGAAACCGATGCAATATAGAAGGAATCATTTCAATCAAATTTAATCCCTTATCTAGGCAATCATTTAGAGAAGGGGAACCTTTAACATGAGCCGAAGCGTCAAAAACTGGTCTAACTTTAGTAGTTTCACTCGATTCTTTAAATACAGGTCTGTGTGGCAAATAATGTACTTTAGTTTCTTTATTATCAACCACCCTTTCAATTATTTCTGCATTTATCCACGAATCAAATACTTCGCTATATACCTCAATTTTATTTAAATTAATTAACTTTTTCTTCGTTGTAGCAAGCCGCTTTTCGGCCAATTCTCTATTGTTAGGTAAGCAAGCTTTATCTAGCACAAATGGCAATGCTACTTCGTATCTCCCTTCTGAATCTATTCTTATATTACTCTTAAAATGCTGCATAGTTTCTTCATGAATTTCAGATTTAGTTTTGGATTCAACTGGATCCGTTATACCCATAATATCCAGCTTCCACAAATCAGCAACAGAACAATTGTTCCGAAGTGATGAAATAATCATAGCAGTCTTATTTGTTTCTGATTTAATACTTGGAATTTTTCCCATTAGAGTCCATCCCAAATGGGTTTTTACCGCAACCGGACCACTTTCTAAAACTTTAAAATTTCCGGTGAGTAATTTTCCGGCCACATCAGAACCAATCAATAATTTAATTTCATTTTCGGTTTCACATGAACTATTTTCAACATCAGAAATTTTAATGCCATATTTATTTAATTCTGATAACCAAGGCCCAGTTGGCACTTTTCGTATTTTAGAACAAATAACAGGAACATCTAAAACATGCATATCACATTTATAACTATTGTCTATGCTACTTAAGTGAATTCTATACTTATTATGCTTTGTTTCACTTGTTTCAATATTACCAAATAATGTGTGAATTAATTTAATTTCACCAATACTTTTATAATTCAAATATTTAATTACATCTCGTGATAAATAGGAACGTTCGGATCCTGTGTCAATAACTCCACGCACGATTTTCTCTTTTCCATTGTGCTTTATACGGACACTCAAAGTTTGGAGTAACACAGTAGGATCCGAAGCTTGAGTAGTTAAAACAGTGTCACTACTCCCTGATTCATGTTTATGACTTTCTAA
Source organism: Maratus speculifer (assembly GCA_964019185.1). NCBI lineage: Eukaryota > Metazoa > Arthropoda > Arachnida > Araneae > Salticidae > Maratus > Maratus speculifer. The sequence continues at coordinate 291,633,640 of OZ025294.1, read as the reverse complement.
CGACACATTACCACCTTCATTAAAAACATTTTGACATAATATAAAAAAATGTCTTTTACCACAATTCGTGCATTTAGTTTTAGAGTTACAATTGCGTGAAATGTGGTTTTTCTTCAGGCAAACAAAGCATGCTCCTTTTTTCAAAATTAAGTTACGTTTCTCATCAAAAGAAAGCGAACTAGCTTTAAAACATTTTTCTGATAAGTGACACTTGTCACAAAATATACACAAATCTTCACGTTTTTTAACTAAATTCTTATTAGACTTATTATTTATAAATAAATCTGTGGCAGTTGGCATTGAATTATATTCATTATTAAATTTATGATATTTCTTTGGGTTTTCAAAACCAAGATTGGAATGAGCCAAAAGAACCCGCTCTTCCGCAAGTACTTCATTTTTTAAAAAATCAAGGAAAGAATTTAATTGGTTCTTACCTTGAGCAGTCTTCTCACGCTGTCTTTCCCAGATTTTTAATATATCATGAGGTAGACAAGATTCTACAAGTGGGAAAAGTATGCTGGCATATTTCTCTTCTGTGACACCTAAGGATTCTAGAGACCTAAGTTTTGTCTCTAGATTATCATATAACGACGATAAATTAAAATTCTTGCTTGATGATCTATTATTATTTAAGACTAATTGAAGAAGGTCTCTAACATATATCTCAATAAGTGTATCTTCTCTGCCAAACCTTTCTTTCAGATGTAGAATTACTTTTGGATAATTATCAGCAGAAACCGGATAACTATTTACTATCTGTGCTGCTTTGGATTTCGGCGTTATCGCCTGTAAAAGATAAACAAATTTCAAATGGTCATCTAAAGTGGTGTCTTCATGAATTTTGCTGAATGAATTCCAAAAGGTTAACCATAATCTTGCATCGCCATCAAACGGCTGTAAACTTATTTCTGGTAAGCGAAGTGGTCGGGACAGCGTTCTTTCAACATCTGTATAATTCTGCGATCGGAGTTGTTCTTCGATAGGCTTCACCAAAAATGTCTTTACTTTTTGCTTTATAGCAATAAATTTTTCTGTATACTCCTCGCATGCTTCAAATTCTTTAGAATAATCTTTTTCTACAACTTTCTCTGTCAACATAAAATTCAAAATTTCTTCATCTGCAGCTCGTAATCTTGTGCTTTTATCTTCCAGTTGCCACATTAAATTCTCTATTAAATTAGCATCTGGAGTTGCGTCGTTTAAAGCTTCATTTAAAGCATTATAAGTTTTCGTAAATCCAGTTCTAAGAGGAGTTCTTTTGATTTTCAAAGCATCCATTTTTTTTTTCAATGACAACTTCTGTTAACAAATAAAAAACAGTTACTTTTCACACGTCCCTATTAGTTCGGGCGCCACATATCGCAAACAATGCGAAATCGAAGCTATAAAATCTACCCGATAATATACACATCGTCGTTTTACGTGTGAAAAATAATTTAAATATCTTACAAAAAAATGAATCTTCAAAACATTTCACTTAAAACTTAACACAAACTTTATTCTAGAATAATTCTACTACTCTTTTTAGCATTGCTCGTGATCATCTGCGAAAAATAAAACTATGACCATGGAGTCACTATGAGAGTGTGGACACCAAAGTAATTATAAATATTAATGTAATTCGCGACACATAGTAGAAGTATGTTTTCTTAGCGCCTGTAAAAAAAGACTAAGATATTTTGAAAGGCCCAATGCTTTTTTGATGGTGTTTTAATAAGGTATTTTAGTTCTTTTTGTTTCACACCACTTTCAACTTATTTTCGAATATTAGTTTATTAACCCATTCGCAACATCAAACATTGCATTGCCCATGAAATTTTTCATATATATAATGAAATATGTATTTAAGTGTTAATATAAGTCCCTATTTTCGAGGTGTTTAGTTTATCTGCAAAAAATATTGGAAATAATGTTTTACTATTTTTGCAGTAGTATTCTTCGCAATATATTATTACAGATTCTATAGTAATTTTCTGCTGTTATATGTTTATGTTAGATTACTATTTGGAAACAGTTGTACGCTTTTGAGGATAGTGCGTACTTTCTAGTAAGCAGATATTTATGTGTAGTAAATATTAAGATATTTTGATCTGAAATTGAAAATTTATAGTAGCGTACGAACATACAGTTTTCAAGTCATTTCATTCATATAAAACAGATGAAGGTCAGAAGGGTAACGCTCACGTTAATTAATCTGGAAGAGCTATTATGTACTCTATGCATCGTTATTACAACATGTGTAAAACAACATTAAATCACTGGAACGGATTTTACGATAAGGGAAAACATACAACATAATTAAGAAATTTCGTGGGTGTTAGGCGCCAGTCAAGGTTGATTTTAAATGCTTAGTTTGATACAGTTCCTGCCTGTATATATAAAACAAAGAGAGATGCTTAATCTTCATCTCGAATTTCATTAACAATATGGGAAGAATACGAAATTAACGCTAAGGTTTTGCATAATATCAAAAATCGTGCAGCATAACAGTGATAACTTACAGAAAATGATATTATATGAAAAAAAAAACTTAGAAGTTTTGCTTTGTTTAACTTGGTTAGAAAACTTCATAGATAAATAGACAGGAATTTCATGTTTCAGAACATTATCAAATGTAAACTTTTTAAAATATTATTGCTAAAGTAAAAATGAATAAAACGTCATGAAAGATCTGTTTGAATGTATAAAAAATATCTTAAAATCTTACTTATAAATTATCTTCCAACAATAACTTTATAATTTAGGTCCAAACTTTGTTTATTTTGTTTCACTTGTTTATATTTAATAAATTGTATATCCTCTGCGGTCCGTGGACCACATACATTCCTTGAGCTCATTTTATGTGTTACTACATATGGAATTAAAATTAAAACATATAAATAGAATATAGATGCACGTTACCTATATATTTAAAACACAAGGCTGTTTTTATAGTAATTTGGCCTGAATAACTTTCTACTAAATCGATTTTTATATATAGTTTTTTTAAATGAAAGCAGTTCATTTGTATATGTGCCCGCACTTGATATATTTAAAAAAATAATCCGTTTATTTTTTTAATTTGTAAAAATCTTTTAGGAATTTTTTTTCACAGAGGTGACAACTGGTCACTTCATTGTTACAGAGAAAAGGGGATAAATTAGAATTACTATATAATTGCGGATGTCATTTTATCATTCCAATTGAAAACAATTTAAAAAAAATTGTGAATAGAAAATGATGTTACATTTAAAAAATAAATACATAAAAACTCACTTTGATTCATAAAGCTATTATATTCAATATTTTTTTGCATTTTACTGAAATTGAGATTGAGACTTTAACCTCCAAAGGGCTTTAGTGAGCTAAAATGAACTGAAAAAGGAAACGAGTATTTTCTTACCTAAAACTAAATATATTCGAATGCGTCGATAAGAATTTTTTATTTTGCTAGCACTGAGATTAGAACATCAAGTCAAGAGTGGGGATGTTCATTGTTCACATGCTAAATTGTAACCGACAAATCTAAGATTAATTTTGAAAATATATTTATTAATAATCTATTATAAGCTAAATTGTTTTTAAAATAGTGAACATGGATATGAAAAATAAGCATGCAAATTTCTCGACGATGAAAATGAAGCTGTTTTTAGATTTCGTCGAAAAAAAAAATTGATTGTATTATAGTGATTCAAATTTTGCTCATTTTTACATTCCATCCGAAGATCAAAACCTCTATTGATAACTTTGCAATTTAGTACCTGAATTACGTGTTAATGAATACTTATTCGAAATAAAGTTTAATGTTTTAATAATTCGACTAATTTAAGTTAAAATTTATTTATAAATAATATTTGTTTTACGAGTTAGAAAAGCCAATATTAAATTGATTAATTTATTGCAATTATTTTTGTAAGATTTTTATAAATTCAATCTCATAGTTCTTTTTATGATCTTCATACGTAGAATTCGATGAGATCCGACTGCATAAAATGCATTATAATTTAAAGGATTCGCAAATATTTAAAAAATATGATATAATAAAAATAGATTAACCCTTTTACTACGGACCGGAATTAGTGAGTCCTTGTATATTTTCTCATGTCACAATTAAAAAAAGTTTTTCTTTCTGACAGATTTCTCTTAAAAGTATTCAAGTATGGTATTTAAAATGTGTGATATAGATTATTCCTTAAAAAGTGGTACGAATAAAATAAGAAAATATTCCACTGAGAGGTACATATCCCAAACTGTAATCAAAAGGTTAAGAGAAATAGTATAGAACATGTATTTGGCATCCAGCCTGAAAATATTTTCCAAATTAGCATCTTGTTTAGAAACGATTTTGAGCCATTTTATTTTAACTTAAATATCTGATATGACATTCGGTCGATTGAAAATAATCAAAAGTAAATACGAGTCTCGCCTGACAAATGAATTTCTTGGAAGTCTTCTAAGAATTGCGATGGAAAAATTATCAAGGCTTAATTTAATAATAATAAATTCATATTAAATACTAATAATACTAATAATACTATTAAAACATTATTAATAATTAAATGAAATGTTAAACTTTAATAAACTTTAATAATTACGTATTAATTGTCTAACAGTTGTAAATTTATGTGTCCGGTCACTAAGATGTAGGTTTCACTGCAATATAAGTATTAATTATTTAAATTAATATAATTCAGAAATGAAAGGATTGTTACATTTAAAAATTAACATCACATGTATTCACCACAACAGAGCGATCTGTACAACTACAGTCCAACAATCCAACCTTGAAAGAAAAAAGGGAAAAAAACAGATTATTAATGTCAATAACTCCGTCAAAGCATTACCATTTTTTACCATTAAGCACCATTTTTTATTTGATATTTATATATAGAGAGAGATGAAATACTTCTATATGGTAAAGCAATATGTGATGGCTAATACTCGATATATCATTTTTGGCCAGCAACTCATTCGTAGTAATTTTAATTCACAATAATGATTGGAAAATGGTGGTAATACAAATAATGAATTCCTTGGGAATTTTCCCATTAAATCAAACACAGACGACATTCTCATAACCAAATTTATTCGTGATTCACGTTATAAGGAAACAATTCCTCAATACTTCGGTTTGAACTTAGTATCAGCGCAATATGCTGCCATAGAAAAACAGAATAATGATACTGAAAGACCTATTTTAAAGAATTTTTCGCCACTAGATGAAAAATATTCTATTTAACACTTGAAAAAACGTAGAATTCTGTCTTTCAGGTCCGTGTAAATCATTTTACACAAAAGGTGCATGAATGCAGGATCTGACAACAACGCTCAGTGCTGTAAACAAACTTTTGAGAAAGCCAGTCTATAACCAATACGAAATTAAAAACGGACTAAAAAGGAAATAAGTCCTCAAAGTCGATCGGAGGAATACGCTACTTAATCTGGCTCTGGCGCATTGCTTCGCAAAGTATCATGGGATTTCGAATGATATTTTAAAAACGTAAATAAAAGGTATTAGGAAAAAAATAAAAGAGTGAAATAAATTAATGGGGATAAAGGGAAAGTGTTGTTTTAATAGATTAAGATTTTTTAGAATAAGAAAATAAAGAATGCCTAGATTAAATGTATGGAATTAAAGTACAATAAATATGTTAAGATATTAAAAGACAGAGGAAATCTAGATATTATAAGATTTTGAAAGTAAGTAATTAATATAAATGACAAAAAATTGTATTATATATATACATATGTATATATATTATACCATATATATGAAACTCACATATGCAAATAATGAAAGAAAACAAGTGAATTCTGTCTGATTTTTTTTTTTAATATAATATGCCCAATTCACTTGTTGAAACCAGGAAATTGAAAAAACTATAAATACTTGGGAAAAAATGCCCATTTAAATGCAAAAACATCAAAACAATTAATGAAATATTAATTACAAAATTGATTCTTAGCTAAGCAATTCTAACTAAATTAATACCGACAAAAATATACATACACACACACATATATATATATATATATATATATGTATTATATGATATTCAATCACCATGAAACGTAATAAATAAATAAGTAAATATTTTCTTGGTGGTCTCAAAACATTTTGAACTCTTCTTTAAATCTAATTTGAAAACAGACATTTTGAATTGGATGAAACATGCATGATCAAAACAAAGCATGCATTCTAGAAATATTTTCGTTTTAATTTACTTTTAAAGCACAGAAAGTATTATACTTGAGTTCGAGTTGGAATATTTGAGTTTCATTTGAGACAAAGTTCATATAAAATCACACGTAAACAAGTTTTGAATTAAGTAATCTACTTCACAAAAGAGGTTACTTTTATCACAAGGAAGTCCTATGATAATTCCATGGTCATTCTGTGTTACTTCTTTTCTTTGTTTCTCTAAATAGAGCAATTACTTCGTTGTTTAAATGTCAACCTTGGAAGGAATGTTCTTATCTCGTATATTAATTTTTATATGAAATAGTTTCTCTTTACATACTAAACAGCATTTCCATTTATAAATAAATATATTCATAAACAAAATGCGATAACATCTATTTCTTTTAATAGAGAGACATTTTCATTAAAAACAAATTAAGAATAATAAATACATTCTTTTCATATTTGTTTATGTTTCCTTCTTTATAAATAAAGTATGTGTAATTTAAAATCATGTTGCTTGATAAAACAACGTTATCCGAGAATTAACTTAAAAATGCTAAAAATTAAAAGAAAAAAAAAGCAGAAGAAGAGAAAGGTTTTTCAAACTTGAAAATAAATAACTTTCCCATGAACTGAATCAAATATTAATTCCTTTGGAATAAAGATACTTTTTCTTCTACACGAGCTAATAAAATATTTTATAAATACTGAACCTAGTAATAAAATATTATGCGAAAATATGCTGAGAATTACATTTTGAAATCTCACACTTAAAATAATAAAAAAGCGATATTTCTCTTATACACTTTCTTATTTATTTTCTTATATGCTTTCTTAGTTTACGTAGATATTTTTCAATTCCCAATAGCGCTTTAGAGGAAATAATGAAAAATTAATTTCAGCTATGCAAAGTTTTCTTTCCGTTATGGATGTTAAATTAAATGTGTTAATAGCAGTAATAGTATTTATAAATACTATGCATTTTCCCATATTTAGTTTGCTTATATTTTATGAAGTAAATATAAAACAATTTTAGCGTAAATTTAGTTTACGTCGATTTTTTTGGCTGAAATGAGTTAATTAATGTAGAGCTCTTAGCATTTTTTTAAATTAAAATTAAAAAATGACGAGTTGGCGCCCGCTGCTACTCATATAGTATCAAGAAATGTCGAGGCAAACCAGTCATTCCTTAATCTACACTTAATAATTTTTTCCTACATCAGATATTCAAGTCGTAACTCGATGATGTGATGATACCACCAAAATGGAGAATTAGCGCCCCGCTCTGTTCGTTGCGTACAAAGATATGACGATGCAGACTGAAATATTCGTGTTGTACAAGTCGGTATCTCTAATGTGCAAAAGTTAAAAGTCGTAACTCGATGATGTGATATTACTATAAGAAGAGGGTTTTAGCACCCTTTTTACATTGCTTTGTGCCACTTTATGCCGAATCAATCGTTGTTTAGCTTACTATTAAAAAGTTATTTCTAAATCATTAGTTCGTAATGCGAAATATTATGTTTATAGTGTTCGAATTGTACATTATAACGACTTTTTTCGTTATGAAATTCAGCCTGCCGAGGGTTTGTACCAGGATATGCGCAGGCAGACTAAAATATTCTTAAAATACTTTATTTGCCACCAGTTCCATCTCGTAACTCGATGACGTGATAGTGACGCCAAAATTACGAGTTGTCGGCCGCTGCTACTCATATCGTACCAAGAAATGTCGAGGAAGACCAGTCATTCAGTAATTTACACCTAATAATCTAGTCCTACATTAGATTTTCAAATTGTAACTCGATGATGGGATGACATCGCCAAAATGGAGAATCGGCGCCGGCTCTGCTCGTCTCGTACCAAGGTTTGACGAGACGAACTGAAATATTTGTATTATACTAGTCGGTCTCTCTAATGTGTCAAAATTAAAAGTCGTAACTCGATGATGTGATAGTACTATCAGAAGAGGTGTTTGACGCCCTTTTTAAATTAATTTATTCCAATTTATGCGGAATCAGTCGCTTTGTACATTATAACACTTCATGTTTCATCATAAATTTCAGTCTGTCAAGGGTTTGTACCAGAATATGTGCAGGCAGATCAAAATATTCTTAAAATACTTTATTTTATTTTTAATTTGGCACCAATTTCATCTCGTAACTCGATAACGTGAGAGTGACACCAAAATGACGATTTGGCGCCCGCTGTTATTCATATCGTACCAAGAAATGCTGAGAGAGACCAATCATGCCTTAATCTACACCTAATAATCTTGACCTATATAACGATTTCTTCCCATAACTCGATGACGTAGTCATCCGTGTCGCCGCCGCCCGGTCTATATATATATATATATATATATATATATATATATATATATATATAATTTTAATTGCCACTGAAAATACATTTATTCCTCAATGTCCTGTACATTATCCAGCTAATTTAGAATTTACGGGAAACGTGCTTCCTGGGAAAAATACAATTATTAATGTTTTAGATCTTAAAATTATATTAAAAGAGAACAAACTGATGACTGATATATGTGACAAAATGCAATGAACTTAAAGTCAAACTTAATCCATTTACTAATTTTAAATTCTATTTTCCTAATTCTGTATATCTTAATATAATCCTGAATCATTTATATAGAATAAAATGTTTATGTTCTACTCATCCTTATTAACGCAAAAATTAAAATTCTAATTTATGATGCATTAAATAATGATTCCCGTAAAATTAATGTATTCTTTAACATACAATTAGTAATTACATGATCTTAAAAATAATTAACACATTGCGTAAAAAAGTATAACAATTATTAAAACATAAAATAATAATAATAATAATAAATAAAAATGTAAAGTAAATATAAAAATATATACAATAGGATGGACTGGGTGGGTAGATATAAGAGTACGGAGAAAGGTGGTGTTGTCTGGATAATACGAAACGAATATTTAGTTAATTCCTCCCCCCATTTAAAAAAAAGGAATAAAAAAGGAAAAACTGATTAATATTTAAATTAATATTTAATCAATTTTGGATAGGATAACTTTAAAATTAAATTAAATGGTGGTGATTATTATTATTATTGTTATTATTGTTGTTATTATTATTATTATTTTATGTCTGAAAAATATTTTAATCTTTGATCTTTGCGCGCAAAAATCTTTGATTTTGAAAAAAATTGATTGAAAAAAAAATAGGAAATCAATGCTATTTATTTATTTATTTATTTTAATTATATATATATGTATATATTTTAGTTTTCTAAAGCATTAATACATTGGTATAGTATATTTTAGTAAGCATAGTAATTTCTTTTTTATTTAATTTCTCTCTCTCTCTCTCTCTTTTTTTTTTTTTTTTTTTTTTCTTTTTTGAATTGCAGGTTTTACTGAACAATAAAAAGTTTTCCAACAATTTTATAAAAAATAAATACTATTTGTAAAAATATGTGAACTGAATAATTCTGTATTCCTAAAAATGTGTGACTTTTCATTCTTTTGAAAATATTTAAATGTGATCTAGAATCCGGGTTTTTCACGCATTATGTTTTCTTTAAATCAGCAAAAGTTCTGTACACACTTTTAATAAACAAAGCTGTTTGATCAAAATTTTGAATCTAAATTTGTTCTAGCCTTCACGTGCTAGAAAATCATCGTGCACGGGTCCACCCCCAACTTCCACTACCGCGTTCTTCTTGCATCCAAATCCAAGAATATAAGCACCTGTTGAGCAACCAAATGAATTCGGCATTGAAAAGTGTCACGAGAACGTGTTTTAATACGCGCTCCATGCATGGAAGAGGCGCGTATCTTGTCTTTGGAGGCCGTTTCACTAATATTCCATTCATAAGACAAAGTGATTTATGGTTCAGGACAAAGCGGTCTACGCGATTGTAGCTCACTGAAAGAGCCAATCTGGCTCAATCACGCACACTTTATGGTAGTTTACGGAGATTTGATTTCATAAAATGATATAAATGTTATAAGAGCCCGATGATAATGAAAGATTATTATAACTTCTAGCGTATATTTACAGAAATACACTTTCGCGGTAGATCGAGAAGGCTGTCGACTGAAACAACTTAATTATGAAAATTCCTCTTTATCTTTTTCTTTTGTAGAAAAACAATCTGGAGTTAACATTAAAAAAATCGTTTTCTAGCCTAATAATATCTGACAATTATTGTGATAAACAGTGTCCGACAAACACCGGGCGTCGGGTCGATCCGGCGACTAAAAGATTCCACTTAGCGACTAAATTTTCATCTACTTAATCATTTTATTTTTATTTTATAACCAAAAAATTCATGTTAAAAAACATTTTTTTTAATTGTACGATTATTTGATGTGGAAGAAAATACACCATAACGCCGGTTCAAGCAGGAAAAAATAATTGAGCCTCGTTGGAAGCACGGGATACGTGGCACTGACTCCAACCATAGAATTATACAAGAACTAAATTCATCATAGAATTATACAAGAACATCTACGTTCTTAGTTCCAACCTTCCAACAGGATTCGGCAAAATAAACATTATCAAATGTGAGCTCTGTTCAAACTTAAAAGAGGATAGTATGAACATTTCATTGTTTATATATTTAAATAGACCAACTAAAAAGGATTTCAGTCCTGATAAATCAATTGACAAATGGTATTTCAAATCAAAAGATCAGACATTGTTAAATTATGCATAATATCTTGCTGAAAATTAAAGGTAAGGATATTAATTTGTCTACCATTATATGCATCTATTTAATCTTCACAATTTGAAACTGATATTATTTTTAAATTTTTGTTTAGTTTGATTTTTTTTATTGAATGGTTAACTTGTTCACTGTAAAATGACACATATGCCTCAAACATATATATCGCAAACTATTATGAGCAGCCAGTGTTCCATTTTGCAGTGAATGTGTTAATGTCAGAGATATGATTCTTCAAGCTGGCTCCTAAAAATTTGTCCAGGCGCCTACGAATTTTCAAATTTTATAAGTCCCTGGTGATGAATGATAAATAATGAAGCGTTAGCAACAGAAGCAATCAAGCAAACGATACAACTGTAGACTACTGATTATCTAACACTCACGGGATTATGTGTACGAGGGATTAACAACGGTATTAGAAAGTGTTCAAACTTCAAAATATAGCAAAAATGTTAAAAATTAGGTGTATAACTGTCATTGCAAAAGTAAATTAAAGGGGGGGGGGAATGTAATTTGAAACCATAAGCAACATCACGTTAGATTTACTGAGAGGAGTATATGTAGTAAATAATAAAGCGTCGTTTAACTGTGAATTGGTATTCAATAATCTATTGCATTAGTAAAAGAAATCAAAATGGATAGAAGAGTGTTTAAGTAGTTTATATTTTGCGGAATAAAAACCTAAATCGATTTTTCTTTCTTGTTCGAAAAATCTAAAACCCAAAATTTATGCTAAAAGAGTCATTTATGTAATAAGAAATTTTAACTGAATTCATCACATATAACAAAGCGCATACTGTGAATAACAGCATCAGTTGTAGGTTATTATAAAAAGAATATTGTTCAGTTAAACTGATGGCACTGAGCTCACAGGCTACGCATACTAATTGTACATTACAGCTTTATATTTTCAATGGTTAATTCCGTTCGAAAAAAAAAATTAAGAAGGGGAAACAGCTCTCCCCTTTCCCCTTTTTTATACTTAATCATTGAACCTTTTAAATTATCAAGGACTTGCTATCATATAAAAAATCTACATCCAAAATTCAGAGCAAATCGGATAATTCTTAATAAAATACCCATTTAGCATTTATATAATTTAAGAGGAGTTATTTCCCTCTTTTATACCTAACCATTAAATTTCCAAAACTATTCAAGAATTTGAACGAAATCTGACGATTCTGCTTGAAAAACCCATTTATATAAATTAAGAGGAGGGGCATTAGAACCCCCGTTCCCCCTGTTTATACTTATTTAATGAACACCTAATAACAGTAACGGAATCACCTCATCAGAATGATCTTATATCTAAATTTTGAGCGAAAACTTAATTCTGCATGAAAAACCCATTTATATCAATTAAGGGGAGGGGCATGAGCCCCCCGTTCCCCTTCTTATACATATCGAATGAACTCCAAAAACTAATCAGGGAAGTGCCTTGTCAGGATATACCTATATACAAAATTTCAAGTGGATCGGATATTTTTATCATGAGTTATCGCGTTAAGCACGTATGAACGAACTAACATACATACATACAGAACGGGCGGGCACATAAGCTCTCAGGCTATGATAGCCTGTGAGCTAAAAACCAAACTTCTTGCTCCAGTCAGTAAGAAAGTAAACAGTTACTACAAACAAAGCCAAAAACAAAATGTTGCGCAATTTTAGTTTAATTAATTAAGTAAATTTGATCAAAAAGTAACTCATTGGATGAAGCTATTTGAAATGCGTGTCATATTGATAAATCCATTACCACACATCAATAATGATATAGTCAAGTTGACTCCGATGACAATCAAAGATTATTTATTTTGTAACACATACTAGTTGGAGAGGTGTATCTTCTAATGGAATGGTGTATGCTATCAATGGCAACTCAAGCCAACAATTAAAGTCTATTAATCTATGTAATGTTAACGATTTTTTATTTATCTATTATTTATTTTTAAGAAAACGATGCAAGAGCCAACATTGTAAAAGAAAAATAGAAGCAAAGTATATACACATCTTTAATTTTCATCTTTTAACACGTTCACGCCGATGCATACCACCGGTGGCCCTCCAAAATTTTTAATGTTTTGCCACCGTTTTTCAAAATCAGAAATGTGTGTCTTATCAAATCAAGAAAATTCTCCGATTAAACAAGGCAAATTTTACAGTATAATTTTATTGGTGGGGATAAACAAGGAATGTTAAGCCTTTTTGCGGGCCACCGGTGGTACGCGCCGGTGTGAACATGTTAAACGATTTTATTTTAATGGTTTAGTTTAATATTATACTTTGTATTGAGTATCACACATTTGTTGCGTAGTTTCACATTTAACCGTGACAGACGAACTGTGTTCTCTCCGAAAGAATTCTATTTGGACTTGTACTTTATTGGGATGTCAGATGAACCAGTCTCTGGCACCGAATTTGCTTTACCAAGCGGAGCAGTCTCTGGCGTCCTTTTTCCTTGATAATGGCTGGACATTCAATGCCATGGCGTCTACTGATGTTTTCGCCATCATTCACATATTTTACATAAGTACTAAACAATGATGTGTGCAATTTCGGAAATATTTATACTGGATTTTCTTATTATTTAGATTAATCAAAAATTAACTATAAATACGACGTTTTGACACAATTCATTGACTAATAATTTATTGCGAAGATCACTCTATGTACTTTATCATGCTACTAGATGGGACCCTCCTGGTGTTCAAATCTTTTGGTCGAAATATTAAATAAACCTCAAATTAGTATGATTTCGTATCTTTAATCCGAGTGTTGCATCAGTTTTTATTATTAAATGAAAAATTCCCTCCAAAATGTTGATATTTAGTATAAAAGTGCTTAAAAAGAAAAAAAAAACTTTTTTTTTTCTTTTTCGTTCTTTTTCACGCAGGGTCATTTCATGTTTAAAAATAATAATTCTTGTTCTTTAAAATTTGTATCGGTTCTAAATACAAATATTTTCCCAGTTTTTATTTTTTTAAGTACTTCTTATCCGAGTGTTTATTTATTTATTTATTTTTATAACCATTTGGAAAATGTCTGTTGTTCTCGGACGAAAATATATATATCTGAGACATATATAAATCCTTGTGATGTCCGCAATTTTGGAATACTTCTCTTACAACGATAACAACAAAAAAAGTATTAAAAACTACAAAAAAAAAATAATAACTCAAAAATAAATTGAGATACTGCTTCCAAACAAATTGCATTTAAAAGAACATTTCCCCCTTGTGCGATGAGGTGAAAATTGAAAATGTACGATGTGTAGAAGTTTAAAAATTTGTAGTGCTGAAAATTGTAAAACTGAAATTTCATTTAAACTTGAAAGTGTTGCCATTCGTAGAAGTACATATAGGTTACACACATATATGTTTATCTTTTATTATATAGATAACGTAGATATAACTATATAAGAAATGAAATGAATTCAGAAAAGAAGAAACACTATCACATCTTTATTTATTTATTTTTTTTTAATAATAAAATCTTTAAGAGAAAAATGACTGTATAAATGATAATCTCTTCGAAATGTTTCACCATTATTAAACTTAAAATGTAAAATAAACATGAATCGTTTACAAAAAGTGAGGAACATATACATATATATTTATTTTAATATATAATTTATTTATAATTCTTAAATTTTAGTCTTTGAAAAATCATTTTCCAAATGGTTGTTGTAATTTTTTAAAGCACATTTTTTTCAGTTTTTAACAAAATTATTTTAATTTTGGGCACTAAAGTACTCCATTTCTATAGAAAATATAGGAAAAATAGTTCGATAAGAAAAATAGGCTATTATCTTTTTTATCATTAATATTATGAAAGATATATCCAGTTTACATTTTCTATGGTCATGTTCTTTAATAATCAGTTAATTAAGGTACTATCGCTAACTTCTCATTAGTATGAACGAACATTCTCATTATTACATAGTGTTATTTATGTACCTATTAGTAATTCATGCAATAAAATTAAAAAGTTTTATTTTATGTGATGTAAATCCATTCTGTAGGAAGAATATGCAAATAAATTCTATACTGTCCCTTTTTTTTCATCCTGCATAATATGATTCAACTGCACTAATAAACTAAAAATCCGCTTTGTCTGTAATTGTGTACTAAAAATGGTTATGAAAATCTAGATTACACACAAGTCGGAAAATTTAAGTAAGGAAAATCCAAAGCAGTTCCTGGTCTTTTGAGACTCAAAGTTTAATTTTTTTTAATTATTATTATTAATCGATCAAAAATGTTAGAAAATATGGACCTTTAGTTACTTTCCCGTCGAAAAAAGATAAACTCCAGAAAGTGCAAAGTAACTTGCGGTCACAAATTTTTTGAATGGGGTAAAGGGTGTATTCCGATCCAAACTTTCTTTTTTCAGATTTATTTTTAGATTCATTTTTGCTCTCAAATGCAAACTTGCGAATTCTCTTATTTAGGAACTATACAAGGTGCCGTGATTATCAATTCCTTGATAAATGCAGAAAATGTTGCAAAAAAGGCTGTCAAAACGGCGTTTTGGACCAAATTTTCTGAAGCGAGAGGTCTGCGAACAAAAAAAAAGGGTCAGGTTGAGAAAATAATTGCTTATGAATCAAATTCTAATTAAATCAGCGAAAAATTACATCACACGGCACCTTGTACGTTACTTCAAAAATCCTCTCAGCAAGTTTCATGCTTCTACTTTATAAAATGTGTCCAAAATTGTATCTGAAAATTTCGAGCTGTTGGAGGTGGAAAATCATTTTTTCGAATACATCCTTAAAATGCATATTTTTTAAAAACGTACTGTAGATTAAAAGAATGTCTCTGATTTAATGACACAGTTTTTGTTTATCGGTATCGCTAAAAATACCTTATTGGGAAGTGTTTCTGTAAGAGAGAGAACGTTCACAATAAAAACGATTGTTTTCCAAAATAAAAATAAAAAAGTTCATAGGTTTAAAAACAATATTTTTTTCAAACTGATTGCGGCGTTTAAGACGTGTTTGAACTTTATGTTTTTTGTTTTTCTGGATATTGAACGTTTTGACAGATATGCATAAAAACAAATGTCGAAAAATCCCAGCATTTGGTTCTTCCTTTTTTTCTGCTCAAAAATCAGTTCTGTGCAACTCCTTCGACCGATTTTTACAGAAAATGATAACTTTTTATGATTGTATCGATTAATTTTTTAAAAATTAAAACTTTGAGTCTCAAAAGACCAGGAACTGCTTTGGATTTTCTTCACCCAAATTTTCAGACTTCTGTGTGATCTAGATTTCCATAGCCATCTTTAGTACACAATTACAGACAAAGCGGATCTTTATTTTATTAGTGCAGTTGAATTATTCAGACTAAAAAAAATGGGACAATATAGAATTTATTTGCATATTCTCTGATTTAGAATTTTAAAAGATTACCCTAGAAACAGTTATAAAGCATGAATTGGAGTTTTGCAGATATTGTATTTTTATCCAAGGTTATGGCCATCTGTATCTAATATATAAAATTCTCGTGTCACAGTGTTAGTTGCCATACTCCTCCGAAACGGCTTAACCGAATTTGATCAAATTTTATATGTATATTCAGTAGGTCTGAGAATAGGTTGTTATCTATTTTTAATACTCCTAAGTGTTAATAGTGGCCCACCCCATAAAAATTTCTCCGAAACGGCTTAACCGATTTTGATGAAATGTTCATACTATGACGTCATAAGCATTAGTGTCCATGTCCATTCATTGTTGAAATGCTTTGCGAATTATTATCTTTGTGGTTTAATGTTTTTAACTGTTCATGCTAATGAAACTTCTGCATTTGTTTTCTTTATGAAGTCTGATAGTAAGTTGTCAACTTAATTTCAATTGAAGTTATCGTAGAAAATATGTTTATTAGAATGTAAATTAGAAATAACAACGTTTGATGTTTAAAAAAATATTTGGCACAAATGTCATATCGGCTTTGGCGCGATGTTTTTTGCAACTATTTGGTGATAACTTAATTTTTGAATATCAGTTACACACATATTTTAAAATTATTTTCTATTATTTGAAAGAGGAAATAATAAATAAATAATATTTTATACAATAACTATGTAGAACAAAACCATTTATGTCATTTTAAAAAAGAAAAAAGAAAATTTCTCATTAAATAAACAACAATAGCCAGGTCACCATGTCAGGCAAAATAATGGAAATTAAGTATCTCGGTGCGTATATTATGATTGGGACACGTAATTATACACGTAAAATAAATTGCAGCAAAATTCTATAATTTTTTTTCTTTCCAAGGATCTATACTGTAATTTTTTTTTTTATTTAGTTATCGTATTTTAAATGAGCTGAATTAAAGATGTATGTATATTTTTAATTTATGTGTTTTAAATTAAAGTAACGCATTTTAAATTAAATGAGTGAAAAGTTTATATTTTAAATGATATGGTGGCGATGAAAGAATGTTTGGCAATTTATCAGCTGCACTCAAGTAACATATAAGAACCGAAATAACCGTTTGTCACATAAAAAGTGAAGCGGGTAGACCGGAACTGTTGATGACAGTCACATGATTTAGGCTTTTATTTTATAGATTTTTGATGATTGTTTCATGATTAATTGTTAATTACATAAGTGTAGTTCTCACGTTTACTTAAATAAGTGCTTTCATATAACCTCCAAAGTACTCAACGCGTGTGACGAGCTCCCGCCAACAACGACTATTGTGTTACACGGATAAATTATTCTTATAAATTTATTAGTTTTTATTTATTATTAACTGTTTGGAAAATAGTTACTATCCACGGCAGAGAAATGGGAAATCTAAAGTACACCTGAATTTTTTTATTCGTTGAATTCCGCAGCTTATTTTATTTCATTCATTTATTTTATTCATTCATGTTTAATGTCCGAAAATGGAATATTTCTGTTGCCATGATAAGAAAAAAGTATTAAAAAGCTACAAAAATTTTAACAACTTAAAAAAAAATAATAAGATATAGCTTTCAAACAAATTACATTTAAAAGTACATTTTTTCCTCAATACGACGATGTAAAAGTTGAAAATGTTTAAAGTTTAGAAGTTTAAAAATTTGCAGAACCTAAAATTGTAAAACCAAAATTTCACTTAAAATTTGTATATTATTGGTACAGGAATAAAAATTTTTAATACATGGCGTACGTAATATAGGAGTCTGTTATTACGAAAACCAAGTTTTGATCATCAGAAAAATGATGTTTCTTCTTATTACTTTTTTAAAATATAGATTTTTTTTAGGTACTACTCTGTTATTCCGTCGACCGATTTCGACAAATTATACAAATTGCCAAACTATTAGCCAAATTATACATATTGACGTAATTTTTATTTTAAATAATAATAATAATAATAATAACAAATAATTAGTAGAATATTAATAAAAATACAAATAAAAAGTCGAAATAAAAATCACTTAATGACTATTTAAACACGTTTATCGTATTTAATATCATTGAATTGACATTCACGATCATCCATTATTGGCATTTAATCTTATAATTTAGCGATAGTGTTTTGGTCGACGGGATAACAGAGTAGTACCCTTTTTTATAAGTCTAAAATTTTAGTCTTTGAAAATATAATTTTCCAAATAATCGTTGTAATTTGATAAATCACATTTTTTTGTTTATTAATTTGTTTATTATTAAACGGTACTATAATGAAAATATTAAAGTCAGGGGGTGCAAAATGTAGTGAGAATCATTCTAGAGAAATATTGTGAAAGGTAAATTAAGAAAATTAAATATACTAAATAATATTAATTATTGTATGCATGTAAGGTGGTCTGGTGTAATAACGCCAGGCGGGGTAATAACGCCAAGTGCATTTTGCATAATTATGAAATAATCAGGTGAATGACACCCATGTGCTCTGCGCAGAAGGGTTTTGAGTCATATAAATCGCAAAAAACAGCTTCAAGTTAATTTGTTTCATTTCTAGGTCTTATTGTTTTTACAAGCAACTAAAATTAACGCTTGATCTAAAATTTGCGAGATACGTTTTGTGATGTGAAGATTTTTTTTTATCCGGAAATACTTTGTTAATTACACAAATTTGTAGTACATTTCATGGACTTTCAAATATTGTTGAAGATTTTGGATATCTTCTCGAGATAATTTGTAATTTAAAATGTACAGCGCAATAACTATAACGGGGTAATAACGCCAATCCTTGGCATTAATACCATGATTGATTCCCTACAGTGGCCGAGCTACATCCTAAATACTGATTCAAATAAACACAGTTAAAACTGTGCAATGTTTCTAATAATTCTATTTAAGCGGTCCTTTTTAAGCAAAATGAAGCTCACTGTCTGATATTCTTTTTGCCTCATCCTCCCCCCCCCACACCACACCTTAATTATTCTTACACTTCACAAAAAATTGAACATTTTCAATAGCTTAGAATGCAATTTGTCAATTTCTAAGTTTGTAGAGTTTGTATTCTAAGAATTGGGCAATCTACATCCAATTATTCTATCTTATTTCATAGTTTTATTTGCATGGCGTTATTACCCATATAGGTGGCTAATAATGCCAAATAGCATTGGTCAAGAAATCACGCCATTACATTTTATGAATACATATCTGTCAAATTATTTTTTTATATAGATATTCAATGAGTTGCTGTATCGAATCATGTATTTGTTTGAAAAATACAAACTAAAACTGAGCCGTGAAAATTGGTAGAACCTTAACGTGGCGTTATTACCGCAGGGTACCTTATATGTATGTGTATATATGTACAATCAAAGAATATATACATTATTATTATACTGTTTTTCATCATTAAGTAATTCAATTTTTTCTGGCTTTGAGGCAACTTTATTGAATGAAAGTAGAACAGCTCATCAGAATTTAAGCTGCCACTAAATATTTCGGCGGCACTCTATTACTTATCCTTTCAGGTGATTTTAGACAAACATTTCCAGTCATTCTACGTTCAACGTATGTTGATGAAATCAACGTCTGATTAAAATCATCGCCATTGTAGCGTAACGTTTAAAAATGGCAATTAAAAGTAAATATGCGCGTTCAAATGCTTCAAGATCCATCCGCTGAAACATTCTCAAAACAACTGTTAGATATCGGCAATGGAAAAATTACTGTACATGAAACTGCATGCATAAAATTACCGACCGCTTTTTGAACAATCATTCATTCGCAAGATGCTCTCATTGATTAGATATTTCTCGATGTACACACACAATACATTAATCATGAGTGACTGGCCGAAAGAGCAATTTTAACAGCAGTAAAATGTGGACATTAACGAATTGAATCTGAAGATACATCAGTTGTTGCCAGGGAACTCAGTGACATACAAATAAATTGATTGAGTTTGCGATGCTACCGAAGCTTTCCAGAAGAGTTTTAAATTCATTAGATTTACCAGGCATGCCACCACATAGTTGACGATTGAAGGTTGGATCACCGATTATTTTGCTTCGTAATTTAAACCCACCACGTCTGTGCAACTGCACGCGAGTTATTAAAAAATTAATAAATAATATTGTCGAAGCCATCATTTTCAATGGCAAATTCCGAGGTGAAAATATATTGCTACCACGAATGTCTATTATACCCGCAGATGTGCCAATTCAATTCAAACATCTTCGATTTCCAATTAGATTGGCATTTGCAATGACTATCCTTAAATCTCAAGCCAAACGATGTCTGTTTGTGGATTAGATTTGAGCATACCGTATTTTTCACACGGGCAATTATACGTAGCATGCTCTCGATTGGGCAAACCATCCAGTTTGTTTGTGTTAGTTAATGATGGAATGGCAAAAAATATTGTACACTCTACGTGAAGGGATTGATACAGTTTTTGAGTAAAATTATCATAATTAGCGATGTACATAATTATGTACTTAGAATAAATTTTAATGAATTAAAAATATAAATGTTTGGTGTTTTGTTGTTTTTTATATTCCGTCATCGTTCACAGCGCTCCATCCCTCTTCCACTCATTTACCACATCCTCGCACACTTACAATAAATTAAACATATTTTTTTCTAATATAATAATCCCTAGAAATAATTTATATGGCAAAACAACGTTTGCCGGGTCTTCTAGTTTCCATATATATATTTATCTCTATCTATCTATCTGTCTATTTTTCTCTATCGTCCCTTTAAATATATGGAAAAATGTGAATTTATAGTTTTGATTTACTGTACAAACTAAGGAGAATCTGAAAGCCCAATATTTTGACACAATCCAATAATCAATAATTTATTCTAAAACCGTTTCAAACATTTTATTATTTATGAATAGTATTATTTAAATCTTTAAATTTGATATTATCGAATATAAATGCAATTTTTTGAACCTACTTAAAATTTTAATAGCTTATAATGAAAAAACAATATAAGCCATGGATTGTATTTATCCTAAATTGGAATATTTTCTTCATTGAAAAACAAACCAACTTCGATGAAAAAACGCTATTCGAAAGATGAATGTGTCTAAGAAAATTCTACTTAATCTTCAAAGATAATTATACATAAAAAATGCATTAAAAAATTTTAAAAAATATATAAAATATTCAGAACAGACTTTAACATTACTTTAAAACACAGCAGTTCTCATGTGGTTGAACAATTGTATTGTAAACAATTTTTACTTTAAAAATATCCAATCTATTTTTTTTTAATCCAATGTATGGAATCCAATCTACCGAATTTATTTTTTTAAGTGCGCAATTTAATTAGAAAATTATGTCATCGGATATTAGGATATTTTATTAATTGAATGAACCAAAAATAAATGGGAAGCACAATATTTCGACACAATTCTTTGAGCGGAGCAACAATTTACGCCAAGACCGCTCCAGATACTTCATTATTTATGAATCATGCTCTGCAAAATCAAAAGAAGCCAGGAGTGGTAGACGCATCAAAATATATAACGATCCTTGTTGATGGTGGCATCTTTAATTTTTTACAGTCTCTTCTTAATGTGCAGGTTAAAGGGCAACTCATGAAGCTGAATTCGAGATCTCGCTCGGTTCTCACGGAATTGTCTCTCTCCGAATCAAACAACTTCCCTAAATAAGCTAATGACGTGCAACTCCCGGATTATCACCCAATAAAATGAATCACAATAAAGCAAATTATAGAACGAGCCAAATCGGAACGAATTGTTTTATTAGTTGCACGTGAATGCGATTGCAATAAACATGGAGCCTGGTTATGAATAGCAGAAAATACCAAACGAAAATGGGTGATAAAAAGGCACGAAGAGCGCATAAAATAACTTGTAAAAATTTATTCTAAGATGATGTTAATATTTGAAAACTGAATTTATAAAGATGTATGATAATCGTATGGGTAGAAAATTACACTTGTTGCAAATCACTATGTAAAGTCATTTAGGTATTGGAGTCTTATTCTAGAAACATGCAACTTTCAAACAATTATTGTTAAAGTCCACAGAGCTTTTATTCACTGAAATATCCCCAAAAATAAATAGGAAGTAAAGTATTTATAAAAAAATCTTTCGAATGTTGTTGATGGCGGCATCTTTATTTATTTATTTATTTTTACAATATCGTCTTAATTTGCAGGTCAAAGGATAGTTGATGGGGCTGAATTCGAGATCTTGTTCTCTTTCTCACGGAATTGTCTCTCTCCTAATAACTTACTTCCCTAAATAATAATTATAAATTGGACAAATGCACCATAAATGATACTTTAAATTATGTATTCAGATTAAATAAAAGATGCTAAATTGTACACACATTACAAAAAAGTGATTTCACAAATACGTTTAAAAATATAATTGAAATCCAGATTTCGTATCACCTCGATTTCGAAGAGTGCTCATTTTAACAACAAAAAATAAAATTTGATTACAGATGAGCCCAGTTTAACAACTTTATTTGGCCGCTTTTGAAATTTTTCATTTTTCTGTAAGAACTGGTTTTATCAGAATCATCTTAAGCTAAATTCGGCTAAGATGCCCCTTTTGACAACATATTTTGAAATATTTTTTGACTTTATTAAAAAAAAATCCGCCCAATATGGTACATTATACAGTTCTAAAATAACAAAAACCTTACAGTTGAATGCGTTAGAGCGCAAAATTGAATTTAAAAATGAGTTTGTCATTTGTATACATGCTCAATTCTTTAATCATGATCGCGTCGGGAAATTTTGTGCAAAGTGCCCACTTTGACAGCATTTTTTAAAAAAATATATCCAGTCTTTATCAAAAAAACTAGCCAATACAGCACATTATACAGCTCCTAAATAAGAGAACCTGTCAATTAGATGCGAGCAAAACTGAATTTAAAAATGAGTCAGAAAAAATACAATTTGTTATTTGAATACCTCAATTTTTTAATCACGATCGCTTCGGGAAATTCTGTTCAAAATACTCATTTCGACAGCCTTTTAAAAAATATATTCTGCGTTTATCAAAAAACTGACCAATTCGTCGTATTATATAGTTCCTAAATATGAGTACCGGTAATTTGGATGCGTTTGATAGCAAAAATGGATTTTAAAATGAGTCAGAAAAAATGCAATTTGTTATTTGGATACCTCAAATTTTCAATCACTATCACTTCGGGAATTTCTGTTCAAAATACCGTTTTCGGCAGCTTTTTTTTTTTGAAATATTCTCTGTCTTTATTTTAAAAAAAAAAATGACCAATGCGTCACATTATACAGTTTCTAAATAAGAGGATCTGCCATTTGGATGCGTTTAAAATCAAAAATGAATTTAAAAATTAGTCAGAATATAAGCAATTTAGATATGAGACTTTTTCCCCCAACTCCTTTTTTTTTTTTTTTTTTTTTTTTTTGCTATGCGAATTGGTTTTAAAAAAACTTGTCAATGTAAAAGTTGTAGATATTATTGAGAATATGTAAAATACATTTACTTATATTTGATAGTTTGACGATGATTCTAGATTTTTGTCTTATTTCACCCCCCTCCCCTTTTTTGTTTTTGCTTTTAAATATTTTTATCGGTAAGAAATAGTCCTATCAAAAACGGGTGAATACAAAAGTTTTAGATAATGTTGAGAACATTTATACAAATTTATTTGGATTTCATATAGTGAGAATTGACGAAGTTATAAATTTTTTTTCTCTCCAAAATCCTGTTTTTTTTTCGCCCCTTCAGCCCATTTCTAAATTTATCAAAACTGTGTCATGCATAAACGTTTGAACCATTTTTAAGAAGTAGTATAAACTTTAAACCGATTCTATATCTATTTTAATTAAGAAGTTATGTCGTTCTTTTCTGTTTTCACATAATCCCTCCCATTTCCACCTCCTTGGACCGATTTTGCCCATTAACGAACTTAGCCGAGATTTTATATCTCTTGATACATATATATATATAAACTTTTTTACTGGTGGTAGTTTTGAGGTCTAGAGGTCATGATGAGCGTAGATCTGCAAAAATTTTCAGAAATTCCAACATAGGAGCGATCGCAATAGGTAGTATTTCATACGAAATCTACCTAATTGATGTTACATACAAGTTTCTAGTTTGATATTTTATATTAGTATTCACTTTTTAAAACTTTAAAATTATATATAATATCAATTTTTATTCTGAAGACATTCGTAGAAGCGATACGAAACGTAGATTTTAATACATTTTAAATGTGTTTGCGAAATCGCTTTTTTGTAATCCATGTGCCATTTAGGATTTTGCATTTAATTTGAATACATAATTTTAAGTTCCCTAAATAATTTTAATGATGTACAACACCGGGATTATCACAAAATAAAACAAATCACAGTAAAACAAATTATCAATGAGCCATATCGGAATTTCTAGCTTGATTTTTTTTGCATGTGAATGTGTTTATGAAGAACGTGGAACATCGTTATAAATGGCAAAAAACACAAAGAAGAAATGTTGACAGAAATATAGGAAAAATGTAAAATATTTTCTGAAAAATTATTAAAATTAGAAAATTTTTAAAATTTAAATTTATCAAGATGTAGGATAATCGTAAGTGTAATGATTTACACTTTTTGAAAACCACTCTAATTATTTATTTATTCCAATTCTATCCTGGACCATTAACTTTGGTAAAAATTGCTATCATCATCTGATCTTTATCGAATGACGGTTATTGAAAATTGTCTGCTGAGACGTTATTAAGAGGATGACTCAAAATTAAATTGAAAACATAATTTTTTGACGAAATATGTTTTGAGTTGTTGTTGTTGGAATATTTTACTATTTATATTATCTACTTAACCACGTCAAAAGGTAACACAAGCAATCTAATTCTTAATCTTTCTCGATTTATCATGGAATTCTCTTTTTACAAATCAAACATCATCTTTCCAAAAAAGTTAAAGATATGAAACATCCGTATTTTACCTACTAAAACATTTTCTGAAATAAAGCATTTGGACTTTCTTCAAATTCAATTAATACTACCGATTGATACACATTTCTATCATTTCTATCATACTTTCCATTGTTATGTATTAAACTGCCTGTCTGTTACATTAAGGTTTTTCAGTAATTTTTCCATATACATAGTGTAACGGTCTATTCGGATAATAATTGGTATCAAATGAAATAAAAAAATAATAATAATCCCATATATTTCTTGCTTATTACGAATTGCATTATAATTATCATTTAACAAGCAAATTCTTTGAACATGGTACATTTATAAAAGCAAAACGAACTTTTATTCATACTTGCGATTAACAAAAGTACACAACTTATTTAATCTAAGGTACCCTGGGGTAATAACGCCACGTTAAGGTTCTACCAATTTTCACGGCTCAGTTTTAGTTTGTATTTTTCAAACAAATATGTGATTTGATACAGCAACTCATTGACTATCTATATAAAAAAAATTATTTAACAGATATATATTCATAAAATGTAATGACGTGATTGCTTGACCAATGCTATTTGGCGTTATTACCCACCTATATGGGTAATAACGCCATGCAAACAAAACTATGAAATAAGATGGAATAATTGCATGTAAATTACCCAATTCTAAAAATACAAACTCTACAAACTTAGAAATTGACAAATTGCATTCTAAGCTATTGAAAATGTTCAATTTTTTGTGAAAGTGTAAGAAAAATAAAGGTGTGGTGTGTGTGTGTGGGGGGGGGGAGGATGAGGCAAAAGAATATCAGACTGTGAACTTCTTTTTGCTTAACCCTTTCCGGCACACTGTGCCCGGTCTGAGATACCTACTTTTAATTCCGAACTTGCAAATGGCACCAGTAATATTTTAGTAAAATTTTGCTTTTACAATAAAAGCTTAAATTAAGGAATTCAAAATATTAAAAAAAATCGTTTGTAAATTCCGGTGTCAGTGGATAATTTCTCATTTTAGTACAGATTTTACCCGTGCCGGAAAGGGTTAAAAAGGGCCGCTTAAATAGAATTATTAGAAACATTGCACAGTTTTAACTGTGTTTATTTGAATCAGTATTTAGGATGTAGCTCGGCCACTGTAGGGAATCAACCGGGGTATTAATGCCAAGGATTGGCGTTATTACCCCGGTATAGTTATTGCGCTGTACATTTTAAATTACAAATTATCTCGAGAAAATATCCAAAATCTTCAACAACATTTTGAAAGTCCATGAAATGTACTACAAATTTATGTAATTAACAAAGTATTTCCGGATAAAAAAAAATAGTCTTCACATCACAAAACGTATCTCGCAAATTTTAGATCAAGCGTTAATTTTAGTTGCTAGTAAAAACAATAAGACATAAAAATAAAATAATACTTGAAGCTGTTTTTTGCGATTGATATGACTCAAAACCCTTCTGCGCAGAGCACATGGGTGTCATTTACCAGATTATTTCATAATTATGCAAAATATTAGCACTTGGCGTTATTACACCAGACCACTTTATTTAAAAATTTAATGAGAAATATAGAGCTTTAATTTATTTTAGAAAAGTTTAGTTTATCTAAAAATTTGCGAATATTTGAGAAATATGAATGAATAAACTTAACTTTTTTTAAGAATTTAAATTTGTACCGAACTTTGAATATCTTATGATAATAGAACCGATAAGGAAAACGCGTTGATGAATAAGTTGATGTAAATGGGCTTAACTAAATTGATGTTGCCATTCTTGTAAATATTAGGGTGTAACAAAAATATTTTACTTTTTGAGTACCTATTTGTGAAAGTCTATATGGCACTATTTTTTTTAATTAATAATCAATGCAAAATATTATATTAAAAATTATCTGTACCTCCATAATTTATTACATTAATGCCTATTCTTTTATCTATTTTTAGGTTATAAAATAGCTAATTGGATAGATATATTGAAATATTATACATCTTAAGACACTACTTTAAAATGTGTCATAAAGATGCTGAAGGAGCTCGTAAAGTTGAAGAACTTAAAAGTATGACACAATCTGTGATTATACAGATCAAAACTGGTTCAAATGTTTTAAGGGCAATTATTTCTCTATTGAAATGAAATACAGAATTTGCAGGCCATTCCTTAATTGATCTGAACGATTCGAAGCAAAAATGACGATAAATTCCACGGTAACTTTGAGAGGAATGAGGAGCGTCGGAAGACACTATATATGCCGAGATTTTACCAAATTACAGAAAACATTCAATAACTCTACAGAATTCCTTCATGAACTGGCCTACACAGCAAGCGAATCACAGAGTGGAAATGCGCAAATCATTTGGAAAAACAACAGGATTTGCCGTTTAGTGACATGTGATGGGAAATGGGTATACCTACGAAGCCAAATAATCTAAAACAATGGATGGGTACGAGCCTAAGAGTTCTACCTGTTGAATAACAAAGGCGGTTTGAAAGAGCCCATCTTCTCACATGGTCGATCAATTAACTCTAAAATTTAATGTAAAAAGCTAGATTGGGTCTCTTTGAAAATCAAACACCCTGTATTGCTCAATAAATGTTACACCCAGAAAAAGGAATTGATTAAAACTACAAAACATGTTTTGTTGAGTACATTTTGGTTGTTTTAAACAATTTTTTTAGTTAAAGTGAAAAATCGGTTTTGTTGCTCAGACAAAAAAATATTAACACTCTTATAAAATTTTAATAAAATTCCATCAATTTTATTTGAGTCTTACTAAAATCTTGTATTTTCAATTTGTAATTGCAACAAAATTTTGTTGATTTTGCAAAATTTGAATTGGTGTGCAGTAGCCATAACTCTCTCACCTAATTTTGTTTAATTGAATTATATAGCTATAAAGGATTGACATAATTTTTGGATAATAAAAACTTTTCAAATTGAGATGGAATAATGACGTTATTATTAAGTTATTATGCATTTCGGATGAAAATTGTGAACGGAAAATTGAAAAAAAAATCAACAATAATTTTTTGTTTATTCAAAGAAAATTTTCAATGACCCATGTTTAAACGAAAAGATTCGTTGGACTAAACAAATTTTTGTTGATTCAACAAAACTTTTTTCTGGGTGTAGAGCTCTTCTCCGACAATAAAAAATTTAAGACCGTATACAGCTCATAAGACTCGCAATAAAGTATAAGAACTTAACGGAATTAAATTTTTACCTCATCTCCAATACAGTGCGAACCTTTTTTTCTTTTAAATTACCACATGTTCCGCTCTTTAAGCATTGTTTTTTAGAGGCACTTTTCTGATAGTCCAAGAGCCGACCGCACAAAACCCTAAGTCATCGAGCACAAAATAAATTCCTTTATTTTTATGGAAGAGTAGTCATAGGGGAATCTAATCATCCACGTCTGCATGAAGCGAAGGGGTGCATAAGCCGAAAATTGATACCACACGTACGTTTAACATTGTGTTTGCCGTACAATTAAAAGTATGAAAACATGGAAAATTAGGTACAGGAAAACATAATGGTAAGTCTATGAGTGAGCCATTAGTGGTATTCATTTTTGGCTTATGCACCACTTCGCTTCCGGCAGACATGGATGATTAGATTTCCCTATTACTACACTTCCATAAAATAAGGGATTTTTTCTTGTGCTCGATGACTTAGGGTTTTGTGCAGTCGGCTCTTGGACTAAAATGTTCATGGTATGGAACGGAGTTGTATAGGCTAATTTGCTTTCAAATCCAAAGATTGGTATCAAACTGGTATTTTTTCTTGCAGATAGAAGAAGATGGAAGAAAACCATACAATTTCATGGCTCTTTTTTTTATTTGTAATATCTTATTTTATGATGAAATATTGAAATAAAGACTTTATTGTGAAAACGAAATTACTTTTGATACAACTTAATAAAATCAAGGTCTGCAAAGCTACATTTTATTAAATTTCTTAGACATTAGACCTTTTAGACATTAGTTCTTTAGCCATAAATTGATTAATATTTAAAATTGAAGTAATGTAACAACAAATGATATAAAGATTAAAGCAAACGATTGACCAACGAATAAGGTACCTGTACCCAATATGGACACCCTAAGGAAAATTTATTTTTTTCACCCCCGTGTACACGTCATAGGACTCCAAAAATATATGACCACTATCTCTGGGCTGTTGACTATCATTATAAAAATTAACGACTTTGTAATTCTTCTGGTTTAATTTAAATGATTAAAACAAAAAATGTTTACGAGTGTCCATATAAGGAACCACCTGTCCCTATTATGGACATGCATGTAGCATAAGGGACAAGTGGCTCCTTATTGACTACACAGGGCGTATGGAAGATTCGCTATTCCAAAGGATTTTAAAGGAGATAGGATAAAAAAATGTATCTTAAAGTATTGCGGAAGAGGAGGAGCACTGTAAATACCTTCAGAACATGCACTTTGGAAAGGGGGAGGTCATTTTTGATTGTGGCTCTTCGAAGACCCATAGAAAGCACTTCAGTTACTACAAAATGTAATAAAATAATATAGTTGGTTTTGTTTAACTTTATTGCATCTGTCTGCACAATTTACAACTGTTATTAAGAGTCCTCACAGTATTGACAAATAAAAACTTCTTCAATATGGGTGGTAAATCCCGCTGTATCCTCATGGACTTATCTGCCGCATTGATGCATTGCTGCATGTCTGCAACAGCATCAATACTGCATAAGAAGTAGTACCAGCTCTCCTTTGTTGAAGATGTCATACGTTGATACCTGGGATCACCAACAGATACTCTACTGAGGGGAGGCTTCTTTTGATTTTTCTGCAAGGCCTTTTTAGAGGATTTTTCTTAGAGTATTGTTCAGATGACATCTTGTTGAACAAGGATTTTACTACTTTGATGCCTTTTGAATTTATTGCCTGGTGATTTTGTGTCTACTTCTTTCTTACAGTTGGAGTCGATGGGGATATAAGGTGTCCATATTAGGAATCGGATGTAGTTTTACTAAATCTTATAATAAATAAAAAAAGGAAACATATTTAAGCAATATATGCAATAGCAATAGAATATATGTTTTATCGGCTTTCTAAAACACTCTACTTTTCAATGTTTAAAGTAATTTTACCATATCTGATAAGAATTTAAACTTACCTGAAATTACGATCAGCATACCAGGAAACAATAAGTTTCCTTCTAACTGATGAACTGCGCTCTTTTTTGCACTTTTCAGGCTTAATTATCTTTTCAATTGCTTTTCTTCATGGATATGTAACGGCATTTCTCGATCAAAATTGTTACTTTTAGAAATATTAGTGGTGTCTATATTGAGAGCACAGTCCATATAGGGTAAAAGTACCTTATTACAAAATGAATAAGGTAAATCAAAAGATATCTTAAACCAATTTTTAAAATATCAGATTCAGAGAAGTAATAATCCGATATTTACATAAAATATAAAATTCATATGGTTAAAATTATTTCTCGAAAGAAGTTTTGAATGTACATAGAGAATAAAATCTTCGAACTCTTAGGAATTGTTGAATACATAAATAGCTAATTCTATAGCGTGGAACATCGTTTATATGTATAAATCTCAGCTAAAAAAGTACACCTACACACACAATCAAAAATCATCGTATAAAAGTATAACAGGCATCAGTCGATTAGAAATCAATTCTACTAATGAATGCTATGGTTTAATTTTATTTAGCAAGCCATCTACATGTAGAAATGGAAAAAAACCTTTAAATTTTTCAATACTAACATCTAAACTTGATCTTATATTTGAATTCTTCCTTAAGTTTTACATTTTAGCTTTGAATGACAAGCGGGATATTAATCAGCCAAATAATTTTGGAATTGTGCAGGTTTAAAGTTTGCAGTTTCTAGCTTTCAGTTCACTTATAATTGTTGCAAAACAGATTGAAATGCAAGTAGTTTTTAAGGCATAACTAAAAACACTACCAGGTGGGATGAGTTATAATTTTTCATTTGCATATTTTAAGCTTACGTGAAAATAATATTTAAAAAAAAAAAACTAGTCGTTGGAGGCCATCGAAATACTTACCCATCATGGATAATATGCATAATATAAAATATGAAAATAGAGCATGAGTAAACTATTCATAAAATGCATTGCATTTCCAAAATAAAATTTAAACGTAAATTTAAAGTTTTTTTTTTTTTTTTTTTTTTTTTTTTTTTTTTTTTTTTTACAAAACGGATTGGATGAACTATTGGATAACAATGTGAATCTATGAGAATTTACCGAAATACCGGAAACAGCACCAAGTTGCTGGCGAGTAATTTTTGTCACCAGATTTGGCGATAAACTTGGCGATATTTTTAGTTCAACGGAATAATCAAGTAGTACCGCATCAAGTAAAAAAGATCTTCAGAAATCCCAAAATGACAATCACATTAACTAACAATTTACTACATCGGATTAAGTGTGTCATTTCTAATTAAAATATATATTTGAATTAAAGTTTGAAGCAAATACATGGTTATGAAAAATTGAAGAGTCTGGAAAATAGGATTAGAAATATCTCGGTAGCTAATTATCCGATTGACTTTCTTCTTTACTCAAAATTTATTTTTTTATTGTCTTTTAATTTCATTCCTTGAAACAAACAATTAAAAAAATACATACCTTTAATCAGAACGAATATTTCGAAAAAAATAGTTATGGGAATCGAGATTACTGATATTCAATAGGCTTTTTTTCCATTATTACGTACAAAATACACACCAATTTTCAAGTCTCTGTCTCAATCTGAGAGACCTTTAAGAAAATTTTATACGCATCATTTAAAAGTAGACTTCATTCCCAATCGTTTGGTAGCAGTAAATGTTTTCTGTTATAATTAGTTGCAGAGTTAATAGGGGGGTGCATACATTTTTTTCACGACCGTACATTTTCTGTTTGTAGACTACCCTCTAAACAAAATTAAGTGTAGAACTAATTTAGCAGACATTATTACTTATCATTTGGGACCAGTAAAAATTTTATACAGCGATCTTCGACAGGTTTTGTTGGAGGGATTATTTTTTTCTGTGCATTTTAGATTATTCAGCATTCATTTACGTTTTCTTTTAAATTTTAAGCGGCAAAATAATCAAAATTAAAACACATTTAGTTTTGGAAAAGGCTATTTTTTGTTTGTTTGCATAACAAGTAAACCATACTTTTTTCCCTGTTCAAAAATTTTTTTTTCGTTAGAAATTTAGATTGTCGGCTTGCGTTAGGGAAAATAACATGTTAATGTAGTCTTGGTTATAAAAAATACAAACTACAAACTGCTTAAGGATAAATACCCCCTATACGGAGAAATAATATTTCTGTTTTGAATGAAACCATCTTAACTTTTAGAATATTGTTAGTTTGTCTTCTTTCAAATTTATATTCTTCATTTCAAAAAATGCAACCGTGGGCAAAAAGAAAATGTGTTCCAAAAATTTGCCCCGACTGGATTTCGTTCTTCTGATGTCCAATCATTACGGTAATTGTACTTCTGTAATTTGCTAGCACAATATTTTGACAAACAACTTAGAGTCGAAAAGCCTACTACTACTTTTAGTTCACGCCCTGCATTGAAATTCTAGATACATTGAAATACTCCTTATACAATAGAAACACAGGAAGCTTGTCTGTGTCCGCTGAAAAACAACCTATTACTACTTTACAAAAGTTTCGAAGAATTACATAAGGGTTTAGTATTTTTATTTTATTTTATTTTATCTTTTTTTTTCTGAAAAGTTCAACTTCTAACATGAAACATAAATTATGTATTACCCTTTCTCTGTTACAAGGCATAAAAGGGAGAAAATAGCTACTTGGTCATCTCCTGTGTGTTATTGCAGTTAACAGTCACTCAACTCAGTGGGGAATCGAAATTTTTAGAACATCTCATTCGAACTTTAATCCATTTGCAGATACTTCTGACAGGAAAGAGTTCAAATTTGACGGCACTTTGAAAAAAAAAAATAGCGGTTTAAGAACTGATTTAAAAAAGTTTGGAATTGCTTTAAGCTTTCTGTAACAATACCTAAACAGTTTAGAATAATTGGGAAATAAATTACTTTTACCTTCTTTCTTTGGCAGGTGGTCAGAGGAAGGGGATGGATCGAATTATCAAATTCAATTAACAAAATTTTTCTCCTTGTTTATGATTTTAAACCCCTTGTGAAAAACAATTTTAATTCTATTTTTTTAGTGTCCTAATGGTAATTTAAAAAATACTCTTAACGAAAGTTTCAGCAGAGAGTGTAGGCAGAGCTCACTTGTGAAAAATATATTAAGTAGTCTTAATGCTTCATTTTGAAAAAAAATTGATAAAAGCTTGTTTTAGTTAACATGCATTATTATAGATTATTGTAATGTGTCTTATCTGTTAACTTTCTATATCACTTGTTATGTTGATATGTTATTTTATTTATTTATTTATTTATTTTGAACACGGAATTCTGACAATAAATAGTTAGCTATTTATTTATATCATGGTTATATTCTTCATAAACATCAATAGAAAAAATTAATAAAGCGGACTACAAGTACATTTATTAAAAAATGTTACCTCCCGCTGAATTTTATTCACCATGTGTCTATTCTGTCTCTACTTCGAAGTAAAATAACTTACTAAACCATAAAAGTATGGCAGTTCATAAATAGTTGAATTTTTTTTCAATTTTAATAAAATCTTAATAATTTTTCATTCGATTAGTCTCAACAATGCATTTTTAAATTTTATTTCAGCCTGATTATATTTGTTTTTATTTGCAGCATATTTTACTCTTAATAATGTTTAAATATACTTATATTAACAAAAATCACTAAAATGAAAGCATTTCAACATTTTTCCAAACCAAAAAAGGCATTTTATGGTTTGAAGATTGGTTTATCCTTTAATGCCATCTTACACTAATTTAAAGGAAATATTCTCAATCGCTTTTCTTTTGTCACTGTCTTTGAATCTACTAACTTTTTATTCAAAAAGAAATACGAGACAAACTATTAATATCTAAAATTAAGT
The DNA here is from genome assembly GCA_964019185.1 of Maratus speculifer. NCBI lineage: Eukaryota > Metazoa > Arthropoda > Arachnida > Araneae > Salticidae > Maratus > Maratus speculifer. The sequence continues at coordinate 291,599,373 of OZ025294.1, read as the reverse complement.
ATAACAAACATCAGCAATACTATTTTTCCTTTCAATAAAATTTCCTCTATAAATTTTAAACATGCTCATAATTATCATTATAAAAATAGAACAGCTATCAAATTCTTGTCAGCCTGACTTCTTACAGATTGATAAAAATCAAACTTTCTTTCTTACAGAACGCTTAACATCCATGAAAAATGAGACCAAAAACTATTTCAAAAATCAAATAATAAAATTTTCCGGTGATTATTCATTGTTTTAAAAATTGAAATTGCCTTATGATTTCTTATCTGCATCAATAAAAATTAAAAAGAGTTTTCCGCTTTTGTGGATGATCTCGATTTCCAAAATCCTTTCACAATTTTCAGCTTTTATTAAATAATTTATCAGGTACACTATTATTTTCATGCGATAAGGAAATATTTGATTTCAACTTTCTTATTCTTCCGTTTCATTATTTTTAAATGCTTCCTATTTCCCTCGTTATGTCATTCGTTGCTTAGCTCGATAGAAATCAAATTGGAACACAATGCATTAGCTAATTTAAATGCTCTCCATTTTTAATTGATGGCAGAAAGCTATTACAAATATGCGAAATAATATACAATAAATCACAACATAATTCAAACTTTTAATTCAAATAATAATAATTCAAAGGATAAAGAACATTCCTATGTATATGCTGAAAAAAAAGGTTGAAATTTCAAACTTTGAACGAAAAAGAAGGATATGTATTTTTGAACATAGGGTAATATGAGATTCCACTTTTTTCCCCATAAGTCCTCTTAAAAAATCAAAGTCTATAGTGTTCAGTCAAATTTTCTTGACAGTGAGCCCTGAGGTGCTATACAGAGTATATGAATTAGGCCTATGGTCAGCCTAACACAGAATTCTCAACATTTAATTCCAAAGCAAGTTTAGTATTAAAGGTACTACTAATATTATGCAGACATACATGCAATAAATACAATAAATCCAACTGGACTGAAAAATTAGCCGAAGCCAGGAATCGAACACATGTTCTAGAGGTCTGTACGGGCCGGAATTTCCAGGCCCGGGCCCGTCCAAGCCCGTATGAAAATTATTTCGGCCCGGCCCGTTGTTAAACTCAAAAGTTCGGCCCAGGCCCAGACCGGCCCGGCCCGTTTAAATTTTTATACTTTAGGCCTGGCCCGTACAGAAATCAGTGAAACCAGGCCCGGCCCGTTACAATTTTTACGATTTCTAAAAAATTCAGATTTTTATCATATAATTAGGATTCCTTAAAAGAATACTGCATACATATCTATGGAATGATTTTACAGTATATTTTATTGGAAATACACATTAACAGCATTAATGATTACTTAGATATTTAGGCTTTCAACATTCGAATAAAGATTCATTAAAAAATTAATATGGCTTAGAATAAAAGAAAAAAGAAAGAAAGTTAAAAACATCGTAACTTTTGAAGCTGTTTAATGAAAGAAGATTTAAAAAAACATTTCTATATCATTTTATTAAAGATTTTAAATCCAAATTCATTCTTAAAATGCAAAGAAGCTCCTTTCTGATTTATTTTTAAATTCATTTTTTTCTCAGAAACGCATAAGTTTAGCAGGTATCTTTATTAAGAAACTATATAATCGAATGGGGTTATCCATTTTTTTGATATAAGCAATTTAAGAATACTGCAAGTAAATAAAATACTGTCGTAGTTAGCGTTTTGAATAGAGTTTCCGGAAGTGATAGCATGGGAAGGGAGAAAACCCTGCAATCATTTGAGAAACTATTATGTATCTCAACAAGGTTACACAAGTATTTTATTTACCAAAAATGAAAAACTCCATTCGATTCCAAATCCCTTCAATAGTCAGGCTTATCAATTTTATACTTTTACAATTTAAAATTAATCAGAAAATATGTCAAACTTTCGCATTATTGAGAAATTAATTTAAAAACCATCAAGAAGTATATATATCCAAAGATTAAGCTAACATAAGTTCTTTATCGCTGTTAATAATTTTACAAATCATGTTGTCCGCCCTACAGATCTTGAGAACAATTAAGTCTAGTTCCGGTCCGGCTAGTCTACATGTAGAAAAATAATGCAAGCTTGATCTCGGCCCGACACGAGTCTGCTAAAAAAATATTAAAACGGGTTACACACAATGTAACTGTCCGATGCCGGTCTCTACACTGTACATTTTTATACTAGTGCTGTCAAACTACGTATGGCTCGTGACGCACATTTATACTTATTCTCGTTAAAACCATTTCGTTGAAAATAGTTCATATTTTATTGTATCTGCTTAAATCTTACGAACGGGCCGACAGGACCGAAAATTTTTTTATCGGCCCGCCCCGGCCCGTAGGGCCCGTTCAATTTTTTTGCCGGCCCGTTTATGTTCTTTGTCGGCCCGGCCCGTTACAAAATTCGAAACGATTCCGCGGGCCAGCCGGGGACGGGCCACGGGCAAGGGCCGGGCCCGTGCAGACCTATAACATGTCCACAGCGTAAAAGACTGCTGCTCTAATTACTGAGCTACTCCGGACGATACTTGGGTCAGCAAATTTCTTTCTAATAAACCGTTTTCGGGAAATCATCAGGCATCTATCATACGACCTTTGCGAACGGGACAACGATGAATAGTTTCTTCCACCGATCTAGAATGCATATTGAAACACACATACATGCATACATAACATCGAAATTCAACTCTTCAAAGCATGTACAACTATTATACATACATACATACATACAATAAATACAGTAAATCCAATTGGAGTGAGAAATTGTGTACTGTTACGTACTGTTATGTACTGTTATGTACAGCCTCTATTCGTGGGGGAAAAACAGTAAACAACCCCCACTAACTGCTCTACAAATTATCGTAGAAGAAAGTTACTGGTACTGAACGGTTGGAAATAAAGACTATTTAAAAATGGTGTACATAAAATTTTCTTAAGGGACCATCTACTTATTAAAACGAAGGTTAACTTCATTTTATTCAATGGAAATATCCAATATCAACAGGATATTTCAAATCTTCAATTCAAACTATGCCTAAACACAAATTTTCAAGTCATTTGAATGGTAAGTTTTTGAATTATAAACATTCAAAATTAAGTGCTTGAAACTTTAAATTACATTTCCATATTTTTATTAATATCTCATGAAATTATACTCCTAATGTGCTATTTTTTCTGCAGCAATAATACTAAAATATCCAAACATAAATACATTGAATTTGCAGTTTTTATAATTTTATAATATTAATTATGAATTTTAAAATTAATGTTCGAAAAATTGTTAATTGCAACCTACAATTTTATGATGGATTTAGATTTATTAAGTCCTGCTTTATGGATATAGAAAATTTCATTTTTTCTTCCAAGTAGTTTTCAAATTATGCTTTATAAAAGGCAAAACGATGGTATAACAGGCCGTGTACAATAAAAAAGATATTTTTAAACTCCATATGCTACCCTGTAATCTAGCAGTCTTCAATGACAGCTTCTGTGGAGCCTAAGATACCTTAATCAAGAAGAGGGCTCTATTGGTCATCAATGGAGTATCGCACTTCAATTTGAATACAGCCCCTAAAATATGCTCACTTTCAAATAATTAATTTTTTTTTAACTTATCGTATGAATTGCATGAAATTTTGTTTTTAGGCTAATTAAAAGGTGTAGAGTTTATTCATGCTGTCAAAATTGGATATTGCTATTGAAAAAACAAAGCTTGGATTAGCTTTAATAAGTAGATGAGCCTTTAAGCAAATTTTATATACATCGTTTAAAAGTACACTTTATTTCCAATCGTTTAGAAGTAGTACTTTCTTCTACGACAATTTTTTCAGAGTTAATAGGGTGTGTTTACTTTTTTTTCACGACTGTATGTATGTATGTTTAAAACTCGGTATTCCTTTTATTGATCCCGAAGGGATGGAAGTTTAAGCAAAACTTGTCCAGGCCCAATTCGAACTCTAGACATGTTATCTATCAATTAGAGACACTGACTACTACTCTACAGATCTGAAAATAATAAAAAAATCCATGTTATTTAGTTGATGAATAATTATTGGTCAAGTTGCGATATCGTTACATATATTATATCAAAAATCTAATCTTCATATCTATTGTGCACACTTTTTATTATTTAAAAAAACTTATGATAGAAATAATTAAAAGTATATTTTAAGAAGTAAACTGATAGATTGTTGAAAAATTTATTTAGGGACTCATTTATTATGTGTAAAAGCAATTTTAGTTTTAATAAAATTTATAATTTTAATGATTATAAAAGTATAAAAATAAGAAAATTAAATCTGTGAATTGTTATTAAATGTGGGATATTTGATAAAAAAATTTTATTATTATTTTTTAAAAACAAATATTTTTGTTATTACAACAAATATTTAAACAAATATTTTTGTTTATAAAGCATTTTTTGTCGTTAAAAATCTTTGGTTAAATGTTGCAACACTTTCATCAAAAGTGCTCTTACTTTAAGTTATTATATTGAGCAGAAACAAATTTAAAATTACTTCATATTTTCTGCCCTTAAACACTGCTACTTTGATTTGGGTTAGTAAGGTGTATGAGATGTAAGACTATATTGTAGTGCTCTCGATTATACGTTTATACGCGTATACGTATAATACGTATTATACGAAATACGGATCAACTATACGTATAATACGGCATCGGCGTTTATACGTATTGCGCAAAACAACATATACGGTACATCGTATATACGGATCTTATCCAAGCGGTTAAACGTATAAACGTTTAAACGTTTTTCATTCAAGATATGAAATTTGATGTTTCAATGCTTTTCTGCGGATTACAGACATTGAGAAATATCCGGTAGAGTATCCCCATCGCGATTCTCTGTTTAAAAAACTACGATGCGTTTACTTAACTACTACTTGTTATGCAGGTACCTAAAAAATCTGAATACGTTTCTCAGTTTAAATTTTGGTTTCTTTCCCAAAAAACTAAGTTATTTATTATAAATTGTCTTACATTAGTTGTGGATAGAATCAAACTAATATTTGGAAGAGCTGTGCCTAGTACTTAGTTTTTTTATATTTTCTTGTATCTTAACAAGAAGAAAGTAATGGATTCGAGAAATCTTTCGACTGGTTTACACTTTTTAAGGGTAAGATAGTCCGAAAAATATGTTTTTACAAAATATCTGTCTGTGACTTTGTCTATATGTGGCATGAATTTTGTTCCACCCGTTGCACAGAATGAGTTTTCAGCAATATCATCATCACATAGCAGGCAGTAGGTTCTGTCATTCTTTTTCTCAGCGTACCGCCACACCCAGCTTTTTCTATTCATTTCTAATTGTAATCTAAGCAGAACTGCGTCTATAAATGCTCGTTCTTCTACACTACGAGATACTTATACTAAGTGTCTGCGTCACATGTCTGCTAGAAAAATAAAACCATTGTGTTTTTTCACATATGTAAATTGTCTTACCGCGGAGGAATTTTAAAATAATTTACATATTTGGTAATTTTTATTAGTTTCTTTTTTAAATAATTTAATTATTTTGTCCTCCCAGAATATTTTATGACTTATTTAATGAAAATTAGAAGAAACATAATTAAACATTGAGTATATTTAGAGTAACTTACCGTTCACTTACCGAAGTGACCAATGTTACCAACCGATTGTAGGGTAGTATGAAATGAAAATCAAGGCGAATTGTGACGTCAGCTACAGTTCAACAGGATAGTTTTCATTGGTGCCACATTTCGGTTTCGTACTGCCTTACAATCGATAGGTAACATGGGTCACTTCGGTAAATTGCACTGAACATGTACGTTGATTAAAATATTTATAAAGGGAAATACCAAGATCTTGGTTGGAATCCAGATAGTAGATATTTCACTGTTAGTGAAGCGAGATTAGCCAATCAGGAGTCTGATCTTTTGTGAACTTTTTGCAAACTGTTTTAAAAAATATACGCTTTTCATTGCTTGATCTCGTATGTATAAGACATACTATCAGGGCGGTAGCTAGAAGTGAACCATAGGGGGGGGGGGGGCTCGAGAGAATGTAGGGGGGGCTCATAATTTTTTTTTCTCTTTCTGACGCAGAAAGATAAATTAATAACTATTCACATTGTAGGTACTATGTTTCTAAGTAAACTGTTGTACTAACTTCATTTTATGCTAAGAAAAGTATAGGATGATGAAAATTTTGATTGTATAACTGGTGCAAAATGAAACATCATGTTAACTTCATATGTACATATAAGATGAGGGAGTGTTGAAACACTTATTTTAGATACAATTTAGTAACTCTGCAAAACTGTGAAAGGGTCTCAAAACTAACTTAGACTTTTGAACAGAATTTCATTTGAATTTTTGGAACAGAAATTAATTGAGTGACCTTGGAATCTTTTCCGGGGGGGGGGGGGGGGCTCAAAATATTCTAGGGGGGGCTGAGCCGCCCATAGCGCCCCCTTAGCTACGGGCCTGCATACTATGCGAATTTCTGTCGTAACGCTACCGATTTCCAAATTATTCTCCATTCAGCGACATAAGACTGGTGAAGTCCGCTATTTAAATTAGATACGATACGGCGAATATACGTATACATTAAATATACGTATTCTTAAATATACGTTTAGTTGATACGCCTTATACGTATCCGGATACGTTTAAACGTATATTCGAAAGTATCCGTATAGCAGAAAAACGTATTATACGGATATACGTATATCGTTTAATCGTATACCTGCTATACGTATCCTATCGCGAGCACTACTATATTGCTAAATGTCGCTAAAAGTAAAAATGCATTTTGCTGTTAACAACAAAAGTCTGTTCATCAAGTCCGTGATTTCCTACACTAAGAGAAGACTATATTAATTTTGTTTTAACACCGAACAGTTCATTCATGCCATGGACACTTTCGATAAAAATTTGCCGGGCGGGAAAAATACAATAAAAAGAACATTGCCCAGTTAAACTGATGGCATTGAGCTCACAGGCTATGCATACTAATTGCACATTACAGCTATATATTTTCAAGAGTTAATTCCCTTTGAAAAATCAGAATTCAGAAATCTGAATGAAAAACCCATTTATATCAATTAAGGGGAGGGGCATGAGCCCCCCGTTCCCCCTCTTTATACTTATTCAATGATGACCTAATACTAAACATGTAGATGCCTCACCAGAATGATTCTATAGCTAAGTTTTAAACGAAAACTGATATTTTTGCATGAAAAAACCATTTATACAAATTAAGGGGAGGGGCATGATTCCCCTTTACCCCACTTATACATATCGAACGAACTCCAAAAACTAATCAGGGAAGCACCTTATCAGAATGTACATATATCCAAAATTTCAAGTTAATCTGATAGTTTTATCATGAGTTATTATCGTGTTCTGCACATACGTACATACGCACATACGGAACGGACGGGCACATAAACTCCCAGGCTTTGATAGCCTGTGAACTAAAAACTGAGATAAGAACAGACAGGTAGCTTATTGGTCCGTACGTTACGCTGTCATGCTGCAGGCTTAAGGTTTGCCTCTGGACTAAGTTTGCTTTTATTAAACAGTTCGTCCCTTTGGAGTCGATAAAATGAATACCAAGATTGCTTGGAAAACAAATTATGAAAGTCCCCGTTAGGCTGTCCACTTGATCGAGCACTTGCTGCATTAGTCCATTATAATAAATTTTATATTCAATGAATTTCTAATTTTTCTCGAATTATTTTCGCGATTTTTAGCGTTTTTATTTATTTGTGTTTAAGTTTGCGCTTTACAGCCCTTTTTCTGCATTAGCAAAAGAATTTTTGATTTTAATCTTTCAGTCCCTTACAGTTAATGTTTTTCAAAATAAATCCTCTTTTAGATAAATTTTAGTCGGTAATCGGAAATTGGTGAACTTTTCTCGAGTTTTATGCGATTTTTAGAGTTTTTATATGTTCCGCGACTACAATCATTTGACATTAGTAAAAAGAATTAAGTTTCGAACACTTAGTCTAATAATAGTAAATTTTGCCATGCGCCATTTTTGATTGTTTAGAAAATATTTAATGTGCTTTAGTGAGATTTGTAGCGTTTTTTCGTGTTTTCAGGTGTTTATGACATTTATAAACTTTGCCCACTTTTCAATATATACATATATATTTTCAATTCGAGCAACGATATTTAATATTTTTGCGATTTTCAGAATGTTTTCGCATTTTGTGAGATTTTCTAATGAACTCAGGCAGCCGAACGGCTGCGCTAGTATTTAATAAATTTAAATTTAATTTATCGCATCTTCCATGGATCTGAGTATTACTACAATGTGTAGTAATATTGGTTTTCCAACAATAACAACAGGAACAAAAAATGATAATTGTAGCCAACTCTGTCGCTAAACACCCCATCTGAACTTTGTAACAGTTTTGCCAGGTTTTCCTGCACAACCTAAGTCAACTGAATTCATTCTTTATTATGCAGATGCAAGTTTAAATTTCATTCATGCTTTCTATTTTCGTAGCACTCTTACCATACACGGTATTAGAAAGATAATATGAAATGTAAGACCACCTACCAGCATGCAAAGTGATGCCAGTAAAAGCAGGAATGCATTTTCCTACCAACAACAAAAATCAGTCCAACCAGTTCATGATTTCCCACCCTGGGAATAGACCATCCTAACCCTATCTTAGCACAAAACCAATCATGCATGCCATGGACACCTTCAAGACAAACTGACCCGATGAGAAAAATACAAAAATTGAGCTCCGTTTTTCCTTACTCGAGGCTAACTGTGATCAAATAGGATCAAAGATCAAGTCTCTCCCAACTTTTCAACGGAACCCACTGGCCTATATTTTGGAAAGTAGCTAATAGAGAATCTCATAGAAGAGAGTTTGCAAGCTACTTAAACACGAGATGTGTCGGATGTTACATCCGAATGAGATAACAATTGAGGTGTGTGTGTGTGTCTGGGGTCATATAATTGTATATTCCGGATTAAATTTGTTTATCATTGATTAAATTGGTACGTGGTAAATTCTGTTTCATTTGATCAATAATAAGAAAATTTGAGCGTGGTAAAATTAAGAACAAAGAATTTAGGTTAGAGAAATAAAATGTTTATGTTATTAATGAGTATTACAGATGTGCCGGAAGAATAACTGATTTGTAGAACGAAATGTGTGGTATGGTAAACACACAATACAAAACGATAAGGTATTTAATTAACAATTTTCACCGGAAAATTTTAATTCCGGGTCATCCTGTTCAGAAAATAATACGACTGACATAAACAAATACATTTTACATTACAACTGCAGGAAATAATAATTTGATACATTTGCATAAGTTTAAAATGTAAGGTAGTATTCTTCTTGCATCTAAGTGGATATGAATGCTATTGGAATACGAATTTTAAGAATGCGTGTTTAATATCTTTTAATTGAGCAAGCAAATTGATCCGAGTAAGTATGTTAGAAATCAAGGAGCTTGTTTACTGTTTATTTTGAAATTGGGGATAAAAAATTCAGTGTGATTAAATAAGAACAAATAATTTAAGCTTGCAGAGTTTTCTTTAAAATATCTTAAGGGGATCCTGGAAATATTTTATAATAACTTTTATTTACTGAATTAAATTTTTAAATTTTTTGTGATGGGTAACTGTATTATTTGTACGTAAAATCACATGATAAAATTTCTCAGAATTTTTTTTTTAATTTAAAAAATATTAAAAAATGGGGTAAATTAAAATCGTTATAAGTCAAAAAATTATTAGTAGTATCTCAATTTGTTAACATTTAAATAAACAGAAATATTTACATTTTCAATCTGATTCAGAATTAAAAATATTAATTTTTTTAAAAATACTAAAGTAATTAAAGAAAATTTTGAAAAAAAGGGATGAACTTAAAAAATCATATTTTCAAAAGGGAATATTTTTTTTTAATTTGCTGAATAAAAATTAAAGTAAAAAACAATTAAAAAGACATGTTCCAAGTTTGAAGCATTTAAGTTTAACAGATCTTGAGAATAGTTTTTAATAGAACAATAACATACTTTAATGCCAAGAAATTGCAAAGAAAAAAAGGAAGAAGAAGAAAAACGCATTTTTACAAGAAGTCATTTCCGTAACAATCATTGCTTGAAAGCTAGATTTTAAAACCAAGCCAAAACGAAAAAATTAATATTTCCTCTTCTAACTAAGATAGAAACATGATTTAAATGTCATTTTAAACATTTAAAAATTAATTCAATAAAACTTTTTTGGTAAAATTTAAAATTTCTGTGCTCCAGACCCCCTTAAACATAATTAATTTTTTGAATAAAACTAACGGAATCGATCTGCTATAAATTACGTTCCCCAACTCCGCAAAACACAAGAAATACTAAAAGCACTCTAATTAGCTCTGTTTTAAAAATCTGACTTCATTAGTGAAGATTAAAGGACATTATCAGAAGCAGTGTCAATCTTCCATAATCGAATATCCAATTTTTTTGGGTGGGGGGGGGGGGGATTTTCATGCCACCTCACCCCCCAGACATACACACACAGGTCTCATTCACCGCTGTCGCAATCACAACAGTTGAGTGTTATTTTTCATGATTGATTAAGTAAGATCAACTATATATATGAAAGTTAACTTGTAGAAAATGGATAGGTAAAAATTATCGCTCTACTCTAAAGCTATTACAACAACAACAACAACAACAAAGTTTTCTTTTACAGGCTACAAGGAAATAGTTATAGTTAGATCTCATATATTTGACGTAATTTTCACCATTAAACGCTTTTTGCATGCAATAATTTAACAATTTAAATTCTTTCTTTGTTCTTGAATATTTACGAGTAAATATACTTCATATTGAAAATACAATATTTGAAAATATTATTATATAGTTTATAATCATTGATTAAAATAATATATTTGGATTCGAATATATAATATTAAATGTTAAATATTAGAACAATATATTTAATTTTATTAAAAGAAGAAATTATTTTTAAATATCTTAAAAAATAGATGGAAAATGTTATAAAAAATATAATCTCTTCTATTTTTATTTCATCTTTCATAAATTTTAATGCATCATAATTTGCATCGTCATTTTAATTTATAGAAACGCATTATTTCCCATTTTAAAATATTAATTGTAACTTTAAACAAACGTAAATTTACACAAAGGTATTGAATTCCATTGTTCAATATGGATACATTTTACTTTTATTTACAAAAACGTTTTCTTTATAACCTGTCTGCCGACTTTCAGAAAATATTTCTTAAATTTTTTTTTCATAATTTATATAATAATTGAACATTTTTTTTTTGGGGGGGGGGGGGGAAGAAAAGAACTTTGAAAAACTTGGTTCGAAATGAAAAATGCCTGAAAACAACTGATGTAAAATACAATAAAATAGTTCGGAAAAATTTAATATAATTATTCATTTCTGAAAATAACTTACAACGCAATAAAGCAGCTCCACAAAATTTCATATACTTACATTCCACAAAATACCTTTCTTAAAATGCAATAAGGTTATTCAGCAATTATTCATACATTTACCTTTGAAATAGTTTTAAATGTCACATCACTTAAAAGTTAACGCATCATGAATAAAATTATTTGTTCTAAATTATACTTAATATTTGTATGATTAATCAAATATACATAAAAATTTTATTTTTTATACAAATTCATCCAAATATCTAGTAGTCACCCATTAAAATTTCATTCTCATTAATATGCAAAATTCTAGTACTAAGTAAATGAAATATAAAGTCGTCTATTACTTTTTAACTTTTTTTAAATTAAATTGCATGAATGACAATTTGAATATAATGCATATAGTAACAAGTAAAAAAAAAAGTCATTAAAATAAACTCTAATTATGTAAATTGTCATTTTGCCTTTGATATATTGACGAGATATTGATCTCGGTTTCATTAACATAAGAATGTAAAAAAGATGAGATAACGAGGTTGTTGAAAGGGCACAATTATGTTAAGCCTATGAAACAGAATAAGATGATCATCAAATAAGAAAAAAAAATTATAAAATGTATAAAAAAGCCATTAAATTTGCTTAAGAAATAAAATAAACCATTCGAGCATATGCATTAAAATGAGCGTTTGGAATAAGCTTTTAAAATAAAACGTTTATTAAAAACTGGACGATTAGAAATCAATCATTATTTTTAGATTTTTTTTAAACATTTAAATGAAAAATTTTCATAAAAAATTATTAACATATGCTATAATTTTATAGAAGTAGGGATTTTTAAATGTTAGACACAGCTAGTAATGTGCAATGTAATAGTAATGTGTAAGTAATGAGTCTGCATATATTTTAACTCATTCTGAATCAAATTATCATTAATTAATAACAGTATTGTTACATTTCTAAGACATTTAAATAGGTAAAAATAAAAAAATAATTTAAAATAGAGTCGAACTTATTTAATAAAACAAGCAGTAAAATTACAAAAATATTCGTGTAAATCGTTAGTCACAATACTTGTAAAGATAATGAAAATCTTTAAAAATCATACATAACTAAATTAATTTCCATTACCAGATTGAGCAGAAAGTTCTTAGAAATGTGTGAAAGTTGGGTTGCTAAGTGCAAATTAACAACAAAAGCAACAAGGACTATTCTTCAAAGTAGAGACCATCATAGGCCACGACATTCTGTCAGATTCCGGATTTGCTGGAAGTACTATGTCGGCTCCTTGGAATCGAAAAATTCTTGACCCGCTTAATTTCAGATTTATTTTTAAATTCATTTTTGCTCTCAAATGCACCAAACTTTCAGAATCTCTTATTTAGAAACTACTTAATGTTTGTCAATTTTTTGATAAATGTAGAAAATATTGTAAAAAATTCTGTCAACGTTGCCAATTTGAACTGGAACTTCCAAACCGGGAGATCTGGGAACTTAAAAAGGATCGAACTGAGAAAACAATTGTTTATAAATCAAATTCTAATTAATTCAGCGAAAAATTACATGACACGGCATCTTATACATTTCTTCAAAAATCATTCCAGCAAGTTTCATATTTCAAATTTTAAGTCAGAAAAGGCATCGGAAAATTTCGAGCTGTTGGAGGTGGAAAAATCATTTTATCGAATACACCCTTAATAACAATAGAATTCAAATCGATGGCCCTTGAAAAAGTCTTGCTCTGATCGAAAGAGGCCATTATCGGATGGAGTCACGTCTGGACGGGAATAGCTGAACTCCTATAAACATACAACTAGGAACAGGCCACGACATTTACATACGATATAAATTTTGGTAATTATAAGATTAAAAATTTCCCAGAACTTTTTATTCAACCTAATATTAAATGCTCTAATCATCACAATACTAAAAGTAACTTAAAACATAAAGCGAGCATACATTCCCTGGCTATTTTCAAGGAACACACTTCCTTGTTATTTCCTTTAATCCTTTAAGCTTCGACGGTACTTTACAGTTAAAAAAACTTGTTACGAAGTTTATTTAATACATCAATTAACAGTAATACAATGTAGAATATGTTATGGATATTATTGTTATAGAATTTAGTATTTCAGTGACATTGTAATGATAATTTCAGACATTTTAAAATACCTATTGAAAAAAGTTCTCATTATTTTAATAAATGCCATAATTTGAGCTAAAAATTAGGAATAATTGATTTTTATCTTTTTCAAAGCCCTAAATTTGCGTGTCTGAGGTATTACACATGTAATATCCAGAGTTTCCCTCAGAGGGTTTCAGGGGGGCGCTCCGCCCCTCCTGCCCTCTAGTTTAAAAAATAGCGCCCCTCTTGTCATTCATTCAAAAAAATAGCGCCCACATTTGAAAAAAACGCAGCCCTCCAGCGATGATCCGGACGAGCGCGTAAATTACGCAAAAAATCAGCGACGGAACGCAAAAAACGGCAAGTTTTGTTAAAAATGGCTAATTTCGTCACAAAATTTCACAAAACATCAGATTTTTCAAAAGATCGTGGAAAAACGACAGGTTTCTTCCAAAAACTGCAATAAAACGGAAAATTTTGTCGGATGAGTCGCAAAAAAAACGGCAACTTTCGTCAAAAAATAGCGATAAAGCGGCAGATTTCGTCAAAAGATTTGGGAAAAAAAAGGCTAATTTCATCCAACAATCGCAATAAAACGGAAAATTCTGTGAAAAGTTCCATTTTTTCGCGATATTTTCACGAGATTTGTTGTTTTTTCACGATTTTTTTTAGCAAAATATGCCATTTTTTGCGATGTTTTAGCAAAAACTGCTGTTTGTGCAATCTTTTAATAAAATTTGCCGTTTTTCCGTGTTTTTTTTTACGAAATTTGACGTTTTTTCGCGATTTTTTTAAATAAAATTTACCTTTTTTTATAAATTTTTTGATGAAATTTCTGTTTTTTCATAACTTTTTGAGCCGCTAGACTCTAGATTCAACTCTATAAAAGTGCTCTTAAAAATGAAAAAGTGCCCTGAAAAATGTAAAATGTGCCCTTTTCAGAACAGTAGTGCCCTGCCCTTTTTTAAACCTGGGGGAAACTCTGCAAATAGTTTATTTTTCTTAAAGACAGAAAAATTATAAAGAAATTGCAGGCATTTTCAAAATAAATTAACTTATATAAAATTAACTTTTTCATTTTAGAAAACAGTTTCTGCAACATTCATTTTCGAAAAGATTTTCTTTCTGATCTAAAAGCACAATTTTCGTTGGTAAAAAAAAAATAGCTTTTTATTATTTGTTAGTTGTTCACAGCGAAAAGGAAAGAAAAAACTTTTACCTATTTATGATAACCTTTTGATCTGGCCGTTCTCATTAATCCGAAGAAGACACGGTAGTCATTAGTGTCAACAAAGGTATTGGTTACGAATTAGGTTCCGAGCACTTTTGTATGCTGTCCTTGCAAAGGGCTCTTTTGATCAGATGGTCAAGAAAAAAAATGTAACTTGAAAGTACGAAATATTTTCGAATGCGTATCATGTTGTTAGATCTACTTAAAAAATTATAAAAAATAGCTAATGATTTGAATACCAAATGTCTTTTTCTATATATAGTACAGTCAAAATACATTCAATCTGCAATATGAAGCGAAAACATGTCCGTAAGTAATGCTGTCATATTGAAAGTGGCATTAACCTTACCAATAAATTCCTTCCCCCCCCCCCTCTCTCTCTCTCACTCTTTTTCTTCGAAATGTACAATTTTAATTTTTACACTGTCGAATGGGAAAAAAAATGCTCTTCTGAATGCAAATATTCCTTTAAAAAATTCGGTTTATTATGCGACTGCACTTAAAACAGTGTAAATAGTTCACCATTTGTTTCCGACATATCGTTTCATCAACAAACTGAAAAATATATAAATACTTTAAAAAACCTCAAATTGAACAGATATGTAATCGGATTATAGAATTAAATAATGAAAAAATCAAAATCAAGACGTGTGCTGTAAAGAGTGAAATCGTTGGCGGTTTTTTCGACTATGAACTACAGGAATGTAGCTAATTCGGAAGTAGCTAGTTCATTTTAATAAGGGTTAAAATTTTAAATGAATACATAATTGATGAGTGATTAGGAGGATTTTCAAATAAAAATTAGTTTTGATTTTGCTAGTTTGGCAAACTAAAAATTGCTTATTAAGTGCAGAAAATCTATTAGAGTTTTCAAGATTAAAAAATAAATAAAAACCGCTGTGTTTGTACATCAAGCAATATATTATGAATTGATTTCCTGGTATTAGTAATATCACAAATATTTTTGGGGCTATAACATTATTTTTGAGCTAAATCTTAATGATATACTTGACATTACGATCTATGTAAAAATAGATAATGTTATAAAGACATTTGCATAAATTTATTCTTTTCTAATAAAACAAAGAGAGCATACGTAAATCTTTGTGCAATTAAAGTAGGTGTAGGAGAGCTTTTTTTTCTTTCAATATAATTTAAAATAGTTACTGATAGCAATAGAAACCTCAGTATTTGGCAATTTAAGACGTCAAATTAAGACTTTCATTTTTTTCTTAAGCATTGAAATTATGGTACAGCCAGATTTTCATTATTATTCTAATAAAACAAGCGATATTTGCCATTACGTGTTCGTCTACGTCTCGTGTGTCTACTGACAACGACTAGACTAATCTAACGCTCTTAGAGACCTAAAGATTTCAATGAGGATAGATCAAGTAAGGTCCAAACGCAAGTGAAAGTCAGATTTTTCATTTTTTACGGCCACACTCGGAAACTTTACATCGAAGAACAGGAAGCAGAAAAGACCTGCGCTTAAAAAAAATCTATAAAGTTATTAAATTTTTTCTAGGAAAATGGGATTCCTACAGCTTTTCAGGCAACGGTAACAGCCAAAATTCATGTAACCGATTCTGTTACATGAATTTTTGCTGTTACCATTGGGCTTACTGAATTTTAATGTCCAACTAAAACTGAATGTTGAATTTTTAACTGAAAATTTAATTAAAATTTTAAAAACTTTAAAAAAATACATTACTTTTTTTTTAAATTATGATGTTTTCCCCCCAAAAAAATTTTAAAGATTTTCAAATGTGCGTTACACAAGCCAGCACATTGATTTTCAGATACATCTAATAAAAAATAACAACAACAACAAAAAAAAAATCTGAAAAATCCATGCGCAGATTTGTCCCATTTATAATAAAGAATATACGCAAAAAGTTAAATCTCTATCTCAAATACAAAACTAGTCGGATATGGCAATCCCAAAACGTTCTTTTTTATCTCATGCACGTTAATACTTCCAGAATAATTAAACATACCGGTTAGTTAATTTACACCAAAATCTAATCTGCAGCAACTTAATTCAAGTTCTAACTGAATCTGAAATTTGACGAAAATCTCTGTTTTAACATTTGACATAAAATCATCAAAAAAAATTTGTAAAAAAAAAAAAAAAAAAAAAAAAAAAAAAAGATAGAAGGGCCACGTAGTGATCTATTTACTCTAAAAACTAAAAAATTCTAATTTATATTAGGGACTAACTGAATCTGAAGTTTGAGGAAAATTCGCACATTAATTCCTGATATAGAACTATTTCGATATTCATGAATAATGCCGTATAGTAGCGCCACTTTTTGAGAGATTTACTCTAAAAACTACAGAATACTAATTTATATCAGGTACTAACTAAATCTGAAGTTTGATGAAAATTCGTACATTAGTTCCTGAGATAGGACTATTGCGATAATCAGGCTGCCGTATAGCAGCGCCACTTGCTGTATAGTTTACACCAAAATGTAATCAAATCCATATTATATCAAGGACTAATGGAATCTGAAGTTTTATGAAAATCCGCCCATTAGTTCTTGAGGTATAGCTATTGTGGAAATTGTGAAAAAAGCAGCATAGCAGCGCCACCTGTCAGGCGATATACAGCAAAAACTAATCAGCCAAAACTAATCAAACTAATCCAATTTATATCAAGGTCTAACAGAATCTCAATTTTTGTGAAATTCCGTGCATTAGTTCTTGATATAAAGCACCCACAAATTTTATGTCACATACAGACAGACAGACATTTTGTAAAAGCATGTTTTCAGGATTATTCGACCTTTAAAAGATGTAAATCCGTCCAAAACCGGAATTCTAAAATTTTCATGAATCCAATACTTTCTTCCTCTAAAGGATAAAGACAGTAAAAAACCTCAGCACTTTTATAACAGAAACTGACAAATTATGAACATGTAAAAAAAGCCATTTTAACTTTTTTCTGAGGCAGGGCACTTCAATTGTTGGAAATGTTGAAATGATTAAATGTCACCGAAATTTACTTACAAATTTATTTGAAAATAATGAAAAACTATTTTTCCCATAAGTAATAAACGGAAAATATTTATATCAGAATGCTGGTGTCATTTTGTCATTTCGGAATCATGTTGGAGATTTCACGTATTGGGACACTGAAACACAAAGGGTTAAAGCTTTAATTTATATGGGAATTGCCCTGAGTATATTGGCAAAATTTACAAAATCTCGCGGTATAATTGACATACGAGTTTAAAATTAAATGTCAGAATATTCACAAATAAACATGTTTTTCATTTAAAAAAAAAAAAAAAAAAAAAAAAATCGATTTTTTGAACAGGAGGTAACAAGGAGGTAAATTGTCTCCTTAAAAGGGATAAAAATAATTGCTATAAAAAGTTTAATGGCAGGAAATTTTTAATAATTAGAAAATATTTTATCATTATCAAAATTATTTTTTCTAAAGAAATTCGCATTATTCCTTTAAAAGAAATCTGTTCCTTGTGAGATAATAGCAGTTAATTTGTCCGTAATAGCTTGCTACCGACTATATTTCTGATGATATATCCAACCAGATTTTTGATTTTTTTTTTTTTTTTATTACAGGAAATTTTATCTTCATCCGTAACGATAATTTATAGCTCTATATTTATCGAAATTATTTTTTAGCTTTTACCTTTCATATCAACAAATGCAAGTCACAATTTAGCGTCATAACAAAATCGTAATATTACAAAATAATAATAATGATAATAATACTAATGTTGTAATATGTAGTCGATAACTGTAATTACTGAAATTATACATTTTCATATTGTTTTTTAGGATATATATTAAGGCAATAATTACTATATATACCTACTAATTATGCGCGAACTAAATGAATTACAGAATACTGAGCCGAATCTTTTCATATATATATATCTTTCAGAAATAGTAACAATGGTTAGTTAACTGTAATACGTGAAAAAAAGTTCGGGCTGATATCTTTCTGAGGTAAAATTTATATCAGGAAAGAACCATTTAATAGGGAAAAACTATTCTTATCACAGACTTTTTAGAAAAAAACATTTAGCTTTTAATAGGCTATTAACATCACTGTTACGTTATTAATGCAAATATTTTTATCCGCCAATAATATATATCAACGTTAGAAACCTTTGATTTTTCCTGTTGCTGCAAATGTACTGTCGAAGAAAAACTATGTAATCTATGCTCTCGAAAAAATGTATGATTCTTTTATATCTTATACTTTACTTATTATTCAGATTTTAATAATTACAGAAATATTTTCAAGGAATTAAATGCAATACTAGGAATACTTTTTCTTTACAGTTCATTTACTCAACTGAAACTAACATTTACAGAAAATTTACTAAGAATATAAAAGTATTTGCTTAAATAATTATATATATGTAAATACTTTAAAGATATATTTGGAATAACATCATTTTAATGTAATATTAATAATTATAATGCAAATGAAATTTAAATGATGTATAACAGTTGCTGTAGTATAGATCTGCAATTTAAAGTATTGTGACCAGGTTCTTTTTTCAAAAAATGCATTCGCTAGAGTTGTAGGCTGTGATCAATAAAATAAATGCCTTTTGAGAACTTTGTTTATTTAAAGTAGAGTTATAAAAATTAAATCATTTCTTATTGAAATAATTAGGGATGGTGCCTGTAAGCATTTTTAAGAGACCTTCTTTACATGTCTGAGTCCGTGAAGGGAGAGAGAGGCAATTGGGTTTTCTCATTCAGAATTCACACATTGGCATCCAGAATTGGAGAAAAGGAGCATATGAAAAGTGAATGATATCATAAACATGAAATTTTCTGTTACGCTTTAAACAATTAAGATGATTTTGAATTTAATGCAGGGCACCCAGAAATGGGCAGTCCTAAAAAAATACGCCAAAAAGAATTCGCGCCAAAATCGTACGTTATATGTCTGTTTTGGGAGAATTTTATTAAAAGACACAACACAGAGCATTTACATGAAAAGTTTTTATGTAATAAAGAAGTTAGGCTCAACATTACGCAGAGAGAAACGATTTTTCGCTAACCGCAAGCAACGAGGTTCATTATTCTTTCTTTTATTATTTTTACTGAAGGAGAAATTTCATCTAAAGGAAATCTATTTATCTGAGAACCGTTTTAAAGATACAGCAGATGTTACATATGTTTTCTTTCTTTACTTTTTAACAAAAGTTATTGTGGGATCGAAATAAACGTTAAGATAAAATAGCTATTTAATTAAAGATTAGTTTTAACTGTAATTTAGAAAAAAGTAAAATTTAAGAAAACTATAAGTGATTCTACATCACAGTTGCCTTTCTACTGAAATTAACTTTTCAAAAAATTTATGGAAGTGAATTCTAAAAACTGTAATCATTTACTTTGGAATAAACTTTAAATGGGTTGAGTTTAAATATATAGAAAACAACATATTCTTTAAATCATTTCGATACTTAATAATTGTATAAATGATCGACTTCATCAAACATAAGTTAGATTTATTTTAAAATAAATTAAACTTTTATTTTAATTTACGTACGTGGATATTTCTTATTTTTTGTTAAATACAAGACATTTTATGCATTGCATGAATAGAAATATTTAAAATTTTTATGTAACTTTTAAAATTATTAAATTTGTGATATCCATTACTTAATATGTTGCTTATAGAATAATTTAACTCACCAATAATACTTTTATAAAATACTTGGATTGTAAGTATTTTAAGCTTAGCCACATTTCATTAACCCTCAAAATCAACAAAAATTACCAGCATTTGTTCCTTTTAGTTACAAGACATAGAGTAGACTGCGAAATGATTGGAGCAACAGTGAGAAATCAGTTTGTACTTACGTACAAAGAAGTCAGTTTGTATTGGCTATGAAAATGCACAAATCTGTTGTTAAAATAGAATAAATGATATTCCAATTAATATTAAAGTGCTCGTCAAAAAATTGTAGCTATATTTTAAAATCTATTTTAAGGTGTGAGTCTTGCTAAATTTACGTTGCACCAAAATTACATGAACGCAATCAACATTTCGAAACCACACATGACGGCTTGGTAAATATTTTCGCACATCTTAAAAAAATAAATAAATAAAAGAAATTCTGAACACATTCTTTTCAGTTCTCAAAGCGTTTTGATGATAAGGAACGGGAAATCGCAATCTGACTTCGAAACAGGCCAAATTCTTGCAGGTAACAGCAGCGGAATTTTACTTCAAAGGTCGCTGATAAAACTAAACATTCAAAATCTGACACTTCTTTTTTAATTTTTTACGGAATTCAACTACTTATGGTATTTTAAAATCTACAGGAAGACTGGAAATTCTTTCTAAAGGATCCAAAGTTTTGATTGTTCGCACTGTCGCAAGCAGAAGAATGGCAACAAAGGAAATTAGAAGTGAAGATGCAAACATCAGAATAGAATGTAAGAAAAGCAGTACAAATGAATGTATTTTTTAAATATGTGATCTATTTCCAGATGTTACGCCAGTTTCATGTTTAACATCTTGTCATTAAAAATACTGCTTCCAGTTTGCAATAAAAAAAAAACTAACGCAGCAAACGGTCTAAAATTAATTTCAGCGATAAAAATAAGTTTAATGTAGATTATCCGGATGATATTCTTATATATTAACTTGACCTTCGAGAGGAAAAGTATGTATTTTCCACGCATCAACTAAGTAGATTCTCCCTAAAGTTTAGGTTACTTTTTCCTCAAGTGGTAAGCTTAGATTTGCTTTTTTAGAAGGACGAGAAAATAGTTTTTTTTTTATATTCACATATTCGAAAGCTATTTGTCAACCAGAGTGAAAAAATTGCCTGCCTGACTTATACTTTTCAACAAGACAATGACTTGATTCATTTTCCAAAAGACAATTTATATATATATATATATATATATAATAAAAACCTCATTCTTGATTGCCCAGTCAATAGTACGAACTTGAATCATATGGGAAACGATTGGTGCAGTGTAGTGCGCAGCATCTACCAAAGAAAAAAAATAGTCGGATTACAATATAACTGGAAAGCAGAACTAAAATTTGTCATTTGTAAGGGATGGCATGTTTTGGCACCTCGGCGAGTTCAAAGCCTTGTAAACACTGTGCAACATTGCTGCATTGAAAAAAAATTACATATTTTTAAAAGACAGAGGAAACAGAATTAGCCTATAATATTCCTAATTTGAGGGGAAAATTCTGTTCTGTTTTTATCACCTCGCTACTACTGTATATTCTGTGGAAATGCAATTTATTATACTGTAATACTAACAAAAGTTTTACAATGTTTTCTTTGTATTTATATTACTTATTAAGTTTAGCAAATTAATTTATGTGGTTTATAAGTGCATTAATATAATTATATTTATTATTTAGTCAAAGAAATCATCGTTCCTTATCTTTGAATATGATAGGAACGTGTAGAGGAAATGATGTATGTGTATTTTCAACATAGTGTACAGGAAATGATGTATGGTATTTTTTAGTTAATTTTGCATTCTAGATATTTCCTATTTTCAAGCATTTTAACTGGTGCTTTCTTATGTCTCATGTATAACCTACAATTTTAACGAGCATGGTTTATTTTATTATTATTCGATGTAACATTTATAATAAGTGGTTGTATTAGAAAAGAAAAATGAATTTTTCTCCTTGTATTAGTTCCATATTGACAATGTTTGGTTAAACTCATAGAAAAAGTATATTAATCTCGGATGGAATTTATAGTCCTGTATGACTAGGCCTTTATCTTGCTCAAGCTTAAAAATTTTATCTCTATTACCAATGTTGTATTTTTTGTATAAAAAATAAACATACAATTGTTGTTTTAAGATATTTATTGATGTAAATATTAAATTAAGAACAATATTTTAAAGTAATTTGAAAGTGCTTGGAAATAATGCTCTTATCATAAAAAAAATTGTGTGTGTGTCTTTTGCTAATGATTTTGTAATTTTCCTTTATAAATAATCAATTAAAGATTTATTATTATGTTTAATTTTGAGCGGCAGAGAAATGCTAGTACATTTTTACTTCAATTTGTAGGATCAGGGATGTAGTAAATAGCGATAAATATTTGAACACAACCATAGAATCAAAAATGAGTACATGTGTTTTTCAATTTTGAGTGCATTTGGATGGGAGCTATTTTGAGTAAATGATGTATTTAAAATTGAGTGTTTTTTAACTCAATTTTGAACACCCGTTGCTTTCATCGCGGGTTCGGGCTGAGCCCATCTTATTTCTATTTCAAAGTAAAAATCGTTTTCACTGATTGGTCAATCCTATTGGCAGGGAATTTTATTTATTTGGCGACCCTAATGTTGTATTATTGATGCTTGTATAACTTCATACTTAGATATATAAGCACATTTTTTTCTTGTTTTCCACAGCTGGATTTTTAATTTAAAAAAATGACAAATAACTATAATATAGTGATAACTTGCCAATCAAGATAGTTTGTTCAGAAATCAAATTTATTAGAAAAAAAATTTGTTAACCAAAACGTAATTTTTTTCTCCAAATAAAATGCAAAGTTGCTGCGTTATGATTGTGCGAACTTACAATAAAAAATCATCATCCAATGTGAATTTATATTTAAATGACAATAATTTTCTTAAATTACAATTATTATTGATTTGAAATGTTATTGAGAAAAAAAAAAAAAAAAAAAAAAACGAAATATACATTTTTGACTTTTGTTGAATGTGTAGAAAGAAATATTTTCTTGAACAAAATAAAACTACCTTGATACGTTACAAAACTGAAATAAAATGAAATGTTTTGTATCCCTTACTCGTATTTCATTGAAAATTTGCCCTCTAAAAAATTCTAAAAACTAAATTCCAAACCAAAGAAAGGTATTGCAATCTCAACGGGACAATTGTTGTCCGAATGTCACAAAACGTCAGCTTGTCACCACCCATAGCATTTCATGAGATAACGCCTCAACAACTGACTGGTAAAAAAAATGCTAGATAAAAAAAATAAATAAATAAAAAATTGACAAAGTTGAAAGAACGGCATCTAGACTATTAGACTTGACATCAAAACACTCAAGTTTCCGTGAAATTTCGGTTTGTAAAAAAACAATATATCATTCCAAGGTTAAACAACAGTGTGAAAAAAGGGAAGTGACGTTATTTTCATTGTAGTCTGTTCATCTGTTGATCTCATTCAAAGTAAAAGAATCTCGCGATAGTTGCAACACACGGCTTAAAAATTTTATTTCTTAATTTGACCTACTTAAAAATAAATTCCTTTTAAAATGCATCTACTGCAAAATTCTGCATGACTGGATTGAAATATTTAAATATATATATATATATAAATTAAATTATCATAAAAGAAATTCTGAAATTGATGATCTCTTATAAAACATGCTTAAATTTCCAGATTTCCACACATTAATGGAACATATAGCTCCTCTTTTATAATAAAAATAAATAA
The DNA here is from genome assembly GCA_964019185.1 of Maratus speculifer. Lineage (NCBI taxonomy): Eukaryota > Metazoa > Arthropoda > Arachnida > Araneae > Salticidae > Maratus > Maratus speculifer. The sequence continues at coordinate 291,575,143 of OZ025294.1, read as the reverse complement.
GATCCTGATGCTAATCTGTAACATTGAACTTGTGATTAAATGTATATCTATTTTGTGTAATATCAATTACCAGATGCAGTTGCTGCTTATAACGAGCTTTTTAAATGGATGGTTCAATTGCATGATAGCAGACATGCATACTTACTATTTACTGCAATGCATATAAAAACTTTAAAGACACCAAAAATTTGTAAAAAATTTCATACATTTAAAATAGTAAATAAAAACAATTGAAATACTAATTTAATGTTAATCACAAAGTGGAAATACTAAAATAAAATTCAACAAAATCAATTTGTGTACTTTTTATTTCGAAAAAATAATAATTATTCAAACAAAGGCTATTTTTGACTGTGTAAAATTTTTAAGGACACCAGTCTTTTATTTATAGAAATTTATACACATAATTATTATTCATTTGCATATTGAAACTCGTCTATATAGCAACTTTTCTGATGTTTTCTATTAAGGGTTTTGTTAATTGTATGTCAAAACAAAGTAAACTGATTGAGTATTAAAAAAAGTGCTGTTGAATCTTCTCTTTTATCAGGAATGAATTGTAAATCTATTGCAAAAAAAGATTGGGCGTTATTAACAAATTTTTAACGTTAACAGACCTATGTAAAAATAAAAAGAAAATGGTGGTAGCAGACTAAAAGCCATGTTACTCAAAGTTGAAAGGGGAGTTTTAAAGTTAGTCTCAAATGAAAAATTCTCAAGTAAAGAAATTTTACAAAAAACTGGACTCAAAGTGTGCAATAAAATTATCTGCAATACTATTAATCAGTCTGGAAATTTCCAATACATAGCAAAATCGTTTAAACCCCCCTTTATTGACTAACCACAAAACTAAGCGTTTACAGTTTGCAAGACAAGTGATGGCTTGGGAATTAAAGACAAATGGCTGCAGGTTATTCTGTTATGAAAAAAAAAAAATAGAACTGAGATGGTCTTGATGTTTGGAAATATTATTGACATAATTTGAGAATAGATAAAGAAATTTTCTCAAAACCTCAGTTAGATGACGAATCCATTATGATACGAGATTTTTTTTCGTACAACGGCGTGTGATAAATTGCATTTGTTTCAGGAAAAATAATTCAAAGGCGTATTTAAAAAAGTATATTTCTGACCATTTTTCACTTGTTACAACACTTCTGGCAGTATAAGAAAGAATTTATCAGAAAGATAATACGACTATTCTCCTATCCGGGACAAAACTGTGTTTCCAGAAGAAAATTATTGAAGCTGTGTAATAGCCATCCAGAAGTCCTGAATAAATCCCATCAAGTACGTAAGGGGGGAACTACCAAGACGAGTTTTTGGAAATGGAAGGCATTTTTCCTAAGCTTCAAAACTCAGATCCACGATTGAAAATTAATCGTAGAAAACAGCTCCAAGCTCTTACAAAAATGAGTAATGGCCATGAAAGATTTGATCATGAATATTCTCAGTCATTAATGCAACGATGGATGTACAATATAAAAGTATTTGCTCTGTTTTTATTTTGCTGTTCTTAAAGTCATTACACAATCAAAAAAAGACTTTTTTGTGTAAAGTGGTCTGGTGTAATAACGCCAGGCGGGGCAATAACGCCAAGTGCTAATATTTTGCATAATTATGAAATAATCTGGTAAATGACACCCATGTGCTCTGCGCAGAAGGGTTTTGAGTCATATAAATCGCAAAAAACAGCTTCAAGTTAATTTGTTTCATTTTTAGGTCTTATTGTTTTTACAAGCAACTAAAATTAACGCTTGATCTAAAATTTGCGAGATACTTTTGTGATGTGAAGACTATTTTTTTTATCCGGAAATACTTTGTTAATTACATAAATTTATAGTACATTTCATGGACTTTCAAAATATTGTTGAAGATTTTGGATATCTTCTCGAGATAATTTGTAATTTAAAATGTACAGCGCAATAACAATAATGGGGTAATAACGCCAATCCTTGGCATTAATACCCCGGTTGATTCCCTACAGTAGCCGAGCTACATCCCAAATACTGATTCAAATAAACACAATTAAAACAGTGCAATGTTTCTAATAATTCTATTTAAGCGGTCCTTTTTAAACAAAAAAAAGCTCACAGTCTGATATTCTTTTGCCTCATCCTCTCCCCCCCCCCCCCACACACACATACACACACCGCACCTTTATTTTTCTTACACTTTCACAAAAAAAATAACATTTTCAATAGCTTAGAATGCAATTTGTCAATTTCTAAGTTTGTAGAGTTTGTATTTTTAGAATTGGGCAATCTACATGCAATTATTCCATCTCATTTCATAGTTTTGTTTGCATGGCGTTATTACCCATATAGGTGGGTAATAACGCCAAATAGCATTGGTCAAGAAATCACGCCATTACATTTTATGAATACATATCTGTTAAATTATTTTTTTTATATAGATAGTCAATGAGTTGCTGTATCAAATCATATATTTGTTTGAAAATACAAACTAAAACTGAGCCGTGAAAATTGGTAGAACCTTAACGTGGCGTTATTACCCCAGGGTACCTTAATTAACTTATTTTTTGTAATAAAATAATTACAGATGAATTTTGTTGATTTTTAAATTAGCTTTTCAACTTTATAATACACAATATAGTAAACTTTTAATCATCTAATTTGAAATTTATCAAAAAAAGAAAATTAATATTTTTGACTGTCCTTAAAGTTTTTACACGCACTGTATGTATTGCTAATCTATCAATATTTTAAAAGTAAATACACTTTTTGTTAATGCAAGATGTGATCGAAATCACCAAATGGAAAATATTTTAAATCTCAAAAACTTGCAAAACATGTGTAGCATTATTGCTTTTCTGTAAAATAATCCTGCTTATGTCTTATCATCTCACATCTTTAACATTGATTTCGGTGGCAGTGATCATTAAGGATACATTTCCTGATCAATATTTAATCGCATTGCAGTTGATAGAAAAGTTCATTTATGTCATAAAAATATTATTTCCTGGTTCTCAAATTTCATAAATTTGTTCAAATATGTGATAAAGATCGTAAACCAAAGATATTTTTTTAATTAAATTGGATTATAATTTTTTTCATTAGCGTTTAAAACATAATAACAACAAGAGTAAGAGATATAACACACTTTCTTAAAATTTGACATTATTACTCTAAAATTTATGCAACAAATCATTATTTGCAATTATTCGAACCCTTTTCAAGATGTCAGTGTAAAAGTTTGTTTCCTATTTTGTCATGACACAAGGTGCGCTATTAGAAACCGCATTTATGGATTGTTTCGTTTGTGCTTATATAAATTCGCTTTCGTCTCACTTAATACAATGCGTAAGAGAACGAAAAAAAAGTGTACAACTGAGAGAGTGTTATAAAAATAAAGATAACATTAATTGTGTAATTTAATTTCATCCATGTATTAAATTTCATCCATGTATTATTATACATTGCATATATTGAAATCAACAGTTCTTCGGAACTAATTAAATATTTTTAAAAATATATTTTAAATATTCTCATTAAAAATAAATTCAAAGAAATAACAACTTACCGTGCTAGTTTTGTATTTCTAAAGTTTGCATATAATTAGATTCTTCAAATTAAGGACAAGCTTTTTTAAACAAAGCTCCATATGGAAAGAGTAAAGTAGTAGAAATGCTTTCTAAATTTAACTCAGCATCATATAATTGAGAGAAATTGTCGCATAATCCAAGAGAAGTTTCACGTCATCACCATTAACTCTCAGACAATGGTAAAAAATCCCTGTCGGCTGGGCCTATAGGCGGAGGTAGATTTCGAAGGGTGCTCATTTCAACAAAAAATATATATACTATATATATGATTAGAGATAAACCCAGTTTAATAACTTCATTTGGCCGTTTATGAAAAAATTTTAACTTAATTTTTCTGCAAAAACTGGTTTTATCAGAATCATCTTAAGAAAAATTCAGCTCAAATGCCCATTTTGACAACATATTTTGAAATAGATTCTGAATTTATTAAAAAATCGACCAAAACAGTACATTATACAGTTCCTAAATAACAAAAAACTGTCAGTTGAATGCATTTGAGAAAAAAATTGAATTTAAAAATGAGTCATAAAATAACCGATTTGTTCGTTGAATACATCCTTAATTCTTTAATCATGATTGCTTCGGAAAATTTTGTGCGAAATACTCACTTTGACAGCATTTTTAAAAATATATTCTATCTTTATCAAAAAACTGGCCAATGCGTCACAGTATATAGTTCCTAAATAAGAGGATTTGTAAATTGGATGCGTTTGAGAGCGAAAATGAATTTTAAAACGAGTCAGAAAAAAACGCAATTTCTTATTTGAACACTTCCTTAAATTTTCAAATCACGAAGACTTCGGGAAATTCTGTTCAAAATACCCTTTTTGGTAGCCTTTTTCAAAATATATTCTGTCTTTATCAAAAAACCGATCAATGCATCACATTATATAGTTTTTAAATAAGAGGATCTGTAAATTGGATGCATTTGAGAGCAAAAATGGTTTTAAAAACGAGTCAGAAAAAAACGCAATTTCTTATTTGAACACTTCCTTAAATTTTCAGTCACGATGATTTCGGAAAATTCTGTTCAAAATACCCTTTTTGGTAGCGTTTTTTGAAATATATTCCGTCTTTATCAAAAAACTGACCAATGCATCACATTATATAGTTCCTATGTTCCTAAATAAGAGGATCTGTAAATTGGATGCGTTTGAGAACAAAAATGGATTTAAAAACGAATCAGAAAAAAACGCAATTTGCTTATTTGAATACTTCCTTCAATTTTCAGTCCCGATGACTTTCGGAAATTCTGTTCAAAATCCCCTTTTTGGTATTTTGAAATATATTCTGTCTTTATCAGAAAATTGACCAATGCGTCACTTTATACAGTTTCTAGAAAAGAGGATCTACCATTTGGATGCGTTTAAAATCAAAAATGAATTTAAAAATGAGTCAAAATATAAGCAGTTTGGATTTGAGGTTTTTTTCTCCAACTCCTATTTTTGTTTAATTTCTTTTTGCTATACGAATTGGTCCTATCCAAAACTTGTCAATATAAAAGTTGTAGATATTTTTGAGAAGATGTAAAATAAATTTAATCAGATTTGATATCTTAAAAATTGACGGAGTTATGGATTTTTCTCTTTTTTCAGCGCCCTTTTTCTTTTCGTTTTTAATTTTTTTCATCGGTAAAAGTTGGGCCTATCAAAAACTTGTAAATACAAACGTTTTAGATAATTTTAAGAACATTTAGAAAAAAATTAGTTGGACTTGATATCTTGAAAATTGACGAAGTTATGAATTTTTTTCTCTCAAAATCCCTGTTTTTTTCGCCCCTTGAGCCCACTTCTAAATTTATCAAAAATCTTTCATACATATACTTTTGGCCCATTTTTAAGAAGTAATATAAACTTTAAACCGATTCGATATCTACTTTAATTAAGAAGTTATGGCGTTTTTTCGGTTTTCACAAAAACGCCCTATATTCCGACCACCTTGGTCCGATTTTGCCCATTAACGAACTTTGCCAAGATTTTATCCCCTTTGATTTTATGTACCAGTTTGGTGGAGATTGGTGAAGAATTATAGAAGTTATCGTGTCCATAAAAAAAGTGAGACATATATATATATATAGATAGATAGATAGATATATAAACTGGTGCGATTGCAATAGGTAGTATTTCTTACGAAATCTACCTAAAAACATTTGAGTATAATAGACTGCAGTAGAGATGGGAGACCCATAAGTGACATGTCACTGTAGTCATAATTCTTCTCCATGTTTCTGATCTCATCGACTTCTTTTATAATGCAGCAACATGATTTCTTACGTCAAAAATATGCTAATTATAATCTGGTTTGTACAATAATGTTTTGGAAGCTGAGATTATTTGTGGAATGGCTTTTTTTTCTTTCTTTCTTTTTAAGGGAGACCCGTAAGAAAAAACCCAAAATTTTTATTATTGATTTTAAAGTAATGAATTTTGGTATACTATTTAAGAATCTTCTTGTAAGGAATAATTAGCAAAAAAAATTCATTTTTTATTAAAAAGTATGTTTTTTTATGGGGATTTTTATGATTTTTTTTTTTTTTTTGGTCGAAAAATACACTTTTTAAAATTACTACTCCTCATTCAATTTTCAATATTTTGGTATTACTAAAATTTCTTAAATAGTGTTATAGTATATAGAAAAGAACTAAGGAGATACATTTTTAATTTTCTATTTTAATCGGCTAAAAAAAATTAAACAAAAATATGCATAGTAAATTTCCTTAAATTCGTTATAATTTTCATGTTTACCAATTTATGTAAAATTTTCTGAAATAGTTAAAAAAAAATATCTCTCCTTACTTTTGTTGCAATTTTTTTTTAAGATTCTAAAAACATAAACCCTTTGTTTCTAAATCATTTTACCACTGAGCCTTAGTACTTTGAACTTAGGCAAAATATGAAAAAAGTCATTCTCAGGAAAACACGTTTTAAATGGCCGCTAGTCCTTTAAACTCTATAGTGAGTACAATTTAAACAGCTCATTTTCTACCTATTCTAAGTGTCCCAGAGTTCTAAAATTTTGCATGGATATTCGCAAACATGTGTTTTATCGTTTTCTGAGAAAAAAAATTTTTTTGAACTTTTGATGATTTTTGGCCGAAAATGGGGTACGGGTCTCCCTTAAGAAAGACCAAATCTGTTGAATAAAATTATAGATTGTATGAAATTCGTTGAAAAAAAATTCGTATTCATACAGCCTTGTCATTTCTGAACTTTTCCTTCACAGCTTAAATTTCAGACAGTCCTTCCTACTATTTATTTTGTATAATCTCCACATTTTGCGATCATTAGTAGTTTCTCTGAAAAATATTTTTTGTAAAATGTGCTACAATTATGTAATGTCTGTGTCATCACCCACAAATTTCTATCTCGTGAAATATCAACTAGTCTAATGCAGTAACTGAGTTTGTAACCACAGAAATCCTTTCCATTTGTAAAAGCTTTATAAATTTTCTCATTACCTCAATGAGTGTATATTTAATGTTTTTGTTAAACTTGCAGGTACATAAATAGAAAATTTGAAAAACATTGTAAAAACATAATTCATCATACCAATTCCTATAAAATACTGTGTTGTCTTTGAAACAAATGGATAAGTATGATCGCAGATCGCACAGAGGGTTTCGTTTAATATTTCTTTCAAAACAACTTATCCTTTAATTAATAAATCAAAATTGTTAATTTATGGTTATTAAATTCTTTCATACATGGTAGCGCTAACAAATTTAATTTCAAAATAATTATAAAAGGAAGGTATTTATTTTTATTAAATTAAAAGTGTTCAAATCAAATTATCCATCTACAGTGTCTCACATAAGTGATGGGACACTTGTGCTTTACAAAAGGAAACTAATCAAATAAATTAAAAAAACATGTACACATTTTTTTGTGGGTGTGTTTCATACTTAAATTTAGTAAAGATTATTACATAACATACATTTTGTCAAAATATTAAAATGTTAATTTAATAAAAATACAGATGTTTAGAACGGAGCAAAAAATAGCTCACATAAGTGATGGGACACCATTATATATGCAACAAAAATCGTCTGAAATAAGCAATAAAAATATTTTTGGGGGTTTTATTTTTACTTAAAAGCAATTGGCAATAATTTATAAAATCGTCTGCAGTATTTCTCTCCAGTTTGTTTTGGAATTTTTGTGTTTTTTAGCTCTGTGTAGCCATGAATGCTAAACGAAAAGAAACTTCGCCTGAAATTCGAAAATTAGTTATTAATTTGCATATTGAACGTGGAAAATCTATTAGAAAAACTGCTGAAACAGTTAACTTGAGTCGTTCAACAGTTTTCAATATCATTAAACGATATAAAAAGAATCATATGATTCAGGATAAAAGAAGACCTGGCCGACCATCAAAGCTATCCAATGAAATGAAGCAAATTATCGTTTGAAGTATTAAAAAAAATCCAAGAAACAGTGCTTCAAAAGTTGCTGGTGATTTACAAGCATTGTATGGAATAATTGTTAATCCTGAGACTATTAGAAGGGTAATTCGATCTGCTGGATATCACGGTAGAGTAGCCAGGAAAAAATTCTTCGTACGTGAAAAGAATAGAAAACTCAGACTAGCTTTCGCAAAATCCAACATAAATAAGAATTCTGATTACTGGAATAAAGTTATATTTGCTGATGAGAGTAAATTTAATATATTTGGTTCTGATGGTAGAATCTTGGTGTGGAGAAAACCCAGGGAAGAATTTCGCAAACAGAACTTGGTACCAACAGTAAAACATGGTGGGGGAGGAGTTATGGTATGGGGGGGTGTATGTCGTCTGCTGGAGTTGGTAATCTTGTCTTTATTGACAGTATAATGGATCAGTACAAGTATATTGATATTTTAAAGCAAAATTTGAAATCTTCAGCACGAAAATTGAACCTTCATAACGATTTTAAATTCTACCAGGACAATGACCCCAAGCATACTGCTCTGAACGTTAGACTCTGGCTGCTATATAGCTGTCCTGAAATAACAAAAACACCACCACAATCTCCAGACTTAAATCCCATAGAAAATATTTGGCAAGAATTGGAATCAAGAATTCGCAAATACACCATTTCTTCAAAACAACAACTAAAATCGGTGCTTCAAGAAGAATGGGGTAAAATCCCTCCAGAAATCACAAAAAAATTAGTCGAATCCATCCCAAAAAGTTTAAATCATGTTTTAAAAGTAAAAGGAAATCCAACAAAATATTAAAACCTTTTAAAAAGTAAAATTTTTGGATAAATATTTAATGGAAAAGTAAGTGTCCCATCACTTATGTGAGCCATTTTTTGCTCCGTTCTGAATAATTGTATTTTTACTAAATTAATATTTTATTATTTTGACAAAATGTATGTTATGTAATAATTGTTACTAACTTTAAATATGAAACACACCCAAAAAATTTTTGCACATGTTTGTTTATTTATTTTATTGCAGTTTCTTTTTATAAAGCACAAGTGTCCCATCACTTTTGTGAGACACTGTATATAATTAAGGCCAAACGTATCTACGCGTAACGAATAAGGCATTCTGCGAATAGCAACACTTTAACCCTTCGAACTCCGGTGCCTCTTACACAAATTTTATTCGATTAGCAGCCCATTTTTTTAAAGAACTTTCCTTGAAGTAAACAATTTCAAAAATTCTTTGATTAAATAAGGAAAATTTTATTTTCCTTTATTACTGGTGCCAAAAACAAATTTTGGAAGGAAAGATGACGTCTCCGCAGCGGAGACAACGGAATGCCAAGGACTAAAATTATATTTAATGTTTTTGTTAAACCTACAGATATATAAATAGAAAATTTGAAAAAACATTGTAAAAACATAATTCATCATATCAATTCTTGCAAAATACTGTGTTGTCTTTGAAGCAAGTGGATAAGTATGATCGCAAATCGCACAGAAGATTTCGTTTAATATTTCTTTCAAAACACTTTATCCTTTAATTAATAAATCAAAATTGTTAATTTATAGTTATTAAATTCTTACATACATGGTAGCACCAACAAATTTAAGTTCTAATTAATTATAAAAGGAAGATATTTATTTTTATTAAATTAAAAGTGTTCAAATCAAATTATCTATCTATATAATTAAGGCCAAATGTATCTACGCTCACCGCATACGCCATTTTTGCGAATAGCAACACTTTAAAATTTGAAATGAAATTTTGGTTTAGCATTTTTTGCTATTACAAATTTTTAAACTTCTAAGTATTGCACAAAATTATTTTTATATCTATTTAAACTTGCGTGCAACAAATATAAGAAAAAAAATGAACTAATGATATTAAAAAATATATGTTAATTAAAATAATAGCCATTTTCAAAATTTTATGATTTTTTGTGTGACAAGAGGTAAGTACTGTAAATACACAAAATTTGAACTCTTTGACTTATAATAGTTTTTGCGTACGGACTCTGTGACGGACAGACAGAGACGAATAGGGTTTCGTCAGTTGAACGAAACATTAAAAAGAGATGTGTTCCATTCCAGGTGTGTTATTATTCTAGTAACTGCAACATGCTATATAAGTGTATAGAGCCGTAACCTGATATCGTCTTTATAGTATTGTGTTTTGTTTGATTATACACTGCTAGCATATGTAAATAATTATCAATTCAGTTTAAACTTGCGGCTGGTTCTCTCAAATAGGAATTGATGAAGTAATACTCTGTAATAAAACATTTATAACACAAATTAACTATAAGACTGTTCAATGTTTCAACAGATCACAGATATTTTGTAATATGGAATTGTAAAACTGTAATAAAAAGCATTGTAAAATCAATTTGTAACAAGAGTATTTAGTGGATTGGTCTGTCCCTTGGAACTGATCTATCACTCTAAAAACGTTAGCTAAGTGCTCATGTCATTCCTGCTATCCCAGTCATTGTGTAAATGATATATATGTTACAGGCCAAACCCGATTTTAGGCCAAACTAGATTGGCCTAGGCCAAACTAGTCTATCCTAACACCCATCGGATAAACTAGTTTTTCCTAGGCCAAACCGGTCTATCCTAACGCCCATCGGATAAACTAGTTTTTCCTAGGCCAAACCGGTTTATCCTAACGCCCATCGGATAAACTAGTTTTTCCTAGGCCAAACTAGTCTATCCTAAGGCCCATAGGACAAACTAGTTCTTCCTAGGCCAAACTAGTTTGGCCTAACTCTTATAGGATAAACTAGTTTAGCCTGCTGTTTATTGGTCTGAACTATTTTATCCTAGGCCGATCTAATTTATCCTAGGCCGATTCAATTTGGCGTGATTTTATTTGATTCAATGACCGCCTCAGCGCCAAAATTCTAGTTTGTCCTAGGCTGATCTAGTTTATCCTAGGCCAATGTAATTTTACGTGTTTTTAGCTCATGGGCGTCAAAGCCAAAGAAATAATGGGCTCACAGGTTCTGTATGCATGTATGTACGTATGTACGTACGTATGTGCGTAACGCGATAACTCTTGATAGAAATAATGTAATTTGATATGTTTTTATCTCATCAGCTACCAAAGACTGAGAACTAATGTGCCCGTGGATTCTGTATCTATGTATGTACGCAAATATGTAACGGAATAATTTTTGATAGAAATACTCGATTTGCATCAAACTTTCAATATAGGTTTATTCTTATGAGGAGCTTTTCTGATTAATTTTGGGAGGTCATTGGAGAAGAATAAGTGGGGAGGGGACGAGAGGCTGATTCGCCCCTTCCCTTAATTCAAATAGACGGATTTCTATGGATAATTAGCATATTTTATTCAAATTTTAGATATAGGAGTATTCTGTTGAGGCGCTTTCATCAGTTGTGTGTGTCAATTGTTTAAGTAAAAAGGGAGAGGAGAATAGGGGTAACGCCCCATAATTTATGTAAATGATTTTTTCACGCAGAATTTACTGATTTACATCAAATTTTAGAAAAATATTCATTCTGGTAAGGCGTTTCCGTAATTAGTTTTGGGGATTAATTGAATAAGAACAAAGGGAAGAACGGGGGAATCCCGCCTAATTTTGTTAAATGGGATTTTCATGCAGAATTAACCGATTTCCTGCAAATCTTGGATTTGTTCATTCTGATACAGCGTTTCACTGATTAATTTTGGTGGTTCTTTGGTTTTGGGTCTGAAACAGCAATTTATTCCCTTCCTTAAAATATATAATTTTGTTATAATACAGAATTATCCAATTTGCTTAAAATTTTGGACATAAATTCATTTGATCAGGTGCTTCTTTAATTAATTTGGGTCTTTTCTTATGGTTATGTATAATAGGTTAAAGGACGATTTATCGCCTTCCTTAAGTTAGATAAATGGGTTTTTATGCAGTTTTATCCGATTTGCCGTAAATTTTCAACATAGCTTATAGCTTTTTCTTTAAAAGGCGAGGGTTTAATGAGGGTTTATCATTAAGTTTTTGAGGGTTTAATGATTAAGTATAAAGGGAGGAATGTGGGATTACCCTCTCTAAATCAGATGAATGGTTTTTGAGCAGAATTGTCTGATTTGGTTCAAATTTTGGATAATTGTTTAATTTTATAAAGCGTATCTGTGATTAGTTTGGAGGGTTCAATGGTTAAATATAGGTAGGGGAAATGGGAAAAAGTAATCCAACTTACCTTATTTTTCGAGGGTGTTATTCTATAAAAAATAAGGCTGAAATACACAATGACAGTAAACAGCCTGTGAATGCAAAGCCATCAGTTTAATTGGGCAATATTTTTTTTAATATTGATCCCGACTACTGCTCCATTGCTAACCTCGTGCAAAGTGGTTTTGTAATCACCATTATAATGTATTTTATTCGATGCGTTGTAGAATACTGTTAGAGGTTTGCACGGGCCAGAATTTCGAATTCCGGGCCCCGCCTTTCCCGAAGGAAAGTTATTTTGCCGTGGCCCCGTGTAAAAATTAAAAGTTCAGCCCGAGCCCTGCCTCTACAAAATATGTGAAAAAAGACTCAGTCCCGCTCAATCTGGCCCTACTCAGTTTCTGCAAAAAATTCAGATTTTACTTAACATACAATTAGGATTCCTTTAAAAAATACTGCATACATACATATTGGATAAATTTACAATGTATTTTTAAATTACAAGGTGTTCGCAGAATTAAAAAGTGCACAATGTGTTATTGATTATTTAGATTCTTAGACCTTTCAATATTGAAATGGGGATTCATTAAATAATTAATGTAGTTTAGAACAAAAGGATAAAAAAGGAGAGATATAAACATCGTAACTAAACTATTCGGTAAAAAGTAAATTTGTGAATGTTTCTCTGTCATTCCTTAAGAATTTTCTCAAATCCAAAACAGCTACATCCTAACACATTTAAGAATTAATTCATTTTCGGAAAGGCATACAATTAACAGGCATTCTCAGAAAATATGTAATCGAATGGCGTTAACCATTTTTCCATAAAAGCGATGTACCTTTGAGAAAATACTATTAAAGCTACGTTTTGAATTGAATTTTCGGTTACGACTTCACGGGGAAAAAAAAAAACTTGACGCCGTGACAAGAATGGCTTATATATCGACAAGAAATTAATTTCTAAAAAATGGAAAACGCTGTTCGATTCCAAATTATGTTCACCTCCAATCTGGCTCGAATATGCAATAATAATAATAATAATAAATGCAAGCCTGATCTCAATTGGCACGAGTCTGCAGGAAAAAAAACACCATGTAAAATGCATTATGTCTTTACGGTGGACATGTGAAATTCCTGTATTGATGTTATAAGCAATTACTCTTGACACACAATTATAGTCCTAGTGAAAGACATGTTTTTTACAGGCCAAACCCGATTTCGAACCAAATTAGATTAGCCTAGGCCAAACTATTTTATTCTAACGCCAATTATATAAACTAGATTTCCTACGCTAAACTTGTTTATCTAAATGCCCGTAGGAAAAACTAGTTTTTACTAGGTAAGAGGGAAATCCGTCATTTTCCCTCCATACTTTGCCAATAAACTTTCAAAACTATTCAGGGAATTGCTTTATCAGAAAGAACCTATAACCAAAATTTGAAGCAAATCCGTAATTTCTGCGTTAAAAACCATTTATCTAAATTATGGGGGGGTACCTACATTCCCCTTTCTTTAACACTTAAACAATAAACATCCACTACTAATCCCAGAGGCGCCTTGTCAGAATAATCCTATATCTAACATTTTAAATGAAAACGGATAATTCTGCATGATAAATGCATTTCTCTAAATTAACGGTGAGGGATTAGACTCCCGTTCGCCCCCTTTATTCTTATTCAGTGAATTTCCAAAACTAATCAGAAAAGTATCTTATCAGAAGGAACCTACATCCAAAATTTGAATCTAATCGGATATTTATATCAAGTGTTATAGCGTTACGTACATTCGTACGTACATACGTACATACATGCGTACGTACATACATACAGAACCTGTGAGCCCTTTATTTCGCTGGCTTTGACGCCCGTGAGCTAAAAACATGGATAATTACTTTGGCCTAGGACAAACTAGATCAGCCTAGGAGAAATTAGAATGTTGGCGCTGAGGCGGTCATTGAATTCAATAAAATCACGCCAAATTGAATTGGCCTAGGATAAACTAGATCGGCCTAGAATAAACTAGTTCAGACCAATAAACAGCAGGCTGGACTAGTTTAACCTAAAAGAGTTAGGCCAAACTAGTTTGGCCTAGGAAGAACTAGTTCGTCCTATGGGCCTTAGGATAGACTAGTTTGGCCTAGGAAAAACTAGTCTATCCGATGGGCGTTAGGATAAACCGGTTTGGCCTAGGAAAAACTAGTTTATCCGATGGGCGTTAGGATAGACCGGTTTGGCCAAGGAAAAATTAGTTTATCCGATGGGCGTTAGGATAGACTAGTTTGGCCTAAAATCGGGTTTGGCCTGTAATATATATAAATTCTACCATCCAAAGGACTTTTGATACATGGATCTTAAAGCAAAAGTATTTTTATTTTCTAATTTTGGGTTTTTGCACCAAAAACAAATAAATGGGATCAAACTTGAGAAAAACAAGTTTTTTCAAAGATTACCTAAATAGATTGAAACCAAGAATGAAATTTTTACTAAAATGCTAAAATGCATAACTTTAGCTAGTTAATGCTTTGAAACACTAAAGTTAAACTTTTTAAAATATTTTGACAAGTTCTCTCGTCTGTATAATCATCCCCCCCCCCCCCATTTCAGCAAATGTGAGGGAATGATGAAATTCAATATAGCTGCCTTTTTCAAGTTATATAAAATGGATGCAAATGGTTTATGAATAACTGCTTAAAGTATCAGTCATTTTGTACAATATTAGTTACAAATAACCTTTTTTTTTACTTATCTTGAAATGGGTATCCTGCGTGAGGGAATGGCAATTAAAAAACAAACCCATGCATAAATGTTCATTTCTTTATTTTATTCTGCATCATAAAATGTCCACCTCAAACTAAAGATGCCCAAACAGAAAGGTGTCAATGCAACAAACAAAATGACAAAATATTGGAAACAATGCTGCTTTTATGTGGCTGACATTTACATTTTTTTTTAAAGTGGGAGGGAATGATTTTAAATTGAGGAAAAATGGTAAATGTTAATTAAAACAATATTTTAATAAAGTAAAAAAATAAGCAACTAGTATTCATAATTAATATAATTATTTAACTTTTCTAAAATACTGTCATAATAATTATTTTTTTTAATTCAATTTCATAAAAAAAAGTTTAAAGTTAGATAGAAGGAGTAGGAAACTAGTGAGGGAATGACTATATGTTATTATTTTTTTTAAATTATAATTAATAAATCATCTTGAGTTTTTTTTCTTTTCAAAAAAAAAAAAAAAAAGACAATTGTGGCAATGCACAGATACAAAAGAACAACAGTTTTTGATAATATTTTTCATATTAGAGATAAGGGAATGCAATATTGCCTCTTTATGGATAATCACTGATATTCACAGTATTTTTCAAAATATATTTTTAAGATCTCATTTATTTCTTAGCAAATCAAATTCCTTTTATATAACAGAAATGTACCATCGATATTTTTAAAGTCTTGGTCATATTATTTGCATAATTTAATTAAATATGTTCAACGCCATTCTTTTATTCGTACACGAAGAACATTAACTAAATAAGTGCTCAAAATCTGCTTGTGTAAATTCCACTTTTCCAGGATAAAATAAAGAATTGTATGGAAACAAATTTCGCAAACAAACAAAAAATCATACATCCCCCAAAAACTTTTAATTCGCGAATTTTTGATCGTTGTTTTTGATGCTGACTACTTTATCTGTTCACATGATGCGTGAACTAAACATCACTCACAAATAGACAAATAAATAATATAAAATAAATAAAAGCTTCTTCATACGTACTCATCAATCAGTCAAGAGGTCAGTGAAACTTCTGGCTACTAATGGTTCGGAAAATATATGATAATCGCCCAGGAATCGTGCTAGTAAGTCTATAAAATTCGAATATTAAAATAATTTTATTTTTGAAGTCATCAGTATGTTCTTTAAAGAATGAAAGGGAGGGGGGGGGATATTTTGTAAAATATATAGGGAATACTTAATAACTTAAATGTCTGAAAATAGATAGAAAATTTGCTGCAAATCAATATTTATGAGACATGTGTGGACATTCTCTTATACGTTCTGATGCACTCGGCTGAGTTCAGAAGAGGGTTTATGAACATGATTATGTGTTTTTTATGACTTTAATATGCGATATAATATTTCTCTGGAAAATATTTGTGGATTTTCAGAAAAATAGAACTTATTGAAACATTTTAACATGCTATATTTTAAACACAAAATACTTTACAATGTTGTATTTTTTTTATTATAAATGTTGACCAAATTGTAGATTTACTATTATTATTATTGTTATTATTATTTTAATATACAGATAAATTGCTTTTGCAGATACAAGTCACATAATACTAAATATAAAGAACATTTTAGTGGATTCGATTTAAAAGCGGGAAGAAAATATTAATTTTATATTTTTATACGAAATATGTTGTTATGAAAAGGCCGGTTTAATTAAAAGTACTACTTAAAAATCCGTTTATTAAACATAAATACCTATCCAACTTCTACCCCTACTCCCATTGACCGTAATGTAACAGAATAGTTTTGATAGTCCCTGTAATCGAACTATGCATCCATTTTCCATAAAATTTGAAATGAATCGACAAAGTTATGCAATATTTATATATTTTTAATTTCAAACGATTCGGTTGGGTAGTTTTTGCGTTCTTATATGCTTACGGATAGACAGTCAGACGGTCAAACGGACAAACGGACTGAATGATGACTATAGGTGCTACGTAATTAGATAATTACGAACGCACCTAAAAATGTAGATTTACTACTACCAAGAAAGACACGGAACTAAACAAAAACTAAACGCTTTTTTTTTTCCATGCACATTTGCTCTACTTCTGTATTTTAGCTGCCATGTAATAAATAATTTTCTAATAATATTTGATTTTAAACGTCTACCTAACGTGTGCCCTTAAAGTTAATAAATTTTTCTTACATTAATTTTACTTTCTTTTATTTATAAATTTAGCTTTCGTAGTTAAAAAACTAGAACTGCGTTGTTAGAAACCAACTCACTTCAAGCTTACATTAGATGATTCATACATCGCTTTACCACAAAAAAGCGTTACAAAAATTTATTGGAAAGCATTTACTGATACTGTATATTCCAGGGAATCTAAAAGTTTGAAGAAATTTTCGATTCAAAATCAATTAAAAATTGGAAATATTTTCAATAGTTTATAATTTAGAAGAAACATATACAGGGTGATTCAGCTCGTCGGTGACAAACTTTAAGGATCGATAGAGCACACCTAGACGAACATTTTTGAATAGGGAATGTAGGGTCCCTGACGCGATGGTAAGGCGCTAGGCGCTTTCGAAAATTTGGGTGCCGAAATTCGAAACGTCATAAAAACTAGGGAAATGGTTAGATTTTCTTGCTTGTTGCGTCGAAATGATTCTGTTTGTTTAGACTTTCTTCAGTAATAATTTGATAAGCGTATCTCTTAAAACATGGATAGGGGGCGCTGCAGACTTTGGAGAGCTAGACAACAACTTTAAGCCCGTTATTTTGATAATTTAACACATGCTCGCCAAAGTTTATACTCTAACTTAAAGTTTGAACCCAAAAGTAGAGCCCTGCAAAAAGCGTAAGAGCCGGAATAACATGTCAAAGTACAGGGTGGTCGAAACTCGAAGGCTCCTAAGAGATAAACAAACAGATTTCTTGACTTATGGCATGCATTTTCATGATTCTGTTTGCTGGGGCTCTCTGAAACTCAGTTGAACGGTACAAAAAGAAACATCGATAGGGGGCGCTTTGGGCAAAAAACATAATTCGTTGACATTTCGGACGCTAACTGGAAACGGGGCGCTACGATCAGTTAGAAACAAAACAAGAGAGTAATTTACTTATCATAAGAAGCTATTAAAACTGCAGTTTGTTTGTTTTTTTTTAACAAACATAGCTGGTTTCAATCATGCACAATGCGCGCAATAAAATTTACATAAGGTGCTTTTTGCTGATTTATGCAAAAGATATCGTACCATATCGATGTGCAAAAGATACGTAATGCGTAGACGACAACGCGAGATGACGTAGTTGTATGCGCAGACACGTCTTTTGAACGTGCGGTATCTACTTAAGCTTCGGGTTACTTGTCTGCAGATCGGTAGTAGGATGGAACGGTACACAAACTCTGAATTGGCTGACATGCATTTGGCGTATGGCGCTGCTGGTTGTAATGAACGAGCCGCTCAGCGGTTGTACGCCGAGCGTTACCCCAACAGGCAAATCCCCTGCCATGCCTTCTTCGCTCGAGTACACCAGAGGTTGTCCACAACGGGATCTTTCGACGGAGGCAGGCCTGAACGGGAGCGATCAGTGAGCTCCCCCGACAACGAAGAGGCTGTGCTTAACCTGGTTGAGGACAACCCAGGTCTTAGCACGAGAGATATCGCCAGACATGTTGGCATTTCGCAAGCAACTGCGTGGCGCATCTTACGTTCCCGGAATCTGCACCCCTACCACATCCAGCGGGTGCAGTTGCTCAGAGAGCAAGATTTTGGCCCTCGAGTGGAATTCTCAAGATGGTACTTGGCGATGAGATCCAGGGATCCCCGTTTTGTAAACAGCATTTTGTTTACGGACGAGTCCACCTTCAGCCGGGAGGGAATGTGGAACGCCCACAACAGTCATGTGTGGTGTGATGAAAATCCACATGAAACCAGAAGCCGAGCAGCCCAGGAGCGTTTCTCAGTAAATGTGTGGGCCGGCATTCTGGGGGATTGCCTCATTGGCCCTTATTTGTTACCTGAACGGCTGACAGGTGGAAATTACCTGATTTTCCTGGATCAAGTGCTGCCGCAGCTTCTGGAGGTGGCGTACGTACCCGAAGGTTCGCGTCGCCAGATGTGGTTCCAGCACGATGGAGCTCCGGCCCATTACACGAACGACGTGCGTCTCCATCTAAACGCAAGGTATGGCCAGCGGTGGATCGGGCGTGGGGGTCCAGTTCACTGGCCTGCCCGATCACCAGACCTCACCTGCTTGGATTTCTTCCTTTGGGGTTACCTGAAGGCCGAGGTATACCATACACCTGTCAGCAGTGCTGAAGAACTTGTGGCGCGCATTGTGGCAGCTGCAGGGCAGATCAGAGATACTCCTGGCATTGTTGGAAACACACACTCCTCAATGCGACGGAGGTGCGAAGCCTGCATCATGGCCCAAGGTCGAAATTTCGAGCATCTTCTGTAGTGTTATTTTTTGTAAATAAATTTCCAGTATCATTGATGTTTTTGGTCTAAATTTATTCACAAGTGTTGAGCAGAGGTAGAAAATGTGTTTTCATTATTACTAACTGATCGTAGCGCCCCGTTTCCAGTTAGCGTCCGAAATGTCAACGAATTATGTTTTTTGCCCAAAGCGCCCCCTATCGATGTTTCTTTTTGTACCGTTCAACTGAGTTTCAGAGAGCCCCAGCAAACAGAATCATGAAAATGCATGCCATAAGTCAAGAAATCTGTTTGTTTATCTCTTAGGAGCCTTCGAGTTTCGACCACCCTGTACTTTGACATTCTATTCCGGCTCTTACGCTTTTTGCAGGGCTCTACTTTTGGGTTCAAACTTTAAGTTAGAGTATAAACTTTGGCGAGCATGTGTTAAATTATCAAAATAACGGGCTTAAAGTTGTTGTCTAGCTCTCCAAAGTCTGCAGCGCCCCCTATCCATGTTTTAAGAGATACGCTTATCAAATTGGTACTGAAGAAAGTCTAAACAAACAGAATCATTTCGACGCAACAAGCAAGAAAATCTAACCATTTCCCTAGTTTTTATGACGTTTCGAATTTCGGCACCCAAATTTTCGAAAGCGCCTAGCGCCTTACCATAGCGTCAGGGACCCTACATTCCCTATTCAAAAATGTTCGTCTAGGTGTGCTCTATCGATCCTTAAAGTTTGTCACCGACGAGCTGAATCACCCTGTATTCTACTTCATTTTTTAATTGCAAGGGTGATAACAAGTTAATGTAATAAAAAAGAATATTTCCCAGTTAAACTGATGGCATTGAGCTCACGAGCTACGCATACTAATTGTATATCACAGCTTAATATTTTCAAAAGTTAACGCCGTTCAATAAACAAATTAAGAGTGGAAATAACTCCGCCATTTCCCATTTTTATACTTAATCATTGAACCCCCTAAACTAATCAGGGAAATGCTTTATCATATAAAAATCCCTGTGGGCTTGGCCTATAGGCAGAGGTAGATTTCGAAGAGTGCTCATTTCAACAACAAAAAATAAAATAGGGTGTTTCTAAAGTCTCGGACCCATTTTGATGTTTAATAATTCATAAAAGAATAAAGATAGATTAAAATTAATAACATAAATGGTTAGATAGACTCAAAAAGTTTCATGACCCTTGTCAATGAACTTCCACATGTGCCCCCTTCGTCGCACAGAGAATATCAAGTCGATAGTCAATTTCACGCCAGGTAGCGGCAAGCATGTCATTATCCATTGACTATCGACTAGATATTCTCCGTGTGACGAAGTGGGCGCACGTGGAAGTTCATTGACAAGGGTCATGAAACTTTTTGAGTCTATCTAACTATTTATGTTATTAATTTTAATCTATCTTTATTATTTTATGAGTTATTAAACATCAAAATGGGTCCGGGACTTTATAAACACCCTTATGATTAGAGATAAACCCAGTTTAACAGCTTTATTTGGTCGCTTTTGAAAAAATTGTAATTTCATTTTTCTGTAAGAAATAGTTTTATCAGAATCATCTTAAGCTAAATTTGGCTCATATGCTCATTTTGACAACATATTTTAAAATATATTCTGACTTTATTAAAAAATCGACCAATACGGAACGTTATATAGTTCCTAAATAACAAAAAAAATGTCAATTGAATGCGTTTGAGAGCAAAATTGAATATTCAAATTTCTACCAACTAGACAATGTAGAAAAGCGTAGTAAAAAAAAAAAAAAAAAAGCATAATAATAATAATAATATCAATCTGGATTTCCGGAGATTGCAGTTTTAACTCTTTTCTTTCAAAAGAAAATGATCTGGATCTTAATATCATATGAAATATTTCATCAAGTCGATATCCCAAAATTTCGGCAAAGGTTAATCAAAAATTCTTCATATATGACTATATTTTCAGAATCATTTTGTTACAGTAATAATCTCTCTTAAGTATAACAAGAGAAATACAGAGTGATTAAAAAAAAAAAAAAAAAAAACGTGGACAAATTGATATGACAAATCAAGCATACGACAAGGATAAAAAATCACATAGGAACATAGGGCCGCAAATCACTTATTGAGTCACAGATACAGGGTGTTTCATCCTAACTCAATTTGGGTTGACGGTAATAAATTTCAGAAAACTGAAGTGTATTATAATAAAACATTTAACAGACATTCTCACCTTTGTTTTAAGTGTGATAACACCAAACAAAAGTGGTATAGAAGTTTGCATTATGCGCACCAGCAATATGCACTTGGCACCTCACATTTTGGACTGTCATAACCAGTTTATGCGGTATCATCGATTGCTTGAGCTATACGTTTTTCGAGGTCTTTTCGTAACGTTATCACATTCCACACAAAATAAGGTGCATATCGTTGCATTTTCATTACAATATTTTTATTTTCCTAGAAATTATTACTTTCAAACCAGGTGTTGCTGGAATGAAACACCCTGTAATTGTGACTCAATAAGTAGTTTGCGACCCTCTGTTCCTATGTGATTTTTGATCCTTGTTGTATGCTTAATTTGTCATATCATTTTGTCCACGTTTTTTTGAATCACCCTGTATAATAAATAGCGTCAAAGGGGATATCTATTTAAAAAGAAGAGAATGGGATATCTTATCCGCAAAATCGCATTTTTATTAAAGCTATTATATATATTAGATATGGCTGTAATGTTACAGATTTATTTTCATAGTGATTAAAGATTATTCTTTCAATAGCCAGTAAAAGAATTATAACATTTCAAAACATTTTTAATATAAAAAATCGGATTTAAAAAAAATGCGATTTTGTGGGAGAAGTGATCCCACCGGGCAGTGTCTTCACGTTTCTCGCTACGTTAAAAATGATTTTCGCTTTTATTAAGCAAAGTAATTTCTACATTGCTGCAATAATGAGTAAAGCACAGAAAATCTACAGATCGTGAGTTACAGAGATGTCCTTGAATGTTCCAAACAACAACATGCAGGTGCGGCGTTTTACCGGGTGGCGGTAAATAAAAAAATGGCAAAACATTTTACTGTAGGTAATTGATTTCCTGGAAAGCCCAGGGAGGGCTTTTAAGAGCTCATGGTCTGCTATACACTATAAGCGGCGTGTGGGGCTTTTATATCAAGGTGGGTGGGGGTAGGGGATTTGTGAAAATGGTTCAAAGTGTGGGGTCTGGTGTTTGAATATGACAGGAAATGGGAGATTGTGAGCACGTGTTACATATATAGGGGGACCCGAATGAGGTAATCTGAAGCAACTTGATTCAACTCAGAAACGTGCCTTCATTCATTCATTTATTGAAAGTTTAGCATCGTGCAATGATGGATAAAATGATAAAGACACTTGAAAATATGATATAATATCAAAACAAAAGATGGAACAATTAGGAAAATTCATACATATATGTTATATGCTATAACAAAATAAAGAAAAAATTAAATTCACTAATAACTACATTAATAAAAGGTTAATAGCCCATGAAAATTTTCTGTACAAAGGAAGATGGAAACAATTATAAAATCGATATATGTATTTCATCAAAAAGCGATGTGAGGCACTTTTTTTATGACTTTGACTAGTCTGTTAGGTTTTAGTACTTGCATTAATATTGTTCCAGCAGTTTTTAATAGTATTCATCAAATCTAACTTTGAATTGAATTGTCGTACATTTTTTTTAAACATTTCAGGTTAAAATTCCCCAAATATTTACTATTGCATTCAGATTGGGCTTTGTGCTGGCCATTGAAGTTATTTCACCTGATTAGCTTCCAGCTCAGCCAAGATTTGGTTGACTTCGAAACATGAAAGGAAGCATTGTCTTGCTCGCTGAAATGTCCAGTCTCTTGAAATTATAAGAGGACCTATGGATAACAAATTATTTTCTAACATATTTTGATACATAACTGAATTCATTTTGTTACGCATAAAAACAATTGAAGTGGTTCCATAGGCAGCAAATGTAACCCAAACATTACCGAGTCACCTCTTAATTGACGCTTTGAAAAAAAAATGAGATTCCTGTCGTAAATCATGCCAGAAGAATTTATAGCCGCCGAGTCCATCGAAATTAAATTTATTTTCATCGAAAAAGACAAATTCTCTCTAATTTGTATATTAGGTTAAATGTTTTTGTACAAAGCCTAAATTGAACAATCGAATTGTTACGTAAAACATTTCTTACCATTCGATTTGTACATGGTAATTGTAACTGTTCTTGAATTTGGATAGACGGCATTTTTTGTCTGCAAGCTAGCCTTAGAATTTTTCTTGATTGTCTTACAGTTAAAGATTTCAGTATTTTTGTACGCTTCTTACTGCCGTTATCTTCGGGATTTCTGAGAAAACTGTTTGCTGCAGTCTTGAACCTTCCTATTTTTCTTGCAATATTAGAACCAGACATTTCAGCTTCATTTAAAGTTAATATTTTAATTTGTTCACCATCAAATAACTTTTTTTCCACTTGGTATTGTATTAAACACACAATATAGAAAATTAATGCACGTAACACGTTTACATTTACGATTACCGAGCGATCTGCTTTCTCAAGTCTGACATTACGCCAAATGAGGCTGCATATGTCGGATTAATAATTTTTTTTCCAAGTTTTTATTTTCATTAGTTGCAAGAAATTAGGGTAATTTATATTCCCCGTTTTTCATAACAGAGTTTATGCGTATTATTGTGATGTTCATCATGCAAATAAAAATTGAATTTGCGTAATCAACAACAATTCAAATTACTTTTTGACTTCAGTAAATTTTTCTATTGGCTTTATAATTTTGTCCAGCACAGTGTCATTTTGAGAACATGAGTATGTATATGTATAACAAAATAAGAACGAGAATTAAAACGAGAGTAAAATAATTTTTGAATCCAAGCAATATTATCTATCCATTATAAAAGAAACAATAGGTATTCTAATACGTAAAAATTCCATACGTAACGATGTAAAATAATTCAACTTACCAAAATTGAGGCACGAATTATTCAATGGTTTAAAAAAAATTTAAATTAAAATCAAAGTAAAATAAAAAACAACATGCGTCGCATGAAAAACTGAATGATGGCATTACAGTTCAATGCACCATAGACCGTGCAATTTTGCAATATCACTTTTAATTTGTTTTGAAATGACTCTGTGATGAATTAGAACATATGTCAAAAGTTAAATAAAGCTATTTTTGTATTTTTAAAATTTTCCTTACGCTTTTTTAGCAATTAAGAAGAATAACGTATGTATATTATAAGTTTTGGTGCTTTAGAAAAGAATAATTATGAAAGTGCACACAGTGAAACTGCCATTTAACGTAGCCTCTTCACTCAGCACTTAGTTATAAAGAAAATTACTTGAATTGAAATTAATTTAAATTCATCAAATTTGTATAATAAAATATACATGCATATGAAAAAAATCCATAAAATGAAGATATAAAAAAATATATTTTAATTCTGGCACTAACATTTTTTTTTATACAATATAGACATATGAGTAAATTTTAATTAGAATAATGGGGGAAAAAAAGGTCGTAAATTGCACGTTAAGCGTAACAAATGAGGTACGTTCGTAATTTTTCAAAATTTTGAAATTATTCAGATTTCGGTGTAATAATGTACAGAAGTACGGATACAGTACAGAAATCTAAATATTTTGGGTCTCCCTTCTGCTTTTTATTACACAGGAATAACTTGTAGTAAATCTTAGTAACCTATATCAATTTTATAAAATATGAAATAGTTAATAATAAGATTAAAACGCGCCCCAACAATGTTTCACTCTACATCATTATGTAATGGAATACATTTGCGGAGCAAAGTAAATTAATAACATATATTATTTGCAGCTCAGATTGTACAGATTGTATATTTTAGTATGTACTTTATAGATGCAATCAATTTAATTATGTTCGAAAGAGTGTGACATCATTAAAATACACTTGAAAATATTTTTTCCTATTGGCCGTAATGTAACGGAATACTTTAGTTGTCCCTGTAATTAAACTATATATCCATTCTCATAAAATTTTAAATGAATCGACAAAATTAAGCGATAATTATATATTTTAAATTTGAAGTGATTCGGTTGGGTAGTTTTTTCACTGTTATATGCGGACAGACGGATGGAAAGACTGAACAACCACTATAGGTGCTATGTATTTACATAATTACAAACGAGCTTTAAGGGGGAAAAATCATAATCTGCGAGAGAAAGTGGAGATAACATGTGTTTTTCTCATTGTGAAAAAAACTCATTTGCTTAGCATTAAAAATAACGGAAATAATTAAATAAATAAATAACTTCATTTTCATACAATTCGTGGAAGTAAATTCTTGCACCCTTCCAACAGCAATTTGCTGTACACGCACGAAAGTGGATAAAAGCTTCGTTATATAAAATATATTATTCGTAATATGGAGATTAATTTGCATGTTAATGGTGTTCAAAGTCAACGTTCAGCAGAAAATTTAGTTATGAAGAAAACTTCGTTAAAAGAGAAGTCTCACTGTATTTCTCATTTATAAAAAGTAAAATATTAAGAGGGAAGCATAAAAAAGGGGTTAATAAATTGTTATGTTTTATGCTTTTCTATTTTTGGTTGTTTGTTTGTTTGCTGGTATAGAAAATGACATAATGCAGATTGAAAATTCAACTTTGCTTTGCCTCCGAAAAAAACTCAAATATATTGAATCATTAATATTTTCTATCATTTTATCGCAATCAAACTGGTTGGTAAATTTATCATACGAATTGAATATTACCAAATGAGCGAAAAATTGCCCAGACCGTGAATCGAACCCAGATCCTTGGCTTACAACTCTAATGCTTCACCGTTTAAGCTAAAACTGTTTAAAGCCGTCTAAGGGTGTATTCGAAAAAATGCTCCTCCACCTTCAACAGCTAAAAATTTTCTGATACAATTTCAGACTCATTTTTAAAAGTAGAAAGATGAAACTTGCTGAGGGGATTTTTGAAAAAATGTATAAGGTGTCTTGTGATGTCATTTTACGCTCAACTCATTAGAATTTGCTTTATAAATAATTATCTTCTCAGTATGACACTTTTTTTCGTTCCCAAATCTCCCGTTTCGGAAAAATTGGTTCAAAATGCCGTTTTTGATTGCTTTTTTTGCAATATTTTCTGCATTTATCAAAGAATCGACAATCACGGCACCTTGTGCACTTTCTGAATACGACAATTTGCCAGTTTGATGCATATGAGAGCAAAAATGAATTTAAAAATAAATCGGAAAATAAGCAATTTGAATCGAAATACAACCTTAACGCGCCCAGATGTTATAACCAACAAGGTTATCTGAGCGAGAAGTACTTACCAGTTGTCGGCCGAGTTAGCTTAAACGATAAAGCATTAGTTCAGTAAGCCAAGGATTCCCGGTCTCGGCAGCATTTCGCTCACTTAGAAATTATCGGTTCGCATCAATATGTTGGTAATTGTTATGCATGTGCAACCAGATAAGAAGCATATACAAATAAAAATTACACTGAAAAATCCCTTGGAGATATAAAAGAAAAAAGAAAGAATCGTGCGTCAAGCTTAGATTATGAAACACTCTCCAATATATTTAGAATATTATAATAAACTGTACCAATAAGTTAAAATATTATATCTAATTCAGCTATATGGAAACACATTTTCTATTACATAGGAAGTAACGCGTAGTAAACCCAAGGAAGGCAATGTATATCACTTTTATTATAGGTGAAATAATTTAACATAATTAAAATATGCCACAAATAATGCCCTTCCCCCCCCCCCCTGGACATTTATATAAGAGAATTCTTTTGTGTGGCCCTATAAATAAATAATAAATATTCTTTGTGCGGCATATGTAATTTTAATACCCTTTGATAAATACTATGAGTTTCATTATGTTTCGACGTATGTAACATAATTAAAAAGCACTTGAATCTATTTTATCCCATCGGCCGTAATGTAATAGAATATTTTTGATTGTACCTGTATTTGAATTATATATCCAAATTTAGAAAATTTTCAAATGACTCAACGAAATTCTACCACAAATATATATATATATATATATAGATATTTAAAATTTCAAACTATTCGGTTGGGTAGTTTTTGTGCTGTTATATGCGGCAGAGACAAACAGACACACAGACACACACAGACAAACGAACGGATGGATCAGATGACGACTATAGGTTCTTCGTATTTATATAATTACGAACGCACCAAAAAAACAATTTAACAAAAAAGCTCATGAAGAAATGGAAAACGCATTTCCAGCAATTCTTACTCAAAAAAAGTACTGTTACCGTTTTATTTATTTATTTATTTGTGTGTGTGTGTATTCTTGTAAATGGATAAAAATGCCATGAATATTCTTTTTTAATGTAATTGTAGTAAAATTGGGTGATTTATATCAGTTTCAATACATTTGCAATAGCGTAATGTTATTAAAATACGATTTTTTCCCACGATTTTTTCCCATAGACATAATGTACTTATAGGATCTGAATGATTAAACTATCGAATTGCAATTTTTAAATTCCGTTTCACACAGGCCCGGACTGGCCAGGTCGGCTGGTCGGCGATCGCCGAGGGCCCCCGGCCCAAAGGGGCCCCGGAAGTGCAACTCAAAAAAAGAATATACGATTTTATAATTACTACTTACATAAGAAAAAAATTCAGTATTTTCCAATAATAATATGCGTTTACAGTAAATTTTAAACAATTGATAGTTTTTTCATAGTAACTTATATAGTTTCGTCGTGTCATTTCGTTGGACAGATGGAATAGGGCTGCTGACTGATACATCGTCCTCTCTGCAGTACTCATAGAATCAGATTCAGAGTGCATCGCGACGCTCACTTGCCAATATCGTATAGTATGTGGTTGTAACGAGTGCAATTTCAAAGTGTGGTCAACATGAAGCAGTTGTACGAAAACGACAATACGAAAAGGAAAGAAAAAAATGAGAAAATTTTTAAACATTGAAAAATGTTTAAAACTTGGTTAAGTTGTAAAGTAACTTTTAATACTTGGTTAAGTAGTAAAGACGACCCGATTCCACTCAATTTGCACACAAAAAATTAGTTTTTCTTAACATACAATTAGGATTCTTTTAAAGAATATTACATGCACATTTATGAAATATTTTATATTTTAAAACTATACTTTAAAATCACGATATCTTCTCAACATAGAAAATACACGATTATAACATTAATGATTACTTAGAAGCCTAGATATTTGAACATTCAAATAAATATTAATTATAAAACTAATGTAGTTTTAAAATAAAAAAAACAGTAAAAACATGATTAACTTTTGAAGATGCATTATAAAAAAATATTTGTGAAAATATTTCTCTGTCATTTTTTAGAACTTCTTTCAAATCCAAAGGAGTTAGTTCCAGACACATTTCTAAATTCATTTTCTTCGGAAATGCATAAGTTTTGCTGTTTTTTCTTATTCAGAACATTTGTAATCGAATGGTGTCTTCCATTAATTGATAAAGACATTATATCTTTTAGAAATATTGTCAACGTTAGAATTTTGAATTAAATTTTTGGAAGCGATATCATTGAAAAGGGGAAAAACCTGCAGTCACGTGACAAAAATTCTCTTACCATTTGATAATTTATTTACCAAAAATGGAAAAATTATTCTATTCCCAAATCCTTTAATAGTCACGCATGTCAATTTTATGCATTTACAGTTAAAAATTAGTCAGAAAGTTTCGCGTTATTGAGAAGTGGATATAAAAACACCCCAAGTTATACTTCCAAACTCTTAAAATGTCAGCCAAAAAATAACTCAAGTTGAGCCGAAATTAGCTCAACTCACGTTTAGAAAGGCAGCTTCTCATAAAGAGTTAAAACAACTCAAATGAGTGAGTTGTTTTCAAAAAATTTAAATCAAAATGAGTTATTTAAATAAGCAATCTAAATCAAGATGAGTAAAGCATTTAAAAAACAACTCATTCACGATCCAATAAATTACAACTCTTTCCTGAGAAGCCAAATCCACTCTTTCGTTTTAAGAGTGAAGATTACATTAACAGAAGTTTATTATCGCTATTAATATTTTTTAAAAACATAGTAACAGCCTTACACATTCTGAGAACATTTAAGTCCAGTTCTGGCCCGACTCTACTACGTAGAAAAAAAAGTGTACACCTGATCACGGCCTTAGGTATGAGTCTGCTGAAAAAATTAAACCCTGCCTCTGATACCACATAACTGTCCGATGCTCGCGTCTTTGTTTGGATGGTGTCAAACTAGCATCGGCTCATGACGCATATTTATACTCATTCTCGCGAAAGTCATTCACTGAAAGCGGATCATATTTTATCCTCTTCGCTTAAGTTTTTTTTTATATCGGATTGGCAGGTTCCCTAATTTTTTTTTATCGGCCCAGCACTCCCACTAAATTTCTTTGCCTGCCCGGGCTGGATACAGGTCTCGGGCCAAACCCGGGTCCATGCAAACCTCTACAACAAATAATAGGTTCAATGTTCTGTAATATTATTTTAAAAGACCCATATGATAGCATAATATTTAGCATGATGGTAGGTAGTATTCCAGATATAGCTGTTACGAGTTGGCATTTTGCGTTAGCTATGGCCCCACTAGTGGCCGAGAGATTCTGACCTCCAAACTGGTAGACGGTAGGTACTGGTTTCGAACCCAATCGCGACCGTCGGCCTAACCGTTCGGAGTTTTCCGTGGTTTTCTTCGAACCTTGCATTTTCTTGCGTAAATACGAATTAGGTTCCCTTAGAAAGACCCCCCCCCAAGGAGGGCACTCCTCCCCTTAGGGCCTATATCCCACGTGTAGATAATTGGCCAGCATAAAACACAAACAAACAAACAAAGCGTCAGATATGTCCTTCAAGGAAATGTATGTGAAAAACTTTTCGGAAAACATACTAGTAAGCAGAAGATTCACAGTTCAAACCGTGATTCTGGAATTTGAAGTTTTCATACTATAGTCGCGGCTTGAAAAATTGGCTTTTCAAGGACAAATGTGCTCTCTTTCGTTAGTCACTGCTCAGCTCTTATCTTATGTTTAGTAACTATGGTAACAGTCCCCCCCCCCCACGTGACCGAATGACAGCTCTTCTTCTGTCTACACTGTTTGAGAGATCCAATTGGAGGAATATTACAGTAACTATACTACTCTTCATTTTTAATATTCTTCCATGGGTAAATTTATTTTCCGGAAGTACCGTGCAGAAAACGCGACGAGGGACTAGCATCATTTAATATTATGACAACGAAGGTAAAATGAAAAGAGGGAATTTGTCCTTGAAAGGCCGATTTTTCCTGCCGCGACTATAACTAAGGAGCTGCAAAAAGTGTAAGTCACCGACTTTAACGAAAGTGGTATCGTTGAAAAGATCTCATTATGCGGAGTAAAATACTCAATGGAACTACCCGTCGGAAACGAGTCGTTTTCGAGATATCTGACAATTTATGTAACGTAGCTAGTGCATATTTACTGGGGAATCGCAAAAAAATTAGTTTAGATTTTGGCGAAAGTGGTATTGTTGAAAAGATCTTATCGTGAAGAGTAAAAAATTCAAACGAACTACCCATCGTAAATGAGTCGTTTTCGAGGTATCCGATAATTTAAGCTACATACATACTGGACTAGTAAACACCTAACAGAGGACGGCAAAAAATTAATGTCTCGATTTTGACGAAAATGATGTCGTTGGAAAGATATCATTTTGAGAAGTAAAAAACTCAATTGAGCTACCCTTCGGAAATGAGTCGTTTTCGAGATATCTGACAATATATGTAACTTAATGCAGTTTCTCAGTAAGTGTGCATTAGCTACGTGATGCAAATTGTCAATATCTTGAAAACGTTTCATTTCCGTCGGGTGATTCCATTGAGTTTTTTAATCCTCCCGATAATATTTTTTCAGCGATACCACTTTCGTTAAAATCGAGACCAAAATTTTTTGCGGTTTCCCAGTAAGTGTTCACTATAGTGTCACGTAGCTATAGCTACGTGACAAAAATTGTCGGATATCTCGAAAACGGCTCATTTCCGACAGTCATTTTTTTACTCCTCACAATGAGATCTTTCCAACGATACCACTTTCGTCAAAATCGGTGACTTACACTTCTTGCAGTTCCCTAGAATTAATATATATATATATATATATATATACAATGAAACCTCCAAATAAGGGACACCTCTATTTAAGGGACAAAAATTACGGTCCCATAGATGTCCCTTATTTAGAGGTTTCATTGAGTAAGAAACTCCGAATAAGGGACACCTCTATTTAAGGGTCAAAAGTTGCGGTCCCATAGATGTCCCTTACACTGTATATATATATTAATTGCAGTTTTCTTTCTATTTTAAAAAAGAGCGGCTTATTAATGATTCAGCATTTTAAATTTCGTTTAAACATTTTTTTTTTCGTTTTTAAAAATTTTAAATTTTAGTTATATCTCCGATATTTTTATTTCGCGTTTTTAAAGAATTTTGCATCTTGCATTTTATTTAAATAATTTAATTTGAACATTTTAATATAATTAAAATAAATAACTTCTTTTTATTTTAAATTTATTGATCCTACCATCTACGTAAGAATTTAATAATTATAAATCAACAATTTGGATTTATTAATTAAAGGATAAGTTTTTTGAAAAATATGTTAAAGGAAACACTCACACGTGCCTCCCTTTTTTTATTACTGTTATGTCCCTTTTAATATTTACTTAGCTATCGCAATAGGATTAGATTATTATGACTTCTACACAGTCATTTGTCTGCCGAAAACTAAAAATATACCTCACGCTCATTTTTAAGTAATAACCACTTAAAATGAATAATTCTTTTTTTTTTTTTTTTTTTTTCTAGTATGAAATTAGTTTAGGTATGGTGTATCAAAATAATATAAACATATATTGTGAAAGTAAGTTAACAACATTACAAAAACCTTACATTTTACTCAACTATTTTCCAAGGGACAAAATAGCCTAAATGTGGTTTTTTGCCACCTAAGCCTAAATTAAACAAGTTGGAAATTGCACGTGAACGTAGCAAATGAGGTGCGTTCGTACGATAACGAAATTTTAAAAATATTTAGATCTTGCTGATATAGTAGAGCGTACTCCGGATACAGTATAGTAGTCGAAATCTTTACGTTTCTGTAAATATGCAGGAAGTAATTTTTATTACACCTCAGCAACGTATATCTTATTCATAAAATGTGAAATAGTTGAAAATAATTAAAACACGTACCAAACCATGTTTCCCCGTATAGCATTATATAGTGGAATACTTTTGTGTGGCCCTTTAATTTAATAATAAAAATTACTTGCATCACAGATTGTACAGAATGCATATTTTAGTATATATTTCATAGATTCATGTCAATTCTATTATGTCCGAATGAATGTAACATCATTAAAATGCATTTGAAACTTTTTCCCCATTGACCGTAATGTAACGGAATCCTTTTGATTGTCCCTGTAATTGATCTATGCATCCGATTTTCATAACATTTGAAATGACTCGACAAAATTACGCAATAATTATATGTTTTAAATTTCTAACGATTAAAATGCATTTAAAACTTTTTTCCCTATTGACCGTAATGTAACGGAATCCTTTAGAATGTCCCTGTAATTGATCTATCCATCCGATTTTCATAAAATTTGAAATGACTCGACAAAATTATGTTATAATTATGTATTTTAAATTTCAAAGGATTCGGTTGGGTAGTTTTTGCATTGTTATATGCGGACAGACGGACGGACTGAGCGACAACAATAGGTGCTACGTATTTACATAATTACGAACGCACCTAAAAATAAAATATAATATTCTGTTTTCGCTAAATTTCCCGTAAGGGGCCCCTTTTCAATCTCTAGTCGAGGGCCCCCAAAGGAGCCAGTCCGGGCCTGGTTTCACAGAAGCTGCAAATCGGCAGAAGAATTAAATACATATTCTGATATAGGGGATTATCCACAAATTTCTCATTTTGTATTATGTAACTTCCAACAACAAATGTCAATGCATAGTTTTGGAATGTATTTTTATGTCATCGAAGCTTTTGAAACAAGTGGTTTTAATATTTCTTCTTAGGATAAATAAAACATCGATAAATAATAACAATAAGAAAATACAAAAAGGAAAATCACTATTTCTTGAAAATCCATTAAAAAGTATTATATTGTACTACATCTTTCTGAATCTTCACTATATTTAACTGAATTTTTAGTATGAGCTGTTTTACATTATTGATCACTGATTTTTTTTTTTTTTTTTTTTTTTTTTTTTTTTTTTTTTTTTAACCGTTTGTGCAACTGCGGGTTAAAAAAAAACCCGCAAAATCCAATTAATTATTTACTTGACCTTTATTTTTAACGTTTTAATCATTTTTAAAAATTTTCAGAATTTTTATTATTTTGCGTTATTACTATAGAGTTTAATATAGTTTTTTTTTTTTTTTAATGTAACCGTTCATTATAATTTCGAGTGCATTATTATATTTCATTTATTATTATTATTAATTTAATGTAAACAAAATAATGACAAGACACCAGCAAAATTCTAAAATCTGCACAACTTCTCATTATTCAAATAAAAAAAATATCTAAAATGAAAGGAAGCAGATGAATATTTTTGTAAGATCATCACAGATTAGATAGGATGATGTGACAAACAAACATAACTTATTTATTTTTAACCCATTTTGCTTATAACATGATACATTAATAAATATATATACATATATATATTAAAGCAACAACTTTTAGTTTAAAAAGCTAAAGTTCTGTTTTCAGAAATAAAATTCAAATTATGATTTATGTATTAATAGCAATTTTATACGTTGTAATGTAATCAAATGCATAAATGATACATGTTGAATTAAAATCCTCATACATCATCAATAAAATGGTATCTGTGCTGCCATCTTCCGGCCGAAATGAAAAAGTACTTTAATGAAAAAAATAAGTCGAAAAAAGAGTAGCGGAATTTTTTCACGTACTTTTAAGACAAGTGAACAGTATTTTTTAAATAAAAAAGAAATGTACCAATTATTTATAAAATTTATATTGTTGCTACTTTTTTCTGTGTGTTTTCTTAAACCAGTATGATATTATTTAATTATAAAAACAATCCTTGTAAACAGCGCCGTTCGGAAGGGGGGAGGACGAAGGGGGCGGTCGCCTCGGGAGCGAAAATTTAGGGGGCGCTAAATTTATACTACCAATGTCATTTTTAGCCTGTCACAAGAAAAAGTTCAGGGGGGGGGGGAGCCAAATTGAGTCTTTGCCCTAGGCGCAGTTTTCTCTTCGCACGCCCCTGCTTGTAAATAACATTTATTAACAATCAGAATAATATTAACACTGGGAAAGATTATTTATTTTGTAGCATAAAAGGGCGGAAATTCGTGTAATCGCTTTTATTTATTTATTTTGTAGCATAAAATAATACCGATTGGTTAAATGGCTTTTAGTTTGGTGTAAATATTTTCTTAGTAATTATTACTAATAATACACGCCTAAATTAAAATCTTCATGTTCAATAAAGCTTAGTTTCAAGGATTTTTCTACTTTAGTCGAGCGAACTCTAACTTCTAATTCTATGGAAGAAATTTTATAGATATCTCGTTTGCATTTCATTATATTTAAAAGATTTTTTTTCCATTTTATAACTGAGAATTTTATAATCTGTACAAAGACCATTTTTTACTTATTCAATTTTGATTGCAGTTTATTTATTTATTTATTTATTTATGAGGACGCTTTCACTTTCGAAACCCGTTCCGAAAATAAAAGTGTCATGATAAAAATTACCTGTAAACAAAATCAAAAAACATTATAAAACGGTCTTTGTACAGGTGAATATCGGCTATCAAATGCACGAAAAAAAAAAAACCTTTAAAAATATTGAAATTTAAATGAAATATCTTTAAAAATTTCTTCATCGATTAGCATGAGTGGGCGGGTCTTTTCGCTTGCCTGAAGTAGCCTCTCGCAAAAGTCTCCAAGCTTTTGCACCTTCCCTTCCACAGCAGGGCCTAATCCTTATTTTTAATAAATTCGCATAAAATTGTTGTAGAGCAATGCGTGCAAAAAAGACGGTTTTGACATTTTGCAATGCAATAAAATTTTGTTTCGTGTAAAAAAATGTGTAACCTGTTGGAAAACGTTTCAAGCAGTACCCGTTCAAAGATGTTACACTATTAAATTTTTTTGTAAAAACTCAGTAAAAAAAAAAAAAAGGCGTGACTTTGTAAATTTACACTAGTTTTCGGTTAGATGCATTCGATCAAATTTCGCGGTCATCATTTTGCCGACATTTTTTTTTCTATCTTACCGTAATTTCCGGCGTATAATCCGCGGATCAATTAATTATTTTTCGTACCAGAATTTTTTTATAATCAAATATAACTTTAAACATCGCGGTAAATATTTGGCTTCAATTACTAAATAAAATTTCTGGGTCGAAAACGAATTGTTTGTTCCGCGGATTATACGCCGGAAATTACGGTATCTAATTCCCTGGTGGAATTTCGTCTTTATTTAAAGATAGTTTTATCTTTATTAAAACGTATAATTAAAAAACCCACTTATAAAATCATTTTGCAACTTTATTAAAATATTAAAGAAGAAAATTTAGTTCAAGAATTTTTTTTCTTTAAATTGGAATAATTCAGAAAGGAAAAAATCATTTCCTCGGAGTTAGTGAGGATTTTTATTGATTTTTTCCCCGCCAAATCATGAAAGACATATTTTGAATAAAGTAACAAACGTTCCCATAGCTCTGTCAGTAAGGTGCTCTTCCACTGTCAAGAGTTCGCGGGTTCATACTTCAGGGCAGCTAGAAACAAATTGTGTTAAAAATAACTGACATAACAGTTCAAAATTTTTTTTAAAATTCCATTTTGAAAGCTAAATTAAATTATTATCATAAAAAATAAAGTTACAGTCTCGTCTATTTTTAATCATCTTAAATTAAAGAGTCTATTGTAAATTTACTGAATAATTTCTTTATTATTTAACAGAATCTCTGTTTTTCGAATGTGTGTAATTTTACATAGAATTTAAGATAATGGATCACCCGTAAATTCTTTGTAATTTCACAGAAATTATTTTATACGAATCTCTATAAAAACAGCAAATTGATATATTTAACATATAATACATCAAGCTAAAATCCAAATCGATTGTAATATTGAAAGTAACGTTGAAAACGAACTATTCTAGATTTAACCCGGGAGAACTCGCTATGAGAATTTCTCTCACGGTGCCCAATTCTTTTCTTTTACTTTACAGTCACTTAATATCAAATTTTTTGTTTGGCTTAGTTACTTTTATTCAAGAAAGAGGTAAAGTAATCGAATTCACATTTTGAAATTTTATTAAAATGAAAAATAGTCTTAAAAATAGTCTTAAAAAGGGTACGATGGAGAAAGAAAATCTCATGCGCGAGTTCTCGCGAGTTAAGAAAAGACATGCTTTCTAAATAGCATGTCTTCTAAATAGCATGTTTTTCTTTTAAGGTACTATATATCAATATGAAGACAAGTGACATAATTATACCCTGCTGCATTCTTTTAATTCAATAAGATATACAAGGTCTTGTCTTATTTCACCGACAAATTCAGAGGGGTGATAGTAGTCATATCAGGAGGGTAAAAAATTGCCTCTGAACGCAGTGTTGTAGTCGTAAAAAAAAAGAGTATATGGTATCAACAGAGTATACGTTGACATCATGGATGTTCATAGGAAGGATATACGCTAGTGCTTAATTTGAGAAACAGGGGGTATACGGAACTTCTTAAAAAATCCAGAAGGTACACGGCGTATACCGCCGTATTTTCTCCACTGTATCCCTGATTGAACATAGGATCATAAACCCCATAGTCATAAATACAGGTATTTCAATCTAAATGAACTTCGGTTGACGGTAACATTTTAAAGAAAAATAAAGACATTGCAGTGAAAATGCAACAATATATGTATCTTGTTTTGTGTGAAATGTGCTAATATTACGAAGAGTTTTGAAAAAACAAGGTGCTGGAGCAAACGATGATATTGTATGAACTGGTAATCGCAGTCCAAAATGTGGAGCGTCAACAGCATACTGCTGAAGCGTATAATAGAAACTTCTACCAATTTTTTAGGTGCATTCGTAATTATGTAAATAATTAGCCCTTATAGTGTCATCTGTTCATCTGTCTGTCCGTTTGCTCGCATATAACAGAGCAAAAACTATCCATAATTTTATCGTGTCATTTCGAATTTTATGAAAATCGGATGTATAGTTTAATTGCAGGGACAATCAAAAGTATTCCGTTACATTACGGCTAATGGGAAAGATTTTTAAAGTGTATTTTAATGACATTATACTCTTTCGAGCATAACACAATTGATATGCATCTATGATGCATATACTAAATTATACATACTGTACAATCTGTGCTGCAAAGACTATTTCTCATTAATTTACAAGGCCACACTGCCACTGTAAGATGGTGAAACCTTGGACCGATATTCAGTACTCTTGTTGGAGCATAGTTCCAACAGATGGAACGAAATTGAAATAGGACGCGCCAAATGTTGGTAATAGATTTCACCATCTTATGGTAGCAGCTACTGAGCATCAAACTTCTGTTCAAACTGAAGCAATATTTTTAACAGTATAACAAGCCTTAATAACACAACTAAATTACATAGAATTTTAACCCTTAACTGCTGTGACAGAAATTGTCGCATAACTACTGTGAGCTGTCTGTCAGACCGCTTAATCTAAAGACGAATAAAATGTTAAATTAACACTTGGAATTCTATTTCTGTATAAACTTTATATACAGTAGTATTATAAATAAAATTCAGCCATTGAAAAGTCTGTACAGATAGGGCTCCAAAATAGGGCTCCAAACGACACAAAATTTGACCAGTATCTACAGTTAAACTAAGAATTACGAGTTAAACTCCGAAACTTGAAAAACTCAGCGGTCTATGAAACCACTAACAGTAGTTAAGGGTTAAGTATATTTACTATGCATACTTATATATAATTAAAGCGCTTGTAGGTAGATCGACATGACAGTCGGACAGATCGAAGTCATAAACTCTTTAAATTTATCGTGGAGAATGTTTTAAAAAAATGCTCACTGTACATAATATATTACATATAACATAAATAAGACAAATAATAAAAGTGCCCAATCTGCTTTTAGTTTCAAATTAACTCATTTACTCTTCAAGTAATCAGAACATTTTGTTCACTTTCTATTAATATTTTTCGTCAAACGTTTGTTATGCACGATTTTCCAACACACAATATATATGGAAAAATTATTTGAAATCTACTTTTAAATTATTCATACAAATTCAAATTGAAGTTCGTGAAGCAGTGAAATAAAACAACTTTAAGTACAAACAAATAAAAAAATAATAAGATTTTTTGAAAATCTCATTCTATCCAAACTTCAATTTTCAAAAAAAAAAAAAAAAAAATGTCACTATAATACTTTTAAACGTCTCCCAAAATTGAATTTTTAAGAAATGTATCATTTTTCTTTTCAAAAAATTGCCTTGATCCGCTCTAGGCTGTAACTTTTTTCAAGCATTTCTGACATACAATTTCTTCCAAAATCATTTTATTGGATTTCTTGAAATGAAGATTGATATGTTACCTCGCCGGTGACTAAAACCACTTTGGAACGGCCCGAGGCAAGTGTTTTACGGAAATTCAAAAAGAATACATACTCAAGATACTTCCATTGTAGATATTTGAACTTTTAGAAATGGTGAAGAAATGTTGTTATTATACACTAAAGTGCACAAATCGGTGTTTCCGCACTCGTAAAT
This sequence comes from Maratus speculifer, assembly GCA_964019185.1. Classification (NCBI taxonomy): domain Eukaryota; kingdom Metazoa; phylum Arthropoda; class Arachnida; order Araneae; family Salticidae; genus Maratus; species Maratus speculifer. The sequence goes on along the minus strand of OZ025294.1, from coordinate 291,535,935 downwards.
TTTTATTGCTATCGACGTTTATATTTAAAACTATTTGTAAAGGCTGGAGTGGTGAAGGGTCACTTGAAGCAGGGTATCGTAAATTTATCATTCTTGAGTGTCTCTATCAAGGAACTATTAATGCTAAACATTTTATTTACAATTCCGTTTATACCTTAGCAATCCTTAATAGCACAACTAACTTACATAGTAATCTAAGTGTATTTACTATACCTACTTATACATACTTAACGCGCGGATAGATAGATCGATAGACGGTCAGACAAACTGAAGGCATAAACTCTTTACTTCTATATCGGAGAATGTTTTTTAAAAAATGCTCACTGTGCATAATGTATTACGTATAATACAAATAAGACAAATGATAAAAAAAACTCAAGCAGACGATTTTGTTCATCCACTATTAAATTTTTACGTAAAACGTTTGCTATTCAAGTATTTACTAGACATACTTATACCGGGTGTCCCAAAAATGACTGATGGATTTTAAAATTTAATTACTTGCAAACGGTGACAGCTATTTCAAAAAAAATTTTGCAGGAGGGTTATGTGTAATGTCAGGAGTTTTTTTACCGTAATTTTTTATTTTAGTTCGAATTTCAAACAATAGGTGGCGCTGACGGCGATTGAAGGCCAGGTCGACGCTTCACTCAGCACTGATCACCCGGCCTTCAATCACCGTCAGCTCAACCTATTGTTTGAAATTCGAACTAAAATAAAAAATTACGGTAAAAAAACTCCTGACACTATACATAATCCTCCTGCAAAAATTTTTAAATAGCTGTCACCGTTTGCACGTTATTGAATTTTTAAATCCATCAGTCATTTTTGGGACACCCGGTACATACTTAAAGCGCGGATAGATAGACCGATAGACGGTCAGACAAACCGAAGGCCTAAACTCTTTACTTCTATATCGGAGAGGGCTTTTTAAAAAATGCTCATTGTGCATAATATATTGCATATAATACAAATAAGACAAATGATAAAATAACTCAATCTGTTTTGAGTTTTAAATTAACTCGTTTACTCTTCAATAAGCAGAAGATTTTGTTCATCACTATTAAATTTTTTCGCCAAATGTTTGTTATTCAAGATTTTCTAATAGACAATATGTGTTGAAAATTTATTAAAAATGTATTTTTAAATTGTTCCTATGAATTCAAATTGAATTTCGTAAGCCGTTCGTAACAATTTCAGAACAAACAAATAAAAAAATAATAAAATTTTGCGAAAATTTCCTTCTATATAAACTTTAATATTTCAAAAAAATCTCCCTATAATCGTTTCAAACGTCTCCCAAAATTGAATTTTTAAGAAATGTATCAGTTTTCTTTTCAAAAAATTGTCTTGGTACGCTCTAGGCTGTAACATTTTTCAAGCACTTCTGATATACAATTTCTTCTAAAATCATTTTATTGGATTTCTTGAAATGAAGATTGATATGTTACCTCGCTGGTGAATAAATCCATTTTGGAACACCTCGAGTCAAGTGTTTTACGCAAATTCAAAAAGAATACATACTCAAGACACTTCCATTGTAGATATTTGAACTTTTAGAAATGGTGAAGAAATGTTGTTATTATACACTAAAGTGCAGAAATCGATGTTTCTGCACTCGTAAATTTTTATTGCTATCGACGTTTATATTTAAAAGTATTTATAAAGGCTGGAGTGATGAAGAGTCACCTGAAGCAAGATATCGTAAATTTATCATTCTTGAGTGTTTCTGTCAAGGAACTATTAATGCCACACATTTTATTTACAATTCCGTTCATACCGTAGCAATCCTTAATAGCACAACTAACTTACATAGTAATCTAAGTGTATTTACTATACCTACTTATACATAACGCGCGGATAGATAGATCGATAGACGGTCAGACAAAATGAAGGCATAAACTCTTTACTTCTATATCATAGAATGTTTTTAAAAAAATGCTCACTGTGCATAATGTATTACGTATAATACAAATAAGACAAATGATAAAAAAACTCAAGCAGAAGATTTTGTTCATCCACTATTAAATTTTTTCGCAAAACGTTTGCTATTCAAGATTTTCTAACATACAATGTATACAGAAAATTTATTTCAAATATATTTTTAAACTATTCGTACGAATTCAAATTTGAGTTCGTAAGCAATGAAATAAAACAATTTCAGAATAAACAAATAAAAGAGTAATAATATTTTGCAAAAATCTCATTCCATCCAAAATTCAATTTTTCAACATAAAAAATTATCACTATGATACTTTCAAACGTCTCCCAAAATTGAATTTTTACGAAATGTATCATTTTTCTTTTCAAAAAATTGCCTTGATTCGCTCTAGGCTGTAACTTTTCTCAAGCACTTCTGATATACAATTTCTTCCAAAATCATTTTATTGGATTTCTTGAAATGAAGATTGATATGTTACCTCTCCGGTGAATAAAACCACTTTGGAACAGCCCGAGGTAAGTATTTTGCGGAAATGCAAAAAGGATATATACTCAACACATTTCCATTGTAGATCTTTGAACTTTTAGAAATGGTGAAGAAATGTTGCTATTATGCACTAAAAGTGCACAAATTGGTGTTTCCGCACTCATAAATTTTTATTGCTATCGACGTTTTTATTTAAAAGTATTTATAAAGGCTGGAGTGGTGAAGGGTCACCGGAACTAGGATACCGTAAATCTACAATTCTTTTATGAAAATCCAAAGAGGGTTTGTGTGTCTCGACCTTCAAGATCTAATACAGAGATTTCCAAGCATACCAAGCAGTTGTTTGAAGAATAATAAAATGAATTTAATGGATAAAATATCATTGCTTATGGGGTGTAAATGTTTAGATAAAGGTGATAATAGATATCGAACATATTTTATGGAAGTGTGTTAAGGTCTTTTAATATAAACTGTTTTCTACGTTCAAATTATTATCGTTTCAATATTAAGAAAGAGGACTAGACATGAAAATTATGCAATGGTATGGTGTGTAATCGAAACTATTGTTTTAAATTTAATCTTTCTGTTTTTTTTTTCATCGCTAGTAAGAATTTTAGATTGATTTCTTTATAAATTAATGTTACGCAATCATGACATTTTTATCTGTGTATGTTGTATATATCTACGTTTAATGTAAATCTTTTCATCATTATAATGTACGAAATATTAAAGCTAATATGGACAAATTATGGATTTTGTCCAGATCATGTTCTATAGAAGGAATGGAATGGATTGATATCGATATCGATATCTTATTATTTAAGAGGCATCAACTTTATTAAATATTCCCGGCATTTGTATATGTCTCTATGGATGTTCAACTGTAGTGATAAAAATATTACATGTTATTAATAAAAATAAGAAGCACAATTTTATTGCACATACCGATAAAAAATTAAATGTACATAATTATTTAAAAACTTTCTGCAGAAAATTTCGCAAAAAGCATCCAGCCAAATCGTTTGAAATTTTAAATAAATAATTGTTGCATAATTTTATTGAGTCGTTTCAAATTTTATGAAAATCGGATTGATAGTTGTATTACAGGGACAATTAAAAGTATTTCATTACATTTTGGCCAATGAGAAAAAATAGTTTAAGTGCATTTTAATACAATCTTCCGAACTTAATAAAAATTGATATACATCTATGAAGTATGTACCAAAATATACATTCTGTACCATTTGTGCCGCAAATGGTATTATTATTCATTTACAGAGCCACACAAAAGTATTCCATTAAGTAATGGTACACAAGGAAACATTGTTTGATGCGCGTTTTAATTATCTTAAACTATTTCACATTTTATGAAATTGATTTAATTTGCTGAAGTTTACTAAAGGTTACTGTCTGTTAAAAAAAAAAAAAAAAAAAAAAAAAAAGCAGATAGCATTTACAGGGACATACAAAAGATTTTGGATGCCTATATAGCATCAGAAGTACTGTATAGTATTACACCAAGATTTAAATATTTAAAAAAAAAATTTTATAGCACGAACGCACCTCATTTGCTATATTTGACGTGCACTTTCCAATTTGTTTATTTTCCTTGAAAAAAGTTTTTTTTTCCTTTAAAATGAAAATATTTGAATTACTATATATTTCCTAAGGCAAGAAAATATTCGCTATTACACAACCTCTGACAATAAAGTTCGATGAATAGTCCTGTAACATTATTGTAGATGAAATATTAACAAAAGTTACCATACCATCCTTCGAAATAATCATCTCCCATAACTATGCACCGCTGAGATCTGTTATAGGGTAACATCCCCAGTAATTGGCATGCACCAATGATTGGCACATCCTACAAACATGTCCTAAAATAAGATTTATATTCAGTCTTTTAAAAATGCAAGACCATATACCAGTTATGTGCTCATTTACTTTAAAGATTATAACTTTGATTTATGCTACAAGATGACAATAGTGCCTAGGAAAAAGAAACAATTATGGCTTGTATGAAATTAGCCATTTTTGCTGCAAATGCTTCTTCTTTGGCTTAAGGAAGGCATGCTTTTCAATTCATTATTATCTGATTTATAATATATTTTAAATTTTAATTGACAACAGTTTTGTTTAGTTAAAAAGGGCTACTTTAATTGTGTAAAAGTATTTTCGACACAAATATTTGGATTTCTGAATTAATGATAGATGCCACTTCAATTTTGCTAGTTCCAAGTAATTGGCACCTATTCCAATTACAAGGAATTCGCAAAGAATTTGAAATTAAACCTCTTATTTTGGAAGTATTTTTAAAGTTATAGACTAATTTTGTTTATCATTTGTTTTTATTTGAAAATATGAAATATTATCAGTAATTGGAATCCATTAAAGCTTCATATGACAATTACTGGGGACAGCATGACAATTACTGGGTATTAATATAAGTATATTGTATTGTTTTAAAGTGTTCACATTTCAGACTAATATACTGATTTCTTACTCTCAAAAACCTGCAATATAGCATCTTCATCTACAGTAAATTATTTTAAAGCGATTGAACCCAATGCAAAATGTAATTTTTTAAAAAATATAAATATATGCCAATTACTGGATCACAAGGTGTCATACATTGGCGCTCTAGGTGCCTATTACTGGTGATTTCAGCAACTTTTTATAAATATATTTTTATAAAAACACTTTTTCAAATTTTTTTGCTTTTAGTGGGCAAAATAGATGCACAGATATGCATTCTTTGATTTAAAAATATTTCCAAGTAAATATCTTATTTCTTTGTAATGAAAATTTAAGTAAGTTTAAAGGCAAATTCTTAATGTGCCAATTACTAGGGATGTTACCCTACATGTCCTGGAAAATTCGCAAAAAGTCTTCCTTTGGGAAGGAATCCGTCACGTTTCGTTGGATGCCAGGAATATGGTCAAATCTCTTTCAAAGAGAGTTTGAGTGTTAAAAATAAGAAGAAGTCTGGAGGATTGAGATCTGGCGAGTATGGTAGATGTTCAATTTGCACCACCCCTCATGAATTTCTTTCGGTGTCTTGCAAAGCTCAAAACCAAACTTTAAACTGATCTTTTGATCGTTCATTTTCCTGCTCTCAGTTAAGAACCAACACACTGAACAAACACTTAGTAAAGTACGTCTTACAAGAACATAAACGACGCTCAACTGAACAACGGCGGGGGATAATGGTCAACACTTGCCTCTGTTCACATATAGTTTTCAATTTTATTAACAAAACGCTACACCTGCAGCGTTTTGTTTCTCCAGTGTTGCCAGATCGGTCGTTTTGAATTCATTCACCGAAATTTTTTGTCAGAGGTAGTATATTCCTTACTACATATTCCTTAAGGTAAGCAAATATTCCATATTATATATTCCTTTATATATATTCTTTAACGCTAAAAAAGTTGATATACTCCTGATTACACATGTATACCCATCGATAAATAAGTCCTGTCCTGTCCCCGTTCTCCTGATGAAAAATAGGGCATTTGTAGCTTTCGAGCTGCACTTAACCTTTATTGGAATTAATGTAGTTTAAACTATTTTTACCTTCGATTCATTAAACATTTACTGTTCAAACAATCTATTATCGCCTGAGCTTCAAGATGATTTTTACTAAGTTTCGAATTTACGAAATGGCCATCAAAATATCTTATCTATTTGTTGGTATTATGTGGTTTATATCAAACTTTAATATGTTTTTATTAAACATAAACACACAAAAATATCCGATAAACATAAAATTTACAAAAACATAAGTTTATAGAAGTATTGTGTTTTATTCGGTTGTTAAAATGAAATGCTTAAAATAAATGATGAAGAAATAATTATATTGGCATATTATTTGCGATATCTTTAATTAACTAGAAGCAAAGACAAATATTCAAATAGCATCTAATAATTTATTACTATTATTAGTGTTCTTTATTAGTTTTTACTTTCTTCGATCTTTACCAGAAGAAAGTATTGGATGCTCTAAAAATATTGATATACAGTTTTCTACGAATGTATAAGTTTTAGAAGGTCCTGAACACGATTTAATTCTTTTGAGAAAGTGTTTGACTGTCACTCTGCAAGTCTGTCTTTATGTGGCACGAATTCTGGGGGTGCCTTATCTCAGAAACTAAAGCTCGGAGTTTAACAAAACTGCAGATTCAGTTATACCTTGAAATAAATTAATGTTGATTAGTTTATGGTGCAAACCGCCCACCCAACAGGTGATCCTGATGTGTTACATTTTTCACGATTTCCGCAATAGCTCTTTCTCAAGAGCTGATTTGCAATACACGAATTTTCATAAAACTTTAGATTCAGGTATGCAATGATATGAATCGATGATGAGTTGGTTTTGGTGAAAATTGCTCAACAGGCGGCACTGCTATGCTGCATTTTTCAAGATTCCCGCAATAGCTCTATCTCAAGAACAAATTAATGGATTTTCATAAACTCCAGATTAGAGGTCTGCACGGGCCGGGCCGCGGCCCGGGTTCGGGCCGATTTCCAATAATGGCATTCAGGCCGGGCCGGGCTCGGGCCTTACTTCTGAAGACTCGGGCCGGGCCGGGTCGGGCCTAGTCACTAATCTTTCGGGCCGGGCCGGGCTCGGGCCTTAATTTTTTTTCTGGACGGGCCGGGCCTAACTTTTTTTTTCCGTACGAAGCCGAGACTGATTCCATTCATGGACTAAAATAATCAGTTCCTATTGAATCTTCCTATATGAAAATCCTTTTCTCGACTTTTTATAAATCAGTAATATTTGGCTTTGTCCAAAAATGTTTGCAAAAAAGGCATATACTTTTAAGCCGTCATTATTCTACAATTAAACATTAGAATTTATTCCTTTTAAAGAATCGTAGATTACTAGGCGTTTTAAAATAGAATTAAACACACACACACACAAAAGAAAAAAAAACATTATGACTGAATTTTCTTTTAAACTGAAAACTGAAAGTTTCATCCATGCAAAATGAATACAACAATACGAGAGAAAAAAATATTTTAAACATTTACATCTGTTAAGAAGGGAATGTATTTTTTTTTTTTTTTTCGTTTCAAAATGATTTCGTCTTTGGAAATTTTACCATATACCGCTTTTTCGACTTTTTGTCTCCATTACAGGGAATATGGATTAATAATACTAGTGATAACTGAAACATTTACATACAACAAACAAAGATTCATTTAAAAGCGTAAATATCGCAGCCTACGGCACTTCTGCATAAATAGAGATTATAAACATAAAAAAAGACTAATATAATTTTTTTTTGGTCAGAACTCTTCCATAAGATTAAAGATCAATGTTCTGTAGAAATTCACTTGAGCCGGGCCGGGTTCGGGCCGAATTTTAAACTTTTTTCCGGACCGGGCCGAGCTCGGGCCGAAATTTTAACTTTCGGGCCGGGCCGGGTAGGGCCAATGTTTTTTTTGTTCGGGCCGGGCCGGGCTCGGGCCGAAATTTTAACTTTCGGGCCGGGCCGGGTCGGGCCAATATTTCTTTCGTTTGGGCCGGGTCGGGCCCGGGCCGAAATTTTAACTTTCGGGCCGGGCTCGGGCCTGGAAATTTCGGCCCGTGCAGACCTCTACTCCAGATTCAGATATACCTTTATATGAATTGACGGTGATTAACTTTTCGTATAACTCGCCCAACAAATAGCACTGCTATGCTGCGTTTTTCACAACTATTGGAATAGTTCTATTTGAAGAACGAACGTACGGATTTTCTCCAAGCTTCATATTTACTTAGAGGGTAACATAAGTTGTTACTGATTAGCCTTTGGTGTTTATTGCACAATAGGTGGTGCTTCTATGCTGCATTTTTCACGATTTCCGCAATAAATGTATCAAAATAACTTATGCACAAATTTTGATCAAATTTTCGATTTAGTTACACGCTGACATAAGTTGCTGTCGATTAGGATTTGATGTTCATCGGCTAATAGTTAGCGCTTCTATGCTACATTTTTCACCATTTACACGATTTTAGCGATAGTCATACCCGAAGAGTTAATACTCGGAATATCATCAAATTTCATATTCTGTTACTATACCTAGATCTACACTGGTGTCCAAAAGTTAAGCATAATTGGTAATTAAGTAAATAATGAAAGAAATATAAATCGAAATGTGGTGAAACTCCAGGTGTGTAAACAAAATAGTACGCGTCATATATTTTCGCGAAGAGTTTTCCCCGAAATCGAACAGGGGACCGTCAAAAAATTGAAAAAGAACGAAAATCTTTTGGATAACCCTGTCAAAACTAATGTAGCAAAAGCGTTCAAACTGCCGATTATGATTAAGTGGCTTATTGTAATGTACTGTGTTTATTTTTATAAGGATAGCATGTATACTCGTAGAGAAATTAAGGTTTTTATAAAAACAGTCCTAAGTTTTTTGCTCATAATTTGCAGAGTTCTTAATATAAAATAATGTTCTTTTCTGAAAATATGACAAACATCATTGTACACAATATCCTGTCATCAGAATTTAAAAATAATAAAAATTGTATGAAAAATGAGTAGGTTTAGTAAATAATTTTTCATTGCGCATGCGTCAACGATATCAAAATTTAATTTGCATATTGTGTTAGCTAAATGTATAGAGCAACTTCTGTAAAAGTTTCAAAAACATAGCTTGAAAATTCTGAAAATTATCGTCTATAGAATCAACTAAAAATCCGTTATTCCTAAAAGGAAGCAAAATATCAGGGGTTTTATCCAAATACAGTTGTACGTGCAATATTGTCTAGGCACGAAACAATGGAATATGGATACAGCCCCACATCGTTTTGCTTCATTAGGGAATAAAATATTTTGATCTCATTCTATCAACGATAATTTTCAGAATTTTTAATCTATGTTTTTGAGATTTTCAGAAAAGTTGTTCTACACATTTAACTAACATAATTTGCAAATGAAATTTTAATAGCGTTCACGCATGCGCAGTAAAAAATTATTTAGTAAACCCTCATTTGTCATACAATTTTTATTATTTTTAAATTCTGATGACAGGGTATTGTGTACCATGATGTTTGTCATATTTTCAGAAAAGAACATTATTTTATATTAAGAACTCAGCAAATTATAAGCAAAAAACTTAGGACTGTTTTTATAAACACCTTAATTTCTCTACGAGTATACATGCTATCCTTATAAAAATAAACACAGTCCACTACAATAAGCCACTTAATCATAATGTGCAGTTTGAACGCTTTTGCTACATTAGTTTTGACAGGGTTATCCAAAAGATCTTCGTTCTTTTTCAATTTGTTGACGGTCCCCTGTTCGATTTCGGGGAAAACTCTTTTCGAAAATATATGACGCGTATTATTTTGTTTACACACCTCGAGTTTCACCACATTTCGATTTATATTTCTTTCATTACTTACTTAATTACCAATTATGCTTAACTTTTGGACACCAGTGTACCTTAGTGCTAATTAAGGTTCGTGTAAATCATGTAACAGGTGGCGCTGTTATGTGATTTGTTTTGAGGATTTTTGCGATAGCATGATTTTTGAGATAGCTATAGCGATCTAAAAACTAATACACGGAATTAATTCAATTTCATATTATGTTACACTTTCGCATAAATAGGCCCATAGAGTTGGGTATAAAGAAAGCTAGAGAAGTCGCTTTTAAGTCCTTTGGGTAGGGAATTTCGGATGCGGACATATAAGAGGATGGGTTTCAAAATTAAATGATTTCTTTGATTGGTTGGTTGTTTTGGTTGGTATTTATGACGGCCAATTATCAGCACGAGGGATACAGGTCTTAGGGGGGGGGGGTGCAATACGTGGGGTCTTTCTAAGGGAATTTAACCCGGCCGCATTATTTACGCAAGGAAATCCAAGATTAGAAGAAAATCCCGGAAAACTCCGAACAATTTAGCCGACGGCCGCGACTGAGTTCAAACCCAGCACTTGCCATCTACTAGTTCCGAGAGCAGAACTTTTCAGCCACTGGTGGATTCCAATGATTTCTTTGAAAGATGGGATGCTTGTAATCCTTTTTTAAATGCATACAGTTCAAAAGAACTTATGCCTTCAGAATCCTCATGAATGAGATAGATTGTCATTATATTTTGGTATTGTGATAGCAGATTTTGAAGTATTGGCATGTATGTGACTAAAGAAAGCTTTAGGAATGATACATCCGACTAAGTTTAAAATACCTTTCGTATTTTATAGTAACGACTGCATGTTTTTATTACCTTACAATAAATTTAAAAGGAACGAAAACCTATATAATTTCACCACACTGTTAAAAATGTCAGTAAAAAAAAAAAAAAAAAAACAGAAAAAAGCAAGACTGTGTAAATTTAAACTAGTTCTTGGTTAAATGCATTCGATCAAGTTTCTCGGTCATCATTTTACCGACATTTTCTTTATAGGAATTATAGAACATGCGCAGGATCTTCTGGAAGAACGTCATCTTTCTTCGTCAGGTGCAATGAATAGGAAAATAGCCACATATCAGAGTAGTATTCTAAGATAATTCACACATCAGGGAGACATGCCACCAAAACGCGTGAGCCAAAAAACATTTCACCATGTTAACAAAGAAACCAGTTTGAACATTAGAATTTGTCTCCGATCTCACGCTTTTTGTCCCTTGTCTTTTCAGTGTGCGATCTGCCTATGTAGCCGTAACCAGAGGGCGCACATTCTGTCTTGCTTCTACTTTCTAAGTGGCAGCACGTATTCTATATTAATGACGATAAACGACTATTTTATTTAGAAAGACCATGCGTATCTCCTCATTTTATGAGGCTATTAACAAGCTTTTTACCTTTATATATTAGCTATTTGTGAATTTTCAACCAATTCAGCTAATAAACTTAGATTGGGATGCAATGTTTTATGTATTGCTTTATTTTATATCAATTAAACTAACGAACATCTTATTTTAAATCAAATTGATTCTTTCTTCTTGGATGTACAGACCTCGAGCTGTTATCAGATTTAATAATTAAGTGATTCTCTAATATCCCTCAATTTCACCAAAAAAAGAAAAGAACAGCTATTAATGTTTCGCGGCTCGAGATAAAACTGTACGAAACACCTGCAATTTAGGTTTTAAATGTTTCATGCGTGGGTTGCTCCACCCTCAGTATAAAGACATCTGCTTGTTCGTCAATTAACGGATATCCTGAATCTGCCGAAGGTTAGCTTTTTATAACGCACTTTTATTTTCTGTTTAACTTGAATCAAAGGATACAGTAATAATCTAAATGTATAACCTAATAAATATATTCGTAGATTAAAAAAGATGTATATAATTTTGTAAAAGGTTGCTAGCTAATCGTTCAAATTTAGATATATATATTTTTTTATTTAGCAATTATGACTAACATAAAGAGAATTATTTCCTATGCGCATATAGTGAACTTTCAAAGAAAAAAAACTTTGTAAAAATTGTATGAAAAGGGCTTTTTTAAGAAAACAATTCATAAAAAAAATATATTTAACAAATTTTTGTGCAATTTCTAAAGGATTCCAAACTAATAACATATTTAATGTACGTGCAACACACGATGAAGTACACTTATTTAGATATTCTTTATAATACATACAAAAATTATTACCAAAATTAAAAGAAATATTTTGTGCAAATTGACACGATATTTAATATTTTTTCTTTATATTGATTCATTTGATGACCATAATGATTATTTTTTTTTTTCACATGGATGGTCATTAATTTGTAAAATGAAATCATCATCATGCATGAGAAAATTAAAAGACTTTGGGGGAAAAGTATTTCGCATCGGGCATATAAAACTAGATAAGACGTGATTAGATTTATTTTACACCCAGACTAAGTGTGTCCAAATAATTTACCACAAGAAATTTGAAAAGCATTAGAATTTTCTTGGCATTTTAAACATTATCTTTTATTTATTTTTTTTTTAAATTCGCATATTTTTATCTAGTATTCTGTTAAGGCTTTTTTTTTTCCAAATTCATACTGGCTTAGAGGTCTGCACAGGCCCGGGCTTGGCCTGTGGCCCGTACCCGGCAGAGCCCGTGGACCGTGCCGGGCTAACAAACAAAATAAACGGACCGGGCCGGTAAAAGAAATTGAACGGGTCGATAAAAAAATGTCGGGCGCACCGGCTTGTTTTAAAGATTTAAGCAAAAGCGATAAAATATGATCTATTTTCAACGAAAATGGTTTTGACGTGAATAAGCATAAATGCGCGTCACGAGCCATAAAGTTCGACAACATCAATATAAAAATGTAACTTGTACAGTGTAAAGATCGGCATCGGACAGTTACATTGTGTGTAATCCGGGCTTAATATTATTTTACCACACTCATGCCGGGTCGAGATCAAGCTTGCATTATTTTTCTACAATATAGACGAGCCGCTCCGGAACTAGACTTAAAAGTTCTCAAGATCTGTAGGGCAGACAACATGATTTGTAAAATTATTAATAGCGATAGAGAAATTATGTTAGGTTAATCCTTGGATATATACTTCTTTATGGTTTTTAAATTCATTGCTGAATAACGCGAAAGTTTGACACATTTTCTGATTCATTTTTAATTGTAAAAGCATAAAAGTGATAAACCTGACTATCGAAGGGATTTGAAATCGAATAGCGTTTTTCATTTTTGGTAAATAAAATACTTGTGTAACCTTGTTGAAATATAATAGATTATTCTCAAATACTTGCAGGTTTTTCTCCCTTCCTAAGCTGTTGTTTCCGTAAATTCTATTCAAAACGCTAACTTTGACAGTATTTTATTTCCTTGCAGTAGTCTAAAATTGCTCGTATCAAAAAATGTATAACGCCATTCGATTATATAGTTTCTGAATAAAGACACCTGCTAATCATATGCGTTTCTGAAAAAAAAAATGAATTTAGAAATGTATCAGAAAGAAGCTTCTTTAAATTTGGGAATGAATTTAGATTTAAAATCTTTAATAAAATGATATAGAAATATTTTTATAAATCTACTTTTATTTAACAGCTTTAAAAGTTACGATGTTTTAACATTCTTTTTTTTTCTTTTATTCTAAACCACATTACTTTTTTAATGAATCTTTATTTGAATGTTGAAAGTCTAAAAATCTAAGTAATCATTAATGTTGCTAATGTGTATTTCTTGTAAAATATACTGTATTCCATAGATATGTATGCAGTATTCTTTAAAGGAATCTTAATTATAACATAAAAATCTGAATTTTTTAGTAATCGTAAAAATTGTAACGGGCCAGACCAGGCCTGTTTTCACTGATTTCTGTACGGTCCGAGCCGGACCTAGAAATGTAAAAATTTAAATGGCCTCGAAATTTCGACCCGTGCAGACCTCTATACTGGCTACGTTCTGACACATTATTAACCTTTTAAACGCCGCACTATGATCGAAACATAACACAAACTATTTATTGGTAAAAATCCTATTAAAACTCAAATATAAGCACTATGAGTAATTTTTTTTCTCAAAAAAAATTTTTTGTGCATGATTTCTAACATGTTCCAGAAATGGAACATTGGCGGGAAACACTTAGTTTTTTCACATGTTTTTTATAAAATATAATAAATTACATTTCAATTAAAATCTTTATTTCTGTGCACAACCTTTTCATAATAATCAGTAATTTTATAAGCATACTTCAGTAATAACACATGTTAAGCATGTAAATAGCCGGGCTTCGCCCATCCAGCCTTCGTTTGACTTAGAATTACAGCAAGAATTCAAGCAAAAATATTCAAAAATCCTTTCGAAGCCTTTACAAAAATGCTTTTCCATTTACTTTATAAATAAAATTACATAGATAATGGGCAGTAATTATTGTACAGTTTACAATTATTTATCAATGATACAGAAAAAAAAAAGAAATATATACACAAACTGAGAAAGAAAATAATTATGTCTGTACTAAAATTGATATAAAAATAATGAAATAAATCAAAATCTAAAAAATACAAAACAGAAAAAACTTACCAAAAATTCTTAAAATATATATATATATCGTACTTTACTTTTGAGTCCTACATTTAATCTATTGTCCATGGTAATGAGTAAAGCATTTCTCATGCATTCTTTTTTCACACTCAAAACACTTTTTTTGGTGTTCTTCTGGCATACCGCACATCGTCCTTGTGTTGATGGCACAAGATAATGCGCATCGGATTGTTTCAAAGATACAGAGCAATGTGCCCGAGGTCCAGGAGCAGAATGGATTTTTGATTTCATCCGAAGTAAGTGCAAAGTGACTTCTCTCCGGAAATTGAGGTGTGACAGTTCTGCTGTTGTACCTTTGTGTAAATGTAAAATCCATCCAGCTGCAACTGCCATGTTTAGAGCATTGCTAAATAGATTCCAGTACCATTTTTTACTTCTAAACATAGGTCTATATGATCCAAGAAGTCTGTCTAGCAAATCGACACCTCCCATTCCCTCATTATACATTTTAATCAGATGTGGCTGAGGAACATCAAATTTCTTCTTTTGTGCACGACAAAATCGCTTAGTTTTAGAAGTAGGCTCGTGTGTGGAATAATTGGATGCAATAGTTACTACAGCACTGTCTTTCCAGCGGCAGACATAAACTTGAGCATCACTTCGGTACACGAAATTTCCCCTTTGCCACTTTGAGGCTTCTTTTGGTGATTTGAGGGGACATCTACCCGTTCGAAATTCTCGAATTGTGCCTGTTGCTTTGAAACATTTTTCAGTCAGCTCAGTAAACAGTTTATATGACGAGAAAAAGTTATGAAAAATATTTCATGTTTCTCAGGATTTTTAACTGAAGATAAAAGCTCCCACACCACTCTAGATCCAAGAGGTGAATTTTCTGAATCTGTGCTTTTTCCACTATATATTCTCATAGCATACGGATAGCCACTGCTGGAACACAACATCCATATTTTAAATCCAAACCGTATTGGTTTGCCCCGTATAAATATTTTGGCTGAATGATGACCGTAATAAGGTACCATTGATTCGTCTATACTTAGCTTTGAATGAAATATACATAACTGCTGAAGATTGTTTTCCAATTCTGCATAAAAGGGAGATATTTTTCCCAATTTATCTCCTAATTTCAAGGTAGTATTATCTATGATATGAAAAAAATTTTTAAGCTTTCTAAATTTATTTCTGGACATTACTGTGGAAACAATTGGAACCGATAAATCTTCTTGAGTGCTCCAGTATAAATCTTCTCTGGGTACTTGGTGATATCCGCTAAATAACAATAGGCCAAAAAATTGACCTATATCATTTTCATCTACATTTAAAATATCTCCTTTTTGAGACGCATAAAGTGTTGTCATATTTGCTAAATGCTGTAAATATTCTACTGAAATGAACTTGTGAAATATTTCAATAGGAGATAATGTAACCAACTCAGGAAAACTTTCAGAAATATTCTCTACATTATCAGTTTTTAGAATATTTTTAAAATGTGCATTTTTTTCCCAGCGGTGTTGGATTTTTTCTTCTTTTGACGTTAGTTTTCGCTTCAAATTCGGTCTTTCTTTTGACGTTGAAGGTACTTCTGAATCAAATGGAACTTTATTAGAAATATCAGTGTTTTCTCTTTTTGTGGCAATTTCAATTTCACCAAAAACATCAGCTGGTAAAACAGGTTCAAAAATGTCCTCATTTATATTTTCTTCGTCCATTAAATCTCCACTTTCGTCTGGTGGTAATTGACAAATGTCGATACATTCCTCTTCAGAGTCATCTGATAATTCATAAAATTATTCTAACGCCTCTTCCACAGCTCGAAATGGCTTTGAATGAGACATCTCGTCTCTCTGACGTATCCTAACTAACTGAAGAAAATTCCCGAGTGAAGTAAAATATAAAATAATTCCTTATCATGCTGTTTTCCAATATCACCCCTTACATTCTAACTTTCTTGAGTCATAAACAACAACTAACTATCAACAAACACACGTGTTTGCGCCGTCAGTAATCCTCTTCAGATGAGAGACCGAGTGTGGGCGAGGGAGAAGGGGGGATGTAAGGGACAGGGTGTCGCGAGCGGGGGGAAAAGAAAGTTTATCACAGTAATAAACATCTTCTGTTGACACTTAGTATACTGCCTTGTATTCGGAAACTTTTTATCAGTACTTGCGCTGCAATCAGAGAAAATTATTATGTTGAAAAACTAACCTTTACACGCCAATGTTCCATTTATGGAACATGCAAATTTTTTATCTAAAAAAAGAAATAAAAATCAATCTTTTTTTTAATAACTTGTGTTCTACGAATAAAATGATCATTTTTACGTGCTCTCACTTAGTTATAAACATAATTGTTAAAATTTGAATTTTTTACAAATTTATGAATTTTACCCAACGAAAAGTCTGAAAAAAGGCTTAAATTACGATTTTTTCCCTGAGACATGATTTATTCTATCAATAAAATATCGATGCCAAAAAATCAATCCATACTTTCTTTTTAAATACTAATTTTTACAGAGCAATACGATTAAAAATGTATTTTTTGTAGAATTTTGAATTTGATGTTCCATTTATGGAACATTGGCGTGTAAAAGGTTAAATTATCGGTTGTTTGCAAACGTATTAAATTGGCTGGTGCACTTATTAAGAAACTATGTAATGGAACTATGTTGTCAGTTTTTTGGTAAAGGCAATATATTTTACATAAAATACTGTCACAATGTGCGTTTTGAACCGAGTTTTCGAACGCAACAGGACAAGAAAGGAGAGAAAACCGTCTCGAGACTATAATTAATTATAAGTCGTGATGTAATTCATTTATCTGAAAATGAAAAAATAAACTTTTTGATTACAAATTCTTTTTATAAGTACAGTGCAACCTCGATTATCCGAGTTAATTGGGACCGCTAATATTTCGGATTTCGGAAATCTCGGTTATTGGAAATTGCATATAAACTATCTCCGTTTTTAACATTTCTTACAATAACAAACAAAATAACGCATCTTAAATGGTAAAAATAAACATATATAAAGTTATATTTTACAGCTGAACAAATTTAAAAAGGAATTCAGTAGGACTAGTAATAAATTTTAAAAAGCAAATTGAATTTTTTATTAATTATACTATTTTAAATATTAAAAGAAGCATTTTCAAAAATAAAACAAATTTTAAGAGCATATTTTTTTAAATTTAAATACATTAATTTGTTAAATTAACAATTTTTTATGTCTATTGTCCAGATTTTCTAGGGGTTCTACTGTATGCCCCTTTTAAAAATATGCCCTATACATTTAATAATGAGACAGAAAATGTACCAGAAGGTTTTGCCTTGTTGACAGAAGAGAATTATTATTATTATTATTATTATTATTATTATTATTATTATTATTATTATTATTATTATTATTATTATTATTATTATTATTATTTGACAACCGCCTGAAATAAAATATTTTTGTTTCATTTATTTTGTATCAATATATATATGTGTATAAGATTTTTTAATGAACCAAACTTTAAATAAAGGTAATTATAAAACCGGAAATAATGGAAAGAGTTTAAAAATATTGAATAATGTATTATAAAATTACCGTATTACTCAAATGAAAATTAGGATAGTTTTTATCGTTATTCTTTGAAAAATTCAAAACGTAAAAAGTGTTTTACATGTTTGAGAAATATTTCTCATAGCAAAATGAAAATCCATAAAATAAAAACTAAATCTGTGTCCAAGAAATAGAAAAAGAAGAATTTCAAAAACCACATCAAAAAACGCGCCCATAAAATTTTGACTTCAGAAGATTTTTTTTTTTTTTTTTTTTTTTTTTTTTTTTTTTTTTTTTAGTTTTAGTTTTTTAGAAAAGTAAATGGATTTTAATGTTTTAGTTATGGCAATAGATTTTTTTTTTCAAAATGTTTTATTTTATTTGCTTATTGCCATATAAAACCAGATGGTTAGGGGTCACTTCACTTCACTTCAGGTGTAGGATAGTCTAAGTTTTCCCCCTCGTATGTACATATTAATAGTTTAAAAACACATTTTTTTAAATGCCATAACATCATCTCAAAATAATAACAATAATAATAATGCCAGCACAAATGTTGCAGACCATAAAATTCTGAGTAAAAAGAGTACTTATAGTTAATATTTTGTCGAACATTAAGGCAACAATTCTATTTCAAAGTTATACCAAAGTGATCTGGCAGTTGAACGCAAAATTAATTAGGAGAAAATTGAAAATAGTTTTAATCCCTTTAATGTAGGTCTGGAATGAACGTAGTAAGTTTCCCCCCCTCGTTACAAGTGAACATTAAAAAAGGCGTACACATTTATAGTCGAAAAACACGTTGTTTAATTACCTTTAAAATATCTCAAAATAGCAAACTGTATCAAAAGCATTGTCAAATCAAATGTTGTACAGCTTAAAATTCAGAATAAAACGAATACCAATATTAATATTTTTGTTAAATATTAAGGTCACAATTTTTTTTAAAGAATTGTGAACTGAATATTTTGCCTTAACTAGTTTTGCCTTAATCACTATTTAAGAGCTTGAAGCCAGGAAGAGATAGAGTTATCAACCCCCTCCAAATTCTTATAAACATGTATTTTTTTATTAATTGTTGAAGTCTTCACAATATTAAACGATCTTAGTTTTTTCTCGTAAAATATCGAAGTTTAAAATCATGCTATCGATTTACCTTAAATTCATTCTAGAAACAAGGCATTTAAAAAAAAATTATCTTAGGGCTTTATTGTGGATTATAATTTAGTAATTATTGAGAAAAAGGTACATGAATGACAGCTATTTTACATGACATTTCGCAACTGATACCGCCAATTTCAAATTAAAAAAAAAAAAAAAAAAATTATAATACTTTTTTTCAATATCCCGAAGGTTTTAAACTTTTATGAATTTAACATAAGATGCTCGTGTATTTATCTTAAATCATTTTTATTAACACATATAAGGCCTTTTTCTAAAATATCGAATTTTAAAACCTGGTTGATTTTGAATTCATCCTAGCGACAAGTATCATTCATTTGTTCACTCATCCCTTCTACTTTCACAATCCTCGCACTTTATTTTCACACTCCTCCTTAATTCTAATACACACGTACTGTTATTCTTTCTTCATTCGTCACATTAATCCTTTATCTACCGCATTATGAATTAATGAAAATTTTACATTCTAAAGCATTTTATTTAAATTGTTTAAAATAAATTAAAAGATTTACATAATCATTTAATAATATTTAAAGTATTTTAGAAGGATATGAAGATTTTCGTTATTTTCTTAGTATTTTGTAAAATTATAAAACGTAAAAATATGATGTTCTTACAAAATAAATATAGAAATATTTCCGGATTGAAAAATCCCCATCCCACTCCCTCAGCGCCAAGAAAGCTAAAAAATGCAAAAGCAAAAGAAATCATCCTTTCAAAATATTTTTGTTTTGTGAAACCAATAATGCTTTTGGAACAAGACAAAGTAATGTATCTGTAACTCATTCTAAACAGTATTACAACTAACTGACGTATTAAAAGAATATTATACTAAGTTATTTTAATGATACTTATAAGTATCATCGTAGATAAAAGGTTAAATACACGCATATTTCAAATATTACATTGGAAATAATAAACAATTTCCCATCATTTAGGTATCATTTTGAAATATATATAATCACGAAATATAAATAATCACGAAAAAATGCACTGTAAAGTTATTAATTTGTTCCTAGCGGCAAAAGCTCACCTAAACAGATAATGGAAACATAGTACATTCATTTCTGACTTATATTGAAGGAATTAAAAATTTTTCCAGCTTCCCCTGAATAAGTTTCACATTCGATTTTTTTCTCTCCCCCTACGACTGCCCTATAGCCCGTAATCAAGAGGTTAAACCTTAATTCCGAAAATATCTAAAATAAACAACTAAACTAGTTACAAAAACATCGTAAATGCCTCAAAAAAATTAATAATACTAATGCATGTATATAAAATAATTATAGGTAGGGTGAACTAACTTCGTTTTTGTTCTGGCTTCAAGCGATTTGGGCAAAACTTTTAAGTATAATTGTGAGGTTAATGTTCAACAGAAATATTAGTGTAGGCAACTCATTTTATTCAAAAATTTAAGCTATACAAAATTTGTATTTAGAATGTTTGTAATTTTTTTTTTTTTTTTTTTTTTTTTTTTGAGTATTGTTATGGTAATTAATAAAAACTTGTTTTTCGGCAAATCCGAGTTTCATATTAGTAAATATATTACTTAACAGAAATTGCTTAGTATAAAAAAATAAATGAATAAAATATAAAACCGAAACGTTTTCTCGCATATAAATATAGAACAAGCTTTAAAAAGATAAACAAATAAATGGAATCCCGAAAGGGATATGCTAAAATTTCTTTCTAAGAGATTTTATTTTACGAGATTTGTTTACGAAATAAACAAAACGAATAGATTTATTCAAAAAGGAAGATCAGCAGAAATTTTTTATTCACAAATTTTGAAGGCACAAATACGCTGGAATTCTCTATATTTTAATATTTCTCATAAGCAATATTTCGGAAGAAATATAAAGACTATTCTATGTAGTAGATACTGCATTTTGACAATAATGTTTTTTAATAATCAAAATAAACTTATTTGAAATAATTGAAGAATTAGGTGGAAGAACATATTATGCTACGATTTCTTAATTTTATATACCGGGTGATCCAAAAGTCAGGACGAACTTTAAAAACTAATAATTCAAAAACGAATCAAGATACAAAAATATGGTTTGCACCAAACGGATGGAAAAGAAACCGGGTTTTGTGTGGCTACGAAAAAAAAATAGTTCTATTCGCGACCAACAGATGGCGCTGTCGGATTTCTGAATTGCAAGCGCGACAGGCATTCCAAACAGTCACGTTTATGCAAGATGGAGCACCACCTCATATTGCTCTGCCAGTGTAACTCCTGTTACGCTCAATATTTGGGGAGGATCGCATTATCAGTCGTTACTTTAATCACGCTTGGCCTCCAAGATTTCTCGATCTGACACCCTGTGACTTTTGACTGTGGGGATTATTGAAGTCAAAAGTATACCGCGACCAACCGGCATCACTAGCAGCACTGAAAGATGTCATCCGCCAAAATGTGTGTGCCGTAACACAAGAAATGCTACTCAATGCTGCGAACGGTGATGTGCCTCGTCTCACAGCTGTACTTCTGAATGATGGACAGCACATTGAACATTTACTGTAGTACTAATTAACTGTAACTAAGCTGACTTGTAAGTTGTCAAGATTTTTTTTCATTTGTAAATCATCTTTTGGTGCAATAAATCACTATAGCGCCATCTGTTGGTCTCCAACATAATTATTTTTTTCGTTGCCACACAAAACGCGGTTTCTTTTACATCCATTTGGTGCAAACCATATCTTTGTAACTTGATTCGTTTTCGAATTATTCATTTTTAGCTCACAGGCTATCATAGCCTGAGAGCTTACGTGCCCGCCCGTTCTGTATGTATGTGCGTAACGCAATAACTCATGATAAAAATATCCGATCCACATAAAATTTTGTATATGGGTATATCCTGATAAGGCACTTCCCTGATTAGATTTTGGAGTTCATTCGTATAACAGGGGGAAGGGGGGGGGGGTCATGCTCCTCCCTTTAATTGATATAAATGGGTTTTTAATGCAGAATTATCAGTTTTCATGCAGAATTGTCAGTTTTAGAAATAGAATCATTCTGATTGGGCGCCTACGTGTCTGGTATGAGGTATTTATTGAATAAGTATATTCAGGGGGAACGGGGGTTCTAATGCTCCTCCCTTTAATTAATATAAATGGGTTTTTCATGTAGAATTATCAGATTTCGTTCAAATCTCTGAATAGTTTTGGAAGTTTAATGGTTAAGTATAAAAGAGGGGGATAACTCCTCTTAAATTATATAAATGGGTTTTTATTAAGAATTTTCCAATTTGCTCTGAATTTTGGATATAAATTTTTTACATGATAAAGTATGTCCCTGAATGGTTTAAGGGGTTCAATAATTAAGTATAAAAGGGGAAAGGGGAGCTGTTTAACCTCCTTTAATTTTTTTCGAACAGAATTAACCTTTGAAAATATAAGACTGTAATGTACAATTAATATGCGTAGCCTGTGAGCTCAATGCCATCAGTTTAAGTGGGCAGTATTCTTTTTATTAAAGTTCGTCCCGACTTTTGGATCACCCGGTATATATATATATATGGTAATATCTAAATTACTTTGGTTATATTTATAAAAGTATTTATATATATATATGTCTTTCTTATAAAGATGTTATGAGGTATTCTAGCACATGGTAAAGCTAAAATGATAAGATTCTGTTCAGTCTTGAAGATTTTAAAACGATTTTCATTAATATTTTAATATTTAATAATGTAAATAATATTAATATTATTTGATGTATATAATAATTTTAATATTTGGAAATTAAGTAAGCCTTTCTGAAAGTGTTTAGTACTACACCAGTCAATATTTTAAACGCATAGTATTAACAGAAAATAAATCATTAAATTTTGCAAGGAAAACTTTCACTTCACATTTCTTTAAATATAATTTTTGTTACTTAACATTTCTTCAATCAAGCTCCTCAATTAATAATAAATTCTAATTATCAAAGTTTTTAATTGTTAAATAAAGTTATATTAAATGTATGTAATTAATAAAATATCTAATTTATAACATGCATTGAATTTTATTATATTTTTAATAAGACATTAACATTGTCAACTTATAAATTACAGTAGAAATGTTGTTTATTAGTTTTTTCAAAACATAGTCCAAATAAAATATGCACTGTACAGTAAATTATGGCCGTCCATAAATGATCTCACACTTGAAGAAGGGGGAGGGGGTTCATGAAATTGTCACAGTTTGTGACAAGGTTGGTAGGAGGGGGTTAGAATAAATGTGACATATTTTGTTTAAAAGAAAAACATTAAAATCCAATGGATTAAATTATGAAGTATGAAGTTATTTTAAAATTAAAATATTTTGCGTTCATAAAGATAAGATTTAAAGCCAAATATATTACATTCTATTTCAAATTCCAAAATTCCAATTTTCAATTTCTCTTTCATATTAATATTTTATTACTATTCTACATTAATTATTATTTTTTTTTTGGTTGTAAACCTTATTTCATGTAAAATACTAATCATTTTTATTGTTCAGCTCGCAAATGTCATTAAAACATAGGATTAAAGTTTAAAAATAAAATTTGAAATGTGACCTAAAATGTAGTACCATGTTTCTGAACTGCAAGTATATGTTTATGTAATATAGTGTAGCATGTGACAAGAGGGGAGGGGTAAAGTGAAGTGTGACACTTTGTGATAAAGGTGGGGGGAAGGGGGAGTTAAAAATATGGAAAAATGCGTAACATCATTTATGGGCAACCCCTTTAATATTAGTGCACGCTCTGTGGCTTCACTGCTGTCAGCTGAATCCCAAATTTAGCGATTTATGACTTCAGATTCAGATTATCTTTAAATGGAAAAGGAAGAGTCCAAAAATTTTTTGGATTTTTTCTGTATTCTTTCCTTTTTTAGAACTTTTAAACCTACTTGAAAGCGTTTATGAATTTGGTCTGTCTGTCTGACGTCAGCCGTCAGTCCGTGCTTTACTTTTGGTAAATATACTCAGATTACCATACAATTTTAAGGAATTTTTTTTTATTTTTATTTTTTATGCATTTACAATCGAATATTTGATATTGAAAATAAAGTACCTATCATACATAGCTCGTTCAAGAGAGACGTTATAGATACAGTTTCATAACCGTTAAACGCTATAAAAATAATTGATTTTTATATCACAAAATTATTTTACATTAATTTTTTAATGCAATTTTATGTGACAAAATAAATAAAAAAAATTCTAAAGCTTTTCACTACCATGACTGCTTAGCTTATGCATTTTTAAAAATATATCTTGCCCCATTATATTTTCTGAATGAACATACAGTCGGCTCTCATTAATTCGAAATCGGATAAATCGAATCTTCACTTAATGCGAGCGAAACAAGAAGTCCCAAAATTTTTAATAGCAAAATAACATTAAAATTTTCCATTTATTCGAACTCATTTTCTCTTTGTTTAATTCGAACTAACCAGATCCTGATTTTTCACTTTTCCTTACTTTCTCCCGGACTTCAGATACTTGAAGTAACTTTCTTTTTTAGGTGCGTTCGTAATTATGTAAATACGTAGCACCTATAGTTGTCGTTCAGTCCGTCCGTCTGTCCGTCCGCATATAACAACACAAAAACTATCCAACCGAATCTTTTGAAATTTAAAATACATAACTATTACATAATTTTGTCGAGCCATTTCAAATTTTATGAGAATCGGATGTATAGATCAATTACAGAGATGATCAAAAGTATTCCCTTACATTACGGTCAATGAGGGAAAATGTTGCAAATGCATTTTAATCGTTTGAAATTTAAATTACATACTTATTACATAATTTTGTCGAGTTATTTCAAATTTTTTGATAATCGGGTGCATAGATCAATTACAGGGGCAATCAAAAGTACTCCGTTACATTACAGTCAATGGAAAAAAAGTTTCAAATGCATTTTAATAATATTACACTCATTCGAACATAATAATATTGATATGCATCATAAAGTACATATTATAATATAGATTTCGCATAATCTGTTGTGCAAAGAACTTTTGTTATTGATTTACAAGGCCACACAAAAGTATTCCATTACACAATGAGTATAGAGAGAACATTGTTTGTTGCGCATTTTAATTGTAATTAACTATTTACAATTTTATGAGATTGATATATGAGAGTGATATTTTTAAAACTTCAATGTCGTACAAACGCACTTCATTTTCTACGCTTCACGTGCAATTTCCATTTTGTTAATTTTTTTCAGAAATGTTCTGAACACGTATTACATATAGTCCCATGCATTTACAATCCGCTTTCTTAGTTTCCGGTCTGTCCATCATTGACACCTCCACCCCATCTTCGTTTGTTTTTGTTCCTAATCCCTTAATTATTTTATGTATTTATATCTTTTAATTTAATATTAAGTCATATTCTAATGCTAAAAGTCGAAATATACTTTTAAAATATACTATTACATTAACTCTTTTGCAACAGAACCTCTTTAAATATGTCTTCCATAATTCGAACTCTGGATATTCGAACATTTCTTTTCATCCCGACGAGCTCGAATTAACGAGAGTCGACTGTAGTTTAAGATTTGTATAACACATAATAGGTAATTCAATTTAAAGAATTTTATGATTAAATTAAACATACTCTTTTGATGTAATTAGTCTGTGTTTTTTGTGCATGTGTATATATTTAATGAATTATTTTTAACTATTAATTCCCTTTCCCCTACACAGATACTTTTTTTAAAAATTAAGATGTGGCATTGAGTTTTTAGGTTTAGGAGCAACTGGCTTCTGTAAATTTTGGTAATTTGCAAGATTTGGGAGACATACACAAAGGAATATTCAAATTTTACTTGCTTAGAAGGCATACAGACTACAGAATGAAAAGTATCCAAGCCGGGAATTGAACCCTGGTCAACAACATAGCACATCGATGTTACACCAACTAAACAACTTGGAAGGATACTCAGCTTAAAACCTTACATTATTGTAAAAAACGAAAAAAGAAACATTGTATAGGAACAAACTAAATTAAAAGTGAAAAATAATTTATTTAATTTATACACATGCACAAGAAAACACAGACTAATTACATCAAATGGGTATGTTTAATTTAGTCACAAAATTCTTTAAATTGGATTATTAATTGTATTAGAAATCATTCAGAAAATATAGTAGGACAAGATAAAATTTTTAAAAATGCATAAGCTAAACAGTCATGGTAGTTTGAAATATTAGAAAAAACAATTTCTTATTTTGATTTTGTTATATAAAATTAGATTTTAAAAAATTGAATGTGTGAAATTCTTTTGTGCTACAAAAATCAATTCTTTTATGCGTTATTATTGGCAAGGCTACAACCGCAGTAGAAGGTGGAATATTTTTCCGTGAGCCGCCAACTCTGAGTCAAACATTGCACAAATCCGAGTTGGTGGCTCACGGAAAAATATTTCATCTTGTGCTGTGGTTGTAGTCCTGTCAACAATTGATGGAGAAGTGTGCCAGATTGGATATCGTTCCAAGTGCTTCAGTTGGTAGACGCACCTTAGAAAAAGGAATTGATTAAAACTACAAAACATGTTATGTTGAGTAAATTTTGGTTGTTTTAAGCGAATTTTTTAGTTAAAGTAAAAAATCGGTTTTGTACCTCAGACAAAAACAAAATTGTTAATACTCTTATAAAATTTTAACAAAATTTCATCAATTTGATTTGAGTCTTACTAAAGTCTTGTATTTTCAATTTGTAATTCCACGGTCAAACTCCAAGGACATTGAGTCCGGCCGTGGTAATTCCAACAAAAATTTGTTGTTTTTGCAAAGTTTAAATTGGTTGTGCAGTAGCCATAATTCTCTCACGTAATTTTGTTTAATTGACTTATATAGCTATAAAGGATTAACATAATTTTTGGATAATAAAAACTTTTCAAATTGAGGCGGATTCACGACGTTATAATTACGTTATTAAGCTTTTCGAATGAAAATTGTAGACGGAAAATTGGAAAAAAAAAAAAAAAAAAAAAAACAATATTTTTTGTTTATTCAAACAAAATTTCCATTGACCCACATTTAAACGAAAAGATTTATTGGACCAAACAAATTTTTGTTGATTCAACAAAACTTTTTCCTGGGTGAGTTGGTGCGCTATACCGATGATCTGGGTTAAATTCCGGTCTTGGATTCTTTTTCACTCTGTTGGCTGTACGCTTTTTAAACAACTAAAATTTAAAACATATTATACAATACAACGCGTGAGAAAATTTTCTACAGAACAATTACATTATGGTTTATGAAAAAAAATAATTGTTTCCGATGAAGTTTAATGATGTTACAATAATTGAAACATAATAAAATCAATATGCATTACTCTGGAAGACTAAAATATGCTTTCTGAAGAGTATAGAGTAAGCAGTATTTATAGTTCGGTTACAGAGACGCACAAACGAATTCTAATAAAATAAATAATCTATCGGTAAAATTAGTTTTGAGACTTGAAATTAAAAAAAAAATAATAAAAATCATTGAGTAAAATGCATTATAATATATTTTGTATGGAATAAAGGATGCGTAAAATTTGTCTTCATTTACGTAGAGGTGTAAAAGTTATTTCATTACTGGACATATAAAATATTTCATTATTTAAAAAGGTGAAAATTCTTAATAATATTTCGTTAATGCCAGAAAGTGTTTCACAATCTATGCATAATGCAAGATTTCCCGTTCTTGTTATTTAATTTATTATTTTTACTTATTTAAGCTGTAAATTTTTAGAGACACAAACACCCAATCATTTTGAATAGTACAAAATAACCATTATAGACAAATTTGCTTTACATTAGTTTTTACAGGAATTCTTCCGACACCGCGCGCCTCTTCATTCCAGACTGTATTGTTACAAACAGATTTTATTGTGCATTTGGGGATAATAATAATAACAATAAAACCAGTCGTTGGGAGACCACCGTAATATTTACCTATCATAGATATGCATAATATAAAATGGGAAAATAAAACATGTGTATACTATTTATAAAAGCATCGCAATTCCAAAATAAAATTTAAACGTATACTTAAATATTTTTAACACGTAGTAATACTCTATTAATGAATTGCTGATGAACCAATTTACAAAAATTATATAAAATGGCAAATTAATCAAGCAATACCGAATTGCGTGAAAGAAACATCCTTATAATTTAAAAAATAACAATCATATTAACTAACAGTTTACTGCGTCAGATTAAGCGTCTCATTTCCAATTAAAATATATCTTTGAATTGAAATTTGAATGAAATACAGGCTCATGAAAAATCGAAAAATGTGGAGAATAGGATTACAAATATCTCAGTAACTAATAATCCGATCGACTTCGTTATTTATGCAAAATTTGTTTTATTTTATTGCCTTTTAAGTCCACTTCTTAAAATAAAAAGAATTCGAAAAAAATTACATAGTTTTCATCAGAACGAATTTTTCAAGAGTCCAAAAAAAAAAAAAAAAAAAAAAATAGTTCCGGATAATCGAGGTTACTGATATTAATTAAATTTCGTCCCATACTTACATACTAGGTGCATGCAAAATTTCAAGTATCTATCTCAATTTGTTCGGAAGATAGAGCGTTTACAGACAGACAGACAAACACACAGACGGACGGACTCCATTTTTTTTTCTAAAAATATGTTTTTCGGAATCTCCAGTACCTGAAAAATGTAAATCTACCAATTTTATTTTCGATTTTAAAAAAGATTGCAAGACTTATCCTATACTACGTATGATGGATAAGTAAAAATGCAGTTTCCCTCTCCAGATCGAAAAAAAAAATAACAATCTCAAAATAATCTAAAACTTTTGTGCTTACAAGTTTTTAATAGGACCAATTTTTACCGATGAAAAAAAATTAAAAACGAAAAGAAAAACGGGGGTTGAAAAAGAAAAAATCCAACCATAACTTAGTCAATTCGTAAGCTATCAAATATAATTAAGTTTAATTTACATCTTCTCAATAATATCTACAACTTTTATATTAACAAGTTTTTCATAGGACCAATTCTTATAGCAAAAATAAATTAAACAAAAATAGGAGTTGGAGAAAAAAAACCTCAAATCCAAACTGCTTATATTCTGATTCATTTTTAAATTCATTTTTGATTTTAAACGTATCCAAATGGCAGATCCTCTTCTTTTGGAACTATATAATGCGACGTATTGGCCAGTTTTTGAAAAAGGCAGAATATATTTCAAAAAAAGCTGCCAAAATGCGTACTTTGAACAGAATTTCCCGAAGCGATCGTGATTGAAAAATTGAGGTATTCAAATAACAAAATTGCGTTTTTCTGATTCATTTTTTAATTCAATTTTGCTCTCAAATGCATCCAGTTGACAGGTTCTGTTGTTTAGAAACTGTATAATGTGCCGCCGTATTGGTCTGTTTTTTGATAAAAGCTAAATATATATATTTTTAAAAATCTGTCAAAATGGGCACTTCGCACAAAATTTCCCTAGATTAAAGAATTGAGGATGTATTCAAATAACAAATTGGTTATTTTATGACTCATTTTTAAATTCAAATTTGTTCTCAAACGCATTCATTTGACAGTCTTTTGTTATTTAGGAACTATATAATGTACATATTGGTTGATTTTTAATAAAGTCAGAATATATTTCAAAATATGTTGTCAAAATGGGCATTTGAGCCGAGTTTCCCTTAAGATGATTCTGATAAAATCAGTTCTTACAGAAAAATGAAATTAAAAATTTTTCAAAAGCAGGCAAACAAAGTTGTTAAACTGGGTTTATCTCTAATCATGTTTTATTTTTTGTTGTTGAAATGAGCACTCTTCGAAATCTACCTCCGCCTACAGGTCAAGACGACAGGGATTTTTTTTTTTCATTCCTGCATTTTTGTGACCAGAAACTGTTTAAAATGCTAACTTTGATAGTATTTTCTAAATAGTCTCCTGACCTTATCGAAAAAAGAAACAAAACAGTTTGATTATATTTTTATGGCGTCTGTCAATTTGTTTTTTGCGAAGTAAAGGAATTAAAAAAAAAAGTGTCAGAAAGTAGCCAGTTTGGATTTCAGTACAACATTAAGTTTCTAATAAAGTAAATATTTTGTTTAGTACTTATTATTAATTCATTTAACAACTTTGAAAACAAAACAGCCTAAAGATTTTTGTAAATAAGTTAATAATTATATGTATTTTTTGTTAGATAATTAAAGAAAAAACGATACTTCATAAAATTCTTTTTCAATCAGAATTTTGAAATGATTTTTTTTTTCACACTAGTTAAAGATAAAAGATACTATATTACTTACCCATCATACATAGTGTAGGGTAAGTCTTGCAATCATATTGAAAATCGAAAAAAAAAAAAATTTGACGGATTTACACTTTTCAAATAGTGGAGATTCCGAAAAACATATTTTTAGAAAAAAAAAAAAAAAAAAAAATTGCCGTCCGTCTCTCTGTTTGTTTTTGTGTCTGTAAACGTGTCTCCCGAACAACTTGAGATAGGGACTTGATATTTTTTATGTACTTAGTATGCAAGAATGGGACGAAGCCTATTTAATATCAGTAACCTCGATTATCCGGAACAATTTTTTTTGTACTCTCAGAAAGTTTTTTCTGATGAAAGGTATATAAAAATTTTCAATTTTTTTATTTTAAGGTGTGGACGTAAAAAGCAATAAAATAATAAATTTTTTTCAAAAAGAACGAAATCGATCGGATTATTAGTTGCCGAGGTATTTGTAATTCTGTTTTCCACACTCTTCGATTTTTCATGACCCTGTATTTCGTTCAAATTTCAATTCAGAGGTATATTTTAATTGAAAATGAGACACTTAATTTAACGCAGTGAATTATTAGTTAATATTATTATTATTTTTGG
This sequence comes from Maratus speculifer, assembly GCA_964019185.1. NCBI lineage: Eukaryota > Metazoa > Arthropoda > Arachnida > Araneae > Salticidae > Maratus > Maratus speculifer. Next base: position 291,504,971 of record OZ025294.1, on the reverse strand, counting down.
AGTTGTAAGGATGTTTCTTTTACGCAGTTCGGTACTACTTGAGTAGTTTGGCGTTTTATATAATTTGTCGAAATTGGTACATCAGAAATTCATCAACATTTCTATGTATATCAACAATATTAAAATTTTATTTTGGAATTGCAATGCATTGTATAAATAGTTTTCACTTTTTTTTTTTTTTTTTTTTTTTTTTTTTTTTTTTTTTTTTTATGCATATCTACGATGAGTAAGTATTACTGTGTCCCCCAACGACTAGTTTTAAAATGCTACAATTCATTTAAGTAATATAATATTTATTTATCCGATAAAAACTGTATTAAAAATGGTGCCGATTTAAAAACATCGAAAACAAAACGCTTAAAAAATCAATAAATGAAAAATAAATATGCTATTATACACTATATTGCCATTGATTATGGGACACTTGCGATTTTAGACATTTTACTAAATATCTAGAAAAATACATGAGGAATCATCTCGAAACTCTTAGTGTATAAGTATAATAGTATACGTCATACATCTCCGTGAAGATTTTTTACCGAAACTCCATAGGGGACCGTCAACAAATTAAAAAAATAATGAATATCTTTTGAATAACCCTGTAAAAACTAATGTAGCAAAAGTGCTCAAACTCTAGATTATGATTGAATGTCTTATTGTTATACACTGTGTTCATTTTTATGCAAATAGCATGCATACTCGCAGAGTAATTAAGGTTTTTATAAAAATGTCCCTAATTCAAACTGCCGATTATGATTAAGTGGCTTATTGTAATGTACTGTGTTTATTTTTATAAGGATAGCATGTATACTCGTAGAGAAATTAAGGTTTTTATAAAAACAGTCCTAAGTTTTTCCCTTATAATTTTCAGAGTTCTTAATATAAAATAATATTTTTTTCAGAAAATATGACAAACAACATTGCACACAGTACCCTGTAATCAGAATTAAAAAATAATAAAAATTGTATGAAAAATGAGTAGGTTTACTAAATAATTTTTTACTGCGCATGCGTCAAAGATATCAAAATTTCATTTGCATATTATGTTAGCTAAATATATAGAGAAACTTTTGTAAAAGTCTCAAAATTATAGCTTGAAAATTCTGAAAGTAATCGTCTATAGAAAAAGGACAAAATCCGTTGTTTCCAAAATGAAGCAAAAAAATGAGGGATTTTATCCAAAAGTAGTCGTAGCATCCCGTATTGTGTATTCTATATTGACACTAATCAATTAATATATGGATACAACCCCTCTTGTTTTTGCTTCATTTTGAGAATAACGGATTTTCAACTTATTCAATTGACGATTATTTTCAGAATTTTGAAGTTATGATTTTGTGACTTTCACAAAAGTTGCTCTATACTTTTAGCTAACATAATATGCAAATGAAATTTTGATATCGTTAACGCATGCGCAGTAAAAAATTATTTAGTAAACCAACTCATTTTTTATACAATTTTCATTATTTTTTAATTCTGATTACAGGGTACTGTGTGCAATGTTGTTTGTCATATTTTCTGAAAAAAAATATTATTTTATATTAAGAACTCTGAAAATTATCTGGAAAAAACTTGGAAAAATTTGGGACCATTTTTATAAAAACCTTAATTACTCTGCGAGTATGCATGCTATTTGCATAAAAATGAACACAGTGTATTACAATAAGGCATTCAATCATAATCTAGAGTTTGAGCGCTTTTGCTACATTAGTTTTGACAGGGTTATTCAAAAGATATTCATTCTTTTTTAATTTGTTGACGGTCCCCTATGGAGTTTCGGTAAAAAATCTTCACGGAGATGTATAACGTATACTATTATATTTATACACTAAGAGATTCGAAATGATTCCTCATGTATTTTCCTAGATATTCAGTAAAATGTCTAAAATCGTAAGTGTCCAATAATCAATGGCAATATAGTGTATAGTTAATTGATATTACACAAATGAATCATTTTCAATCTTTATTTGTAAAAATATGCATTTTAAGAGTAATATCGATAAAATTGTCATTTCAAAAGCAAACATACTATTTAAAATGCCCTCATATATATACATACATATAAAATGGAAATATAATGAATATTTAATCAGTTCCTAAAATCGCATGCTTATGCCAGTTTTTGTAATGTATTTTACCCACATGAAATCAGCAATATTTAAAAATGCTTTAGATAAAGTTTAAATGTCAATAGCAAACATAATGACAAAAAATATATATAAAACGAAAACATGCCACGAATCTTTTATAGAATTCTGTCTAATTTCTTGAAATGACATCCAGACAAAAAAAAGTTATCAGTACAACCCCAGCTGTACTAGATATCTAAGTATAAAAGCAATTTAAAAACGTTTTTCCAAAAAAATCAATCTTGGCGGAGCATTCTCAGCATTCTTTTGAATTCGGAAAGTAAAAAAGATTTCTTTACTTCTTTTTTTAAATTTTATTTTGAATCTTTTGATATTCTCTCCCTCTATCCAGATAATGAAGGGACGGTTCAACAGATGGAACAATAAGAGACCTTTCTCTCTCTTATCCTCTCCACTCCAGACGTAAACATTTCGAAACGTCTAACAAGCTCTCGATCCATCATATTCTGGGATGATGAGGCAAATGTACTCTGCAGGGAGTTGATGGGGCTGTGTTGTGTTTGTGTCTGACAGTATTTTGCATTGCGATTCTTCGCTCAAAAGATAGAGAAGTATGTAAAGTTGGAGGTAAAATGTTTCTGCGTGCTATTCTAAAAATTATATATTTCTCTATCCTTTTAGGCAAAAACTCACTGTCAGACGCAGATACAGGGCTATCGCAGGCAACAATTTTTTATTTATTAATTTAGTTTTGTCTACCTGAGGACCTCAGAAGCCAAGGGGTTCAAGAGACAAAAATTCGATTTGAAATAAATTTAGTTCAAAGATAATTGACGTTAAATTTGAACATCAATAATAATTGACTGAATTGAAATAGAAGACTGACGCTTGCTTTATTATGGTCTTTGAACTCTTCTTTCAATAACTGTGAAAAAAGTAGAGTATAATTTTCTCTAAATTTATAATTAAGCAACATTGATAATTACAATCGGAAAAGTGGATGATAACTAGAACGCAGCGCGTAATTAAAAAATCATTTATATTTCATTACCCGGAAAGAAAAAATGCATATTTCTAGGTCGTCTGTGCATTTTGTTCTTTTTTTTTTTTTTTTTTTTTTTTTTTTTTTTTTTTTTCAATTTTGTTACTTATACCCCTTGGCTACTGGGGTCTTCATTCCGAAATAAAAATGTTAATGGTAAAATTTTGCTAGTCTTCGAGGAAGATGATAAAAAATAGTTGCCAAGTGCAGTTTTGGAAATACAAGAGGATCATACCTCTGTCAAGAGAACATTTGCTTCATCTTCCGACTTATGATGGATAGAGAGCATGTTAGATACTTTGAAATCTTTACGACTGGAGTGGACAGGAGAAAAATATTTCTTTTTTACCATGTGTTAAACCATCACTATCTGAATGGAAGGAGAAAATGGCAAACTATCTATTCATATAATACGCTAATCTGACGACTTCGGATATAACTCAACTTCGAGAAAAGCAAGTTATGGCTGCCATGTTACGCATAAGTATTCAGATGTCATAAGTTTGCCGACTGTTCAACATATGGAGATATACACATAACCTGCACTATATTAGATCTATTTTCCTTCTTTTTTTCCAAAATAGTCAAAATCTATACCATTATAATGTTTTAAATTCTAAATTAAAAATAACAACAAATAACCAGACATAAAAACCAACACTATTTTAGTGCCCCTTATTAGTAAACAATATAAATAAAAGAACTTAAGAAAAATTCAAGGTGTAATGATATTATTCGATATCTATTTTTAAAAAACTTCGGTTATACAATTTTAGAATTTGTTCAATATAAATAAAATTAATATTATAATTGAAATTTAGTTTTATTATTTTTTAAAACCTTAACATTTATCCATTTATTTTTAGAAATCTTACCTGCATTATAAATATATATATATTTTTTTCAGATGTAATTGAATTATGCGGTTACATTTGTATGACTGAAAATTATTTTTTCACATTCTCATATTAAATTGCAATTTTATTTTCACTCCAAAGTTATGTATGAATATTACGACGTTACAAATTGAAATTTTATCTGCTTTGATATAATTAATATTTAGTGCATGGTGTTATATATTGCTTAACTTTTGTAAGAAGCATAAATTTGATTTATAATGCAATTAAATTTCAAGTGGACGTAAGCTAATATCTTAATAAAATTGAATAAAAATTTTACGAAAGAAATAATAAAAATAATAATTTTGATTTTATTTATATCCAATGAAAATTTGAAGTTATATAGTTAGAGCTTCGGTTATATAATTTTAAAATTTCGTTCAATATAAATAAAATGAGTTTTAGAATTTAAAGTTAATTTTATTAATTTTTAAGAGCTTAACATTTATCCGCTTAATTTTTTTAAATTTTTACTTGCATCATAAGTAAAAGTAGTTTTTTGTTTGTTTGTTCAGGTGTAATTTAATTATGAGAGTGCATTTGTATTTCAGGAAATTATTTTTTCGCATCCTCTCATTAAATTGCAATTTCATTTTCACTCCAAAGTTACGCTCGTTAAAAATCAAAATTTTATCTGCATTGATATAATTAATATATGTTGTACATGATATTATATATTCCTTACATTTTAATTACATTTTTCAGAATTACAAAATTTACTCACAATGCAATCAAATTTCAAGTTGACATAAGCTAAACTCTTTGTTGAACTATTTCATAAATTGAATAATGATTTAAAAAAAAAAATTATCCTCATCATTTGTATTTGAAGAACGCATTTCTCGTTTTTAAAACGTATTTTTCTGCAATACAAACTCTTCAATAATAAAAGCTTCATTTGTATGAAGTCTTATGTAAATTAGACGCAGATCAACATTCCGTCATTTTTGACGGGGGGTTAAAAATGAAATATTAAACAGAAAAGGACGAAATTTTTTTTTTTTTTTTTTTTTTCCGAATTCAAAAAGACGTTAAGATCAAGATTGGTTTTTTGATTAAACAGTTTTAAATTTTCATTTATACTAAATTATATTATACTTCTGGGATACCACGGATATCATTTTTCTCTGGCTATCTTTTTAGGAAATTTAAAAGCATTTTATTTGAATTCATTATATTTTAGTGATAAGTACTTTCCCAGTTTCCCACTATCATGCTAGCTATTGACATTTAAACATTATTTAAAATGTTTCTTCAGCTATTGACATTTAAACATTATTTAAAATGTTTCTTTAGCTATTGACATTTAAACATTATTTAAAATGTTTCTTTAGGTATTGAATACATTATGGATAAATTGCTCAACAAATAATGAAACAGTAAGAGACATTTCTGTGTTATTCTCCCCTCTCCAACAGTAAACATCAAAAGACATCTAACATGTTTTGGATCTATTATATTTGCAATGATGAGGCAATGTTCTCTGCGGGGTGTTAGTGGTGCTTCTGTGTTTGTATCTGACAGTATATTACGTTAAGATTTTTTACTCAAAAAATAGAGAAATATATGATTTTTAGAACACAGTGCTCAAAATTATTTTGAATTCCATTTTTTTAAACGGAAACATTATTTGGGTGTTGAGGACCAATTTGTAAAAAATTCACATTCAGAACGAGTTTTTATTTTGCAAATAATATTATTTACTTCTTATGTAAATTGTATATAATTTTCTCCAACTTAGGAAATATTTCAATTTATTATTTACATTGTTAAAAAAATAAATAATAAGTATAAGGTAATGAAAAAGAAATCATCGAAGATCAGTAATATTTTAAAACATATTTTTATATGTTCTCGTAGTAAGGAAATGATGCAAATTATAATGCAAAGAAATTCCTCCTCTCACAGATAGGCGATAATGTACTAATGTAAATTACCAGCTTTTTTTCTCTTAAATAAAATTTAATCAGAAAATAACACATAGAGACTGTTCGAGAGCCTTACTCTAAAGATTATCCCATATCAGTTTTTTTTTAATGGACAGTATTTAAGATATCTCCTTGGCTTTAAAAATGCACCCATTTATAATTAAATTAGAAAAAAAAATATCAGTTTATCCTCGGGTTAAACCTTCTATTTTCAATCTTTGCAAGACTGTGAAAATTTCCTTTTATCTAATAAATGGCATTTGTGTTGCCAGTGCATTTTAAAAAACAAGCATCTTGGATAATAAGTGCTTAATTTGAGAAAGCTGTATATTTTCGGATACAAGAAATTTGTAAAAATTGTTTTACAAGAAACAGAATTACAAGTAAATTAGGACAGAATTTGTTTTTGGAACTTTATGACGAAGTTTCAGAAAAAATTGCTGTATTTAGTTAAATTTTATGTTAGTAATCAAATGTCTGAATAAATGTGAATCTTGTATTTGAATGAATACATGGACTTAAACCACTAATGTGTGTCAATACAAATGGCCCGCAATAACACATGTTGTACATTTATTTTATAAAATATGTTATTTTCCATTTATTGATTACATTTTATGTTATTCATGAATTATCTGAAATAAATAAGGAGTATAGCATTTAATAAGCTGGAACATGTTTAATATAATGATATTATATAATTGTGTTTCATATGAATTTCAAATAATAACTATTAGAAATTAACTAATATATTGGTTTTGGGTCTTTCATATGTGCCAGATTTGTATGTTGTATTTATTAACACTTTAGGGATTCATAATTAATTCTACTAATTTTTTACTTTACTAATTAACTTTACTAACTAAACTAACTACATACAACATCTGATTAATTATAAATTAGTATATCAATCCTATTAATTCTTATATATTTCATTTAAAAGAATAATTTAATAATGCCTATACCTTATTGTTTATTAGCAAATTTTCGTGCTTGAGATAGTACAGGTCAATTCCATGAAAACGTGTCATGTCTGTCACACAACTGAAAATCGCTGTGCTTGTTCGCCACCGTTATTTTCGAAAAGTTTCCTTCGCCCTATTCAACTGATGAGATATCTGCGATAAAAAAGTCGCATTTTTCCGTTCTAAAACACTGATAGTCAAAAATCGTTATATGTGACAGACATGATAAATTTTCATGGAATTAGCCTACAGTGTAATTGATCAATTTTTATAACAATGCCAAAAATTAAAAATGAGATTTAAATTTTCTATTTGCTTATTCCAATTATGCTTTTATCTCTATCCATATTTTTCTACCCCTTTTCATTTTCATTCATACTTACAAATGCCATGTATGGGAAAGAAAAACATCGTAAAATTCGCTTTTTGTATATTTTAGATAGGTATTTCCTGTTCTTCTTATATTTCAATGGGAAAAGACAAAAGCAGCCTATATTTTATATCACTAAAAATATTAAGCTTAAAATGATTTAATAATTCAAGCTCATATTTTGGTATTTATATTCTAAATATATTGTTGGTTTAAGAACTTTTTTTCACTGCTTAAAATGTCTGCTATTGTTTATAAATGTTGTTCGAAAACTTTTTTATCAGTATCTCTTAAATTTTTTTCTATTCGTTTTTGAAATATAAATTTCAACATAAGCAATCAAATTAAAACTAAAATTTTGTATTGATTAACAAACATTTGTATATGACCTTTTATGACAACGAAGGGTTATATGTACTCGATATATTTAATGTCGATATCGAAGATACTCGATATATTTCATTTATGACGTTTAGTTGGTATTTGCATCATGAGAAATTTACATTTGATACTAGAACATACAAAATATTATTAAAGAAAGAATTGATGAACTTTTATTCATATGTATAAAATTACGGTCTATGCACTTTAAATCAAACTTCGATAGACAATTTTTCGATGTATAGAAAAAGCCTGATTTCAAAAGTATTTTCGATTTCACTAGCAGAAAAAAAGGCTATTTATAGGCCATTTTATTTCTCTTCGACATATGATCAATGGAAATATTTTCCCTGCCAGGAACGTAAATTTCTTAGTTTTTGAAAACATAACAAACTTTTTCTTAAAATCTTATTCTTAAAAGACTTTTCCAGAAAACGGTTTTGAGCCACTCGCGTAAACATGCTAAAGTAAATAACATATGAAACATTTAAAGCTATATTATATTTAGAAACTATAATTGAACTTTAAAAAAATGAAAACATAAAACAAACTGCTCTGGGTAATTAAAAAAAAAATAAATAGATATTTTCAAACAGAAATAAATGTTTCTCATTGTCCTTCTGTTCTTGAGGCATGTTCCAGAGAACGCTATTCGCTAAAACGCTACAAAAATTCTAACACACCTAATACTATAACTAAAAACTTGTTTTCTTAAAAACTTATTCTTAGAATCCTTTATCAGATAATTTTTTGAACTAGTCGCTTAAGCATATAAAAGTGATGAAGATGTGAAATATTTAAAGCTATATTACTTTTAGAAGCTGTAATTGGTCTTAAAAAACGAAAACATACAACAAGCTGCATTAAGTAATTATTATTTTTTAAATATAATTAGATATCATTCTCAATATAACAAATGTTTATTACTGTTCTTCAGTTCTTGAGGAAACAGAGAATTCAAGAACTTATATAAAATTCTAACACAGTTAACATCATGAATAATAAAAAAAAAAAATGATTTTCAATCTCTCAAATTTTTGGACTTCTCCCTTCAAGTTAAAGATATTGAGTTACACTGTATTATAAACAATCGCTTGAGAAAAACAATAACAGGCTTTGATTAAACAATATTAAGCATTATTAAATTATTGTTAAAAATTATCAGCAAATGTAAAAAACAAACAAAATGTTACTTAATAAAAATTTGTTGTAAAAAATTTGGGTACTACTTGGTTATCCCGTCGACCAAAAAATCATTGCCAAACTATAAGACTAAAGGCCAATAATGGATGATTGTGAATGTCGCATTCAATGACATTAAATACGATACCCGTGTTTAAAACGCCATTAAGGGATTTGTTTTTCAACTTTTTATTTGTAATTTTATTAATATTCTACTAATTATTTGTTTTTTCGTTATTTAAATTGAAAATATGTCAATATGCATAATTTGGCTATGAGTTTGGCGATTTGTATAATTTGGCGAAATTCGTCGTCGGTATAACCAAGTATTAACAAATTGCTTTATAGTTATAGCTAATTGGCTGAGGCAAAAAAAGTATATAAAACAGGATTTTTTTAAATTCGAGAGATTAGTTTTTTATATAAATATAGTAGATCAGAAAAGCAATCTTCATTCAAAGAAGTCTTCTCGTCTCTGCAGGCGAATTAATCCCATTCGTTCTTCAGAATATATTCAACAGCCTAATGCTTTTAGATTCTATCGTAATGTTCTACAAAATCACTCTTTCGTTATATTTCCTGCCAGCTGAATCAATAAATAATAAAGGATAGAAAAAAAAGTAAAAGAGCCCCGCGGTGAAATCTCCCCACTCCCCCAAAATCAGATTTCAAAGAAAAAAAATATTTTCATTTAAGAGAAACGAACCTTTTACGAAGGATATAAATGTCAAATTATTTTCAGAAAATATCAAGAAGCCAATATTCTCTTATAACTGTCAAAATGTCAAAGTTAAAGTATGCTTTTAAAATCAGATGGGAAAATTTTTGGTGCAAATATTTTATCAGTCTTTTATTCCTTATTTTAAAGTTCTTTAAAAACTTACAATTTATGTATTTCCTTTATTTCTAATTTTTTAAAAAAAAACTATTCTTTATTTGCATTTCAACTAAAAATATCTAAAAAATACTTAAAAAATATTCCAAATTAATTTTCGAAACTCATAAATAGAGAAATGAAAAAAAGGTAACAATAAATAAATAAAGATAATATAAAGAAAGTATTTCAAATAACAATTGATTGAAACTCAACAGTCTTTTGAAATTAAAATGTTAAAGGTTCAAGGGGGGGGGGGGTGTTGGTAATAGTCATAAATTAGTTATCCATTGGATCTCCTTTTTTAGTGACTTTCATCTAATTTACATTGTTCTTATTCTCTTATAGCTATCTTCAACTGCGTTTTTCAAAGCTTAATTCCTCGATATAAGGTTAATAAACGATAGTACACTTACCAGGCTATTAGGTACCATTTTATCATTTCAATTACAGTTTGTTCCACCGAAATATTGCCATCGTGATTTTGTATCGTAATTCGACAGGAAACAAAACCATGAGAACGAAACAAATATATTAAGAAAGACTATGTAGAAATGCAAATTTACGAGGAATAACTCACTCCCTGATCCACTTGGGCAAAAAAAAGAAAAGAATGTATGAAAAAAGGGGGAGAAAAGAGTATCCCCCGAAATAAAGCCACCACTGTTAATAGCCAATACATCCGCCATGCTTATATATGACTTGAAATATAGGATGTGGCATAATATTTACTAATCCCTGGAAAACATTGGCACCAATATTATACCAGCCCTCAATGATGGCGCACTTCATTTCTGCCGCAAAACTGAACTGCCTGCCATTGACATTTATAGCTCTACTGAGCTCTCCCCACACATTTTTTTAGGAATTTAGATGAAGGTACAGAGCAGGCCATTTCATGACATGTCCTTTAATTATCCAAAATCCATTTCTACGAGTATTTTACAAAGGATATGGGACGGTTTTATGGCTAGAAAATCCATTTTAGGCCACCAATTCTCTTTTCAGTAGGCAAGAAAAGTATTTCTGGAAATTCTTGGTAATTGGTAACCAAGATACGGTGTGAGGGAAGTGCCAAGTTAAGTTTACCACGATAAACAAGTTTCCCAACACTACTTAAAAGCCTCCATCGTGCTGTCTTTTGGAGAAAATTTCCTTTCGTTTCCTCATGTCATGTCAACACATAGCTAGGCAATCTGAGCCATCCAAACTAATTCTTTTCTCAACTGGGAATAAAACAAGATGCACTTAGCCCTTCCAGTTTTGATAATATTTAACCCTATCGACTCTATGTTGCTTGTGAATAACTTTCAATATGATCAGGCACAGCATGGATAGGTGGGGGATTATTAATGGTATTTGAAAACTTAGACTATGGTGGTAAACCTAACCTGGCTCTTCCCTCAGACTGTATCTTCTTTATCAATTACCAAGAATTGCCAAAAAACAATTTCTTGCCAACGGAAGTGAATATTGGTGGTCTAAATTGGATTTTTCAACAGTAAAATAGCTCCATGACTTTTGAAAATCCTCCTGGGAATGTTTTTTGGATAATTAAGGACAATTGATGTAATGGCCTGCCCTGTACCTTCATCTAAATCCCTAAGAAAATGTGTGGGTTATCCTCAGCAAAGCTCCAAACGCCAATGGTAGGTAGTTCAAGTCTGTGGTAAAAAGGAAGGCCGCCACCATTGAAGACTGGGATAATATTGATATTAATGTCTTCCAGGGATTAATAAATAGTATGCCACATCATATATTTCAAGTCATATATAAGCATGGTGGAAATATTGGCTATTAACAGTAGTGGCTTTATTTCAGCGGGACACTTTTTTCTCCCTCTTTTTTATATATATTCCTTTTTTTCTAACCAAGTGGAGCAGGGGGTGAGTTATTCCTTTAAAAATTCATTTCTGTATATTATTTCTATATATATTTGTTTCGTTCACATTGTTTTGTTTCCTGCCGAATTATGGAACAAAATCGTGGTGGCTTAATTTAGATGGGACACACTGTAGTTCTTTTAAATAATGCATAATATGTATTCTAGATAAATAATCATGGTAAAGTAATATAGTTTGAGGATCTCTAATCATTGATATTAGGAAATAAAAAAAAAGAAGAAAAACAGTAAATATTACATATTTTTGACACAATCACGTCATTATTCAATGAAATCTAAACATGTAGTCATTTTCATTCACCAAAATTTTAAAACATTCTTTTCATATTCTCTATACAAGTACCATCTTAAAATAATCTAACACGCAATATAATATCACTAAATATATTTCCAAAACTGTCGTGATGTTTGCCAGCAAAACTTCGCCGAACATTCGCTTTCTTGACTTTAAGTTGTTATCCCAGGAAAAGTAATTACAAAGGCCAGAAATTTAAATCCTTTTGGCTCATTGTAGTAAAATATACAGTTTTATCGAAGAAAATTCTCATTTCATACATAAATATCGCATTGTTTTCACACAATAAAACATTTTCCCTCCTCCTGAAATGTAACCTCTTAAACTCACCATTAACCCTTTGCTGCGCAGGGCAACATCATTGCTTACGTACTGAAATTAATGACTGACACCGGAATTCGAAAACAATTTTATTTCTAAATAAGAAAAAGTTGTATTTCAGGCATTCAATTTTTTTTTACCAAAATTCCGGTGCCAATGTGGCGTTTGGGAATTAAAATTAAGTGGTTTCATAGACATACCACCGCACCGCATGGGGTTAACAAAATTAAAGATAGGCAATCGTTCTATCAAGTCGTGAACTCGCTGAGGTGATTGTCTGTGCTTACGTCATTGGCTCCATTAAGTTGTATTTTAGGTAGATTTCGTAAGAAATACTACCTATTGCAATCGCACCAGTTTATATATATATATATATCTATCTATATATATATCTCACTTTTTATGGACACGATAACTTCTATAATCCTCCACCAAACTGGTACATAAAATCAAAGGGGATAAAATCTCGGCTAAGTTCGTTAATGGGCAAAATCGGACCAAGGGGGTCGGAATAGGGGGCGTTTTTGTGAAAACCGAAAAAACGCCATAACTTCATAATTAAAGTAGATATCGAATCGGTTTAAAGTTTATATTACTTCTTAAAAACGGGCCAAAAGTATATGTATGACAGATTTCTGATAAATTTAGAAGTGGGCTCAAGGGGCGAAAAAAACAGGGATTCTGAGAGAAAAAAATTCATACTTCGTCAATTTTCAAGATATCAAGTCCAACTAAATTTTTTGTAAATGTTCTTAAAATTATCTAAAAATTTTGTATTTACAAGTTTTTGATAGGACCAACTTATACCGACGAAAAAAAATAAAAACGAAAAGAAAAAGGGCGCTGAAAAAAGAGAAAAATCCATAACTCTGTCAATTTTTAAGATATCAAATCTGATTAAATTTATTTTAGATCTTCTTAAAAATATCTACAACTTTTATATTGACAAGTTTTTCATAGGACCAATTCGTATAGCAAAAAGAAATTAAATAAAAATAGGAGTTGGAGAAAAAACCTCAAATCCAAACTGCTTATATTCTGACTCATTTTTAAATTCATTTTTGATTTTAAACGCATCCAAATGGTAGATGCTCTTATTTAGAAACTGTATAAAATGACGCATTGGTCAATTTTCTGATAAAGACAGAATATATTTCAAAAAAGGCTACCAAAAAGGGTATTTTGAACAAAATTTCCGAAAGTCATCAGGACTGAAAATTGAAGGAAGTATTCAAGTAAGAAATTGCGTTTTTTCCTGACTCTTTTTTAAATCCATTTTTCTTTTCAAACGCATCCAATTTACAGATCCTCTTATTTAGGATCTATATAATGTGATGCATTGGTCAGTTTTTTTTATAAAGACGGAATATATCTCAAAAAAGGCTACCAAAAAGGGTATTCTGAACAGAATTTTTGTGAAATCATCGTGACTGAAAATAAAGAAGTGTTCAAATAAGAAATTGCGTTTTTTTCTGACTCGTTTTTAAATCCATTTTTGCTCTCAAACGCATCCAATTTACAGATCCTCTTATTTAGGAACTATATAATGTAATGCATTGATCGGATTTTTGATAAAGACAGAATATATTTTGAAAAAGGCTACCAAAAAGGGTATTTTGAACAGAATTTCCCGAAGTCTTCAAGATTTAAAAATTTAAGGAAGTTTTCACATAGCAAATTGCGTTTTTTATGACTCGTTTTAAAATCCATTTTCGCTCGCAAACGCATCCAATTTACAGATCCTCTTATTTAGGAACTATATACTGTGACGCATTGGCCAGTTTTTTGATAAAGATAGAATATATTTTTTAAAATGCTGTCAAAGTAAGTATTTCGCACAAAATTTTCCGAAGCAATTATGATTAAAGAATTAAGGATGTATTCAAACAACAAACCGGTTATTTTATGACTCATTTTTAAATTCAATTTTTTTCTCAAATGCATTCAACTGACAGTTTTTTGTTATTTAGTATAATGTACTGTTTTGGTCGATTCTTTAATAAATTCAGAATCTATATCAAAATATGTTGTCAAAATGGGCATTTGAGTTGAATTTTTTTTAAGATGATTCTGATAATCATCTTTAATTTCATTTTTGCAGAAAAATGAAATTAAAAATTTTTCATAAACGGCCAAATGAAGTTATTAAACTGGGTTTATCTCTAATCATATATATATATATATATATATATATATACAGGGTGTCCCTAAACAAATGGTATATACGCTATGGGGTGATAGAACACATCAAGACGAGTAATAGTAAATAGGAAACCAAGGGTCCCAAACGTTTTCCAAAGGAGATAGCCGCCATTAAAGTCTGGGGTCCAAAATTTCAAATACACATAAAAAACGGAAAAATTGGTCGATTGATTTGCGGTTTTCACTAAAAATATTCTTTTCGTTGGTATTTTCTTGAAAATAAATTATAAAAGTAAATTTCGAAAAATGCTGATAGAGAGCGCTTTAGACTTTGAAGTAATGTAAAACTATTTTTTGCCGTGATTTTTTGCATCTTATTAAATGGTTTCGTAAGCTTAGACTTAAACTTAAATTTTGAGCTCAAAATCTGAATAGTTGGACGCGGTTAAGTAGCATAAACTTAACTGTGTTCAGAGGGTTTAAATTTCAAATGATTATAAAAGACGGAAAAATTGGTCGATTGATTTCCGGTTTTCACTAAAACTATTCTATATGTCGGTATTTTATTAAAAATGAATTATAAAGATAAATTTCAAAAAATGCCGATAGAGGGCGCTTTGGACTTTGGATTAACGAAATAATCCATCCTAACACTATTTTTTGCCGTTATTTTTTGCATTTCATTAAACGGTTTCGTAGGCTTAGATTTAAACTTAAATTTTGAGCTCAAAATCTGAATAGTTGGACGCGGTTAAGTAGCACAAACTTAACTGTGTTCTGAGGGTTTAAATTTCAAATGATTATAAAAAATGGAAAAATTGGTCGATTGATTTCCGGTTTTCACAAAACTATTCTTTATGTCGGTATTTTATTGAAAATGAATTATAAAGATAAATTTCAAAAAATGCCGATAGAGGGCGCCTTAAACTTCAGAGTAACCAACAACAAATTCTAACCGTTATTTTTTGTATCTAATTAAATGCTTTCCAAAACTTGTTAAATGTTTTCGAAGTCTTACATTTAAACTTAAATTATGAACTCAAATTCTGCATCGTTGGGAGGGGTTAAGAAGCGCAAACTAAAGTGTGTTCAGGAGTTGAAATTTAACCCCTTCCCCTCGAACACAGCTCACGTTTGAGCTACTTAAACACTCGCAACGACTCAGAATTTGATCTCAAAACTTAAATCTAGCCATTTGAAAGCATTTAATGAGATTTAAAAAAACAACGGTTAAAAACAGTTGTACGCTACTCCAATGTCTAAGGCGCCCTCTATCGGCATTTTGTGAAATTCATCTTTAAAATTTATTTTCAAGAAAACACTGATTTAAAGAGTAGTTTTAGCAAAGCCACAAACGAATCGACTAATTTTTCCGTTTTTTTATACTTTTCCGTTTCGTTTGAAATTTAAACCCTCTGAATACAGTTCAGTTTGTGCTACTTAACCACTCCCAACTATTCAGATTTTGAGCTCAAAATTTAAGTTTAAATCTAAGCCTACGAAACTATTTAATGAGATGCAAAAAATAACGGCAAAAAATAGTATTAGGATGGATTATTTCGTTAATCCAAAGTCTAAAGCGCCCTCTATCGGCATTTTTTGAAATTTATCTTTATAATTCATTTTCAATAAAATACCGACATAAAGAATAGTTTTAGTGAAAACCGAAAATCAATTGACCAATTTTTCCGTTTTTTATAATCATTTGAAATTTAAACCCTCGGAACACAGTTAAGTTTGTGCTACTTAACCGTGTCCAACTATTCAGATTTTGAGCTCAAAATTTAAGTTTAAATCTAAGCCTACGAAACCATTTAATGAAATGCAAAAAATAACGGCAAAAAATAGTGTTAGGATGGATTATTTCGTTAATCCAAAGTCCAAAGCGCCCTCTATCGGCATTTTTTGAAATTTATCTTTATAATTCATTTTTAATAAAATACCGACATACAGAATAGTTTTAGTGAAAACCGGAAATCAATCGACCAATTTTTCCGTCTTTTATAATCATTTGAAATTTAAACCCTCTGAACACAGTTAAGTTTATGCTACTTAACCGCGTCCAACTATTCAGATTTTGAGCTCAAAATTTAAGTTTAAGTCTAAGCTTACGAAACCATTTAATAAGATGCAAAAAATCACGGCAAAAAATAGTTTTACATTACTTCAAAGTCTAAAGCGCCCTCTATCGGCATTTTTCAAAATTTACCTTTATAATTTATTTTCAAGAAAATACCAACAAAAAGAATATTTTTAGTGAAAACCGCAAATCAATCGACCAATTTTTCCGTTTTTTATGTGTATTTGAAATTTTGGACCCCAAACTTTAATGGCGGCTATCTCCTTTGGAAAACGTTTGGGACCCTTGGTTTCCTATTTACTATTACTCGTCTTGATGTGTTCTATCACCCCCTAGCGTATATACCATTTGTTTAGGGACACCCTGTATATTGTTGTTGAAATGAGCATTCTTCGAAATCTACCTCCGCCTATAGACCCAGCCGACAGGGATTTTTTGAAGATGCGTTTGCTTACTAAGAACATACATTTTATGCTTTATGTATGTGTATTTTTATGTATGTTTTAATGTTACATTATTTGAAAATCCCTTGTGACGCGTTTGTATTCACAAAAATAAAAACAATAACTGATAAGACGAAAACCTGACTAAAATTAGGGAAATTTCTGGATCATCTTAGTATATTTTACTGCTTTCAAATGCATTCAGTTTTTTTTTTTTTTTTTTTTTTTTTTTTTTTTTTTTTTTTTTTTGGGAAAAGGGTTGACGAAGGTTGTAAAATTTACAATACAGCGAGTATAAAATATTGGCAATTAGTAGTGATATTTGCGAGGAAAAATTAAATTCATTTAAAAAAATCTTTTTACTTTTACATAACAAACTAGTTGGATGTGTTAATACCAAAACTTTCTTCTATCTCATACGTACATCTTAATATTTCAAAAAGTAATTACGCACGTTAATACCCTTCAATATTATTACTTCAATACTATACCAATTTGATTTTCATCTTAAATTCCAGTCTCATCCAATTAATCAGAGTAAAAAAAAAGTTAAGGTAGGGTAGATGTGCTAGTAATGGACCCCCTTAAGGAATTTCTCTAAAAAATAATTTTTTATTAATAGTTATAATTATTGTATGCAATTTTTTTCATATTATATTAATCTTTCAACAATATTTAACTAATCCCATAGTTACATAACCCAATAGAAATAAAAATTTAATTTTAAATAATAAAAATATGTCTAAACACCCAAAAGCCCAGTAATGGACCATCTATGTTCCAGTAATGGACTGCCTATGTTCCAGTAATGGGCCACCATACAAAAAAAAAAAAAAAAAAAAAAAAAAAAAACAGATAATTGCTTTTAGGTGCGTTCGTAATTATGTAAATACGTAGCACCTATAGTTGTCGTTCAGTCCGTCTGTCCGTTTGTCTGTCCGTCTATCTGTCCGTTTGTCCGTTTATCTGTCTGTCCGCATATAACAACGCAAAAACTATCCAACCGAATCGATTGAAATTTAAAATACATAATTATTACATAATTTTGTCAAGTCATTTCAAATTTCACGAAAATCGGATGAATAGATCAATTACAGGGAAAATCAAAAGTATTCCGTTACATTACGGTCAATGGGGAAAAAAGTTTGAAAAGCATTTTAATCGTTTGAAATTTAAAACATATAAATATTACATAATTTTGTCGAGTCATTTCAGATCTTATGATAATCAGATACATAGATCAATTACAGGGACTGTCAAAAGTATTCCGTTACATTACAGTCAAAGGGGAAAAAAGTTGCAAATGCATTTTAATGGTGTTACACTCATTCGAACAAACTAAAATTTACATGAACCTATGATGTATATATATTTACTAAAATATAAATTCTGTACAATCTGAGATGCAAAGAATATTTATTATTAAATTACAGGGCCACACAAAAGTATTCCACTACATAATGCTATACAGGGAAACATTGTTTGGGACATGTTTTAATTATATTAAACTGTGCCACATTTTATGAATATGATATACGTTGCTGAGGTGTAATGAAAATTACTTCCTGTGTGTTTATCGGAACACAAAGAGTTCAACCACTATACTGTATCCGAAGTAGTGCCTACTATATCAGGAAGATCTGTATACTTTTAAAACTTCGTTGTCGTACGAACGAACCTCATTTGCTACGCTTCACGTGCAATTTCGAACTGGTTTCAATTGTATTTTGCTCCAGAACTTAATGAAAGCATGATAATAAAAAAAAAAAAATATCAAAACTTAAGTTAGAAATTCATTACATTAAAGGATTTATATTGAAAAAACATAAAACAAAATATTTAAATTTAAGTTATGAATTTATTATAATCAAGGATTTATAATGTGGATATAAAACAAAATATTAATGAAATTATTAATTGTTTATTATTAACTAACATTAAAGGATTTATACTGTAAAGATATACAACAAAATATTTAAATTTAAAGGATTTACAAGATAAAGACAATGTTTTACTGAAATCAAGTTTAGATAAAATAAGGCATTAAAAAAAGTCTCCAATGTTCATTCATATCATTATCTAAGTGATGTGCTTTGCAACTGTGAATTATAAATAACAGATCTTCAATTTTATCTTCGCTTTCCGTTAGTCCAAACTGCTCAATATGGAATTTTAGAATGCATTTAAAATAATAAATGTTCTTGCACTATCCAACCATTTTCAGATAATCATATAGCCCACCAATTTGGGCCAGATTGATTCCACAATTTCCCTTCAGAGATGCTTATATGGATATATTATCACCAATGGAACAATCTCATTATTTGCTGAAAAACATCCCATAACAGTGATTTGTTCTTTTTTGTTATTTGGTACTACATAATACACATCTTTAACTGATTTTGGTCCCAAAATTTTCCTTGTTTTAAGAGCACAAAAGAAACCTTGTTTTAACCTTATTGGAAATTCTCTCTGTATGCTTTAAAACTCGGAAGAAAATATTAATAATATCTTCTTCCAATTATGATTTTACATTTCTGTACCAACTTCTTTTGTAACGGCACATCCAAATTTTGTCAAATGTTCTGCTTCTGTTTTATACCAATTTTGGATAACTTTTTAAAAACAACTATTTATAAAGAAATTGCCTTTATTAAATTCTAATAGGTAAAATTTAAGTATTAAATTTGATTATTTAGCTTTTCAGTTAAATCAAAATATTTTATCTCTACTGAAATAACACTTTTTGTACTGGTCACTTGGGTGGTCCATTACTGGAAAATCGCGAAATAAGCAATCCAGTAATGGACCACCCCTCCTAAAATCTTAAAAATAAATAAAATTTTGTTAATGGCCATTGGTACATTAAATTCAATGTTTTATATTGCTAACCAAACAAAAACATTCGATTTTTACGGAAAAATAAAAAAGTTATAAACTAAGTAAGTAAAGTCTGCTCTTAGCATGTTCATTAAGATTTTCAGTGAAAAACAGAAAAACTGTGAAACTTTATTTTCTGCTTCCTAATTGTTTTGACGAAAAGTGTAAAAAATTAATCCAGCTTATAAAAAATGCAAGGTGGAGTTCAGAAAAAAATAATAAAAGCTAAACTATTATTTATTATTTTTTTATAAACAAAAAAGTGCGAGGTGGCCCATTACAGGAAGGTGGTCCATTACTGGCACATCGACCCTAGTTGATGATATTTATTAAAATTTTATTATCACGCTGTTTGTAAATAGCCGGGTTAGCAGGAGGCAAGTTCCTGTTTTTGCACGAGCCAATGAAGAGTAAAAATAATAAGAATCGATAAAATGATACTAAAATCTCTATCAGAGCGCTCCTTTCCCTCTGAATATTTCCAAATTCTATGAAGATATGCTGGCTATAGGAAAAAACATGCGAAAAAATTTGGTTCAATTCTATGCATAACTTCATACATTTTTTGATGGTATAATAATGAAAATAGCATAGAAATTTCTACTAAAATGCGCCCTTCCGGCAGATTTTTTTCAAATTTTCCCCTCTCGAAAAAAAAAACTTTTGAATTTAGAATGGTAGTTTTATTCCAAGGCAAAAAAAATGTCAATATTTAACATATGACAATAATAAAAATCTTTTTTATTTACTTTCATAGCTTTTTCAGCTTTAAAAAATAAATAAAATATAAGTATTTTAAAATATATTGTTAGAATTCATAATAATGCATTTCTAACATTTGAAAAAGAAATAAATTGTTAATTATATTTCTTATATCTACATAAACGTGATAGCTTACATAAATAATTAAGTTGCTTAACTTGTTACAAAAAATAGAAATTTTGGGTTTGACAAAATTGTTATTGATCGTTCCAGTATTTAATTTATTAGCACATTAAGGAAATTTACGAAAATATTTATTATAACCTGTCATAACCACATGGTTATCGTCGGATATTCCATCAAGCGTTTTACATTTTTTTTTCTTTAAAAAATATCAATCTTGAGAAAAAAAAAACACAAAAGATGTTAATCTCTTTAATATATATTTCTTATTGGTAAGCTTTTCGGTGCTTAATTAGCTCAGTTAAAAATATGTAGCAATTTAAAAAACGAAAAATTTTTATTATTATTACTGGCCATTAATTTTTATACCTTGCCGCAAATCATTTTTATTATGTACTTTTTATTAAAAAAAAATTAATGATTAAAAATATACCTATCGTTCATTGATGTTAAAAAATTAAACCTTTATATATTAAGCCAATATTTCCCAGCTAAAATATTTTTGAATTTTTCCTAACACGAATAAGATTTTTATTTTCTTTTATTTCTAGTTTATCGAAGAAAAATATTTCTTTTTTAAATTTTAACAATTTTATATTTCGAAATATTAGGTCAAAAAATTTCTAGATGCGTAATTCTTAAAAGTGATTTTCTGTAAATGAAACTACAGTGGCGGTCAAAAGTTTCCGGCCAGCAAAAATTTTTCAGTTAATTTGTAAATATATCCATATGAAAAGGAATCTCAAAGTGATATTTATACATTTTATTGACATAATAGTTAAGAACTTACTTATAGAAGAACATGTAAATGTCAATAAATTTAACTGACAAAATTAAGTATAAAGGAAAACGCATGTTCTCAAAAGTTTCCGGCCACCTTCACAAGTTTGTAAAAAAGTGGTATTGTAATAGAAAATTACAGTGATCAACAACATTTACGATTAGTGTTTTATCGTATTACTATTTTATTAGATTTAGAAATAAGTACTGCGGCGCAGCAACGTGACATTCATACAATCAACGGTTAAAGATCGTCTATGGTACGTTTTTCCCACATTTCTTGCAATTTTGGCGAAATTATCGGCTGAGTTGGAATATTTATAGTTCCGCAGACTTTTGTCAACTTCTTTTCAAAGATTTTCTATTGTATTCATGCTGGGCGCTTGTTCTGATCATTTCAGAAACGAAATCTTTTGCGCGAAAACCATTGCTTATCGAGGTTTGCAAACATTATTTATGTCGTTATCATGTTAAGAAAAATAGATGTGACCAAATTTTTTTCTCTAATAAGGCAGAAAATAGTCTTGCAAGATATCCTTATACATTGTATAATTCACCTGGCTGTGGATTTCAAATAACGGACCGACACTTTTTGAGGAAAATACTCCCCACGGCATAACGTGTCCTCCGCCATGCTTCATTGTAGGAATAACATAGGTCGAATAATATCTTTTGCTCTTAGGCCATCGGACGTTGTGTCTGCCATCACTTCCAAAATTGTTTCGAATTCGATTGATGGAAAAACAGAACTTTTTTCCAGTTTTCACTTGGAAAATGAAAGCAGGTTACGTCTGTATTTTTTTTACCTCTGAAAATTTTTTAACACCGACTCTTCCATAAAGTTCTATATCACGTCAGCATCATAACACGGTAGACTAACTTATTTCAGCAATATTTTCATTCCGTAAATCGCGTTATATTGCAACGAAATTTTTATACGGATTATCAATGGTTTTTCTCCTGATAATTCTGAAACTGGATTATTTTTAACACTAATTGTTTATGATTTCGGTTTGTTTGTCCCTATTTCCGCTCTCTGTCCTTCGTAAATATACTCGGATTGCCTTGAAATTTTTGGATATTATTGACATACTACCGTTATACAAATCTTACTTCAAATGAAGTTTCTAGCTTGGTTAGTTTATTTACAGGGACAGTTAAAAGCGTTCCATCACACTGAGGCAAATGGAAAAAAAAATTCAAAGGAATTTTAAAAATAATATACTCTTTCAAACATAATAAAATGGATACGTATTTGCGAAGTCCACTAAAATATCCATTCTTCAGAATATACGGTGGAAAGAATAGCTATCGTTTATTTACAAAAAGAACTCCGTTATATTAGAGTATACATGAGGAATTTTTTGCGGCGTACATTAAATATGTTAAACTACTTCATCTATAATGTAATTGATACAGATAGCTGAGGCTTACTATAAGTTATTTCATGTATAATACGAAGTGTATTGCATTTACAGGGACACACAAAAAATTTTAGTTAATACATCGGTTTTTAACTTAGTTAATAGCTCGGTTATCCGAAAAGCATGTGACCAAAGCATTTTCAGTTAACCAGGGTTCCATAGGAATTTTCGGATAACCGGAATACTGTAGGAATTACCGGATAACCGGGGTACTATTGCAATTTTCGAATAGGCGGGAGGCTTATGCTGGAAACTTGTTTGATGCAAAGTGTGATTGTAATTTAAAGTATCGTTGTAATAAAAAAATATTCTGGTGACGGATTCAAAGCACCCTGAATGACAAACCAAAATTATAAATCGCTTCAACAGCAAGGCAATGACTTACTAGTTAAAATCGAAGATCAACGCTGATAGTGAAGTAACAGGTGTTCTCTTAACATGCGAAGCGAGAATTTTTTATGCCGAGAAGAGTTTTCAAAATTTTTATTAATAAAAGAGTACAATTCGGTGTCTTTTTACAATTTCTTTCAAAAAATTGAAACAAAATTTTTGAGTTGAATTTTTTAAAACCAAAATAATTTAGGGAGTCTGCTAAAAACTGAAACTTAAAGAAAAATGTTGGGTTACCCGGACATTATGTCAAAAACTAAAGTTGTTTCAGCACATTCGGTCATCTTTAAATATTGGAATATCACATGCGATAATATTCTTGCCTACTAACCATAATAATATGTTAATAATTTTAACTCACTTTTTAGCTCACAGGCTATCAAAGCCTGGGAGCTTATGTGCTCGTCCGTTCTGTATGTGCGTATGTGCGTAACGCAATAACTCATGATGAAAATATCCGATTCACTTGAAATTTTGTATGTATGTATATTCTGATAAGGCGCTTCCCTGATTAGTTTTTGGTTTTCATTCGATATGTATAACAGGGGGAACGGG
This sequence comes from Maratus speculifer, assembly GCA_964019185.1. Taxonomy (NCBI): domain Eukaryota; kingdom Metazoa; phylum Arthropoda; class Arachnida; order Araneae; family Salticidae; genus Maratus; species Maratus speculifer. The sequence continues at coordinate 291,481,142 of OZ025294.1, read as the reverse complement.
GGCTAATGCCCCTCCCCTTAGCTTATATAAATGGTTTTTTATGCAGAATTATCAGTTTTCGTTCAAAATTTAGATGTAAGATCATTCTGATGAGGCACTTTTGTGATTAGTAATAGGTGTTCATTGAATAAGAAAAAACAAGGGGAACGGGGGCTCATGCCCCTTCCCTTAATTACTATAAATGGTTTTTTCATGTAGAATTATCAGTTTTTGTTCAAATTTTAGATGAGGCTCCTCCATGATTAGTATTATTCATGCAGGTTTTTTATATGATAAATCATATCCCTGATTAGTTTAAGGGGTTCAGTGATTAAGTATAAAAATGGAAAATGGAGGGAGCTGACCCCCCCCCCCTTAATTTGTTTTTCCAACGGAATTAACCCTTGAAAATATAAGTCTATAATATACAATTAGAATGCGTAGCCTGTGAGCTCAATGCCATCAGTTTAACTGAGCAATATTCTTTTTATTCTTTTCTTCTATCTATAATAGAAGAAAATATTGAAATCGAGATTTTTTACGACGGATTTATTCGTTTTAGAGGATTAGAGATACCGTAAAAAATAGTTTAACGAAATGTATGTCTGTCCATCTATGAGAGCGTGTTTTTGTTTCATCTAAAGATGCATGAAATTTTGCATATAATTGAACGAAAATCCAAACAGGGGTATGAACATCAGGTATGAACATCAGGTATGAACATCAGGATCCAGTTGAAAATGTGACTGTTTTCTCGGAAGGGTACGCTGTGACAGTGATTTTTTGCAGTTCACGTGAAGAATATTTGTATATTTTTCGGCGAAATTTTATATTTAAATGTAATATAGTAAGCCGAGGTTTGCATGAAATTTTGGAGAAAATCTGTCTGAAGGCTACGCTGTGATAGCGAGTGCTGTTCAGTTTTTGCGACAATGCAGTCATATACAAAGTTTTTATTATTATTATTATTATTTGCAAAATAGTTTTTGTTCTTGGTAGAGAATTGGGAAATCTGAAGTATATCTGAAATTTTTTTATTAGTTGGATTCGGCAACTTAAATCATTTTATTCGTTTTCTGATTGGTCCAAATTAATGTCCAAAAATGGAATACTTGTGTTTTTCATTTTATTCGTTCTCTGATTGGTCACTGTTTAATATCCAAAAATGGAATACTTCTGTTGCCACAATGACCAAAAAAAAATTTTTTTAATGATAATTTGAAAACAAATTGTGATAAAGATTTCAAACAAATTGCATTTTAAATTGCATTTTTTCTCTACTCAACGGTATAAATGTTACGGTATAAATGCAATGGTATAAATGCAACGGTTAAAATGTGCGATGTTTAGAAGTTTAAAAATTTGCAGTTCGAAAAATTGTGAAATTGAAATTTCTTTTAAAATTTATTTATTTAGAAGTATTTATATTTAATCCATGTCGTACGTAATATGAGGCGTTCAGAAGTCATCTGATTAACTCCATCAAATAAAATTGTATAGCTATAAACTACTGTTTTTCTATAATTGGTCTAGAAATATTAATGTTTAATGCCCGGCGTACGTAATATATGACTCGTTATGAACATCCTAAAAATGAAGTTTATTATTATTATTATTATTATTAATTTAAGTATAGAATTTATTTGTATGTGTTTAAAATGTCTTTGAAAATATCATTTTCCGAATAGTCTTTGTAATTTATTAAATTACAATTTTTTTTAAATAAAAATTTCAAATGTAATGATTAAGCTTTTTTTGTGTGAAAGTGTGTGTGGCATACAATTTTTTCAGAAAACGATAACCTCGTGAGAGTTGGGTTCTGGGAAGCTGGGGTGCGTGAAGAGGTGATATAAGAATCGAATAACCAGGAAAGATGGGAAAAAACTATGTAGAAACACTTAAGTGTTCAATGTAGTTTTATTTTTGTACTTCGACTAGGTTTAATTTCGAATATTAACCCTTCACTGCACTGTGGACCAAATATGACACATATCTAAAAACACAATAATTCTCATTATGTTTCATGAATTTGGGCAATATGATCACTGTAACTGATCAAGAACAGTCCAAAGAATGGAATAACTGTTATTTTCTCCATTTGAGATAACTGCATTTCACACAAAATTAGAATTTATCCTTCGGTAATGGGAAAAAAAAAAAAAAAAAAAAGCAGATCATGCTTTTAAGGACAAATTTACTTTTATTGTTTTTACTAAATACTTAAAAATATTAATATAAAGAAAGCTACAGAGTGTTAAGCAGATAAAATAAATTCATTTAAGCCCATTTAATTGAAAAATATAGCAATACAGCATTTAAAAATCCTAATTGTGTGTACAGTGTACACGCCATAAAATATCAAATTTTAGATGAATATTTGAAATTTTATATTTTTTTACTATTTTTACCATTATTAGATTGATATATAGATTTCAAACAATTTTTTTCATAGCAATAGAAAAAGTCGTGCAGTGAAGGGTTAATGTGTATTTGATAGAAAAAAGTTTTGAGATCGGCACATACACTGTAAAAAAAAAATAAATAAAAAAAAAAAAATAAAAAAAAAATCAAGAGGTTACTAAAAATCTTTTAGTAAATTTGTATTCCACAGAATTTTTTAGTAACCATTACAAGCTTTTTTTTTTTTTTGCAAGTGAAACAAACATTTCTTTTGTAAACTGAACAAAAGAATTTTTTGTATAACTAACTTAAAACTTTTTAGTATGAGCCACCAATCAAATTTTAGTAATAGCTCTAAAATTATTTTTAGTTAATTAAAAATCATATTTAGACTTCTGAAGCGGAAGATTTTCGGCAAAGCCTTTAATAGTCGGCAGCACCAAACATTGCTACCTACACTATTTTGACATGTTTCTAAAAGGGAGGGAAAGTCCAGAAATCATTACCCATGGTAACTGCTACGACAAGATTTTCATAATCCCTTTATTTAACGCATACTTACATTGCATACATTCGGTGCATATTTGGTGGAGTCCAGCATCGAACCCGGGTACTTTCAGCCTGGAGTTCGGTGCTATGACCACTAGGCTATCACGGCCACACCAAGTGAGTATTAGTAATAGCTATTAAAAATGTAAAACTATTAACTCAATTCGTTGCTAGCTTTTTTTACTAGTAATTCTTACAGATTCCTTGTAACCGAGTAAGATTACAAAAAAAAAAAAAAAAAAAAAAAAAAAAAAAAATTAGTAATTACAAGGATCACAAAATTTTTTTTAGTAGATCGACCCTTTTTTTGCAGTGTACGGCTAGTTTTAGTAAGTTAATGAGTTTTGTTTCAAAACGAGTTTATTTGATATATTAAGTCACACGCATGCACTTCACTGCATGCAGGCACGAAAAATTTATCAGATTGTGGGGAGGCTGGGACCACCCCACAAACTAATTCTAGTTACACCCATGGAGTGTCGTTCTCAAAACGATCCTCTTTTTATATTTGAAAAAAAATATTAAGGATGAGTATTATATCTTTCTTTTGGTATATTTACTTTTGTAAATACAAATGTACTAAAATATTTCTCAATATAAAAGAAACACTAATTATAAAAAATGTTTTATTTATGCCTCAAGGCATCGACATGCAATTAAATGAATTTTTATCTCCATATTTAACAGTCCTTGTTTCAACGTCTACCGAAATGTTGAACGTAATTAACTTAAGTTAATTGTTGTTGCAGTCATAACAAAAGAAACAAAGCATTCTTAAACATTTCTTTTCATGAGCATTTTGAAAATATTTTTCTCCGTGACATCATGAGATAATTAGGATCGCCAATGCAAAATACTGTCACAAGCAGGCATCAGAAAATGGAATGTAAACCCCCCGCTAACCTGCTATACTTATGAGCTCAGCTATTTCAAGAATGATGGATCATGTGTTTTTTGAATGACCTGAACTGTTTACGAAAACAGCAAAAATGAAGGAGGAGCTCTCACTAGGCAACTTTGGAAATAAAATAGAAATATAGGGCTGTTTCACAGAATTTCAACAAATTTTATTTTATTTTACTTATTTGTTTATTTCATGTTTGGTTACATTTTTTTTTAACTTAACTATGTAGGATTTTGTATTAAAAATCTATATTGCATATGGGAAAATATATAAAAAAGTAAACTAATTTTTTTTTTTTTTTTTTTTTTTTTTTTTTTTTTTTTGCGTCTTATAAAAAAAAAAAAAAAAAAAAAAAAAAAAAAAAAAAAAAAAAAACTTTATAGAAAAAGTCTTAAAGAGTTCTGCAAAAAAAAGTCTTATAAGTGTTTTTAGGTAGATAGGGACTAAAAACAACGATTTTACCAAATTCAAAGATTTATAAAATCTTACACATATTTTTTCATCTAAAATACAAAAAATTCTTAAAGATCTAAAATGTGTTCACTTTTTTCCTGATTATAAAAATTAATTGGCGGAATTTATTTGTATTATTATTATTATTATTATTATTATTATTATTATTATTATTATTATTATTATTATTATTATTATTATTATTATTATTATTATTAAGAGCTTTAAAATATATTAAAATCCTAGTATTTCTTTTAAAAGGTTATGTCTTGTGAAAGTAGTAGTGTGAAGTTGGTAGTCTCTTGTGAAAGGAAAGAGATAATAACAGTTTGTAAATTTTACATGTGCTTTTACTAATTGCGAACACTCTCGAGAAAATAAAAGTAATTAGGATCACATTTTGACAAATTGAATTTTGATATAAAATAATATAGGGTAGTTTAAAAAATTAAAAAACGCACTTTTATAGAGGTCGAACTAAACAGTTTAGAAAACGTGTAATAGCAGTTTTCATAAGGTTTTCATATGTGTTTCAGTGATTATCATCTATCTAGGGTGTCGGGTGACTGTAAATTATTAAAATTTCTTTTGATTCGTTTATCCGGCGCTTTGAATTTTGATCCCTTTAAGCGGCGATTTTTCAAATTGTTGAATTGTCATCGGCTTTTAATAAGTGTGCAAAATGTCAATTTAATCTGATGTCTTGAAGTGGGTGAGAATAACGTTGAAAGATTCCATTACATAGATACATACCGATGAAGCTAATAAAAGCGTGTTAATAAAGTTAATTACATATTAATGTTATGCGTAATTTTACTCTGTATGTAGCATTTTCTTGAAAGGTACAAAGAATTATTTTCAATGTATCATGTTACCTGGTAGAAGTGTCTTTTTCAAGAAATACCTTTTTGATCCCAATTACTCCATAAAATAGGGCATTACATATAAAAAATACTCATGGATATAAACCAGATAATAAAAACTTTACTGAGTCATGAGTGATACATCTAAACGTTTTAACGTTATATATTACACCAACATTCAATCAAAAATTCTATTTTATAAAAATTGGCACATTAGTTCTTGAGTTCTTGTAGCGCCCGCCAAATTTGTGCAACATAAAGATAATAAAGATAATAAAATCATGTAAATCTTAATATATACACATAAATACTTAAAAGGCGTTGAAAAATAGATATTATTTATCGATTACTTACCTTAGATCGTTCGGATGCACTCGTATCCGTTTTCAAAAGAAGGAAAAAAATTTTTTTTTCCTTTTTTTGAAAATGGATGCGAGTGCATCCAAATAATCTAACATAAATAATAAATAAATAATATCTATTTTTTGAACACCTTTTAAGTATTTATATATTTTTTTAACATTTATATTAATAACAAGGTATAAATTCCATGAAGACCCTAGTTTTAATACATTGATTTGACTCATTCAATAAAATCATACTTAAAATTTTCCAAAATATGTAAAGTCAATCAAAAATATGAAGCCAATTTTTTTATGAATCTACTGCTTCCTTCTTATGAATATAGAGACAATAACAAGTATAGGTTATAGTGACACTTTTGTGAAATGCGTTCCTAATAAAGGAAATGACATGTAAAAAGTACTCGTCGATAAAAACCAGATAATAAAGGTTTTACTGAGTCATGAAGTGATACATCTTAACGTCTGAAGAGAAGTATAATAAAACCATGATGAGTCACTCGAAGGAGACATAAATATCTTAAATTATGTTTTTTCCGAACGAATCTTGAAGAACTGTTTGTCTTCATTTTTTACAGTGTTAGTTTTGCCGTCAAGATTTATATATAACGCCTAGGCATGAAAGAGAAAGGGCGTTGAGTAAATTCAAAGTCAGTTTTTTTCTTCCTTGCTCTTATCATAGTATTATGTTTGTAATCCAATCGGTCGAAATAAAGCCCGATTCACAGCGATAGACTTAACCAAAAATACAAAAATATCTTGAAAAGAATAAAGAAAATAAATATACTTAAGCATAAAAAGTTATATATTTTTTTGAATATTTTTTTCGTTTAGCAAAGAAAATGTATATACTTAGTATGCAGTTCCAAGCAGCAAGTTTTTTAAAGACATATCATAGGCATAACCAACCTTTTAAACGGGGGGGGGGGGGGTGTGCCCAAATTTTTTAATCTGAACATGTTGGGTGCAAACAATATCTTATATAGTAAAACCTAATAAAACGGAATCCCATAACACTTATCGAATTTCCGTTTTAGATAGGTTTTTATTTGCGTAAGGCATAATTGTGTGGTACTTTTTTTAAAAGGACTCAAATGCAATTTTTTATTGCCTGAAGAAGGATGAGAATTTGCTCAAAATTAAATCTAATGGATACGAAAAAGATATATAAACGTAGATAAAACATGATAGGTATGTAACAAAGATATCTGTAATTATCATAAATTTTCATTTCAAACAGCAGTGAAATACTAAAATAAATAAACACGAATTTAATTCACCTGTCATTTTGATCAAAATAGCATTAAATTAACTTATAAAAGGAATAAGTACACAATTTAAAGTGGAAAAGAGTTATTTCATTCTTTTCTACACATGAATAAAATTTCCAGGTTTTTTAAAAACATCAGCCCGTCTCATCTCTATAACATGTTCTTTCTATGAATTTCAAAGTATGGCCACAAAAAACGAAATTTAACCAACCAACCAACCTCCATATTAATTTGAATTTTGCGTAGCATTATTTCTCATTTTTAAATGAAGCAGATTTGTACAACTCTCCCCCCCCCCCCCCTCCTCTCCTCCCTCCGTGCCTCAGGCGAATCACATGGTGGAATTATCAATTCACATCTATATTTCCTTTATATTTTTTTGGCTCCTATCTAGACTTTAGATTACAAAAGAAAAGATATAAATAGTTTCTATCCTTGTCGAGAATTTACACTAATTTCTTATGGAATTGCAATAATATGCATGAGAAAGAATGATGTCAAAAATACTTCCATAAACAAAAGACATCAAATAAGGATAATAAAACCAACTTTTTGACTTACTGTGACTAATAGATTCTAGTAAATATTCTTAAAAAAAAGATGAATAAAATAATTTTCTTAAGGCGCAACACTAAACACAGAAAAAGACCCGGATGATAATGTAAAGTCTATAGGGGTGTTCTTTTCAAATATTTCGCCTAAATTTTAATATTTTTACATGATATTTTTGCACAAGATAGCTGAGGACGATACACAAGCCTAGTTTTTACATTTCCAGTTTTGGTTTCAGATTTTTTTTTTAATTACTTTAACTTTTGAAACCGGTTCTGAAACTGAAACTATTGTAATATAAAAATTATAAAAGCAAAATCGAAAAAGTAAAAACTAGGCCGGTTGTCGATCGTCCTCAACTATCTTGTGCAAAAAAAATCATGTAAAAATATTAAAATTTGAGCGAGATATTTGAAAAGAACGCACCCATAGACTTTACATTATCATCTGGGTCTTTTTCTGTGCCTAGTGTGGGGACTTAAAACTTAAAAAAAAAAAAAAAATGCGGGTCTCTTCTTTTATAATATTTCAAAACATAGACCATTAGTTTTGATTAACTAATTGAACTAACTTGGCTTTCATTTTTCTTCTTTTTTTTATATACATTTCGATTTTTCTTAAAAGGGTGTAATTTAAAATATTTCTTTTATTCTAAAACTGATATTGAATTGAATGTGCAATAACATTGTAATAATTGCCATTGTATTCAGAATATTCGCAATATAATACGAAGAGCTTGAAAACTTTATGAAGGAAATGTTTATTTACAATGAACTTTTATTCCTGATAAACGAAACTCTAAATTTTACAGAACATATTTTCATTTTAACCATTAGTGGACCAATGCTGCAATATAAACGGCATGGTACTCTTATTTATTGAACTTAATACTCATATATAGCGCCATAAATAATTTTATAGTTCTCTATAGGTTACGTTATTAGGTTTGTTATATGTATCCATTATATTTAATAATTACATCATTCAAAAAAATAAATGGGGAATATATAATCAATTTCCTGAGCATAAATTCGCATTTGGCACTCAACTGCGAATTGAATGTAAACAGGCTTTTCAGAACATTAGTGAGTACGTTTCAATAATGGGAAAATGCCTTTAGACAACATAAAAGAATATTTGTCAACCAGGAACAATAGTAAGATTCCATTTTTTCTAAATACATTTTCGAGAAATAGATTTTGGCAAATATTTTGAATGCTTCACTTAAAAGCAGGGATACTTATTGGAGAGTACTTCGAAAAGTACCATAACCCTAACATAATATAAAATTTAAATCAATTTGTTATTTTACATTACTCTAACTATATCACTAAATTTTCACTAAAATATAAATATTTTCTTTTCTATGTACTTGTTATAAAACTATTGAGTACAGAATTTATCTTTACATGAAAAATAACATGGATGTGGCGAGAAATAAACTTGAAAATTTCCCGAATCATTAAAGGTTAAGTCAACACTATATTTATAAAATTGCTCAAAGCGACTAAAAACCTATTTAAATTACCATTCGAGAAAATGAAGTTACGAAAAAGTTTTATACATGGCCTAGAAACTCAATACCGAAAAGACTAAAACATATTTTTTCAGATCTTTTAATGGGATTTAAGATCTTAAAAACTTTCGTTTACTTGAGTTACCTTAAAAAAATGTTTGGCAAAGTTGATACTTTAGTTTTAAATACAGTAAAACCTCTAAATAACGGACACCTCGGGAACGCTGAAATTGTCCGCTATTCGGAGGTGTCCGCTATTGGGAGAAACTCAGAGATTCAAAAATCGATAAGAAATGCTTAATGTTTCATTAATTGACTTTTATATGCCCTAAAACCTATATTATATGATTAATCAGAAATTAAAATTATTTTTTAAGTAATAAAACTGAAATAAATTTGTGCACACCTTTTCGTTACAAACTTTGCAAACCTTTACACCATTTGCAAATTTCATTTCTTCTAAAATCTGCTACAAAAATTTACTTTTGCTTGCAGTTACATAAAATTTGTTTTTCAATGTGACGTTATTGAACTCTATAGAATTCCGGGTGGGGAGTAGGGATTGCACTTTTTGTCTATTAAAAGCATAAAATCTTAAAATCTTCCGGGAGGACATTGCAATGCTGAAAAAGATGTCCCTCCTGGGCAACCCTGAATTCACAGTAAATGTAGGGGGGTGGGGAGAGATTTTCCATGGCCCACCCTTTTACATTTATCTGTAATCACAAAATTTGTGACACATTGCTCTGATAAATTTAGAGGCTTTTTTACTCGTTTTTCGTGGGTTTTTTTTTCTTTGGATAAAAAATTCTTTTTTATCCTTTATCGCCGAAAATAGTGTCCGCTATTCGGAATGTCCGTTATTCAGAGGTTAAACATACAAAAATGAAGGTTTTGGGAGTGGGGATTGCAAAACTGTCCGTTAAATAAAGGTGTCCGCTATTCGGGAGTGTCCGTTATGGAGGTTTTACTGTATTTTTAGCCATTTTAGCGTGTTTATCTATTATAAGTAAGCATACAAATGTAAACTAGTCGTTGGAGGCCACCGTAATACTTACCCATCATTTATATGCATATGAAAATAAAATATGTGAATACTATTTATACAATGTATTTCAATTCCAAAACTAAATTTAAATGTTGTTAATACACATAGTATTACTCTATTAATGAATTGCTGATGCACCAATTTCAATAAATTATATAAAACGCCAAACTACTCAAGAAGTACCAAACTACGTAAAAGAAACATCCTTATAACTCCAAAAATAATAATCATATTAACTAACAGTTTGCTGGGGCGGATTAAGCGTCTCATTTTCAATTAAAATATACCTCTGAATTGAAATTTGAATGAAATACAGGATCATGAAAAATCGAAGAATGTGGAAAACAGGATTACAAATATCTCAACAACTAATAATCCGATCGACTTCGTTCTTTATGCAAAATTTGTGTTTTTTTATTGCCTTTTACATGCATTCCTTAAAATAAAAAAATTCGAAAATTTTTATATACCTTTCATCAGAACGAATTTTTCGAGAATCCGGAAAAAATAGTTCTGGATAATCGAGGTTGCTGATATTCAATAGGCTTCGTCCCATTCTTACATACTAAGTACATACAAAATTTCAAGTCTCTATCTCAATTTGTTCGTGAGATAGAGCGTTTACAGACAGACAGACAGACGGACGGCAAATTTTTTTTTTCTAAAAATATGTTTTTCGATATCTCTAGTGTCTAAAACGTGTAAATCCGTCAAAAAAAATTTCGATTTTCAAAACGATTGCAAGACTTACCCTATACTACGTATGATGGGTAAGTAAAATATATAAGCAAAATCGAAAAATTAAAAACTAGGCCGGTTGTAGATCGTCCTCAGCTATTCTATGCAAAAAAAAAAAAAATATATATATATCATGCAAAAATATTAAAATTTGAGCGAGATATATGAAAAGAGCGCTCCCATAGATTTTACATTATCATCCGGGTCTTTTTCTGTGCCTAGTGTGGGGCCTTAAGAAAAGTGACATAAAATTTCGAAGTATATTTTTAAAGAAAAAATACATTGTTCAGAAAATCTTTCTTCAATTAACCTCTTTACAATTAATCTCTTCACTATTGTTACTTAAATCTGTACTATTTCAATTTTTTTATTACGAACGCAAATGAATACTAGTCGTTGGGGGCCACCGTAATACTTACCCATCATGGATATGTATATGAAAATAAAACATGTGAAAACTTTTTATACAATGCATTGCAATTCATAAACAAAATTTAAATATTGTTAATATACGTAGTAATGCTATATTAAAGAACTGCTGATGTACCAATTTCGACAAATTACATAAAACGCCAAACTACTCAAGTAGTACCGAACTGCGTAAAAGAAACATCCTTATAACTCCAAAAATAATAATTCTATTAACTAACAATTAACTGCACCGGATTAAGCGTCTCATTTCCAATTAAAATATACCTCTGAATTGAAATTTGAATGAAATACAGGGTCATGAAAAATCGAAGAATCTGGAAAACAAGATTACAGATATCTCTGCAACTAATAATTCGATCGACTTTGTTCTATATGCAAAATGTGTGTTATTTTATTGCCTTTTACGTCCAATCTTTAGAACAAAAAAATTCGAAAATTTTTATATACCTTTCATCAGAACGAATTTTTCGAGAGTCCGAAAAAAATAGTTCCGGATAATCGAGGTTGTTGATATTAAATAGGGTTCGTCCTATTCTTACATACTAACTACCTACAAAATTTCAAGTCTCTATCTCAATTTGTTCGGGAGATAGAGCGTTTACAGACAGACAGACAGACGGACGGCAAATTTTTTTTCTAAAAATATGTTTTTCGGAATCTCCACTATCTAAAACGTGTAAATCCGTCAAAAAAATTTCGATTTTCAAAACGATTGCAAGACTTACCCTATACTACGTATGATGGGTAAGTAAAAGAAACTAAAATCGACAATATTAAGCCCCCCCCCCTTTTTTTCACCTTAAAACTATGATTTTATCACAAAGAGGATTAAATAAACTCATTCTTCTTCGATGTCAAAACGATGATTCTCATTTAAAATTGCCATGCAAGATGATGAATGGATAAAGCTTATTCTTGACATGGGTTTGTTTTAGGATGAGTTTGAAAGAAAGCTACAAAACACATTTTCTGATAGACATTTTTTTTAATGAGTAACTTAGGGTTTTTAATAAAGTAACGAAAAATTTGCGAAGTGTTGGGATTTTATCAGAGGCTTGTTTTTAGAGAGTACAATCCAGAGATTTAAGCAATCCCTGGTTTTCAGAATTCTTTACGTGCGCTATTTCCCTCGCTCTTTTCCAGTTCCATTCTGAATTTTTCCCCCACTTTCTTTTTATAAAAGCAGATATAGGTCTTTCTTGAATTGATCGAACCGAAATTTCATGTTTTTCTAAACTTCCGACACATTTCCAGATAAAAGAGATGGAGTTTCTATATTTTCTTCGATAGTTCTTTTTAAGCATGGCTTGGCTTTTCAATTAATATATTTTAATACTTTTATTTAGAATTTAAAAGATCTCAAATCTGCATTGTGCTCGACTTTTTTGAACTTTTGAAAGTAAAATTATAGTATTAGATGACCCAGCGTATTGTTTACTTCTAAATATTATAATGAGAGTAGATTTCCTCATAAAGATTAAACATAAGTAACCAACCAAAAAAAAAGCCTTTTAGCTTACTGATCAGTTTGTTCAGGACCGAAACTAAGGGGCAGAAAGGGCATATGTCCCGAGTACTGAATGAAAGACGAAAGGGACGCCAAATGAATAGTTAGTTTGTTGTTTTTTCTCACATTTACATTTTTCAGGACTGATCAGGTTGTCCAGGACCGAAACTAAGGGGCAGAAAGGGCATATGTCCCGAGTACTGAATGAAAGGCGAAAGGGACGCCAAATGAATAGTTAGTTTGTTGTTTTTTCTCACATTTACATTTTTCAGGACTGATCAGGTTGTCCAGGACCGAAACTAAGGGGCAGAAAGGGCATATGTCTCGAGTACTGAATGAAAGCCGAAAGGGACGCCAAATGAATAGTTAGTTTGTTGTTTTTTCTCACATTTACATTTTTCAGGACTGATCAGGTTGTCCAGGACCAAAACAAAGGGGCAGAAAGGGCATATGTCCCGAGTACTGAATGAAAGGCGAAAGGGACGCCAAATGAATAGTTAGTTTGTTGTTTTTTCTCACATTTACATTTTTCAGGACTGATCAGGTTGTCCAGGACCAAAACTAAGGGGCAGAAAGGGCATATGTCCCGAGTACCGAATGAAAGGCGAAAGGGACGCCAAATGAATAATTAGTTTGTTGTTTTTTCTCACATTTACATTTTTCAGGAGTGATCAGGTTGTCCAGGACCGAAACTAAGGGGCAGAAAGGGCATATGTCTCGAGTACTGAATGAAAGGCGAAAAGGACGCCAAATGAATAGTTAGTTTGTTATTTTTCTCACATTTACATTTTTCAGGACGGATCAGGTTGTCCAGGACCGAAACTAAGGGTCAGAAAGGGCATATGTCCCGAGTACTGAATGAAAGTCGAAAGGGACGCCAAATGAATAGTTAGTTTGTTGTTTTTAATCACATTTACATTTTTCAGGACTGATCAGGTTGTCCAGGACTGAAACTAAGGGGCAGAAAGGGCATATGTCTCGAGTACTGAATGAAAGCCGAAAGGGACGCCGAATGAATAGTTAGTTTGTTGTTTTTTCTCACATTTACATTTTTCAGGACTGATCAGGTTGTCCAGGACCGAAACTAAAGGGTAAAAAGGGCATATGTCTCGAGTACTGAATGAAAGGCGAAAGGGACGCCAGATGAATAGTTAGTTTGTTGTTTTTTCTCACATTTACATTTTTCAGGACTGATCAGGTTGTCCAGGACCGAAACTAAGGGGCAGAAAGGGCATATGTCCCGAGTACTGAATGAAAGGCGAAAGGGACGCCAAATGAATAGTTAGTTTGTTGTTTTTTCTCACATTTACATTTTTCAGGACTGATCAGGTTGTCCAGGACCGAAACTAAGGGGCAGAAAGGGCATATGTCCCGAGTACTGAATGAAAGGCGAAAGGGACGCCAAATGAATAGTTAGTTTGTTGTTTTTTCTCACATTTACATTTTTCAGGACTGATCAGGTTGTCCAGGACCGAAACAAAGGGGCAGAAAGGGCATATGTCCCGAGTACTGAATGAAAGGCGAAAGGGACGCCAAATGAATAGTTATTTTGTTGTTTTTTCTCACATTTACATTTTTCAGGACTGATCAGGTTGTCCAGGACCAAAACTAAGGGGCAGAAAGGGCATATGTCCCGAGTACCGAATGAAAGGCGAAAGGGACGCCAAATGAATAATTAGTTTGTTGTTTTTTCTCACATTTACATTTTTCAGGAGTGATCAGGTTGTCCAGGACCGAAACTAAGGGGCAGAAAGGGCATATGTCTCGAGTACTGAATGAAAGGCGAAAAGGACGCCAAATGAATAGTTAGTTTGTTATTTTTCTCACATTTACATTTTTCAGGACGGATCAGGTTGTCCAGGACCGAAACTAAGGGTCAGAAAGGGCATATGTCCCGAGTACTGAATGAAAGTCGAAAGGGACGCCAAATGAATAGTTAGTTTGTTGTTTTTAATCACATTTACATTTTTCAGGACTGATCAGGTTGTCTAGGACTGAAACTAAGGGGCAGAAAGGGCATATGTCTCGAGTACTGAATGAAAGCCGAAAGGGACGCCGAATGAATAGTTAGTTTGTTGTTTTTTCTCACATTTACATTTTTCAGGACTGATCAGGTTGTCCAGGACCGAAACTAAGGGGTAAAAAGGGCATATGTCTCGAGTACTGAATGAAAGCCGAAAGGGACGCCAGATGAATAGTTAGTTTGTTGTTTTTTATCACATTTACATTTTTCAGGACTGATCAGGTTGTCCAGGACCGAAACTAAGGGGCAGAAAGGGCATATGTCCCGAGTACTGAATGAAAGGCGAAAGGGACGCCAAATGAATAGTTAGTTTGTTGTTTTTTCTCACATTTACATTTTTAGGACTGATCAGGTTGTCCAGGACCGAAACTAAGGGGCAGAAAGGGCATATGTCTCGAGTACTGAATGAAAGCCGAAAGGGACGCCAAATGAATAGTTAGTTTGTTGTTTTTTCTCACATTTACATTTTTCAGGACTGATCAGGTTGTCCAGGACCGAAACTAAGGGGCAGAAAGGGCATATGTCTCGAGTACTGAATGAAAGGCGAAAAGGACGCCAAATGCATAGTTAGTTTGTTGTTTTTCTCACATTTACATTTTTCAGGACTGATCAGGTTGTCCAGGACCGAAACTAAGGGGCAGAAAGGGCATATGTCCCGAGTACTGAATGAAAGGCGAAAGGGACGCCAAATGAATAATTAGTTTGTTGTTTTTTCTCACATTTACATTTTTCAGGACTGATCAGGTTGTCCAGGACCGAAACTAAGGGGCAGAAAGGGCATACGTCTCGATTACTGAATGAAAGGCGAAAAGGACGCCAAATGAATAGTTAATTTGTTGTTTTTCTCACATTTACATTTTTCAGGACTGATCAGGTTGTCCAGGACCGAAACTAAGGGGCAGAAAGGGCATATGTCCCGAGTACTGAATGAAAGGCGAAAGGGACGCCAAATGAATAATTAGTTTGTTGTTTTTTCTCACAGTTACATTTTTCAGGACTGATCAGGTTGTCCAGGACCGAAACTAAGGGGCAGAAAGGGCATACGTCTCGATTACTGAATGAAAGGCGAAAAGGACGCCAAATGAATAGTTAATTTGTTGTTTTTCTCACATTTACATTTTTCAGGACTGATCAGGTTGTCCAGGACCGAAACTAAGGGGCAGAAAGGGCATATGTCCCGAGTACTGAATGAAAGTCGAAAGAGACGCCAAATGAATAGTTAGTTTGTTGTTTTTTCTCACATTTACATTTTTCAGGACTGATCAGGTTGTCCAGTACTGAAACTAAGGGGCAGAAAGGGCATATGTCTCGAGTACTGAATGAAAGCCGAAAGGGACGCCGAATGAATAGTTAGTTTGTTGTTTTTTCTCACATTTACATTTTTCAGGACTGATCAGGTTGTCCAGGACCGAAACTAAGGGGCAGAAAGGGCATATGTCTCGAGTACTGAATGAAAGGCGAAATTGACGCCAGATGAATAGTTAGTTTGTTGTTTTTTCTCACATTTACATTTTTCAGGACTGATCAGGTTGTCCAGGACCGAAACTAAGGGGCAGAAAGGGCATATGTCCCGAGTACCGAATGAAAGGCGAAAGGGACGCCAAATGAATAATTAGTTTGTTGTTTTTTCTCACATTTACATTTTTCAGGACTGATCAGGTTGTCCAGGACCGAAACTAAGGGGCAGAAAGGGCATATGTCTCGAGTACTGAATGAAAGGCGAAAAGGACGCCAAATGAATAGTTAGTTTGTTGTTTTTCTCACATTTACATTTTTCAGGACTGATCAGGTTGTCCAGGACCGAAACTAAGGGGCAGAAAGGGCATATGTCCCGAGTACTGAATGAAAGTCGAAAACGACGCCAAATGAATAGTTAGTTTGTTGTTTTTTCTCACATTTACATTTTTCAGGACTGATCAGGTTGTCCAGGACTGAAACTAAGGGGCAGAAAGGGCATATGTCTCGAGTACTGAATGAAAGCCGAAAGGGACGCCGAATGAATAGTTAGTTTGTTGTTTTTTCTCACATTTACATTTTTCAGGACTGATCAGGTTGTCCAGGACCGAAACTAAGGGGCAGAAAGGGCATATGTCCCGAGTACTGAATGAAAGTCGAAAGGGACGCCAAATGAATAGTTAGTTTGTTGTTTTTTCTCACATTCACATTTTTCAGGACTGATCAGGTTGTCCAGGACTGAAACTAAGGGGCAGAAAGGGCATATGTCTCGAGTACCGAATGAAAGCCGAAAGGGACGCCGAATGAATAATTAGTTTGTTGTTTTTTCTCACATTTACATTTTTCAGGTCTGATCAGGTTGTCCAGGACCGAAACTAAGGGGCAGAAAGGGCATACGTCTCGATTACTGAATGAAAGGCGAAAAGGACGCCAAATGAATAGTTAATTTGTTGTTTTTCTCACATTTACATTTTTCAGGACTGATCAGGTTGTCCAGGACCGAAACTAAGGGGCAGAAAGGGCATATGTCCCGAGTACTGAATGAAAGTCGAAAGAGACGCCAAATGAATAGTTAGTTTGTTGTTTTTTCTCACATTTACATTTTTCAGGACTGATCAGGTTGTCCAGGACTGAAACTAAGGGGCAGAAAGGGCATATGTCTCGAGTACTGAATGAAAGCCGAAAGGGACGCCGAATGAATAGTTAGTTTGTTGTTTTTTCTCACATTTACATTTTTCAGGACTGATCAGGTTGTCTAGGACCGAAACTAAGGGGCAGAAAGGGCATATGTCTCGAGTACTGAATGAAAGGCGAAATTGACGCCAGATGAATAGTTAGTTTGTTGTTTTTTCTCACATTTACATTTTTCAGGACTGATCAGGTTGTCGAGGACCGAAACTAAGGGGCAGAAAGAGCATATGTCCCGAGTACTGAATGAAAGGCGAAAAGGACGCCAAATGAATAGTTAATTTGTTGTTTTTCTCACATTTACATTTTTCAGGACTGATCAGGTTGTCCAGGACCGAAACTAAGGGGCAGAAAGGGCATATGTCCCGAGTACTGAATGAAAGTCGAAAGAGACGCCAAATGAATAGTTAGTTTGTTGTTTTTTCTCACATTTACATTTTTCAGGACTGATCAGGTTGTCCAGGACTGAAACTAAGGGGCAGAAAGGGCATATGTCTCGAGTACTGAATGAAAGCCGAAAGGGACGCCGAATGAATAGTTAGTTTGTTGTTTTTTCTCACATTTACATTTTTCAGGACTGATCAGGTTGTCCAGGACCGAAACTAAGGGGCAGAAAGGGCATATGTCTCGAGTACTGAATGAAAGGCGAAATTGACGCCAGATGAATAGTTAGTTTGTTGTTTTTTCTCACATTTACATTTTTCCGGACTGATCAGGTTGTCGAGGACCGAAACTAAGGGGCAGAAAGGGCATATGTCCCGAGTACTGAATGAAAGGCGAAAGGGACGCCAAATGAATAGTTAGTTTGTTGTTTTTTTCTCACATTTACATTTTTCAGGACTGATCAGGTTGTCCAGGACCGAAACTAAGGGGCAGAAAGGGCATATGTCTCGAGTACTGAATGAAAGGCGAAAAGGACGCCAAATGAATAGTTAGTTTGTTGTTTTTCTCACATTTACATTTTTCAGGACTGATCAGGTTGTCCAGGACCGAAACTAAGGGGCAGAAAGGGCATATGTCCCGAGTACTGAATGAAAGTCGAAAACGACGCCAAATGAATAGTTAGTTTGTTGTTTTTTCTCACATTTACATTTTTCAGGACTGATCAGGTTGTCCAGGACTGAAACTAAGGGGCAGAAAGGGCATATGTCTCGAGTACTGAATGAAAGCCGAAAGGGACGCCGAATGAATAGTTAGTTTGTTGTTTTTTCTCACATTTACATTTTTCAGGACTGATCAGGTTGTCCAGGACCGAAACTAAGGGGCAGAAAGGGCATATGTCCCGAGTACTGAATGAAAGTCGAAAGGGACGCCAAATGAATAGTTAGTTTGTTGTTTTTTCTCACATTTACATTTTTCAGGACTGATTAGGTTGTCCAGGACTGAAACTAAGGGGCAGAAAGGGCATACGTCTCGATTACTGAATGAAAGTCGAAAGGGACGCCAAATGAATAGTTAGTTTGTTGTTTTTTCTCACATTTACATTTTTCAGGACTGATCAGGTTGTCCAGGACCGAAACTAAGGGGCAGAAAGGGCATACGTCTCGATTACTGAATGAAAGGCGAAAAGGACGCCAAATGAATAGTTAATTTGTTGTTTTTCTCACATTTACATTTTTCAGGACTGATCAGGTTGTCCAAGACCGAAACTAAGGGGCAGAAAGGGCATATGTACCGAGTACTGAATGAAAGTCGAAAGAGACGCCAAATGAATAGTTAGTTTGTTGTTTTTTCTCACATTTACATTTTTCAGGACTGATCAGGTTGTCCAGGACCGAAACTAAGGGGCAGAAAGGGCATATGTCCCGAGTACTGAATGAAAGTCGAAAACGACGCCAAATGAATAGTTAGTTTGTTGTTTTTTCTCACATTTACATTTTTCAGGACTGATCAGGTTGTCCAGGACTGAAACTAAGGGGCAGAAAGGGCATATGTCTCGAGTACTGAATGAAAGCCGAAAGGGACGCCGAATGAATAGTTAGTTTGTTGTTTTTTCTCACATTTACATTTTTCAGGACGGATCAGGTTGTCCAGGACCGAAACTAAGGGTCAGAAAGGGCATATGTCCCGAGTACTGAATGAAAGT
Source organism: Maratus speculifer (assembly GCA_964019185.1). NCBI lineage: Eukaryota > Metazoa > Arthropoda > Arachnida > Araneae > Salticidae > Maratus > Maratus speculifer. The sequence goes on along the minus strand of OZ025294.1, from coordinate 291,461,816 downwards.
CGAAAGGGACGCCAAATGAATAATTAGTTTGTTGTTTTTTCTCACATTTACATTTTTCAGGACTGATCAGGTTGTCCAGGACCGAAACTAAGGGGCAGAAAGGGCATACGTCTCGATTACTGAATGAAAGGCGAAAAGGACGCCAAATGAATAGTTAATTTGTTGTTTTTCTCACATTTACATTTTTCAGGACTGATCAGGTTGTCCAGGACCGAAACTAAGGGGCAGAAAGGGCATATGTCCCGAGTACTGAATGAAAGGCGAAAGGGACGCCAAATGAATAATTAGTTTGTTGTTTTTTCTCACATTTACATTTTTCAGGACTGATCAGGTTGTCCAGGACCGAAACTAAGGGGCAGAAAGGGCATACGTCTCGATTACTGAATGAAAGGCGAAAAGGACGCCAAATGAATAGTTAATTTGTTGTTTTTCTCACATTTACATTTTTCAGGACTGATCAGGTTGTCCAGGACCGAAACTAAGGGGCAGAAAGGGCATATGTCCCGAGTACTGAATGAAAGTCGAAAGAGACGCCAAATGAATAGTTAGTTTGTTGTTTTTTCTCACATTTACATTTTTCAGGACTGATCAGGTTGTCCAGGACTGAAACTAAGGGGCAGAAAGGGCATATGTCTCGAGTACTGAATGAAAGCCGAAAGGGACGCCGAATGAATAGTTAGTTTGTTGTTTTTTCTCACATTTACATTTTTCAGGACTGATCAGGTTGTCCAGGACCGAAACTAAGGGGCAGAAAGGGCATATGTCTCGAGTACTGAATGAAAGGCGAAATTGACGCCAGATGAATAGTTAGTTTGTTGTTTTTTCTCACATTTACATTTTTCAGGACTGATCAGGTTGTCCAGGACCGAAACTAAGGGGCAGAAAGGGCATATGTCCCGAGTACTGAATGAAAGGCGAAAGGGACGCCAAATGAATAGTTAGTTTGTTGTTTTTTTCTCACATTTACATTTTTCAGGACTGATCAGGTTGTCCAGGACCGAAACTATGGGGCAGAAAGGGCATATGTCTCGAGTACTGAATGAAAGCCGAAAGGGACGCCAAAAGAATAGTTAGTTTGTTGTTTTTTCTCACATTTACATTTTTCAGGACTGATCAGGTTGTCCAGGACCGAAACTAAGGGGCAGAAAGGGCATATGTCCCGAGTACCGAATGAAAGGCGAAAGGGACGCCAAATGAATAATTAGTTTGTTGTTTTTTCTCACATTTACATTTTTCAGGACTGATCAGGTTGTCCAGGACCGAAACTAAGGGGCAGAAAGAGCATATGTCTCGAGTACTGAATGAAAGGCGAAAAGGACGCCAAATGAATAGTTAGTTTGTTGTTTTTCTCACATTTACATTTTTCAGGACTGATCAGGTTGTCCAGGACCGAAACTAAGGGGCAGAAAGGGCATATGTCCCGAGTACTGAATGAAAGTCGAAAACGACGCCAAATGAATAGTTGGTTTGTTGTTTTTTTTACATTTACATTTTTCAGGACTGATCAGGTTGTCCAGGACTGAAACTAAGGGGCAGAAAGCTCATATGTCTCGAGTACTGAATGAAAGCCGAAAGGGACGCCGAATGAATAGTTAGTTTGTTGTTTTTTCTCACATTTACATTTTTCAGGACTGATCAGGTTGTCCAGGACCGAAACTAAGGGGCAGAAAGGGCATATGTCCCGAGTACTGAATGAAAGTCGAAAGGGACGCCAAATGAATAGTTAGTTTGTTGTTTTTTCTCACATTTACATTTTTCAGGACTGATCAGGTTGTCCAGGACTGAAACTAAGGGGCAGAAAGGGCATATGTCTCGAGTACCGAATGAAAGCCGAAAGGGACGCCGAATGAATAATTAGTTTGTTGTTTTTTCTCACATTTACATTTTTCAGGACTGATCAGGTTGTCCAGGACCGAAACTAAGGGGCAGAAAGGGCATACGTCTCGATTACTGAATGAAAGGCGAAAAGGACGCCAAATGAATAGTTAATTTGTTGTTTTTCTCACATTTACATTTTTCAGGACTGATCAGGTTGTCCAGGACCGAAACTAAGGGGCAGAAAGGGCATATGTCCCGAGTACTGAATGAAAGAAGAAAGAGACGCCAAATGAATAGTTAGTTTGTTGTTTTTTCTCACATTTACATTTTTCAGGACTGATCAGGTTGTCCAGGACTGAAACTAAGGGGCAGAAAGGGCATATGTCTCGAGTACTGAATGAAAGCCGAAAGGGACGCCGAATGAATAGTTAGTTTGTTGTTTTTTCTCACATTTACATTTTTCAGGACTGATCAGGTTGTCCAGGACCGAAACTAAGGGGCAGAAAGGGCATATGTCTCGAGTACTGAATGAAAGGCGAAATTGACGCCAGATGAATAGTTAGTTTGTTGTTTTATCTCACATTTACATTTTTCAGGACTGATCAGGTTGTCGAGGACCGAAACTAAGGGGCAGAAAGGGCATATGTCCCGAGTACTGAATGAAAGGCGAAAGGGACGCCAAATGAATAGTTAGTTTGTTGTTTTTTTCTCACATTTACATTTTTCAGGACTGATCAGGTTGTCCAGGACCGAAACTAAGGGGCAGAAAGGGCATATGTCTCGAGTACTGCATAAAAGGCGAAAAGGACGCCAAATGAATAGTTAGTTTGTTGTTTTTCTCACATTTACATTTTTCAGGACTGATCAGGTTGTCCAGGACCGAAACTAAGGGGCAGAAAGGGCATATGTCCCGAGTACTGAATGAAAGTCGAAAACGACGCCAAATGAATAGTTAGTTTGTTGTTTTTTCTCACATTTACATTTTTCAGGACTGATCAGGTTGTCCAGGACTGAAACTAAGTTGCAGAAAGGGCATATGTCTCGAGTACTGAATGAAAGCCGAAAGGGACGCCGAATGAATAGTTAGTTTGTTGTTTTTTCTCACATTTACATTTTTCAGGACTGATCAGGTTGTCCAGGACCGAAACTAAGGGGCAGAAAGGGCATATGTCCCGAGTACTGAATGAAAGTCGAAAGGGACGCCAAATGAATAGTTAGTTTGTTGTTTTTTCTCACATTTACATTTTTCAGGACTGATCAGGTTGTCCAGGACCGAAACTAAGGGGCAGAAAGGGCATATGTCTCGAGTACTGAATGAAAGGCGAAATTGACGCCAGATGAATAGTTAGTTTGTTGTTTTATCTCACATTTACATTTTTCAGGACTGATCAGGTTGTCGAGGACCGAAACTAAGGGGCAGAAAGGGCATATGTCCCGAGTACTGAATGAAAGGCGAAAGGGACGCCAAATGAATAGTTAGTTTGTTGTTTTTTTCTCACATTTACATTTTTCAGGACTGATCAGGTTGTCCAGGACCGAAACTAAGGGGCAGAAAGGGCATATGTCTCGAGTACTGCATAAAAGGCGAAAAGGACGCCAAATGAATAGTTAGTTTGTTGTTTTTCTCACATTTACATTTTTCAGGACTGATCAGGTTGTCCAGGACCGAAACTAAGGGGCAGAAAGGGCATATGTCCCGAGTACTGAATGAAAGTCGAAAACGACGCCAAATGAATAGTTAGTTTGTTGTTTTTTCTCACATTTACATTTTTCAGGACTGATCAGGTTGTCCAGGACTGAAACTAAGTTGCAGAAAGGGCATATGTCTCGAGTACTGAATGAAAGCCGAAAGGGACGCCGAATGAATAGTTAGTTTGTTGTTTTTTCTCACATTTACATTTTTCAGGACTGATCAGGTTGTCCAGGACCGAAACTAAGGGGCAGAAAGGGCATATGTCCCGAGTACTGAATGAAAGTCGAAAGGGACGCCAAATGAATAGTTAGTTTGTTGTTTTTTCTCACATTTACATTTTTCAGGACTGATCAGGTTGTCCAGGACCGAAACTAAGGGGCAGAAAGGGCATATGTCTCGAGTACTGAATGAAAGCCGAAAGGGACGCCGAATGAATAGTTAGTTTGTTGTTTTTTCTCACATTTACATTTTTCAGGACTGATCAGGTTGTCCAGGACCGAAACTAAGGGGCAGAAAGGGCATATGTCTCGAGTACTGAATGAAAGGCGAAATTGACGCCAGATGAATAGTTAGTTTGTTGTTTTTTCTCACATTTACATTTTTCAGGACTGATCAGGTTGTCCAGGACCGAAACTAAGGGGCAGAAAGGGCATATGTCCCGAGTACTGAATGAAAGGCGAAAGGGACGCCAAATGAATAGTTAGTTTGTTGTTTTTTTCTCACATTTACATTTTTCAGGACTGATCAGGTTGTCCAGGACCGAAACTATGGGGCAGAAAGGGCATATGTCTCGAGTACTGAATGAAAGCCGAAAGGGACGCCAAAAGAATAGTTAGTTTGTTGTTTTTTCTCACATTTACATTTTTCAGGACTGATCAGGTTGTCCAGGACCGAAACTAAGGGGCAGAAAGGGCATATGTCCCGAGTACCGAATGAAAGGCGAAAGGGACGCCAAATGAATAATTAGTTTGTTGTTTTTTCTCACATTTACATTTTTCAGGACTGATCAGGTTGTCCAGGACCGAAACTAAGGGGCAGAAAGAGCATATGTCTCGAGTACTGAATGAAAGGCGAAAAGGACGCCAAATGAATAGTTAGTTTGTTGTTTTTCTCACATTTACATTTTTCAGGACTGATCAGGTTGTCCAGGACCGAAACTAAGGGGCAGAAAGGGCATATGTCCCGAGTACTGAATGAAAGTCGAAAACGACGCCAAATGAATAGTTGGTTTGTTGTTTTTTTTACATTTACATTTTTCAGGACTGATCAGGTTGTCCAGGACTGAAACTAAGGGGCAGAAAGCTCATATGTCTCGAGTACTGAATGAAAGCCGAAAGGGACGCCCAATGAATAGTTAGTTTGTTGTTTTTTCTCACATTTACATTTTTCAGGACTGATCAGGTTGTCCAGGACCGAAACTAAGGGGCAGAAAGGGCATATGTCCCGAGTACTGAATGAAAGTCGAAAGGGACGCCAAATGAATAGTTAGTTTGTTGTTTTTTCTCACATTTACATTTTTCAGGACTGATCAGGTTGTCCAGGACTGAAACTAAGGGGCAGAAAGGGCATATGTCTCGAGTACCGAATGAAAGCCGAAAGGGACGCCGAATGAATAATTAGTTTGTTGTTTTTTCTCACATTTACATTTTTCAGGACTGATCAGGTTGTCCAGGACCGAAACTAAGGGGCAGAAAGGGCATACGTCTCGATTACTGAATGAAAGGCGAAAAGGACGCCAAATGAATAGTTAATTTGTTGTTTTTCTCACATTTACATTTTTCAGGACTGATCAGGTTGTCCAGGACCGAAACTAAGGGGCAGAAAGGGCATATGTCCCGAGTACTGAATGAAAGTCGAAAGAGACGCCAAATGAATAGTTAGTTTGTTGTTTTTTCTCACATTTACATTTTTCAGGACTGATCAGGTTGTCCAGGACTGAAACTAAGGGGCAGAAAGGGCATATGTCTCGAGTACTGAATGAAAGCCGAAAGGGACGCCGAATGAATAGTTAGTTTGTTGTTTTTTCTCACATTTACATTTTTCAGGACTGATCAGGTTGTCCAGGACCGAAACTAAGGGGCAGAAAGGGCATATGTCTCGAGTACTGAATGAAAGGCGAAATTGACGCCAGATGAATAGTTAGTTTGTTGTTTTATCTCACATTTACATTTTTCAGGACTGATCAGGTTGTCGAGGACCGAAACTAAGGGGCAGAAAGGGCATATGTCCCGAGTACTGAATGAAAGGCGAAAGGGACGCCAAATGAATAGTTAGTTTGTTGTTTTTTTCTCACATTTACATTTTTCAGGACTGATCAGGTTGTCCAGGACCGAAACTAAGGGGCAGAAAGGGCATATGTCTCGAGTACTGCATAAAAGGCGAAAAGGACGCCAAATGAATAGTTAGTTTGTTGTTTTTCTCACATTTACATTTTTCAGGACTGATCAGGTTGTCCAGGACCGAAACTAAGGGGCAGAAAGGGCATATGTCCCGAGTACTGAATGAAAGTCGAAAACGACGCCAAATGAATAGTTAGTTTGTTGTTTTTTCTCACATTTACATTTTTCAGGACTGATCAGGTTGTCCAGGACTGAAACTAAGTTGCAGAAAGGGCATATGTCTCGAGTACTGAATGAAAGCCGAAAGGGACGCCGAATGAATAGTTAGTTTGTTGTTTTTTCTCACATTTACATTTTTCAGGACTGATCAGGTTGTCCAGGACCGAAACTAAGGGGCAGAAAGGGCATATGTCCCGAGTACTGAATGAAAGTCGAAAGGGACGCCAAATGAATAGTTAGTTTGTTGTTTTTTCTCACATTTACATTTTTCAGGACTGATCAGGTTGTCCAGGACTGAAGCTAAGGGGCAGAAATGGCATATGTCTCGAGTACCGAATGAAAGCCGAAAGGGACGCCGAATGAATAATTAGTTTGTTGTTTTTTCTCACATTTACATTTTTCAGGACTGATCAGGTTGTCCAGGACCGAAACTAAGGGGCAGAAAGGGCATACGTCTCGATTACTGAATGAAAGGCGAAAAGGACGCCAAATGAATAGTTAATTTGTTGTTTTTCTCACATTTACATTTTTCAGGACTGATCAGGTTGTCCAGGACCGAAACTAAGGGGCAGAAAGGGCATATGTCTCGAGTACTGAATGAAAGGCGAAAAGGACGCCAAATGAATAGTTAGTTTGTTGTTTTTCTCACATTTACATTTTTCAGGACTGATCAGGTTGTCCAGGACCGAAACTAAGGGGCAGAAAGGGCATATGTCCCGAGTACTGAATGAAAGTCGAAAACGACGCCAAATGAATAGTTAGTTTGTTGTTTTTTTTACATTTACATTTTTCAGGACTGATCAGGTTGTCCAGGACTGAAACTAAGGGGCAGAAAGGGCATATGTCTCGAGTACTGAATGAAAGCCGAAAGGGACGCCGAATGAATAGTTAGTTTGTTGTTTTTTCTCACATTTACATTTTTCAGGACTGATCAGGTTGTCCAGGACCGAAACTAAGGGGCAGAAAGGGCATATGTCCCGAGTACTGAATGAAAGTCGAAAGGGACGCCAAATGAATAGTTAGTTTGTTGTTTTTTCTCACATTTACATTTTTCAGGACTGATCAGGTTGTCCAGGACTGAAACTAAGGGGCAGAAAGGGCATATGTCTCGAGTACCGAATGAAAGCCGAAAGGGACGCCGAATGAATAATTAGTTTGTTGTTTTTTCTCACATTTACATTTTTCAGGACTGATCAGGTTGTCCAGGACCGAAACTAAGGGGCAGAAAGGGCATACGTCTCGATTACTGAATGAAAGGCGAAAAGGACGCCAAATGAATAGTTAATTTGTTGTTTTTCTCACATTTACATTTTTCAGGACTGATCAGGTTGTCCAGGACCGAAACTAAGGGGCAGAAAGGGCATATGTCCCGAGTACTGAATGAAAGTCGAAAGAGACGCCAAATGAATAGTTAGTTTGTTGTTTTTTCTCACATTTACATTTTTCAGGACTGATCAGGTTGTCCAGGACTGAAACTAAGGGGCAGAAAGGGCATATGTCTCGAGTACTGAATGAAAGCCGAAAGGGACGCCGAATGAATAGTTAGTTTGTTGTTTTTTCTCACATTTACATTTTTCAGGACTGATCAGGTTGTCCAGGACCGAAACTAAGGGGCAGAAAGGGCATATGTCTCGAGTACTGAATGAAAGGCGAAATTGACGCCAGATGAATAGTTAGTTTGTTGTTTTTTCTCACATTTACATTTTTCAGGACTGATCAGGTTGTCGAGGACCGAAACTAAGGGGCAAAAGGGCATATGTCCCGAGTACTGAATGAAAGGCGAAAGGGACGCCAAATGAATAGTTAGTTTGTTGTTTTTTTCTCACATTTACATTTTTCAGGACTGATCAGGTTGTCCAGGACCGAAACTAAGGGGCAGAAAGGGCATATGTCTCGAGTACTGAATGAAAGCCGAAAGGGACGCCAAATGAATAGTTAGTTTGTTGTTTTTTCTCACATTTACATTTTTCAGGACTGATCAGGTTGTCCAGGACCGAAACTAAGGGGCAGAAAGGGCATATGTCCCGAGTACCGAATGAAAGGCGAAAGGGACGCCAAATGAATAATTAGTTTGTTGTTTTTTCTCACATTTACATTTTTCAGGACTGATCAGGTTGTCCAGGACCGAAACTAAGGGGCAGAAAGGGCATATGTCTCGAGTACTGAATGAAAGGCGAAAAGGACGCCAAATGAATAGTTAGTTTGTTGTTTTTCTCACATTTACATTTTTCAGGACTGATCAGGTTGTCCAGGACCGAAACTAAGGGGCAGAAAGGGCATATGTCCCGAGTACTGAATGAAAGTCGAAAACGACGCCAAATGAATAGTTAGTTTGTTGTTTTTTCTCACATTTACATTTTTCAGGACTGATCGGATTGTCCAGGACTGAAACTAAGGGGCAGAAAGGGCATATGTCTCGAGTACCGAATGAAAGCCGAAAGGGACGCCGAATGAATAATTAGTTTGTTGTTTTTTCTCACATTTACATTTTTCAGGACTGATCAGGTTGTCCAGGACCGAAACTAAGGGGCAGAAAGGGCATACGTCTCGATTACTGAATGAAAGGCGAAAAGGACGCCAAATGAATAATTAATTTGTTGTTTTTCTCACATTTACATTTTTCAGGACTGATCACGTTGTCCAGGACCGAAACTAAGGGGCAGAAAGGGCATATGTCCCGAGTACTGAATGAAAGTCGAAAGAGACGCCAAATGAATAGTTAGTTTGTTGTTTTTTCTCACATTTACATTTTTCAGGACTGATCAGGTTGTCCAGGACTGAAACTAAGGGGCAGAAAGGGCATATGTCTCGAGTACTGAATGAAAGCCGAAAGGGACGCCGAATGAATAGTTTGTTTGTTGTTTTTTCTCACATTTACATTTTTCAGGACTGATCAGGTTGTCCAGGACCGAAACTAAGGGGCAGAAAGGGCATATGTCTCGAGTACTGAATGAAAGGCGAAATTGACGCCAGATGAATAGTTAGTTTGTTGTTTTTTCTCACATTTACATTTTTCAGGACTGATCAGGTTGTCCAGGACCGAAACTAAGGGGCAGAAAGGGCATATGTCCCGAGTACTGAATGAAAGGCGAAAGGGACGCCAAATGAATAGTTAGTTTGTTGTTTTTTTCTCACATTTACATTTTTCAGGACTGATCAGGTTGTCCAGGACCGAAACTAAGGGGTAGAAAGGGCATATGTCTCGAGTACTGAATGAAAGGCGAAATTGACGCCAGATGAATAGTTAGTTTGTTGTTTTTTCTCACATTTACATTTTTCAGGACTGATCAGGTTGTCCAGGACTGAAACTAAGGGGCAGAAAGGGCATATGTCTCGAGTACTGAATGAAAGCCGAAAGGGACGCCGAATGAATAGTTAGTTTGTTGTTTTTTCTCACATTTACATTTTTCAGGACTGATCAGGTTGTCCAGGACCGAAACTAAGGGGCAGAAAGGGCATATGTCTCGAGTACTGAATGAAAGGCGAAATTGACGCCAGATGAATAGTTAGTTTGTTGTTTTTTCTCACATTTACATTTTTCAGGACTGATCAGGTTGTCGAGGACCGAAACTAAGGGGCAAAAGGGCATATGTCCCGAGTACTGAATGAAAGGCGAAAGGGACGCCAAATGAATAGTTAGTTTGTTGTTTTTTTCTCACATTTACATTTTTCAGGACTGATCAGGTTGTCCAGGACCGAAACTAAGGGGCAGAAAGGGCATATGTCTCGAGTACTGAATGAAAGCCGAAAGGGACGCCAAATGAATAGTTAGTTTGTTGTTTTTTCTCACATTTACATTTTTCAGGACTGATCAGGTTGTCCAGGACCGGAACTAAGGGGCAGAAAGGGCATATGTCCCGAGTACCGAACGAAAGGCGAAAGGGACGCCAAATGAATAATTAGTTTGTTGTTTTTTCTCACATTTACATTTTTCAGGACTGATCAGGTTGTCCAGGACCGAAACTAAGGGGCAGAAAGGGCATATGTCTCGAGTACTGAATGAAAGGCGAAAAGGACGCCAAATGAATAGTTAATTTGTTGTTTTTCTCACATTTACATTTTTCAGGACTGATCAGGTTGTCCAGGACCGAAACTAAGGGGCAGAAAGGGCATATGTCCCGAGTACTGAATGAAAGTCGAAAACGACGCCAAATGAATAGTTAGTTTGTTGTTTTTTCTCACATTTACATTTTTCAGGACTGATCGGATTGTCCAGGACTGAAACTAAGGGGCAGAAAGGGCATATGTCTCGAGTACTGAATGAAAGCCGAAAGGGACGCCGAATGAATAGTTAGTTTGTTGTTTTTTCTCACATTTACATTTTTCAGGACTGATCAGGTTGTCCAGGACCGAAACTAAGGGGCAGAAAGGGCATATGTCCCGAGTACTGAATGAAAGTCGAAAGGGACGCCAAATGAATAGTTAGTTTGTTGTTTTTTCTCACATTTACATTTTTCAGGACTGATCAGGTTGTCCAGGACTGAAACTAAGGGGCAGAAAGGGCATATGTCTCGAGTACCGAATGAAAGCCGAAAGGGACGCCGAATGAATAATTAGTTTGTTGTTTTTTCTCACATTTACATTTTTCAGGACTGATCAGGTTGTCCAGGACCGAAACTAAGGGGCAGAAAGGGCATACGTCTCGATTACTGAATGAAAGGCGAAAAGGACGCCAAATGAATAGTTAATTTGTTGTTTTTCTCACATTTACATTTTTCAGGACTGATCACGTTGTCCAGGACCGAAACTAAGGGGCAGAAAGGGCATATGTCCCGAGTACTGAATGAAAGTCGAAAGAGACGCCAAATGAATAGTTAGTTTGTTGTTTTTTCTCACATTTACATTTTTCAGGACTGATCAGGTTGTCCAGGACTGAAACTAAGGGGCAGAAAGGGCATATGTCTCGAGTACTGAATGAAAGCCGAAAGGGACGCCGAATGAATAGTTTGTTTGTTGTTTTTTCTCACATTTACATTTTTCAGGACTGATCAGGTTGTCCAGGACCGAAACTAAGGGGCAGAAAGGGCATATGTCTCGAGTACTGAATGAAAGGCGAAATTGACGCCAGATGAATAGTTAGTTTGTTGTTTTTTCTCACATTTACATTTTTCAGGACTGATCAGGTTGTCCAGGACCGAAACTAAGGGGCAGAAAGGGCATATGTCCCGAGTACTGAATGAAAGGCGAAAGGGACGCCAAATGAATAGTTAGTTTGTTGTTTTTTTCTCACATTTACATTTTTCAGGACTGATCAGGTTGTCCAGGACCGAAACTAAGGGGCAGAAAGGGCATATGTCTCGAGTACTGAATGAAAGCCGAAAGGGACGCCAAATGAATAGTTAGTTTGTTGTTTTTTCTCACATTTACATTTTTCAGGACTGATCAGGTTGTCCAGGACCGAAACTAAGGGGCAGAAAGGGCATATGTCCCGAGTACCGAATGAAAGGCGAAAGGGACGCCAAATGAATAATTAGTTTGTTTTTTTTTTCTCACATTTACATTTTTCAGGACTGATCAGGTTGTCCAGGACCGAAACTAAGGGGCAGAAAGGGCATATGTCTCGAGTACTGAATGAAAGGCGAAAAGGACGCCAAATGAATAGTTAGTTTGTTGTTTTTCTCACATTTACATTTTTCAGGACTGATCAGGTTGTCCAGGACCGAAACTAAGGGGCAGAAAGGGCATATGTCCCGAGTACTGAATGAAAGTCGAAAACGACGCCAAATGAATAGTTAGTTTGTTGTTTTTTCTCACATTTACATTTTTCAGGACTGATCAAGTTGTCCAGGACTGAAACTAAGGGGCAGAAAGGGCATATGTCTCGAGTACTGAATGAAAGCCGAAAGGGACGCCGAATGAATAGTTAGTTTGTTGTTTTTTCTCACATTTACATTTTTCAGGACTGATCAGGTTGTCCAGGACCGAAACTAAGGGGCAGAAAGGGCATATGTCCCGAGTACTGAATGAAAGTCGAAAGGGACGCCAAATGAATAGTTAGTTTGTTGTTTTTTCTCACATTTACATTTTTCAGGACTGATCAGGTTGTCCAGGACTGAAACTAAGGGGCAGAAAGGGCATTTGTCTCGAGTACCGAATGAAAGCCGAAAGGGACGCCGAATGAATAGTTAGTTTGTTGTTTTTCTCACATTTACATTTTTCAGGACTGATCAGGTTGTCCAGGACCGAAACTAAGGGGCAGAAAGGGCATATGACTCGAGTACTGAATGAAAGGCGAAAGGGACGCCAGATGAATAGTTAGTTTGTTGTTTTTTCTCACATTTACATTTTTCAGGACTGATCAGGTTGTCCAGGACCGAAACTAAGGGGCAGAAAGGGCATATGTCCCGAGTACTGAATGAAAATCGAAAGGGACGCCAAATGAATAGTTAGTTTGTTGTTTTTTCTCACATTTACATTTTTTAGGACTGATCAGGTTGTCCAGGACCGAAACTAAGGGGCAGAAAGGGCATATGTCCCGAGTACTGAATGAAAGGCGAAAGGGACGCCAAATGAATAGTTAGTTTGTTGTTTTTCTCACATTTACATTTTTCAGGACTGATCAGGTTGTACAGGACCGAAACTAAGGGGCAGAAAGGGCATATGTCTCGAGTACTGAATGAAAGGCGAAAGGGACGCCAGATGAATAGTTAGTTTGTTGTTTTTCTCACATTTACATTTTTCAGGACTGATCAGATTGTCCAGGACCGAAACTAAGGGGCAGAATGGGCATATGTCTCGAGCACTGAATGAAAGCCGAAAGGGACGCCAAATGAATAGTTAGTTTGTTGTTTTTTCTCACATTTACATTTTTTAGGACTTATCAGGTTGTCCAGACCGAAACTAAGGGGCAGAAAGGGCATATGTCCCGAGTACTGAATGAAAGGCGAAAGGGACGCCAAATGAATAGTTAGTTTGTTGTTTTTCTCACATTTACATTTTTCAGGACTGATCAGGTTGTCCAGGACCGAAACTAAGGGGCAGAAAGGGCATATGTCCCGAGTACTGAATGAAAGTCGAAAGGGACGCCAAATGAATAGTTAGTTTGTTGTTTTTTCTCACATTTACATTTTTCAGGACTGATCAGGTTGTCCAGGACTGAAACTAAGGGGCAGAAAGAGCATATGTGTCGAGTACTGAATGAAAGGCGAAAGGGACGCCAAATGAATAGTTAGTTTGTTGTTTTTTCTCACATTTACATTTTTCAGGACTGATCAGGTTGTTCAGGACCGAAACTAAGGGGCAGAAAGGGCATATGTCCCGAGTGTTAGGATGTGTAAATATTTTCAGGCAATCTCAAAAAGTCTGATTATTATCTTAAGTAAATTTAATTAAATATCAATCTATTAAAAAAAAAGCAATTTTAATTCTCTGGAATTTTATTAATAAATCAAATAAATTTAATATTTTTCAGTTTAAACATCGGAGCTCTCCGTCATAACGTAATTGGAACAAACTAAATTTTTTTTTTTAAATTATTTTATTATTAACTATTAACTCCTAAAACTATATTAATCGATTTTATTTTCAAATATAAATCATTTTTACATTATTACCCAATTCTTTAAACCGTTAGTTTGTAATTTATGCATTTTTAAATTTTGGCGCGATCACTTATTTTTATTATCAAAAACTGGCTTTTTCTCAATTTCAAGTTCGCCATTTACAAACCTGCCCCTTCGCGTCCCTTCATTGATGATTCATCGTGATCGAGATTGTTCCAGAAGGTTTTTCCCGCCTGTTTTCGGCGCGCATCCGCGATGATTCACCCCCTCTCTCGGGAACATTCCAGATCCTTCCAATCGTACTGATCTCTGATTGGCTGAATGCCGAAGGCGGACGTTTAAGCGGGCAAGTTTGTGTGATTTATTTTTGACTCTTTTTTTAGGGAGAGCTGGTACAAGAAGGACGTGGGGATCCCTGGCCGATTTTTCGGTCAGGGCAGTCGGAATCTTGAGCTAAGAAAGAAAACTTCTTCTTTTGCATATCGGCAGCTATAAGTGTAAAACTCTCATTTTTTTAAAGAACTTTGAAGTAGTAATCATCTAGCTTATTACTCATCTGCCAAAAACGAGTTTGTTACATCAACTTTAACAGTTCCACAAATCATATATGATGAAAATTTAAAAAATCTTCAAGTGCTATTATTCTACAGTAAGGGCCGATCCGCAGCGTGCTATTCTACAGCAAGGGCCGATCCGCAGCTCATGGCCGATTCTTGGGCCGAATGTCACTAATCTTCACTTTAATTCTCCGCTGGTCAGCTCATCCCTGGAGTGAGTTTTCTAAAGTCTGGTGCTTGGAATCGGATTACTACAGGAATTGACCGCAGCACATCTTCGATTCGTGGGCCGGAAATCTGCCGCTGTCTCGTCGAACGATTCCTTAATGTACAATCTGGCGGATTTTACCAAGAAAATGACGATATGCCTTCCTGCAGATTAATGATCTCAAAACTGTATAATACGAACTGTTAAGAATTATGGACTAGATTTTATGGAACTGTTTACGTCTTCTTTTGGCAGAGAATGAATCGTCGTAGTCTGATCATCATGTATTGTATAATGTTTTTATACTTCTTTTAGCTCTGTGGCCACAGACGATTTTTTGAGATGATCATGAATAAAAAAAAAAGTTAATCTGATAAAATTCTGAGTTTTCATTGTGTAATCAAGTATGGTGAGTGAATTTTTAATTTTTCCTTTTCAGCTAATATCTTTTCTCTAATTTAAATTTTATTAATGATATAGAATCCATCTCTTTACGTTAAATTAAACTCTTCTTACAACGCAATGTCTGCTCGTTACGTCGCGAGCTGCTGGTTGTGTTTGGGAAGTTAACTGTCCGATAATATAATTTTTGGGTCAATCCTTTTATTTTGATATGTATTGGCAGCTAAATATTATTGGTTTAGTGTCTCCCCAAATACAGCCGTAGCATTAATTGGCGCCGTGTTACCGTTTAGGATCTTACCTAGCTTTTTTTTTTTTACTTTTGAGATAATGGTTAATTTATTTAAGTTTTTTAAGATTAAACTTAGCTTTGTTAAATAATAAATTTTTACTTGACTATCGTGAATTTTAACGATTTAGAGTAAATTTTTAGCGATAGTTTGGAATTTTTTTTTTTTTTGAAATAAATAAGGATTTTTATTTTTCTGACAAATTCATGTGAACATCAGAGAAACATGATTATAACATGTGAATAATATAATATTCTCATATACTTTGATAATAATGTATTTTTTTATATAAAATGTGTACTCTCTTGTCTTTTATATATAGAACAGTATTTGTGAAATATTATTTAAAAAAAAAAAATAGTCAATTTTCTAAATAAATATTTGTGATGCCATAGCAATATTTTCCATATCAATTGCAACAATAATGTAATGTTTTTTTATTTCCTGCAGGCAGGAAATGGTGTGCATAATTTTAATGTACACTCTGATTAATTCATTAATGTTTGTTGTGTATGGTAGTGGTACTACTATTAAAATAATAATAAATAATATAGATAAAATAAAAAATAAACAAAAATTGAACAACAAAATATTTATATTAAATTTGAACAATTAAAAATATGCTATTTTTTTATTGTGTATGTAATATTGAGTAATATTTTTCAAAAAAAAAATTACTATTGAATTAATTTTCTCCAGTGCTATATTTTTTTCATACCCCTCAAATATTTTTATTTTTTATTTTCTAGAGCTTTACACCCCCCCCCCTAAAGTTTCAAAAAATATTCTGGGGTGATAGGGGATAAAATTTATATTCAATTTTGCTTTTTATGTGTATTATGATTTCATGCTTTTCTTTTGCTCAATAGTTTGAACTTTTAGGATATATTTGTCATTCATTTTCATTTTATTATTGGGGCTGTCTATTCATTTAAACGTTTAGTAGTAGCCTGGAGAATAGTAAGTGCTTTGCACTGACCGGATTTTAGGGATGTGACACAGGGAAAAATAGCTCTTTCCTCCACCCTCCGGATTTCTCGAAATTGTATTATGAAAGGGATGATAAAATTCCTATCTTGATATTTTATTAATTAACTTATGCAATAGTCAAAATTTAATAATCTTTATATCAATTTAAATATTTGTTTACACTGGAAGAATTTTTATTCAAATTTCACTGAGGAGGCCAAAACTATATTTTAATAATTATTTTGAAATATATAGATAAGAAAGGGTACCCTAATCAAATATATAAAATGAAGGAGAAATAATAAGAATATTCATAATAAAATGAATATAAATGAAAATTATTTTTGAAAGATGTATAAAAAATGCATCAATAATGTAATTATAGACCTTGGGATGTTTTATCGGTCACTTTTCTCTACCTAGCTTGATCGTACTTATTCTCAATCAGTGCGGCTAGAAGAGATTTTAGATGTTTTGGCAGTTAGTTCTGCGGAAATTCCTTTTTTCCATGATGTCACAATTAGAGATTTTGCGGCTGTGGTTTCCTCGTGTCACCACAATTTATGCATTTATTCGTTTGTTGACGATAGACTATTTTAGTGCCAAAACTATCTTTCTGGTGATTTTAAGGTCCTTTTTTTTCCTTTTTTGATTGAGATTGGAAAAACCAATCCATTTAATTTAATTGAAGTTTTGCCAGATTCCTCAGTAATAATATTGGTAATTTTTATGACCATTTTACAATATATCTTTGATAAGATTAATTAATATAATCTTTAAAATATTTATTTACTTTTATAATTATCACTAAATGAATTTAAGAGAGTCACTGTACAACTTACCTTTTGAAGTTATTTTCTGTTCAGCACACTTTGATGAAATCTAAATTTCAAAACAAATCTTTTTTTGTCCTCTTTTTTCAGATTATTTTCCTGCCATTGAATTTTACATGATATTCTATATATTAATTTTATATGGTTTAAACTGTTTATTTATGGTAATGAATATAAAGGTTATTTTGTTTTAAAAAAAATATTGATTCAAAAGAATCATAAAATTGGTATAAAAGCATTTTTGTGAATGTGTGATAACACAGAAAATTTAAAAAGGCAAGCAATAGCAATGGAAGTAAATAACAAATAAATAATATAAATTCATGTTAAATATTTTTTCTTACAGGACAAAATTAATAATTTTTGCTTTTTAATTGTTGATCCCTTTGTTTATATTTATTATTTTAATTTTAAATTCAGATTTTTTCATATATTTCTCTAAATTTTCAATCTTTTAGTATTTAAATTTTGACTTCTATAATTTTAAATGGGTAACAATAGTGTGACAACTGCTTGCTCTTTTATGCTTTGCTAATAAACAAATCAGGGACTGCCAAACCCGAGTTTGCTTTCGATATGTGTGGCCAGCTACCACGTATTATCTTAAGAATTAGTAGGGCATATTATTAAATTTATTTAAATAAATTCTAATATTAAAAATCTTTTAAAAATAATACAGTAATTTCAATCAAATTTTAATTGTAGGTTGTCACTTGCTTTAATAGATATTAATCAAAAATAAGTGTATAAATAAATAGGGAAAAACTTTACTTTGCATAATTTTTAATTTATTGCTGGTTGTTATATACTGGGGTAATATTTTAATATTAAAATTCTGATTAATTTTTCAAATAATTCATAATTTGTCTTAAAATTTTAAAACAAGTAATCTTAAAACTTTGCCATTGCTCTGAAAGCTGCTCTTGGAATTTTTCAAATTTTTCTAAAAATTTTGGACAAAGCAGACGCAGAGGGTCAACTCGGCTTAGCTTGGGAGTTAATCCAAATTCAAAGAATTTTGGCCCTCCGATATTCCCTCACGGTGCAGTCCATCATAAAATTTTTACGATACTGATGATTCCTTATGGGTGTCTATAACTTCCACTTGTGGATTATTAGTTAGGTTCACTGTTTCGAATCTAGGACACCTAGAGAGATTTTGGATGCAGTGTTATTTAATTTTCAATTTTTTTTTTGTCTGTCACTCAATTACAAATATTTCTGAAAAATAGATTATTTATGTTTATCACAATTTTACCATTCAGCATTGTCCTGTATATATGCATATTAACTATGGTTCATTCACTAGATACATAATATTTTTTTTTCATGAAAGCCATATATAATGTAATCATAATGTGCATATTTGAAAATTTCAATGTATTGGTGTTACATCAAGAAAACTTTACATAAAAATTTTATGCTATGTAATGGTGTTCACATGAATAATTTTTTTTTCTCCTCCCTCTTTTCACTCACCCTTGGTTGTATTGAATGATACTTGCAAAGATATGTATTATTTGTATTCTAGATCAATATATTTTATTCTAATGTTTATATCTTATACCTTTTAAATGTAATTTTTTTTATTGGGCTGTCTGGTCAAAGAGAGTCTTACACATAGTCCAATCGTTTGTTCGCAAACGTGTAGGTTCCTTTTCAGTGCATATTATATGTACTTGAGATCCCAGGATCTCATATTTTTTTTTATTGTTTTTTTTTTGTTAGAGGCTGGAGGTAATGTTAGGATGTGTAAATATTTTCAGGCAATCTCAAAAATTCTGATTATTATCTTAAGTAAATTTAATTAAATATCAATCTATTCAAAAAAAAGCAATTTTAATTCTCTGGAATTTTATTAATAAATCAAATAAATTTAATATTTTTCAGTTTAAACATCGGAGCTCTCCGTCATAACGTAATTGGAACAAACTAAATTTTTTTTTTAAATTATTTTATTATTAACTATTAACTCCTAAAACTATATTAATCGATTTTATTTTCAAATATAAATCATTTTTACATTATTACCCAATTCTTTAAACCGTTAGTTTGTAATTTATGCATTTTTAAATTTTGGCGCGATCACTTATTTTTATTATCAAAAACTGGCTTTTTCTCAATTTCAAGTTCGCCATTTACAAACCTGCCCCTTCGCGTCCCTTCATTGATGATTCATCGTGATCGAGATTGTTCCAGAAGGTTTTTCCCGCCTGTTTTCGGCGCGCATCCGCGATGATTCACCCCCTCTCTCGGGAACATTCCAGATCCTTCCAATCGTACTGATCTCTGATTGGCTGAATGCCGAAGGCGGACGTTTAAGCGGGCAAGTTTGTGTGATTTATTTTTGACTCTTTTTTTAGGGAGAGCTGGTACAAGAAGGACGTGGGGCTCCCTGGCCGATTTTTCGGTCAGGGCAGTCGGAATCTTGAGCTAAGAAAGAAAACGCCTTCTTTTGCATATCGGCAGCTATAAGTGTAAAACTCTCATTTTTTTAAAGAACTTTGAAGTAGTAATCATCTAGCTTATTACTCATCTGCCAAAAACGAGTTTGTTACATCAACTTTAACAGTTCCACAAATCATATATGATGAAAATTTTAAAAATCTTCAAGTGCTATTATTCTACAGTAAGGGCCGATCCGCAGCGTGCTATTCTACAGCAAGGGCCGATCCGCAGCTCATGGCCGATTCTTGGGCCGAATGTCACTAATCTTCACTTTAATTCTCCGCTGGTCAGCTCATCCCTGGAGTGAGTTTTCTAAAGTCTGGTGCTTGGGATCGGATTACTACAGGAATTGACCGCAGCACATCTTCGATTCGTGGGCCGGAAATCTGCCGCTGTCTCGTCGAACGATTCCTTAATGTACAATCTGGCGGATTTTACCAAGAAAATGACGATATGCCTTCCTGCAGATTAATGATCTCAAAACTGTATAATACGAACTGTTAAGAATTATGGACTAGATTTTATGGAACTGTTTACGTCTTCTTTTGGCAGAGAATGAATCGTCGTAGTCTGATCATCATGTATTGTATAATGTTTTTATACTTCTTTTAGCTCTGTGGCCACAGACGATTTTTTGAGATGATCATGAATAAAAAAAAAAGTTAATCTGATAAAATTCTGAGTTTTCATTGTGTAATCAAGTATGGTGAGTGAATTTTTAATTTTTCCTTTTCAGCTAATATCTTTTCTCTAATTTAAATTTTATTAATGATATAGAATCCATCTCTTTACGTTAAATTAAACTCTTCTTACAACGCAATGTCTGCTCATTACGTCGCGAGCTGCTGGTTGTGTTTGGGAAGTTAACTGTCCGATAATATAATTTTTGGGTCAATCCTTTTATTTTGATATGTATTGGCAGCTAAATATTATTGGTTTAGTGTCTCCCCAAATACAGCCGTAGCACCGAGTACTGAATGAAAGGCGAAAGGGACGCCAAATGAATAGTTAGTTTGTTGTTTTTTCTCACATTTACATTTTTCAGGACTGATCAGGTTGTCCAGGACCGAAACTAAGGGGCAGAAAGGGCATATGTCTCGAGTACTGAATGAAAGGCGAAAGGGACGCCAAATGAATAGTTAGTTTGTTGTTTTTTCTCACATTTACATTTTTCAGGACTGATCAGGTTGTCACGGACCGAAACTAAGGGGCAGAAAGGGCATATGTCCCGAGTACTGAATGAAAGGCGAAAGGGACGCCAAATGAATAATTAGTTTGTTGTTTTATCTCACATTTACATTTTTCAGGATATTGTTTAAATTTTTTATGGGGTATGTCGAAACATAGAAGAATTTAAGCATGCAATGGGATGAAGATATGTATGTTTCTGTTTATTTTAATTCTCTTTTCAACGTCTTAATGAGTCAATATTTGATAAATCCAAATACATGATTCAATATTACGTTTTTTATGATTAAATATTTTAAATAGAAAGAAAAAACTCCGCTATTAGAAACTTAGTAAAACTCTCTTCGAAAAATAATATTGTGAGGAAAGGGTTCCAAAATCCATCTTTGCTCCGGTGCAAAAAATGCCAGTTTCAATTCTGAGTGTGTCGCACTGTCTAGAGATGTTCGAGTGTGGAAGATTCAAGATTCGACTTTGGATTTGGAGAAGGTTCACTAAACCTTTTATTCTTTCCGGACAGTGGAATAAAGACCCAAGCTTGCTTGAGAACTCACAAGTTGGAAATTGCACTGGAAGCGCAGCAAATGAAGTGCGTTCGTACGATAACGAAGTTTTAAAAATATCACTCTCTTATATCAATCTCATAAAATTGTAAATAGTTAATTACAATTAAAATTCGCACCAAGCAATGTTTTCCTATACTCATTATGTAATGGAATACTTTTGTGTGGCCTTGTAAATCAATAAAAAATGTTCTTTGCACCACAGATTATGCAAAATGAATGTTATAATAGGCACTTTATAGATGTATAACAATTTTATTATGTTCGAATGAGTGTAACACCATTAAAATGCTTTTGAAACATTTTTCTCCATTGACCGTAATGTAACGGAATACTTTTGAATGTCTCTGTAATTGATCTATGCATCCGATTTTCATAAAATTTGAAATGACAAAAATTTGTGTACCCCTCTAAATACTATCTGCTTTCTATTATACAGAAATTAACTTTTAGTAAACTTCAGCAACGTTTATCAATTTCATAAAATGTGAAATAGTTTAATGTTATTAAAACACGCCATAAACAATGCTTCCCCTATACCATTATGTGATGGAATACTTTTGTGTAGCCCGGCAAATTAAAAAAAATATTCCTTGCACCACATATTGTGTAGAATGTATATTTTAGTATATGCTTCATAGATCATCCGATTTTCATAAAATTTGAAATGACTTGACAAAATTTTGCACCAATCATATATTTTAAATTTCAAATGATTCGAGTGATATAATAATTCATTTCCTTAACACTAGAACCGCAGAACCGGGTCAATTTGACCCGGGAAAGGAATAGATGTCGATTCGAACCAGAAAATTCTTTATAAAATAAGTTATATATAAGATGCAAAAAATAAATAAATAAATAAATAATTCATTTAGTTTAAAATAAAAATTCTGATGTGAAATATTTTTAGTAATCTCAAGGAAAACTTTTCGCAGTTCTTGTGTTAATATATTTTTCCACAATGGTAAAATGAAATGTAAATTTAAAGCTTCGTATTTAACAATTACACAAATGTGAATTGGGAAATTTTGGCAAAACGTCAATGATTTAACGATTCAGGAACTATCCATGAATTCAGTTCCAATTAATTTCAAGTTTTTCAAGACTGGAAATCTCGAAATTATACTACTTAATTTTTTTACAATTATATTTAAACTAGCTAAGAGACACTCGTAAAAGACAGAGTGGTAAGGGAAATTCTCTTTAATTATATCACTTTAGTATGCATACGCTTATTATTTTTGTGTACCTTTTTCTGGGAATATGAAAAATTTTCAATTAAGATTGAATGTCGCTATAGGCAATAAATTTTCTTTTTTCTTTTTGTATCTCTTCCGTCATAATAAATTAGTAAACACGTGCATATGATAGCACGTATACATACGTATATACACACCTATACATGCACTTAAAATTCATACATGATGTATAGTACAGTATAAACCCTTAATTACACCTGAAAGAAGATGGTCATTACTCCAATTTCTAAAAGTCGCAGAATATATTTATTTGCAACAAAGCTTCTATTTTTTGTTATTTTCTATCGTCCTATTATAGTGAAAATTCTTGATGAAAGGATGTCGTCCACATACTGAAATTTTATCAAACTTTAAAATTTTCAATATTAACACCTGATTTTTATAATATTTTCAATAAATTGTACATTTGGTTATCGAATGAGAATTCATTCAATTAAGTAGTATAGGATAAATTATGCAGATTTAAAATTTAAAGCTCTTAATGATAAAATCATCTTTAATCGCAGAAAAACATTGCAATATGTGAAATATTTTTTAAAAGCAAAACTCAAAATCTACTTGTCAGAAAAAGATATAATCTTTACTTCGAATATTTAAAGCTTCTAAAAATTGATTTTTGATTAAAAAAATTACAGATATAATTAAAAAAGAAGGAGTTTTCAGAGATATAATTCAAAATACAGTAATCCCTTAACATTTGCGAGTTTTGATTATTTGCTGTATTACTAATAAGCTCACTGGTATTCAAGGCTCGTTGCTTGAGTGAGATTTCAATAAAACTGAGTCTCTATTTAAGATTAAAAACTATAATGTTTATACATTTCATTATAAAACATATTAATTAACTCATTCTATAGAGATCTGAATTATTCAAAATCTTTTGGCTTTTCTTTTAAATATTTAATATTCACAACTACATCGTTTGAAACACAAAAAAACACTTATATCTAAAATATAAAACTATTGTTGCCAACAACATCAAAATAAGGTACCCTGGGGTAATAACGCCACGTTAAGGTTCTACCAATTTTCACGGCTCAGTTTTAGTTTGTATTTTTCAAACAAATATGTGATTTGATACAGCAACTCATTGACTATCTATACAAAAAAATAATTTAACAGATATGTATTCATAAAATGTAATGGCGTGATTTCTTGACCAATGCTATTTGGCGTTATTACCCACCTATATGGGCAGTAACGCCATGCAAACAAAACTATGAAATAAGATGGAATAATTGCATGCAGATTGCCCAATTCTAAAAATGTAAACTCTACAAACTTAGAAATTGACAAATTACATTCTAAGCTATTGAAAATGTTCAATTTTTTGTGAAAGTGTAAGAAAAATAAAGGTGTGGTGTTGGGGGGAGGATGAAGCAAAAGAATATCAGACCGTGAGCTTCTTTTTGCTTAAAAAGGACCGCTTAAATAAAATTGTTAGAAACATTGCACAGTTTTAACTGTATTTATTTGAATCAGTATTTAGGATGTAGCTCCGCCACTGTAGGGAATCAACCGGGGTATTAATTCCAAATATTGGTGTTATTACCCCGTTATAGTTATTGCGCTGTACATTTTAAATTACAAATTATCTCGAGAAGATATCCAAAATCTTCAACAACATTTTGAAAGTCCACGAAATGTACTACAAATTTATGTAATTAACAAAGTATTTCCGGATAAAAAAAAATAGTCTTCACATCACAAAACGTATCTCGCAAATTTTAGATCAAGCGTTAATTTTAATTGCATGTAAACACAATAAGACCTAAAAATGAAACAAATTAACTTGAAAATGTTTTCTGCGATTTATATGACT
Source organism: Maratus speculifer (assembly GCA_964019185.1). NCBI lineage: Eukaryota > Metazoa > Arthropoda > Arachnida > Araneae > Salticidae > Maratus > Maratus speculifer. The sequence continues at coordinate 291,437,703 of OZ025294.1, read as the reverse complement.
CAAAATCCTTCTGCGCAGAGCACATGGGTGTCATTTACCAGATTATTTCATAATTATGCAAAATATTAACACTTGGCGTTATTACCCCGCCTGGCGTTATTACCCCAGGGTACCTTAGTACAAGAAGAAAAAAATAAAACGATAGACTTAAACGCATACAATAAGGTTTCAAAAAACATTGAGTTATGTTGACTAAGTGACATTATTCGCGAAATAAAAAATGCGAAACATTTCAACATTCGCGAAGACTAAACTTGATTTTTCGCAAAATTTGTTTTACAAAGAAAATTTTTTTGCAAAGTAAACTTACTTTGTTTTACCGATTATATGAGCTGCGTGACACAGGACACTTATTTACTAAATAACCTACTGTATTACTATACTGTCTAAGTTGCGAAAACTTTAGCCCTTGTGTTGAGGAAAAATAAAGATAAATAATTATAATTTCCTTTATTTTCCATGAAGATTTTTTCTATTTTCTAAACTTTCTGAAATTTTAAATTTTTTCTTGAAGGTGAAATATTTTCAGCAAAAATTGTCTGGGAAGATATTAAAACATCAACAACAACTTGTTGAAAAAGCAATAAAATACAATTTTTAACAAATAAAAAAAAAAAAAAAAAAAAAAAAATCCACAACCTTTCCTTACATATAAATATATAAACATAAAATCTATTCAGTCAAACTTTCGCACATCACTAATTTTTTTACACTATGCACAGAAAATAAATTTTGTACAATATGGGCCATTTTCACCATTCGCTTACATTTCATGATAACGGACTTGGCATTTTAAATAAAACTATTAAAATGAACTAGCTTGTATATTTTCTAACTTAGATAATAATTTACATACCTTCTAAAACTATTAAGTAAACTTACTTAGCAGCTTACATTTCATCGCTTACAAATATAGTAACAGACCTCACAAGTAACGGATTTGACATCTCAAATAAAACTATTAGAAATGAACTAGCTTTTATAATTTCTAACTTAGATAATAATACACATTCCTTCTGAAACTATTTAGTAAACAATATTTAATTTCAAAAGTGCAAAAATCATTATTTTAATATTGAAATTTTTGGTAGAAGACTTGACATTCAAAACAAAAATACCAACTTTGATGAAAGCTTATTCTTGCCACTATTACATTGCTTCACAATTGAAGAGTAAAAAATGGCAAGTATTAGTTGCTTGAATAGTTTAACTATATCGCCGAATATTTGCTGATAAATTTAGGCAGAATTATAAACCTATTTTGACTAAAATAATCACAAGGTAACGGACTTGACGCAAAGTGAGGGACAAAAAATTTCTGTAAATTTCTTAAAGAAAATATCTCTTGTAAATACATTTTTTCATTATTATAGAATACTAACAGCTCATATTTAAAATAATTAAATCTCTTTATTTAAAAAGTTAAATTAGGTTTAGAAAAAATAACAGTTAATTGCATAGAACTTGGAATGGGACAGGCATTTTTGCTTAGAATCATAATTTTAAAGATTTATATCTCCAAAATTTTTATTGATTTTTAAACATTTTTATGTTAGAAATGTTTAATATAATCTTCTTCAGCTAATGCATAGCTGAAATCAAACTTTAAATATTAATTTATGTTTGAATTTTCTTCTTTTTACTCTTGGACAGCATATTATGTAAGCGAAATTTGAAAATGACCATATGTTTTTAATTATTTAAATTTATTTAAAGCGTGTACTTTTAATGTAAAAAAAATGTAATGCAGTAAAAAATAAATGCAATTTAATGTAAAAAATATATTAATATTTTTTTTAATTTCAATTGCTTTTTTCCATGAAAGAAAAAATAAATAAACTTAACCCCTTTATATGTACGGGAGGGTCCCGACATACGCGATTTTGACAGTCGGGGATGTTTCCTGGAACCTAACCCTCGAGAATGTTAAGAGATTACTTTATATGTTTTCTAAAAACCAAAAACTAATGTTAGAAAATTTCTAAGTAATGGTTTAGCCAAAAAAAATGAAGAAAAATAAAATAACGTTCGGTCTAATTCGGAATTCTGAGTGATACGAGTACTAACCCTCTTTACCGACCGGATCTAAATCTGAGTCTACAGCTGATGTGAAATCCGACCGGCTGTGAAAAATTCTCTTTTAAAAAAGTGGAAATCCTAAACGGTGCACTGAAAATAAATGCTTATCGGAAACAGTTTGTAACTTCGGTGTTGGTCTTTACAGTTTCGCTCGTCATTCAGCGAATCGTGCCAAATGCATGTTGGCAAGATTTCACTTTCACACCTGAAATACTCTGACATGAAAAGAAGAAATTCTAAAGCAATATCTCATCTTTTCGTTCTTCTCCATGCTTATCAATGTAAAAGGTAAAAAAAAAAAAAAAGCTTTTATATAGGGTGAATGCACCAATGACTGACCACTGCTAAACAAAATTGTTTAATACAGGGTTGCAAAAAAGATGGTTAAAATTTTAAAAAGCCATGCAGGTGGCTTTTGTTGATTTTAGTGAGAATGATGAATTATGAATATTTGAGGCCAAAATTGGCTTTTATACAACGAGAAATTTTAATCAAAAACTACACATTTTTATGTGTTTTTAATTAGTTTTAAAAACACTTAATTGAGGTAAAATTCAATATAACACAATTTCTCAATAATGAAGGCATTAATATTGGAATAATACATATATGGATCTGCTAGTGAATTGTAGTCAGAATTGCTCATATTCAGGTCACCTAAATTTTAAAATGCCGAAATAGTAAGAAAATTGAATTCCAAAAATTATTATGAATATCAGTTATTATTTATCACAGAACAGTAAACCCCCAAACTGGCAAAAAATCTCTTTTACTTAAATCCACAAATAAAATAAAAATTTCAATTTTCAGAGGTGGGGTTTGAAATAACAACTTTTTACGAGCAAGATGCTTTATCTCCAAGGTATGACTCCACACGAAAAACGTTGAAATTAAAGTTCTCTTCTAAAATTTTCAGTTACCCTCTATAATCTCTTCTCAATCAAAAAAAAAGTCGGAATTTTTCTGGACAATCCTGTATAGGCTATACAGATTTTGTATATTACTCCATGCAGTGTTCTCGCTGACATTTGACCAACGTTCGTAATTTGGCTAATTAAAAATCAAAAACATTCGCCAAATGAAAAAAGTATTAGCAAAATAAATTCGTAGTGAAGCACAAAAAAATTATCTTTAATCCTTTAATGTACTCCCTTTTTTTAAATATGTTCTAAAATAACCTAAGTTTTTATAACTGCGACAATGATTGTTATTAATCTAATTTCAACTATCCGCTACTAATATATAAAAATATGTATATATTAAAAATATGTATACATGCATACGTATGAAAAACGAAAATGAAAAGAAAAAAAAAGAAAAATTGAGCACTAGCAATTTGGCGAATCTAATCGCTTGTTTACTCGCCAAATGAAGAATTTAGTCGCAATTCGGCGAAATGGCGAGCGACAGCGAGAACACTGACTCCATGCAACAATTAAATTCGGTAAATACATAATCCAATTGAAAATATCCCCCCCCCCCTCCTATTTTCCGTCAGTAGACAGAAATGTACTCAAATTATTTTGTGCAGCCCTGTGTATGATTTTTAGAATTTACAAAAACCAAGTAATATGCAAAAATATTAGTTAAGTTTAAATACTCATAGGACAACTGAAAATGCACATTCATCAACAACCGTTCGCTTACAGTACTTTAACACTTAACCTAATACTTTTGCGTGTCTCTATAAATGAAGGATAAATGGTATGCACACCGTACTCCGCAAAAAAAAAAAAAAAAAAAAAAAAAAAAAAAAAAAAAAAAATCTTTAAGAGGATCTCAGTAATGTATATGGATTAAATCATCAATTCAATTCAATATGGCGTGCCGATTAATCGGATTGTCCAATTAACCTTTTCAAGAGCACATAATTGTGTTTATGTAATGCTCAGTGGCGCCAAATTATATGGCCCCCTCGGACCCGACCCAACCCAATAATTTTAAAACCTAGGATACCCAATTTTCATTGTTTTATTTAGTTATTTATTTTGTTATTTTTTTTCTCCCTAGAACAAAATTTATTTTGTCAATGACAATGTGTTTTAATTCTCCAACTGGCATCCATTAATCCCAAATAACTGAAATATCATATATAACTTTCAGCTAATTCAATTTGTAGTCTTGTTCACTAAATGATGATATTACAATAAATATTAGTGCCTTTATAAGGAAAAACGCGTAAGTACAAGTTAATAAACTTGCAACTTTATAAAAACATGATAGTTCGACGAGAAATTCTCATGTTTCACTTTCTGCCTACCCTAGAAGAACAAACTCTTCATACCATTTTGACATTTTCAGTCCACCCAATATTTCTCAAAAGTTGGCGCCACTGGTAATATTGAATTACCCTCGGAATTTTAGAAAGATTTTATTTATGTAAAAAGAAGTTGCATGTTATAGAATATTTTTTTTTATCCAAATCATTTTTATTTGGAATTGATCGGCCATCATTTATGAATTTATTTGGAATGATTCCATATTTAAAGAAGTGTTGACTCACAAAATATTTGCATATTTTGACTGTAGAAGTAGACATTTTTATTCAAACAGAAAAAGTAGCTAAGCTTTTTTTTTTTTTTTTCCAATTTCGAAATGCCGCTACCCAAAGAAAATATTATAACCTCATTTCTTTTGTGCAAGGGGGTCTGAGGGGATAAAGCAGGAATTGGATAAAACATCCGCAATTCCTTAAATTAAATCAAATATGAGGGGAGATGATGAAAAGGAAGATTTGTTTTAACACTTTGTGTAAAGTAGCTCACCTGTGAAGAGGGGAAAAGTGAAAAGAAACAAAATGGTTCCTACATAAAAAAAAAAAAAAACTATATTTCAAATGATGACACTCAAAAACTCTTGAAAATAATTGGTAACGAAATCACAGTGAGAAGACAATGCCTTTTTTAATTAAATCACTGCAGTGATTGTTTAAACTGATCCACACAAAACGTATTTTCAATAAAAAGGTCTCACAATATGAGAGAAAAAAATATTTTGAAAGATTAAAAGAGAGGGTGACAGAGAAAGAGTTTCAGAAACAAATGGAAGCGAAATACGATTTTTTTTGTTGTTAATATTTTAATTAAACAAATATTCATGAATATTTTATGAAGATACATTTGAATTTTCTTTGTTACATTACATGAAAAAGGACGGGTAGCTTTAGTTTTGAATGTGAAATTATGTGTACAGGTTTGAGAATAAAACAAAAGATCCTTTGTTTGTAGTATTTGAATGGAATTTCTGATGGGCAAAGAGAGTAGGATTTTTACTTGCTTGAAAAAAGTATTAATCTTCTTATAGTTACTGAAAGAGAATAAGGTCATATAAACGATAAAGAAATGCGTTCGATTAATTCATTTCGATAAATTTACTTACACATTATATTACAATTTTTGAATTTTCACTTTTCTTTCGAATAGAACATGATTATTTCCGTAACAGCTGAAATCTAATAAATTAGTGAGTTCGAGAGTAGCACTTTCATTTTTGTAGTCATTTTCCCATATACAGGAAGTGTATAAAAGATTATCCCAGATTCAATGGTGTATTATAACAATTTAATTTAAACTATTTACAACAAATTATATACAGTCGACTCTCGTTAATTCGAAATCGGCTAATTCGAATCTTTGCTTAATTCGAACTAAACATGAAGTCCCGAAATTTTCAATGGCAGAATAACGTTAAAAATTTTCATTAATTCGAACTCATTTTATCTTGACTTCGTTTAATTCGAACTAACAAGAATTCCGATTTTTCATTTTTCTTTTCTTTCTCACGGATTTCAGATCATTTAAATAACTTTCTTTCTTTGATTTTTGTGAAAATTGTTCTGAACGAGTATACATATAATCCAATGCGTTTGATATCCACTTTCTTAGTGCCCCGTCTGTCCATCAGTGACGCTTTAAATTTTTCTTCCATTGTGCTTGTTTCTTATATTTTAATTAGTTTATGTATTTATACGTTCTAATTTAATATTAAGTCATATTATAATGATAACAGATATTGATATTGATAGATGATGATTATAATAATAAATTTAAAAAACACTATAACATTCATTCCTTTGTAATAGTACCATAGTAAGCATGTTTTCATTTCACATTTTCCTAAATCGAACTTCGGATAATTCGAACATTTCTTGTGGTCCCGACGAGTTCGAATTAACGAGAGCCGACTGTATCAAACTAAAGATAAACTAATTTATCTTACTTACAAATATTCTATATGTGCGCCTTTAGTTATATTGCACACTATTAGCCTACATTGTTAAAAATCTTGCTCTAGTTTGAACCAAAATTTGGTCCTCTATAGCTGCCACTGTAAGATGGTAAAACCTTCAACCAATATTTGGAGCACCTGTTGAAGCATAGCTCCAATAGTTGGAACGAGGTTGAAATAGGAAGCTCCAAATGTTGTACTAGATTTCACCAACTGATGGTGGCAGCTACAGAACACCAAAATTTGGTTCAAACTAGAGCAAAATTTTTAACAGTGTACAGTTCAATTAGTCCGGAAAAATGGTAGTAAACGCATTTTCAATTCTGCGTGTTTTTGTCACATTGTAAATGACTGTTAAACTTTAAATGAAACGCATATTGAAATGAAATTACATATTCACTCTTAGAAAGTTGCAGAGCACAAAATATTTTATTTTACGTTCAGAAGTTGGAATTTGCCATATGTGAACTGCAAGCGAGTAAATAACAAAGAAGCATTCGCGCATGCAGTTATCTAAAACTGATGGAGTTTCTTTTTATTTTTGACTTTGAACCAACACTCTACAATGCTTACAGTTGATTGCATTAAAATTTATTACTGTGATATTCTGCAATTTGCTCCCTTTATAATACTGCACTACCATTATATATTAATTACATTGGTCGGTGAAGAATAAAAATGCACAGTGTGTCCCACCGAATAAATAACGCTACAGGGATTTTGTACCGTAATTAGACAGGAAACAAACCAATGAAAACGAAACAAATCAAATTTTCAAATAAAATTGTGTTAAATTTGGTTGAAAACTCTATACTATAAACGAAATTCTATTGAATTCTTTACCGAAACGTTAACAGCTTCATGAATATTAGTGCCTCCTTACATAAATAAGAACAAACGTTGAACAGGACTCACATAGTCATGTAGGTAACCATTTTTAACATTTTCCGTTACATGGACGATCGTAAATGTCTTTTTATTATTAAATTTATTATTATTCTCCTAATTGTCATGCTAAGTAAATCTTCATTGAGAAATTTGAAGTCAAACATGTTCTTTACATCCTAGAAGTTCAAGAACAGTCTGTAAAGAATTTGAGTATGTATTCCACAAAACGTGAAAAATTAAAAGCGTCATCTCACTTACCCTTAATTTTTGTATATGTTTTTGGCTAATGGTTAGGAAAGAGACGCTGTGATAGCGCTTTTTGTGGCATATTCATTTTTGTATTATGCGTGATGAGTGTTATATAAAGCTGGTTGGAAATACAACACATTGCAAACAAGAAACGCATTTTTCTTTTTTATTAATTTGATGATAGTTCAAATTTCCTTCGTGATTCACTTTTCACTAAAAGATATGTTGTCAAACATGTCCTATGGATTTTTAACATACCAGAAGCATTCATCGAGTATTTGGATATTAGACAAAATGTCTCAAATCAAGACTGTGTCTGCTGGCTTTTTATAATATGGTTTATAATAATAGAAAATATAAAAATCTTCTAACTTATATGAATTTAAGTTTTTAACAGTGGATTAGAAGACTTATAATCGCATAAATAAATCTTCAGAGATCTCAAAACAAATCAACATGTGTTTTAATGGTTTTTTTAATGTGTACGTGTTTCAAGGTATATACACTGAAATTTATAGTGATATAACCAAAAAAAAAAAAAGTAAAGTAAAGAAAAAAAAGCAATTTTCGAAACAGTCCAATTAAAAAAATATTCATCTGATAAATTATCAACACTATTATTTTTTACTGGTGAGTTGTTAAAAAATATGTAGTTACTTATTAGGCATTATTAGAAAAAAACTATTTTTTATATTTTTAAACAGTACTTTCTATTTAAAAGCAAAATATATTAAAATGAATACACAACATTGTGTTAACCTTAATACACAATTGCTAAATTATACACATACAGGATACAGTTCCTTTAGAATAATTGTTTACTAGTAAAAGAAGATATACTTTATCAAAGGAACAATATTATTTAATTTAATATTATATTTTATTAGTTAAAAATAGTCCATTATTTCCTGTATCAGTATATTATTCTACATCTTGAATGAATTCCCAACTGATACAAATGTAAATAGTTACATAAAAAATAAACTATTTAATAAGAAAAATCCGAAATAAATATGAAAGAAAAACCCAATCTTTCTTTTGAAATTACACTTTTTAAATATGTATGATGTATGTAAATCATAAACATTCGTATATAGTATTTTTAAAGGATTTTATTTTGTTGTTGTTATTTTTTAATGGAGTAAATTCTTTGAAATTCTTTTGCATAAACTTACATAGTAAAATTCTCAATGGAAGTAATATGCAAATAAATGATAATGGGAGAAACCTTTATCTTTTTATGTTCCTTTCTTCTTTTCATTTTCTGTTTTTTTTTTTTTTTTTTTTTTTTTTTTTTTTTTTTTTTTTTTTTCAAACAGCCCATTAAGTTTCTTCTTGGCCTTTTTTAGTCATCTATTTTAAATGTAAGTCTTTTATTTTTTGAAATTTAAATATATTAATAAAGAAAACAAAATAATTAAAGTGTTTAAAGGCTATTTTTTTAAATATCTTGAGACATTTCGAAAATAAACATCGTAGAACTAATTTAAGCTTGCCGTGCAGTTTAAATTATCTTAATATCACTTACCTTGCAAGAAAAGTGACACATCTCGCTAAAATCCATTTTGCATTTTATTCCACGAATTGATCTGTTATACGTGTGTCTTGCTACACGTAAAGTTTCAGAAATGTACGCTATTTATTTATTTTATAGGTGGACGATTTATTACGCTATTTGCCCATTTGTGATCACCATTGTGACAGAAGACAGACTGTGTGGTAAGATAAATTTATCCAATCCTCCAAACATCGTCGCATGTCATTATTTTTAAGTGTTTTTACAATTTGGAAAATAGTTTTGTCCGCGGTAGAAAGTTGGGAAATCTGAAGTATGTCTGAATGTTTTCATTGGTTGAATTCCGCAACTTATTTCATTTTATTCGTTTTCTGATTGGTCTATATTTAATATCTAAAAATGGTATGCTTCTGTTTTTTATTTCATTCGTTTTTTGATTGTCCATGCATAATGTCTAGAAATGAAATATTTCTGTTGCCACAATGACAAAAAAGTATTAAAAACTACAAAAAAAAAAAATAATAATAATAATAACTCAATGACAAATTTAGATACACGTTTCAAATAAGTTCCATTTAAAAGTAATTTTTTTTCTGTATATGACGGTGTAAAAATTTAAAATGTGCAATGTTTAGAAATTTAAAAATTTACATTACCGAAAATTGTTAAACTGAAATTTCATTTAATATTTGTTTATAACTAGCCCAGAAATATTAACGTGACGCTAAAAGTCTAGGCATATTAATAGAGCTCTATTATTACTTAAGCTACGTTGTGATCATTATAAAAATGATGTTGTTATTGTTTTTTTTTTTTAATATAGAATAATCATTTATAAGTCTAAAATTTAGTCTTTGAAAATACTATTTTCCAAATAGTCGGTTTGTTTAATGGGAGGGGGGGGTTTTTTATGTTATAATGCATGTTTTTATTCCTGCACGTAGAGCTGAATGCTGTAATCTCTTGTTACAGTAAAATCATGCAAATTTTCTTTTGTCTCTCCTGTGAAATTTGCTTTTGTCGAGATGCGTCACTTTTCTTACGGGTAAGGGATTTATGTAGTCTTCTTTATTGAGAATGAGAACAGTTAAAAAAAGAACAATTTTATTTTAAATATAAATTTAATAATTTGCAAGCGCAATATTTAGAATATTTTCTTACCTTGAAAGTATCCGCGTTTTTCAGCTGCTCTAAAGTATCCAATATTTTGTATCCAAGTATCCCCGGTTGCACATTGCATAAGAAACTGATCACACTGATTATATTCAAATGATCACTGGATTCTATTGCATCAATATCACAATTCCTCACTTTTTTGCATGTTTCAGAGGAATTAACCTTTCGTATCTGTATGGTGAAAAAATATTTATCAGATTTCTGATCGTAGTATGTTATATCAAATATAAAGGATAAACTTGAATCAAACAGTTGTAAAAGATAATTTCTTGATGTTAAATGATCGGGAGAAGAATTTATAGGAGGCGAGTTACTGGGATTCATCATGTTATTAGATTGTAAACCGTAGCTAAAATGCAATAGACTGGATGGATTGAGCAATACTAAAGAAGTCGGAGAAAAACAAAGTAGATCTGTATTATCATCAAGATTTTTTCTGTAAGGTTTATTACTATTCAGAAACATAACGGAATTATCAGCTGATTCCCAGATGCATTTTTCAGGGAAATTTAAATTTGGTTTTAGAATGTATTTTGATGCAAAATATGGATTAGTTAATTGATATGTAACTTTACTATTTAAGGAATTCTTACCAATATCCAAACAGTTGTGCACTGAATTATATGTTTTAAGCTTCAGACATTTCTCCTTGTTTCTAAACGATAGGAAAATATCCTTTCCTTTTAAAAATTCATTTGAAAAAATGTCAGGCATATTCTTTAAAAATGACTTGTACTCTATTGGTAAATTTTGCATGTGACCTAATCCTTTGATGTTATATATCGCGAAATATTTTGCACCAACAAAATTTTTTAAGATCTCTGAGAAACTTGTTTTATTTTCATAGAAAGTAGAATAGCTATTACTAAAAGTTTTCGGATCAATAGAATTATGACTAGTAGGAGAATTAAAGATCTGCGTTGAACAATTTTTACTAGAAGCATTGATATTTCTGAAAGATTTTCTCGTATCCCTGTTTATTGTTCGATTTTCTGTGGAAGAAAATGTTATTTTCAATACTACTGATCTGTTTGTAGTTTCATTTTCTCTCGCTAGAATAGGAAACTTACAAAAATCGTCTTTGCCAAAAGATAGTGTTTTCATTTTTTGTAAATCATTAGGAGTGCTTATTACAGCAGACATAGAATTATTTGGTTCTACTTCATAGTTTCTTAAATGCATATTCGAATCAGCTTCCGACTGTCTGTCAGTTGGTAATTTTATTCTATGAATATCATCAGCAGTGATTTCAAAGTATTTCATTTTACCTAAATTATGATTGAATACCATAACAGAATTACAACTATTAAGCAAATTTTTATTTTTGAAAATCGTAGCAAATTCAGTCGAATCTACAGACAAATTTTTGTCAAGAGGGAAAATCGTCTTATTTTCACTGTCTTTGATAATTGATAATTTCATTTTCTGAAAATCTTCGTCATTGTTCAACATTTTAACCATTGAATTGTCAAACAAATGCTCTTTATTGTAATTTCGTGAATATACTTTCGAATATGCTTCTGAATTGCTATCAATAGGAATAGGTACTTTAAAAACATCATCTTCAATGGTATGTGGCATAGTCTCATTTTGTAAATAAGCATGATTTTCTAACATAGGATACGTAGAGTTGTTAAGCAAAAAATAATCTTTACAATTTCCTGAGTATCCATTCGATTCATCCATTGATTTCAAACACTTTTTATTTTCTTCGATACATCTACGATCGTTATTTAAATCCCTAAAATTTTGAGAATCGGAATGCCGAAGCAATAACGGATACGACTTAAATCCTGAAGAAAAAGAATGCGATCTGCGCAAAGTACCAAAAACATTAGCTTTTTGATATTTTTTGTCATATACGTTCTCTGAACTTATACATAGGCGCACATTTACAGTAGAAACACCTCTTGTGATGGATGATTCTCTTAAATCTTTACAAAGATTTCCAGGGCGTGGCAAAACGTTTTCGTCTCGATAATGACCTTGTGATGAATATTCTATATTTTCTCCCTTAAATTTTGAGCAAAAAGAGGTCATTTTCTTCCCATTCATTTTGCTAATAGGTTTTTGTACATTTACATGATTTTATGTGCTTTTAAATGATTAAATTTTCAAAAAGGTACTTCGCTTAAAATATAATTGCTTCATAAGCTCTTAATGTAAAATATTTCGATGTAAAACTTCTTTTGAAATTTCAAAAAAGGTATGAATATTTTCATTGCTAATCCAAAGATTTTAGAAAAAATCCGAAATCTTCTGTTTTATCATCTTTTAGTGTAATAATAAAATCCTAATAGAAAGCATTACGTAATCATACTTGATTTGTTATCTGCAAACACCACCTGCAAAAGATAAAAATAAAATTCATGAAAAAAAGGAAAGAAATATGTTAAAAAAATTAAGGAATAAAATGTATGTGAACAGAATTAATAACTACAAAATTATATGTATTTCATAAATAATTTGGTGTTTATTATGTTTGAAATTTCAAAAATCACAAAATATTTTAAAAAAGGAAATGTATTATAAAACAGTTGAGCCGCCCGGCGTTGCCTGGACACGTTATGGTAACCTTAATTGTATGAAAAATCAGAATTCACTTTTTTTTTTTTTTTTTTTTTAATAAAAATTTGTCGAAGTGAACTTAATAGTGGAAATCCTCGTTACATCGGTAGTGTATATTATCAAATTTATATAACCTTAATTTTTTTATGAAAATCTGCCCAAACAAATTAAGAGTGGTTCGTTATAGTGATTATCGATTTAATTTCTTATGTTTAAATGTATTAAGCTTTCGATTTTAACCAAAAGTTCTTGAATAGCCCTAAATAAAAGAAAAGCGGCTTTCTCCACTTCTTGTCAACTCAAAAATACATTCTGAACGTTTTTGAGAAACATGTTTCTGTTAAAAACGTGCGTTTTGCAATGCATGTCCGTCAACGAATTTTTTTTTTTTTTTTTTTTTTTTTTTTTTAAGGGGAAATAAAATGGAAAAGTATCTTCAAAGACTCTCAGAAAAAGACAAATAAGTTCAGATTTTTTTTTTTTTTTTAATATTAGTATTTAACGAAGACGTCGTCTTAAATACAAATGTACACTGATTAGGTAGATATGTATACACACACACACACACACACATATATATATATATATATATATATATATATATATATATATATATATATATATATATATATATATATATATATATATATATATATATATATATATATATATATATGTATGTATGTATGTATGTATGTATATATAAACAGGAAAATAGATGCCGATTTTTTAAAAATTTGGCACGAACATGGATTCTGGAAAGCAACACAGATTACTTGTTATCTATAATTATATTTGTTGTAAATTGGTGATTTACGATTTTTTCTATAAACAAAATAACCAAAGTTAGTTAGGATAATGTCCGTACTATCGCACTGCCTTTTAAAATTCTATATCTTTATGCGATTTTTCTATTTAACTAACAACTTTCAAATGATTTTTGTAGGTGAATTATTTATACCATATACAGCCAGTTCAATAGCTCAAATAATAAGAAAATAAATAGTGCAAAATCACAAAAAAATGCATTTAGGACGTTTGGGAAAAAGTTTTTCTAAAATCGTACTTAAGATTTACTTTATATGTGGTAAATGTCAAAAGCGTTGCAGAGTAAATTAAACGTCTTCTTTTGTTTACTTGAATGTGTTTCTCATTCAAGTATGGCAAATGGCTTATATCCATCAAAAAAAAAAAAAAAAAAAAAAAAAAAAAATTACTACCGTTTTGTTATGGCAATAAAGAAACACACCACAATTTTTTCGATTAAATTTGTCCCCCTTCTTTACAGGATGTTCGAGATTATGAATTTAACGTGAGACCCAGTTTATTCCTGTCTAACTTGAATTGTATCAGCTGAACAACGTTTCAGCGATGAACAGTCAAACTTTTCAGAATGTTGTACACGTTGGATGAAGTCTCAGTAGAGTCAACTACTGCAAATTAAAGGTCTTTGAATATTTTTCTGTTCAAAGGCAAAATACATTCATTAAAAAAACCCCCCAGAAATTCCTTTGTAAGTAAAACAAAATGGCATTTAGAATCTTAAATAAAATAGTCTGCGTAATATCGCACAGTGTGACATAAGGACTACTGTAGGAGTGCGAAATTAGGCAGAATAAAACACTGCAATACGACCGACTCTACTTGTGAAACTGGAAATAGAAAGAGCCTTACTGTTATACCGAGTTATATTACATGATTAAGAGGTTTTAATTACTTAACAATAATTTAAAACAGCACTTAGTTTTAAAATGTTTTTTTTCTGCAATGTTCTGGTGTCACAAATTGTTGAATTGCATAAAACTTGGAAAAAAAAAAAAAAAAAAAAACAGAGTTTAAACGCAATTGCACATTTAACCCAGACACTGAACCTTTTGATGCGATTTCCTGCCAACAGACATTAGTTAAGTTTTGGCAGCCTCTACTTGATGAGATCCTGAGGGGTGCGATATTAGAAATTTCCCCTACATTTATTAATCATGTTAGAGTTTAATTATGCTTAAAAAAATCCTTACTATTATAATCCACATTTTTTTAAAAATTTTAACACATTTTGAATAACAGTTAAAAATTAAATAAACATTATTATATAAATTATATAATTATGTAACTAAGTTAAATATATAATATAATAATATTATATGATTTTTTTTTTTTTTTTTTTACTGAAACATCACTTTCTTTCTAGAAAAAAAAATATGTTTGAGTTAGGGGAAAACTTATAAAAATGAAATGAACAAAACAAAGAAATTTTTGCATTTTTAAATATCCCAGAAAAAATGAATGAATAAAAAGTGGGATTTAGTTCTAACACAACAGGGAATTAATTATTCATCTGGAAAATCTAAATGTTCATCATCATTGTTAGATTAAAAAGTTCTGAGAAATCCACATTTACAGAATTTTCGTAAGGATTCTAATCTTCAATGCATTCAATATTATCTTCTTCACCTAAATACCGTAAAATATCATCATCCTCAGCGTTAAAGATGTTAGAGATGCTACACAATTTAAAAGCTTCAATAACCACTTTGGGTTTTACATTCTGCATGAAAAGTTTCTTCAATATTTGCTTTTCATTTACTTTTTTTTACACGTTTTCTCCAAACACTTTTATTGTCTCAAAAACAATAAAAGTGATTTTTTGACGAAATACACTTGTTTTTCGGAATCCTTTAGAGAAATTTGTGGGTTTTTTTGCCATCTTTTCCAGAAATTAATGTTTTTTTCCACGATCTTTTGGCTGTGTTTTGTTCACTCTTTTTTGATAATAACGATCCTTTAGCAAAACTCATATTTATCTCGGGATACTTTGATGAAATTCGAGAGTTTTTTGATAAAATGTGCAAGCTTTTCGCGAACTATAGACAAATTTTTCATGATTTATTAATGAAATTCAAGTGTTTTTCATGATCTATTGGTGAAATTAGAGTGACAAAATTAGTGATCCTTTGACAAAATTCACGTTTTATTTTTTCGAGATCCTTTGACGAAATTCGTGTATGTTTTTTGAGAAGCTTCGACTAAATTCGTGTGTTTTCTATGTTTTTTTGACGAAATTCGAGCATTTTCCCCGAAATTTATGGTCTTTTCCTACAGTTTTGAATTCAGATGATGGCCCAGAGGGACCACCATTTTGAGATTTTGGGTTTTCAATGATAAAAAAGTGCAATTCCCCCCCCCCCCAAGAACTCTATCATGACCCCCATGGAGTTACAGAAGTCCCTCCCGGAGAAAAGTGTCTGAATTCAACACTGTTTTCCTTTGACTGCATTTGTTCATTTTTTGACAAAACAGCAATTTTTTTGACAAAATTCTATTTTTTTTAATTTATTTATTTTTCTTGTAATCGTTTGACACACTTGTAGCGGATTTTCATAAGCGCTTTCATTCTGCTTTCAGTTTTGCTGTCTATCGGCAGGATTCGCCGAGGAGTGAAATAGTTCACCACCGACACGGGAAAGACGCAGAACAGGAAGATACTTAATTTACAGAAAATATGTACAATACATAAAACAAAGGCGATTCTAGGTGGGTTTTTTTTTTTTTTTTTTTTTTTTTTTTTTTTTTTTTCGGGGAAAGGCTGGATATCCGTGATCTTCTGACGAAATCGGCGTTTTCCCGCAATCTTCAGACGAAATCAGCGATTTATCTGCGATATTTTAGCAAAATCGGCGATTTATTGCGATCTTTTGCCGAAATCGGCGGTTTTCCCGCGACCTTTTGACAAAATTAAAATTCTCCCGTGTTTTTTTTTTTTAAATAAAATCGGCGTTTGTTCGGCGATTTTTAGACATAATTTGCATTTTTACGCGATCTTTTCTCGGAAACGGCGTTTTATCCCCGCGATCTTTTGACAAAATCAGCGTTTGTTCCGTGATCTTTTGCTGAAATCGCCATTTTTTTTCCAATATTCTTTTGGCAAAATATTTTTAAGCGATCTTTTATCCAAAACGGCGTTTTCTTCAGCGATATTTTAACGAAATCGGCATTATATCCGCAATCTTTAGAAGAAATAGACGTTTTCCAGCAGTTTTCAGACGAAATTAGTGCTTTTGCAGATATTTGATACAATTGCCGTTTTTCGCGATCCGCAGAGGAAATTCGCGTTTTTCAGCGATGTCTGTGGCATTTTTATTATTTTACCATCAAAAAGTGTATGAAGCAGGGCTGATTCTGGATGAAATTTTAATTTTCGGAAATCGGGGGGGGGGGGGGGTAATCCACGAGTTACCCCTTTGGGAGGGAGGTTTTATCCGCTATCTTCAGACTAAATCGGCGTTTTCCGCAATCTTCTTCCGGAATCGACGTTTTTCGCAGATAAATCAGCGATTTATCTGCGATATTTTAGCAAAAAAGGCGATTTATTGCGATCTTTTGTCAAAATCAGCGGTTTTTTGCGATCTTTTGACAAAATCGGCGTTTCCCGTGTTTTTTTTTTTTTTTTTTTTTTTTTTTTTTTTTTTTTTAATGAAAACTGCATTTTTTTCGATGATTTTTAGAAAAAATTTGCATTTTTGAGTGATCTTTTCTCGAAAACGGCGTTTTAAACTCCGCGATCTCTTGACGAAATCGGCGTTTTTTCCGTGAACTTTTGATGAAATCGGCCTTTTTTGTTCAATGACCCTTTGACAAATTACTTTTAAGCGATCTTTTATCAAAACGGCGTTTTTTCCCGCGATCTTTTAACGAAATCGATGTTTTTCCGCGGCTTCGAGACGAAATCAGCGTTTATCTGAGATTTTGGTGAAATTGCCGTTTTTACCGCGATCCGCAAAAGAAATTCGCGTTTTTCAGCGATCTTTTGACAAAGTTCGTTGACAAAGACATTGACGAAATCGTTGTTTTTCCGTGAAATATTGACGAAATGTGCGCGTTTTCGGCGATCCTTTCACGAAATTTGCTTTTCTCCGCGATTGTTCTTTCCGTGCGCAAAACCGTAGAAGTTGGCAGCTATGTGGAACTGATAACCTAATTCCAAATTTTCGAAAGAGGATGCCTTAAATTTTCGGAAATTTCGGACGAGAATTACCCCTGACGTAAGAGGCGAACTCCGATTAATTGGGAATAAACATATTGAAGCAGCTTTCTCCCCAAAAGCGCGCGGCGTGACATCACATGACGTCACGCTCCGAACTCTGCGATCAGCTGCAATGAAAATGAACGTACGGTGACTCGAGGGAAAAACAACTTCCGGTCGTTTGCGGAGACACGATAAAACTCCACAAAACATCGCGTGATTTTCGTGACCGAATGTGCGTATTTTTCGCAATTTTTCGGCGAAATTTGCGCGTTTTTCGAGATCTTTTGCAATATTTTTTTGTTTTTCGACGAAATTAACAGCCTAAAAAAAGTTAATTGTTGTTGTTTCCTGGATCGACGAAATCGCGCTAAATTTCGTTTTGGCACTAAGTGCCTTTTGGCGCAAGTTTGGCGCAAAATTGAAAAAAATAGCTGTTTTGTAGCAGTTTGGTGCAAGAAAGCGGTTTTGGAGCAGTCTGGCGCAATTGGCGCAGGTCTTACATTCCTGTAATTGACTTATTTTAATCAGAAATTTATGTTGTTAAATAAAATAAATATTTATTTTTGGAATAAGTGGTATTCAAAGTCGGGAGTCTTGGCAGCTAAATATTTTTTATGCAATTAGCATCAGTTTACAAAATTAATGATTGCAATTATATATATTTTTCTCTTTATAAAAATTTACAATTTTTAGCAGAGTTGAACTGATCCAAACATACACATGTTTTATGCCCTGTCAAAGAATACTATTTTATAACATTCACAAACTACCAGTTATTTCTCTTATTTAGTTTCTACCACTGTTCTTCCTACACGCTACGCTCGTCAACCTGGTGTGGGTACAGCAAACTCTAAAAACACGTTAAATTGATCGGCTTTTAAAAGATTGCAAAACACTAAGCTACAATTTTTCTTTTTCTTTTCTTCTTTATAATTTTTTATATATTTTTTTTAAGAGGCGATTTTCCTGTAAACAGGTTTTCATTCATTTCTCTTTGATTGGAGAATTTTAAGGTCGAATCAGTTGCTGTTAAACGTCTACTGGCTATCTACATTAAACAAGATCAATTAAATAATGAAATACACAGAGCCTTTGCCTGCCGGTATTTTTTGAACCGAACTATCATATCAAAATATGATAATCTCATCTAAATATATTTTTTAATTTAACTGTTTTGAAAAATTACATGGTCATTTTTTAAATATGATGTAATTTCTTCTACTTGCAGCTTTTAACGCTCTATTAATGAATTTATTTTTATTTTTTTTCTTTGTTTGTTTCTTTCTTTCTTTTTTCTTTTTCTTTTTTTTTTTTTTTATTTTTTTTTTCGATTTTCACCTAAAGATACTTTTGCAGCTAGAAAGGAAATATTTTAAATTTCCGCTGCCATGGAAATGACAATAATAGTTTAATAGATCATTTAGAAATGTGAAATATCTCACGTAAGTATGTGATTAAATATAAACTGTTTGCAATATTATTGTTTGACTATTTTAAATATGACATTATTTTTCCATTTACGGCGAGGCGGATAACGCATTTTAATGAGCTCATTATTTTAATATTTTCTTTCTCTTTTAATATTCACATATAACTATAGTTTTATGAGGCAGTTTTACATATTTTCCGCCTGTTAACGAGTAATTATTTAATTCTCATTTGAAGGGATTTTTTTCTGTATGTAATAGTTGCGTGTAAATATATTTTCAATTTGAAGAAATTATTATTCTTTTATTATTTGGCAACAATTTAAAATTATAACGATTTCTAAATTATCTTTTAAATGCTTTCAAAATGCTGAAAATTTGAATTTAAAATGGAAACAAATCCTCATAAAATAAGTCAAATTAAAAAAAAAATAAATGCAGTGAAATCACCAGGAACTTCTAATGTATTAAATAATCTAAAAATTTTTAAATTCCTAAGTTTTGTTTTTGCTCCTATAAAAATTTTGTTAATGGAATGATTGTAACCAACTTTAATATTAAAAATGCCTTAAAATAATTATTCCATTTCTAAAATGCTACTAATTTTGAGCGGTTTTTATGCAGTAGTTTTCTTAATATTAGCAAAGAAATACCTTAGTTCACAAAAGAATTCATTGACAGCATTAGTTGCTTTTTTTAGAATAGAAATATAACTTTTCTCTACAAGAAATCAATTATTTTTACAAATCGAAAACAAACTTCAGATACAAAATAAAAAATAAAAATTTTTTAAATGGAAATATAAGCATTCACTTTAAAAAAAAAAAAAAAAAAAAAAAAAAAAAAAAAAAAAAAAACTTCATTTCTATCGATGGAAATTTTTTACTCTCTCAAAAATTAGACTAGTTATGTATATAAAATTTTTATGTCTATTTACAATGAACTCTTGTTAATGCAAGTATGCTTAAAACACCCCCGATTAAGGAAAACAGTTTTGTTTTCTCCATCATTTTCTGTTTACAATTCATGTTAAATGCAGCTCTTAATACATAATACACATCGGATAATATGGACAATTTTTACTCATATTGTCCAGGTAGAATAAAAATTAATCTCGCACATTTTTTTTTCGAAAGTCTGTGTAACTTGGGTATTGAGCGATCAAGAAATTGTTTGTAACAGTGATGAAAAAAAAAAAAAAAAAAAAAAGGAAATCATTTCACCACCAAAAACGTCGTAAGTTCAAAAATTGCCAACGGCTGTTCAACCGTACTAACTTATCGAAATCTGATCTTACTTTTGAAGTGTATAATAAAACTGGAAAATTGTGGTGTAAGAAGATAATTTTTGGGGAGGAATATTGCAAAAAAATATGAAAAATTACTTTAATTAAATTAAAGTTTTAAAAGAACAGCAATTTCTTTACATATGTTATTTGTCCCGAGTAATTCATTCTTTTTTATCATAAAATTAACATTAACTTGCTTTTATATATATATTTTTTTTAATGACTAAGTTAAATAAAAAGTTTTACTTTTAGTAAACAGTTCCAATTCAATCTATTCAATTAAAGGAATAATTTTACATTAATGTGGTGCTTTCATAGCTTAATGCTTACTTCCTTTAAAGCTCGAGAAAATATGGTTTTCATTTGAAGTTCACACTAAAGGGAAATCATTGCAGTTTCAAATGAAATATTAGAACATGCATGTTAAAAAAAAAAAAAAAAAAAAAAAAATCATTTTTATATATTCAGTTGACCGTCATTTTTTAAACAAGTAATCTCCATATTCCAAGAAAACATGGTTTTTCATTAATTCTTCCCGGAAGTCTAAAAAGAGAGAGGGAAATTGCGTTTATTCCTCACACGCATGCCTATTTGTTGCATTAATTAAAAAGTTCAAAGTTATTGTTAAAATGAAAAACAGAACATTCAATAAATTAAAATTTCTAATTTATTTAAATACAAACCAATAAGTATAATACTTTCGAACTTAATAAAATAGTATTCACTTATACTTATTTGCAATTTCTTTTTTAGATTATAAAAAAAAAATATTAGTACGTAAAGAATATTTTAATTGAACTCATTTAAAAATGTATGTAGTAATTCAATCAACTTTAAAGAAAATCGATTTTATTTAAAAAATCAAATATTTCTTCCCGAATTTAATTAAAATACGAGTGGAATCCCGTCGAATTCGACGAATGAAATGTTTAAAAGACTCGATCGATTTGGTTTTTAAAAAAGCAAAAGTAATTACATTATTGAATTAATATATAATAAATATATTTCCAAACTTAATGTCAAAATTGCCAGTTACAATTTTGCATGCAAATATTCGCATATCTTCAGTTAAAACTGTAATCTGAGTGCCGGCGAAATCCAGAAATTTTATTTTATATGCACTCACAAAAAAAGTTTTATTAAAAAAAAAAAAAAAAAACTAATTTCATTTTTACTATGACATTATATTCACTAACTGAAGTCATCTGAAAGTAAAATCTTAAAGTCAGTGTTCATAATGAAAAGAAATGTTGAAATGTAATATTGTTATGAGTAAAAATGCGATGTTTTAAATAGTGACGGCATTTTCTCTTCAAATGTTTTTTAAAAGTTACTATTATTAGTAATATGAAAAAGGCATCCGTAATAATATTGTAATTCCCATTTATCTGGTTGCTGAATGACATCATTTTCCACATTTGAAATTTTTCTTATTTTGCTTTAGACATTAATTTTTATCATAAATTATTTTCTGTTATTTTATTTGCATTATTAATATTATTTCTCAGTAAATATATTTTTTTACCTCAATTAGTGCATAATTATACGCAATCATTTTATTATGGTTAAGTTTTACGAAAACAATTAACTTTTTTTCTTTAAAATGCGAGGACATGTTCACTGATGAAATAAAACTTCTGACTGGTGGAAAGTGATAATGGAAAAAAAAAAAATTATTATCGAGAGAAAAGCTAAACTAAGTTGCCACCATTTTGAAGAAATGTCGTAAAAAGCATTTAAAATTAAAAATAAAATATAAAAAATGGAAATAAATTAAAAAATAGCTAAAACGGGCACAACTACAAATAAATAGCTTTCATTTTTAAAAAATAATTATCAAAATTGGTTGAGTAGAAAATTCAGGACTGATGACTAAAAAAACAGCCAGATCTTTTAAATATATAGATAATATTCATATTTTATACCTATCAAACAAATTATGTTTTATTTTTTTTTTTAAATAGCTAATATGTAATAAACTTTAATATATCTTATTCTTTAAGTGTTTTAAACCAGCGAATAACTACAGTAAAAAAAAAAAATGTCACTGCAATTAAGTTTAAATTTCCGAGCTTTCGGAACGAGATATTTAACAACCCTTACTTATACCCCTTTGAAGTAACCCATATCTTCATTTTAAACTGGCCCTTTATATAACGCTTGCTAGCGTAGCGGTTAAAGTGCTCGATTCGGAACGCGTGACTCCATGTTTATAGCCGACGCGTCGACTATAACGTCGGGATAACGTCGTGACGTTATCCACGGAATAAAGAGAGAAGTATTTTTTTTAAAACAAATGTAAATTTTCCATCAAAAAACATCAACGATCAACGGTCAACGTTGAGGTCATTTGGGTGAAAAAGTGTGCCAGAATTCTTCCGGGATGGCTCAGTTGGAAGAGCGTTGGCGGCTTCAGCAATACATCCCTGGTTCGAATCCTGGCCCGGACTTTTTTCACCCCTTGGAAAAATTTACATTTGTTACAATTTATTTACTGAATGATTAATCATGTTTCTTCGTGTAATTCGTTGTTCTTCAATTCTCGGATATATTCTGGTAGCAGTGGTACCAGGAATATTTCCATGAATTAAAGAAACTATTATAAGAATATGTGACAACCTGGATACAATAAACAAAACGCGGCAGCGGATTGGTATATTAACAAATGTAAGGTATAAAAAATATCAAATAAACAAGGATAAATGCAAAATATACGATTTGTACCAAAAAATGTACTTCGAGCCTGAAAGTCAATGATGCAGCGAATTTCTTTTAAGCTTAAATAAAAGCATATTAGGACGCAGCATCCTAATTAAATTTTAAGCTTGATGAATTTCATTATGATTGGCACAATTATTCATGCTCCACATTTGAGTGCTAAGTTTGAAATAATGAATGAATTTATACAGTAGAAATATATCTTCTCAAACATCGTTTTCGCATAAAATTCGAGCAGCTGTATACCTTTGCGAAACACAGTGTTTATTTATCAACAAAATGATTGTATCTAAAAAGGAGACGTCAAACAGCATTTTATTATCTATTGTAGTTATAGTATGAATAGAAAATGTAATTATTTTCTCCTTTTTGAGGCAATTAATTTCTAAGTATGAGTTGAGGATGAAAGCCCATTTTGAGTTGAACTTCGGTAAAAGTGGAGCAGGAAGCTCTTCATAGTGTACCATCCACGTTTCAGAAATCATTTATTCTTCATTTCCCGTATCCCATAATTGGAGGGTGGGGAGAGATTGGAAATATGGATTCCTGTTGTCAGTCAAAAAGCAAGTGCTTTTAACAAAATACCCTCGGCCACTGCTGCTTTTTGAGTGATGTATGGAGGCTTGATGCTTGATGTTACAGAAAGTTGTAGATTCGAGTATTATTAATCTTCTGACAGAACAATTCTTTAGACATTTTCATTGATTGAAATTATTTGATAATGCATTTTTTTATTAGGAAACTTTAGTTTAGAGCTGACTGTGTAATTTATAAATCCTTATTACTTTCTTCTGTCTTTACAGGGGAAAAAGTACTGGATTCATGAAATTTTTCAAATTTCGGTTTTCGAAGGATTTACATGTTTTAGGGGTAAGAAATTCCCCCCCCCCCAAAAAAAACAAAAATGTGTTTACAAATTGTCTGTTTGTGAGTCTTTTTGTCTGTAGTCTGTATGCAACATAAATTTTGCGCCCACTCTATCTCAAGAAATAATACACGGAATTTCACAAAACTTTACATTCCACAACTTTTTTATAAATAAGATCTTATTAGTTAATGGTGTATATCGCCCAATAGGTGTGGCTGTTATGCTGCATTTTTCAGAATTTCCACGATAGCTATACCTCATGAATTAATGGGCGGATTTTCATAAATCTTCAGATTCCGTTAGTCCTTGATATAATATGGTTCTGATTACGTTTTGGTGTAAATCTCCAAACAGGCGGTGCTGCTATACAACCTTTTTCACAATTTCACCAATAGCTATTTCTCAAGAACTAATGCATGAATTTTAATCAAACTGCAAATTCCTTTAGTTCCTGATATGATTTAGTATTCTTTAGTTTTTAGAGTAAATGGCTCAACAAGTGGCACTTCTATCCAGTTTTTTTTACGATTTTTTTTTTTTTTTTTTTTTTTTTTTTTTTTTTTTTTTTTTTTGCTATAATTCTATTTCGAATACTAATACACGGATTTTCGTCAAATTTCAGATTCAGTAAGAACTTGAAATAAGTTGTTGTAGATTAGATCTTGGTATAAATTACCTGAGCAGTAACTCTGCTGTGTTTCATTTTTCTAGAAGTATTAACATGTATGAGATAGGAGAAAGTTTTGGGATTGCCACATCCGATTAGTTATAATATAATTTTGCTTAAGTGACAAGCATGCTTAAGTGACCTTTAAAGCATTCAATATATTTTTTAATAGCTTAGAATTAAATATGCTTCTTTAGAAGCGTTTAAAATTTATCCCCATGCAAAAATTCGCATCAAAGGAGAAGTTATGTTTTGGTAGCCTTCCTTTCTTTTTCTAATTTCATTTCGAAATTTCTTTTTTTTTTTTAATTTCTCAGTATGTTTCCTAAGTTTTTTTTTATTGTTGCTTATTTGTTTCCCAGTCTGTTTCTCAATATGTTGTCGAAGATTTTTTGTTCTCAATTTCTAAATATATTTTCACGATATTTTCTTCAACTTGATTTCTTTTTAAATAGCTTAGTACCCACGCCGTACACTATTAAAAAAAAAAAAAAAATTGTGAAGTTACTACGATTTTTCTAGTAGGTTTGTAATAACGATTTTTTTAAGAAATTTTCCTTCATCTGTTTAGACAAAGCTTGAAATTATTTGTGGAATGCATTTATATTTGCTATTTCCTGGTTTATATTTCATAGCTATATATTTCTACTTTATTGTTCATGCTAAAAAAAGAAGGTATCCATCTCCCTCTCCCCCCAAGAAAAGAATCGATTATTTATTAGATGTTACAAGGGGAGAACGTCAAATGGAAGAAAATGTTTTCCATTCACATTTGTATTCCTTGATAAAATTTGAAAAATTTTAAAAGTGCTAAAGCTTTAAAATCAAAACAATCGAAAATTAAAGATTTCTTCAACAGATTTTTGCGGTAGTTTACTATCCTTTCAAATAAATGTTTATTTTCTGGTTTTGAAATTGTTTAAGTAAATAAAAAATAAAATACCAAATTAATGTTTACGTTAAACATTTCAAAATCTTTATTTAAAAGTTCAAGAACATTTTTTAATAAAAAACTACACATTAAATGAAATATTTTGTGATTTTCTCCATTCAACGAATTTTTCTATGTTACGAATTATTTGACGGAACAATGAATTTCGTTCTATAGAGACTCGACTGTATACTAGAAAAATCTTAGTAACTTCACATTTTTTTACAGTGTACATTAAAAAATATAAAATGTCGTTTGAAACGACATTAGGTAAAGCTTTCTGAAAACTGACGCGATTAACATCATAACACAGGTTAAGTAAAAAGTATAATGGAGAACGAAATAATAGAGGAGAAAACAATGTCAATGAATCGATGTAATAGGTTTCGATGTAAATTAAGACTCATTAACTACTTGATGATAATTTGTATAATTAAGATGATAATTACCCAAAATTACGCTTTTCTCATTTTATCTCAATCAACCGAGAGGGAAAATGCATGAAAGGTGCAATTTAAAAATATGTGTTCAGGAACATAACGAAATTGATTATATACTGTATGTATTTTGAATTTTTGAATAGAGAATCAATTATTATTACAATAGCATTTATCCAAAGTATGTAGAGCAATTTTGTGGAAGTTAACGGAAAAAAAAAAAACCTTATATTAATGTGCGAATACAAATAAATGAAGCATGTTTGTTTCACTTTAATTTTCACGATTATTCAGTCATATAATTAAAATACCGAAACATTGAAAACATCAATTTATAATTATTTAGTAATGGAATTGGCCATTAACTACTTTTTTTTAATTATTGTTTGTGTAATAATGCTTGCTGAAATAACAAGTCGTAAATTGCACGTCAGACGTACCAAATGCGGTGCGTTCTTACTATAAGGAAGTTTTAAAATTACATTTTCACCAGAGGGCGCTATAATCGTATTTATTGCTCCGAGTGATTAGAAATTCTGCCTGCTTTTAGATATCTATGATACAATTTAATTATGAAAAACTTATTTTTGAAAGACAAATTTTGCAAAACATTGACGTAAAAAGATTTATTTTGTAATATTTGATTCACTAGGAATGAACGAAAATTATTTAATATTCATTGCATTGATTCATTTTTAATTCATTTCACACCACATATTTTTAGATGCTGTAATTAACAATTATTTTTACACCTTTTAAGCAATAAATTCGATGGCAGCGCCATGTAAAATAATGTAATATTTAGGATGCATTCTAAAACACTACAGGAAAATGCGATTTCCACACTATATAATTCTAGACACTATAGCATCGTGCTAGTTGAAAGTGCGCGAAGCGAAAACTTTAGAATAAAATAAGAAATGAATAAAAATAAAAGGTATAAAAGAATATTCAAAATGAACTGGTGTCTCGTGGTTTTGACATTACGAAACGTAACAGCTTTAAGAAAGATTTTTATGAAAAGATTTTTAGATTAGAATTTTGAATAAGATAGATATTAAAAATCGTGTTTTAACATACAAAGAAATTTAAATAGAAATAAATAATAAGTTTATAATAAAACTAGTCGTTGGGGGCCACCATAATACTTACCCATCATGGATATGTATATGAAAATAAAATATGTGAAAACTATTTATACAATGCATTGCAATTCATAAACAAAATTTAAATATTGTTAATATACATAGTAATGCTACATTAAAGAACTGCTGATTACCAATTTCGACAAATTATATAAAACGCCAAACTACTCAAGTAGTACTGAACTGCTTAAAAGAAACATCCTTATAACTCCAAAAATAATAATTCTATTAACTAACAATTAACTGCGTCGTATTAAACGTCCCATTTCCAATTAAAATATACCTCTGAATTGAAATTTGAATCAAATACAGGGTCATGAAAAATCGAAAAATGTGGAAAACAGGATTACGAATATCTCGGGAACTAATTATTCGATTGACTTCGTTTTATATGCAAAATGTGTGTTATTTTATTGCCTTTTACGTCCATTTCTTAAATTTAAAAAAATCGAAAATTTTTATGTACCTTTCATCAGAACGATTTTTTCGAGAGTCCGAAAAAAATAGTTCCGGATAATCGAGGTTGCTGATATTAAATAGGCTTCGTCCCATTCTTACATACTAACTACATACAAAATTTCAAGTCTCTATCTCAATTTGTTCGGGAGATAGAGCGTTTACAGACAGACAGACTGACAGACAGACAGACGGACAGCAAAATTTTTTTTCTAAAAATATGTTTTTCGGAATCTCCACTATCTAAAACGTGTAAATCCGTCAAAAAAAAAATTTCGATTTTCAAAACGATTGCAAGACTTACCCTATACTACGTATGATGGGTAAGTAAAATAATAATAAGTAAATAATAATATTATTAAAAGTCAGGGAAATAGTGAAATGTTGAAAATTTAAAATAATTTAATAAAATATCGCGATTAAAATTTTTTTAAAGATGTGTATTAAAGATATTATGTGAAAAAAATGATTGAACAATAAAACTATTTTTTATGTTTCCATCCATTCAAACCTCAAAATTCATTTTCGAAGCGTGCTAAAATAATTTTGGGGGGAAAAGAATGTATTCAGCTTCATTCCTTTATGTATTTGAAAGGTTTATTTAGTAAGATTAAAATGATATAACATATCACATATGTCGAATCCTTTAATTCACCTTATTATACATAAAACCAAAATGAAATACTCAGATTACTTAAAGGTGTTTTTTATTAATAAAACCTAGTACTTTCGAGCATGTCATGCTCATCATCAGGGTTAAAACAACAAAAGAGTAAAAGTCGAAGGCTGAGTTCTTTTATACGAAGTGGACTGATCCAAAGACAACGTAATCGAATTTGGAACATTCCGACTCCCCCCCCCCTTTTTTTGTCCACTTCGTATAAAAGAACTCAGCCTTCGACTTTTACTCTTTTGTTGTTTTAGCCCTGATGAGGAGCATGACATGCTCGAAAGTACTAGGTTTTAGTAATAAAAAACACCTTTAAGTAATCTGAGTATTTTATTTTGGTTTTAGGTTTATTTAGATTGAAGGATGTTTCCTTCTACAGTTGTAGCAGACAATTAATTACGTATAGGTTGGGTTAGTTGTTTAGGTATTAGCAAGATTGAAAGAACTAGGTGTTTTCCAATGCAGCTGACTAGAAGATTAATTTCCGCTAATTGATGTAAATGAATAAACATGAGATTGCTTTCCTGAAATTAAGGAACTTGCTTTTAATTATTGCGCAGGTAACTTTTAATCTTTTCAATTTCAGGTATTCTTAACGAGTCTTAAAAAATTGACAGTTTGCTTGCGCATGCAACTTGAATTTTGAATAATACCTTTAAGCGGATTTCATGAACATCATTTTTTTCATATAAAATGTATGTCACATATAATTAATCGTATGTCATGTTAACATATATTTATCCTTTTGTTTTATACCTTTAATTTTAAATTTTGTTGTCTTTTCTAAAAGCTGTTTTGCATACATAAGTTTCAAAATACGAATAAATATTTTTTAAATGCGTATTGACTTTTCTTTTAAATTTTTCCTTTATATTATTTAAAAAAAAAATTGAAAAGCAAAAAATAGAGATAAATCTAGTGAATTTTTTCTCTATACAATGTATTTCCAAATTCTATCTACAAATTCAGAGGGGTGATATAATGCACATAACATAACATAATGCCGAAAATCATCTATTTAATCAGAAATACAGAATGTTTACCCTAAGTCAACTTAGGTTGACAGTAATAAATTTCTGAAAACTGAAGTATATTAATAATAATAAAATTGTTCACTTCTATTGTAAATATGATAACATGACAAAACGAGATAGAAGTTTACTTTATCTACGCCAGCAGTAAGTACTTGACGCTTCACATTTTAGACTGCGATTGCTCATATGTATCATCAATTACGAGAGCACCCCGTTTTTCCAGAGCTTTACGTGATGTCATTACATTTCATACCAAACGAGGTACACATCATTAAATTTTCATTGCAGTATTTTTACTTTTAATAAAATTATTATTGTCAACCGGAGTTCAATTAATGTGAAATTTCCTGTATTTGTCACTAAAATGTTCGGTTTCCCTCGCAGTGATCTCTGTAAAATTTTCATCCTCTTCATAACTACAATCATCCCTCTGAATTTGTAGATGGAATTCGGTAGTACCCTGTATACATATATAAAACGTATGTATATTTGTAATTAAATTTTGAATGTTATACTATAACTTTTACACTATTAAATGTGGTATAAGTTTCTTTGCCTTAATAATGCAAGTAGCAATGGGGTTACTACTATCAGGTGCCTGGAATGGTGACTACCACGAAACCTGGGGTTTTAACCTCCAACATTAAACTAACCAACTTTAAAAAATTCTTATTAGCGATTGTAATCGGAAACAATAATAAATTTTACTTCGACAGAAAAATTTCAATTTAAAAAAAAAAGTAACTATGGTCAAGTTTTTGGGTGTATCAGATGTTTCCTATTTGCATCGAAAAGTTTTAATTTATTTTTTCCTATACTATTTGAATAGTTCTTTTTACAATGATTTTTTTTAATGATTATGGCTTCTGTTTATATCTTATGTGTCAAAAGTCTTTAAAAAATATTTACGGAAAAGATTAGCTATTTCAAAGAACTTAGAAGTTTTCAATGAGAACTCCTCGTCCACCAAAATAAGTAAATAAATAAATAAAATTCGAACTTAGGTCTGAAGGGTAATTAGGTTTATTAAATTTTTTGATGCTCTAAGTTAGCGATGCACAACCTTTTTGCCAGAAAATCGTTTGACACCAGAATATTTGAAAAGTGACGTTTGTTTTCTTTCGTAGCAAAGTTTCTGTCAGTATTATATGGAAAATTATTCTGCATAAAATTACTGGTATCAGTTTGGCCCGCGGGCCACAGGTTGTGCACCCCTACGTCTAAGTCAATGCACTTAATATAATCTTACCACAAACACTGATGAATTTAATTATACCTACATGAATTTAATATAACCGGCAAATAGTAGTGCTACCTCCAGTATCATCAAAAGTTGTACCAGAAGACAAAAAAAAGTATAAAAAGAATTCTAAATCGGAAACCAACAACACAGTTACAAATTCATTTTTTTTTTCAGGAGTCGATGTAAATGTTTTGTTTATCAAAAATGCCTTCAACTTTTAAAATACCTCCACCTGAAAGAGTAAACCCACCCAAGTACATGAAAATGTTTTATATATAACATTTTAACATAACATGAGGCAGAAAATGCTTTTGACTTTTGAAATAACTCCACCTGAACGATAGGAGTTATTTTAGTTAGCCGTTTAAAGTATCAAAGTCAGTATTTCCTTCCTCTGAAAAAAAAAATCTCAGGATTTTTTCATCTATTTTTTATGTGGTTTTTGAAACAACCCTTTTTCTCTAAAGGATAAAAGCTTGAAGTTTTGACAGCAATCAGTTTTAACAAGGAGAAGCACTTTAAGTGTCTTTTTAATGCTAATGCAGATTAAACTCTTCTTCTTACCGTGGTTAATACCCCGTTTGTGACAATTGCTAAACTGTATAAAAAAAAAAAAAAAAAAAAAAAAAAAAAAAAAAAAAAAAAAACTGAAAACCCGCTATTAATTTGCAAAATTTTTTTGGGAATAATAACCCTCCACGTGATGAGAAACAACATTGCCATCAGTCTTCTGTGTTCTAGTTTTTTCGTTTCTTTAAATATCTGTATATGTTCTGTTGATTCGCTTAAACGCAGAAAATTATCCTTTACAAGATATTTTAGGTATAGTACAAGAATTTCTTAATAAAATTAGAATAATAATTAGAGTTTTAAAAATTTGTATTAAGTTTTTTTACAGTATTTTTTTTAAGCTGAAGTTATTAAAAACCCGTCGTCGTAGAGCTTCCGTTATTATTGAGAATGAATATTCAAATTGTTTTTTCATTATTTCTTTAAAAGATTATATAGAAAAAAAAGCTTATGATTTCAGCTTCTTTGTTTAGTTATTTAGAAAAGAAAAAGGAAAAGAAAGAAAGGAAAAGAAAAGAAATATGTTTTCAAGGTCGATTTTGGCATGCCGTTTGATCTTTTTTGATATCTCAGTATTATTCCACAAAAAATTGAATTTAATGTGATAATTTAACTGAGATTAGTTTTTTAATCCAGATGATTAACATTTGAACTTTGTATTTGTTACAGTGAGTAGTTTAAAAATTGTAGAATGAATCCACTCGACATTTCAAAAACTTTCGAGAATAATTTACGTTCATTTGATTACGGAGTGGCCAACTGGGATAAGCGGGATACCACTATTTTTATAAAGAAGTAACCTACTTCTTGAACCGGAGAAATTCGATGATTAGATAAGGGAATGATTACTATATATTTTAGTGGTACAGTTGGCCACTACTGAATTAAATAATTATGTAAAGTAAAAACCTTCATTCTAATTTTACAAAAGTGAAATGTTTACGTTGTTGAAAATGATTTCGTGTTCTAAAAAAATGACAATTATTCACAAATCTGAAACATTTTTCTGAAATTGAAATATAATTTTCAATGCTTTTTTTTACATCGTATTCAAATTAAGACCAGAAAAAAGAAAAAAAAGAGAGAAGCAAATTTATATATCATGATAATGACAACTGTTTTAAATGTATATAATTTGCCATTCTTTTTTCAACAAAAATTCCATTATTTATTTTCCATGTGCTTTTATCATATTAGAAAATTTTTCCAGAATTTCCTTTTTTATTATTATTTTGCGAGATTAAGGAGTCTCAGAAATCATACTTTTTACCTGGTTATTCAATTTAGCAACATGTCACATTTGATTTTTTTTCTAAAACCCTATGAAATATAAATGCATAAAAGTTTTGATATAGAAAACTTAATATCTCTTCTATTTAAAATAATTTTTTTAATATTCTATATTGAAATTCTAAGTATTTTATTTATATTTAATTTTGATTAAATTTTTTTTAAATGCACTTTGACTTGCTTCCACTGCGCGCAACATTTCTCAAAACTATAAAAGCAATTTGCATGAAACTTGATAAATATCTTCATTTTAAATTAAAGAATAACTTATACGATAAATTTAGTATGATAATTACATTAATTACTTAAAATTGAAAAATTTTCAATAAAAATATATGATTTTTTTCAAAATTTTACAATTTAAACTTAATTTTTAAATAAATAAATATATAAATTGTTTTCAAATGAAGTATAAGTTCAAGATACATTAATTTTGCATCAGTATCAATATTTTGGGGGCTACTGAATCAATAATTTTGTTAAGTCTTGCTCGCAGTGAATGCAAGTCAAAAAACAATTTTTAATTTTTTATCAAAATTAAGCATTAAAAAATAAAATAAAATTTCAGTGTAAAATATCAAAAAAATATTTTAAATACAAAATATATTAAGCTGTCACTATTTAAAATTTTATGCATTTAAGTTATATTGGGA
The DNA here is from genome assembly GCA_964019185.1 of Maratus speculifer. Taxonomy (NCBI): domain Eukaryota; kingdom Metazoa; phylum Arthropoda; class Arachnida; order Araneae; family Salticidae; genus Maratus; species Maratus speculifer. The sequence continues at coordinate 291,404,580 of OZ025294.1, read as the reverse complement.
CTGAGAATAAAAATGAAGTGTGACATATCGCAAAATTGCACTACCAGGCAACAGATAAGACTCCTAAGGTCCCTTAACTCTTTATCTACCAACGGTACTTATAAGTACCATTAAAATTACTTGTTATAGATTTCCTTTTATACCTTGATTAGTTTTAATACTGTTTAGAATGAGTTACAGACACATTACTTTATTTTGTTCCAAAAGCATTATAGACTACAAAAAGCAAAAATATTTTTAAAAGGATGATTTCTTTTGCATTTGTATCTTTTCAGCTTTCTTTTCCCTGAGAGAGAGGGATGGGGATTTTTCAATTCGGAAATATTCAGGGTTGCCGGCTTTTAGCCGGGCCAAAAAAAGCCGGCCGGCTTTTTTTGGTTTTATCCACTTAAAAAAAGCCGGCTAAAATTGAAAAAAGCCGGCTTTTATTTTTAAAGTGTTAATTTGTATCAAATCCATATTAAACGTGGACTGATTTATTTTTAATACATTTTTAATTATTTACTACTAAAAAAGTGATACATTTCTATTTATTTTTTCAAATAAATATGTGATTATAACCGCCAGAAGTCAACTGTGAAGGCATTATGTCTGAAAAATATAAATCTTGGAAAAAAGAAAATATACTCAAAAAATGTTTTTTAAACTTCTACATTCCATTAGTTCTTATATTACACATTCTTAAGAGTTATATTTAATTCAATTATGACAAAATTAAACACATCAAAGCATTCATGGGAACGTTCTTACAGGTCAATATGTAAAGATTAAGTCATAAAATAAACAATGTTGAAAGAGAAATTAGGAAGGATTCAGTATTTGAGGAGAGTTTAATACGTAATAATATAAAATTTAAAACAACAACAAAAAATGTTCTAATAAAATTTGTTGAATTACAATTTTAAATAGCTCTTTGTTATTTAATAGTGCATACATGCCCACTTGCATGAATTAATATATTCATGCATATGCTAATAATTGAGAATAAATTGTGAATATATTATGAAATAATGCGTAACTCGAAATACTATTTTCAGTAGTGAGAAATGGTGTTTTTTTATATGTATGATTTTAAATGTTTATAGGGAATAAAACATGACAGTTTAATAACTCTTAAAATTAGTTAAGTAATAAAACAAGTAACCATACTCCTTTAATTTTATAAAACAGTAAAAAAAAAAAAAAAAAAAAAAAAAAAAAAAAAAAAAAAGGGTAGGATTAATGGTCAATGTAAATCAGAAAAAGCACTTGGTATGGCCATTTTATAATTTAGCTGACATATTTGCAATTCTGACTATAAACCACTGGCAACTCCATCAATGTGTTATTCTAGTATTAATATCTTCATTATTGAAAAATTGGGTTATAACATAACCCAATTTCTCGTAATGAATCATAATTAAAATCCCAATTTTTCATTTTAATAAATAAATTTATTAAAGTCAAAATGAATTAAACATCATTAAAATTATTTAAAAGACACTTAAAAATGTATAGATTTTAATTAAAAGGCTTCACTGTATAAAAGCCAATTATGGCCAAAAAAGGCCAATTTTGGCCAAAAAAAGCCGGCTAAAATCAATAAAAGTCAACCGGCCTGGCTTTTTTTAATTTTAGCCGGCTTTTTTGCAACCCTGGAAATATTTATATATTTATGTTGTAAGAACATTATATTTGGACATTTTAAAATTTTAGAACATACTAAGAAAATAATTTAAAATAAAAGATTTGAGTGGGGTTATAAATACTGCACAAAATACCTGTAAATTCAAATTTAATCAATCCTTCTAAATCCTTCAATCCTTCTAAAATTTATTAAATGATCATGTAAATTTTTTAATTTTGTTTAAGCAATTTACGTAAAGTGCTTTAGAATGTAAATTTTTTATGAAATCATAATTCGGTAGATAAAGGGTTAAGTAGTACTTTGGGGAAATACTATTTTTGTAACAACGCGAGATCAGGTGAGATATGAAACATTTCATTTAATATTTGAGTTACAAAAAAATAAATAAATAAATAAATAAAAAATCAGTTTTCTTTTGTTGAAAAAAAAGTAGTTTAAATACTAAATTCGTTGTTTTCATAATTTTTCAGAATTACCTTGCCAGTCACCAATAATATCGCAGAAATGATACTGTTAGATGTCGAGATCAAATCTTCGCTTTCTTCAGAGAACTACAGCTTAAAACCCGTGCAGACTGTAAAACTTCCACAACTGAATAAATTTTTGATTTAATTTTACACATGCACAGATCTACCTATTTGCCCCTGAAAATTTATCCTTGTGTTTTAATATAAATATGTCCAAAATAATATTTTATCAGTTAAATTATTATTAACAAATTTTCTCAATTCACACCTGCTTCATTTCTGTCAGTGAGAAATTATATTAAAGAAAAATTTTCTATCTTTGAAACAAAAAAAAAAAAAAAAAATAATAATAATAAAATTAAATAAAATTAAAATTAGAAAAAAAAAATAAGAGAAAAGGATAATTTTGAGAGATTATTTTCTATAAATTATCAACTCAGGTATTTTTGCACTATATTGAATCTGAAATTAACTCCATGAATTTTTTAATTTGAAATATTATAAACTTTGCTATATAACTACTTGACTGATTATCGTTTTCACCTTTTTAAAATAAACATGGATATTTTTAGTGAAGCATAGCGAATAATATGTATCCTTTTAATACCTAACTGCTTTTTATAGTATACTAAACATTTTCTTAAATTCATAAAAAAGTAAGCGTTATTTTTCAAATGTCTACCATTTTATCAATTGTAAACTTTGATAATATTGTTAGTGTAAGCTGCAGAGAAAATCTTAGTCATATGTAATTCAATAAAATTATTGGTTCCAGGTGACCGTGATGTGATCAAAATAACAACCTGATTCAGGAACACTTACACCGTATTCACCAACGCGGATTAACTCATGAGTCCGTGTTAAATGCTGAACATGAAGGAAATAGCTTTTAAGAAGAAAACCGTTCCGTAAATAAATTTGAAATAGGTAGCGCCTATATTATGGTTCCTTAGTTCGCGTGTTGTTTACATTTATTATGTTCATGTTCGGTTATTTTCCGGAGGAAAATATAATCAAATTAACTAATAATTTTACTATAATGAAACATTTTACTATAACATTTACACTGTTAAAAATGAAGTTCGAGGTTTCACCAAGAAAATGGTGAAAAGTAGCTAGAATTTAGCTGCAACCGAGATGGTGGTGATAAGTTTAACCAGTTTATTGGTGCTTTCAAAAACACCATTATGTTGGTGAAATGTTGAACCATGATTCAGGATGTTTATATAGCCAATTTTCTGGTGAAAGGTTGAACCATGATTCAGGATTTTTTTTAATCCATTTTTCTGGTGAAAGGTTTAACCATGAATCAGGGTTTTACTAAATCCATTTTTCTGGTGAAAAGTTTAACCATGAATCAGGGTTTTATAAAATCCAATTTTCTGGTTAGAGGTTGAACCATGATTCAGAATTTTTTCAAATCGAATTTTCTGGTGAAAGGTTAAATCTTAATTCAATGTTTTCTGATAAAAGGTTGAACCATAATTCAGGATTATTTCTAATCCAATTATTTGGCGAAATATTGAACCATGATTCAGGTTTTTCTTTCAGCTAACTTTACGGGCAAAAATTACACCAGATTCTAGGGGTTTTTTTTCCCCTCATTTTAGAATGAAATGTTCAACCAAGATTTTGGTTTTCAATTTATCATTTTATAGTGTAAGAATGAAAAAATTTCAGGTTATACAAAATTATGCTACAGTAGGAAGACTTCTGAAAATTATCAGAACTTTAATTATTGATTATATTGTCTTTGAAACACATTAAAAAAAATAGATATAAACCAGTTTGTTTTAAATTCACAAAATAATTGCTTTTTTTTCTTCTTTTTTTCTTCTCTTTTTTTGTAACATTTTTCTGTACTCATAATTATACTAATAATTATTTTAGTGTTTGCCTGTTCACAAACTATTCATTGAGAAAATATTGTATAAAACAATTTTCTTAGATTCAATACATACCTTGTTTGCTATATTTTATTTTAAAATCCAGGAAATAAAATATATTTTAACTAAACGTTACATTAAACAATGCTGGACGAATTTCTTTAAACAATATTAATTTTTGTACAGACTTGAGAAAAGTTATTTTCTAATGCACCCAGCTTTTTTTTTTTTTTAATCTGTAGAAAAAAAATTTCTTCTTTTCTCTTTGATAATATATAGGTGCTGAAATCTTAATATTACATTTTTCAAATTTTTTTTTTTTGCAATACAATAATAATAATCATTAGAAAAAATATTTTAACATTTTCTTTTGTACATTTTGTACAATTGTTACACATATGAAAATCTTTTAAATAAAAATTTATGAAAGTTATGAATAATTCTTTATTAATAATGGAATTAAGTGATACATGATGAATACATTAAAAAAGTCAATTTGCAGTTAGAAATATAAAGTTATAATTTATTAATTTTAGAAAATAAAGCTAATAGTATGAGATTTTTGAAGAAAAATTTATTTCAATTTATGGATTTCTCATTTTTAAAAAATAATTTTCAAGCATGATTCTTTTAAAAATTCATATTGCAGTTAGCTCGAATATGTAAATTAACTCATTTGAATGTAAAGGGAAAAAAAATATTCAGCATTTGTTTCTAGCTAATATGCAATAATGAAATCAACGCTTTTCAATGAGTAAATGAAACATAAATATAATGGATACATAATCAAAATACATGCTTAAATATCAGCATCATAAGGCAGCTGTAAATAGAACTATTTGGTAAACCTTTAGTATCAGCCAATACCCCCCACCCCCCCCACCCCCAAAAAAAAATAAAATAAAATAAAATAAAATAAAATAAAATAAATAAATAAATAAAAATTAAAGTTTTTGTTTTTTATGGTAGGTATATCAAATACCAACTTTGTTGGGTTAATTTAATAATAGCAGTGTCAACACAAGTAGCCACTTGTTATTACTTATATATTTTCTTTTTTTCAATTTTCCTAAATGATAATTATCTATGATTCCCAGTGGCAGAAAATTTTCTGTGACAGACATTTCAGGGGCAAAAAAATAATCTGCAGGTAAAATATTTCTAAAACAGAAGCATTAATTAATCAAACAATCACTTATCTGTAGTGTTTTTAGGCATTTCATAAATATTCATTAATAATAATCTTAACTTTTGTATTAAGTAATGAAGAGCTAAAAATATGAAGCAAAATAAAGGTTTGATAAAAAAGAATCTGCAAAAGAGAAACTAAAATTTGAAATGCCCATCTCCCGTCTAAAACTTTCTGCTATCATTTCTATAATAAAGATTTTGGTACTACTTGGTTATCAGTCGACCCATTTTGCTAAATTATACAAATCGCCAAACAGCCAAATTATATATATTGACATAATTTTTATTTTAAATAACCAAAGAACAAATAAATTATTAGAATATTAGTAAAAATACAAAAGTTGAAATAAAAATCACTTAATGGCATTTTAAAGGTGTGTACCATATTTAACATCATTGAACGTGAGATTTACGATCATCCATTGTTGGCATTAAATATAGTTTGGCGATACATTTTTGGTCGACGGGATAACCAAGTAGTACCAAGGTTTTTTATTTATTATTTTTTTTTAATAGTAGTAGAAATGAAAACATTTGTTAACAGCAACCTTGCAATATCTTAAAAATAAATAAATAAAGACAGCAAAAAAGTAACAATTTAGCTGATTTGTGGTATATCACAACTTTTATTGAAAATACAAATATTCAGTCTTTAAAACATATATTGTATGTCAGACTAACATTTATTAGTATAATGCCCTTTTACATACAGACTTCATAGACAGGATTCTACTGCACTCTGGCTATTCACTTTAAAAATATGCTCTCTCGTGCCCAAATGAGGATCATGAATACAAAGTCATCAAATATAAAGAATTCTTGAATCTTGATACATTCTAATTCAGGATTTCAAGTTGGGTAAAATGGAACAGCTCTAAGCATCGGTTAAAGTCTCCACCTGTTTTAAATGAAAGGATAAAACTTTAAAGACAAAGTTCTTTTTTTTTTTTTCCAGGCATAACAATGTTAGTCAAATATGCAGAAGTATAATAAATAATAATTTTTAAAAAATCCAAATTTCACGTGGGAAAAACAATCAAAATTTTAAAACAGTATGCATTACTTATTAAACCATGGAGTACCAATGTAATTGATTTTACAATCCTTAAAAGATTTTTCTCCTCTTCTCCTCCTGTAAATCTTTTCAAATTCATTTATAAGGCAATAATATCTGAATGCCTGCCTTGTGTCAATCACAAAATAATATTATTCTTTAATGGCGGCACATAGGATGATCACAAACAAGAGGAAATTAATAAAACTACAATTTTGATTTTAGCGGTAAATCTTAAAATAAACTTTTAAAATCACATAAGCTTTTTTCTTTACTATTTTGTTTGTATAATATGATTTAAACATGTAAAATACTCAAATATAATGATCTACATACATAAATGTTAAATAACTTAGTGGCATTTCTCAAAAATACAAAATCAGATGGCTGTATAGTTTTCAATTTTTTGCTACAATACAAATATTACTAATTCTGTTAAAATATTTTCAAATTCATTTAAGAGACAATAATATCTGAATACCTGCCTTGTGTCATTCACAAAATAATATTATTCTTTAATGTTGGCAAATAGGATGATCACAAATATGAGGAAATTAATAAAACGACAATTTTGATTTCAGCGGTAAATCTTAAAATAAAGTTTTAAAATCATATAAGCTTTTTTATTTACTAATTCTTGCTTTTTTGTTTGTATAATATGATTTAAATATGTAAAATACTCAGATATAATGATCTACATGCATAAATGTTAAGTAATTTAGTGGCATTTCTCAAAAATACAAAATCAAATAGTTGTATAGTTTTCAATTTTTCATACAAATATTACTAATTCTGTTAAAATCTTTTCAAATTCATTTATAAGGCAATAATATCTGAATACCTGCCTTGTGTCATTCGCAAAATAATATTATTCTTTAATGTTGGCATATAGGATGATCACAAATAAGAGGAAATTAATAAAATGACAATTTTGATTTCAGAGGTAAATCTTAAAATAAAGTTTTAAAATCATATAAGTTTTTTTCTTTACTATTTTGTTTGTATAATATGATTTAAACATGTAAAATACTCAAATATAATGATCTATATACATAAATGTTAAATAATTTAGTGGCATTTCTCAAAAATACAAAATCAAATAGTTGTATAGTTTTCAATTTTTCATACAAATATTACTATTTCTGTTAAAATCTTTTCAAATTCATTTATAAGGCAATAATATCTGAATACCTGCCTTGTGTCATTCACAAAATAATATTATTCTTTAATGTTGGCACATAGTATGATCACAAATAAGAGGAAATTAATAAAACGACAATTTTGATTTCAGCGGTAAATCTTAAAATAAAGTTTTAAAATCATATAAGCTTTTTTATTTACTAATTCTTGCTTTTTTGTTTGTATAATATGAATTAAACATATAAAATACTCAGATATAATGATCTACATACATAAATGTTAAATAATTTAGTGGCATTTCTCAAAAATACAAAATCAAATAGTTGTATAGTTTTCAATTTTTTCCTACAAATATTACTATAGTTCTATTAAAATCTTTTCAAATTCATTTATAAGGCAATAATATCTGAATACCTGCCTTGTGTCATTCACTAAATAATATTATTCTTTAATGTTGGCACATAGTATGATCACAAATAAGAGGAAATTAATAAAACGACAATTTTGATTTCAGTGATAAATCTTAAAATAAAGTTTTAAAATCATATAAGCTTTTTTCTTTACTATTTTGTTTGTATAATATGATTTAAACATGTAAAATACTCAAATATAATGACCTACATACATAAATGTTAAATAACTTAGTGGCATTTCTCAAAAATACAAAATCAGATGGCTGTATAGTTTTCAATTTTTTGCTACAATACAAATATTACTAATTCTGTTAAAATATTTTCAAAATCATTTAAGAGACAATAATATCTGAATACCTGCCTTGTGTCATTCACAAAATAATATTATTCTTTAATGTTGGCACATAGGATGATCACAAATAAGAGGAAATTAATAAAACGACAATTTTGATTTCAGCGGTAAATCTTAAAATAAAGTTTTAAAATCATATAAGCTTTTTTATTTACTAATTCTTGCTTTTTTGTTTGTATAATATGATTTAAATATGTAAAATACTCAGATATAATGATCTACATACATAAATGTTAAGTAATTTAGTGGCATTTCTCAAAAATACAAAATCAAATAGTTGTATAGCTTTCAATTTTTTCCTTCAAATATTACTAATTCTGTTAAAATCTTTTCAAATTCATTTATAAGGCAATAATATCTGAATACCTGCCTTGTGTCATTCACAAAATAATATTATTCTTTAATGTTGGCACATAGGAGGATCACAAATAAGAGGAAAATAATAAAACGACAATTTTGATTTCAGCGGTAAATCTTAAAATAAAGTTTTAAAATCATATAAGTGTTTTTCTTTACTATTTTGTTTGTATAATATGATTTAAACATGTAAAATACTCAAATATAATGATCTACATACATAAATGTTAAATAATTTAGTGGCATTTCTCAAAAATACAAAATCAAATAGTTGTATAGTTTTCAATTTTTTCCTTCAAATATTACTAATTCTGTTAAAATCTTTTCAAATTCATTTATAAGGCAATAATATCTGAATACCTGCCTTGTGTCATTCACAAAATAATATTATTCTTTAATGTTGGCACATAGGATGATCACAAATAAGAGGAAATTAATAAAACGACAATTTTGATTTCAGCGGTAAATCTTAAAATAAAGTTTTAAAATCATATAAGCTTTTTTATTTACTAATTCTTGCTTTTTTGTTTGTATAATATGATTTAAATATGTAAAATACTCAGATATAATGATCTATATACATAAATGTTAAATAATTTAGTGGCATTTCTCAAAAATACAAAATCAAATAGTTGTATAGTTTTCAATTTTTTCCTACAAATATTACTAGTTCTATTAAAATCTTTTCAAATTGATTTATAATTCAATAATATCTGAATACCTGCCTTGTGTCATTCACTAAATAATATTATTCTTTAATGTTGGCACATAAGATGATCACAAATAAGAGGAAATTAATAAAACAACAATTTTGATTTCAGCGGTAAATCTTAAAATAAAGTTTTAAAATCATATAAGTTTTTTTCTTTACTATTTTGTTTGTATAATATGATTTAAACATGTAAAATACTCAAATATAGTGATCTACATACATAAATGTTAAATAATTTAGTGTCATTTCTTAAAAATGGTGTTTTGTTTGTATAAAATTATTTAAACATGCAAAATATTGTAAAAAACTCAAATACAGATTTACTTATATAGGTGTTTAATAATTTAGTGGTGTAATTTTAAAATGAAAATTTATTTAAGCTTCATAATATTCTTTTAATCATGTAATGCTTTTTACTATGCATGTATTTATAATGCATTATTAAACATAATTTATTAATGAAAATATCACAGTGATGCAGACATATATTATTATTTCGTAATAGTATGAAGTATACAGAAATCAGAATTTGTGTTATACTTTTTATATTTTTTTTTTCAAATTTTATGTTCTTTAAATATCAAAATAATCCTAATACAGTTGGAATTTACTGTAGCTTTATTTATTTATTTTTTCTAATAGCTTAGTTTTAAAATAGTGACCACTTCTTAAATAATTTCATTTATTTTAGAAAAATGAAAATTTAAAAAAATCGTGGTATATTTTTGTTATATTTGATTTAGCTACATGAATTTCGGTAAACATCCAATAAGTAATGTGAAAAATTCAGTTTATTTTATGGCATTATAAATTATTGTTTACATATAACATTAACTTTAGAGAAGCTTATTCATAAATAGAAATTTTCTACAAACAGAAATAAATATAATTAGAAAAATAATTTCGCTTGTATAAACTGTAGAAATGAACTAAATTATTATACTTAAGCTATTATAATAGCTTTAAAATAGTGGTTTATTTCGCGTAGAATACAAAGCAAGATAGGAGGGGACCGTTTTAGGCTTAGGCAAAAGAAGTATAAATTTTTCATACGAGAGTTTCAGCAAAACATTATTATATGTATAAAATAAATAATAATCGCTAATGTACTCACTCGAGTATTTTATTTATTGACGAGACAATAAACCGAAGCTGGATTAATATATCTCCCTACTCCGTCATGGCTGCTTACTTCGATGGAGACATGATCGACGCCATTATTAAAAGATGGTTGGATCGTTGGTTGACTATAGGTTGAACTTTGAACGATGTTCTTGGTTCAACCCAAGGAGGTTAATCCGTAATACCGGAGCTTTTAGAATTTCGATGATCATGAGGTTTTTTTAAAATCTGAAAATATGGTTATTTCTCTGGAAGGTCCATTAAATAAACACAATCATGGTGAAACGTTTACCCTTTATTTTTAACAGTGTACAACGAAAAGTATTTCGAATTTTTTTTATTTCTGAAATATTCTCTACATTACGACAGTAGCCATTTTCAGTTTGTTTATAGGGGGCGCTACTTTAGAACGGTTGACCAACGCCTGTTACCATTTTGTCATTTAGTTTCAAAATTATGACTCAGTATTAATACATTGCGTGAAAAGTTCTTCTCTGTACCTGTGTTCATGTACAGCATTTAACACGAAATCGACAGTTAACCCGCGTTGGTGAATACGGTTGTTGAGATATCCACCCTCATAAGACGCAAAGTTATTTCCAATGGGAAATAACTCATAGGGTTTGTCTAGATTTCAATAAACATGGTAACATCCCCCTTTGTAAGTTAATATCTTTATCAAAGTATCTTTATAAAAAAAAAAAAAAAAAAAAAAAATCGTCTAAACGTTTGACTTTTCCTTAAAGCTTAATATGAAAGAAACATTATGCATTATGCATAAAGTATATTATTATGTTTTCAAACTTCGGTTTGAAGTAAATACTATATCTATAGTGGATTTTACGATTACATTTTTTGACGTCACCTTAAGCCACTGTACTTTATATCTGTTCTTTCGTTTTACTCTATGAATTCTTGTGAATGGCTTAGGTAAAGTCTTCTTGCCGGGAAATCATTACAATGAATGTTTGTACTATTTAATTATATTCAAATCAACAAATAAAGACACAAAAACATACATGTGAAAATCACCACAAAACAAAATACATAACGTTTTCCTGAGTCATCATTTCATTACCATAATAAATGTAAATCGGATACATATGATAGCCACATACCCATAGAGTAAAGAGAAATTAATAGAGTGGAAGTATAATGTCTAAGGTGACGCCAAATATGTAACCCTAAAATCCGCTACATTAAGTCCAGTTAAGCAGCAACAGAATCACATGTTTTGAAGAGTTAACATTCTTTTGTTAATGAGTAAAAATCGTTTGCGACATTAAAATGTGAGTAATAAGTGGTTTCATATTGCAAACCTTTTTGGGGGTTTACTTCGCCTCCACTTATCTCATTCCTCCTTGCCACATACCTGTACATCACATTCTAACAAAATTCGTTTGTCAACGCAAATAAAAACCATCGTCTGCGCGAAGCTCAAATAAAAACGATTATGATTAAGACAATAGAAGTAGCGATAAATATACACTGTAAAAAATGTCAAGTGTTTCTTATTCTAGCTCTTCTCTTTCTTAAGGTTTTCTTTCTTTCTTTTGTTTTCTTAAAACTAAGCACATATTTTTTTATATTTTGAGAACTAAGGAAAAAAAAAGGACATCCTTTAAGAAGAGAACACTGAAAAAAGAAGTTAAAAATATTAATTTTAGGAAAAGATATTTTAAATGTACGAATGCATCAAACGCCCGTAGACTTTACATCAGTAAGGGGAATTCAGAGATTGTCTGAACAGGCCCCTTAAGCCCTGTGCGAACGCATAGTGTAGTAGCGGAGCTTCGACTGTTTCACTGATCAATTTTCTCAAACAAAAGTGGAATTAGATAAACTACTGTCTAAGGTAGTGTACATTGTACAATGCATGGCTCATACACATGATAATATAAAGATAGATAAAAATATTTCTGATTGTAAAACTCGAGAGATTATCTAAATTTTTAATAAAAATAGTGCAAAAACTCTACACCCTTTATCGTAGTTTAAGATAAAGAATCGAAAATAATCTAAATCTTAAAATCTTTTTTTTTTTTCTTTTTTTATCTAAGAAGTGTATTAAAAACTTCTAAGGGGAAAAAAAAAGAATCTCGAAACTTAACGAGTTTGAAATTCTAATTTTTTTAATACTGGCCTTGCGCTTTCACCTCTTTCGTTCTCATTGCTACAGAGAGTAAAAGGTCAATAAGAGCTTAACGAACTGAAAATAAGTCATTGTTAGAAGATTCAATGAAGCTTTTGTTAAGATGTTTCATTTCGTGTTTGTGTTCTTTTTATCGTTTGACTGTGTTCTTTTTTACCGTCGTTAGCAAAGATATGCAATTTCGAATAGAATACGAGATCTGACATTATATAATATGCTTAAATGTCATCGATATTTAAGAGAACTAACTACATAAACTATTGAAAATTACAATAATTGGAGGATGAATTAGAATGCTAAAAAGTAAATGAAAAAATGATGTTAGCATTTAAAAATCGATTACTGAAAAAGTAAACCTCCCCATGGTAACAAGGGTTCTGATGATTAATTCAGTTCCAGTTACTTTATTAAAGATGCCATGATTTTCTTATCAACGAATGTTTAATGCAAAGTAAATTCGCAGCATTAAAAAAAAAAAAAAAAAAAAAAAAAAAAAAATACGCTACTTAAGATGGTTCTGAAATTCCCTCTTCAACAACGCGAAACTTTCTGACTCATATTTAAAGCGAGGGGAATAAAATTGGCATTCCTAGTTATTTGAAAGATTTGGAATCGAATAGCTTTTTCCATTTTTTGATAAATAAATTACTTATGAGCTATTTTTATCATGTATGACAATTTGTACAAAAATAAAATGCCATTCGATTACACAGCTTTTGATCAAACACTTGACAATTTTGTCGGAATGCCGTTCAAGCAACTAGAATTTATTTGCTTTGTTACTAACAGCTTTTGGCAACGACTAACTTTTAACTGCAATAATAACTGTTTTATAAATTGGCAGGCTTTTGGCATATTTTTGTTCGATAAAGCAAATAGTTTAATACGGTAAAAGAGGTGTTTTGTCCCTATTTTAAATTTATCATGTCAAAAGAAAAAAAATTAAACTTTTAAAGGGGGTAAGAACATCCGTCAATTTCATGGGTTTGCGAACAAAAGAGAATTCGGAAAGTTCTCAGAAAATATCTACTTCGGATTTGAAAACAACCTTAATATTGATACATTTGTACGTTTAAGAATAGTAGTAAATAAATGACAAGATTAAATTAGACAAAAAAAAAAAAAAAAAAAAACTGAGAAAAAATATCTATTAGTTACGTCACGTAAATTTGGTAGGATTTTTAAGCTATTGCATAGCTTTTATCGCGGGCTTTGAGCGCAGCGACCGAATGTAGAAATTCCGTAACGAGAAAACCTAACACTTCCGTAACGAAAAAACCTAACACTTCGGCTAACGCCGTTTCAGTTCGGCAAACTTCGGCACGGTATCCTTCGGTAGACTTCGGCAGACATTGACGCGGTATTTTTCAGATATTAGGATATCAAGTCTCAAACTTACGTTTCTTATGATCTAATTTTCATAGCGCGGCCAAATTTTGTTTGGTAATTTATGATGAGACAGTGTTAATTTTTGGTAACAGGAGACCCCCCACCGTGAGGGTCGAAAAATTTAAAATGCTTATATCTCGCGATCTAACTTTCGTAGCGCGGCCAAATTTTGTTTGGTAATTTATTATGAGACATTGTTAATTTTTGGTGACAGGAGACCCCCCCCCCCCCCGACGGTGAGGGTCGAAAAATTTAAAATGCTTATAACTCGCGATCTAATTTTCGTAGTGCGGCCAAATTTTGTTTGGTAATTTATTATGAGACAGTGCTACTTTTGGTGACAGGAGATCCCCCATGGTGAGGGTCGAAAAATTTAAAATGCTTATAACTCGCGATCTAATTTTCGTAGCGCGGCCAAATTTTGTTTGGTAATTTATTATGAGACAGTGTTAATTTTTGGTGACAGGAGACCCCCACGGTGAGGATAGAAAAATTTAAAATGCTCATAACTCGCGATGTAATTTTCGTAGCGCGGCCAAATTTTGTTTGGTAATTTATTATGAGACATTGTTAATTTTTGGTGACAGGAGACACCCCACGGTGAGGGTCGAAAAATTAAAAATGCTTATAACTCACGATCTAATTTTCGTAGCGCGGCCAAATTTTGTTTAGTAATTTATTATGAGACTGTTAATTTTTGGTGACAGGAGACCCCCCACGGTGAGGGTCGAAAAATTGAAAATGCTTATAACTCACGATCTATTTTCGTAGCGCGGCCAAATTTCGTTTGGTAATTTATTATGAGACAGTGTTAATTTTTGGTGACAGGAGATCCCCCATGGGGAGGGTCGAAAAATTTAAAATGCTTGTAACTCGCGATCTAATTTTCGTAGCGCGGCCAAATTTTGTTTGGTAATTTATTATGAGACATTGTTAATTTTTGGTGACAGGAGACACCCCACGGTGAGGTCGAAAAATTTAAAATGCTTATAACTCGCGATCTAATCTTCGTAGCGCGGCCAAATTTTGTTTGGTAATTTATTATGAGGCAGTGTTAATTTTTGGTGGCAGGAGACCCCCCAGCGGTGAGGATATAAAAATTTAAAATGCTCATAACTCGCGATCTAATTTTCGTAGCGCGGACAAATTTTGTTTGGTAATTTATTATGAGACATTGACCCTCTGACAGTCTTGCAAAAGGGCAAAATTGTAATGTTGTTTTCTCAGCATTTTGTTTTAATTGCTAAAAAAATATGATTCTTTCAAAATTATAGAAAAATCTTATCTACGAATATGAATGTTATCTTTGAGTGTGTTAATCATTGCACAATGTATTAAAAATCCATTAAATCAACTGAGTTATAACATTTTAATTATTGCTTGCATTGCAGTGAAACCTGGAGCTTAGGGAACGTCTATAGACGGGCTTGTCAGTGAGAGGGTTAATTTTTGATGACAGGAGACACTCCACGGTGATGGTCGAAAAATTTAAAATGCTTATAACTCACGATCTAATTTTTGTAGCGCGGCCAAATTTCGTTTAGTAATTTATTATGAAACATTGTTAATTTTTGGTGCCAGGAGACCCCCACGGTGAGGATCGAAAAATTTAAAATGCTTAAAACTCGCGATCTAATTTTCGTAGCTCGGCCAAATTTTGTTTGGTAATTTATTATGAGACATTGTTAATTTTTGGTGACAGGAGACACCCCACGGTGAGGGTCGAAAAATTTAAAATGCTTATAACTCGCGATCTAATTTTCGTAGCTCGGCCAAATTTTGTTATGGTAATTTATTATGAGACATTGTTAATTTTTGGTGACAGGAGACACCCCACGGTGAGGGTCGAAAAATTTAAAATGCTTATAACTCGCGATCTAATCTTCGTAGCGCGGCCAAATTTTGTTTGGTAATTTATTATGAGGCAGTGTTAATTTTTGGTGGCAGGAGACCCCCCAGCGGTGAGGATATAAAAATTTAAAATGCTCATAACTCGCGATCTAATTTTCGTAGCGCGGACAAATTTTGTTTGGTAATTTATTATGAGACATTGACCCTCTGACAGTCTTGCAAAAGGGCAAAATTGTAATGTTGTTTTCTCAGCATTTTGTTTTAATTGCTAAAAAAATATGATTCTTTCAAAATTATAGAAAAATCTTATCTACGAATATGAATGTTATCTTTGAGTGTGTTAATCATTGCACAATGTATTAAAAATCCATTAAATCAACTGAGTTATAACATTTTAATTATTGCTTGCATTGCAGTGAAACCTGGAGCTTAGGGAACGTCTATAGACGGGCTTGTCAGTGAGAGGGTTAATTTTTGATGACAGGAGACACTCCACGGTGATGGTCGAAAAATTTAAAATGCTTATAACTCACGATCTAATTTTTGTAGCGCGGCCAAATTTCGTTTAGTAATTTATTATGAGACATTGTTAATTTTTGGTGCCAGGAGACCCCCACGGTGAGGGTCGAAAAATTTAAAATGCTTATAACTCGCGATCTAATTTTCGTAGCTCGGCCAAATTTTGTTTGGTAATTTATTATGAGACAGTGTTAATTTTTGGTGACAGGAGACCACTCCCCCACCGTAAGGTTCGGAAAATTTAAAATGCTTATAACTCGCTATCTAATTTTCGTAGCGCGACCAAATTTTTTTGGTAATTTATTAAGCTATTGCATAGCTTTTATCTCGGGCTTTGAGCGCGGCGACCAAATCTAGGAATTCCGTAACGAGAAAAAATCCTAACACTCCGGCTAACGACGTTTCGGTTCGGCAGACTTCGGCACGGTATCCTTCGATAGACTTCGGCAGATATTGACGCGGTATTTTTGCATAAGTTGATAAAAAATGCTATGCAATAGCTTTACCGCGGCAGTCCCCGAGTGCCACACACATTTTTTTTATGTCTCAGGGTATCACACTTGAATTACATTCTCCCCTCCCCCTCCCTGTCATTTTTCAGTATTAATTTATACATAATTTTATACAAAAAAAAATAGTACCTACACGTGGAAAAATATTCAAAATCACTTCAGATCGAATCTGATTTTACTTAAAGCTACTGATATTTAAAGAAATGTGTAAAACTGATTTTACCTGTATGAAAGTGCTTGCATTTTTATGAATTAAATTTTATTAACTTTTTGCAAAAAATGCCTTTCGAATTTTTTCATAATTTAGAGATGAAATCACTACATATTAAAACCCTTGTCGCCCCAGTCTCTTTTTCGACCTTCTCTCCCTTTTAGCCTCCTGTTTTTTAATTAATGGTGTAATTAATAGATGACTCCTAAGCTTAAAAGTAAAGCTATGGAGATTTAAAAATACACGTGATAAATAAATGATTTTTATGAACATTATAACCATAATACTAATAATAATAATTATTATTAATGATTGCACTTATCTTTTCTTTAAATTCCACAGAAACAAAATACGTGAAATCAACATTAGTGTAACAATTCTTTAAGCTTGCGCAAATTGAAATCTTTCTTTCACTTTTTTATCTCAAATTTTAAGCCATTTAAATGTTAAAATCAGCAGAAAATTTCAGAACACATAAGGTATTCTTTTTATAACAAGCAATGTTTGATAAGTGTTTCAAACAAATTTAAGCGCTTTTGCAAGCTCTTTAAAAGATATTACGCAAGCAGATTATACTGTTTAAATATCAAATGTTTGATCTAGCATTTTAAAATAATCTCTAAAACAAACAGAAAAGAAGATAACGCAATTCATACATTTAAAAAAATAAATACAATATGAAGTATAATTTCTTCTATTTGAATTATTCATTTTCTTCGCTATAAAAATAAATTTAATGACATAAAAAAAATTGACGATACACAGTAAGTACTATTTAGCTAGCATGATACTTAGTTTTTTTTATACATGCAAATATTACATGTATTTATGTCAGCAAGTATAATCATTTTACGGAAATTTATTGTCTTCCAACGTAATTGTAAAGTGTTTATGAATTCTGTTTCTGTCCGTTTTTCTGTGTTGCAACCAGTGATTTAAAATATTGAACTATTTATTTTTAAGATTAAATACCCATTTTGGGTATTTACCTGGGTATTTATTCTTCAAATAAATACAGCTATAAAAAATTTCATATTGCTATCAATTATAATAATTAGTGTAAATAAGAGATGAAATTAAAACGGTAGGTACTCTATAAATCTTGCATTTTAAAGAAACCCGTCAATTTAGATTTAACCCTTCCGGGTCTGGTATAATATTAATAGCACATGTCTTTTAATTGAGTATTATTTTGTTTTAACAAATACTTTTGTTACTGTTTACATGTAGTAATGTTAGTATGTGTCTATGCTACTTACTATACGGATTACGCTACTTACTATATGGATTTATTAACGTTTAGGCATTTAGTAATAATAATAATTATTATTATTTGCTGAATTATCTTTGCGCAATTTGCGATTCTTTTATTTTAAACATATATTTCACTCTTTGAATTTAAAACAAAGATTACTTTCCTGAAAGAATGATGTATAATAAAGCACAAAAAGTATTAGAAAGTTGTAATATCATTAATGATTTTTGTACCATATAATTTTTTCTTAACAACACCCAAAACACCATCTTAGCCTACTGTTATATGAATATGAATTGAATAGTATGCACATTAACAACATTTGTTATGTTTCAGACAACGAAATGTTCGTTATCCTTCAATTAATCTTTTTAGATAGCGAGTGTTAATGTTATTAACAAGGTAATTTTTTCTTAAAAATAGAAACAAAAATCAGATTTGAAAGGGATAAATGTCAAACTTGAATGTCTTTTTTGGTCACAATGGAGAATATTACAAAGCAAATGCATTTATTGAAAAGAAAATGGTGAAAAACATACATTTTATTAAATTATGTAACGTATGCACTTCACATATACATTACGTATGTTATTGAATGAAAGAGGCATATTCTCTAACACTTCTTACAAGACATTTTTTTCTCTCTAAATAACTACATGCATCTTTAGTTGAGAGTTATTTAATTTCATGTGATGACCAATATGATAAATAAAAATAAACTATCAAATAAATCTAACAATTTGAAAATATAGTCAGCAAAGTGGGGGGGGGGGGAGGAATAATATCCTCCGTTCTTCAATGCGTTTTACCCACTTGGTCATTAAAAAATTGTCGGCCGACTGGAAATTAATGCTTTTTTTTCAACTTACGTTTAAAGAAAGTTGCAAATCCTATTCATGATAAATTTTTACCAAACACTGAAATGTTAAATATGTAAATCTGATTTCAACATCGTGTTTGATATTTTTGTGAAATTTTACCTTGGGGTGTGAAAAGGA
Organism: Maratus speculifer; assembly: GCA_964019185.1. Taxonomy (NCBI): domain Eukaryota; kingdom Metazoa; phylum Arthropoda; class Arachnida; order Araneae; family Salticidae; genus Maratus; species Maratus speculifer. Next base: position 291,385,372 of record OZ025294.1, on the reverse strand, counting down.
AAGTCTTTCATTCGAGTAGTTGACTATAAAAATTAGAAATTAGAAATTCCTAAACTTAAATTAATTTTTAATCTTTGCAAATCAGAATTCAATGCGTATAGTTTTTTAATTCCTTCGTGACGAGAGTCTTTTATAGAATTTTTAATCTTTCATCGCCTTTTTTTTTTTTTTTTTTTTTTTTTTTTTTTAAATAGAAATTTTTGTCTAATTGAGTCGTGAAAATGCTCGGATTAAAAAAGGCAAAATTTACAATAAAAAATTCTTGCTCAGGTTATTCAAGGATTCTGAGAACCTTACTTCACATATACCAGTGCGGCTTGTTCCCAAGGGCTTAAGTGTAATTCCAGAAAGACTTTGAGGAATAAATTATAATAATTCACTTATTTGAAACCTTTAGAAATGGGCTTTTATTTAAAAAATCATGGGCTACAATTTACATATATTTTTTTTCTTATAAATATATTTTTACCTTCTTCTACCTTTACAGGAAGAAAATTCGTAAAAATTTTTGGCTTCACCTTTTCGATGGATTTCAAACTCTTTCTCCGTAGTTACAAGATGAATACACTGTCCCAATTCGGTGCGAATTAGTTCAGTATTTCGGATGTTATCCTGTGTATTAGCTTTGAATAATATACTTATAGATAGATATACAAATAAAGTTACTGCAGTAGGTCGATTTTTAAGGGAATCAACTTATACTTACAATCGGTAAAATCAAATAAATTAAAATAAATACCAGTTTAAAAATACTTATTTTTAGTTACCGTAATCGGCCGCAAATGGAAGTGTATATGCATCACCAATGGATATGCATGCAAATATTTACAGAATAAAAATAAACAAAAAAAAAAAAAAAAAAAAAGTCTCGAGTTTTCGCAAAAATAAAATAAAATAACCCCCCCCCCCCCAAAAAAAAATAAATAAATAAATAAATTAAAAATAAAATAAAATAAAATAAAAAGATTAAATTCTTATCATATTCAAGATGAATAAAAACTTCATTTGAAATTATGCATGATAAACTTCGTTTGAATTATGGAATTTTATATGTTTAACAGAAATAAATATTTTTGTTTAAATAGTTACGTATTACATTAAGTGTTAACATTATTTTTATTAACGTTAACATTCTAAAAAACAAATTTTAACAGCAATCTAATTTTTTAAAGCTATAAGGCGGGCGCTAAAAGTAAAAAAAAAAAAAAAAAAAAAAAAATCTCTATTTTTGCTAATTTACTAAAAAATGTTTGCGACTTTTTTATGTTCGCATTTCATATTCACACTATTTTTACCCAGAAGCACTATTTTATCTTTATATGTATTACACATTTTTTTTTTTTTCTATTTTCAAAAGGCGGTGAGATAACAAATGTCATGAGGGGTTCCGTAGTACGTATCTACCTTCACAATCATTTTAGGTACCAGGGGACCGAACTGGATTACAACACTTATTGGGCGTCACTCACCACTTGCGTGGGTTAGACATCGATCCGAGAATATTTTGCCTAGGGTAAAAAATGTTATCATTTTACTGTAGCAATCCTTGACTGCAATATTCTAACCTCCTATCGTACATAAACTTCGCTACAGCGAAACCCAGGAAATAGAAGTGCATTAAGTCCTTTTTTAAAAAATTCTCTGTTTTGCTTTCGGATATGTATGTATGGGTATGTTTAGAACACAGCTTTTATTTTCTGTCTGTTGCTGTTTTCGGTTATTTTATTAATTTCAGCATAATATATTTATTTGAAAAAATCATATGCCTATACTCATTTTGTTCAAATTTTTAATTTTGTCAGTTCTATAGAAAAATGGAATGAACACTGTACCCTTAATTATAAGCAGATACGAGAATAACGTTGACGCCACCGGAATGCTTATCCATCATGGATATGCATATCATAAAATATGAAAATAAAATGAGTAAATTATTTATAAAATGCATTGAAATTCCAAAATAAAATTTCGACGTATTTTTAAAAATTTTTAATACATTGCTCTACAACGGAATTGCAGGTACCATTTGACTATTCCGTTGATCTATTTCTTCAAATTATACAAATCGCCAAACTACTCGCAGAATCATACAAATTGGCATAATTTTTATTTTAAATATCTAAAAAACAAATAAATTAGTGAAAGATCAATAAAAATACGAATAAAATGCCGAATTGAAAACTATTTGCTGACGTAATAAACGCGTGTAATTTGCTTAATCTCAAGCGAATGCGACATTTACGATAAGCTGATATTGGCATTTAATATTAAACGTTAGAAAGCGTCGAATTTCGATGAAAGAAAATACAGTCAAACCCCGTTAATACGCGCCCCGCTTAATACGCGAAACCGCTTAAAACGCGAATTTTCTTTGGTCCCTTGAAATACTCCTATCTTACGCATATAAAATACCCCCTTTAATACGCGAACGGTTAATACGCGAACCCGTTTATTATGCGAAATTTTATCAGTCCGAAGAAAGAAAAACCTACGTTTAATACGCGAATGAGCTTAGTTCTAAACTTACGAATTTTTAAATGAAGTATTTTCCCAAGCATTTTATACAAAAATTATTTAAACAATTATTTTTTATTCAACAATTATTTAAAACCAATTAAATTGAGCATTTTCCCCTTCCAAATCATACGCTGACTAAATTCGGACCCGGCTCCGAAGCTAGCACAGGACTGCCTAATCAAAACTCTCCCAATGAAATATGATAAGCGAGACAAGCTTAGTGTTGTACAAAAGTTAAAGACATTATATCTGCTTTGAAAAACACCTGTTTTCATTTGGACAGTATTATAAAACTATAGTGCAAAATTTTAATGAAAATTCAAATTTTTAAAAAATACAGCATTTAGAGATATTTAACTTTCGCATTTCGGTCTATCATGAGACGCTATTTAAGAATATGTAAATTAAAAAATAATTGATTCAAAACTTTTCGAAATCAGTAAAAACCTGGTCGTGGTTTCTCTTGCTTTCTGAACACATAGCTCAAAAAATCAAATTACGCACAGCAGAATGTACCGTCAATTCAGTACTTTTGTTGCGATTTTTGTCATTTAAAAATATAAATGCAGACAAAAAGGGAATTAAGTTTATAAAATCATACAAATTTGAGGTTCATGTAAGGTTCATTCATCGCGGCCGCGGGATGCTGGAGTCAGCTAGTTTTCATAAAAAGCAAAAATGAAAAGAACTTTTCCCTATAATTAAGAAATGATGTGACCCCCCCCCCTTCCCTAAATTAGAGCAGTAGAACCGATAGAAGAAGCATGTGTTACAATGGCAGATTAATCACGTGAGTCTTTCCAATCGCTGTTTCATCAGTGTTTTGATTTTTTTTAAAGAAGAGAGTCGCCTGTCACTCCTGGTATTATCTAGTCTACGACATCCATCTTTGTTTTTATAATCTAGTCTAAACTATGGCGGAAGGAGCAAAACATATTAAACGAAAGGCTCTGTCCATCATTGAGAAGTTACAAATTATAAATCAATCGATGCCCAAGCTGTCTCAAATAAGTCTGCGTTCGCCAAAGAAAAGGGCATACCTGAGTCACTTTAAGGACTTAGTTAAAGAATAGGAATGCCATCGTTAACCAAACTGTGGTTGGAAGAAGAAAGAAAAAGAAAATAAAAACCGCCAAGACACGTAAAAGGCCCAACATGAGTGGTTTGTTTAAACGCGCTGTACAAATATCCCAATAAGCGGTTTGTTAATAAGGAAAGGGCATGTTTACAAACAAACACTTCTGTCAACCAGTCTACCGCTACATTTTTGTCATAGCGATCACTGTAGGATTCATCTTGACGACGTAGCCCAATCATAGTAAGCAGAGAACCATAATAAAATTTGTAGACCAATCAGAATGCCTGAATTCATATGTAGAGTGGGTGCTATAATAAAGTACGGGCGAAAACAGCTTGCCCACACTAATAAGAGCCCACAGTGACGTCAGCTGCCCTTTCCTTATACAAGAAAAAGCTTCAGAAATCGCAGAAAAAATGGGATTGCTAGATTTCAATGCCTCAAATGGATGGCAGGATTGATTTAAAACTCGGCACGGCAAAAATTCAAGCAAGTGCGCAGTGAGTCAGCTGCAGTCAACATTAAAGATGTTCACTGTTGAAAAATTAATCTGCTTCCACAGCTGGTAAAAAACTACTCAAGTCAGGATATTTACAACGTGGACGAATTTAGGCTTTTTTTACAAACTGACACCCAATAAAACAATAGCCATGAAAGGAGAAACATGTCATGGAGGCAAACTGAGCAAAGATCGTCTTACAATTCTACTCGGTGCCAACTATGATGGATCAGATAAATTAAAGCTGCTAGTCATAGGGAAAACACGCAACCCGCGATGCTTTATAAATGTCAAGAATTTCCCCTGCCTGAACGAAAGCCAGCGTAGAACTTGGATGACGGGCAAAATTTTTACAACATGGCTTCGTAATTTTGATCGGCGTATGAGAAAAGAATCGCGCCATGTGTTATTGCGTATCGACAACTGCCCTGTGCATCCAAAAGATTTGACCAAGATTTGAGTAATGACCCAGTAGAATTTCTATCTCCAAATTCGACTAGTGTTAACCAGCCAATGGACCAATGATTAATTAACAGCACCAAAGTAAATTACAATACTCACGTCGTTCGGCAGTACCTTTACTAAATGGAACACGGCAGCAATCTCTCTTGCTACGAGTGTCGTCCTTTTACAGTCCTTGACGCTATGCACATGCTTACTGCAGCATGTTAGAGTGTTACACCAACAACATTTGAAAATTCCTTTCAAAAAGCGGGTTTCGGAAGTAGAGAGGACATCATTTACACAGAGCCAACCTCGCACCCCTAATGTTGAAGAAGATTGGATAACCGCACAAGAAACTAACAGAAAATTTTGTCGATTTAGACACGTTCATTAACATCAACAAAGATCTAGTCATCTCCGAACTTAGAAGTCTGGATGTTATCATCGCCGATGTAACTGCAATTTACAAACTGGATAAAGAGGAAGAAGATGACGGATCTGCGTTTCCGGCCCCATCCCCATTCTCCAAAGTTACAGAGGCATTCAATTTCCTAAGACAACATGCGTGGTCACTTGACGAAGGACCCTCAACAAGCGAACTTTACCACTACCTAAATAAGGCGAAAAACATCATGGTGATTGCGCGACCGCATGTTAAACAGGCCAAAATTGAGTTACTTTTCCAAAAAATAATTTTTATGACATTATTGACTTCAGTAAGTTTTTTTTTAATTGACTTTTTATTATTATCAACGTATTTATTACCTCATCTATCTGTTCGGTATAGCTAACAAAGATTTCAGTTTTGTTAACAAAAGTTTTTAGTTAATATGGTTAGCAGAAATTTTTGTGTTCGTCTTATTCAATTTTATGTATCATATATAATAAATCTAAATATGAAAAGACATAAGGTTTTTACTTGAGAAAATAACGATTATTTGAATTTTCAACTTTCAAACGTTCCTGCTTAATAAGCACATAATGATTAAAATAAATAAAATGTCATTTTATGTCTTAAAAATTGACAAAAAATGTGTTTTGTCGATGAAAATTCGCGACCTTTGGTTAATACGCGAACCCGTTTAATACGCGAATTTTGATCGGACCCCTGATTCGCGTATTAACGAGGTTCGACTGTATTTAAAATGGAACTGTTGCAATGAATTATAATAAACCTGCAAAATTAGTTGTGATAAAAACGGCACCATACTGTGAGCAAAAAAAGTATTTGCACACCAGGTAAATTTGTTGCAGCTTATGTATAAATAAATAAAAAGCAACTAAGAATTTAAAATACCGACACTTTTGCAAAACAAATAAACATATTTCATATCTGACTTAATAATTATATTTAAAATATGAAAACATAAAAAAGTAGCATTTGTACTGCCAAAAAAATATTTGCACACTAGCAATAAAAATAGAAATAAAGGAATTATTTATAAGTTAAAAACAAGGCTAATATTTAGTATGCATGCCCTTTGCTTCAATTACAGCTTGTAATCCTCTGAGCATTGATTTTTTTAATTTGTGACATGTTTCACTGTTGATTTGTAGCCATTCTTTTCTAAGAGCTTGCTTAAGTTGTAATTTATTAGAAAGTTTCTTTTTCCTTATTTTTACATCCAAAATATGTCATAAATTTTCAATCGGATTGAGGTCTGGTGATTGTGGTGGCCTTTTCAATTGATTTTTTTACATTATAAAGTAACCATAACCTCGTAATATATGCAGTGTGTTTTGGAACGTTATCATGTTGGAAATAATATGAATTAGGAATTCCTAATTCCAGAGCACTATTAGATAAATGATCTCGCAATATATTAATGTATTGTTTAGCATTCATATTGCCTTCAATAAAAGCCATTTCGCCAACTCCCTTAAAAGGCTTGCATCACCAAATCATAACATGACCACCGCCATGTTTTACAGTTGGTTTCATGTTTTTAATTTGAAGAGAATGTATTTGGCTTTCGTGATACAGTTTTCCTACCGTTTGAGCCAAAAAATATTTAACTTGCTTTCATCAGAAAAAAATAACAGTTTTCTAAAACTCTATAGTTGTTTGCTGACATAAGCTTTTGCAAATTCAAGTCTTTTCACCCTATTTGTTTCACTAATAAAGAGTTTTTTTTTCGAGAGGCCCTTGCTCGAATATTTGCATCATGCAGAATATTTCTAATTGATTGTGGTGTAACTACTGTTCCCGACGTTGAAGCGACATCAACAGCCAGTTTTCGAGCATTTAGAAAAGGGTTTTTTGAAGATTCTTTTGTGATAGCTCTCCTTTGCCTGGTATTTAGCTTTCTTGGAAGCTCAGTTCGCGGCTTATTTACTGTCGAACCAGTTTCTTTTTCTTTTTCTTTTTTTTTTTTTAAATACATAACGAACATTAGAAAAGTTTAGATTTAATTTTTTATCTATTCCTCGGTAACTTAATCCAGAATTGTAAAGAAATATAATCGTCTAACGTTTTCGACGTTATTAGAACAAAAACTCCCCAGAATCACTACTTCAGTTAATATATTACGTGACTTTAAAGTGCGGGCTAATACATTACTGACTGATATGCTAAACATTTGCATAATGTTCACATTTAAGGCCTTTTTGAACAGTCAATACTTCGTGTGCAAATACTTTTTAGGTGGGTGATTCTACGATAAGAGGTTCAAAAACATGGAGAATTCGGCCAAAAAGAAAAGTTTGAGTTTGATCAAAAACCTTTAAATTATAATTTTTGTCCCGTTTATTTACTTTTTCATATAAGGGCAAGTCACTTTATACATATTTTATAACTTTTTCTGGTCAGTGACTCGCTTCCCTGTCAGTTATCGTGCCAGGGGAAATACGGCAGGGGAGAGACATTGTCGTGTAAATTCAAACTTTTTAACTGACTGAATTAGTTTTTCGGTTAATTGTGTATTTCACTTTAAGTATTACCGTATTGTTTAATTAGGGCAGTAAATGCAATTGAATTAAATGAATATTATAAGTTTTATGACTTATCAGGGGAGATACACGATCACCGTGCGAAACCACTACAAAACACGGTCGTGTCGCAACAACTAAAAATGGCGACGCTTAAATGGCTTGCGCGTTTAGTATTGCTAACTTCAAGCCAATAGATGTCCTTAAGTGCTATTTCCAATATAGCCATCCTTGAATTTATATTTGTTTCAGCGGAACGAAATTTGACAGGGGAGAGACAGAAAAAAAGCGGGACAAAAGTTATTTTTAAAAATTATTTGAAATTAACAAAATTATTTTATTTTTTATTTTATAATAAGTAAGTATAATTACTTAAATTCCAATTAAACATACTTTTGCTAAGCATCTGGCGGAAAAAATATATGTATTGTTTGAAAGTTAAATTGAAACCGGCAAGGGAACATGCCAGGGGAGGGGACTTTTTAGACTTTGTAAGAAATTTCAGAAAAATGTGTTTAAATTAGGCATTCAATCGTGATGTTATTTAATAAAGTATATTAAGATGATGCGATTCTTTGCAAAAAATAGCAACATATAGAATAAAAAATCTGTTTTAAACGGATTGCTGTACAAATTACCTCTTATCGTAGAATCACCCAGGTATGAGAAAATATAATTTATTTTTTAAAATGTGTAATATTACTGTTTAAAGAAAATGGAGAGTTATTTTCATTTTCTTCTTATTTAAACAAATGAATAATTAATAGAATAGTATCAAAGTTGCTTTCTATTGTTACTTATGCAAAAAATCGTCTGCGTGCAAATACTTTTTTTGTTCACTGTATCTTGGTAAGTCTAACTCTTAAACAAATGATATTTAACCTAAAGTTAGCAAAATACTACTTCTATAAAACTCACTTGTGTAAATTGTTAGAATTAAATTTTAATCATACATGTATGCTGTAAAATAATAAAGATCAGTTATTATAATAAAATTATCAATTATGCTAGTATTCCAAAATGAAAAAAGCAAAAATTTATTCCACTTCGACTCAATCATAGAATTTTTCTCCCATGAAATCTAAACCCGGCATCATTTTCAACATATCAAAATTTACGTATGCACCTTTCATATCTAAATTCACCTTTAAAAAAAATAATTAATTCAATTATTTTGAAATCATTTTAATTGAAAACTTGAAGTATCGATACTATTAGCCGAAACAGATACTAAACCATTTATATTCTTTTAAGGGTATATAAAATGTTGTAAATGAAATCAAAATTCTCTGGGTATTATAATGAACGATATTCTTGCCACAGAACATATTTCAATTTAAATTTTTTCACTCTTAATGAAAAAAATGGCACCATAAAGATACACTAATCTATATTTTTTTCTCACTTTGCTTTTAATATAAATAGAGTACTTCTGTTACCACAATTAGAAAAACGGTATCAAAAACTACAAAAAATTAATATTTCAAAAATAAATTGAGATACAGTTTTCTAATAAATTGCATTTAAAAGAACATTTTTCCCCTATATGACAGTGTAAAAATTGAAAATGGACAATGTTTAGAAGCATAACAATTTGCAATAGAAAAAATTGCAAAACCGAAATTGAATTTCAAATTTCAAAGTGTTGCCATTCGCAAAATGACGTAAGCGTAACGCACAGATACGTTTGGCCTTTATAATATAAATATGTATATAGATAGATAGTTGGTGATAGCTTTTTGGTTGACAGGATAGCGAACTGCGTAAAAGAAATATCCTTATAACTTCAAAAATAATAATAATAATAATTATATTAACTAACATTTTACTGCATCTGATTACGCGTCTCTTTCCAATTAAAATATATATTTGAATTGAAATTTGAATGAAATACAGGCTCGTGAAATATCGAAGAGTGTGGAAAATAGGATTGCAAATATATCGGCTGCTAATTATCCGAATAAATTTCTATTTTATGCAAAATTAATATATTTTTTATTGTTTGTTAGACTCAATTTTTAAATTTAAAAAAATTCGAAAATTTTTATATACATCAGAAAGAATATTATGAGACTCCGAAAAAAATGGCTCCGGGAAATCGAGGTTACTGATATTCAATAGGCTTCTTTCAATTATTTCATAATAAGTATACACCAAATTTCAAGTCCCTATCTTAATTTGTTTGGGAAATAGAGCGCAGACACACAGACAATAGATAGAGAACATACAGACAGACGAGCGGCAATTTTTTTTTCTAAAAATATGTTTTTCGGAATCTCAAGTGCCTAAACCGTGTAAATCCATCTTTTTTTTTTTCCCCAAAACGATTGCAAGATTTACCCTATACTACGTATGATGCTTAAGTAACAAAAGTGCTTTACTTGTTTTAAACCTTTCCAGATCGGTGTCCCTGTTAAAGGACACATAGTTTTAATTTTACTGGCACCAAGAATATTTAATTAAAATCCCCTTTTATAGCATACCTGAAAATAAGCAAGTTCGTATTTTCTAATATATTCGGCTCAGGGCCTTAGCTGGAAATGATCTATAGAAGGGGGGGGGGGGCTCATAATTTTTTTTCTCTCTTTCTCTGTCACAGAAATATAAATTAGTGCATGTTTACACTGTAGGTATTATGTTTCTTATTAAACTGTTCTAATAACTTCCTTTTATACTAAGAATACGATGATGAAAATTTTGAGTGCATAACTGCAAAATTAAACATCATGTTAGCTTCATATGTGCAAATAAGATGAGGGAGTATTGAAGCACTTATTTTCGATACAGTTTAGTAATTCTGCAAAACTGTAAAATGATCTCAAGACTAAATTAGATTTTCGAACAAAATTTCATTTGAATTTTCGGAACAGAAATTCATTGAGTGACGTTGGAATTTTTTCCAGGTGGGGCTCAAAATATTTTAGAGAGGCTGAGCCGCCCATAGCGTCCCCTTAGCTACGGCCCTGATTCGGCTGTAAATTCTGATGGAAGTTAATTATTTCAAATAGCTTTACTCCGGGCCGGAAAGGGTTAATGTGCGAAATAGATATTAATGATTTTATTGAAATCCCAAGAGCTTCAGTCGCACTCGTGACCATAATCAGAGCTTAGGGATACATCTCTAAGCTCTCATCTATAACTCTTAAGTCGATACATAGAATTAACCCCTTAACGCGCAGTCCTGTTTAGAGACACAAAAACTCCGCGAATATTTCAAAAACTACTCTAATGGCTACTTTAAATCTTTCTTATCAGTTCTAGATGGCAGCACCACAGAGATCAAACTCTACTGTTTTTAAATAATAGGTAAAATGTTTTACTGTAATACGCGCTTCACAGCAATGCTCTTCTCACTGCGCTTATCAATGCTTTACTTATGGGAGGTTACCACTTCGGCAACAGCTGTATAATAAAAATGGTTAGTGCAATCTTTACAAAACAATACCTGTGTACTCCTCTAGGACTAAATAGATTGCCTAATTTTTTTTTCTTTAAATTCCAACTTTAAAGAGTAGTGCGCCGGGAAGGGTTAATGCAAGTTAAACACTTTTGTTTATTCTTATGTTTGTATATTGATTATGTTACAAGTTTTATCTTTATATAGGTTTTTTTAAAGTTATATTCTGACACGTAATTTCATTTAATAATATTAAAAATATCTTATTAATGATATTAGAACGTTTTCAAACTCATATGAAGTAAGTGAAAAAAAAAATCCGAATTTTTTTACTATATCTCTCGATTATCCTTCTATAGTAAAAAAAAAAAAACTAGCCTTAAAAGGAATGACTCCTGAAATGATGCTGATGTGTAAGATTTCCGGAAATAACGAATCCGGGTAGACCACTCCTTCCATGAGTCGAAGGGCTCCGTCTATGCATCGCGAAGCGATTCCAACCGGGATTGCAAAGCAATACCCAACGGAATCGCGAAGCGAGTACGCAGGGGGTTGGCGAGCGTAGCGAGCAGGTGGGCAGAGCCCCCTTATAGTTTAAAACAACTGTAACTGCTCATTCCAATTATGCATTTTTACGGCGCCGCATCCCACTTCCCTTCCCCTCCCAAACGGGAACTTTTTAAATTTTTATCCACAGCACTCGTGTTGCATATCTTTAGAAAGGTCTGAAACTACCTTTTCCTATTATGGATGTCTGGTGTGTCCCCCTCCGCTCTGCCCCCAGGGGGCACATTTTTAATTTCTTTACAACACCAGTCGTGTGACACATCATTTGAAAGGTCTGCAACTGCTTATTCATATTATAGATGTCTTGTGTGTCACCACCCACTCTGCTTCCCCAGGGGGGGGCACATTTTTAATTTGTTTACAGCAGCAGTCGTGTGACACATCATTTGAAAAGTCTGCAACTGCTTATTCATATTATGGATGTCTTGTGTGTCACAAACCACTCTGTCCCCCAGGGGGGCACATTTTTAATTTCTTTACAACACCAGTCGTGTGGCACACCATTTGAAAGATCTGCAACTGCTTATTCATATTATGGATGTCTTGTGTGTCAACCCCCTCTCTGCCCCCCCAGAGGGCGGCACATTTTTATTTTCTTTTCAACACCAGTCGTGTGACACATCATTTGAAAGGTCTGCAACTGCTTATTCATATTATGGATGTCTTTGTGTGTCATACCCCACTCTGCCCCCCAGGGGGGGGGCATATTTTTAATTTCTTTACAACACCAGTCGTGTGGCACACCATTTGAAAGATCTGCAACTGCTTATTCATATTATGGATGTCTTGTGTGTCAACCCCCTCTCTGCCCCCAGAGGGCGGCACATTTTTATTTTCTTTTCAACACCAGTCGTGTGACACATCATTTGAAAGGTCTGCAACTGCTTATTCATATTATGGATGTCTTTGTGTGTCATACCCCACTCTGCCCCCCAGGGGGAGGGCATATTTTTAATTTCTTTACAACACCAGTCGTGTGGCACATTATTTGAAAGGTCTGCAACTTCTTATTCATACCATGGGGTATTGGCGAGCGCAGGAAGCAGGGGTAGCCTACAACTTGGAATCGCGAAGCGATTACGCGGGGGGTTGGAGAGCGTAGCGAGCAGGGGGGCGGAGCCCCCCTAGTATATTTTAAAAATACCTCTTCCAAAAATACAAAAAACATTATTGTCATGGAGATTGCAGCGTATAAAGGTAGTTCAGCCTAAGGACTATCAAACTGAATATTCAAAACACAAATATTTTTTATAAAATTATTCTGTGAATACCATGAAAATCTTTTAAAAAATGGGAAATGTGCGAACACATGATGTAGTAGCGAAACTTCCCGCTTCTCTGGTCGGTTTTATCAAACGAACCTGTGTCTATTGACATTAGTGCCTAAGGCAGCGAACACTCGGGAGTGTTATGGCCACTCCAATCTCAAATCAAGTGAATCACGAAATACGGTGATATATATATATTTTTTTTTTACAAAAAATCTTTTTGAACGAAATTAGGCTAGAAATCTCACTATTATCGGCAGCGCGCATCCGGCCTAGCTATAGCTGCCTCGTCCATACCGGCCAGTTATCCAAATTAATCGTTTTTCCAATTTTCAAAAGTTTTTTTCAATCAAGTCGGGTTTTTTAGTTATTTTACATCAAACAAAATAAGGATTGGAATCCTCATTGCCGTTTTAACATCTGATTTAAATGTAACATGTAGATATATTACACTTAGAAACACGTAAATAATAATCGTATGCACACTCATCTCTTCATCAGGAATTGTACAACATTTTTATGTTTTCAATAAAAAAAAATTAAAAAGATCAAAATAGGTTAATTAGCTCTCGAGTTATTAATTTTAACATGTGTAAAACGCAAATATAAAATCGGAAATATTTCATACATTTAAAGCTACTTCTGCTTTTCCCTCGACAGTAAAACAAAATTATATTTCTACGAAATTGTATAGATTACCACCAAAATAGAAAAATAAAAGTAATCCCTATTCCAGCTCACACTCAAAAAACAGAGTTTTTAAAGTCACCGTGTTTGTCGCTATCGGAACAAATTTGGCATTTTTTCGTTTCACCAGAGTAATAATTGTCTATTTTATATATATATATATATATATATATATATATATATATATATATATACACATATAGCTGCAACTACCAAAAATTAACAATTACCAAAAATTCCCTCAGTAGAATGTTATACAATGTAAGATCGAATACATGGAATTTCAAATAGATATCATTTAAGAAAAACTAGTCGTTGGAGGCCACCGTAATACTTACCCATCATGGATATGCATAGCATAATATATGAAAACATAACATATGTAAACAATTTATAAAATGCATTTCAATACCAAAATGAAATATAAACGTATATTTAAGTATTTTTAACACATAACCATGATCTATTAATGAATTTCTGATGAACCAATTCCGATAAATTATATAAAACGCCAAACTATTCAAGTAGCACTGAATTGCGTAAAAGAAACATCCTTATAGCTCCAAAAATAATAATATTATTCACTAACGGTTTCTTGCATCGAATTAAGTATCTCATTTCCAATTAAAAGATATCTTTGAATTGAAATTTGAATGAAATACAGGGTCATGAAAAATCAAAGAATGTGGAAAATAGGATTAGAAATATCTCAACAACTAATAATCCGATTGACTTCGTTTTTTATGTAAAATTTGTGTTATTTTATTGCCTTTTACGTCCATTCCTTAAAATAAAAGAATTCGAAAATTTTTATGTACGTTTCATCAGAACGAATTTTTTCGAGAGTCCGAAAAAAATAGTTCCGGATAATCGAGGTTACTGATATTCAATAGGCTTCGTCCCATTCTTACATACTAAGCACATACAAAATTTCAAGTCTCTATCTCAATTTGTTCGGGAGATAGAGCGGTTACAGACAGACACACAGACGGACGGACGGCAAAATTTTTTTTCTAAAAATATGTTATTCGGAATCTCCAGTGTCCGAAACGTGTAAATCCGTCAAAAAATTTTTTTCAATTTTCAAAACGATTGCAAGACTTACCCTATACTACGTATGATGGGTAAGTAATAAAGTGCACATTTTAAACAAGAGGAGTTTTTTAAGAAAATTTCAAAGAATAAAAAAATTGCAGTACGAATTCCAATTTTTTTTAAAGATAAAATTTACTATACTGTCTGAAATATTGAAACGGGATTCGTTTTCACTAATGTGGAAAACATAAAAATCTTACAAAAAATATATAAATAAAAATTAATAAATAAATGAAAACTATTATAAAAAAATTCCATAACTGCTCTCAAAGAGCGAAATTTCAGCCATGTAGCTTCTGTCCTGCAAAATTATGCAACTTTTCTTTAAAAAAATAAAACTGCAGAAAAATAAAGTACACATTTTAAACAATAGAAGTTTTTTTTAAGAAAATTGTGAAAAATTAAAAAAACTGCAGTAAGAATAACAAATAATTTCTTTAAGACAAACTTTACTATACTATGTCTGGGATATTGAAACGGGATTCGTTTTCACAAATGTGGAAAAAAATTTAAATCTTGCTGCAAATGTTTGAAATTTTGGTCATTTTTTAGCATTTTCCTATGAAAACTTCTCCGGCTCTAAAAAAAAACATATAACACAATTTTTTTTTCAACATAAACATTCTATGCATATTAGACAATCTTGAGTGTAATGAGCTAAAAAATAGTCAATATATGAAAATCTAAGAGACACAGCTGACTATACAATTACATAGAAAATTTTAATAAATTTACGTGTAATTCTCATAAAAATAGCTATATATTAACAAATAAGTCACTTAGCGCTAATTCTTTTGTTCATTACACTCTAGACGTTATCGAAAAGATACACAAAAACTTTATAATTATAGGATAATAAATTTGTGAGTTAGAACAATAGCCGTTTACTTTTTTCCGATAAAAATCTAATTTATCAGAAAAAACATTTAAAATTTTCAATTTCGGTTTAAATGAACGACGCGTCGTCTGATTTTTTTTCTTTTTTCTTTTAAGACCTTTAATTTCATTTCTAATAAGCGTATAGGAAAAATAAAAACAGACTTAAAAACACAAATGTTCATTCTATAAGAAAATCAAATTAAAAAAATGCGAATTTTCATTGAAATTGACGTTTTAAATGTAGGCGAATACCTTAAGTTCTAAAATCTTTAAATGCGTCAAAGTATTTTAAATTTTTTATTTCGTTTCATATGACTTTGCTTTGTTCCACATTTTAAGAAGAAATAAAGATGGGTGGTTTTTTTTAAGATGCCTGACTACGTACGGAGCAATTTTTTCCATAAAAGCTATTTGATTACTTTTAAACTTGTTTTTACTAAGATTATGGCTAAAAAATTTGAAAAAAGCAAAAAATGTTTTATTCATTGATAAAATTTTGAAAAATGGAGCAATTTATCGCAAAATTTAATGAAATTTGGTCCAAAACGCAAAACGCTCTAAAGAAAATTCTACTGTATGTATCTTAATTTCTTTTTTACACTTTATATTGGCGAAGGCAATGAACTAAAATCTGAGAGATGCTTTAAGTATTTCAAAACTTATAGCGTATCGCACCTGTTTACATGATAATTTTCATAAAATTCATCGATGTCATTGCACAAAAACATCCATAAAACAAAAAATATTTATTCTGAACTTAAATCGTTAGTTCATTGCCTTCACAATAGTGTAAATAACATATATTTTAAATTTCATGGTGATATTCATATAACTTTTTGAGAAATCATGTTTTGCATATGGAATTTTCACCGTAAATTTATTTTCCAAAAAATGCAATTAAAGTGTTGATTTATGTTTTACAAGAATTTACAGTAATGTACATCAATAATAAACAAATTAGCCTCGAACCAAAAAGATAAATATTGTCCATGGAGCATAGTATTTACATCTCTTATAATTATAAAATAAAATACCAAAACCACGAAATTTCAACAAACACATGGCCCTTTAAATAGCACTTCCGGTTTGAGTGACAGATGTTGAGTAGTTTAAAAACCGCTATAACTCCGGATCTATTTGTCGTACAATAAAAACAAATACAGTTTTAAAAAGGTAAAAAGTTGGTCTTTATTAAAATAAAATAAAAAAGATTTTACAATTTTGGTCGAAAATTGCATTTTTAACGTAGTCAGATTATTATTATAAAACAAATAGTTCTTTTTCTAAATTTTAACTTGTAGTTCACCTCCAAAGCATTCTGAGAGCTTAAATGGATAAATAGGTTGCCATGACAACATCAAAAAATAGTTCTTACAAAATTATTCTTTCAAGCTCAAGAAAAAATCGTAGGTACTTAACGATCGATGTGTAATGAAAATTTGCGAAAAATAGACTTTCATTTTAAGATATAGTTTGATGTCGAACAAAATCTAATCTATACTAATAAAAGAACAAAACGCTCTGTCTGTCTGTCTGTGTGTCTGTGTGTCTGCGATGGCTAGCAAAATCTACAGCACGTACGAAGCTCAAAATTTTTTTGAAAGTAGCCCAACGTCTCTCCTGATGCACCTGAAGCTCAGAATTTTAAAATTCTATTTATTAACTGAGTAATTAATTAAATTCCAAAGCTCACTCTCATAAAAAATCGCCTTTTTTCGCTTTTTTTCCCTTTCATTTTCTTATGGTTGATTGGTTGCATAAAATTTTCGCAGAAATAATTAAAAAAGCTGGGACTGACCTTTAAAATTCATAGACTGGCAAACTATCAGTTTAAATGAGGATTTTTTTTTAATCACAGCTTCTGTACACCATGGAGAAAAAGCTAGGTGGAGGCGAAGTAAACCAAAAAAAAAAAAAAAAAAAAAGGTTTGCAATATTAAACCATTTATCGCTGAAATTTTAATGTCTCAAACAAAAGCACGCGGAAGGAATTTTGTATTAAAAAAACGAATTGAAAGAAATGAATTACAGCTGAAGCATATTTTACGAAGAAATAATAATTTTTTTAAAATGGTCTTTTTCTATTATATTATTTAGATTAAAGTTAGATTAAAGTTAAATTGCATTAATGTTATGGTTAGAATAAGAATATGTTACAATAAAGTGAAGGCTAGGTTACATTTCTGTTATATTTAATTTACGGTAGGGTACTGTTAAGTCGCTGTTAGGTTACAGAAAGGTTCTGGTTACGGTACAAAAGTTTAAGGTTAGGAGTTTATACACAGAGTGAACATTACGCAAGATTTGATTAAAAATAACACTTACTTTTGTTAAATAGCTCTGAAATTATAATACTATATACCAATCTTTTAGCTACCATCGTGTATCGATTTCATTCATGGTATAGTCGGATTTAAGAGTGATATAATTAGTTTGAAATTCAAAATATTTCACTTGGGATTTGTATGTGAAAATAATAATTATTTACGTGACTTAAGAGTGATTTTTACGGGTAAATATCATCTTTTTAACACGAAAATCATGCAATTGTTGGATACATTTTCCCTCCCGCGTTTTTCATTGCTCATTTTGAGTATTTTTAGAGCTTAATATTAGTTGTTGTTTTTAAAACCGAAAATTCACACAGTCAGTGGCTACGTATTTCAGACAATGCATTTCTGCATGTAACGAGTTAATGATAAAATCATACAAATTTCAAGTTCGTTTAATATTGTTTATACGGACCCGGGCAACGCCGGGCGGGTCAGCTAGTATTAAATAAAGAAATTGAGTATTGTGTCCGTTTAGAGTATTTTTATAAAAAAAAATGCCATATGAATGATAGGTATCGTGTATAAAACAAGATATTACTGTTAAAATAAATGAGAAAAAAAGATCTATAAACAATTTTTTATCACACAAAAATAAATTAAAATGAATTATTACGAAACTTAAAGTTCTTAAAAGAAAAATGACTCTTTTCTCATAGAATACAGAATGTTTTGAAACAAAAAAATAATAATAATTTTTTCTTTTAATTTCACATGTTACTTCTATTACAGTAAAACCTCTAAATAACGGACACGTCGGGAGCGTGGAAATTGTCCGCTATTCGGATGTGTCCGCTATTGGGAAAAACCTTTGAGACTCAAAAATTGCTAAGAAATGCTTAAATTTTCATTAATTGACTTTTATATGTCTTAAAAGCTTTATTTTACAATTAATCAGAAATTAAAATTATATTTTTAAGCAATAAAACTGAAATAAAATTGTAAATATCTTTTATCCGCTGTTTATTACATTCTTACGAAAAAAATCTGTTACAAATTTTTTTTTCCTTGATTGCGATTACATGAAATTTGTTTTTTATTGTGAAGTTTCAATTCTGTCATTAGTTTTAATCCTTCTGAATTTTTTTTTTTTTTTTTTTTTTTTTTTTTTTGCAACGACATTGTGTAATTGCTGACTGTATTTTGCTGCTTTTTGGAAATTCTTGATATCGCACGAAGCATCTGCAGAATCAATATCTGTTTCATCCTCACTAATTGTCAGTTTTGTCGAAAATCCTGAAGGAGTATAATAGCAAAAATCAATTGATAACTCATCATCAATAATAATGAAAATTTCGGCTGTTTCTTCACTCCTGATACATTTCAATAGGCCAAATTCCATTCCTGTCTTATTTTACATTATTTTTTTTTGCACATTATGCCTTCTAATGCTTTAGTTAAGGGATATTAGTTATTTATATGGTGGGAAAAAAATTTATATATAATTTTCAGAATGCCCCCAATTGGGAACATTTCGTCACCTGAGAATAAGATGGTTCTATCTGGCCAAAAATCAATTTCGAGTTAGAAGACTTTGAAAATCAGCATGCTGTGTGCGTGCAGCTATTAAAGTTTGCAAAAAACTTTTGGCATTAATAGGTTCATATGTAGGTATAGACAGTAATTTTAGAAAATCAAAGTTTTTTAATAACATTTTCAAGGATTTTTGTACGTTTAAAAGATTTGATAGAACCATATTATTCTCAAACATCGTGTTATCCTTAGAATAAGATGGTTCTACCATTAAAAAACCATATTTTTCTTAATTTGTGTAATTTTTTATAGTTTAACAAAGTGAAATTTCATTGATTAATTCGATTAAACTTCAGTGCATAGTAAAATATTTATTACTCTCTGTATTGTATCACAATAACAGCAAATTACCACTTCCACTTATTCATACTAATTAAACCATCTTCACAAAACTATTGAATATACGTAAGTTAAATATATTATTTAACTGAATATAAAATAGCTTAAATATTTAATTTTATTAAATAGGAACCCAACAGTTTTACTTTTTCAGCGTGCTATTTCAGTGGGGGAGTACAAAAATTGATAAAAAACTGTGATTATATTGATAAATGAAATTGAAATGAATCTATATATATAAAAGGAATTCTGAGGATAATTGAGGCACAGGCGAAAGCAAATCTTGGCAATGCGCCAAATCGGTCCAGAGGAAGCAAATCTTGGCAATGCGCCAACTCGGTCCAGAGGTATAAAAGCAAGATAGAAAAAAACGCGCAGGTCTGTGCATTCAAGTACAACCACCCATATGTATATGCTGAAAGTTTGTTCTGACGCTCACCCGACGCACGTGGAGTGCCGATGGTCCGGGGAGAGTCACCGGGGGATCCGTCGCGAGCTGAGAGAGAAGCGTACCATACACATAAATTATTAAATAAACCTTCAAATTAAGCCCGGCGAAGCGGGCTGGGTATGCTAGTTATAAATAAAAATTTTCGTATTAAAGCCAAATATACTCTTGATCAAAAGAAAAGACTATATCTCTAAGGAAAAAACTTTCTTGTTCTTTTTAAAACAACAAAATTAGTTTGATACTCTTTTGTTAGTCGAAATTTTGGAATGTTCCAGAAAACCATGCTTTATTTTACATTACAGTTAGGCTAACTTCTCTTAAACATATTTTTAAAATAGAACCTTTCATTTTTCGGAAACTACTTTAGCATGCTCTGCAGGTATTTTATTTCATCTTTGTTAATGCAAACCTTCTTTCTCTGTGCTACTTTAGGATTTGGTTAAGTCTTTTATGTATAAATGATGTTGATACTCCTCGTCGTTTGGAGGGGCTCCTTTGATAATTCACCGCTGTGCAATTTTGGTCACAGCAGTTGCTTGCCTTAAACTCAATTTTATAAAGAAGTTGTGTGACTCATAACTGTTGGTCTACGGAACGAGATTATAGGCAAATTTTTTGCTTCACGAGTTGAAATCTAAGAATTGTTCTGATTTCATTCGCAGGGTTGTAAATGGATTACTGCGATTTACTCTCAGCAACCATTTAAAGACGTATAAATGAAAGTGGCTAAAAATATTGGTCTACATTCATTGCTCTTTCTATTTGGCTCTGAATATTATCCATTTCTTGCACACATGAATGTCCAGGTGTACAGTATTTTAGAGTAATGTAAATAATATGTGGATGAGATTATATAGATAGTGCAACTGCATAAGATATCATTAGGTTTCTATTCTGAGGAACACAACTGTCGCAGTATAAAATTAAACTATCAGCATGTAGATAGTCTGTCAGTATTTTCTGAACAGTCGTTAATACAATGATACAGCTCAGCTTATGTCATTCCCATCTCTGCCTGGCATGTCATCTATCCACAAGCAACAATATGCTTTCTTTTCTTTCTTCCCTGTTGCCTGTGCTGTCATGTTATGCAAGTTAATTTCCTTTATAGAAAAAGTTGCTAACATCACTTTTGAGACATGATATAACTCTTCTAATACAAAGCAACGGACTGACTTATCAGGGGTATTTCTGTCATCATTTATGAGAGTTCTGGTGGATTCAACTTCTTTTTTGTGCAGATCATATTTAAATTTCATGTCATTATTAATTTCTCCCTGGATTTTAACATATTTATACTCCTCACAGTGATCACACCTATCTTTCTTTGGTTTATTGAATTCTCTGTTGAACTGCGTATTAAATATGTGCCTATAACATGAAAGTTTCACTGGCTCTACATTGCTTTCTCTGCATTTCTGAAAGTACAAGTCATACATTTTCTACAAATTAAGCTCTGATTCTAAATATGTTTTTTTAGTGCTTGCTCTGTTGCAGTGTGACTTAATCGTGGGAAAACTTTCAATAAGAGCTTTTATTTTATTCATGATGTCATTTAAGACTATTCTGCTTGAAAATTTGCCTCGGGTATTTTGTTCGCAGCTGGAGGCAAGTACAGGAGTAAGATGTACATGGGATACGTTGCCAGTAGGATACACATAACTACATAAAGGCTAAAGGCACTTTTAACTTACGAAAAACCCATAGTCCTGCCATCAATTGGAGTTGTAGGAATTACTTTTACTGATTTTTTAAAATTGTTTTAGCAAGGGATGACAAGGAATGACCACCCCTGGAACTCAGCTTTCGCTTTAGAGTATAAGTGTAATCCCCGGGGGGGGGGGGATTGTTTTAGCATCAAGAATATCTAGAGCTGGTGCTGCATCTACACTGTCATCCATTCTTGCCACAGGATTTTCTAAATCTAAATGAATTAGGATTAGCCCTTCATCCCTGCTTGGATCAGGTCCATTAATAAGATTAAGCACAATTCGTTTTGTGTATCGACGTACTAAAAAACATATTTAAAAGAATTTTTACTGATAAAAAATTCCTCTATATTTTACCGAAAAACGATTTAGTTATCGAAATAATATTCTTTCACATAAGAAATAAAAGATTGTCGTTTTCATTATGTATTGTAAAATAAAATAATAAAACATTATCTTATATGTTGTCGATCGCCGTTTACTTTGCTGATAGAACTCTGTTATTCTGACTGCTTTCAACAATTTCTGATGGAACTATATTATTCCCTTTTGCAAGTGGATGTAAATCATATATATAGAAATTTTAATGCAGAAATGCATTCATTGATACAAATAGAACATTCCCATGCCAAAAAGTCAATTTTTTTCAAAATGTCAGTTAGAACCTTATTATTCTCAGGTGACGATTTGTCACTTCCGGTGGTCATTGGTCATTTGTACGATTTTCAGTACATTTCCCATAAATGATAGAAATGTAACTTCTATTTCAAAAAATCAAGTTATCTAATTCAAAAATCTATTTAAAAAAAATCCTTTTTATGACTGATCATTTTCCAGTGATCATTAATCATTTTTATCATTTTCTGCACATTTCCTCATTATTGATAGGAATGTAACTTCAATTAAAAAAAAAAATCAAGTCATCTTTTTACTATTTCTGCTAATTTTTACAAGTCAATTTTGATTAATTTAAATTTTTAATAAAAAACTAAAACTATTGGCCTCTAAAAGGTTAATTCATTTAATTTTTATTTGTGTCGGAAGTGTGTGTTTCATTTCCCTTCAATATAAATCCTACTTTCCGAAACATTATCGTACGCTTTCCAGTTTTATGTTTTTTAAAGTTGAGGAAATACAAATTGGAGCATCAGGAGCATTAACTAATTTTAGGCGGTTCTCAAGTGTATTCATAGAATCTAACTTTTAAAAAATGTTGCGAGATAAAAGATTTCTGTGCCAGGCTTTAAAATGGTGTATCAGAGCTGCCAAGTCTCCGGCTTTTTGGATACCAGTAAAATTACAGTCGAACCTCTATATAACGAAACTCCATACATCGAATTTCTCCATATAACGAATTTTTAGTAAGAACGGTCCCCTTTTCGCATGATTACATTAAAAACAGACTCTATATAGCGAAATATCTATCTCCATATAACGAATTTTTTCATAAATTGATCTTAATTTATTCAGTTTTAATAAAGCTTCGAAATCATATGGAATCAATTTTCCATCACTTACTTTTGATTTATCGTTCAGTGGAGAGTTTTTTTTTTTATAAATATTACTTCTCTCCTTATTCTTTAAATCTAACAAGTTGATCCCACCTCCCACATACCTTTCAACATCCTTCTCAAAACACAGTCAATTGAATTGTTACACATATAAAAGAGGAATCAATGAGAGCACATAAGAGAGACCTTCAAATGGAGGAAAATATCAACTACAATTTTTCATTCCTTGCTAAAATTTGAGAATTGTTTTTTTTTTTTTTTTTTTTTTTTTTTTTTTTTTTTTTTTGAGAGCGTAACAATTGTAATTTTAAAATCAAAACAACAAAAAATTACAGATTTCTTCCTCTGAAATTTATGTAAGTCTTCCTTATTTGATTTTCATTAAGCTTTCAAATAAATGTCTTTTCTCTTTTTTGAAACTGCTTAAATAAGTAAGAAATAAAATGATAGGTTAATATATACTTTTAAACATTTCAAATTCTTAATTAAAAAGATCAAAAATAATATTTGTTCAAAATTTACACATTAAATACTATTTTTAACATCATACTCTATACATCGAATTTCTCAATATAACGAATTTTTTACTGGAACGATGGATTTCGTTATATAGAGGCTCGACTGTATACAGAAAAAAGTTCTTTGATTGAATTGGAATATTTCGGCAATTTAAAATAACAACATTTTCTCTAAGATAATTGTGGTGCGAAAAAAGCCGGAGACTTGGCAACTCTGGTGTATAAAGCCTTGAATAAGCGGCTGGCATACTGAAGTGTGTTAGGAAAAAAAAAAAAAAAACACACACACACACACACACAATTTTAACAGTGCTGAATTTTAATGTTTTGGATGATAAGTTGCATTGTCCAAAAGCAAGTTGTCTTTACATCTTATTATTATCAAAGGAAATTAACTATTCGATCTTTAAAGATCTGAATATCCACTCTCTTTGTTTCGACATCAACATAATATGAAATTTATTAAATTGAATGTTCTTTAGAAAGTTCCTCCCGGGCCACCCGAATCCAACACTGGACGTAGGAGGGGGATCTTCTTCAACCCACTCCTACATTTATCTGTGATCACAAAATCTGTGACACACAGTCCTCATAAATTTAGAGGCTTTTACTTTTTTTTTTTTTTTTTCATTTTTTTTCCTCGTTGAAAAATAATTTTTCATCCTTTATCGCCAAAATTACTGTCCGCTATTCGGAATGTTCGTTATTCGGAGGTTAAACATACAAAAATGTTGATTTTGGGAGTGGGGATTGGAAAACTGTCCGTTAAATAGAGATGTCCGCTATTCGGGAGTGTCCGTTATGGAGGTTTTACTGTATAAACTTATTACTTACGGGATGTCGTTAATTAGAGTCTAAAAATTTAAAAGCCTATAATTCATTAACTATTGTAGTTATTTATAAATATGAAATATAATATATATTTATGTAATAGTTCATTTAGCAATTGGAGAATGGTTCACATTTTTTCGCAACAGATGATGTTGTGCTTTAACTTTTTAATGCTGCTCGTGTGAAGTTTGATCGCAGTTGAAGGAAATTTCACTCTTAAATAAAAAATCAATACAATTTTTGTTTTACTTACCTGAATACGTAGTACAGGGTAAATCTCGCAATCGTTTTGAAAATCGGAAAAAAATAATTGACAGATATACACGTTTCAGATACTGGAGATTCCGAAAAACGTGTTTTTAGAAAAAAAATTGCCATCCGTCCGTCTGTGTGTCTGTAAACGCTCTATCTCGAATTTGAGATGAAACTTGAAGTTTTCTATGTACTTAGCACGTAAGAATGGAACAAAGACTATTTAATATCAGTAATCTCGATTACCCGCAACTATTTTTTTTTTTTTTGGACTCTCGAAAAATTCATTCTGATAAAAGATATATGAAAATTTTCGAATTTTTTTATTTTCAAGAATGAATGTAAAATGCAATAAAATAACACAAATTTTGTTTAAGGATACAGTGGACTCTCAAAACTAATTTTTTTAATTTTCAATGAACTTTTTAAAAAATTTCTGGAAATAGTCATAATATATATATCTCTTATTTCACAATTTTTAAAAAATATATATATTCTAGAGTTTTTGAGATACAGATTTTTCTTTTTTTTAATTAACGAAAAATGACAATATCTCAAAATGCTCCATGCGAAATTCTTTATGTCCAATTTTTCTAATTTTTTGTTTAAAATGCTCTCTATGTATGTGTTAACAAATGTTACTCAGCATTTTTAGCATATTACTTGTAAAACATAAAAAAAAATTATTTTAACTTAATTCCTTTGTATGTTTTGTTAAAAAATCATTAAAAATTCCATATAACTGAAATTTTAAAAATTTAAATGCGTCTAAAAAAGTTTATTTTTAGTAGCATTTGTTAACACATACATAGAGAGCATTTTAAACAAAAAATCAGAAAAATTGGGCATAAAGAATTTCGCCTGGAAAATTTTGAAATCATGAAAACGACGAAAATATTCATTCTGAGAAAAACAGGTTTTAGTAACTACAATGGTTATAATTTCTTAATATTTTCCTACTGACACAGTTTCAGTTATATATAAGGGATATAATATCATTTCTACCTTATATGTAAGTGTTTTATGTTTTTATGGCAAATTCGCATAAAATATGTGGCTTCGACAGTAATTCATGTAAAGGACGTGAAATATCTGAATTTTAAAAAATCTTCTCAAAAAAAACTTTTTGTATTTTCTAATGATCTTTTTTTAAATTTTTCTAGAAATATTCATGGTATAAATACCTCTTATTGTATAATTTTTCGTTAAATATATTAAGTATATTAATATTTTTTTATTTTACGCTTAAAAAATTGGGGACAAAAAGCAGTTCCTCTAAATACATTGCAAACAAACGCTAAAAGAAATAGTTAACAGTTACAGTTGAAACATTGTTTTGCAAAATCACAAAATTAATAAGTATTCAGTGCAAAATAATAACATTTTGTAAGGTAAAACTAAAAACTAGGTTAAATTTTACAGATGTGAATCAGCAAAAAAATTAACAAAGGGGCGGTGCAGAATCAGCTGATTGGACAAAAATGCTTGTAACTCCAGTAAAAATAGTCGAAATTGAAAATTTCTTTTTGAATTCAATAGCAGAGTTCATATAATGTTATTATGCTAAAAATGAAAATTCGACGATTTTTTGCGATTTTAAAAGTCCACTGTACCCTTAAAGACCGAAGTCGATCGGATTATTAGTTGCCGAAACATTTGTAATCCTGTTTTCCCCATTCTTCGTTTTTCATGACCCTGTAATTATTCAATATTATGTGTTATTCAATATCCTCTATTATCCCTGTATTTATGTATTTCATTCAAATTTCAATTCAAAGATATATTTTAATTGGAAATGAGACGCTTAATCCGACGCAGTAAACTGTTAGTTAATATGATTATTATTTTTGGAGTTATAAGGATGTTTCTTTTAAGCAATTCGATACTACTTGTGTATTTTGGCGTTTTATATAATTTGTCGAAATTGGTTCATCAGCACTTCAATGATAGAGCATTTTTATGTACAGGGTGGTCATAAAAAAACTTTGCCGATATACGGAGCTCTAGGGGCCAGTCCGCTCAACCGATCGAAATGAAATTTCAGATATAGCTATTCAGAAGTATGAGCTCGAGATTCTGTAAACGACAACAAAATGGCGCTCACGGTTACGGTTATAGTTACAGAAACTCGAAAATTTTCAATGGCAACACCCATTTTTTTTCATCGCAAAATGCTCAGCGCATGCGAAAACGCTAAAGAGCGTTGGAACCGTACGTGTATCGCAAGAAACGGACAT
This sequence comes from Maratus speculifer, assembly GCA_964019185.1. Taxonomy (NCBI): domain Eukaryota; kingdom Metazoa; phylum Arthropoda; class Arachnida; order Araneae; family Salticidae; genus Maratus; species Maratus speculifer. Next base: position 291,358,302 of record OZ025294.1, on the reverse strand, counting down.
GTTATGCACGCACAAAAAACCGTTCTGGGAATCCTCTCCCTCATAGAAAAAACTCGATTGGGGCGCAAGGAGGAAATTTCCATATGACACAGAGTCAGTACACTAATCTCTGATTACAATACAGATCGAAGAAACTAAAACTTTTATTTTGATTACACATTTTCCACATGGGTGCGATCACCATTAATTGCCTGTGATAGCATCCATGTGAAAAATGTGTAATCAAAATAAAAGTTTTAGTTTCTCCGATCTGTAATGTAATCAGAGATTAGTGTACTGACTCTGTGTCATATGCAAATTTCCTCCTTGCGCCCCAATCGAGTTTTTTCTATGGGGGGGAGGATTCCCAGAACGGGGTTTTTTGTGCGTGCATAAATGTCCGTTTTTTGCGATACACGTACGGTTCCAACGCTCTTTAGCGTTTTCGCATGCGCTGAGCATTTTGCGATGAAAAAAAATGGGTGTTGCCATTGGAAATTTTCGAGTTTCTGTAACTATAACCGTAACCGTGAGCGCCATTTTGTTGCCGTTCACAGAATCTCGAGCTCATACCTCTGAATATCTATATCTGAAATTTCACCTCGATTGGTTGAGCGGACTGGCCGCTAGAGCTCCATATATCGGCAAAGTTTTTTTATGACCACCCTGTATATTAAAATACTTAAATATACATTTAAATTTTGTTTTGGAATTGCAATGCATTTTATAAATAGTTTACACATGTTTTATTTTCACAAATTATATTATTCATATCCATGATGGGTAAGTATTACGGTGGCCTCCAAAGACTAGTTTTATATTGACATGAATATTTTGAGAGGTTTAGGTACTGAGAAAACAATTATTGACAAATTTTCATGGAATTTATGAGCTACTTTTTTTACTGGAGGCGGCAGCACAGACAATCATCTCATCACGTTCAAAGGGAAAAAAAAATAGGCTTACTTAAATTTTGGCTCGCATATTAAAACGCATTCTGTCTTCCAAGTCATATCTTGGTGGAAAACACTTAAAAACCCGATTTTAACGGTTGATTCGTAGGTTTACCATTGTACTTTCCTGCACCCAAAAATATGAAAACATGAAGGATTAGGAGCAGGAAAACATAATGGTAAATCTATGAGTCAACCATTAAAATCGGGTTTTTAGGTGTTTTCCACCAAGATATGACTTGGCAGACAGAATGCGTTTTAATATGGGAATCGATATTTAACTGATTCTAGATTTTTATCCGTGAACTCGATAAGGTGATTGTCTGTGCTGTCGCCTGCCGGTCTATAAGTTGCAGGTTTCGCTGCGGTATAAGCATTATTTAAATTATTATAATTCCAGAGATATAATGCAGTTTTAAAATAGTGAGTAATAACTGATTTTTTCAAAGATTGCATTCGTATAAGGAATTAAGTATCTTACATCATGTTGAAAAAAAATCTTTTTTTTTTTTTTTTAGCATTTTAAAAAAAAATTGCAAAAAACAATATTATAACATGTTACACACTTTTTTTTTGGGGGGGGGGGGGCACCTTGTATATATTTGTTTTCATATGCTTAAACAATTGGTTTCTTTTTAAAATTCATTTTCTAAATTATATAGGAGAAATGCACTAAGTTGATATCAAAATATAACGTAGAAATAATAGTATATTAAAGAAAAAATTAACAAATATTGCATTTAAGAGGAAGCTCACTATATTTTCAGCAATAAAACTCAAATTTATCAAAATATTTAAAAACAACAGTTTAATTCATTATGCGTATAAAAAATGTAAACTTTTTTCTCAACTTTGACTTTTCCGGGGATCTCGACGATGGCTTAAATGGATAAATGAGTTACCATGGCAACATCAAGAACATTGCAACATGATACTTTCAGGCTTTGAAAAATTTGTAGGCACTTAAAAAAAAAGGATGAATAATGAAAGCATAAAAAATAGGCACTGATTTTAAGACTGAAATTGATGTCGAACATAATCTAATATTCGAGAAAATGTGTATTATGTTCACCTAGGTTATTTTAGAAAAATATGGTCGTTTATTACATGTAAATAACAGCAATAAATAATAAATCGTGAAGCTGCTTTTAAACTAATTAACGGAAGTAAATTATTTTTTATCGCGTAAAAATACGAAAGATTTCGATTTATTATTGTTATTATTAGTTACATCTATAAAATTAAAAGAAAAATGAAAGTTCAAACTGCCACATTTTAAAAATATGCCATTGTTAAAAGTAGCTATATATACAAAGTATACTACTTCCAAGATATGCAATTATAAACAATGTGTCTTTGATTAATTATTTTAACTAACTTAATAATTGCTAATATAACATTTTTAATTCAGATAGTATTAGTTGCGAAGGTAGGCACTGTAAAAATTTAAAAAAAAGTCGGAAATTTTACATGAAACGTAGCAAATGAGGTGCATGCTTTCTTTATACAGAACTTAACTTGTAGTAAACCTCAGCAACGTATACGAATTTCATAAAATGATAAATAGATCAATATTATTAAAACGCACCCCAAACAATGTCCCCCCATATCATAATATAATAGAATACATTTGTGTGGCTCTGTAAATTAATAAAAAATATACTTTGCACCACATACTGTACAGAATACATATTTTAGTTCATGTTTCATAGAGGCATATGAATTTTATTATGTTCGAAAGAGTGTAACATCTTTAAAATGCACCTGAAGCTATTTTTTCCCATTGACCGTAATTTAACGGAATGCATTTAATTGTCCCTGTAGCTGAACTATACATCCGATTTTCATAAAATTTGAAATAATTCGACAAAATTATGTAATAATTATATATTTTAAATTTCAAAGAAATCGGTTAGGTTGTTTTTGTGTTGTTATATGCGGACAGATGGACGGACCGAATGACGACTATAAGTGCGTATTTATAATTACGAACGCGCCTAAAAAAGCAGAATAGTAATTTTTCAACATTCTTATACTCAGAGATAGCGATATTTTTTTCGTGTAACTTTTTGACAGTAAATGGCAAGATTTCTATCGACATAATCTCGACTGTTACTTTATTTTGAATATTTTTGCAATTTACGCCGTCTACGTATCTCTAACAGAAAAAAATAACGCACGTTTAAATGTTTTTGGAAAATCCTATCCTTTATGTTGTTAGTTAATTGCTTTATATCGTATAGAAGAAGACAAAGTATCTGAAATCAAATGCAAAACAGATTTATTTATTTTTTAATAAATTTATATCAATATTTTTTTTTATATTTTTTTAAAGATAGGTAATAGACCTCGCTCAGTACGAATTTCAGTCAGTGTGGTAATTTCTTTCTGATGCTCCCAGGATTAATGCATATAAAGGTCTAATTAGTATGCTAAGCTCATTTTTTTAATTTTTTGACGGATTTACACGTTTTTAGACACTGGAGATTACGAAAAACATATTTATATTAAAAAAATGCCGTTCGACTGTCTGTGTGTCTGTAAATGGTTTATCTCCCGAACAAATTCAGATAGAGACTTAAAATTTGGTATGTAGTAGTATGTAAATACAGGAAAAGTCTTTTTAATATCAGTAACTTCGACAATTTTTAACCGGAACAATTTTTTTGGACTCTCGAAATATTCGTTCTGATGAAACGTACATAACAAATTTCGATTTTTTATTTTTTTTTTATTTTAAGGAATGGATGTAAAAGACAATAAAAAAACATAAATTTTGCATAAATAATGAAATTGATTGGATGATGAATGGCCGATATATTTGCAATCATATTTTGCACATTCTTCGATTTTTCATGATCCTGTATTTCATTCAAATTTCAATTCAAAGATATATTTCAATAAATGAGACGCTTAATTCAACGCAATAAATTGCTAGTTAATATAATGATCATTTTCTAAGTTATAAGGATGTTTCTTTTACGCAATTCAGTAATGTTTGATTATCCTATCGATCAAAGAAAAAAAAACTATCACAAAATTGTAAGATTAAATGCCAATTAATAACTTATCTCAATATCATATTCACTTGAAATTAAACACGTTACATATGTTTGTTACGTCACCAGGTGATTTTTAATTGTATGCTTTATTTGTAGTATTATTAATCTTTTACTAAATTATTTGCTATTTCTTTTTTTTAAATAAAAATTATGCTAATTTGTAGAACTTGATATTAGTTCGGCGATTTATTAATATGCCGAAATGGCTCGATGGGATGGTTAAGAAGAACCATTAATTCTAATCAGTAACAACTTATATCAACTTACAGCTGAATCTGAAGTTTGATGAATATCCGTCATTAGTTTTTAAGATAGAGCTGTTGCAAAATCTTGGAAAAAGTCTGCATAACAGTACCACATGTTGGGTGATTACATCAAAAACTAATCAGGATAAACTTTTTTTCTGGTACTAACTCAATCTGAAGTTTGATGAAAATCCATACATTAGCTCTAGAAGTACAGCTATTGTGAAATCTCAAAAAAGCAGCATAGCAGCGCCATCTGTTAGGCGATTTACACCAAAAACTAAAAACACTAATCTATATCAGGGACTAACTTAATCTGAAGTTTTAGAAAAATTCGTCCATTAGTTTTTGAGATAGAGCATTTGAGATAATCACGAATAATGACGCATGGTAGCGCAAGCTGTTAGACAATGTGCACCAAAACGTAATCAGCACCTTGTTATATCAAGCATTAATGAAATCTAAAGTTTTATAAAAATCCATGATCTAGTTCTTGAGATATGGCTATTGTAGAAATTACAAATAATGCAGCATAGCAGTGCAATTTGTTAAGCGATATACATCAAAAACTAATCAGATTTAGTTTGTATCTTTGTATCAGGATATAACAAAATCTAAAATTTTGCAAAAATCCATGCATTAGTTCTAGAGATAGAATGCCCACAAAATTTTTGTTACATTACAGACAGACAAACATTTTGTAATATTATGATTTTCGGGTTCTCTGACCCTTAAAATGTCTAAATCCGTCAAAATCCGGATTTCGAAAATGTTCACAAATCCAATACTTTCTTTTTGTAAAGATAGAAGAAAGTGAAAAAATATTGTGCAATTAGCAATGGATGAGTTTTCTCTGAAATAACTCAAAATATGTGTAAAATTTTAAAGTAATCAAAGAGGATTTCAATAAGTTTTAAATCAAGTTAATCAAATTAATTTCTTAATTAACTTAATGATAAGTTTACTAACTTAAATAGCCTAAAGAATTGTAGTAATGGCTAATTAAAATAAAAATTGACTTTTCAATGTGTCTCGATTGCGAGTAATTAAACAGTCTATGTAAATGGAAATTCTTTAAATGATAAATGTTTCCTAATGTTTCAAATTATGGTGTAATACATGTTTTCAACTAATACGAGGTAGAACCCGTTAAATTTCGATGAAGGAAAATGTTTAAGAAGGAACTGTTTCATTGTTTTATAATAAACTTACAAAATTATTCACATTAAAAAAATTACATTAGTTAATTACTCACAAACAAATTATTTTAACTTAAACGAGTGGAATCCCGTCGAATTCGACGAATGAAATGTTTAAAAGACACGATCGATTTGGTTTTAAAAAAAGCAAAAGTAATTACATTATTGAATCAGTATATAATAAATATATTTCCAAACTTAATGTCAAGTTTGCCTGTTACAATTTTGCATGCAAATATTCGCACATCTTCAGTTAAAATTGTAATCTGAGTGCCGGCGAAATCCAGAAATTTTATTTTACATGCACTCACAGAAAAATAGTTTTATTAAAAAAAAAAAAAAAAAAAAAAAAAAAAAAACTAATTTTATTTTTACTATGACATTATTTTCACTAACTGAAGTCATCTGAAAGTAAAATCTCAATCTCAGTGTCCATAATAAAAAGAAATACTGAAATGTAATATCGTTATGAGTAAAAATGCGATGTTTTAAATAGTGACGTCGTTTTCTCTTCAAATATTTTTTAAAATTTACTGTTATTAGTAATATGAAAAAGGCATCCGTAATAATATTGTAATTCCCATTTATCTGGTTGCTGAATGACATCATTTTCCTCATTTGAAATTTTTCTTATTTTGCTTTAGACATAAATTTTTATCATAAATTATTTTCTGTTATTTTATTTACATTATTAATATTATTTCTCTGTAACTATATTTTTTTTAATCTCAATTAGTACATAATTATACGCGATCATTTTATTGTGGTTAAATTTTACGAAAACAATTAACTTTTTTCTTTTAAATGCGAAGACATGTTCACTTATGAAATAAAGCTTCTGACTGGTGGAAAGTTATAATGGAAAATAAATTTTTATTATCGAGAGAAAAGCTAAACTGAGTTACCACCATTTTGAAGAAATATCGCAAAAAGCATTTAAAATTAAAAATAAAATATAAAAATGGAAATAAATAAAAAATAGTTAAAATGGGTACAACTACAAATAAATAGCTTTCATTTAAAAAAATAATTTTTAAAATCGTGTGGAAAATTCAGAGCTGATGACTAAAAAAACAGCCAGGTCTTTTAAATATATAGATTTAACAAATGACTATTTCTGTAAAATTGAGATTTTCATTTAATTAAACTTTTATCGTACATGTAATCAGTAGAATATAATAAGGATCATTTTTAATGAAAAATTATCAATTAAGGCTCTTATGCTTACTATTCCCCATTAAAAACAACAAAATTTATTCCACTTTGGCACGATCATAGAATTTTCGCCCAGTCGAATCTAAACCCGAAATCATTTCCACTTTCTCAAAATTTTTTATAAGCAATTCTCATATTATATATATATATATATATAGTATTTTAATTTGATCATTTTAAAATCATTTTAGCTCAAAACTTGAAGACAGGATTGTCAGCAACATCTTTGTATGTGACCTGTAGTACTCTTAACTTCATATTCTATTCTCAGGACCGGAACCTTTTTTAACCTATTTTATACCAAAAAATTTAAATTATTCCTCCAATTTTATCTACGGTTTATTTACTGTAGACGTAGAATTAAAAGCAGGGTTGATTTTCGAATTTTGCGAAAATTTAAGGCATTTGATGCTGAAATTTTTAAAAATCAGTCCGAAATTTCCGACACCAAAAATCGCGAATTTTGACAAACTGTTGTCGTAAAAAATCAATTTCCACAACTGTTCACAGAAAAAAATTTCAATTTTGTCAAATTATCACTGAAAAACACTAATTTATCAAAGTCAAAGGGTTAAAAAAAAAAAACAGCAATTTGCGTCAAAGTATAGCAAAAAAAAAAAAAAAAAAAAAAAAAAAATCGTCGTGGAATCGTGAGAAAAATGTGAATTTTGTCGACAGATCGCGCAAAAAAACGCAAATTTCGTCCATAAAGAGCATGAAACATTCGAATTCATATCAAACTAATATATCACGTTAATTCTATTAAACATTAAATATGCAGAAAGATTTTGACACGATAATTATGTGCACAGAAAGTTTTTGATTTTATTCAAGTCTGTCTGTCTAATTTCTCTGTCTACGGGTAATGCATTATCTTCAGTCTTATGTAAAATTACAGAGATTAGTGAAACAGAAATGCTGTTAAACAACAGATAAATTATCCAGTGAATTTACAATAGACTCAGTAAATGAACATAATTAAAAATACACAAGACTCTGCAAAATTATTTTTACTGATAATAATCTAATTTAATTTTCAACAAGAATAAATCGCTCAATCTTTAGTGAGCCTCAAAAGCGTTTGAATGCTTCGAGTAATTTTGAACTGCTGTATCATCTGATTTTTAATTAATTTGTTTCTAGCTGTCCAGGGGTTTGAACCCAAGATGTTTAGACAGTGAAAGAACACCTTATAGACTGAGCTAAAGGAGCTTTCACTACTTCATTCGAAACATGTCTTTTATGATTCAGCATAGAAAAATCAATAAAAATCCCCATTAACACCGAGGAGATGATTTTTCCCTTTCTAAATTATTGTAACTTTAAAAAAATAATAATAACAAAATTTTAGTTTAACAAATTACAACGACTATTTGAAAAATAATATTTTCAAAGAGAGACTAAAATTTTAAAGATTTATAAATAAATTCTATATTTAAATTATTGATAATAAAAATAAACATCATTTTTAGGATGATAATAACGAGTCATATGTTACGTTGGCCATGCATTAAACATTAATATTCCTAGATCAATAATTTTAAAAAAAGCAGTAGTTTATAAGTAGACAACTTTAACTATCTAAAATGTGTATTTTTATTTGATGGAGTTATATTGATTTCTGAACGCCTCATATTACATACAACATGGATTAAACATTAATATTCCTGGACACATCACAAAGAAATTTTAAATTAACGTTCAGTTTTACAATTTTCGGGACTGCAAATTTTTAAACTTCTAAACATCGCACATATTTTTACACCGTTGCGTAGAGGGGAAAAATGCACTTTTTAAATAAAATTTGTTTGAAATCTCCATCACAATTTGTTTTCAAATTATTAAATTTTTTTGAAGTTTTTATTACCCTTTTATTCATTGTGGCAACAAAAGTATTCCATTTTTGGACATTAAACATGGACCAATCAGAAAATGAATAAAAGAAAATAAGTTGCGGAATTCAACCAATAAAAACATTCATATATATTTCAGATTTCCCAATTCTCTACCGAGAACAACAACTATTTTCCAAATAGTTAATAAATTAAGTAAATTTTCTTTTTTAACATTTCTGATAAAATTGCAAAGTAAATTTATAAGTGTACAATTTGAATTAAAAGTTTTAACAAAGATAAACATATCTTTAAAGAAAGATGAAATTCCCATAGTGAATTAGATGTAATGTAAAGAAAATGTTGGTAAACTAATGAGTGAGAACTCGATCAAATGCACTTAACGCTTTATTTACCGCAATATGAATTTACGAAAATTTTACATTCTAAAGCATTTTACGCAAATTGTTTAAACTAAATTAAGAGATTTACATAATCATTTACTATGTATTTGTAGGCTTTTAGAAGGATTGAAGGATTTAGAAAGATTAATTAAATATGAATTTACAGGGATTTTGTGCAATTTTTATAACCCCACTCAAATCTTTTATTTTTAATTATTTTATTAGTATTTTGTAGAATTATAAAATGTACAAATATGATGTTCTTTACAATATAGATATAGAAATATTTCCGAATTGAAAAATTCCAATCTCCCTCCCTCAGCGTTAATAAAGCTGAAAAGATGCAAAGGCAAAAGAAATCATCCTTTTAAAAACCTTTTTTTGTGTGAAACCAATAATGCTTTTAGAACAAGATAAAGTAATGTATCTGTAAATCATTCCAAACAGTATTACAACTAACTGACGTATTAAAAGAATCTTATAATAATAATTTATTTTAATGGTACTTACAGGTACTGTCGGTAAATAAACTGTTAATCGAGAACTAGTGCAAATTTACAGAGAGTCTCACTTTTTTTTCTCTGTTTTTACAGACATTTTCAACAATTTACAGTTTTATCGTTAATGTTTTTGTGGAATTTCTGGAATCCCGATTAAAACCAAGCAAAATTCGTATTAAAATAATAATAATTATTATATGCCTATTAAAGAGAATACAAGTAATTATTCTATATAATGCCTATAGTAGATGATATGCTGAAGAGATAAACTGAATGCGATATTATGTAGAGTTTTTATTTATATTTTAAAGATAAATTTGTTTTCTACCATTTTTTTCTCTTTTAGCTCCAATAATACCGTTATCAATTTATTATATTAGAAAACTAAATAACTATTCTACTCCACAAAACACATAATAAAGCGGCGAAAATTAGAAAACAAAAAGTAATCAATATTTTTGCATTGCATGGCATTTCACTTTCATTTTTATTTAAAAGTAAAACAATTTTTTTAAACTTATGCATATAATTTATCCTTTTTTAATTTAAATTAATAATATTTTAAAATTCAGTTTAAGGTTTAAAAAAAGTAAATAAATATGAAAGCAATATTTTTCAAGAAAAAAAATAATTAAACAAAAAATCCCCCTATAGATTACATTATTAAAAATAATTCCATGAATTCACGGTAAAATTACTGGCAGCAAAGTTGCGAGACTTTCTCCGTTGCGTTAGTAGTTTTTCCGCTCTGGGAAATAAGGAAGGAAAACTTCGTGTGAAGAAGCGGTAACTTTCGATTATAAAGTTGATATAACAACTGGCTAATGGTGCCATCTGTACCGTCAGTCTAGGTAGATAGATTTGTAACGCATTCCTTCTAAACCTTTATCTACCGAATTATTTATCAAGAAATTGATCCACCTCATTAATTATCTTCTTTAATATCTGAAGGTATACTGGAATTTTTAGATAACACTAACGTGGATTTTAGATTTTTTTTTCATTAAAACTGATTAAATACAGTACACTCTCGTTAATTCGAACTCATCGGGACCACAACAAATGTTCGAATTATCCGAAGTTCGAATCATGGAAAACATGCTTAATATGGTACTATTAACAAAGGAATTAATGTTGTAGTGTTTTTTAACTTATTTCGTCTGTTATCATTAAAATATGACTTAATATTAAATTAGAATGTATAAATACATAAACTAATTAAAAGATTAGAAACAAGTATGATGGAAGAAAAATTTAAAGCGTCACTGATGGACAGACGGGGCTCTAAGTAAGTGGATATCAAAGGAATTGTATTATATGTATACTCATTCTGAACAATATTCACAAAAATAAAAAAAAGAAAGTTATTCCAATGATCTGTAATCCGTGCGAAAGAAAAGAAAAATGAAAAATCGGTATTCGCGTTAGTTCGAATTAAACGAAGTCAAGAGAAAATGAGTTCTAATTAATGAAAATGTTTAACGTTATTCTGCCATTGAAAATTTCGGAACTTCATGTTTAGTTCGAATTAAGCGAAGATTCGAATTATCCGATTTCGAATTAACGAGAGTCGACTGTATATCGTTAGTTATAATTGTTTGTGGAATATTTACAAAAAAAATCATATTAATTAACCAAAATTACTCTTTTGAAAACAATCACAATTCTTAAAAGAAAAAAAAATGCATTATGAAGCTTTCTGTAAATGGAAACGCTTTTACAGTTGAATACGTTTGATATAATTTTATTTAAAGAAAGAAAAAAGAAATACCCATAAAAACGAACAATAAAATAACCCCTTTTTGAAAATATTTACCTTCAACTGTTTCTCTATTCTATCTAAATTTGATCGAGTATTTTGTGTGGAAAAAATAAAAAAATTTTATTAATAGACAGAATAAATAAGCTTTATATAAGGTTTTCTTCAATGGTACTTTAAAGACCGTCAGTGCATAAGGGGTGAAAGGAGCTGTAAAATGTTCCGTTATAGACAGGTTTTGTCTCCACATAATTTACTGTATTATATTTCACATGATGCATGCAGACTAACAAAAGGCATATCACAGAGATAAATTTAAAATAAATGTTGCATCATGGAAAATCGCAAAAATTTTGCCATCCCGCGAAATTAACAAAACAAAATAACGCGGAAGAGGGCTTAAAGCCCTGGATGTTGAAACAATTCGCATAAATCGGGATATAAGGCAACACTAACCCAAACTTTCTTCACGAAACCATCAATAAACATGAAAAAACCTTGAAATAAGAAAATATCAGAAATAAGAAACCAGAAATATGAAAATAAAATATAATATTAAAATAATAACCCTTTCGGGTCTGGTGTACTATTAATAGTACATGTCTTTTAAATGAATGTTATTTTGTTTAAAGAAAAAATTTTGCTACTATTTGCATGTAGTGATGTTAGTATTAAGTCTAAGCATTGACTATGTGATTTCATTTATGTTTAGGCATTTAGTAATAATAATGATTATTATTATTTGCTTAATTCTCTTGGCACCGTTTGCAATTCTTTTATTGCCACGCTTTTATTAACTTCACCTGTATGTTTGTGAGTTTGTGAGTTTGTAACTCTCCTTATTTTATGTATGTTCACCGATTACTCCGAAACCATGCAACCGATTAACTTGGTTTTGGTGTTAAATGAAAGACGATGCTCTCGAATTGGTACCACTTCAGTTTCATTGAAATTGGTTGAGTACTTTTTAGTAATTAGGCAAAAACTAATAAAATTAGTGATTTTTCGCTAATTAAAAATGTTGAATACGTTCACTGAATGGAGTGTAGACAGCATGGCCGAGCGGTCTAAGGCGCCGGATTGAAGCTCTGTTTTTCGAAAGAGATTGTGGGTTCGAACCCCACTCCTGACATTATTTACATCTATGTAAAATTTAAAAAAAAATTTCGTGTTACAATTTTTATTTTTAACCGGCTTCAGAAAAGGAAGAGGAAGTTATCAATTCGACGCGTATGTATGTTTTTTTCTATGTATGTTCACAATTACTCTGAAACTATCCAACCGATTAATTTGGTTTTTGTATTAAATATAAATATAGTTTAAAAAAAATTAAAAACCACGCTTTTAAAGTAATCAAACTAAAAAGTGAAAAATAAATATAGTTTTAAAAAACTAAAAAACACGGTTTTTAAGTATATCAAACTAAAAAGTGAAAAATAATTCGTACTATAAGCTGAAAACGAAAATGGATGAAAAATACTATATTACTATAAAATCATTGTTATTATAGAAATCAATTAATAAGCAATAAATAAAATTATCGTGGAAAAAAGCATGGGGTGCTTCTTAAGAACTGATAGATGGAGCATGGTAGATGGAGCACCCCACGCTTTTTTTCCACGATACTTTTATTTATTGCTTATTAATTGATTTCTATAATAACAATGATTTTATAGTAATGTAGTATTTTTCATCTATTTTCGTTTTCAGCTTATAGTACGAATTATTTTTCACTTTTTAGTTTGATATACTTAAAAAGCGTGTTTTTTAGTTTTTTTTTTAAACTATATTTATTTTTCACTTTTTAGTTTGATTACTTTAAAAGCGTGGTTTTTAGTTTTTTTAAGATATATTTATATTTTTTAATTTTAAACACATATTTCACGCTTTAAATTTAAAATAAAAATTACTTTCCTGAAAGAATCATGAGTAAAATATGGAAGTAAGTATTATAAAATCATAACATAATTTAAATCTTATTGTAATACAATATTTTCTAAACATCTCCAAAACTTCTTCCTTAGCCTATTGTTGTCATATGAATATTAATTGGATAGTACGCAAAACAATAACATTTGTTATCTTTCAGACAATGAATATTCATTAAACACTAATTAATCTATTTAGAAAGCTAGTGTTAATGTTATTAACGTAAAAGGTATTTTTTATGAAAATGGAAAAAAAAAAATTCGGACCCGAAAGGTTTAAAACCAGAAATATGAAAATATAGACTTAAGGGGATAGTTAACCATTTCAAAAATTTTGTTTATTTAAAAAAATATGATTGAAATGGTGAACTTACTGCACTTCAATGTTGAATTAAAAGTGAATTTTGAACAAAAAAAATTACTGCAAATTTACTTAAAATTTTAAAATAGTTTTAAAAAATTGCATTTTTAAAAATGCAATTAAATCCCTACTTATTTAAATATTGATATTTTTGCCCAATGTTTTTTTAGGATTTTCAAATGTGTATTACACATGACTGCACATGAATTTTTAGATACATCTTGTATGATAATATAATATGATACATCTAATATTACATTTAATTTAATTTTTTTGCTGATAAATATAATGTAAAATGGTGAAATCCAAGACATCTTAATATGCTTTTTTTAAAAATAACAAAAAAAAAAAAAAACCCTGAGGGTTAATTTTAAGCGCAGATTCATCACATATATAATAAAAAACATACTAAAAAATGTTTAAATGTTTACCTCATATACAAAAAAAAAAAAAAAAGAAAAAGAAAAAGAAAGAAAGAAAGAAAAAAGAAAAGAAAAGAAAAAACTTAGCATTTTTAAAACAGGAAATTGATTAAAATATGAACATGAAGAAGAAGTTATTTAAAGTTTTAATTTGCATGCATAATTCTGCTGGGTATTAACAAAATTCACAATATTTCGTGATATAACTGGCGTATGGGTAAAAATGAGGTGTCAAAGTATTCACAGTTAAACAAGCTTTCATTTAATGTTTAAAAAATAATAATACGACCTTTTTGACCAATTTTGAAGTAAACTGTATAATTAATTCCCTTAAACAATCACTGACATAATTCTAATATGCTATAATAATAATTTTTATGACGCAAAAGTTTTCATGTCAATATACAGAAAAAGGGAATAAGTGTTTTTTATAAAAGCAAGGTAGAACCCATCGAATTTCGGCAAAAGAAAATATTTACGAAGGAACTGTTCCATTGCCTTAGAATAGGGTTTGCACAACCTATTCAAGAGAAGGGCCACTTAGAAATATGTCTGGGTGGTCGAGGGCCGCACCAATAACTCAGACTATAATCGGATAAAAAATATGGTTTCTGAGGGGGGTGGGGGGGGGGAGGGTTATAACTTTAAGTTCGCTTACTCAGTCAAAAAATCCACTTTAGTTGACATGATATATATAACAGCAATTTTTACATTTTTATACATAACAGATAGCAAGGATTGTTTTCAAGATGTAAAAATATTCCCTAACTTTATTCAGCAGAGTAAGTTTTTTTTTATTAAAAGTGCAAAAAAACAATCATAAATGTCTGGTGCCGAAAAAAATATATCAACTTTATAAACAAAAGAGAGAGGAAGAACCGATCAATAAGATTTTTCTATGCCTGAACAACGGAATTCTGGATTTTCTGTGCCCGATCAATGAAACTTATAGTTTTTCCAAGCCTGATCGACCAAATTTGCACTTTTTACGGAACCAATCAGCAAAAATCGCAATTTTCATGAAGTCGATGGAGAAAATTTACGAATTTTCCTAACCTGATCAACAAAATTCACAATTCTTACGAAATCGATTGCAAAAATTCACGATTTTTTTGCACCTGATCAACAAATATCGCTATTTTTACAAAGCCGATTGACTAAATTTACATTTTTTCCTCACATGATGGACAAAATACTCGATATTTTTGCGCATCTGTTCAACAAGTTTCTCGATTTTCCTGCATCTAATCGACGATATGTTCAATTTTTCGTCTCTTTATCGACAAAAATCACGATTTTACCGAATCTGATCAACAAAATTCGCGATTTTTACGAAATCGGTCCATGAAATTCGCGACTTTTAAAAAGCCGATCGATGAAATTAGTTATTTTCTTCACACGATCGACGAAATTCGAAAATTTTCCGCATCTGATCAACGAAATTTGCAATATTTACGTACCTGATCAAAGAAATTCACGAACTTTATGAAGCCGGTCGATGAAATTCACAATTTTTACGAAGCCGATAGATGAAATCCTCTGTATTTTTCGGCGTCAAATTGAGGATATTTTCGATTTTTCGGCGCCTGATCAACAAAATTCGCGATTTTTTCAAAACCGATTGATGAAATTCGCGATTTTCTTCGCATAATCAACGAAATTTTTGATTTTTCCCCCGCATCTCATCGACGAAATTCTTGATTATTCGGCGTCTATTAGAAATTTCTCCGAATTTGATTAACGAAATTCGTGATTCTTTTCAAACCTGTTCAACAAAATTCGCGATTTTTAAAAAGCCAATCGAAGAAATTCGCAATTTATACGATGCCGATCGATGAAATTTGCGATTTTTACGAAGCCAATCTAAGGAATTCCCGATTTTCTTGGCATGATCGATAAAATTCGCGATTTTCCTTCTTATGATCAATGAAATTCATGATTTTTCTGCGCCTGATCGACGAAATTTGCGATTTTTACGAAGCTCATCGACGAAATTTTCGGTATTAATAAAGCTGATCGATTAAATTCGCAAATTTTCCGTTCTAAATCGACAAAATTCCCGATTTTTACAGAGCTGATTGACGAAATGTGTGATTTTTACACAGTCATTCGACGAATTTCGCTATTTTTATCCGCATGACTGACGTATTTTGCAATTTTTCTGCACCCGATTGACAAAATTCGCAATTTTATTAGAGCTTGATCGGCATAATTAACAATTTTTTCGCGTGTGACTTACAAAATTTGCAATATTCCCGTCTCCGACCATTGCATTTTGCGATTTTTCGAAATTTGCTCAATAAAACTCGCGATTTTTCGGTGTCCATTCGACGAAATATAAAATTTTTTCGTTTTTAATTGACGAAATAGGCATTTTCCCATGCCCGATCAACGGAATTCGCGATTTTTTCGCACCCTTTTGAATAAAACTCGCGATTTTATTACAGTCTGGTCGGCTTAATTTGTAATTTTTCCGCGTGCGATCAACAAAATTCGCAATATTTATGTCTCTGACCATCGAAATTTGCAATTTTTCGCAGTCCAATCAATAAAACTCATGATTTTTCGGTGTTCGTTCGATGAAATGTGCAATTTTTAACCTTTCCTTGCATTTTACTAATTAAGGAACTTTTCATATTTTATCATCATTGCTAAATGCACGATTTTTCCGTGCCTTACAGCGAAATTTGTAATTTTTTCATCTCTGATCGACAAAATTTGCGATTTTTTCCTGCTTGATCAACAAAATCGCGTTTTTTTCAAGAGATAAACCGAGAAAATGTGCTATTTTTTTGTAACTGATGAATTTAATTTGCAATTTTTTCGAGCACAATCAACGTAATAATTATGCTTTAAAAAAAAAAAAAAAAACAGTAACCGACTTCAAAAAAGAATCAAGCTTGGCGACAGCTTGGCGCTAACGCATATGAATGCATTGTTTTAATATGCTTATGATTTGAAAACGGTTGCAACAATGAAAGATTATTTGCGACAAATCATTATTTTTTTATCAAATCCATATTTTTTATTTAAAAATATTCTAATCATCAGAAATTAATGAAATTAAAATGGGGCGGGCATCTTATACTTTCAAACAAAAAAAGAATTATCAAAATCGGTTCATTTTTAGGGAAGTTATGAGTGAACAAGAAATACATACAGGTCGAAATCATAACCTACACTGTTAAAACTAATGGTGACACATTGCACCTTTTAGGGGTGAAAAGCTTGTCTCACTGGTGACACCCCTAGAGGAGCTAAAATGGCACCCTTAACTAGGGTGAAAGGATGGCACCCCTAAACCAGGGTGTTTCAGGGGGTGAAAGGACGGCACTTCAGGGAAGAATAATGGCACCCCTTATCCACAGTGTTCAATAGGGTGAAAAGATGGCACCACATAGGAGAATAATGGCACCCCTTATCCAGGGTGCCCCAGGAGGTGAAAGGATGGCATCTCAGGGGAGAGTAATGGCACCCCTTAACCAGGGTGTCCCAGGGGGTGAAAGGATGGCGCCTCAGGGAAGAGTAATGACACCCCTTATCCAGAAGAAATTGTCAAGAAATTGTATTGGTTTGAATCATGAAATACAAAGTGTTTACCCATTTTTAAATTGAAGTCTGCAGAGAAAATTATCATGATCAGTCAATATTTTGAGTCTTTTTTTTTCTTTTAGATTGATGGGATATTATATTTTTAAACTCATTATCAGGTGTCCAAAGAAAAATTGTAGCATGTTTTTGTAACTCAGAGAGGGATAATATGAACTACAAAAATAATCATAGAAAGGCAGAGAATTCAAATTGTACTTTCATTTACAGGGAGATTATTTTAAGAAAAATTCAAAATTTTAACTTTTATACAGTCTTTGCATTTCAAAATCACCAATCATAAGTCATCACTATTGCATTGTTAGTCATACCCAAAAGGTTTTGTTAGCATAAATCGCAAAATTTACACAACCCCTACACTTATTTTCTGCCTCTAAAATTACTGAGTTAGAGTCAAATATTGTGACTTTGTCATCCAATTTCAAGTCCGATTTTCAATTTTATGTTTTGAATTTCTTGTAAAGTGAAATAAATCATGATTTTTGACTGTCTCTAACTCAGATGTTTGGATCAAACTTTTTGGGTATGTTTAAGAAAAGGCCAGTAACAATTTTTGTGATTGGGGATTTTTAGATGCAGGAACATTATAAAAATTTTATGTTTTTTGACTCCAAAATAAGAGAAAGTACAAGTTATATCAGTTCGTTCAATATCTATCTTCATATGAATATCTTTATAATTTTCTTATAGTTTCAGAAGTAATCCGTAACCATCTTTTTTGACACATAGTATATTGCTTGACATGTATTTTCATTATTTTATATACAGGGCAACTGAAAATTATGGGGACACAGAAAAATGCTATATCCTGTAAAATATATGCCATATTTTAATAAAAAAAATAAAAGAAATAACAATATTTCAACAAATTGTTCACTGGCTCGATTTTTGTTTTTTACACAAGTTTGAAAACGAAAGATCACAGAATTGACAGTCCGCTGCAGATAATTCTGATTTAAATCATTCTATGCCTTGATAATTTCGCATCACATACAATGCAAACTGGGGATTTTCTATTTCTAACTTTTCTACAGAAGTCAAGTGAGTTAAGATCTGATTGTTCGAAGGCAATACACCTGTTATTAAATATCCACACAGATGGGTGTTGAAGTTCAATGTTGTTTTTGCTCCATGTGAAGGCCCCAATACTGCTGGAAGTTCCATTAAAATTATTTTGCTTCCATGAGGCCAACACTTCGTTGAACATATTAGTTGCTGATCATTTTGACGGTTGTGAACTTTTCGGAGGATTAAGATTTTCATATAATAGAAGAAATGCTACAAATTTTAAAATAAGCATTTCTCAGATTTTAGTTGTGATATATCAATGTCAAACAATGCACCAATATTTTTTCAGCTATCCTGCTGTATCTAATTAAAAAAATGTAAAACACAAATTAGAAAAGAATATGTAATAAATGCTGTGTAACTTTTAAATTAGTAAGAATATTTCATATTCTTTAAAATTCTTACAGAAAGTTAGCCATCAAGCTATGAAATGAATTATAGAAAATAAGTTCATTTTATAGTTGTGGTAAAATAATAGATGAAATTGAGTTAAAAAAAAATCATTTTTACATTATATGTAGTACTTACCTTTATAGTGAACTTATGCAAATCCATATTTTATAGCATATATCCATACAGGATTGGAAATTAAGAACTGTAGGTAAGGTGTCAAAATAATGCCTACAAATTTTTTTCGATGTGCCAACTGCATTTCATATTTTCTTATTTCTTTTCACAACCATGTTAATAGTAATAATATTGCATTGCATATTTAATTTTAATGTATTGAAGGGAAGTGGAGAGGAAACTTTATATATTAAACACTTTTTCTTACTAAACAAAATAAAAACTGACTTTGCATAAGTATGAAACCTGATTAAACTACAATATTTGGATTCTGGAAAAACTTATTATTTTTATAAAGCTAATATGCATACAAAACAGATAATCAAGTAAATATGTCCACAGAAAGAAAATATGAGCTTTAGATATAACTAGGGATAAGCTAATTTTTAAAAAATCTGAGACTAACAGTACATCAGAAAATAAAAAGTTAGCAAATAAATGAATCTTTGATTGTCAATTATGGTGTGGCATTTAAAACATTTCCAAATCACACATATTTTTTTTGTTTGTTTGAGGAAAGGAGTACAAAAATTTTAAAACAATTTTAATACAGTTTCTTATTTTAGGAATATATAAGGATGCAGAAATATCTCATAATAAAAGAAAATCTTGTTTACAGGGGTGTAATATCCAAGGACCAGTTTTATCAGTCATTGGTTAAAGTGAAGTTAACTTAGAGGTTATTGACAGGTTCAAAATTCTTAAGACACGTGCTGATGCCATGGTGCAGAGGGGGGGGGGTGCATGCTAAAATACAAATGAAAGCATTTGCTAAACAAAAATTAAAGTTAAAGAAAGCTAGCTATCAAGATTTGACGACTAGGAATAATTTTTCTATAATTTAGTTTCATTTGACGACTAACGACTGCTGATTTCTAGTCCTGTATCCACATCAAAACACTTTCTGCGAAATTGTTTTATGTTTTGACTTTTTGCTTCTGAAATTTTAATCCAAAGAGTAATTGTAATGAAAGGAATAAAACACTGAATTAAAAAAACAACCTTTTAGTTCAAATAATCTTTTTATTGTAAACACCAAGAATGTATTAATTATTATTAAACAAAGACGTGGAACTGATGCCACTAAGAAAGTTTTGAAGACATAAGTATCTAATAAAAATGATAAAAATTTAAATTGGCTTTTGCTATATTTAACGTTAAACAACCAAAATAATGCATGCCACAAAGTAACTAAGCCTATAAAATTATCAGTTTTTGTAATTAACTGTTTATATAAAATTAATACATAGCATGAGTAATTTAACAAGTTGCTTGAGTTGTGGAGCACAATAACAGGTTAAAACACAGAAATTTCTGCATCTTCTTCATGATAAAGAGTCGGAAACTTTTCTTGTATCAAACATGGTGATGTAAGTACTGTAAATGTAAGTTCACTATCTGAAATAATAATAATAACACATTAAGGAAAACACACAACAAGACAGTCTAATTAAAATGTATCATCAAAGTACAGCAAAAATGGTAGATGAACAAAAAAAGAATAAATACAATTTAAATAAAATTTAAATTATAGCTCACAAGGCTATCAAAGCCTGGCAGCTAATGTGCCCGCAGGTTCTGTATGTAACGTGATAACTCTTTATATAAATATCAGATTTGGTTCAAATTTTATATGTAAGTTCACTTTGATAAGGTTCTTCACTGATTAGCATTGGAGGTTCATTGGTTAAATATGAAGGGGAGAGAAGAGAGTGCTACCCCCCTTAATTTATATAAATATGCAGAAATCATGCAGAATTATCAAATTTATTTCAAATTTTGTTAATAGGTTCACTCTGATAACACACTTCCCTGATTAGTTTTAGGGGCTCATTCGTTAAGTATAAAGAGGGGTGGTAGTTAATCTACTGTCCAATAACTTACAGTTGATTTCTTTTATTTTTGGAAGGGTATTATTCTGTGAAATAAGAGTATAATATACAGTTGTATGTATAGCCTGCGAGCTCAATGCCATCAGTTTAACTGGGCACTTTCCTCTTTATTGCCTATTTTCGGACAGCACGAGAAAATTACTTGAGTAACTCATACTTGTCATTCAGTTATTCTTTTCCTGTGTAATCATTAAGAGTTACAAACTATTTACATTATTAACCATATTTACAAAACATATTTTGCAACAAAGTGTCTATTCCAGATTAGCAACAAATTTCCCTAACATGTCCAGGTATCCCATAGCAGTAATAATAATAAAAAAATAAGGAATTTTATTCAAATTCATTAGTACGCCCCTATTATGTATCTTATATTGGCACTAATCAATGAATATATGGGCACAACCCCTCGTGTTTTCCCTTCATTTTGGGAATAACGAATTTTCAACGTATTCTATTGACAATTATTTTCAAAATTTTCAAGATGTGATTTTGCGACTTTCACAAAAATTGCTCTATGCATTTGGCTAACATAATATGCAAATGAAATTTTGATATCTTTGACTCATGCGCAGTAAAAAATTATTTAGTAAACCTACTCAATATTCGAATAATCTTTATTATTTTTTAAATCTGATTACAGGGTATTATGTGCAATGTTGTTTGTCGCATTTTCTGAAAAGAATGTTACTTTATATTAAGAACTCTTCAAATTATAAACAAAGATCTTGGGTAAATTTGAGACTGTTTTTCGGATTAGTAGAAAACCTTAATTTTTCTACGACTATACATGCTATCGACATAAAAATGAACACAGTTTATTACAATAAACCACTTAATCATAATCTACAGTTTGAGCGCTTTTGCTACATTAGTTTTGTCAGGGTTATCCAAAAGATATTCAAAATGCATTCATTCTTTTATAATTTGTTGACGGTCCCCTATTAGAGTTTCGGAATAAAACCTTCAGGGAAATATATGACTTGTACTACACTACCTGACCATTGATTATCGTCCACTTGCGATTTTAGACATTTTGCAAAATATCTAGAAAAATACATGAGGAATTATCCTGAAACTCACAGTGTATAAACATAATAGGACAGGTCATATATATCCGTGAAGATTTTTCCCAGAAACCTTACAGGAGACCGTCAATAAATTAAAAAAGAATGAATATCTTTCGGATAACCCTGTCAAAACAAATGCAGCAGAAGCGCTCAAACTGTAGATTGTGATTAAGTGGCTTATTGTTATAAACTGTGTTCATTTTTATGTCGATAGCATGTATACTCGTAGAAAAATTAAGGATTTTATATAAATAGTCCCAAATTTTTCCAAGATTTTTGCTTATAACTTGCAGAGTTCTTAATATAAAATAATAATATTTTCTGAAAATCTGACAAACAACATTGCACATAATACCCTGTAATCAGAATTAAAAAATAATATAAATTGTATGAAAGATGAGTAGGTTTACAAAATAATTTTTCACTGCGCATGTGTCAACGATATCAAAATTTCATTTGCATGTTATGTTGGCTAAATGTATAGAGCAACTTTTGTGAAAGTCGCAAAATCATAGCTTGAAAATTCTAAAAATAATGGTCAATATAAAAAGTTGAAAATTCGTTGTTCCCAAAATAAAGCAAAAAAAAAAAAAAAAAAAAAAAAAAAAAAAAAAAAAAAAAGATGGATTTTATCCAAATGTAGTAGTAAGTTCCATATTGTGTATTCTATATTGATACTAATCAATGAATATATGGATACAACCGCTCTTTTTTTGCTTCATTTTGGAAATAACGGATTTTTAAGTGATTCTATTGACGATTATTTTCAGAATTTTCAAGCTATGATTTTGCAACTTTCACAAAAGTTGCTCTATATATTTAGCCAACATAATATGCAAATGAAATTTTGATATCGTTGACGCATGCGCAGTGAAAAATTATTTAGTACACCTACTCATTTTTCATACAATTTTTATTATTTTTTAATTCTAATTACAGGGTTTTATGTGCAATGTTGTTTGTCACATTTTCAGAAAATATTATTATTTTATATTAAGAACTCTGCAAATTATAAGCAAAAATCTTGGAAAAAATGGGGAGAATTTTTATAAAAACCTTAATTTCTCTACGAGTATACATGCCATCGACATAAAAATGGACACAGTTTATAACAATAAGCCACTTAATTACAATCTACAGTTTGAGCGCTTTTGATGCATTAGTTTTGACAGAGTTACTTTGACAGAGTTGCATTCATACTTTGTTTAATTTGTTGGCGGTCCCCTATAAAGTTTCTGGAAAAAATCTTCACGAAAATATATGACCTGTACTATATTGTTTATACACTGATAGTTTCAGGATAATTCCTCATGTATTTTTCTAGATATTTTGCAAAATGTCTAAAATCGCAAGTGGACGATAATCAATGGCCAGGTAGTGTATTATATTTATACACTAAGATTTTCCGGATAATTCCTCATACATTTTTCTAGATATTTAACAAAATGTCTAAAATCGCAAGTGGACGGTCATCTCTGGCCATATAGTGTATATCAGGAGCTTAAGGGAACTGGCTAATTCTTTATTTTCCCTTTTGCTATATGGGGGAAAGTCGGGTGGAATGGGACAGTATGGTTTTTCTTTTTGTGCATTATTCTAAACATTTCATCGATCGCACACAAGATGAAGCAATGGTAATCCATTCTTCAGTTTACAAAAAATATTGTTATGCATAGATTTGCAAATGTATGAAAGAAAAAATTATTTCAAAAATCAAATTTAAATTTGATTTATTTGCTTTCAATATGTTAAAGGCTTGTTTATGTATAAATGTAATAGTTTTCCTATTTATGGAACATTATACTGTATATTATCCATAATTTAAACTAAGCCTAAAGCAGCATTTTTGTTTGAACAAGAAGTTTAACACAAATAAGGAAGTGGCGAGGAATGGGACGCGCCCAGTTCCTTTTTCAAATTAATAATAATGCGAATTGCTAACATGCAAATATTTTTAGAGGATAATATATTAATTATAACATTGATAATATATATATTCATACTTCAAAATGTAAATTGGTGATTATTTAAGGCGCAACGCTAGGCACAGAAAAAGAGCCGGATGATAATGCAAAGTCTATGGGGGCGTTTTTTTCAAATATTTCGCCCAAATTTTAATATTTTTACGTGATTGTTTTGCACAAGATTGCTGAGGGCGATCCGACACCGGCGTAGTTTTTACTTTTTCAGTTTTGGTTTCAGATTTTTTTTAAAAATTACTTTAATTTACGAAATCGGTTTAAACTGGTTCTGAAATTGAAACTATCGTTATACAAAAAATATAAAAGCAAAATCGAAAAAATAATAAAAACTAGGCCGGTTATGGATCATCCTCAGCTGTCTTGTTCAAAAAAATCATGTAAAAATATAAAATTTTAGTTAGGTATTTGAAAACAACGCTCCTATAGACTTTTACATTATCATCCGGGTCTCTTTCTGTGCCTAGTGTGGGGCCTTAATGACACCTATGACAGAGAATCCTGAATTTTCATTCCAGTCATGAAGATACTGGAATTTTATATTGTGGCACATACATTATCAACTTACAACCTTTGGTTGATTGCTTATCTTACCGACACTATAGGTTATTTTGTGCCTTATAGCTTTTTTTTTTATTATTGCTGTCCCATAACTCTTAATGAGGAAGTATGAGACACATTTTGAAACTTACGTCCTCTTTAAAATAAAATAGTATTTGCACGTTATGTTTCTATATTGTTCAGGGGGATTAAAAAGTGTTTTACCTTGCATCCTATAAATTGAAATTTTTCTTTTTGTATATAAAAAAAAATCTTACTTTTGTAAAAAAAAGTCCCACACCACCCCACTCTCCCCTATATAGTTATTATATATTAATACACCATTTACATGAAAATAGAATTTTTATCAATAGTATTAAAATACAGTTTAAGGGCTAACAGTTTATTGTATATCCTTAGGTTTTTACCACCTTCTCCCCAGGTTTTTACCGGTAAAAAGCCAACCCTGTTTATTGGTCTTGTTTCAGAACGGGTGGAATAAAAGATTGTTAAAAATTATATCATTAGAAAAATGTTTAAGATTTATAAATGACAGTGCAAAAATCACCTTCAAAACACGAGATCTTCATCACCAGCGGGAAAATTTCACATTTGTGTAAAATTACGATATAAGTTTTTATTCATTGTTATATTTTTTGAACACACACTATTTCTGTAAACTATTCTGAAAGTTCAGTGGAGTAAATACAGATTGTTTTCCTTTTATAATTTGAATGTTCATGACTAAAAATTTGTCATATCGGATGATGTTGATGATTGAGAAAGGGGGGGGGGACTGATTACGGTCTAATCAAACTTAAATTACTATTATTGAAAAAAAAATATTTTATTTTATTTAACCATAATATTCTGCTACTAAATAAGGTTTAATGCGAAAGAATACTTTCGAAAAAAAATGGGTGTAAATCTGCATAGCCGATAATCAGATCATAAGGTATATTCATTTCAATTCCCTAACATTTTCTCACCTTTTTGAAAGAAAATGAAACCAAAAGTATGAAAATATGAAGAATTGGGAGTAAGAAAACATAATGGTAAACCGAAGATACCGCTAAATTCGGGTTTTTAGGCATTTCCCACCAAGGTATGACTTGGCTGACTAATAACGCTTTATTATGCAAATCGAGGTTTTATCCGTGATTTTTATCCTTAAATGAGACTAAATGATTGTCCGTGCTACCGCCCCCCCCCCCGATCTAATCTTATTATGAAGATTATTTTGGAAATAATGGTGGTTAATAAGGAAAATATTAATAATGAAAACCCTGTAAATAAATTTTGATTACTTTAAGATTTGCAAGTATTCAATTGTCTTAAATGAAAAAGTTACCCCCCCCCCCTCTCAAATAAAGACAAATCAGGTATACTGAAACAATATTAGAGAAGTTACGCGAGGCTGCAATATGGTGTGAATTAGCCTTTACAGGAGGGGTTCGGATAGCATCTATCCGACAATATATACAAAGCCGGCCAGATGCTGTCCGAGATCCCGTGTAAAGGTTAAAATTAAAACTTCGCGAATAAAATTAATTGCTTTTAACTGTATATATAGACGCAAAAACATATTTTAACCTTAACTGCTCTGACAAAAATTGTTATATAACTACTGTAACCTGCCTGTCAGACCATTTAATCTGAAGATGAATAAAATGTTTCATTAATTCTCAGAATACTATTTATGCATTAAACTTTATGTACAAGAATATTATAAATCAGATTCAGCTATTCAAAAGTATTTAGAGGTAGTAATAAGACTCCAAACTAAAAACAGTTGACCAGTATCTATATTTAAACTAAAAATTACAAGTTAAACTGTGAAACATGAAAAACTCACGGTGTCTGAGACCACTAACAGCAGTTAAGGGTTAAATCTAAACAGTTGAGTTTAAACACAAGGTAAAATGGTCATAGAATATTCCGATTGCAACAAGATGCGTCTAAAATAACTGATTTGTAATGAAAAAATATGTAAATATTTTTGCAATCTTTCATTTCCCTCTTTCTAATTGTGCGTCCTTAGGATTCCCGTGCCTAGAGCAGTTTGCTCCAATTGCTCTTCGGTAGCTAAGGCCTCGATAAATAATTTAAAAATATTGACATGTAAACGAGAAATTGTAAAATAACTGCCTCATAGGTTTAACATTAGCAAGCGGGTATTTTGGTGAGAGTGTAGCTTATAGCTTCACATAATAAACTTACCAATCAATCACACTAACAAAAAAATATGATTTACTGTTTTCTTATGACATTACATATAGGGATGTACGATAAATTAACGTAACAATAAAATAAAATAAAATAAAGTTAAATCTTACCTTTAATCAGACTGCCCGGGGTCACTGGTCGCGCAAATCGGATCATTAAGTCCTCATTGTTGTTTTATTGTAGCTCAGTGGTTAGTCCTCAATTAATATAGCCAATTTACACACCGCCATGTTTTGCTTTGCTCACACCCATAAACTTTACTTGCCGACACCGAAAGCAGAAAGACACACGTCATAGCGCATGCGCAAGTTGCCAGTCACCCGATGAGGTGGTAAATTGCTACCAATACGAAGTGCATGGCACCTTATTTAGCTCCCATCATCCAGGAACAGATCTGTCGTCACCCCAACCACATATTCAAGCTCCTATGGCACCCTAGGGTTCCAAATGGCACCGCCTTTTCACCTCCGGGTCCCAAATGGCACCGGTTTGTCACCTTTATTTTTAACAGTGTACTCCTTGAAGTCGGTTAAAAAGATCTCCTATCGGTGTAAAAGTGATAGCCTGAAATTTTATTTTTTTATTGTACAGACATATCTGACTTGTGTGCTCGACATGAAAGCCTGCGATTACCTGAAAAATGACCGCTTTTAATTGGATGACTGCTTCAAAAAAAAATTGGAATTTTAATGTTTTTATTTTAAAAAAGTTCTAATCGCAATAATTTGATAAAATTGAAATGGGACCATGCAGGCATCTTACACTTTCTAACAAAAAAAGAATTATCAAAATCGGTTCATATTTATGAAAGTTATGCGTGAACAACAAATACATACAGGTCGAAATCATAACCTCCTCCTTGAAGTCGGTTAAAAAATTGATGATTTTTTCTTGCCTTATGAACGAAATGTGCGATTTTTTGCGCCCGACCGACAAACTTTTCGATTTTTCCTTGCCCGATCGAGGTAATTTGCTTTTTTTTCCAAGCTTCATGGGCAAAATTTGGTTTTTTCCTCAGTTGAAGAATGAAATTTCCGATTTTTCTGTGCCGATCAACGAAATTTATCATTCGTAAGTGACGAAATTTTATATTTTCCAGCGGTAAATTGACAAATTTTGCGATTTTTTTCCTCGACATATGCACAAATAAAGTAATATTTTCCAGTTGTAAATTGACGAAACTCGCGGGCCAAACTTGAACCCATTGCGGGCCACTTTTGGCCCGCGAGCCACAGGTTGTGCATCCCTACCTTAGAATAAACACACTAAATTAGTTACAATAAAAAATGCATCTATATATTGGTTAGTCTAACTCTCAAACACATAATATTTTAACCTAACGTTAACAAAATATTATTTCTATAAAACTCAGATGTAGAAATTATTAAAATCAAACTTTAATCGTATATGTAAGCAGTAAAATATAATAAAGATCTGTTATTATGACAAAGTTATCAAATAAAGCCTTTTGTTGTTCCAAAAAGAAAACAGCAAAAATTATTCCACTTTGATATTCTGGAAATAGCAGTGTATTTTAATTTTAATTTTTGTTTCACATTTATGAAAAAATGGCAAGGAAAAAATACAATAATTTTTCCCCTTTTACTTTTAATAGAAATGCAGCAATTTTAGTAATAACAGTAAGTAAACAGTAGTAGTTTTGGAAAGAGTAGTAATGTTTTCAATAGAAACGGAGTATTCCTGTTTCCACAATTAGAAAAAGGTATTAAAAACTACAAAAAAAATAAAAACTCAAAAATAAATTAAGATACAGTTTTCAAACAAATTTTATTTGAAAGCACCTTTTTTTCTCTATACGATGGTGTAAAAATTGGAAATGTAGAATGTTTAGAAGTTTGATAGTTTGCAGTAGCAAAAAATGCAAAACCGAAATTTCATTTCAAATTTCAAAGTATTGCCATTCGCAAAATGGCGTATGCGTTATGCACAGATACGTTTGGCCTTTATAATATAGAAATAAATAGAAATTCCTAATTCATTTTAGATATTATTTTGCACTTAAAGTTTACCATGTTTTAAGATCATTTAATGAAAAGACAATTTTTTAAAATTTACTTTAAAACTATTTTATGAACATTGTTTTGTACATTAATAAGAATAAAATTGCTGCATTGAAGTAAAAAAACAGCAGGAGAAATTAAGAAAAAAGTAATGCATTTCAATTTTTAATGTTAGGATTGAACACATGTCAATCGAGGAAATGGTCTAAAATTAGCAGTGCATATAATGTCAAATTTAACAGGTATTGTTTTCAAAATATTTTATGTGCCCCTAAGCTGTTTTAGAAAATATATTGAAATTTCTTTTTCCATTTTAATGGCAAGAAATAACACATAAAAATAATTTATAAAATGAACAAAGAACAAAGTATTCATACATTACCTGCCTTAAGAAATCCGCTATCCTTTATATCCGAATTCAGTTTAGCCTTGCTTTATTCATCCACATATTTCAAATAAAAGTTTTTTTCAAGTCTTATTCTCTGTTGTTCGAAATTTTCATGATACACATGTGAAACATTCTTACTGACTTTTATTCATGCTGCATTTTTATTAATATTTTAAAAATTAAACAAAAAGAAATTATTTTTTGTAATCCAAAATATATTTTAAATATTATAACAAATTATGCAAAAAAGGTTCTTCAACGAGCAAACACAAATCTAGTTTCATATTTACTGAAATATCAGTTATCATGCAAATAGCAAGGGAGAATAGAGGAATTTTTTTTCCAAAACGAACATAAACAATATATTCTTGTATTAGTTTCTTTAATAACTGTATTTTCCTTTATATCCGAAATCAGTTTCGTCTTGCTTTTTTGCATCCATGAATATCCGGTAAATATTTTCTATTCATTTCATGGGTCATTGATTATTATCATTTTCTTAAAAATTCAAAAATATTCCAAAGTATTCGCCGGTATCAAAGCACAAACATACGCCAAGTTTTGAGAAGAGCAGACGAAAATACGGCCTTGGAGGAAAACAAATTTCTCTATCGGACGATGTAGCGAAATTCAAAAGTATCGTTGGCATTCACGATCGCACGTGGTTGAAAACATCTGTCAGTTGTATCTTTTGCCTCGTAATCACACCCCCATCAGCGAAGTGAGAGAGAAAGTGGTCGAGAGAATCTTCCGTGGATTCGTGATACGTGATTCGGGATGAGTCGACTCATTTGGAAAGGGGATAGTGATGCCTTACAACAGAATTTTGTTTTAGATGAATGGACTCTTTAAAAAAGTAATTTTTTTTTTTTTTTTTTTTTTTTTTTTTTTACAAAACATCCATTTTCAACATTTATATAGCCATGTGTAATTTTAGAAGATTAAAAGAAAAAAATCGTTTGCTTTTCAGAATAAAAAGAAACCTACTTTGTTAAACATATTCTTACTCTCTTTTATCTAACTGCACAAAAAAAGATACCATTTTTTTTCTTTCTTACATTTTTAACTCAAAAGAAGATGATTATTTAATTCGATATATTTGTTTATATTTTTTTCACGTGTAATTCGATAATTTTGTCTCAAAGGGTTCGTTTTCTAGCAACTTTGTGTAAAATTTATTAGGATCTAAAAAGGGAATGTTCACCCTTCCTCTTACTTATCTGGCAATACAAGCTTTAATTTTGTTAATCTAAAATGCTGTCTACGGAAACTACATCATATTAATTAAACTGGTAGCAGAAAGTAGCCCAGGTTCAGCCAGTCACACTGCGACGTTGCATGTATCAAGTTTCACTCCGGACTTGGAAAAAGGTCACTCAGTCTTTCATCACTTACGAGTCAATAAAATGAATGACAAAATTGTTTGAGGATTTAGAGCCGGTGAAGAAGGTGGCCATTCTTGTTGTAGGATAAAATTCGAACAATTGACATGGAGCCAAGCCTGCGTTGATTCAGCTCGGTGCAAAGATGTAGAATTTTCATGAATTATCCAGTTAATTCTTTTGCGGTTCAACCTGTCAGCATGTGGGTATAAATGTGTAGCCAATATGTCCTATTAGCAGTACTCCAAATTGATTTTTTATCTCTTTATCGATGAATTTTAAAGGTAACTTTCCATTGTTTAACATTGTAGCTCAAACCATAACAGCATTTTTGTTCTGACAGCGCTTAACCATTCGAAGGGTTTCAGGCATATCCTCGAAGGTTGTTGAATATACACTACATGGCCAAAAATGACCATCCACTTGCAATTTTTGACATTTTGTTGACTATCTAGAAAAGTACATGAGGAATTATCTTAAAACTCTTAATGTGTAAACGTAATATTACAAGTCATATATTTCCGTGAAGATTTTTCCCGAAACTTCATAGAGGACAGTCAACAAATTGAAAACAACGAATATCTTTTGAATAACCCTGTCAAAACTAATGTAGCAAAAGCTCCCAAACTGTAGATTATGATTAACTGAATTATTGCAATTGTGTCCACTTTTATACCGATAGCATGTATATTCGTAGAGAAATTAAAGTTTTTATAAAAACAGTCCCAAATTTTTACAAGTTTTTTGCTTATAATTTGCAAAGTTCTTAATATAAAATAATGTTTTTTTCCAAAAAATAAAACAAACAACATTGTACATAATATCCTGTAAACAATATTAAAAAATAATAAAAATTGCGTAAAAAATGAGCAGGTTTACAAAAATAATTTGTCATTGCGCATGAGTGAAGGTTATCAAAATTTCATTTGCATATAATGTTAGCTAAATGTATAGAGCAACTTTTGTAAAAGTTTTAAAAACATAGTTTGAAAATTCTCAAAATAATCGTCGAGAGAATAAGTTAAAAATACTTTATTCCTAAAATAAGGCAAACATATGAGGGGTTGTTTCCAAATATAGTAGTACGTGCTATATTGCGTATGCTATATTGGCACTAATCAATGGATAAATGGATAGAAACTCCTAGTATTATCGTCTACACTCTCAAAAAAACTTCCGTCTTTTCAGAGAAAAAGTACTGGCAGCACTGCTGCCAGAAATTGTCTGTAGATTGACGATTTTCCGTTTATTTTTTTCTCCGTCAAAAGAGGAAAAATATCCGTCACTTGAAAAAAGTTTGGAAAAAAATCAATGCGGAAGAGGTGGGGATCGAACTGACGACCCCAGGTTTACAAGGCCAACGCTCATCCATCGCGCCACGATTGCTCGTGACGATTTTGCTTTAAAATAGAACCGTTCATTTCATATCGGTGTGGTTTGGTGTATTTCGTTAAAAAGCTTTTAATTTTGCAGTTAATCTCGGAAAGATATTACGTAGATTGTCAGAGAAAAAACATGGATGTTTTATTTTTATTCGATAAGATTTTTTTTTAATATCTTTTTTTTTTTTTTTTTTTTTTTTTTTTTGCATTTTATTTTTTAATTAAAATATTTTTTAAATGTCTTCACTTAAAGTATATTTTATATGCGAATATTTATCATAGAAATAACTTTGTATACTGAACTTTATTCAACTTATCCAACTTTGAATAACAGATTGTGAGAATTTTTGAACGAATAAAGAAAGTAATTGTTATTTATTTTTAAATTCGAAAACATTTTTGTCTTTTAAAACTAAATTAGACACTTTAATTGATAGAATATTTTTGTTTTTCATTTTAAAAATAAATTCGAATTTATTACTAACAGACCCAATGCGCATGCGTGCTACATATAAACGGAATCGTTTCCTCATTTTTTGACTTTCGGAATGAACTCACAGAACAAATACGTTTTCTGGGAAAACAGAAGTTATTTGTGAAAAAATAACGATAACTTAGTGATATTGACGAATTTTTCTGATAGTGTATGGTTTACGAATCACAGCAAAATTTTTCTTGATTTATAGAGAATAAAATTTGAATTTAACAAGGAAACAAATTTTCTTTTCTATCATGACATTTCAAAAATCAATCGTACAACAGATCCAATTAATCTCTTGTGGGGCGGTGGAATACATTTTATTTCACCTAATTTAAACGAGATTCACACCAGAAACTTTTAACGAGATATTCTATTTTTTTAACTTTGGCGGCAAAATGATGATAAATGGCTTTTACTTATTTTAAAATAAAATTTCTCGATTTTTTCGGTGAGAATTCAATTTTACAGAGATATTATTGCTTGCCCCTCAAGGGATTAAGCCTAATATTTTTGACGGGACACTTATGAACCAATATATATCTGACAGATGTAAATAGTTGACTACAGCGCAGGGCTGCCACAAGCGACTATTTTTATATTCCGCTCGCCCCAGTATTTTTCTAATATAATTTTTTGGGGGAGGAGGGGGGGAGGATAAATGTTGTCAATGTTTGTGTTAAGGATTTCTGTTTAAAGAAAATGGTGCCAGTTAGAATTAAAAAAATAGCCACCTGTGGCAATTCTGCTAGCGGTTTTTTTTAACGCAATAAACTTATGAACAAAGTGATTTTTTTTCTAAGTACACATTGACGTAAAAACCACAATTTTGTCAGTCCAATGAATTCCTATGTAAGTATGCAGCTTTGGGCAAGTGTTCACCAATAATCAGGAAAACCTTACATAAAATATCTATAAAAGATTTTTAAAATGCATCATGAACTTATAAAAAAAAAGGATAGAGCAAATGGCTTTTAATTATAAATATCTTCAATGACCACACCCAACATGATGGAAAAAGAACAATCTGATGGAGTTGAGGGCATAAAGTGCTTCGTAAAGGTACTAAAAAATATCTTATTGAGAAAACTCGAAAAAACAGTTACTAATTCTAAAAAATTAAAATTACAAAACATACTTTCAAAATATAAACTTCTCTAAAAATTCCGGTACTGAGTATCCGAAAAGAAGAATGACTTTTCTATCATTTAAAAATATTTGTTTAACTCATATATTATCTGCTAATCTAAACATCGTATTTTAATCAACTCAGATATTGAAAGTACCCATTGAAAACTAAACAAAATTTCAAGAGATAATTTTTTTCTATTTGAGAATAAAGTATATTCCATGTAAAACTTCTAAATTTTGAAGATCTTAAACAACAAGTTAATTTTTATGTAATTATATATTATTTTTTGGCATATCTTTGTCAGGATAATGACAATTTCATTCTAAAACATTTTTTACATTCATGTTTTCTTTTATTTTTAGGTTTAACATTTTAATTTTGTTTAACAACGTCGGAAAGGGAGTCTTTCACAAAATTTTTAATGTTTTGTCACCGGTTTTTGAAAACAGAAATTTGTGCCTTATTAAATCGAGAAAATGCTCCGATTTAAAATGCCAAATTTTATTGTAAAATTTTACCAGTGGTGATAAACAAGAATTCTTAAGCCTTTTTGCGGCACGTAAACGTGTCGGTCGTCCCCAAGGGGTTAAAGAACATGTTTTCAATATAGTAGCTCAAACTCAATGCAATGTTCAGTTTTATTAGTTAATTTATGAAAGCCAGGAAAATTGCATCATAAAGTCTACTCAATTTTTACAAATACTTTAATCACATTATTTTCAAAAAAATTCCTTGAAGATCTTGCTGATAGCTATGATTTTTCTACTTCTGCCTTGAACCTTTGTCAAAAATAAGAAGAATTACTCTGCAATGCCATATTTATACATGATAAAGAACTAAAATGCTGACCAGGAAAATGACATTCATTTTCTTTCACAATCGTATTTTAATAATGAAAAATTACTTGTAAAATACGGAATTTGTTACCTTCCTCATATATTTGTTTTATTAGGTATAAATATTAATTAGAAATATTAATTAAGGCCCTTTACTTAGCTCACATCACAATGTGACATGCCAGGAAAATGGCAATCTGAAATTCTAAGTCTTTTAAATGCTTTATTTATGTTACTGTAAAAATGTTCTGTCTCTTGAAAATACTTCTAAGGATATTTTTTATTATCATGTATCATAATATAACATTTAAACATTAACACACAAACTACATAATATAACATTTACAGGAATTTTACTATGCGGACTGCAATTTCCGTATCTTTTGATATTTACTCATACATATAAATACTTGACGAATTTTTTTATAATTTCTTATTGTGTATTGAAATTTAAATACATAATTTATTAAAACACTAGTATATAACCCCGTCAAAAATGACGGAATTTTCACTTGCATTTCATCTTTTTAATACTTCATACAAACAAACAGAATGTAGATTTTATTTTTGAAGAGTTTGTATTGTAAAAAAGCGCATTTTAAAAATAGCAATAAATTTCTACAAATACAAATGATTTTTTTTTAAATTGATATTTAGTTTTTGAACAAATTTTAATTTCAAAACAAAGAACAGTATTTATTACAATAATCATGATAATTGGCAAAATAAAACTCAATTTCTGAAGATTTCACAAAACATTTAAATTAAATATTGAAGTTTTTAAAATTTTAAAATACATTCTTTATTATGATTCTTTATTATGATTCGGCAGCGATTTTAGTCGTGGGTATATGATAGATTCTTAGTTCGAGGCTTTTAGGTATCGATTATGAAGCTTTGAGTTTTCTTTTTAAATTTAGATTTGGTGCAATCTATACACAGTTAATATAGACAAAACAACTTTTTTTAAAAAAAAAAATCTTAGTTTCTTATAGAAAATACTGCTATTTTCTATAGTAGGAGGCATTGATTTAAATTAAAATCAATTTTAAAAACTTCAGCTTGCAACTTTAAAAATTCAATCCGTAAGTTATGAAAACCAAAATTACTATTATTGTTTCTTTTGTAAAATTTTAAATTAAATCTACCAGTTTTTGAAGCTTAGATTATATCCATTCGAAATTTGCTTACATTGTAAACGAAATTTCTATTTTTTATCAAATTCCATTTAAATGTAAGGAATATATAATATCATAAACTAAATAAAAATCATCAAATTTTAATTTAAGAGCAATTTTGATTTATTTGCATGCATTGCACCAAAGCAGATAAAGTTTTAATTTAAGACCATGTGAAAAAATAATTTTCAGTTATACTAATGCAGTCATGATGATATCTTATATATCCATAACAACTTGAAGAAAAAAGAGAGCTTATTTATTTAAATAGAAAACAAAATTTTAAAAAATTAACCGGATAAATGCTAGTATTTAAAAATAATAATAATAAAACTAAATTTAAATTCATCTAAAACTAAATTTATATTTTACAATATATTCCCAAAAAAGCTTCTAAAATAGCTCATAGATGGCAGCACTAAAGTTGTGAGAGACGGTGCTAGAGTTATAAATAAAATACGATCGTACTCAGATAGTAAAAAACTTTTCCATTTCCACTGTTATCTTTATGTATTATAATTGGGTTTGATATCCATATTTTATATGAAAATATGCTGAAAAAACATTATTTCAAGTGGAAGAAATTTTAAAAGCATCATTTTAGCATCTGTTTTCAATTAAACCTAACGTGGCGTCTAGCAACGGTTGAATCCAGATAGGAGTGGCACAACCTGGAACCGTTCTACACATTTCTTCGGACGCATTTTATTATAAGTAGATACACAAATAACTCCTGCATTCAAATCATAAAGGTACACACAAATAATATACAGACATACAAACAATAGATACAATAAACCCAAATGGAATGAAAAAATTGCCAGAGCCAGGAATCGAACACGGGACCACGTCATTCCAGGCTGTTTCTCCTACCACTGAGCTACTCCGACCGATGCATGTGTCTGAATGTCTGTATATTATTTGTGTGTACCTTTATGACTTGAATGTAGGCGTTATTTCTGTGTGTTTTATTATATATCATAGATCGAAGGAATAGTAAATCTATTCATCGCTGTCCCGTCATCCTAGTTAATCTTAATGATGGAAGATGACTTTCCCCAACTTGTTTTATTAGTGAGAAATTACAGACCTAAGCATCGGACGGAGTGGCTCAATTGTCAGAGCAGTGGTCTCGAGTTCGATTCCTGGCTCTAGTTAATTTTTCACTCCAGTTGGGTTTATTGTACCTCTTGTTTGTATGTCTGTATATTATTTGTGTGTACCTTTACATAATGTTAATTTGGAAAAAGATTATTGATTGTTTATGTTTCGTTGACATGTACCTCGAGAATTTCACAACTACCCCTTATGTGGAGCATGTGTGAGCAGTTTTAATAAGTTTATAAAAGGAAACTTTTTTCATAAATAAATAAATAAAAGGGCTCTAAAAGGAAAATAAGTGTAAACTAGTAGTATGAATCATATTTTTGTTTGATTTATTTAAAATGTCATAGATGAAACTATCAAAAATTAAATTTTTTCACATGCGTACTTTCTTTTCTATATATTTTTCTGAAACTTAAACTACGTTTTTACCATTTCTAAAAAAGTTCTTCATTTAATTATTATTAATAAAATAATAACAGTGGAAAATTTCTTGTTCATAAAATCTGAGGTTCAGTGTCAGGATATCCGGATTTCATTCATACATTTATGAGGTTTAGGGATTCCCTAATGTCAAGGTAAAATTTTCGTGATTAAAAAACAAGTTGGAAATTTCACGTGAAGTGTAACAAATGAGGTGCGTTCGTACGATAACGAAGTTTAAAAGATATTCAGATCTTAGAGCGTACTTCTGATACAGTATAGTGGTCGAAATCTTCTTTGTGTTCTTGTAAATATACAGGAAGAACCTTGCAGTAAACCTCAGTAACGTATATCATATTCATAAAATGTGAAATAGTTTAATATAATTAAAACACGCCCCAAACAATTTCCCCCGTACAGCATTATGTATGGGAATACTTTTGTGTGGCCCTGTAATTTA
The DNA here is from genome assembly GCA_964019185.1 of Maratus speculifer. Classification (NCBI taxonomy): domain Eukaryota; kingdom Metazoa; phylum Arthropoda; class Arachnida; order Araneae; family Salticidae; genus Maratus; species Maratus speculifer. The sequence goes on along the minus strand of OZ025294.1, from coordinate 291,320,708 downwards.
ATAATAAATATTCTTTCCATCACAGATTGTACAGAATGTATATTTTAGTTATATACAATACTTCATAGCTTCATGTCAATTCTATTATATTTGAAAAAGTTTAACACCATTAAAATGCATTTGAAACTGTTTTACACATTAGCCGTAATGTAATGGCTACTTTGATTGCCCCTGTAATTGATCTATGCATCCGATTTTCCAAAAATTTGAAATGACTCGACAAAATTAAGTAATAATTATATATTTTAAATTTCAAACGATTAAAATGCATTTGTAACTTTTTTCCCCATTGACCGTAATGTAACGGAATAGTTTTGATTGTTCCTGTAATTGATCTATGCATCCGATTTTCCTAACATTTGAAATGACTCGACAAAATTATATAATAATTATATATTTTAAATTTCAAACGATTCGGTTGGGTAGTTTTTGCGTTGTTGTATGCGGACAAAAAGACGGACGGACTGAATGACAACTATAGGTGCTACGTATTTACATAATTACGAACGCACTTAAAAAGAGAGGGAGATAAAATATTGAATCATTATTTTATTTTAGCATGAACCATTAATTGATAAGAAAAAAAGCAAAGTTAACTCAAAAACTGGCATATAAAACAATAAAAATAATACTCGATAAATGCAAATATAATTTATATTATATAAATCATTTATAAATTATTGATATAATCATTAAAAAGCTATAGTTTTAACTTTTCTCTTTAGGATCGTACGTGTCATTGTATCAACGAAGTCAGAAATCAATGCGATGTGATGCGTAGTAAAGAAAGATATTTCTGAATCTAGCAGATGTTTACAAAAATCTATGAAATCTTTTACGTGCTATCCACGATATAGAAAAGTGATCCGCCATGTTCAGAAATTTCTAGTTTTAAAGAAGAAATTCCTAATTCTAAGTTTACTGCTTGTTTTTACTGCTTGTTTGAAAAGCAAAATGAAAACTGAAACGTTTCCGAGTAAATTTTCAAGTATATTAGTCAGTTTTTTTTCAATTCAAAATATGAATTTTTCGAATTATATTAATATTTAAGTGAATATTTTCAGCTTTGTAGCTGAATTTATGTATTCAACAAAATCATAGTATTTTTAATATTAACCTTTAATTGGTGTTGCGTTGTCATTAAACTTCCATATATAGTTTATTCGTATAGTTACTCAATCAATCAGTAATATTCAAATAAAAATAATTGCATACATAGGGTAGCCATACAAAATCTTTCCCGATATGTGTACCATTGCAACCTAACCGCTCAACCAATCAAAAGGAAATCCTATTTATTTATTTGAAGATACGCATTTATAATCGCGATGTTTTAAAAATTAGAGCTCTCACGGTTACGGTTACGGTTACAGTTACGGTTACGGTTATAGCGGAAACGTTTCTAAATTTTCGAATGGCAATACCTTTTTGCACAAATTTATCAAAGCATTTAAAAAACATAAATGGATTCTCAAAGTTACATGTATGATTAAAATTGCCGGTGTAATATCATGGCACTCAATCCCGATCAGTTCGCAAAGTAATCTACAACGTAATATTCAGTACTCTAAAACAAATTACTACACTTTTATTTTGTTTATGTGTACAACATAAATCAAAAACACCCTTTAAAATAAATCTGACAACATTACTCAGCTAAAAAAAAAAAAAAAAAAAAAAAAAAAAAAAAAAATCGGCTACCGAAAAACATGTGTTGTAGCTTGCAGCCACTCTTTTGTTCCTCAGATACAAAAAAAACCCACTCCTTCGGTACGATAACGAATTAAACCAGACAAATATTAAAAGGACTCCAATTCAGGAGTAAGTTTTACTTTTGTATCTCAAGGTATATCCAGTGTTTATTTGGGGTCTTGCATCTTACGAAAAATCACGTATTCCAAATTATATTTAGGGTCGTTACGCCGGCATAAAACATTTGTAAAAAACAGCGTTGTAAAATAACCAATAAGAATTTAAAGACAAGATGAACTGATGCACTTTTCATAATTCACATTAAAGATAATAGAAACATCACTCATCGTAATGAATATGCAAATCATTGCGTTCAGAAAATTTTCAATAAATAATATGGGAAGATTGTTTCTTCAATCAGTTGTTAATACGTGCCAACAAGATTCATTTACAACAAAAGAATAAGGTGAATTGATAAATCTGCTTTATCTGAATGAGGGTAAAATGTAGATGAAGCTGTACGAGTTTATCACCGAGTCATAAATTACGAAGTGGCTCCGTAAAAAGTACGTGATTTGGTGAAAAAATCTCAAGAAACTGGGAGCACGTATGATCACGATACAAAAGACCACCATCTGTTCCTGTTGAAATTGTTGCGGACATGCATAACAAGATTACTGCAGATCTATTGCATACATCAAGAAATGTTGCACGCAGTTTGGACGCACCGAAAACAAATCCTCAAGATTTTGCACATTGTTCTGCGGATGTTTTTCTATGGATTCCAGAGCGTACAGATGTTGAAACATGGTAACGAACAACAGCGTTTGGACTTTGCAAATTATTTTCTCATCAGATATGATGAAGATAATAGCTGGCCATTGCGAATATTATGGACGGATGGAACATATTTCTTTCTAACTGGGAACGTAAACTCCAGGAACTGCGTTCAAATGTGCTCATGAAAATCCTAAAGATGTGACACCAACGCTTTTTTATGAACTCTAAAGTAACTGCGTGGTTCAACATCACAAAAACATTCATTCTCGGTCGGTACTTTTTCAAGGAGGCCCCTTACACAGGTATGAAAACGTGTTTCAACACAAGTTATCGGAACCCTACACTCTTGCAGAATTACGTAATTCCTGAAAGCCTCATCAAAATATCATTAATGCCATTGTATGGATGTAATATGGTGTTACTCCAAACGTCACAAAATCTATTTGACAAGCGCTGCAACAGCCCTTTGATGATAGAATCACAATTGTAACTTTGCAGTTTCGTGTTCACCACGATCCCCCGACCTCACTCTAATGAATTTCGGGTTCTGGTGTTACCTGAAATCAAAGGTGTATACATCAAATCCGAGAAATTTGTCAGAACTGAAAGATGCAATAAAACGTAAAGCTGTACGGAACCCTTCTGAGATGTTATGTTCGGTTTTGTTGTCAAAAGTTTCACGCATGCAATGCATTATTGTCTGCGAAAGTGGGCGTATTAAAAACTGCTGTTTCAAGTAAAGGGGTTTTCCTCTCTTGTGCTGCCATTAATCCTTAACAATGTTTTTTTTTTTTTTTTTTTTTTTTTTTTTTTTTTTTTTTTTTGGCAAGCATTTTACACTGGCATTTTTTACCGTACATGTATCATTCCAAGGTTATTTATTTTTTTTCAATGTGCTCATGAATTTGTGACTGAAAAAATGGGTAATGGCATTCGAAAATCTCAATTTTTTTCTCTATAATCATAACCATGAAAACTCTATTGTTTTAATCACGATCTCGAGAGCACATCCTCAAATAAGTATTTTCTAAAAATTTCTTTTCGGTTGGTTATGCGGTTAGGCCGCTAGGGCTCATATATTGGGAAAATTTATTTTGATCACCCTGTATATCAATGAATGCATGCTGATATATTCAACTGAGAAATGCAGTCATATAAAAATATTACTTTACTTTTAAACAAGTTATAAAACAAGCTGACGACGAAATGGCATAGACACACAAAAAATTTTGTTATATTGTCGGAAATTCGTTAGCGGTATATTTTACTGTTATTACATTATCTAAAAAATATTTCAATTGATGTATTCTAAGGTACACTACTATACGTTTATTTCAGAAAATGGCATGCATAGAATTTATAATTCATTTACAGGGAAGACATACATTTTTGGTTAGAATATTGTCTATGTACAATAATTGTTGAAAGTGCGTTTTTCGTTGTGATACGTTATTTGACATGAAATTTATTACTATTGTTTTAAATATTACCTGGTGTGTATAAATTCAATAGATAATGTACGGAGATTCATAAAATATCTCAATTAAACAAATAAAATAATTCGATGTTCTAGTCCCAAAATTTTCTTCCATCTCACACGTACATTTTGATATTTCAAAAATTAGTTACACATGTTAATACCTTAATATTATTAATTCAATACTATACCAAGTTCATCTACCTATTGTTTTGAAGACAACATATGCTGTTTCAGTTAACTTTTTTTTAATCCTTTTTAAAGTAAATATTTCTATTCATCTTTGTTGTCCTTCATCTTCACTAATTGGTTTGGAGAACAAAAGCAATCCGTCAGAATACTTTAATTATTAGGAATTAAAAAACCATCAGAGACTTTCTTATTACTTTATTGTTCTCTTACTTTCTTACCAAAGCATTCAAAAAACTATTTTTAGTTTAGTTGAATTTCCCAGCTGCGCTAGAGATCGATATATGGTGAAATTTCGGAATTGCAGGAAAGTGAACAAAGGATTTAAAAATGGATGTAAGTTATTTAAGAATTAAATATTTTACATTACTAAAGATAAAAATAATATTATTGTTATTTTGAAGGCAACATATTCTGTTACAGTTAACATTTTTTTATTCTTTTTAAAGTAAATGTTTCTATTAATCTTTGTTGTCCTTCGTCTTCACTAATTGGTTTGGAGAACAAAAACGTCCCGACAAAATACTTTAATTATTAGAAATTAAAAAAACCACCAGAGACTTTCGTATTACTTTATTGTTCTCTTACTTTCTTACCAACGCATTCAGAAACTATTTTTAGTTCAGTTGAATTTCCCAGCTGCGCTAGAGATCGATATGTACTGAAATTTTGGAATTGCATGAACGTGAACAAAGGATTTGAAAATGGATGTAAGTTATTTAAGAATTAAATATTTTACATCACTAAAGATAAAAATAATAATATTATTATTTTGAAGACAACATATGCTGTTTCAGTTAACTTTTTTTTATTCTTTTTAAAGTAAACATTTCTATTCATCTTTGATGTCCTTCGTCTTCACTAATTGGTTTGAAGAACAAAAGCAGTCAGGGAAAATACTTTAATTATTAGGGATTAAAAACTCTTCAGAGACTTTCGTATTATTTTATTGTTCCCTTACTTTCTTATCAACGCATTCAGAAACTATTTTTAGTTCAGTTGAATTTCCCAGCTGCGCTGGAGATCAATATGTACTGAAATTTTACAATTGTGTGAAAGTGAACAACGGATTTAAAAATAGATGTAAGTTATTTAGAAATTAAATATTTTACATCACTAAAAATAAAAACAATAATATTATTATTTTGAAGACAAAATATGCTGTTTCAGTTAACTTTTTTTATTCTTTTTAAAGTAAATTTTTCTATTTATATTTGTTGTCCTCCATCTTCACTAATTGATTTGGAGAACAAAAGCGTTCCAGCTGAATATTTTAATTATTAGGGATTAAAAACATTTCAGAGACTTTCGTGCTATTTTATTGTTCTCTTACTTTCTTACCAACTCGTTTAGAAACTATTTTTAGTTCAGTTGAATATCCCAGCTGCGTTAGAGATCGATGTGTACTGAAATTTTGCAATTATATCAAAGTGAACAATGTATTTAAAAATGAATTAAGTTATTTAATATCATGTTATATAATGTTTAAGTATCTTACACCATTACGTATAAAAAGTAATATTATTATTATTTCAAAATGTATTTAAAAATAAATGTTGCTGAAATACAAAAATATTTTTAAACATTCTTTTTAACATTAAAAGATAAAATTTATAAATTTAAAAACAATACACTGCAAGGAAATATTTATTATCTTGATTTTACTTCATATACGGGACGTTTCTAAATGCATATCGGGGCTTTAACGCTTGGTAATATTTATTAAATTAAAATTAAAATTGTTATTAATACATAAAATGAAAAAAAAAACTCAAACAATTTGAACTACAAGCTTACAAGTGTTCAACATGAGCATCTATCGTCACACGGCACATTTCAAGTCGATAGCTCAGTTCTTGCCAAACGCTGATTAGCACAAAAGCTCTGTTGAGACTCTTAACCGATCTGACGTCATGTGATTTCTACATGTGTGATTTCATGTGTGCGTATGTTACAACAATGTCCCAACAAACACTAATCAATGTTTGGGAAGAACTGAGCTATAGAATTGATGTGTGCCACGTAATAAAAGATGCTCACATTATATAAATATATAATTATCAATAATAATTTAAGTATTACCAACAAACTTAAAAGTTTAAACTTGTCGGTAAAATTGTTTGAGTTGCTCTTTTATTTTATGTATCAAATATAATTTTAAGTTCCATGTAATAAATACCACAAGGCATTAAAAACACGATATTTATTTAGAAACACCACGTATTATGTTTTTGTATGTCTTATAAATCTATAAAACAAAAAAATGTTACTGACGCTGCCCTGTTATTGGCGGTAATGAATCATTCATCCATTTCCACTATCGTGATTTATTCTTCAAGAACATAAAAATTACTAGTTTGAAAGAGGAATTTTTGATAAACATGCAGAAGCAGATAATTTTAAAGAGAATTATGGGTTATTATTATTTTACTTTTAATATTAAGATATTAAAATTTATGCAGATATAAATTTCACCATAAGATTCACCAGGGTGTCTCTAAAATACCGCTCAAACTCAGCACAGCCAGATTCCCCATTCTGACTACTTAAAAAATGTCCGAAGAAATGTACTTCTACAATCCATAGTTTATGAGAAAAATACAAAAAAAAAAACAAAGTATGGGTCACAGCCAGTGCAAGGAAAAAATACTGTATTGGATACATCTACAGCAGTACTTGCAAATTTACCATGTCTTTCCAGAAGATGATGTTCAAAATGCTCGCTGCACATATCACGTCATACATGCACACCATGGAACGACGGGATGACAGAATACATAAAAATCATTCGAAGAACACCAATAGATGCAAAATATAAATGCATATTTAAAAGCTGCAAGATGCAGTCTTTTAAATATAAGTTCTACGGCGATTAACGTGTTTTCATTGCGGGCGCAAACATGACATTATACGCGCAGCAAGTGTTTTGAATGTTATTGTCTGGAAAGATATTCAAATACTGTTGTTGATTTGTCTAGTACGATGTTGTTTTCTTACACAGGCTGTGATGTCATACTCTGTTTTTTGTATTTTTCTCGAACATTATGGATCGTACAAGTAGGGGAATGTGGTGTACCTCGGAACGATTTTGACTTTTTAATTTTTAATTTAAAAAAAAATTGCCAAAATTTAAAAAAAAATTATTTTATAAAACTTTATGATGTCATACAATACATACATTTGTCTTAATTTTTTACATAAATAATTTCTATGAAAATTTTTGAATTAAAAAATAAAATGAAAATACGACCGAGGTAACCTCTAGTAGCGTACCTTGGTCCCATTACTAAGAATGGAAAGAAAACTTGTTTTTAGTGAATAAAATCAATGTTTATTAATCAAGAAGCTACATATATAAATTTTTGATACATCATAGTTTATTAGATTTTAAAAATAAAAAAGTCTAAATAGACATAAAACTTCAGAGCAATTACACTTACTATAATCACAAAATACATTAAAACTTATATATATTTGTAATTACATTTATTTTTAGCCAAGATTGTAATTAGATAAGTCAATTCCAAATGTTAACTTCTTGAGCTGTTTTTTAGATCCATTAGACAATATTGGATGTGGCGGCTTAATCATATCATTTTTGTTAACTTCAAAAACAGTAGGATCTTCTCTTTTGAACTTCTGAGAGTTTAGATCTTTTTTTAGATATTGTACTTCATATACATTATCAGTAATTGAAAAAAAATCCTCAGTAAAGCTCTTGATACTTTAAAACTTCACTAGCAAAAAAGCTTCAATCTGAATATTAAGATTACCTGGATCTTCTAGTTCACCAAAGTCTTCCTTTGAAAGACCAGATTCCTCAAATAAATAGTTTTCAGACTCTGATGAATAATAATAAAACCTCTTTCTTAGCTGACTTAGTAGGAAGTTGTATTGTTATACCGTGTTTTATTTATTTCAATGTGCTTTTTTCATTTCGATACAATTTTTCTCTGGCGTATTAATTAAAACACACGATTTTCCATTAAGTCTTTCTCTGTGGATTTGTTTTCTCAGTAGTGCTTTTGAATATGGTCTTATATGTTCAGGAGTGACAATATTTGGAGATGAAGTAAGAGTTACCTAGAGTTAATGTCTCAAATTCTGTGTTAATAGACTGAGAATTTAATTGGCTGGGATAATCCATTTGCAATTGATTTTCTTCTTGGTCTTGTATCAAGCGATCTGTGACATTTGATGGTAGAAATGCCGAGTATTCAAAAACATCTTCATTTGGTGGATGCAATCCAAAAACCTTAAATCCATTAATTATGTTTGATGATGTAAAGGCTAGTGTAAATGCTCATCCAACTTATTCAGCTACATCATAAATAGTAGCTGGTTTTCCAACATTACCTTGTATAGTCATCCAATTTTCATAGCTCTGTTACAAAATACTTTTTAAAAGCCCCAAGACACATCTATATGTATCCACCTCAAACCATAACCATTTAAAATAAACCATGTTGTTATTAAAAACATATTTTAAATTTTAAGATGCACCTGTGAAACTGATTTTGTACCTGTATAGTTAATATTTGGGTAGTTACAGGGTTAACAGAATCCAAATACATATATAAAATTTATCACAAAATAGTCTTAACTTTTTTATAGGCTTTAAGTGAAATACTAATTTGAAAGAAAACATCTTACTTGAATTTTAAGGGTACAGTGGACCATTATTTGAGCAAAATCGTCTATAGAAAAATCGTCTCAAAAAAGGCTTATTTCTGTGGAATAATAGTACCAAAACAGTTTTATCTTATTAAAATATCATTTGATTTAAGGTTTTAAGAAATAAATAATAAAGGTAAGTGATGTACTTTAAATCTGTTTTTCGCAAAACTAATTTTTCAGCGTTTTTAGATTTTTGAAATGCTTCTTGCGACGTAAATTTTCATCAATATTTATGAAATTGATAAGGAAGTATCCTAATATTGTTTAGAAAAAAAATTTGTACGCTTTTTAAATTCGTCTTCATTAAGATAGTCAAATTGGATTTTTATAGGCAAAATTTTGATGAAAATCGATATGGAATTAAAAAAAAAATCTGTAAAATATTAACTATTCAAGAGATTTAAAAAATCTTACACAAATTTGTTTATAATAGAGTTTTAAGTGATAAAAATGCAAAAGCAAGAAAATATCTCAAAAATTAAGATACGAGGAGCATTTTACAATTTCATTTAAAAATTTATTTATTTATTCTTTTTTCTTCGAATAAAGAAAATGTCACAAAAAGAATATAGTTTTATACACATCAGAATTATTTTTGCTATAATGTTTTTTGATATAAAAAGCTGTAATTTTGTACTGTTATCACGGATAGTGCTCACTCCTATAGCATTTTATAGAAAATTTTGTACTCTTTCAGAATAACTTGGTACAAGAAATTTTATTCTACTGGAAAGGTCTGCGATACCTGAGGAGGCGGCCGGTGATAAAATTTCAGGCTTATTTTGCTTTGAATTTTTACCGGTGTTTCTTATTTCGCGTCTGAACTTTGGCCAAGTGTCAGCTCTGAGATAATTGTAAATCATTATATGTAGTATTTTAATAATAATTAATTTAATTTAATATATTTTCAGCTCGTCTAACCTATTCGTAACTAGAGTCGTAACTGAATTTTTACGTGTAATTTCCATTAAAAAAATGAATTCAGCGTTTAAGACTCCACAATAGTCACTGAAAAAGACCCGGATGATAATGTAAAGTCTATGAGAGCCTTCTTTTCATATATCTCACTCAAATTTTAATATTTTTATATGATTCTTTTTGCGTAGAATAGCTGAGGATGATCTACAACAGGCCTAATTTTTACTTTTTCGATTTTGCTTATATATTTTTTATATTTTTTTAGTTTTAGAACCGGTTTAAACCGGTTTTGCGGCACATTCAAAAATTTGTCTATTGCATCAAATTTCGATTGATAATATCAGCAAACACGCTTTGAGATTTTTTTCAATCTTTCACTTTTTGTATTGAAATATTTTCTTTCTTTTCACAACTGTAACTGACATTTTTTAAATATTTCAATAATCAAAATTATACCATAATTAATTTTGAAACATAATATACAAAACACTTTCTATTTTAGCTAGTAAATTTGTGAAAAATTATCCCGCATTATCCAATGAATAGTACGCATTAAGCAAAGTCGACACATTAATTTTAAACAGAAAATTTTGGGATTGGGCAGTACTAAATTTTCCTCATTAACCAGAGTTATGTCTTAAGCGGGTATATTGAAATATTGAAAGTACATACAGAAACAAATACATACACCAAACAAATAGATAATCTCTAGTTATTTTTTGTATTAAATATAATTAATGCTGATAGTTTAATAATAATAATTTTTTTTAAAAAATACCATTGAACAATGCGAATTTCTCTGACACAAACACAAAAACTTTTTAGATGTTTTTGACATTTCCGGACAATCCAAGTGCATAAAATAGCGTTTTTCTTATTACCTAAAATTGTTTTACATCTTGAATTATAATCTATTACTTACCCACTGAAGAACTTTTCTTAAACAGTCTTAACAACATTTACAAAATTGTTTTAAATCTTCAACTTTAACGCTATTTCATAAAAAACCTTTATAATTAGAGAAAATTTTATTTGATTTCTTAACATCAGCGTCAAAATAGTTATAAGTTTTGTGCTTTTAAGGGTAAAAATGATTCATAATGCCTCAGATAATGGCTATTTGGAAATGAGAAAGGTATTGAAGTAAAAATAAAAAGAATATTGCCCAGTTAAACTGATGGCATTGAGCTCACAGGCTACGCATACTAATTGTCCATTACAGCCTTATATTTTCAAGGGTTAATTCCGTTCGAAAAACAAATTAAGGGAGAGAAACAGTTCCCTCCATTTCTCCGTTTTCAACTTAATAATTGAACCTTTTAAACTAATCAGATATAGACTTTATCGTATATAATATCTATGTCCAAAATTCAGAGCAAATCGAAAAATTCATAATAAAAACCCATTTATATAACTTAAAAGGAGTTATCCCCTCTTTTATACTTAACCATTAAACTTCCAAAACTATTCTGAGATTCGCCTTATCAGAAAGAACCTAAGAGGGGCATTAGCCCCCGTTCCCCCTCTTCTACATTTCGAATGAACTCCAAAAACTAATCAGGGAAGCGCCTTATCAGAATATACATATATCCAAAATTTCAAGTGAATCCGATATGTTTATCATGAGTTATCGCGTTACGCACATACAGAACGGACGGAGACATAAGCTCCCAGGCTTTGATAGCCTGTATATAATAGTGACAGAATATTATTATACAGGTGAATAGTGAAAGAATATTCCTTACATCACTAATTCGGTTTGCATACATTTCTCTTATTTAATAATTAAAAATAAATGCAAATTTCAAGGAAGAGGTTGAAGGGTTAACATAAAAATTACACTATGATTGGTATTACAATGAATAAGTATTTCATATTTCTTCTTCTTTTACTTTCTTTATATGAAACAATTACAATGTTTCGAGGTTTTATTGATTTTTTTTTCTGTTTTTTTTTTCAATTACTTTTCAGAAAGCATATTAGAGTAAAAGCTAATAGAGCACGCAAGAGGGATATCAAGGTAAGACACGGTACATCAATTTAATATGTATTCAATCAAGTAAATTGTTCGTAAAAATCTACGAACTTATAAACGATAGAACAGATAAAAGTCTGTATCAATGGGGAAAGTAGGGTGTTTAATGTAGCAAACATAAAGTTCAAAAAAGCTCTTGTTATATGTGGCTTAAAATGTACTTTTTTTATTTTTGTCGTTTTATAAAATCTTTTGACTTTGTTATATGAGAATCAAAAGCTGACAACTTTTATGTAAAAAATCTGTACTATGTATATAAAACTGAATGATTCTTCAAAATGATCATTACAAGTTGTTTTAAAGATTTTTAACTTTCTTATTTTTCTAAAAAAATATGAGAAGAGCTCTTTATATAAAAACCAAAACAAAGTTTTTAATGTCATACTTGAAACATATTAACACATTGTTGAATTCAGACGGTGTCTTGGGCAAGGGTCAATGCCTCACCCGGGAGCGTGGTATCCACACTTCATAGTGCATAGTGCATTAAATTTTAATTCGACGGAAAAACGCCTAACGCAAATAAAAACTCATTGTCATTCCCAGCAATTACTAACTATAATGGTTTTCTCTCTACTTTCTTTTACGCAATATTTTATTATCGATAAATAAAGCATAATATGCTATATATTGATACATCAAATTAAGTGTAAATGTCTTAAGTATTTTTCGTGGAAATTGCATTACTAATTATTTTTATGCATTATCTTAAAGAATATGTTTCTAACATCATTACTTGTTGATTCATAACAACTTATCTTTCCAGTATATAATGAATCAACATTAATTTATATATTATTTTGAAATATTTTGTTTTTATTTTTACATGCAAAAAACGCATACAAAAGTATTCTTCCCTATACATTCAATTCTTCCTTTTATATGATAACAGCAGTAAAATAAACTAAGCAACTGTTGAAGCAGATACGTAACAAAATTATTAACCAAATTAAGAAATATCTATGGATAAGTTTAAAATGCAATTAAATAGAACAGTAATACAAAGGGATAATCGACAAAAAAATGCAATCATATGGATAGATGTATGGCAAACAGCTTTCAGGTGGGGTATCCTTTACGAAGCATTTGTAACAATTACGAACAGTTATACATTTTCACACGGCATTTACAAATAATTTTATCACATAAGTTTCATATTTATCGTTTACAACGAATTGATTTTTGATGTGATATTAATATCCACATTAAATTATTTTCCTTATACAAAAATTACAAACTTTTTGTAAAAATATGAACCTTTTGTGAATTTATAAGTGGTGGCACCCAAACCGTATTTTTATCTAAACTTGCACCTTACTTTAGCTTATCGAGCTCTATTCAATATACCATTAAAAGAATAACAGTGAATACGACTACCATATCTAAACCAAAACAATTTCTATTTTATTTCATTTAGCAGGTATCCCAAGGTAAAGAAAATTTAAATTAACTTTCAAGCTTTAAATGGATTATCACGAAGGTTTATAAAATTGTCAATTATAATGCTCTGCTTTCAAAAATAATTTTCAAAATGATCTATTTTTGTAATTGCTTCCATTGTAATAAATTCTCCTCCTTCCTTTAAACTCACAATCGTGAAGATCCAATTTTTCGATTCCCTTTTGGCAACAGTCTGCATCATTAAAGTTATGTTGACAGCTTTTATGAAGTCAAAATGACTTTATGCAATCTCTTGTAAAAGTCACATCCTTCACTGTGAATAAAGAGTTTCCATAATTACTTTTGCAATTTTTTAGGATACAGTATCACGATAAAAGCTTTGACAGGAAAGATGTAATAGGATACTATTATGTATGCGCGTAAGCCGATACTTTATTGCAAAGTTTGTGCATAAAAACTTCCATCTTGGGTGGTTCTCATTATGCTTAGCCTGTAAAAAAAGGCATCTTGTATGTTAGTAAAATTAAGATGTTTATATTCTGTAAGAATTTATATCTATTAAAGACAAAATCTTTAAAATAAAAAAAATTTAATCTTTAATTTCTGTCAGTATTATCACGAAATTTTAAAGAATATTACAGGATATTCCTTTTGCGTTTAATGAGCTTACTTAGTAGTCTTTTGATTAACATATCGAAAAATAAGAACGATAAGAAGACTCAGATTTGAAGGTTAGGAATTTTATGCTTGACATTTTTAAACCGTTTTAGTCCGAAGTTTTCCAATCTTGCATAAAATCTTTAAGAAATAACAGGGATTAAGGCTTTATTATAACGTAGTTAGGTTATCTTACATGAAAATAATTATGAATATCTTGAAGTTCAGATGTGAGTAAATGTTTATACCTATTCTTTACTTAAGCAGGAAATTGAAATGTCCCTTTAACCCTCCATATATTAACATACATTAACAAAACCTTTTTGCACAGTCTTTTTCTTCGCACAACACATTCCAACAAAATCGAAAACGATTTTACTTAGAAGTGTTAATTAATATGTTCAATTAGTGTTACAAAAGTGTTTCTCAAATTATGCAGCATGGATATAATCATTAGGCCCGCCACAAACTAGGGAGACATGCGTCAAAAATCGTGCAACATGACGCAGTCAAACCGGTTTTTTCTTTGTTATCAGGGTGAAATTGTCACATGTCTCATGTTTTTTCGCTCAATGTCTCACAGGTGTGTGGCGGGCCTTAGAACAAAAGTTGTCACTTTTCAGTAAAGTTTCATTTTTTTAATAATAAGGTGCTAGCAAAACTTGCAGCTTTATTCGCGTAATAGTAGAATAATACTAACTAGGGAACTGCAAGAAGTATAAGTCACCGATTTTGACTAAAGTGGTATCGTTAGAAAGATCTCATCGAGAGCATTAAAAAACTCAATGGAACTAACCGTCGCAAATGAGCCGTTATCGAGATATCCGACAATTTATGTCACTTAACTAGTGCATACTTAATGGGGGGGCCGCAAAAAATTTTAGTCTAGATTTTAACCAAAGTGGTATCGTTGAAAAGATATCATCGTGAGGGAGAAAAACTCAATAGAACTACCAGTCGGAAATGAGTTGTTTTTGGGATATCCAATAACATTTGTCACATAGCTAATGCCTACTGTTCTAGTGCACACTTAATGGGGGACCGCAAAAAATTGTTTTCTCGATTTTGATGAAAATGATATCGTTGCAAAGATATCATTGTGAGAAGTAAAAAACTGAATGGAACTAACCATCTGAAATGAGCCATTTTCGAGGTATCCGACAATTTATGTCACTTAATGCAGTTTCCCAGCAGTGTGCATTTAGCAATGTGACACAAATTGTCGGATATCTCGAAAACGTCTCATTTCCGACGGGTCATTCCATTGAATTTTTTAATCCTCACGATGATATCTTTTCAACGATACCACTTTAGTTAAAATCGAGACTAAAATTTTTTGCAGTCCCCCATTAAGTATACCCTAGTTATGTGACATAAATTGTCGAATATCTGGATAAGAATCATTTGCGACGGGTAGTTCCATTGAGTTTTTTGCTCCTCTCGATGAAATCTTTCCAACGATACCACTTTCGTCAAAATCGGGACTTACACTTCTTGCAGTTCCCTAGTAAGAGACATTTGAATGCCTGTATATATATATGTGCATTGAATAGCTGAAGTCCCTCTCAACATCGCTTTTTTTTTTTTTTTTTTTTTTTACTTTTTCAATTTCGGTTACAGGTAATTTTTATAAAGTTACCTTCATTTTCGAAACCGTTTCCAAAAATGAAAGTTTCACTATAAAAAATATCCGCAACCAAAATCGAAAAAGTAAAATATGAAGGATTTAAAGTGGGACTTCAATTATCCAAAGCAAAAAAAAAAATTAAACGTCAAAATGCAAATGAATTATTAGGAAAAAATCTTTCTCATAGGAATAGTATTAGTTCGCAAGTGTCTTCGTTTGCAGGGACAGGAGACTTAAGCCACATTTTGACGTAACTTCATAATTACAGTGCATTATACATAACGTAGTAGAATTTATGAAGAGAATTAAAAATGTACGACAATTTAGAATGTACGTGTATTCTGAAGCTTTTGCGCTCGTTTCAGTTTTCGTTTGAGGTTTTGAATTTTTTAGAAACATTTCTTAGCACACATTTACGTCTTAAAATTGACTGTCATGCTTTATTCCAAATTTTTAGTCTAACGGTCTACACCCCTCTGGTGCTAGTAGCACTAACATGAAATATAGCCTAGTTGGAACTAAAACTGTAAACATAAATTTACCGATATAAATTTTGAAATAGCTTTCTTAGTTCTTGAGATTACATATAAATCGTAATTTAGAAAGTTTTAAAAAGGCTTTTGCTAGTTTAAGTTTCGAATCTTTCAGAAACTGTCCTCAGAGAAAATTTGTGTCTCATAAGTATCCATTATGCTAAATTTTCGGTTTCTATTTTTAACAATTTAATAAAAATCATAATTTTTTTTTTAATTTAAATTTCGATTTTTTTCAACAGGTCTTAAAGAGCATTTGTATCTTAAAAACAAATACAATGCAAAAATTCTACTAAATTTTAGGTTTCTATCTTTAACAGTTCGATAAAAATCATAATTTAAAAAAAATAATTTTCGAGTTTTTTCAACCGTTCTTAATTATTTGTATCTTATAAGCAGATGCAATACAAAAATTCAAGTTTCACTTTTAAGCAATTAAAAAAAATAAAATTTAGAAAATGTTTTAAACGTTTTTCACTCATTTCACATTTTTAAATTTGAATATTTTTAGAAATAGTATTAGAGAGCATTTCTATCTTATTAGCAGTATCATGGCAAATTTCAAATTTCTAGCCTATCCAATATCACAAAAACTACAATTTTAAAATTTTTATCGCTTCTAAACCACTTTTTTGATAGTGATACGGACAGGAAGTTAAGCCTGTGTTGTAGCATAGATTGTCAACATCAATTTTCCTCCATTATACTTAAACTTCGCATGATATTTTCTTGGATACTATAGGAATCGTAATATAGAAAGTTTTTAGAACGCTTTTCGCTATTTTCACACTTTTAACTTTCGGAACTTTAAGTAATCTTGAAGATCATATATATCTTACTTATCTAGCACGCAAAATTTCAATTTTCTATCTTTAACTTTTGCTTAGAAATTCCAATTTAGACCAATTTTTGTACACTTTTTGTTCATTTTTGTACTTTTTAAATTTTGAACTTTTCCCCACAATTTTATGTTTCTAGTCCTTTCAGGTAGAACAAACCACACAAAGGTCGTATTCAAAACGTTTTTTGCTCCTGTAAATACCCTGCTGGTAGGGACACTAACATAAAATGTAACCTATGTTAGATCAGTGACGGTCACGATCAATTTGCAATCAATATTTTAAAAATTAGTTTAATATTCACAAAAATCGTAATTCAGAACAGTTTGAGAACTGCTCATTTTTTTGCTCATTTCACCCCTTTTAAATTTCGATTTTTTTAGAAACTGTTTTCAGAGAGCATATGTCTCTTATAAATATTTTCCATTTCAAATTTACGATATCTATTTTTACAATTTCCTAAAAATCGCAATTTATAACGTTTTTAGACCACTTCATTGCGCATTATAACTCTTTTAAAATTTGTTTCCGACTGCTCTTAAATAGGATTTACATCTAATATATAACTATCATGCCAATGTTCAAGTTTAAAAAAACTTCAATATCACAAAAATCACAAGTTAGAACATTTTCTGCTTCTGCAACCCACAAGTAGAAGTGACACTGACATAAAACATTGCCTATATTGGAGGAAGAACTGTCACCATCAATCTGCAATAATCATTATTTTTGAAATCGGTTTCGTATTTCTTGAGATTGTGTAGAAATGGTAATTTAAGAAGTTTTTAGAACGATCATCACGCATTTTAACCTCTTTTAAATATTGAATTTGTTTCTGACTGTTCTTATATAGGACTTAAATCTTATAAGTAACTTCAATGCAAAATTTCAAGTTGCAAGCTCCTTTCGTGTTACATAATTCGCAATTTAAAACGTTTTTTATTCCTGAAATTCCCATGTGGTAGTATATCAATTTAAAATGTGACCTATGTAGGAACAAAGACTGTCACCAACAATCTCCAACTATTACTTTTGAAATCAGTTTCCTGAACTTGCATAAAAATCGTAATATGTTTCTACAATACTTTTCAGGCGTTTTCACTCCTTTTAAAATTAGGTTTTTTTTTTTTTTTTTTTTTTTTTTTTTTTTTTTTTTTTAAGAATCTGCTTTTAAAGTGCATTTATATCTCATAAATAACTACCATAACAAATTTGAAGTTTATATCCCTTTCCATAACATAAAAAGGCCTTTTTTGAACATATTTTTTTCTCCTCCGCCCTCTGTCGAGTTGTGACATCGAAATAAATGCAGCCTATGTTGGAACAAGGACTGTCACCTTTAACTTGATTCCACTACTTTTGAAATCGATTCATTAGTCCCAGAGATTACCCCTTTCCCTACAAATAAACAAACACGTAAACTTTACTTATTTATAATATTAGTATAGATTTATAGCATTTTTTATTTCAACCAGCTGTTATTTTATTTCTCTTTATACTTATGCGCAAATTATATTGACTAGAAGAAGTTTCACACAAATGGCAGATTATTTACAACTGCCTCATGTTTTTACATTAAAATAGTAATTAAAAGTATAAAATAGAAAGTCAAAATAAAAATCGGATGCTAAAATATGAAAACTTGAGGACAAAAACTGTCTTACCCACACTCACTATCTGAATTTAATAATAAGAATTGTCCTATTTGTAGAATACAACATTCACAATTTTCAGCTTAAGACGTTTCAAAAGATTATAAACCAGAAAACTAGGCCCACTAAATACTTGAATGCAGTAACTGAAAGATATTTAGTAAAAGATTAAAGAAAAACTTTTAAATTTTTATCTTAACTTTTTAAAAATCTAAGATCAATTTGGAAAAGGTTTAAAAAAAATGAATCAATTAACTTTTTGTAAACATACATGGCACAGGACCACCTTTTATACAAAGATTTCGGTGTCTCAAGAAGGACTGGAAATATCTTCAGCAAGGATTAACTTTTAATACTTTCCTAGTAAGCATAACACAACCCCTCATATTACAAAATTATGTATTCCCAAATTATTTACTATTTTAGGGAACTCGGTGTCTCTCATTTTGTGAAAAATCACCAGAAAAAAAAATCGATTTCTCGTTTAATATAATTTTAGATATTGTTTGTAAATTACTATGTATCATTTATTTTAAGGTAGTATACTACAGTTTCGTTATATTCAAGTATTAATTTTTTCTAAAAAGGCTTTTTACAGTCTTCATTTCTCTTTAATATATTCTGAGTAGTAACCTTTAGTTTTAAATTTCTCAATTTCTGTTTTTTCTATATATCAGTACTATCAAAATGTACAAATTTTAACACATAGTTTTCAATGATTAGCTTTTCTTTTTAGGGTGTGGGGTGGGATAAGGCACGATCGTTAAGCTACATTTAATAAAATAAAAAAAAAATCGGATTTGGATCAGCGATTTCAGCCGCGAGTTTATTTGTAAATAACGAAATGTACGAACATGAAATTTGAACTAAAAAATTAGGTCTTGAAAATCTTATCTTCATTAAAACTATTTCTACCATGATTTTGTGTATACCTTTTTCAACCAAAAAATGTCATTTGACCCTTTTGCGTTAGATATAAGCAATTGCCAAAACTGTTGGGATTTCAAATTATCAATTAAATATAAATATTTTCAGCAATATATTTATTCATTGACGCGTGTTTATTAGAGATTATTTAATCAATATATCAATTTAAATTTATTACAGGTCATTAATTCTAGCTTAAATCAACAATCTACAAATATAAATTTACATTAAATAATATCCATAAATTTATTCAAGCATATTTTATGTAACAAGAACAACAATTAAAAAATATTATCTTCTTAATTTTTCAATTAGAAAATCACACATTTTAATATTACTAACTTAAGAAACTTTCATTCTCATGTATAAAAATTTATGTTTTTTAACAACAGCAACAACATTAATCATAAAACAGTAGTGTTATAAAATTCTTTCCTTTTTACGAATGAAAACAAATTCATGTGTATTGAACTCACTACCAGAATTGTTGAAAAAAAAACGTATCATTCAGTTTTTAGAACTAATCAATGCAATGATCTACACTAAAATGAAGGAAAACAATCGAATATCACTCTCTTAAAATGTCAGCCAAAAAATTACTCAAGTTGAGTCGAAATTCGCGCAGCTCACGTTTTGAAAGGCAACTTCTCATAAAGAGTTAAAACAACTCAAGTGAGTGAGTTGTTTTTAAACAATTTAAATCAAGATGAGTTATTTAAATAAGCAATCTAAATCAAAATGAGTAAAATATTTAAAAACAACTCATTCACGATTTAATAAATTACAGCTCTTTCCTGAGAAGCCAAATCCACTTTTTCGTTTTAAGAGTGCAGCAACTCTTGTATTTTCTGTTTCAACTGAAATCAAGATTCTATAATCTGATTATAACTGATATGATGCTGTTGAGTGGTGTTGATATTTATCTGTAAGAATGTTTAACATTCGAAATTAACAAACCTTTAGAGATTGGAAATTAATAAATCTTTAAGGTATCAAAAGGACACCTTATGGCAGAAATAGATATACCCTACGCATATTTGTTATATCCAGGATGAGCTGGAGGAAAATGATAGTGCTTAATTAATTTAATATCTATTGTATCAAAAAATAAAAAAATAATTCTAGAAAATTAATAAATTTAGGGAGTAATTTTAAGTTGAATTCCGAAAGGTGTCTTTTGACACCTCTTTGTAGAAATAGTGTTAATACGCTCTTCAAATATTACTTAATGTATATTTTACATTCTTATTATCTGCTCCTCTTCTTGCTAGGCACCTAATATCAAAAGTTTTACAAACAACTCATACCGAGTTACTTATCTCTTCTCCCGAAAAATGGGAAGATTTATATGAGAGATTATTGCACTGAGCTCACTATTTATGCTCTCTAAAGTGCTCGCGTCTCCGGGGAAATTCGATTTCCCTCAGGCGATTTCCAGTTTAGTATTTGCCCACACCATAACAAGATTATTGCTAAGGAGACTGCGGGAATAATCTTCAAGGGTCTGGTCGAAAAATATATTTTATCTATCTTGTAAAATCACCATATAGTATTCCAGACATTCTGTAAAAAGCAATTAATCAAAATAATTTTGCAAAATTTTATAGTTTTGTTAAATGCCCAGCTCTTTTCAACTACTGTAGAAGGTGTTCACCTATTTGTTTCACGATTTTGAGTTTGTCTATGATTTAAATTTAAATAAATAAATAAATAATAACAATAATAAAACAAGTAATAAACTAGGCGTCAAACTGGGTAAATTAGGTACACTCGTATTATTAGTTTTATAAATTTTCAAATCTCGGCGTAATAGCTGTTGTACTGTTATGCAAAAATGCATGAATACAAAATTTATTACGATTATATATATTAAATTCAGCAATACGAAAATAATAAGACACCATCGTAAGTATATCAGAATCACTATGATAACATCATTAATGATCACATCACCCATCATGAGATATCATTGAAATTATTACGTATGGTAGGGCTTAACAGAATAATGAAAACTTTTATTAATATCGTTTTAACTTTTGATTTTATTTTCATAAAATTTGATATGAGTCGAAGAAATTCTGCAATAATTTTATATACGTATTAAATTTCAAACTATTCCCTTTGGAGGTTTTTGTGCAGTTATATTCGGGCAGACAGACAGACCGACGGACGGTCGGACTATTTTTTTTTTTTTTTTTGTGTATGTGTGTGTGTGTGTGTGTGCGTTCTGGTAACTTTTAAGTGCTTAATCTCTTTTACGCCTTTTTAGGCAATGAATTTCACTCTGATGTCAAATTATCAATGGCGGTCAATAAACTCTCTTCCCAGTTCTATCAGGAAACTTTCAAAGAAATAGATTAAATAATGAAATCGCCATTATTTGTTCCCATCCAAAAAATTTGCATTTATTTACTGAATTTTCAAAGAACTTGGAAAGACAAGTTGTAAAAGATAAAATTCATGAAATCAAAGCAAACATCAATGTATTCATTTTTTAAACTCTGCAGTAATTACCTTATGTATTTAACTTTTGTTTTGATATTTAAATTTTTATATTTTTTTCCTAATGTAAAAAAGAAATTTTAGAAACAATAATTGTTACCTTTTATCAACAACTAAAATCTAAATGTAAACATGACCTCCATTAAGACCACCTCTCGGAGCACCCAATGTTTACTGGAACGCAGCGTAGTCGCTTTAGGGGAGTTTACTGTATATCTAATGCCACATCTCATGTTTAAAAAAAAAATAACCCGAGCTTTCCAAATATGTTTAAAAAGTCTCTGTAGGAACTGTAAACAAAATTTTACAATCAAATTTAAAAACTATTAAAAAAAACTTTAAATCTTTTGTTATATTTATTTTTTTAAAAAGAGGATGAAATTGCAAACGAGGCGCATTGCAACCATTTAACCCTGTATGCCCTGACGGTACTTTAAAGTACCATTAAAACAAATTATTGTAAATTTAATTTAATACATCGATTAATAGGGATTCAGTCTAGAGTGAACTATAGCCATTTTATTTTATCATATTTGATCATTATTGGTTGCACAAAACAGAAATATTTTTTAAAGTGTTATTTCTTTTGTCTTTGCATATTTTCAGATTTTTTAGTGTAAAAGTGATTGTGGGTAAAAGTTTCAGTTAGGAAATATTTGTATAATTCTATTGTAAGAACATTATATTTGTACATTTCCCGATTCTATAAAATACTAAAAAACACTTTAAATACAAGATTTGAGAGTAGTAATAATTTTTGCACAAAATACCTTTAAATGCAAATTTAATTAATTAATTTTGGTACTACTAGGTTATCCCGTTGCCCATGTTTTCCAAATTATTCAAATTGCCAAACTATTAACCAAATTTTACAAATAAACATAATTTTTTATTTAAAAACGAAAAAACAAATAAATTAATCGAACATTAATAAAAGTATAAATAAAAAGCCAAATTAAAAATCCCTTGATGACCTAATAAACATGTACATTATGATTAATGTCAAGTGTATATGACATTTACGATCATCCATTATTGGCATTTAATTTTACAATATGACGGTAGATTTTTAGTCGACGGGATAATCATGTAGCACCTTAATTTTAATTGGCTAAGTCCCTCTATAATTTATTAAATAATTGTGGAAATCTTCTAATTTAGTTTCAAAAAGTTACAAAAAAGGCTTTAGGAGATGAAATTTTCATGAATTCATAATATTGGATATAAAGGGTTAAAATGCATCTCGTCGAAGTCGCCCGAAGTGTATCATATAAATTACTGTATACGTGCAGAGTTTTAGTACAGGCTTTTTAAAAACGGAATTTTCGCCGAAAATTCATTTTCGGCAGACACTCAGATTTTATCTCAGCTGAAAACGAAAATGAAACAAAATTTTCGGTCGATCTTTAATAAATTTCTCAAGGTGTCTTTGCAAGTTTCTATAAAAAAAATAAGAACTGTGCACTGATATGTAAATAGTGGTGTAGTCCACGTATAAAACAAAATAAATTAAAATTGCACGAGGTATATCGTTACAAAAATATGTTGAAAAGCATCTGTCAAAGAGCTGATCTCTGAAGAATAAGGGAAAATAATGTCTAATTAATGCCGGTGTAAAAAAGTATGATCGCCAAGCTAAGAATGTATGAAGTGTATACGTACGGACAGGCTATTTAGCTGAATTAATCTGTGAATAAGACTTTTGGCCAAGATTTTGAAAAATAATAGTTCTGTTTAAAATCGATTTGTGGTAAGTTTATTCTGGCGGTTTCATTTTTCCTTGCACTAAGTTTTACAAAATTGCATAGTTACCATTATTCATGATTCAATAAAAGTAATTTTCGGAGAAAAAATGAATTATAGCGTATAAAAACTTTAACAGAAACGTTTTTCTACAAGCTTTAAATGCTGGAATCCAAAGATATACCTTTATTCCAACAAGCAGTTTTTGAGTAATGTTTTAAAAACTATCTGCACTGTAATAAGGTTTTCAGTGACTAAAAAAAGACATTTAACATTACGAGTTCAAAAATTTAAACATTCGTAATTCCTAAATTGTTGAACCAAACAACTTTCATTTGGCTATTCTATCGTAAAACTTTTCTGAATATCTAAGTAATATGTATGTTTATACTAGAAATTTAAAAATTTATTACAATTTCTCTACTTAACCACCCCCTCTTCCTCAAACATTTTTTAAACATTAAGTAAAAGAAAACATAATTACTAATCGAATGGCTTTTTTGTTTTGTTTTGTGCGTCATTTTGGCTATTTATGAGGTGTATCCCCTTTAAAAAAAATATTGACGGTGCATTTATCTTCTTTAAGAAATTTCCGAAAATGCGTCATTTGTCTGCTTATTTTGTTAAAATTCTTTAAAATTATTAGAATCCTTCTGCTGACTGCAGTGTTTCAGATTACATATTTTAATTTTTATTCTTACTTATACCGTATTTAATTGATCTGGTTTCATCAACTGCAACATTAAACAAGTTTTGTCTGAATTAGAATCAAAAATGCATGATAACTTCAATACTGCAACTAATAATGATAACTGTAATAATAATAAATAAATAAAGTAATACCGCTTATGCTATGACTTTTACTACATGAATAACAATGCTATTTCAAATAATAATGTTACATTTCAAATTGCAATTATAAAATTTAATTCAAATGTTCAAAAAGACAACAGCTTAAAAATACGAATCTGGTTGTTTAACATTTTTTTCAATTTTAACGCATTAAATGTATTAAAAATAATTTTTCAAACCTTCATTTATTTGTGCACATTTCTCGATAGAAGCAAAGATTGACGAAATCAAATGCATTTTAAAAGCTGTAACGAAATAAACGCTTGTTGAATAACTTTATGAAGTGATAAATGCACAAATGTTTTATCTTTTACTCGAGTTTTGTAGATTTTATTAACAACGTTTAGACTTTTTGTGTATGTACACCATTCAATCACAATCCATGTTCTTCTGATTCTTGAGGGACACGGGTACAAGCACATAGGGGAAATAAAAGAAATTGATCTGTGGGGAATGACTAGATAGTGAGAGGCAGCCGGTAGTCTTCTGGTGCATTGATATTTTTTTTGATATGATGACGCATAAAAGAAATCGTTCCGCTAGATACTAAAAATAAAAAATAAAATATCTTATTGCTTACTGGTCTTTCATTATTTAAACTTAAAATGATAAATCTCAGTTTTAATGAAATTTTGGAAATTATGAATCTGTTGAAGAAACACACATACATCATTGAATTGGAAGGTATATTTTTTTTATATACACTTTCTAACGTAGTTGAAAAACATTCAGGGTTTTGGTTTATCTGTCTGGCCATCTGGTTGACTAATAACTTCATAAATATTCTTAGATTATCATAGAATTTACATGATATTGAGGTTTTAGAATAGCATGTCCGCCATTCAAATTGAAATTTGTAATAATTATAGTTCGTTTACAAAGTAGCGCAGAAAAACTAGATCTCATTAATGTCTCTAAACAGTATTTATTTGAAGTTTAATTTATGAAAAAGACACATGTTATTGAGGTGCACAATATTCTCTATATATAAAATAGGTCATGTAACATTTGAAATATAATTTTTAAAACAAAATGTTAGAACTTTCCTCAGAATCTGAGCGATATTGTTGAGAAAATAGATTTAACAAAAACTTCTGACAAATAATGAAAGTGAGATGCTAACTTTAACTAAACAGGGGTACAAATTCAAATAAGAAAAAGAGCAAATTAAATGGTGCAATTATAAAATATCATAAATAGATTCATACAGCGTTAAAAATCAGAGAAGTAAACAATCGAATAGAGAAAACTACGCAAAATAGCCGTGCATGGATAAAATTGTAAGTATTACATTAAAGGTAAAACAGACAATAAGACACCAAAATATAGTGAATAGGAATTTTCAGTCGTTAATATGATGTTAAGAAACATGAAAGAGATATTCGTTGAAGCGACAATGAATCAATTTAAGCACTTGTAAATGAAAAAATGTGTTATTTGAAAAGAATGATGAATTTTTTATATGGTGTGGGGCTCCTTCGAGCAGTTAAGACTGGTGCACATCAATTTTCCATGGATTCAATAAAGGTGCTGATAAAAGTTTCGAGAGTTTTGTTTAATTCTTCAATAACAGAGGCTGTATTGTGTCACTCAAATGTGAAATCGATGTGTTTAATGGAATTTATTTGAGGAGAGCAAGTTGTCCACCACATACACTGCATTTCGTTTTCCATTTAAAACTTAATCTTCTCGATCTGTGCTACAATATTAAAAATTACTGTAAAAACACAGAAGAAAAGTGAGATTCTGTAAAATTCACATTAATTCTCGGTTAGATGCAATTGATTGAATTTCTCAATCGTCATTTTACAGAAATTTCTCTTATCGTATATTTATTTCCCTGGGGGTATTTTCATGTCTTTATTTTAAAATATTTTTATCTTTGCAAAACTTCTAATTGAAAGTGTTTATTTTTAAAGTTCTTTTCCAATTTCATTAGACATATTAAAGAAGATTTTTTTAAAACTTAGAATAATTTAGAATTTGAAGAATCATTTTCTCCGAGTTAGTGGAGATTTTTATCGACAATAACCTTGCAGTTCAATCATCATTCTGCCCTATGAATCATAAAAAAACATACTTTAAAAGCAACAAAAACAGCTTTTATAGCTCAGAATGTAAGGTGTTCTCTCA
The DNA here is from genome assembly GCA_964019185.1 of Maratus speculifer. Classification (NCBI taxonomy): domain Eukaryota; kingdom Metazoa; phylum Arthropoda; class Arachnida; order Araneae; family Salticidae; genus Maratus; species Maratus speculifer. Next base: position 291,294,074 of record OZ025294.1, on the reverse strand, counting down.
CTGTCAAAGTGTTTCGGGTTCAAACACCAGGACGGCTAGAAGCAAATTGGGCAAAAATTAAATGATAGAACAATTCTAGTTTACTTTGAAAACTCAAAATCTTTGAAATCACTGAAGATTGAGTGGTTCACTAATTTTAATAGCTAAATTAAATTATTGTCATTTGAAATAAATTTACAGAATCTTGTGTATTTTTAACTGTATTCATTTATAAAGTCCATTACAAATTTACCAAATAACTTCTTTGTGTTATTTAGCAGAATCTCGATTTTTCTAATTTCTGTAATGTTACATAAGACTTATTAACCCCTTGAGGACAAGCGACACGTATACGTGCCGCAAAAAGGCTTAAGAATCCTTGTTTATTCCCACCGGTAAAATTATACTGTAAAATTTGCATTATTCAATCGGAGCATTTTCTCGATTTAAGAAGGAACAAATTTCTGTTCTTTAAAACCGGTGACAAAACATTAAAAATTTCGTAAAAGACTCCCGTCGCGAAGGGGTTAAGATAATGGATAACAAGTAGATTCTCAGAAATTTTCACAGAAAAAAATTTAACAGTTATGTCTGGTAATTATTATTCGTTAAAAAAAGGAGGATCGACAATGGCTGCAGTTTAAGGTATCACTTGATATCTAAATATCATAAATAAGTTAAAAATCTTTGTAAAATCACCATAAAAGAAATTTAAGCAGGACGCGTTTAGAGCTGCAACAATAACAGCTCGTCATCAGCTAATCCAACACGTGTCACAAGAGGATAGAGTCGAGATAAAGTGAAATAAAGAGGGAGGAGATTACAAAGAATGCGACAGGTGGCGCTAACTGAAAGAGCCAAGGAGGAAGAGAAAAGTCGAGATAAAGTGAACGAAAGAGCGAGGAGATTACAAAGAGTGCCAGAGTTGGCGCTGGCTGAAACAGCCCAGGTGGAAGAGAAAAATGATGCTAAACTAATAAAAGAGAGAGAAAACAGTGGGGAAAAAATAATAATAAAATAAAATAAAATAATAATAAAATAGTAAATAAAATAAATAATTAAAAATATAATAACTAGCAAAAGCCATGCTTTGTTTGGATTCACGAAGCATTATTTTATAAAACAGATATTTGAAAGTAACAATATTTTTAAATATTATTTTTGCATCTTTATTAAACAAAAATGTTATTTTATGTTTTGGTGCATTTAAATTTTTTATTTATGATGTAAGACTGGCATAATAAAATATTTTCGAAGCAAAATTTTACAAAATATTTTTAAATTTTCAACTACAAGCTCTCTTAAACATGTTTTTACAATTTCCATTAGCCACTGGTGTTTTTTAAAGTTGTTTGAAATATGCATGTTTCCAATCTTTGTAGCTAACATCAAATAATCTTTGATAGCTATTTTAGAATAATATATTTGAAGAGAGCTTGAAGAAAGTTACTTCTTCAAAATCCTATTTTCTGGAAAAACATTTGAAATCTGCTCTTGTTGATACTATGAATTTTTAACTGTAAAATTTGTTATTCTAATTTCTTCGTTTTTATACATGTTAGCGTATACGAATTTTCGATATTGTAAAATTTTTCGTAAGGAAAATTTCTATTGAATGCTTAATTTTGAAGGATTTTCAGACTCGACAACGTTTCGTACGTTTTTAAGCCAATTGGTGTCTATATATCCTCAATATCTACAACTGCTTCATCTAATGTTAAACCTTAGGATTTATGAATTGTAACAGTAAAAGCTAACTGCAAAAGAAATTCTTTCCTTGAGCAATTTATGCTTCCATTTTTCCAGAATTTAATTATTGGGGGAATTGTACGCACCAATTCTTATAAGTTAAATTATTGTAGTATTCAAATTTATACACGATTATTCGAGATATCTGGTCTGGTGGCTTGTGATTTTCTTTAATACGTGCAACAAAGTCTAAAGTCCCGTTCACTAAACCTTTTTCGGTCCACAAAATAAGAACGTAACATTACTTTAGATCCAAAAGATATAAGAAATGGTTAAAATCCATTTGTCGTTTCTGAATCGGCCATCTTTACTTTAGCACATTTATAACGAGCTTGAATCGAATCAACAACTTCACGCTGTTCTTTTAATTTTTCATTTATATAACAAGTTTAACAATTAATTTTATTTGTTTACAATTCTTTTGTTGCCACTTTACAAAAAAAAAAAAAATCCATAATACAACTCTTTTAAAATGTTTAAGTGTCATCTGTGCAAACGATTTTGCGGAATAATGAAAACATATTTTATTTATTAAATTAATCATTATTCTATCTATAATTACTTACTCCATGATTTATATTTATTTTCTGAAAATGTGCGCGTTTCATTTTTTATTTATTTGCTAAAATGCGTCCGTATTGGAAATGCATGTAAAATAAATTAATTTAAATAATAATTTTTTTATTGTTTTATTGTAAAAAAAAAATATATTGTGCAAATCTACAGATCATAATTTATTTTTGTGTTTAATTTGAAGTTAAAATATTGAATAGTTTTTTTTTTTTTTTTTTTTTTGCAAAGTGTACGACAAAATGTAATTTGAGTGGCCTAGTAGAGGATTCGCTTCGCTCATCCTAATAATAAAATAGTAAATAAAATAAATAATTAAAAATTAATTAATAAATAAAAGTAAAAATTAATTAATAATAATAATAAAAACTACAAAAGTAATTTCCACGCAGGAGAAAGGACAGGGGAAGAGGAGAGATCATTGACAAGAGTATTACAATTTTTAGAAATAAAATAAGCTTTGTGAACATCTAAATGTGTATTTTATTTACTATTTTATTATTATTTTATTTTATTTTATTTTTATTATTTTTCCCTACTGTTTTCTCTCTCTTTTATTAGTTTAGCATCATTTTTCTCTTCCACCTGGGCTGTTTCAGCCAGCGCCACCCGTGGCACTCTTTGTAATCTCCTCCATCTTTCGTTCACTTTATCTCGACTTTTCTCTTCCTCCTTGGCTCTTTCAGTTAGCGCCATTTGTCGCACTCTTTGTAATCTCCTCCCTCTTTCTTTCACTTTATCTCGACTCAGTCCTCTTGTGGCACGTGTTGGATTAGTTGATGACGAGCTGTTATTGTTGTAGCTCGAAACGCGTCCTGCTTAAATTTCTTTTATGGTGATTTTACAAAGTTTTTTAGCTTATTTATCAATTTATCGCCAGTGATAACGATGTTTTTTACTATCTAAATATCATGTTTGCATACTTTTGGGTTGTCAAAATCCCTCTCTAGATTATAGGTATATAAAACCTAATATATTTTGTCAGCAAATTAAGATCGCTAAAATAGGCCAAAATGAACCTGATTCCGGACTTTTTAGGAACAAGTTACTATTAAAGTATATAAACAATCTGCTAATGACAATTTCAAACACGGCCTTTCCATAAAATATGTAGATTAGTGAAACTGAAAGAAATACATATCACAATTATCCGGAATTCCCCTGTTTTAAGGACCTTGGTGGGATAGAAAAAAGGGACAATTTCGCTAGCACTTTCTAATATCTTCATTTTAGTTCGAAAATTTTGCTTTTTAAAAACCATTGAAGAAGCATTGCTTTTAGGAGGGAGAGGAGGAGGAGTCGTCTTAATGCGCATGAAATTTCTCAATAAATTCTGAAAATTAATCGGTATAAAGGAAAGTTAAAATTCTAGTGCTAAATTCAACTTGAGGAAATAATTAAAATTCATATAAAAAGCACAAAAAAATCATAAAAATTGTTTGCAGGACTCTAAAAGCACAATGTCGAGACAAATATTAATAAAATATATTTTCATGAAATAGCTATTGATTTGTTACTAATGCAGTGAAAATATCTTTCCCAGGTTTATAATTTTATCTAGCACTGAAAATTAAAAGGACAATCTCTCACTATTTCTTATTACTATAAAACTATTGCGCTCCGAATAACGGAATTTATTTCAACAGCTTGAATGCCATATTTAAACTTTAGAAATGTCAAACCTATATACTTTACATAATTATTTTAGAAAAAGGCAAAGGCTTTTTTTTTTTCTTTTTTTTTTGCCGAGCAGTGTTAGTTACTGATGCTATTGGATTATTTCAAATAAAATGTTTGTTTTATATTTGTTTATTTTTTGTTTATTTGTTCATTTGGCTGGATTTATTCTTTATTTATTTATTTTTATTTATTTATTTATTTATTTATTTATTTATTTATTTTAGATTTTCCAAGTCAAATTACTTAGAAACACCAACTAGAATATTATCATATTAATTTGCTACCATATTAATAGTAAAATAACTCTTTTTTTTTCGCCAAACAAAATTTGTTTTATAGACATTTGTATTTTTTATACTGTATGTTTTTCACTCTGAAATGCGCATTGTATTAAATAAGATAATTATTAATAACAGACGTGCTTTAATGTGATTTCAGGATTTTTATATAATTGAATTCATTTTATATTAATAATATTTGTTATTTATATTCAAATAAACATATTGAAAATATTTTTATTATGTTACTTTAAGTTGACCCTTTGTAATTACCTATTTTTCTAAATTTGCCGAGCTATAGTGACTAAAGCTAGTGACTGTTGCTATAGTGACTAAAGAATGAGTGAAAATTTACGCATATTTAAAAATTCACTGAATTTATTTTTATATTAAAACATATGTTTTTTAGAAGTAATTTAAAAGTATTCATTCATTTTCTTAATAATAATAATTTAAAAAAATCGTACAAAATTTCTATTAAAAAAAATTACAGATACGTTTAATTACAGAAGCGTTGCATTTTACAATTTAAAATAAAATAGTAATTATTTTGATTTTTTCTTTTTTATTTATTTCTTACTAATTTTGTAAAATTAAAATAATAGTTACACGTGATTTAATTACTATCTGTAATTGTGATAACAGCTTAATATACAGTCCCTGGCCAAATTATTAGACGCACTCATATTTTCTTGTGTCGAATCATATTACAAATTCCATGGAGATATTACTATGCCAATAGTTACAATTGATTATATACATTATCTGTAGGATTATAATAATTTAAAAGCATGCCAATGACTTTAAAATTTTTTATTTTTGTAAATTAAATTAACAATTGCTAAAATTATAAAACTTAAAACATGAAATTAAAAAAAGTGTCAATATTTTTGGAGGCCTCTCTTACGGCAATCAGTGTCTCTATTCTTCATGGCATGCTGTTAGTACAAAATTGAAATGTTTCTTGCATGTGTGAGTGATGTTTCCAGACAAGGATAAGTTTTTCTATGAGCTGTGTTTTGCTCATTATGAGCTCTTTGTCCAGGATTTTCTTCATTAGCTCCCAAACATTTTCAACGGTTTTCATGTCTGATGAATTACCGGGAGCAGTTCAACACAGGGATATTTTTTATTGAAAGTAGAGCTTGACGGATCGTGCTATGTAACAAAAAAGCTTTACCTTGCAAAAATACAAATGGTTCTTCATTTGGAAACCATCATTTTAGCTTTAGAATAAACCGATTTTGAAAATCTCTTTATATTGGTCTGGAGAATTGACTAAGAAGTCATAACAAACAAAACCCAGCTCATAGAAAATATTATCCATTATCTGAAATTGTCACCTACGCATACAAGAAACTCTTCAATTTTGTATTAACAGCATGCCGCGAAGTATAGAGGCGCTGATAGCCGCCAAAAGAGGCTCCAAAAATATTGAGATTTTTTTCAGCTTCAAGTTATAAATTTTGCAATTTCAGCCAATTTTCATTTAATTTGTAAAAAGAAAGAGTTTTAAAGTCGTAGGCATGTTTTTTATTTATTGTAATCCTACAAATGATGTACATAATTAATTGCAATTATTCACACAGTAATATTTCTATGAAGCTAGTAATATGATTCGACACAAGGAAAAGGGGGTGCGTCTAATAATTTGGCCAGGGACTGTACGTTCTTAATTTTAAAGCGAGGCACTACTCTGTTATCCCGTCAACCAATTTCGCCAAATTATACAAATCGCCAAACTAATAGCCAAATTATACATATTGACATGATTTTCATTTTATATAACGAAAAAACAAATAATTAATGGAATATTAATAAAAATACAAATAAAAAGTCGAAATAAAAATCACTTAATGAAGCTTTAAACACGTGAATCGTATCTAATTCATTGAATATGCATTTACGATCATTTATTATTGGCATTTAATCTTATAGTTTGGCGATATTTTTTTGGTTGACGGGATAACCTAGTAGTACCTAAAGCGATAATGAATATAAAATCCTTTTAGTATACTTAAGAGTGTGTTCTTAACTGCTCTGCTCAACAAGTGCAAAAGGTTTTGACGCATTTACAAATTCATTTTTTAACGGTAAGATATAAATTTGGAAAGCCTGACTAGGGAAGCGCTTTCGAATGAACTCAGTTTTCCATTTTATGATAATAAAATTACCTACCGAATTATAAGCTAGTTTGATCACATGATCGAGCTATTTTCTCCCTTTCGTCGACCGGTTTTTCTACTTTGATAGGAAAATGCGGTTCAAATTATCATCTTTGATGGCTTGTTCTAAAAATATCTATTGCATATTTTAAAAACACAAAAATGAGCGCGATTAGGCAGTTTCTAAGTAACAACATCTCTTAGTTTCTATGCATTTCCGAATAAAAATAAATTAAGACTTATGTCTTAAAGTTGCCCTTTTTTCATTTAAGAACACCCTTAATAAACATTGCAATAATTTTACGGAACACTCATGAATCTAAATTTATCGAAATACTAATTGAATTTAATGGGCATATGTAATGAGTTGCGGATTTTAACAATTTCCTCATTGATAATAAGGCACGATAAGATGGTTAATGAGCATTACTGTGCTGAAATCAACAACTCATTAAGATTTGATTCAATTTTGTTTAGCCCTGTAATATCATTTTACGTAATAATGACTTTATATCTTCAATATGGAATATATGGTTATTAAAGCCCACATTTAAATTTATCGTGTTTAATAATATCTGTTTTGCAAGTACTTGAAAGCCTTAAAATATAATGGAATTTCTTTCATGAATTTAATAATTGCATTATTAGATACTTGCGCAGCATTGAGTATAATTACTTTAAATATAATTAGGAATTTAACCAGAAATTACTACTTTTGCATTATATGAATGAAAAATGAGTGAAAATTTATGTGTATTTAAAAATTGACTGAAATATTTTTTTACAGTAAAAATTATATTTTTAGGAAGTAATTTAAAAATATTCATTCTTTTTTTTTCAATTAAAAAAAACCTACCAAATAGATGATAATTTTAGTTAATTAATAAGCATTGTATTTTAATATTAACGATTAAGTAATAATTACTTTTAATCTTTATTTTTATATTCATTTGTTACTCAGTGGGTAAAATCAAAATAATAATTACGTTTGAATTGATTACTTTGTGTAATTACGATGACAACTATCACTAAGCATTCTAATGTCTAAAGCGGTAATGAATACGAGATCTATTTAGTCTACTTTATATACATTACAATAGCTTTACACGAGCTTTCACGATTGTAATTTTATTGAAATGTTGAATTTTATTAACATATGTAATGAGTTAAGGATTTGAACAATTTTCTCATAGTTTATAAAGACATGATAGAATGGTTAGTGTGCATTACTGTACTGAAAATAACAATGCATTAACATTTAATTAAATTCTGATTAATCCTTTAATTAATATCCTTTTATGTTATAATGACTTTATATTTTCAGCATGGAATACATCAATATTGAAATCTACATTTAGATTTATCGTATTAAATAATATCTATTTCCAAGTACTTGAAATCTCTAAATTATAATGGAATCCCTTTTATGAATTTAATAGATGCATTATTTGGTATTTGCACTGCACTGTGCATAATTTAATTCTTATTGGGATTTTAAACAGAAATTATTATTTATACCTAACGTAAATGATAAAGAATGAAAAATGTCTATTCGAACATTGACAGAAACATTTGAAATACTTTTTACATTAAAATTTATATTTTTTGGAAGTAATTTAAAAATATTAATTTTTTTCAATAACAGAAACTGCCGAATAGATAATTAATTTAATTAATTACACGAGTGCTGTATTTTAATATGTATGATTATTTAGTAATTATTTTGAACCTTTATTTTTATATTCATTTCTTACTCTTTGGTTAAAATAAAAATAATAAATACGTTTGAATTGATTATTTTCTGTAGTTGTAATGATAAATGTTCATAAGCATTCTTATACGTTTAAAGCGGTCATGAATACGAGATCCCTTTCGTCTACTTTATATACATTACAATAACTTTACACGAACATTCATGATTCTAATTTTATTGAAATACTCAATGAATCCTATTAACATATGTAATGAGTTACGGATTTGAACAGTTTTCTCATAGATAATAAGACACGATAGAAGGATTAGTGTACATTACTCTTCTGAAATCAACAACGCGTTAAAATTTGAGCACATTTTGTATAGCCCTTTAATACCATTTCAACTAATAATGGCAATATTTTCAGCATGGAATCTGTGGATATTGAAATCCACATTTTAATTTATCCTGTTTCACGATATCTGTTTCCAAGTATTTGAGATTGCTAAATTATAATGGAATCCCAATCATGAATTTAATATCTTCAATCTTAGCTATTTACACTCCATGGCGGATAAATACTTTAAATTTTGTTAGATTTTAAACAGAAATTATTACTCATGTATGTGTAAATGAAAAATGAGTGAAAATGCATGTCAGTTTAAAAATTGACGAAGATATTTTCTACATTAAAATAGCTTAAGTCCAATAATAATCTTATTGCTACTAAAGCTGATAAAGGTGATCAAATTGTTCTTATGGATAAAAATAATTATTCTGATAAAGTTCATGCTCTCTTATCGGAAGGTTCTTATGATGAAGTTAAAAAGGATCCTACGTATTCGCATCTTTCCAATCTCATAAAAGCTGTTAAGAATTCTGTTATTCTAAATGACAAAAATAAGCATAGTGTTATTCCTTCTGCACCCATTTCCGCTCGTTTTTATGTTTTGCTCATAGTAGACCGATGTCTCTTTTGCGCCTGACGAAGAAAGATTCAGTTCTTTCGAAAGGCCTCGCGCAATTTAATATATTTTATGGTGTGTTTAACATTTTTTATAATAGTTCGATTGTTTAACACCAGTTACATTAGTTACTATATTACATTATAGTCTATTTAACTCCAGTATTAACTTAATTTTGTAATTGACAAAAATTGCATTCAAATCTTAGGCATGCCTAAATGTCTTTCCCCGCTGACCTTTCTGACTAATGTACTTATTTTGTGTACTATTCAATTTATATTTATGTGATAATAGGTCAAAGAAAGAGTAATTGGAAACGTTTCGGAAATATCATATTACAGCAGGGTTTAACAAACATTATAACTTTCTAATGTTTTTTGTGCTTTATCGCACATTATTCGTTTAGAAAAATCGCCAATATTTTTAATTTAAAGGGTGAAATATATTTTTAATTGCTATAAGTGATTTATTAAAATAACATAATATGGCAAATAATACCTTTTAATTTTACATGTTTCGTTGGTCTGACGGCAACTTTTTCAAAAACAATAGATGATAAAAGAAATTTTTCGCTAAAATAGCTTCAAATTAAAATAAACAGAAAAACATAAAATCACGTGAACTTGAGCGTATGGAAGATTTCTATTGATTCTCTGATGATAGAATGAAAATATGATCTAGAAAGGTATATTATTTTGCTATTTTTTAAAATCTATTTGTAATGGTTCTTTGCTATATAATCTTGAGAGAACTGTAGTTTTCCTATTGTATTTGATGTCTGCTATATGTTCTTTAATCCTAGTTCTGCTTTTTTTAGATAATGCTAATTGAAATGTTGAATATTTTGAAAAATTTGCATATTTAACTGATAATATCTACTTACAGCAACAGTATCTCCGCGCAGTACAATATTATTTAATTTGTCCTAGTAGTGTACTTTCATATTCTATAAGAAAAAGTGTGGGGTACTATTGCTTAATAAGTGCGGAAAATCGACAAAAACGTCATTTTGACTATACTTTGTGGCAACATAACAATGTAATGTAACGATGCCCCATGGAAACAAATACATTTTAATAAGCAGGTAGGGTTATTCTAACAATTTATGCCAAAAGAATTTTAGGATGTTGTTTCTTGCGAGAGATATAGTGCTCCAAATATACCAACATTTTACTTTTCATGAAAAATGTCATTCAACGTGAACTTCGATATTTTCTATAGGGAAGAGAAATTTCTTTCAGGGCTTCAAAATTGCAGATTAATCATTAAATATGATTTACTTCAATATAAAAAAATATCAAGGTAATTAAAAAATACAACTATCAAAACATCAATTTTTTGTCTGGATTTCAAAATAAGCGCTCTTAAGCCAATTGATAAACCTTCTCATCTAGCTGAACCTGAACTCGAATTAAATAAAAATGTGGTCTGACATTGATTTAAACCTGCCCTTGAAAAGTGAAATTCATAAAAACTGTAAGATCATCCTTTAAAAAAATTACTTTATTTTTGAAAGGGAATTTTTTAAACATAAAAATATGAAATAAAGGGAAAAATTGCTAAAAATTTGAAATTTTTCTGGAAGTTACGAATTTTTTTCTCTTAAAATACTGAAATAGTAATGGCGTCTCGATTGCCTGTACAATTTCTGTATTTCAACAAAAAAATGTTTTACAGTGTTTGATCTGATTCATATGATGACTATTGCCTCCCGCTCTCTTCAAACGAAATTTTTAAGCTACATGTAGGGTTATTTTCAAGATTGAACGGAATCCACAAATGTAAGAAACATTTGGAATATTTTCGGAGTAATCACTGCTGAGTGTTTAAAAAAATTAGTCTTACACCAGAGAATTGAAAACAACTATTTTTAGATTGTTCTGATTGGTGGAATTAAACCTAATATCTATCGTTGGGTATATAAACAAGGAGTTTGTCAGAGATGAAGTTTCGAGACATAAACTATCACACCATACATTTTCGACTGCAACTCTCTTGAAAAATTTGTTTATGAGAAACTATATTATATTGCCTATGACAGATGAGCATGCTTTGATCGTACCTTTAGTGAATTTCTAAAGCGATATACAAATTATACTATTTACACCATCTAAGGAAAAGAGCCGGAAATAACTACCTAATAATAAAATATTTCTTGAATTTTATGTATTTTAATAAATTTAAATTTAGACGAAACTCCAACCAGTACATTCAATATTATGTATAAAATATTAATTCGATATTACGTATAAAATACAAGTAAAAATTAATAATGAGATAAAGTAAAATAATACTTAAAAAATATGTATAAAAAGCAAATATATGTATGTACAGACACACTTTTCTCCATGACCTCAGCTGTCACTGACAAGCGGTTGTACCGGTTAAAAACCCTTGGTCTTCTGCTGTTAGTAAAAGTATTTGGATGGAAGTTGGTGTTTGTGGACAACAAAAATGTGATATGAGATATGCCTCGCTTTTTTTCACACATTGTGTTTATGAACAGAATCTAAAGTATTTTTAGTGGCGTTTCAAGAACCAGTGAAGGACAGAAATGTTTTGCCGCTACTGATTTTTGGAAATGCTTCTGTGTAGTTTTTATAACGCATTAATCAGTTTTCTAAAAACGGAATGAAAATTTTTTGAATGCTATCCATTCTCATGTAAACATTTTGGAGCTCAAAAACATGTTTTACAAATAAACATTATGAATTAATAGCAATAAATGCTAAAATTAAAAGTAATATTTTGTTACTACACTGTTAAAAATCTGCAGCATTTTATCCAGTCATTTGACCGTTTTCTACAAAAAAAGTAAAACAACCGTCTTTTTACGTTATTCTGAGCTTATTATTACCAATTTTATGGTCAGAATAGAGTTAAATTACGGTTATGTTACTGGTTTTTCAGAAAACGGTGAAATGACTGTACAAAATGCTGCAAGAATTTTAACAGTGTAGTGGATGTATAAATTCAAATACGCAGACAGAGATAGATTTACTAGCACTTTAGTAAGATTTCATACTATTCTATAAACAAATATTCCGATTTTAAAAAGTTAATTAATATTTTGTAAAAACTACGTAAAAACGTTTCCGAAAATCAATAACAGCAAAACAATTATTTAAATTTTCATCTGTGAAATTATTGAATATTATTACGTGAGTTATCACTTGCTTTTTAAGTGTAGAACCAACATTGTGAAAAATGTCCCAGCCGAGGATCGAAACCGGAACCCTTGGAATAGTGCTCCAAGGGCTCTACCATTTAAGCTACGAGGACGATGGCCAGCTTAGCATTTCTCACTACTATATGTTCACCCATGCTGGTTTAGTTTGTGTCTCATGTTATGCCTCAAAATTGTGTGCCCATGAAGACTTCCATCTAGTGCTGCAGTGCAGCCTTGTCAACGTATAGTAGTGAGAAATGCCAAACTGGGCATCGTACTCGTAGCTTAAATGGTAGAGCGCTTCGAGAGCTATTCCAAGGGTTCCTGGTTCGATCCCCGACTTGGACATTTTTCACAATGTTGTCTCTACGTTTAGAAAGCAAGTGATAATTCATGTACTAATATTCAGTAAAACAAATTTAGCTTTTATTAATGCTTTTTTAAATCTCAAAAATATGTGTTTCTGGGGTTTCCAAAACTAAAGGAACTCTTTTCGGATGTCTGGCTATCTTGAAAAAGGGTATTATATATTCTTGTTCATATCTATACTGTATTTTTATGGATTAAGAAAAAAACATACGGCTTTTTTTACAATTACTTTCTAAAAATTTAATACAGAATTTCTGTTTAACACTTTCTGGAACAGTGGTCCCACTCCGGCCAAACCTAATTTTAATTCTTAACTTGTAAGCGGCACCAATAATATTTTTATAAAGTTTTGCTTTTACAATGAACGCTTAACCCTTCGGACTCCGGCGTCACTTACACAAATTTTATTTGGCCAGCACCGCTTTTTAGGTGCGTTCGTAATTTTGTAAATACGTAGCACCTATTGTTGTCGCTCAGTCCGTCCGTCTGTCCGTCTGTCCGTCTGTCTGTCCGTCCGCATATAACAACGCAAAAACTACCCAACCAAATCGTTTGAAATTTAAAATACATAATTATAACATAATTTTGTCGAGTCATTTCAAATTTTATGAAAATCGGATGGATAGATCAGTTACAGGGACAATCAAAAGGATTCCGTTACATTACGGTCAATGGGGAAAAAAGTTTCAAATGCATTTTAATCGTTTGAATTTTAAAACATATAATTATTGCGTAATTTTGTTGATTCCTTTCAAATGTTATGAAAATCGAATGCATAGATCAATTACAGGGACAATCAAAAGGATTCCGTTACATTACGGTCAACGGGAAAAAAGTTTCGAATGCATTTTAATGATGTTACACTCATTCGAACATATTAGAATTGGCATGAATCTATGAAATATATATTAAAATATGCATTCCGTATAATCTGTGATGCAAATAATTTTTATTATTAAATTACAGGGCCACACAAAAGTATTCCACTACATAATGCTATACGGGGAAACATTGTTTGGGGCGTGTTTTAATTATATTCAACTATTTCACTTTTTATGAATAAGATATACGTTGCTGAGGTGTAATAAAAATTACTTCCTGCATATTTACAGAAACACAAAGATTTCGACTACTATACTGTATCCGAAGTACGCTCTACTATATCAGCAAGATATGAATATTTTTAAAACTTCGTTACCGGACGAACTCACCTCATTTCTTACGTTCACGTGCAATTTCCAACTTGTTTAAAAGTAGTTTCCTTACAGTACACAATTTCAAAAATGCTCTGATTAAATAAGGCAAATTTTATTTTTTTTATTATTGATGACAAAAACGAATTTTGCAAGGAAAGGTTATGACAAGGGTTAAATTAAGGAGTTATTTATTTCTAAAAAAGTCGTTTGTAAATTCCGGTGTCATCCGATAGTTTCTCATTTTACGAACAAAATTTGTTGGAAAAGGGCTAACAAAGGAAAAGTAATTCTACCATTTCAATTTCCCGGGTATAACTAACCATTAAAGTCGGATTAGCAAGATAAACGTCTCTTTTCCTCAAACTCAAAAGATACTGAAGACTAGTTTAATAGAATTTTGTTTAAAGAAATAGTTTTGCGAAAACATAATTATCTTCCTTTAATGCAATCTCCTTTTGCCGTCTAAGTTACGTAAAAAATCTCTGCTTTAAACTAATAATTAAAGTACCAATTAAGAAATATTTTGTTATCTTTCTATTTTTTTAAAAAGAAAAATTAAATTCTTTAGTGAAGGAAAAATGGACGAACGTTCACCTCAAAATTTAAACTAGATAATTAGAAAAATCTTAGGAGACATGAAAAAAAAATTAACCACAAAGTAGTTCAAAGAGGATGTGAAACTCATTTTTTTTATCAAGTAAATACAATATGGCACTCAAAAAAGATTAACTTCTTCTTTTAAAAATAGGCGCTTATTACTCTGTAAATACAGCTGCAGTTTGGGTGTCCTTATATATTTTGTTAAAATAAATAAAAAAGCATTTTAAACATTATAAAGTTAAACAAATGCGATAGTTATGTAATAAAAGCATTAATAATTTATTAATGAGATTTTTGCTTTTGTACCTACATTGGAATATTCTTCATATCTGGATCATATTTTGTTATTTTAAAAATTGTAATAGTAAAATAGAATTTTTTTTGGCTTTATTGCTATGATAACTTTTAAAATTTATTTGAATAAATAAAGCTAAGAGTCAGCTAAACATTTGCATATCATGCACATTAATTACACATTACAGAAAAAAAAACTAGGTTATTAACCTCCTCAGTTTTGAGACCAACTTTGAGTCTTAAATTTTTTTGATTTCTTGTTAAATGGGTTTTAAATACACTGAAATACAATGAAAAAATTCTAAAAAAAATATATAAAAAATTTTAACAAAAAAATTAGTGTCTCCTACAGGCGACGTCTGGTCACAATGACATACGACATGTTAAATACGAAGTATAAATTTATGTATAAATTTTTAAATATTTCACAACCAAATAGCGTTTTAATGTTATAGTACACATTTACAATTATACAGAATGTATTTTTAAGATTAAAAAAGTTATTTAATTGTATCAAAATAACATACATAATAGTTTGAAAATTAAACTGGTAATTATCTAATTTTTTAGAAATGACTAAAACTTAAATTGAAAAAAATATACAATTATTGCACATACTTTCATAAATATCAGTAAGTATTTTTAAATAAATTTTTAAAACATTATTTTTCATAAAACAATTTGAAACATGTTTGTCTTCTTGCAAATGATAAAAAAAACCGTACATGCAGAGCATCGAATACTTGCAAAATTGGATTTACAACTAGGCATTTTACATCAATTTTTTATAGATGGTTTGGGAATCCTAGGCAGATATGAAACCATTCTTTTTCGCAAAGGAGTGGTTGGCAAGAAAATTCCTTGATTGTATCTATTTTTCTGTTGTGTTAACTGCTTATTAGGCGTATACTCTGAGCCACTGCATTCTTTTGTGCCATAAAAAAGATATTCTTGAAGATGGACTCTGAATGCAAGAAAGTCTAATACTTCTTTCTTTGCTCTGTTGAGCACCGTTTGATGACTCCTATACTCTATCCAACTGGTAGCTATGGAAAAAAATATGACGACTTTTATGGTCAATTTGTTTGTCCTTGTACGTATCCTGTAATAGCTTATAAAATTATCAAAACCTCCAATAAATTCATTATAATTATTTATAATGGATAAACGATTCACTGAAAAATATCCCTTATCCTTTTTTGACCATTGCTTCCATATATCTTCAGGATGCTTACCGTATACTGAAGAAGCAATTATGCCTGAAAAAGCGAGTAGAAGGAGGTATTACTTTGAAGACTTTTGAAGAAGCAAGTATGGCTTGTTAACAACCATTTCAGGATCCAGCTTTGTCGATCATTTCGAATTTTTTGGTCAATTGAACCGCTACCAAGCTTTTTATATCAGTGTAGGATTTAAAATTTACCTTTGTTAGTATATTACTCTTTCATAAAGTAACTGTTCCCTCACTGTTAAAACTCAAGGTTGCATATGGCACTTCTAGAGGTGAAATGCTTGTCCCGTCAGTGACACCCCTAAGGGAGCCAGAATTGCACCCCTAGAGGTGCCCTAAGGCATCCCTTGGCACCACATATCACCCCAAGGCACCCACATGGCACCCTATAAGGTGCCATGGGATGCCCTAGGGCACCTCTAGGGGTGCAATAAGGGGGCTCCCTTAGGAGTGTCACTGACGGGACAAGTATTTCACCTCTAGAAGTGCCATATGCAACCTTTAGTTTTAACAGTGCTGGCATTCAGCTATATAATGGAGGATGTCCAACAAAGGTATTGATGTAAAATATTTTTCCATATACAAGATACAGCCAGGTGGTAAATTCTCTGTAACTTTAAGCACTACTTTTCAACCAGTACCTAAATATTTTCCATCATTATCATTTATACCTGTATTTATTTTGTCTCCCGTGCCTTGATATATAAAAAAGGCTAAAGAGACATCATCTGCAGCTGCGGCTAAAACGACCTTCAGTCCATAGGTTTTCCTTTGATGAATTATCTTCCAGGTGCATGGCCATAAAAAGGAATACTTTGTTCATCTATAGCTACGGCTGAGAATTTTTTATTCAACAGACATCCTGATATAACTGTTGAGCCTTTTCTTCATTGGTTATTGTGAGACCATGTCTTAGTTTTAAATTGTTTCAATTTGAAAAGTACCTATCAGGCGGCATGTTATGTGGAACGCGGGGTCTATCGACCATTACACCCGTATTCTAGGATATTTAAGATAGGTCATTATAATAATAGCAGCAAAATATTTTTTCATGTCAGATTCTGCAAGTAAGTGGTTTTTTCCAGTCTTTACTAAATACCTGCAATTTGTAAATATAGTCATAATATTTCTTAGCTCATTCGGTACATATTTATATTCTTGGGAGAAAAACTACACTGTTATTGTTACTCTCTGCATAGGGTGGAGTAGGGGTCAGAACAATAAATTTATTATTTTATTTTTCCAATAAGATATTTTGGAACTATCTGAGAGGTTAGATGCAGAGGAGATTGCCTGAATTATTCAAGGGGAGATCGAAGGATCTGGAATAAGATTTCTTTGCTTGGTGTTTGTCATTTGAGTGTTCACTAGAGTTTTCTCAATTGATTTTTTAAGATTTGGCAATTCGGTAGACAAGTTCTTAGCTTCTTTTTCAGATGATGATGCAGAATGTTCATTTACAGGACAAAATAGAGGATCTCTTGCAAAATCTTCGTCATCCGAGATATCCAGATCGTATGTTTCGTCATTTTAAATTTCTTCAAACCACCTCTGAAAATTAGGATTACATGAAAATAAAATGCATATATTTGCTTATTCATACAAGTTGAGTACTGTTACTAAAATACATACAAAGTAAGCATGAATAATTTTGATATTTAATTTTTATCTTTTACAAAATTTTACTTTTAAATTTTTTTAAATTTTTTTAGAAATGTGCACAGTGTAGTGTTTGTTCATATATTTACACAGACACACATAAATGCGGACATTAATTTATATGCATATTTATAAACACACTCAGATACAAACTTTATAAAAAAAATTTTCAATAAAATCAAAATTTAATATAAAATAGTTATTTTTAGACAAATAGTTATTTTTGCTTTTAATTGTTTTATATAAAAACCCTAATAATTCTATAAACTGTACATTCTCTAAATTAAAATAAAATAATGGATCCCAAAACATATTCAATTTACCTAAAAATAATAATTTTAAAAAATCCACATTTAACCTAAAGCTGTTTCACTCTGGAAAATAAAGATAATAATTAGCTGGTATGTTTGAAATCATAATATACCGTTTAAAACCATAATATATCTACTTTGTGATACAGATGGGATTACTTTGTGACACCTGGTCTACTTTGCGTATTTCGTGTTAGAGTTTCGGAAAAAAATCGTTAGGTTATGGTGGCACTCTTATTACTTCTGCTGGCTCCTACCACACTGGACAGAGTGGGAGATTCAAAATACGAAAACTAGACCATATGTCACAACATTACCCTATCTGTCACAAAGTAACCCCGTCTTACGGTAAAAAAAATCTTTGTAAAAATACTGAATTTAAATTGAGAAAAAATAGTTCTAGCAACATCTTCAGAAAATGCAGTTTTATTGGAGCATGACCGGATGTCTAATACAGGAGACACTAAAATGATCATGCTTTTTTTAAAGCTTAGAGCCCTTAAAGCTTAGCACAAATGATATCATTAAAAAGAACAATTTTTATGCTATAAAATCCCAGGCCGAATAAATTTTAACAAAATTATTATTAATTGAAAAAAGAACTTACCTGTACGCAAGTGAGTAATTTTCCTTCTTTTCGGCGACGTCATTTTTGCATACCGATAAATGAACGAAAAAAATTATTTTAGCAACAAAAAAGCATTCTGCATTATGCTATCATCTATTAAGAATAATAGGAATAATTTTTGAAAATCTGCAATAAAAATTTTAATGAGGTAAAAGTTTTAATAAGTACTGTTTAGTGTCTCCTCCAGGCGACATCAGGACTGAGGAGGTTAATTTACACAAAAATAGATGCATTTTCCGCGATAGTCTATACAGGTTAAATAAAATTTCATTAATCCTAATGAAAATAAAAAAATGAATTTTATTCACATAATGATTATAAAAATAATTTTTCACGTGTCAAAAAAAAAAAAAAAATGCCTGCCAATAGTTTTGTCTTCTTTTCATAAACACTTAATTACAAGAAAAATAAACAAGAGCTTATTCCATATAAATTCAAAGATAAAATTTCATCCACATAACGTTTACAATTATCTTGTAAACAACAGCAAATTCTGAGGGAAATAATTCTACAAAATAAGACTTAAAATTCAGATAATGTAAAATAATTAATAAGTAATTTTTAATATTCGGTAATCGACTAGCTTGAAATTCTAGGACTTGAATATATCAACTATAAAGTTTTCAGATTCCAAATTACGCAAATTGAGAGGGGTAGCTGTGTATCATTTAAATTTTCATTTCATCTAAACATTTGTAACTGCATCAATTAATTATACATTCAAACTTAAGAAAAAGAACTTTTCTGTCCTTTCTAATAATATGGCAAAATGATAATAATATGGTATCCCGAAGTCAGATATTAATCTAGATTCGTGAATTAAATACAGCTTTTCTTTAACACAAGTTAATTATTGACAGTTTGTGTCAAAACAATATTTTCTCTAACCCCGAATGCTTTTTATCCTTTTCTTATATACTATTATTCTTCAAACTCTTCTTCTTTTAAAAATTTCGCACAAATTTGGCATGAATAAGCTAATTTGCTAAGTACTGAAAATAGCATAAGCAATTCTATATCCTGTTAAACCTATGAGTGGTTTGCTCGTGTTTTTTTTTTTCCTTTCCCCAAAACAATTTGAATATCTGTAGACAAAAGTATTTCAAATATAATTGTATTTTAAAACATATTTAAAATAAAGAGGTATGAAATATATGTTAGAAACAAACAGGAAAGAAAATTTAAATTGACAGTAGCTTTACATATATTTTTATGAAAATACTAGAAATCGTACAAAAATAATAATGCAGTTCCTTAGAAATACGAAGTACATTGCAAAAGGGAAGGGAGGGAAATTGGTACGCTTTAAACAGCTTCAAATGTACATTTCAATAGCATATTTATGCGATTTTTCAAATTTTATTAATAGTTTATCATTAACAAACATGTTTGTACATGAAACTAATTATGAACGTTGTTTTCTTTCCTGTTGTTGTGTTAATGGAAAGTTTCTGAACATCGAACATACCACTGAAATTGCTTGTACATTTTGTGATTGTTAGGATAAACTAAAATATAAATTACAAAAACACATCGTTAAAATGATGATTTAAACGAATAAAAAATAAATCACAAAATAAGATATTTCGTACATCTGTCTTAAAATTATCCTTCATAAAAAATATGAAAATGAAGTAAACATACAATAAAAATAACTACTGGAATACAACACTGCAGTGTAAATAAATTCAATGTATTCCTTACTAACATTTTATCGTGTATCTTCTCACTCTGATAATATGCTAATATTCATAAAATACTAAAAAGAAGTAAAAGTAAAATGTCTCACAAAAATATTTCTATTACTTGAAAGTTGATTGTTATGTACCATTATGGTATATACTCTTGTAAAAATAATTTGACAGACATTTACTTTTATAATACCTTGCTAAATAATACTGAGCGTATTCAAAATGATTAATGTAAAGCTTCTTGTTTAAAAAGTAGAAGTTTCTTATCATTTGTTTTTCCCTTTTTCTATTTAAATTCTTTTGAATTTCTCAGAGCGAAGAAAGAAAAAAATGTTGCTGTGATCCACCCACTTTATTTTGAGGAAATTTCATGAATAATTAATTTTATCTCTTGGAGTTTTCAATGAACTTACGCTTAACTTTTATAAATAATAAATTTTAAAACGAATGTATGCTTGGGAGATGCATTCAAGATGCATTTTTTAATTTATAAAATTGCAATCTGCGAGTTTTAAATCTTTTATGAATAATTTAAAATTTATTCATGAGTAAAAAATATTCAGGTTGAAATATAGAATATTATCCTAACTAGAAAATAAAATTTCTTTTATGAAAATTTTTGAGGGTATGCTTTTAATATGATTTAACATGACAAATAATTGTTCTACTGAAAATAATTTACATTTGGCATGCAGAATATAATACGAAATTTTGAAAATAAAAGAATTAGGAAATACAAATATAAAGGGGAAAAATTAAACTGAATCACACGTAGCATAAGAAATGCTTAAGAGAGTTTAAGAGAATATTGTTGTGAAATTTTAAACTTTTACTTCATTTGAAAGGAAATGCATAAATAAACAAGCTAAAGGACACTCGTAAAATACTCGTTATAATGTAGGATAATCATGATCCATTGAGTAAAATACGCAAAACAAAATTCACACAGACAGCTTTTTACCAAAGTAACAATCACAACTTATTACTATAAACCAAATATATAACTATTGCTTATATAGGCTACGATTGTTAGTGTAAGCTGAAATACAACTCTAAAAAACACACCACTAAAATCATGATTTAATCAAATAGAAAAAAAAAGAACATGACAAAATAAGATATTTAATATTTTCTATTATAAAATTATCTTTCGTAAAAAATATGAAAGTGAAATAAGCATACTATAAAAATAACTATTACGATATTACACTGCACTGTCAATAAAGTCAATGTGTTCCTTACAGCATTTTTCTCATGTAACTTTTCACGCTGATAATATATTAATATTCAATTAAACTAACATGAAGTAGAGGTAAAATATCCTAAAAAAATCCTATTACTTGAAAGTTGATTGTTATGTACCATTATGATAAATACTCTTGTAAAAATACTTAAACAGAAACTTACTTGTATAATACCGCGCTAAATAATATTGAATGTAAGCAGTGACTAATGTAAATTTTCTTATTTAAAAATAGAAGTTTCTTATCATTTGTTTTATCCTTTTTCTTTTAAAATTCTTTTGAATTTCTTAGCACGAAGTAAGAAAAAAAATGTTACTGGGATCCACCCACTTTATTCTGTGGAAATTTCATGAATAATTAATTTTATATCTTGGAGTTTTCAATGAACCCACGCTTAACTTTCATAAATGATAAATTTCAGAACGAATGTCTTCTTGGAGAATTCTTCAAGATGCACTTTTTAATTTAAAATATTGCAATCTGCGAGTTTTAAATTTTTCTGAATAATTTCATGAGTAAAAAGTATTTAGGATGAAATATGAAAAGTTATCCTAACAAGAAAATATAATTTTTTATGAAAGTAAAAATTCTTTCATAAAAATTTTTAAGTGAATGCTTTTAACCCCTTGGAGACGAGCGACACGTATCCGTGCCGTAAAAAGGCTTAAAAATTCTTGTTTAGCCCCACCAGTGAAATTTTACTGCAAAATTTGCCTTATTAAATCGTAGCATTTTCTCGATTTAATAACAACAAATTTCTGTTTTTTATAACCGGTGATAAAGCATTAAAAATTTCGTAAAAGTCTCCCGTCGCGAAGGGGTTAATACGATTTAATATGGCAAATAATTGTAATGCTGAAAATAATTTACAATTAACACAAAGAATATAACATGAAATTTTGAAAATAAAAGAGTTAGGAATACAAATAAAAAGGAGACAAAAGAAATACCGCGTCAAACATAGCATATGAATACTTTTTAGTGTTGAAAAAATATTGATGCGAAATGTCTAGCTTTTATCTCGTTTGAAGGGAGCTGTATGTAGAAACAAGTAGCGGCCACTCGTAAAATGCGCGTTATTATATCGGATAATCATGATCCATTGAATAAAATAAGTAAAACAAAATTCATACAGACAGCTTATTACTATAAACAAAACACAAACAATCGCCGATACTTAAAGCTATATAATGCTGTAATAAACTAAAGAACATAAAAGCAGCAAAGTTTTTTTTTTTTTTCGTGGTCGTCTAAAATAATTTAATACATTTTATCGTTTATGATCGATTATTGTGTTTCAGTTGTGTAGTGCATATTCATTATTACATAATTTCAATATATTGTAGACTTTGTATAAACTTTCTAAAATCTAGTTTATGAGAGGGCTACCTCCTCAGATTATCAAATTTATTAACGTCCAAAGCAACCAAATCTACTGGTTTTTTTTTTTTTTTTTTTTTTTTTTTTTTTTTTTGTGTGTGTGTGTGTGTGTGTGTGTGTGTGTGTGTGTGTGTGTGTGAATAGAAATACTAATTTTATTTAATAACTTGAATATAAACTGGAGATTCAGCAACAATGTCATAATTGGGAGTATCTGAAAATAATAAAGAAGATAGAAAAATCTTTCATTATAGATAGAATATAAAATAGCTTTCAGCATTACGAGAATTGTTTAAGTAAGTTGTCGTCTTTTAATACAATGAAATGAGCAGATCTGGAAATAAACAAGTTAACGTGCAACAACCATGAATAATGCTGCATAGAAGTGCCATCTACTAGGTGGTTTACACCAAAAGGTAATCAGCACCATATTATATCAAGGACTAAAGGAATCTGAAGTTTTTTGAAAAGCCATTCATTAATTCTTAAGATATAGCTATTTCTGAAATTTGAGGAAAATATCTGTGCTAATTTTTGAGATAGAATCATTAGAAAAATTGTAAATAAATCTAGATCCTGTTGGGCTAATTACTCCAAAAATTAAAGAATACTAATTTATTTCAGGGACTAAATGAATCTGAAGTTTGATGAAAATTCGTGTATTAGTTTCTGAAATAGAGCTGTTGCTATAATAATAAATAATGTTGCATAGCAGCGCCACCTGTTAGGCGATTTGCACCAAACAGTAATCAACACCTCATTATATCATGGATTTACTGAATCTGAAGTTTGATGAAAATCCGTCCATTAATTCTTGATATATAGCTACTGCTGAAATCGTGGAAAAGGCAATATAGCAGTGCTATCTGTTAGGAGATGTACACCAAAAACTAATCAGCTCTAGTTTATATGAAGGTTTAACTGAATCTAAAATTTTGTGAAATTCCATGCATTAGTTCTTCAGATAGACCGCCCATAAATTTTTTGTCACATACAGAGTAACACAGTGACAGACAGATTCACAGACAGACATTTTGCAAAAACATGATTTTGGGATTCTCTGACTCTAAAACGTATATATCCATCGAAAACCGGAATTCAAAAATTTGCACGAATCCAATATTTTATTCCTGTAAAAATAGAAAAAAGTATTTTTTCACTTGCTATTTATTGGACTATCCTAGATAGATACTGAGCTGTCCGCTTTTCATTTGATATGCCAGTTAACTGTTTTTACTCACAATTATTTTTTCTGATAAAGTTCGATAAAGTCACATTTTTAGAAACATCGTTAAAAATTAATTTTTGATAGATGAATTATACTGCAAATAATAATAATAATGCAGACATCTCATTCCATCGAATAAACACGGGAGATTTTTTTCTGCGGTAAGTGACTAAAACATTAAGCTATTTAAGTAATTATTCGCAAAGCAAGTTTTTCAACGGTGAATTTCGTAGTACATATTCAAATATATATATATGTGGCATTTTAAAGTGAGAAGCTCGAAACATCTTCACCGGTTCCTCTTTTTTAAAACACAGAGTCGTGGCAAGCGAGGGAAAAAATGAATAAAATAAGTGTTGACTCTTCATTGAACTCACATTGGTTGCTCCAAAAAAATTTATTCAAGTGCACCCATATATAGCACAATATGCTCTCTTGCAAGCCGTCTTGAACAGAATCCACGAAAGAGAAAAAAATATTCCATCATAAAAGCATTATTACACCGTTCGTTCTAAAAAAAATCATCGGAAGAAAAAAAGAATATCTCTCCGTCATCACCTCTCAGCTTCCTTTGTAAATCTAAAAACAAAACTTCTAGAATATTCTCTAGTTTCTAACCATGATCTTTGCTTGTAAACAGAATTCATGTCCAGCGTCAAGATTAATTTCATTCAGACATAATTTTTATTTAAAAATTTATTATTTAACTGATTTATAATCGAAAGCCGAATTCGATATCCTGCAGACGATATTTAAAAAAAAAAAAAAAGAAAAGAAATAAATTTATTGATACGCACAAATATCAAACGTTGAAGGGGGAAAAATAAATAAAAAGAATGATATTTTTTGAAAGGTATGGTTTTGGAATAAATTTAATAAGACTCTTAAAAAGGGCTGATAAAAACAGGGAAAAAATGAATTTTATTTGGAATATTAAGAAATAAAGTTTAATTAAGAATATTTTTAATTTGGAGCCATTTTTTTAATTTATAATATTATCCCCCCTCCCCAAAACTTTGTATGAAATTGATAGTTAAATAAAACTACAAATTCAGACAATAGAAATCTAATAACTTATAAAAGTTTAATTTTGGAAAAAAAAACTGTCAAACCCAGGAAGCTAAGAGATGGAAGAAAAAGAAAACTAACGTAATATAAAAATAATAGCGATTAAAAAAAATAGTTAAGAGCAAATTAAATAAAGTTAAAATTAGGTAAAAGCATTTCCCTGAAAGAAATACAATAATATTACAATATCACTTACCATTTGTAAATGCATAGGAGATAATACATACAATAACTGTAAATAAGTAATAAATATTAATAAGCAAGAGATAAAATATAATAAAAACAATAAAAATTATTTTTCATTAGGAGTTTATATAATTTCAATAACCCAATCAGTAGTCCACTAAACAAAGTTCCCTGAATAAAAGTCCAGTTTACTAAACAGTATCTATTCAATAGTTCTGCAATAGTATCACTTCAATAGTTCAATAGTCTTTTCGATAGTTCACTTCAATAGCTTCATTCGAAATATTACAATAATCCCCTCAGTGGCACAGTTCACTAGTAAACTGTATAATTTTTGTAAATCGAGTTTTAATCTTTGGCTGGATCTAACATCTTTTAATAAATGATGTGCCCAATTTGCAAGATAATATATAAATAGTAATAATAAATAGTATCACTCTTCAACATTAATAATAAATAATATAGAAAAATTCAAATAATAATAACAGTAATAATAAGTAGTATAATAAAACTTAACATTTATAGCAACAATAATAATTTTACATATCCTAATATTCTCAATAAGAGTGTAATTTGTACTATATTTCATTATAGAAATCATAATGATGATAATAATAAAACAAGAGTATAATCAAAAGAAAATATCACAGTTTGTTTATTATTGATAGGGAAAATATTGGTTGAGGATAAAAATAATTGCATAGCAATTAAATAATTTTCTTATCTTCTAATAGTATAAGAAAGTATTTTTTGCTAGCCGAAAGTATACATAAAAAAGTAATAATAATAATTCCAAAATCCAAATAATATTAAATCTAACTATTTAGAAAATGGACTCTCAACCAGTATTTCTTTACAATAATTCCTCTCTGATACTCTTTTACAAAATTGTCAAGTTTGGTTATAAGTTTTCATATATCAAATGTAGAGTAATGTAAAATGAATAATGCTTACTTAAAAGGCGATTAAATAATCAATTATAGATGTTAAAATTTAATTTTATTTAAAAATCTTAGTACTTTCAAACCTTTTCCAAACAGGTTCTTCCTCAGAGAATATTTTCTTTAATAAATACAAATATAAGATTTTGTTTTGAAAAATGAACGAGACTCGTTCATTTTTCAAAACAAAATCTTCTGATGAAAGGTACATAAATATTTTCGAAATATTTTATTTTAAGAAGTAGACGTAAAAGGCAATAAAATAACACAAATTTTGCATAAAAAACGAATTCGATTTGATTATTAGTTGCCGAGATATTTGTAATCTATTTTCCTCATTTTCCGATTTTTCATGACCTGTATTTCACTCAAATTTCTATTCAAAGATATGTTTTAATTGTAAATGAGACGCTTAATCCGATGCAGTAAACTGTTATTATTATTATTTTATACATTATTATTATATTTTTAACTGTTATTATATATTAATATATATATATATATTTTTTTAGTTATAAGGATGTTTCTTTTATGCAATTCGGTACGACTTGAGTAATTTGGTGTTTTATATAATTTGTCGAAATTTGTTCATCAGCAATTCATTAATGGAGCACTACTATGTATATTAAAAAAATGTACGTTTTAATTACAAATTGAAACTTACGGAATTGCAATTCATTTTATAAATAGTATACACATGTTTCATTTTCATATATTATATTATGCATAGCCATGATGGGTAAGTATTACGGTGGCCTAGCTTTGTTTAGTACAGTTTTTGGCTTCATGGGTTTACTTTTACTCTCTTTTTGGTGAGGATTTTTGGATATTTTCCTCAGCGACATCATCGAGCTGCCTTTTGTATCGTGAACTGCTTAAAATTTCAGACTTTATGCTTCTCTTATTAGTATAATATCGCAGCAGAAATGTTTCTATGTATAGGATAACAAGTCTGTTAATTTGACATAAGGTGAAGTTGTTGAAGTCAAAATCATGCGTTATATAATTGAAGATTTATTTCACACTGAGCGTGCGTCTTTTCTTTAGGTAGCTTGCCTGACTTTTCTGAAATATTCTTTTCTATTGGAAGCAATTCTCCCCTCATTTTCAGTGTTCTGTGATTCAACTAACATGTGTGGTTCAAAAAGTTTATACTCTACTGGTCTTCGAGTTATCCTGAAAAATTAGTACATTTAAAAAGCTATAGAACCGTTTTTTTACTTTTAATTAAGCTTCAGCAATGATAAAAAATTTTCCAAAAAAATGTGTGCACCCTTACACACTTTGTCATTGCGCACTGTTGAATTATTGTCGATAAATATTACCTTTGAAACATCATTAATGCCATCTATTTATAAACAAATCTGAATGATTTAATAGTCCAATAATAATCTAATCCATAAAAGCAAAAAAAAATAATTTAGCATTGTAATTTTTAAGGAGGATATGTATAATATCGTGTGTTAACATCAAAATTGTAATGATTTCCACTTTTCAAGTCCATGGATCCCAAATAGAGAAATTTCTGTTTTGTTTTCTTCTTTACATGTCGATAAATGGATTTTTTAGATTTGTGAAACATAAAATTGAAAAATTAGTGAAACTGGAAATTATTTTTTTCTCTTTTTTCATTCAAAGCTCTAAGAACTGAATTAATACCGAAACAGTGAAAATTTCGCCTTACTTTTCTTGCGTTTTCTCATAATCGGAGTCGGAGTCGGCCATTTTTTCCCCCCGACAACCTTGTTTATAACTTAGACTAATGCAAAAACCTTGTTTTGGGATTAGATAAATGCTCTACTTACTTATGTATACCTCCAGTCTCTGCCTCCCCCCCCCTACCCTATTAGTTTGAGCATCAATTTCAAAGAAAGAACATTTTACTAATAAAAGTTGTTTATTTTCTGTATATTCATATTTGTATACGATACTTTTGAGCAAAGCATATTTTAAGTTTTTCTTTATCAGATTGAAATTTTTTTTCAATCTGATACTTCACCATGAAAAATAAACTAATTTTATATAGATATTAATATATTATAAAGAATCTTAAAGTTTTACCATTTTCTTCGACGAAAATTCATCCATAATTAATCACATATTTTCTGCTTTATCAAAATATTCACGCATTCATGAACATTTCGCTAGACATACTTAGAAAGTAAGATCCTTCATTCTTTGCAAATTCTTTAAATCTCTTTTAGTGCAATAAATGCTGATGCGTACAATTTATATGAATAAATAATTTCAGAAATTAAATATTCTGATTTCGAACGTTATTCATATTATATGAATAGATTAAAAAAATGTTTCAGTAGCTAAGATTTTGATATTGATGCGTTATTAATTTAAAAAAGAAAGAAAGAAATCATACGTCAAGAATAGATTATGAAGCACTTTCCAACAGCTTCAGAATAATGTAACAAAACTGCATCTTTTAAAAAATTAAAATATTACGTCCCATTATACCATATGGAAATGTACAATTCATTTCAAAATCGAATTTCAGATGTTCCGATATACAATCAAAAAATGTTCTTAATTTTTAGTAGCCCTGTATATGACATAGAGATTCGTATCTATTAACAACATGCATTCCAAAATTTAGTTCATTTAAGAGTCAGATCAGTCAGAGTATTTCAGTTAAAAATTCCTTTTCAGCAATTTTTTTTTTTTTTTTTTTTTTTTGAGTAATAAGGAGAGTAGTATGCGAATACTTTTGTGCAACCTTGTACATGGAGGTATAGAATTTATATATAAAGTGTAATATACAAAAGAATAATTAAGTTTAAAAGTGCAAACCGAATTTTAAAACATATTCTCCAATAATTATTGCGCAAAGGCAATACTGTAACCGATTTCTTTTGTGTGTCTCTGTAAATTAATTTTAAAAGTGCTATAAAGGTTCTGTTTTAACGTTATCGTGGTGAAATTCAGTGGTTTATATCACTTTCAAAATATTTGAAATAGTTTAAGGACATTAAAATACTCAATAAACGATTTTTCCCATATAATGTAATGTAATCGAATTCTTTTGAAAATCCCTGTAAATAAACCATTAATCGTACATAATTCATATGCAATACCAAACATGCTTTGGTAACCAAATAATAATTAATAAATTTTATCAATTGCATGAAAATCCAAGTATATTTACGGAAATTAGAGCGTGGTTAAACGGACATACAAATTCAATGCATAAACACTTTTCAACTTTGCTAGAAAGTTCTAAAAATAAATTATTGCAATACGAATAATCAACCATAAAATTTGGAATGGCTGTTACAAAGTATTTAAAATATAAGTCCTTTTTTAAATTTGCTATATTAATTTTCGCGGGTTTATTTTCGCATTATTCGTTTTCATAATTAATATTTGCTTCTTTTAATTTACAAAATAGGTTTAATAGGATAAAAATTAAGCAGATGATCCAGAATAAAAGCAATAAAATGTCGCTATTTCTTTCACATTCCGGCGTGATTCGCATTAATTTTGAGTATTTCCTTCCATTAAAAATGCTATATTGCCTATTTTTAAAACAAACGATCCAGATCAAAATGAGGAAGGCATTTATATGTTTTGAAATGCATTTATGTGTAAAATTATGATTAATCAGAATTTTAAAAAATAAGAGTATCCGCAAAATTCTATCATATTTTTATTCATAATTTATTATGAATATGTAATTTAGAAATTGCTCATAAAATTCTCAGATAACGTTTTTAAACAGAGAATATGCAGGTAATGTTCACTGCTAAAAATCTTGCCCTAGTTTGAACCAAATTTTGGTGCTCAATAGCTGCCATTGTAAGATAGTGAAATCTTGAACCAATATTTGGAGCTCCTGTTAAAACTAGTTCCAATAGTTGGAACAAGGTGGGAAAAAGAAGCTTCAAATATTGGTATAAGATTTCACCATCTTTTGGTGACAGCTGTTGAACAACAAAATTTGGTTCAAACTAGAGCAAAATTTTTAACAATGTTTTAACATGTGCAAATATTTCATGTTTTTTTTTTTCTTTACGCATGTATTTTTTAATCGGACAACAAATTAAATTCTTATTTAATTTCTTTACCGAAATTTGATTTTTAATTAAACTGGCTAATGAGGAACGAAAAAATTAAGTCCTACATTGACGCCAATTTCATTTGACCCGAGTATTTCATTTCACTATTTTTTTTTAAGCTAAAACAATACTAAATAATGTGGTGAAAAACTACTTGAAAAACATTTTTCAGTCACGCTTAAATAACCGCTCGTTAATCCTATGGGAGGATTTTTTCCATAGTATTAAGTCTGCATGTCAATATTTTTAAACAATTCTTCCGTTTGCATTGTATGGCAGAGATTTAGTTATATAAAGGTCATTTTAGAGGTCTGCACGGGCCCGGGCTTGGCCCGTGGTCCGTACCCGGCTTTTCCCGCAGGCCGGGCTGACAAATAACATAAACGGGCCTGGAAGAGCCGGCAACAAAACTGAACGGGCCAAACGGGCCGGGCCGATAAAAAAATTTTCGGGCCTACCGGCCCGTTCGCAAGCTTTCAGCAGAAACGATAAAATATGAACTATTTTCAACGAAAATGGTTTTAACGAGAATAAGTACAAATGTGTGTCACGAGCCATACTAGTTTAACAACATCAATATAAAAAAGTACAGTGTAGAGATCGGCATCGGACAGTTACATTGTGTGTAGCCCGTATTAATGTTTTTTTAGTTGACTCGTACCGGGCTGAGATCAAGCTTGCATTATTTTTCTACATATAGACTCGCGAAACCGGAACTAGACTTAATTCTTCTCAAGATCTGAGGGGCAGACAACATGATTTGTAAAATTATTAACAGCAATAAATAACTTATGTTAGCTTAATCTTTGAATCTATACGTATTGATGGTTTTATAAAGAAAACGAATTTCATGCTTTGAGTCTTTAAAACTTTGATGTAAAATATAAAAACAAGTTTTTGGTCTAACATTTATAAATGCTTATAAAGCGATTCTAATAAGACATAAATAATTTTATGTACAGGCGTAATAAATATAATTTTTGTAATAATTAAAAAAAAAGATTATTTGATTGCCATTTGAATGTTTCATATTTTTATTAACAGATTCATGTCATACTGTACGTAATCAGATTTAATTTAAAAGACTTAATTCCAAAATAAAAGGTATCCCAAAAATATTTTTGCTTTGTAAATAAAAGTTTCGTTTTATCAAAATTTAATAGATTCAGGAAAGAGAAATTTTTTGATGCACGGCAATAAAAAGTTTTGAAAAGTTACAGAAGATCATGTAAAAATCCCATTATTTTAAACCATTCACTGCTCTATTTTTACTTATCCATCATACGTAATATAGGGTAAGTCTTGCAAACAGTTTGAAAATCGAAAAAAAATTGACGGATTTACACGTTTCAGATTTAAAAAAAAAATTTGCCGTCCGTCCGTCTGTCTGTCTGTAAACGCTCTATCTCCCGAACAAATTGAGATAGAGACTTGAAATTTTGTATGTACTTAGTATGTAAGAATGGGACGAAGCCTATTTAATATCCGTAACCTCGATTATCCGGAACTATTTTTTTCGGACTCTCGAAAAATTCATTCTGATGAAAGGTATATAAAATTTTTCGAATTTTGACGTGACAACGTCTTGTAAATTGGTTTGCCGGGAGACACTTCAAGAAACTGCGTTACGTTACGTTACGCTCCGCTCACGATACGCGCTCACTTTTCTCTTAACTTTTTCCGGTCACTTGTGGGACCATTTTCTGAACGTGAATGTGAATTCGCTGCAAGGAAGGGGCGGTGCTTAATAGGAATTTTAGATAGTATCAAACTAAGACGAAATACGTTATGTATTAGTTATTAGTATAAAGTACAAAGAAAATAAGTGTAGTTTATTTCGTAATTCGGTGGTATATTATGGAAAACTAATGATATGTGATTAGTGAAAGCCATTTTACTTTAGTTATATTCTGCTCATTGAAAAATTCTTTAATATGCTGTTTACAAAATTCAACATTTGACATCAATAAACATGAAGTAAAATGTGTTTAACAAACACAGTGTATTGCAAGTTATTGTATGTATATTTGTATATAAATACGTATGTATGTGTAAAGGTAAAAATAAAATTTTGTTAATATGAAATTCAGTGCAAGATTCTTTGTATAAATTAATGTTTTAAATATAATTCTTTGTATAAATAAATGTTTTAAATTGTTACTATTATTTCATCCTTCTTCCTACTATACGAATGAATATTCACATTAAAATTATTTTACAACTCAAAGTCGTTGTCACGTAAAACTTTCGCCCGTATACCGACTTTACAGGCAACTAATTTTTTTTTATTTTAAAGAGTGGATGTAAAAGGCAATAAAATAACACAAATTTTGCATAAAGAACGAAGTCGATCGAATTATTAGTTGCCGAGATATGTGTAATCCTGTTTTCCGCATTCTTTGATTTTTCATGACCCTGTATTTCAATCAAATTTCAATTCAAAGATATATTTTAATTGGAAATGAGACGCTTCATCCGACGCAGTAAATCGTTAGTTAATATGATTATTATTTTTAGAGTTATAAGGATGTTTCTTTTACGCAATCCGGTATTACTTGAGTATTTTGGCTATTTATATAATTTGTCGAATTTGGCTCATCCGCAATTCATTAATAAAGCATGACTATGTATATTAAAACTATTTAAATTTGCGTTTAAATTTTATTTTGGAATTGCAGTGCATTTTATAAATATTTTACACATGTTTTATTTTCATATTTTATATTATGCATATCCATGATGGATCAGTATTAAGGTGGCCTCCAACGACTAGTTTCTATTTTTATGAAAAAAATTATTTGAAAGCTATGTATGGATCTAATAATGGGAAAAACAGTAAAAAATAAATAAATTTTAAAATTTAGCTAAAATTTGATATTTTATGGCGTGTACCCTATATACACAATTAGGGTTTTTAAATATTGTATTGCTCTATTTTTCAATTAAATGGGCTTAAATGAATTTATTTTATCTGCAAGACACTCTGCAACTTTCTCTATATTAATATTTTTAAGCATTCAGTAAAAATAATAAAAGTAAATGTTTCCTTAATAATTTGATCAATTTTTTTTCGAAAAACAAAAATGCAACCATCTGACTTGTCAAAATAAGTATTATTTCATTCTTCTGGACTGTTTTTGATCAGTTACAGCGATCAAATTGGACAAATCCATGTCACATAATGAAAATTATAGTGCTTTTAGATATGTAGGGGGAACTGGGGTACATTGATACATGGGGCACATTGATACACCCCCTCTACCGCTCACAGGGTCATTACAGGAAGTTTAACAACAGCTCCAAAAGATGATGCTAGTGTATTCAACTACATACAGAAAATCTTGGAATGATTCAGTAGTTTGATGAAATGGGACGGGTGATTTATTGTTTTTGTTGTTCAAAAATAAATATGAGTTGTACAATTGAAATGCTATTATACAACTGTTCCAGTATTTTCAACCAAAATGAATACTCTCCCTGGTAAGTACAGCTACTCTTTATCAGTTCTTCATTATTTATTGTTAGATATATTGTGAAGTGTTGGATTTGAGACTCATTTTATTCAAAATCGCTGTATGGGGCACATTGATACAGTCTATGACGGGGCACATTGATACAGCCTAAATCCTTTAATAGTTCATATTTTCATTATCTTTTATTATTTTTTTACCATACACCCCTTAATCCAACCTTTTTTTACACGAAAAATTTCTAATATTAGTTTTTATTGAAGTGAAATAGCTCTAATTTCTTTATATTAGAACATTTTATAGTATTTTTGAAAACAGAAGACGTAGGAACTTAACCAGCATCTAGTGCTAGTAGAACTAATAAAAGAAAAGGACGCCATTCTGGCAAATCTCGAATTTATATCGATTCTCCAGAGAAAAAAGTATTTTCGAAATGCGAAATGTTAAGTAAGAGAAACAAACTGCAGAACAGAAAATGATACTTATATTATAAACAGAATTTTTAATATAATTATCCTTTATTTTCTGTTTATGAACCTATTTATAAACAGAAAAACAGGTAATTTTTTCATCTTTCATAAGAAAGAAGATAATGCTGGGGTTGAAGTGCTAGATATGACAAAGTTACCACAGCCAACAATCAGACAAGAAACAGCCAGAACATCAGGTCAGAATATATTTAATTTTTATTGCTTTAATATTGCTTAAAAATAAATTGTGGGTGATTTGAATTTTTATAAATAAATATAAAATGGTTTTCTATAAAATGGTTAATTTTCTATGAAAAATATGCATTGGTATTATTTTGTCGTCATTTTTCGCAAACGTATCAATCTGCCCCGGGGATGGGGCACATTGATACAAATGACTTTTTTTGATTTTTTTAAAATTACATGCAAAAATACTATATAAAACAATGATTGTACATTTTTATAACATATTACACAAGTTTTGCTGTCACCTCATGGAAAAAAAACTTGAATTTTCTACTTTCTTGACACCAAAAAAAATCTTAGAAAAAAACTGTATCAATGTACCCCAGTTCCCCCTACCATATGTGGCACACCGTGCAGTGAGAGGTTAAGTAACATAAATTATAATATTTTAAAAATGTATTGCATAATATGATATCTTCTTATTTATTTTCGTTATGTAAGATACGTCATTTTCGCGTTTTTTAACCGTACGGAAGCCATAAATCTGTGTGTAATAGTATATTTTGTTATTTCTTAGTATTTCATTTTATGCTATACGAATGTCCGAATTACAAAAAAATAATAATAAAGAAACACGACTCGTAGTGCAAAAACGAAAAAGTTTTCTCATTTAGTATGCGTATACAAAAAAGAATTTTTTCTTCTTTTTTTTTTTTTTTTTTTTTTTTTTTTTTTACGATACAGCAGAAGAATTTCATTTCCTTGAAATTGAATTCTGTTTTTTTTAGAAAGCATTTTTTCCTTTTAAAGTTAATTCAGAAAGTCACAAGCTGTTTTCCATGAAATTCCTAAAAGTATTTTGAAAAGTAACAAAATATTTTCTAGAAACGAAGATTTTCTCTTTTTTGAATTGCTTTTCTTTGTGGCAATAAAAAATTCTAAAAAAGAAGGTCATAAAAATTATAAATAAATTCAAAACTTCCTCTTTCAAAGAAATTTATTGCATTTGCACATAAGGACAATTAAAAGGGAAATTAGTACAAAAAGTCGCTTTTTTTAATTATTTTAATATCTTGCATCCTTTACTTTTGTTTTTACGACAAAAGAGAAGTTTAAAAATCTTCAATTTCTTTATATTATACATAAAATTACATACACTGACGGAAAAAAAAATCCCAACACCAAGAAAGACTTGTGTTAGCTAAACGAAATTTTGTAGGCGTGTTTATACATCTGAAAGATGACATTGACTTAAGTTTCATGTTTCGCACATAAGTGTGGCGCTAGTAGCGCCACTCACAACTTTAAAATCAGGTTTGCTTTAAATGCGTACTGTAAAGTTCGTAAACATTATTCATCTTCAAAATTTGACGAATTGAGTTGAGGTTGATCATGAATGCCTTTAAGAAGACGAAGAAGCTATTATTATCAGCTCCCGAGTAGGAAAGAGGTCGTAAAGTAGGGCTACAAGAAAGTCTATTTTCTTTCCGCAATTTTGCAGAAAGACTTGGACGGAATGTATCTACTGTGCATGATTGTTGGGAGTAGGGGTCAAAGGATGGTCCTGGTACAAGAAGACCAGGTTCCGGGTGAACACGTGACACTACTGAGAGAGAAAACCGTCGTATTCGGCTTACGGCTGTGGCGCATCGTACTGCGTCTGCGACAGAAATTCGAGCTGCAGTTGTTACCACAGTGATACAACCAACTGTTAGAAATCGGTTACTTCAAGGACAGCTCGGTGCAAGGCATGCATTCCACTGATTCTAAGTCATTGCCGTTTGCGACGTCAATGGTGTCAAGCCAGAGCTCAATGGAGGATGGAGTAGAAATTTGTTGTGTTTTCTGATGAAAGCAGCTTCTGTCTTGGTGCCAATGACGGCCATGTGCTGGTCAGAAGGAGGCCAGGGGAACGTCTGCAACCAAACTGTCTGCGGCCTAAACACACTGGACCTACAATCTGAGGTCATGGTCTAGGGAGCAATTTCCTATGACAGCAGAAGCACTCTCGTGGTTCTCCCAGTCACACTGACTGCAAATGTGTACGTCAGTCTGGTAATTCAGCCTGTAGTGTTGCCATTCAAGAAAAGCATTCAAGAGGGGTTTTCAGCAGGATAACGGTCGCCCTCATGCCACTGTTGTAACGCAACACGCACTACAGCGTGCCAACATGTTACCTTGGCCAGCGAGATCACCAGATCTGTCTCCCATTGAACGCGTATGGGATATCATTGGATGAGAACTCCAGTGTCATCCTCAGCCAGCATTGAACATCACGTATTGATACAGCTTGTACAACAAGCATGGAACTCCATACCACAAAGTGACATTCGGCACCTGTATGACACAATGCATGCACGTATGCAGGCTTGCATTCGAAATTCTGGAGGTTATAGCGACTATTAATGTAACGGCATTTCACCTTTGAGATGCGTTTTATTGACCTTAAATTAACCTGTGATCTCGAAAATCTAATCAATTAAATATGTTAACTAGACAAATGCACTGTCCAAATTTCATTACTCTACAATAAGTTTTTCTTGGTGTTGGGATTTTTTTTTCCGTCAGTGTATGTAAACTTCAAACTCAACTGTCTCCAAATGTCGTTTTTAGGTAGCTTTCATTACAAAAAGAAAAAACCACCTATTGTAGCCGTCCGGAGGAATCCACTTTCAAAAAAATTTGGTATATTTTCACCGATCATGACCCCCAGACCCCAAAACCACCCTCCGTTTAAATGTTGACATATATATATATATATATATATATCTGATTTTTGTCATGCGATAACTAACGTATTAATGAACCGATTTGAATGAAACTTGGTATGTCCATAGTACATACAAACATCTCGACCGAGTTCGTTGGCCAGCACCATCCGCCATCTTGTTTCAAAATGGCGGCCATTTTAAAATTTTTAAAAATTTAAAATTAAATGCGAAAAAACTAAAAGTTGAAAAATATTTTTATTTCATGTGTTAGATCATAAAACACTAATTCCAGAACACCTTTTATTTTGTCTAAATCTTAAAAAATGATTGAGTTATAGCACTTTGAATTTTTTTTATGGCTGACATTTTGAAACGATCTGATTTTTGTCATGCTATAACTAACGTATTTATGAACCGATTTGAATGAAACTTGGTATGTACATAGTACATACAAATATTTCAACCGAGTTCGTTAGCCAGCATCATCCGCCATCTTGTTTAAAAATGGCGGCAATTTAAAAAAATTTAAAAAATTTAAAATTTAAAATTAAATGCGAAAAAAATTAAAAGTTGAAAAATATTTTTATTTTATGTGTTAGATCCTAAAACACCGATTCTAGAACACTTTTTACTTTGTCTATATCTTAAAAAATGATTGGGTTATAGCACTTTGAATTTTTCTTATGGCTGACATTTTGAAACGATCTTATTTTTGTCACGTGATAACACTCGTGTTTATAAATCGATTTGGATGTAACTTGGTGTGTACATAGTACATAATAAAGCCTGGAAAGAGTTTGTTAACCAGTTCCATCCACCATCTTGTTTCAAATGGCAGCCATTTAAATTTTTTTAATTTAAAATTTGAAATTACGTACAAAAAATTGAGAAATTGAAAAAGATTTCTCTTTTATCCATTTGACCTTTATACAAAGATTCCAAAGCATTTTTTGTTTCGTCTGTATCTTAAAAAATGTCTGACTTATAGTACTTTTAATTTCTAGTGTTGCTCACATTTTGAAATGATCTGGTTTTCGTCACATGATAACACACGCATATATACACCGATTTGAATGAAATTTGGTGCATAGATAGGACATACTGATGCCTGGACCGAGTTCGTTGGCCAGTACCAACCGCCGCCTTGTTTCAAAATGACAGAATATTAATTTTTTTTTAATTTAAATTTTAAAATTAGGTGCTAAAAAGTAAGAAATTGAAAAAGATTTTTCTTTTGTGTTTTGAACTTGATACAAAGATTCCAGAGCATTTTTTGTTTCATCTATATCTTGAAAATTGGCTGAGTTTTAGCACTTTCAATTTCCAGTGTGATTGATATTTTGAAACGGTCTGAAATTTGTCACGCGTTAATACGCATATTTATAAACTGATTTCGATATAACTCCGTGTGTTCATGGTACACACCAATGTCTTGACCTAATTCACGGGCCAACTTTATCCGCCATCTTGTTTCAAAATGGCGGCCATTTAAATTTGTCAAAAATCTTTTAAATGTATAATGATGTATAAGCAAAAAATTAGAAATTGAAAAAAGGTTCTTTCTAAACTATTTATCTTAATAATGAATTCCGGAGTATTCTTTGCTTTGCTTTACCTTGAAAAACGCCTGGGATATAGCAGTTTGAATTTCTAATGTGGGTGACATTTTTTTTAAAAAGTCAATTTGCCCGCGACAGTACTCGTATATATTAATCAATTTCGATGTGAATGTGCATGTTCATATGAATTAAGATTTCGATCAAGCTCATTGGGTTTTTTTATCCATCATGCTGCTTTAAAATAGATATCGTAGGATCTGGCGACCCTATAAATCGCTTAAAATAAAACCAGGTTGAATAAAATATGATAATTATCCTATTAATATTTAGTATTGATAAAAACTAGTATTCAATCTTATAAAATCGAGTTCCACTAATTTGAGTTTCGTGTGTTTGAATAATATAACTTAATTTAAAATAAATAAATAAGTATATGAAAGCTATCTCTTCCTCCCGGCATTGCCGGAAGGACTTTTTGAACTTCGATATACCTTTTTACAGGAACCACTTACGTAATATTGTTTGTAATCTTGCCTGGTTATTTTATACACAATCGGCACATTTCGATAAAAGTAAATTTCACGGTATTAAAAAAAGAAGATTTACATGATTACTTTATTAACTTTTTTGGATTTTTTACCACTTCCCCCCCCCCCCTCCGGTAATAATATCGGTATCAAAGAGTATTTTTTTTTCTAAAGAGTATTTCTTTTGTTCGAAGCGATAACAAAACTGGTTACATTTATTTTTCGAATACTTTTATGATTCAAATGAAGATAAGCGATAAAGTATCACTTTGCATGTATGAAAAAACTTTATATCAAATAAAAATTAAAAGAAATAATTTCTTTTTAAAAGTATTTTATAACACCTTTTTGTAACATTATGCCTTCAACAGTAATAAAGTCTTGTCCCGAAAAGAGGAGGGGTGGGAAGCAGGTAGAAATTCTTATCAACAAAATAACTGGACAACATTCCTTCTGTTGCTCTTTTATTCATTAGTAAACACAAGCTTCATTTTAAATATATTTCGCATACAGTCTCTCGAACTGTGATTATATATTCATACACAACTGAAGAAGAATAGGAATGTCAAAAGTTGGGGTATTCTACATCTTAAAATTAAATAATTTTATAATGATTTAGCGATTTTTTTTAAACAACCTTGTAATTTCATAAAAATAGATAACAGGTTAAAAAAAAATAACATTCTATTTCGAACCACAGACCATGTTACAAATAAAAAAAAGAAAATTCTGATTGGATCAAAAATGATATCGATAACGAAAAACAACCCCCCGCCCCCTAGAGATATCCTGCGATATCATATGGCAGAACTCCGTCTTCCCCCCTAAAAAAGATAACCTTACAGAGCACAGCCCCTAATATGAAATTATAGCACGTAGCTCTGCATAGAAAAAGCATAAAAGTCTTAATAATGAAAATGTTGGCTGAGGTAATTTTACCTCCCTACACAATCCACCTCTGTTCTGTGGTCATAAATGATCATAAAGTATAATAAAGTTATTTTCCGTATAACTACACTAATGAAACATTTTGCGTACCAAGACAAATCTACGATAAACCTACTAGTGGAATAAAACACAAAAGATCTGTCGCTTTTCTTGCAAGTGAACTATGTATGCTATTTTTTTAAAAAAAATCAAGTTTTTTGTTAATTAAAAGTATCTTTTGTTCCCTGTTTTAAAAATAATAATAAGTAAATAACATCTGCTTATAATTTTGGCACTATTTAATTAAGAATTATTCATGTTATGTATATAATAAAGATCAAGTTAATATCTTTGGTAGTTTCTGAAAAAAGGTACATTAATTTAACATGTCAGGTATAGGGTCTTGCAACTGCCGTTAAAAGGTTTATGTACTGCTGAAAAAAGGAAGAAAAATCATGCGTCGAGTATGGATTATGAAATGCTTTCCAACACATTCAAAATAATGTAATAAAACTGCATCGTTTAATAAGTTAAATTATTATCTTTAATTCAACTTTATGAAAACGCGGTAGCACATTTAAAACTAAATTTTAGATGTTCCCATTTACAATCGAAAATTATCCGAATTCTTTGAGCTGCCCTATATATGATGCATAGATTTGTATTTATTAACCACGTGCATGCTAAAATTTAGTTTAGTTAAGAAATACACAGATACTTTAGTTAAAAATTTCCCTTCGACAATTTCCGCTAATAAGGTGAATTGTACGTGAAACCTTTTGTGCAGTCATGTATACGAGATATAGAATTTGTATATGTTACAGGTCAAACCCGATTTTAGGCCAAACTAGAATGGCCTAGGCCAAACCGGTCTATCCTAACGCCCATCGGATAAACTAGTTTTTCCTAGGCCAAACCGGTCTATCCTAACGCCCATCGGATAAACTAGTTTTTCCTAGGCCAAACCGGTTTATCCTAACGCCCATAGGATAAACTAGTTTTTCCTAGTCCAAACTAGTCTATTCTAAGGTCCATAGGACAAATTAGTTTTTCCTAGGACAAACTAGTTTGGCCTAACTCTTATAGGATATACTAGTTTAGCCTGCTGTTTATTGGTCTGAACTAGTTTATCCTAGGCTGATCTAGTTTATCCTAGGCCAATTCAATTTGGCGTGATTTTATTGAATTCAATGACCGCCTCAGCGCCAACATTCTAGTTTGTCCTAGGCTGATGTAGTTTATCGTCGGCCATTGTAATTTTACGTGTTTTTAGCTCTAAGGCGTACACAGCCTGAGAAATAATGGGCTCGCAAGTTCTGTATTTATGTATGTACGTATGTATGTACGCATTTTTGTGCGTATGTACGTAACGCGATTACTCTTCAT
Source organism: Maratus speculifer (assembly GCA_964019185.1). Taxonomy (NCBI): domain Eukaryota; kingdom Metazoa; phylum Arthropoda; class Arachnida; order Araneae; family Salticidae; genus Maratus; species Maratus speculifer. The sequence continues at coordinate 291,252,497 of OZ025294.1, read as the reverse complement.
AGAAATATCTGATCTGTTTCAAATTTTGGATGTATTTTCATTCTGATAAAGAACTTTTACGATTAGTTTTAAGAATTCATTGGATAAGAATATGAGGGGGTGTACTTGAGACTAATTCCCCACCGTTAATTCAGAGAAATGGATTTTTCATGCAGAATTACCTGTTTTCATTTAAAATTTTAGACATAGGATCATTCTGACAAGGTGTCTCCGTGATTAGTTGTGGGTTTTTAAGTGTAAAAAAGGGCAATGTATGTAATCCCCCATAATTTAGATAAATGGTTTTGACGCAGAATTTACGGATTTGCTTCAGATTTTGGATATAGGTTCTTTCTGATAAGGCGAATCCTGGAATAGTTTTGGGGGTTTAATGGTTTAGATGAAGACAAAGATGAAGGATTACCATCTTACATAGGAATAAGTAGTTTATCCTATGGGCATTTAGATAAACAAGTTTGGCATAGGAAAACTACTTTATCCAATTGGAGTTAGGATAAAATAGCTTGGCCTAGGATAATCTAATTTGGTTCAAAATCGGGTTTGGCCGGTAAAAAAAACATATATGTCACTAGAATAAGCATAAATGTGTGTCAAGAGTCATTGCTTGTAACATCAATACAGAAATTTAACATGTCCACCGTAGAGACATGTTGCATTGGGCATGGTGTTTGCTTATTTTTTTTTTTTTTTTTTCTGCAGACTCGGGCCGTGCTGAGATCAGACTTGCATTTATTATTATTATTATTATTATTATTATTATTATTATTATTATTATTATTATTATTATTATTCAATCCAGACTGGGGCTTAACATAATTTGGAATCGAACAGCGTTTTCCATTTTTGAGAAATTAATTACCTGTCGAAATATAAGCTATTCTTGTCACGGCGTCAAGTTTTTCTTTTTCGTGAAGTCGTAACCGGTAATTCGATTCAAAACGTAGTTTTAATAGTATTTTCTCAAAGATACATCGCTTTTATGAAAAAATAATTAACGCCATTCGATTACATATTGTGAGGATTTTGCATTTCTATATACTGTTTAGTAATTATTTTGGTAGCGATGAAGTGATGCAAATCCTTTTCATCTTAAATAACTTTTATTCAAGATATGATAAAATATAATACAGATCTAAGAACTCAGGGTTCTTTATGATAAAATAATCCACACGCCTTTTACAGCGAGCTGCATCCTCGAGAATCATCTCCCACTCCCCTTCTCATCCTCATCAAGAGAGCCTCCTCTCCTTCGGGCTCCTCCCAGATCGAAGTTATTGGCTCAGCTGGGATACGCCTCGGCGCCAGGTTGCCATCGTCCGTCTGGACCTAGTGAAACTATTTCAACCGATTTCTAGTTCTCAGGGTGGTCTGGTGATTAGTCAACGGTAGCCGTAACTAATATGCTAACGTCACATGAAAAAGGCCGCGCTAGACTTGCTGTCTACAGGGAAAAAAGGACCTTAATCCTTTTAAGTGCATACACAATTCACGTTTTCACAATCGCCAGACTTCGATGTAGCAGTGCATTGTCTAGCAGTAATTAGCCAAATTGTTAAATCCTTACAACCATCCCCTCCTGTGACAGAGATTTTTCACATGTGGAAAATCTTACGTCGAGGTACAGTTACTCTTAACTTAGTTCACTACAGAGGTTAGCACCAGTTAATTTTATTAATTTAACTTGTAAGATAAAACACTCAATTTATTACAATACAACATTTTAATAATCCAGATACACATTTTAATTAATAATATAATATAGAAATAATTTGAATGCAAGCTAATTAAGAATTTATATACAAATATTATCTACAGCTCACATTCATCCTTCTCTACTCAAACATTAATGTGTAACTTTCCCTTTACAACCTTTTTCCTGAAAGAGTGATGATAAGCTCGAATTATTTTCGAATTTCTTCGCGTAATTCGGCATCTCCCACATCGGATTTTCGTTCACCTCTTTCGATGTGAGGAAGGTTTCCTCCCTTTCTGGATTCCAATTAAGTTTAGTTTTCCGATTTTTTTCCTCAAAATCGTGCGTCTCAGATTTTATTACCGAAGCATAATTTGGGATAAGATCGGGCATCAATTTCGCACGACTAAATTTTGGCTCACGTTCCGGCGAGGAGAATTCCGTTTTATTTCGGGTTTTAACTCCCATTGACTTACGACCTCTGTCACCTAGCCTTCGTCTCAACTCATTAATCGTATGCAGTGCTGATTTCCCCTTGGTAACCTTAACTTTCAAATTTTCCTTACGCCTCTGCGAATTCCGACTCGGGCGGAGCCTCACCACTTTGTTAACATTTGATTCTCTTTTTTCCGAGTCAACTTCTTTCGGGATACAGATTAAAGATCTAGTAGCGAAATCATCCCTCGTTACATCAGATTCCGATGCCTTTTTACCCAAGAAGTGAACTTCTGACTCTCTTGGAACACGCATTCTAAGAAAATTTTCTTTATTGTTTTGGGAAAACGCGCCGCAGTGCGACTGACTAATGACATCGTCCGTCTCTAATTTTTCCTCCACCGTACCTACATCATTTTGCTCCGTCTTATTCTCAGACGCCTTTGTCATCGTTTTCCCTACTAATCCCTGATGACCTTTCATGCGGTTCATCAAATCAAAGGCACATTCGATTACCGTATTTTCGGAAATCTCACCTTTCTTCCATCGTTCGTATAATTCTTTCCGCTCTTTTTCGGCATTTGGCCAAAAATAATTATCCCCTATTTTGCTCTCAATTCCTTTCATAATTTCCGGTTTTTCTAAACCATCACGGTCGTCAGATCCGATATTTTTCTCAATAACCATCCGGCTGTGATTAGTTTTTCCTTTTCGCTGATCCGTTAAAACTCGGCATTCCCCTAATTCTCCTTTTTCTCCAACGAGCGATATTTTCTCGTCAAGTTCTAGTTTAGTACATTCTACTTTCGCTTTCGATTTAAAAACACTAACGGCGCTATGATTGCCCCAGGCCATCATTCCTCCTAAACCTTCTCTTTCGCTCTGCGAGAAAATTCCCTCCTTCGGACTGACCATCTTGGCGCTCTGGTGTATCGTTCCTCCCGACACAGGGGGGTCGAAATGGGGGGACGCTCTTCCTCCCTCAGCGCTGACAATTCCCTCTACTGCGGAGATCTTGGAACCGGTTCGCTCGTCTAACGATTGAGATTTTCTCTTCTCACGTTCGTTGCTAGTTTCGGTATTCGAAAATACGCATGATTTCGGAATGATATGTCCTTCTAATTTCGCGCTTGCCCTCTGTTTATCAATTAACGCTTGGGTTTTGTTTCCTAATAAATAATGGATCATATCCGTTTCTTTATCAACTGCAGCCGCTTTAGTGCGTATAAAGCTGCCGTCACTTAGCCTAATTTCAACATTTACCACTGGTAAACAACGAAGTTTGTTGTCTAAGGCTTGTTTTAGCCAAACCCTTTCTTTAGTAAATTGGTCCTTATTTACATCGTGAGCAGAAATTAGGTCAAAAGTAGATCCTGTATCGCGTAAAATTTTCATCTCTTTCCCATTGATTTTCCCTCGACTGACATAGGGACTAAAATCTTCTTCCAAATTTCGTAGACCCGCGATATGATAAACTGTTTCAGTATTTTCAGTTTTTGATTCCGTACAATTAATTTTATAGTGACCTGATTTCTTACAATTAAAACAAGTAATTTCTTTTCTCTTATCGAATATCTCATTTCGATTTTTAGAGTTTTCTTTATCCCTCCAATTTATTTTGGTCTCATCCGTTCTAGTTTCGGTTTTAGACTTATTACGCTCAAAAGGTTTAGCGGCGCTATGAATTTTAGGGGATCCTTCCCGCCTAATATTTTTCCTCGCCACCTCGTACGCGTCTAACTTTTTAGCTAACTCAAATGGTGTAATTATCGCGCTCCAAACATCAATAAAATGTTGCTTCGCTTCCGGGTTAATTTTCCGTTTCATTTGATCAGTGATTATCAAATCTCTGAGTTGTTCGAACGTCGTTATTTCTAAACCACTTAACCATTGGTCAAAGAAATTGGAAGCTTCGTACACGAAATCTTTCCATGTTTTGTTCTCGGGCTTTTTAGAATTTACGAATTTTAGCCGAAAGTCTTCTGCTGAAAGTTGAAATCTTTCGAGAAGCATTTTTTTAATGTGGTCGAAATCATCTGAATCAGAGGGAGATTCGCGTAGTATCAATTCCCCTAAATCGGTAGGCAATAGTCCTAACAAATGAGTAACCCACTGATTTTTATCAATTTGAGCTTTGCGTGCTTGTCTTTCAAACAAATTTAAATAAATGGAAATCTCGGAGTTCTTTGAATCAAATTTTGGTAGAACAGACTTTAAAGATATTTTTGGTTCTCTCTCGCTCTGATTAGAGGCCAAACTAATTGTATCCGTCTCCCGTTCTAACCTTAGTTTCGCTAATTCATGCTCCCTTTCCAACGCTTTAGTCTTTTGTTCCCTCTCATAAACTTTCAGTAATTCTCTCTCAGCCCTTTCTTCATTTTCCCTGTCTAGCCTATCCTTTTCAATAATTTTTAGCTGGGCTAATGCCAAAGTCTCATCATAATCAGGTGCTTCAATTAGTTTTTTTATGATTTTAGGAATAGTATCCGAATCCTCTACATTTGCGCCAAATTCAACAGCTAATACCTTTAAATCACATTTTCTCTTTCCTGACCACGTCATTCTGCACGGTGCGTGATTATGAAAAAAAAACAATCTATACTAGGTTCACTCCGTAAATGGATGCCTCTCAATTATTTCCCGTAATGTAAATATTCACAATCATAATACGCGACATGTCAATCACAATACAAAATACACTATGAAAATACAATACAAATACTCAACAATATGCTAAATAGCACTTATCATTACTCAAACAGGAAAATATTTCTAAAGCACTTTACCGAACCCAATGTTAAACAATCAACTGATTCTTAAAAAATATTAATTTTGATTAATATGCAAATAAGAGATAGAAATTTCTTTAGTTAATCGCAAAACTCTAGTATAATATTTAAACTTTTACTACACATAAAGATTTAAATCCTAAATCACAGAATTATATTTATTCAAAATTATTAAAATGCATTTCCTATAAATAATTAGTTATTCAAATTACTGCATGCCAATTTGTACCCTATTTAAACTTTTTAATTTTAAACTTTGCAAATTTAATTTAATTCAATTTTGAATAATCATAGATAACTGCCGATGATTTTTTTTTTTGAACGAACACACAACCTACAGTGAAAACCTCTGCAATGAACAATTAAAGAGCACTGACCTGTATTCCTTTTTCGGATGTCCACAGCTTCCACACTTAGGGTAATCCACTGTCCACTTTCCCCGGGCGTCCTTTTCTGGATTATCTCGGGCTCCAAGCTACGTCTGTTGATTCTTTTTCGTCTCAGGTCTCCGGCTGCACGTCCGACCTCTCCTCGGCTCTGGGTCACGTCGCTTGCGTCTGGGCTAATTTCCTTCAAGTCCCCGCTGCACGTCTGGAGTCCTCGGCTCTGAGTTACGTCACTTGCGTCTGGGCTAATTTCCTTCAAGTCCCCGCTGCACGTCTGGAGTCCTCCGCTCTGAGTCACGTCGCTTGCGTCTGAGCTAATTTCCTTCAAGTCCCCGCTGCACGTCTGGAGTCCTCGGCTCTGAGTCACGTCGCTTGCGTCTGGGCTAATTTCCTTCAAGTCCCCGCTGCACGTCTGGAGTCCTCGGCTCTGAGTCACGTCACTTGCGTCTGGGCTCTTTCGTTCCGGTCCCCACTGTACGTCTGACTCTCCTAACTCTCAGTCACGTCGCCTGCGTCCGGGCTCCACTAGCGATTTTCATCATCGTCCGCTGCGTCTGGGCTTCAGTGGCTATTTTTCATAATCTTCCGCTGCCACCACTGTGAGGATTTTGCATTTCTATATACTGTTTAGTAATTATTTTGGTAGCGATGAAGTGATGCAAATCCTTTTCATCTTAAATAACTTTTATTCAAGATATGATAAAATATAATACAGATCTAAGAACTCAGGGTTCTTTATGATAAAATAATCCACACGCCTTTTACAGCGAGCTGCATCCTCGAGAATCATCTCCCACTCCCCTTCTCATCCTCATCAAGAGAGCCTCCTCTCCTTCGGGCTCCTCCCAGATCGAAGTTATTGGCTCAGCTGGGATACGCCTCGGCGCCAGGTTGCCATCATCCGTCTGGACCTAGTGAAACTATTTCAACCGATTTCTAGTTCTCAGGGTGGTCTGGTGATTAGTCAACGGTAGCCGTAACTAATATGCTAACGTCACATGAAAAAGGCCGCGCTAGACTTGCTGTCTACAGGGAAAAAAGGACCTTAATCCTTTTAAGTGCATACACAATTCACGTTTTCACAATCGCCAGACTTCGATGTAGCAGTGCATTGTCTAGCAGTAATTAGCCAAATTGTTAAATCCTTACAATATTTTCTGAGTGAGAATGCCTGTTAATCTTACGAATTTCCGAAAAAGAATTAATACATAAATGTGTTAGGATGTAGCTCTTTTGGATTTCAGAAAAGCCTTAAGGAATGACAGAGAAATACACTGCTCAAAACAATTAAAGGATATTGCAATTTTAGGTGGATTTTGTATCTAAGAAACTTTTTAGCTGACTGATACATGGTGGACAGACATGGTAGGTTATATAAGAATAAATTACACATGTTTGGCAGAAAAAAATGCATTTTATTGCGCATTTGTGTACAAAAGGAAAAAAACACAATTTGTGCATATGAGAAAAAAAGAATAAGAAAAGGTGTTTTCTTCAAAGAAAATCATTTTCAGTAGGGGGTATGGTTTCCACGGGCGGCCAGCAACGTTGAACACCTTTGAGGCATGGACTCAATGAGGCTATTAATGACGAGTTGGGGTATTCTGCCCCACTCTTCCAGAAGAGCTCTTTCCAGTTCTTGGAGAGTTTGAGAGGGTTGTCGGCGCCCAGAAACTCGTCTTCCTAGAGCGTCCCAAATGTGCTCGATTGGATTCATGTCTGGAGATTGGATTCACGCTGGCCATTCCATTCGAACGATTCCTTCCTCGAAAAGGAAATCCTCCACCAGGTTTTCACGGAGTGGCTTGCAGTTATCGTCCATTAAAATGAAGTTATCTCCGATTGCTGCAGCGTAGAGGACTACAATAGGTCTGAGGATCGTATCCCTATATCGGCGATCAGTCAAAGCTCCATCTCGAATGATGTAGAGGTCAGTGCGCCCGTCAATGGAGATGCCACCATACACCAACACTCCTCCACCGCCAAATCTGACACTTTCGTGCACGAAAGCAGGATTATTCCTACTGCCACGGTCCCTCCAGATGAAAATACGCCTATTATCCGGATGTACAGAAAAACGGGACTCGTCAGAAAACAGAATATTGCTCCATTCATTTCTTCTCCAGTTGACATGCTCGGTCGCCCACTCCCTGCGGTCGCGACGATGCCTTGATATTAATCTAACACATACCATCGGTCGGCGAGCATACAGACCTACAGCATGGAGCCGGTTTCGGACAGTCTGAGTTTAAATCGTGGTGCCTGTTGCCGAGCGAAGGTGTTGTTGGAGAAGAGTAGCGTTCATGTTTCGGTGTCTCCGAGTTGCTAACGCTAAATACCGATCTTCATTGGGCGTTGTTACCCGTCTACGACCTTGCCCTGGTCTTCGGCCTGCACATCCACTCTCCAAAAAACGGTTCCAGATCCTGGAAATGACACTTTGTGACACTCCAATGGCTTGAGACACTTTGGCTTGAGTTTAGCTCCCTTCTAACCTACCAACAATTCTCCAAGCTTCTGAATCTGTCAAATGACTTCACTGAGACATCGTACTCATCGAAACAAAGCAATCACTGAATGCCGATCATCCTTGTCTTCATTCTCTTTTATCCAGTTGAAAGTCAAATTTCATTCGCTGCCGCTGAAGCGACGTTTTTGACGTCGAACTCAAAATTTGCGTACTCCACAGTTTGAAAACCAGAAAAATTTGCATTTGTGATTCTCTTCTTCTATTTTCGGCAAAAAAAATTTCGTTTATATCTTTATTTTATATAAAACTTTAAATATCCTTTAATTGTTTTGAGCAGTGTATATTCACAAATCTACTTTATACTAAACATATTCAAAAGTTATGATGTTTATAACTCTCCTTTTTTTTTTCTTTTAACTACATTAATTGCCCAGTTAAACTTGATGGCTTTGCATTCACAGGCTGTTTACACTAATTGCGTATTACAGCCTTATTTTTTTTAAAGAATAACAACCGCGAAAAATAAAGTAAGCGGGATTACTTTTTCCCATTTCCCCCAATTATACTTAACCATTGAACTCCAAAACTAATCACAGATACGCTTTATAAAATTGAACAATTATCCAAAATTGAAGCAAATCAGATAATTCTGCTCAAAAACCATTTATCTGATTTAAGGAGGGTAATCCTCCATTCCTCTTTTTATACTTAATCATTAAACCCTCAAAACTATTCAAGGATCCGCCTTATAATAAAAACACTATGTTTAAAATTTACGGCAAATCCGATAAATCAATCGGATCCATTTATCTAATTTAAGGATGGCGATAAATCGTCCACTACCCCATTATACATAACCAAAAAAAAATAACTAAAGAAGCGCCTGATCAAAATGAATTCATGTCCAAAATTTTAAGCAAATTGGATAATTCTGTATTATAACTAATTTATCTAATTTAAGGAAAGAAATAAATTGTACGCTTCCCCTTTATACTTAACCAAAGAATCACCAAAATGAATCAGTAAAGCGCTTCATCAGAATGAACAAATCCAAGGTTTGCAGCAAATCGGTTAATTTTGCATGAAAAACCCATTTGGCAAAATCAGGCGGGAGCCCCCCCGTTCTTCCCTTTGTTCTTAACCAATTAACTCCCAAAACTAATTAGAGATGCACCTTACCAGAATAAATCTATTTCAAAAATTTAAGCAAATCAGCAAATTATGCGTGAAAAAAGCATTTACATAAATTATGAGGCGTTACCCCTATTTCCCCTTCCCTTTATACTCAAACAATGAACACCCCTAACTAATCATGGAGGCGCCTTATCAAAATGCTCCTATATCTAAAATTTTTTATAAAATATGCTAAATTCAAGGAAACCCATTTATTTGAATTAAGGGAAGGGGCGAATCAGCCTCTCGATCTTCCTCCCTTTTATTCTTCTCCAATGACCTCCCAAAATTAATCAGAAAAGCTCCTCACAAGAATAAACCTATATTGAAAGTTTGATGCAAATCTGGTATTTCTGTACATACATAGATACAGAACCCATGGAGCATTAGTTCTCAGGCTTTGGTTGCCTAATAAAAAAATAACACGTCAAATTACATTACTTCTATTAAGAGTTATTACGTTACGTACATACATGCTTACATACATGCGTACATACAGAATCTGCGAGCCCATTATTTCTCAGGCTTTCACGCCTGTGAGCTAAAAACACGTAAAATTAAATTGACCTAGGATAAACTAGATCAGCCTAGGACAAACTAGAATGTTGGCGTTGAGGCGGTCATTGAATTCAATAAAATCACGCCAAATTGACTTGGCCTAGGATAAACTAGATCGGCCTAGGATAATCTAGTTCAGACCAATAAACAGCAGGCTAAACTAATTTATCCTATAAGAGTTAGGCCAAACTAGTTTGTCCTAGGAAAAACTAATTTGTCCTATCGACCTTAGGAGAGACTAGTTTGGCCTAGGAAAAACTAGTTTACAGGATGGGCGTTAGGATAAACCGGTTTGGCCTAGGAAAAACTAGTGTATCCGATGGGCGTTAGGATAGACCGGTTTGGCCTAGGAAAAACTAGTTTATCCGATGGGCGTTAGGATAGACCGGTTTGGCCTAGGCCATTCTAGTTTGGCCTAAAATCAGGTTTGGCCTGTAACATATACAACCTTTAAAATGAAAAAAAAAATGGAATTTAAAAGCGATTGCCGAAATTGAAAACGCGCTTCAAAAAAATTTTACTCAAAAACAATGCTGTAACCGATTTATTTTGTGTGTCTTTATAAATGATCAGAAAATGCTAAGAATTTTCTATTTTATAATAATCATCTTGTTTGAAACTCAATCATTTATATAAATTTCAATACATTTGAATTAGCGTGATCTCACTAAAATATTCTGCAAACGATTTTTCTCCTTATATTCTCTTGAGTGTCCTTGTAAATAAACTATTAGTCATACTTCATATAAAATATCAAACATGCCATTCAAAAATAAAGTTCATCAACTGCATAAAAATCTAAGTGTATTTAAGGGAGTTAGAGTGTGGACAGATGGACAGACAAATCGAATCCATCCCTATCGTATAGGGACATGACATTTTTATTTTTAAATCAGTTATTAACAGGCTCCGTTTACACAAAATTTACTGAACAAAGAACAGTAAAATTTGTGAATACAGAATATTTTTACTTTTAAAACAGAATTCAGTTATTAACTGGTTCAGTTCAAACAAAATTTACTAAGCAAAGTAGTGTAAAACTTTTGAATACAGAATCTTATATTTTTAAAGCAGAATCCAATTTTTAACAGGTGCCGTTTACGTAAGTTTGCTGAATAAAGTACAGTAAAATTTGTGAATCATAAAAACACACAAAAAGTTTCTCTTTGATTAGTTTTGATCTAAGCAAGCAGATTTGTAAAGTATTTCATTGGCAAAGGCTAAAAAATTAAAATAAAATTTAATCATTGATAGGTATCAAATCATAGGTAAAGTTTTTCTTTCTTTAAGAGGGTCCGTATACGGTACGAAAGGGTAATATATTGATGGGGGATGAATTTGGTTTGTCTGTCCTTGTCCACGCTTTAACTCCCGTAAATATACTTAAAATTTTATGCAGTTGATGAACTTTATTTTTGATCGGCATGTTTGATATTTTATATGAGGTATGACTAATAATTTATTTACAGGAACACTAGAGAGAATTCCATTAATTTAAAGTATATGGAGAAAATTGGCTTGCAGAGTATTTTAACGAGACCACGCTAATTCAGATGTATTGGAATTAATATAATTGATTGAGTTTTAAACAATATGATTATGATAATGTAGAAAATTCATAGCATTTGCCGATCATTTACAAGGACACACAAAATAAATCGGCTATAGTACCGTTTTTGAGTGATATTTATTTAAGCTCGTTTTCAATTTCATCAGGCGCTTTTAAATTCAACTTTTTTTTTTTTTTTTTTTTTTTTTTTTTTTTTTTTTTTTTTACAGGTTGTATATAAATTCTGTGTCTCGTATACAGGACTACACAAAATATTTCGCGTAAAAAAATCTTCAAATTTTCAAAAAAAGAAAAAAAATTATTGCATTAATTTTTTTTTCTTGCTTAAAATGACGTTCAAATCAAGTTTCTATCTTAATTAGAAGAGAAAATATTATTTTTTTCTATTTGGTTTGTTTTCAAAATCTAACTTTCAAGGAATGGTTATCAGAAAGTGACTTCTTGTGAAAAATGTGTTTTTCTTCATGATGGATTTTTTCACAATTTCTCGGATTTAAATCGTTATAACTCAAAAATGTTAAAGATAAAGGGTTCAAGCTTGGAAAATGTCTTTTTTTATTGTTTTGTTTCAATTTTGATTCAACAAATTTGAAAAAAATATTTACTTTTGAAAATATGATTTTATTAGTAAAAGTTACATTTTTTTCACATTTTTAATTTAAATATTTATTTTTTTTAGAAAATTAATATTTTTGAAAATGTTGAATTAAAATTAAACTGTAGATATTTCTCTTTATTTAAATGTAAAAATATTGAAATTTTACAATAAATATTTCGAGTTATAACGATTTTAAATAACACTATATTTTTAATAAATTTTAAATTTGAATTTTTTTTTAATTATAAGAAGTTTTATTATGTGATTTTGTTTAAAAATAATATAGTTAATCATTACAAAAAAAAAAAATAAAAATTTTAACTTCATAAATAAAAGTTATTTTAAAATGTGTCCCGGATCCCCTTAAAATAGGGGTAATCTGAAACATTTTCAACAGCAAAAGCATTTCCATTTACAGAGTGAATCATAATAAATTTATATACATTGTTTTTATAAGAGTTGTGATATTTCCATAAGAATATTTTGGATTGATAAATCTGATTATTTTTGTAAGTATTTTACAAAAAAAAAAAAAAAAAAAAAAAAAAAAAGCTATATTTAATTAGTTCTAATTAAAAAAATATATAATTTCACAAATTACAACAACTATTTGGAAAATGATATTTTAAAATACTCAAATTTTAAAGATTTATGAATAAATTCTATGTTTAAATTAATAATAATAATAAACATCATTTTTATGATGATCATAACGAGTCATATATTACATACGCCATGCATTAAACATTAATATTCCTAGACCAATGATTAAAAAAAACAGTAGTTTATTGTTATATAACTTTAACAGTTTAAAATATGCATTTTTATTTGATGGAGTAAATCAGACTGACTTCTGAACGCCTTTTATTAAGTACGAATAAATTAAACATTAATATTTCTGGACGCATCATAAACAAGTTTTAAATGAAATTTCAATTTCACATTTTTCGGAACTGCAAATTTTTAAACTACTAAACATCGCACATTTAAAATTTTTAAACCGTTGCGTAGAGAAAAAATGCAGTTTTAATGAAATTTGTTTGAAATATTTATCACAACTTGTTTTCAAATTAATTTTTTTTTTAAAGTTTTTATTCCTTTTTTCGTTATTGTATCAACAAAAGTATTCCAGATGGACCAATCAGAAAGCAAATGAAATAAAAAATAGAAGTATTCCATTTTGGACATTAAGCATGGACCAATCAGAAGATGAATAAAATAAAATAAAATGCAGAATTTAACCAATAAAAAAATTCAGATTTCCTGGTTCTCTACCGTAGACAACAATAATTTTCCAAATAGTTAAAAAAAAAAAACTTATCTAAATTCACATCATTATCATTGAAAAGTTCCAGTATAACTTTAGACATTAAAGAAGATAATTATTGAGGGAAATCAATTTCTTGATAAGTAATTCCGTAGATAGAAGGTTAAATTGGAACAACCGACAACACTAGGTAGTTTGGTTTCGTCTTTTAACCCTATTAAAGGCAGTGATTTATTTTTGGACCCCCTAATTTTAATTCTTAAAAGTCACATTTACACCAGAATATTGGAACAAAGTACTTCTATTAAGTACATTAATAAAAACTTTCATTCACTTATTTCAGCATTTTACGAATAAAAGTACCTTGCTCCTAAAAAGGTTGAATGCAGGTTTTTCATGATTAAATTAATTGTTTTCGAAATTTCAAATGCTGCACTAAAAAGAAAAGAAAAGAAAAGTTTTATTTTAACCGTTATGTTTAAAACTTATATGTAAACTTTGAATTTATTGTTGTCTCAAGATATATGTGGAAACCGAGTTTTTAATTCTCTAAATAACAGTCTCATTCCATTGAAATTCAAACTGTGATGATATTCGTAGATATGGAATTTTATGCAGTTGCTTCCCAGTGTATGAGGATGCACTGAAAAAAATGGGTTCTCAAAATTGAGTAAAAAGTACTCATTTTTAAGTACTTCACCTACTCAAAATAGTTCCGATCCGAATGTACTCAAAACTGACAAACACATGTAGTCATTTTTGATTCCGTGTTGTTCAAAATATGAATCCCTATATACTACCCCCTGAACTCACAAATTAAAGTAAAAATATTTATTTCTTGCTCAAAATTATTAACAATAAACGTTTAATTGATTTTTAATTAAGAAAAATAGCAAAAATATTAGCAAGATACTCAAATCAAATATTTTTATGATAAGAGCATTATTTGCAAGCACTTTTAAGCTATTTTAAAGAAACTGTACATAATTTAATATTTACATTAATAAGCATCTTTTATGCCACTCTGAATGAAATAACCAATACACGGTGCAAAATTATCGTTTGTTTGGATTTAATAACATACTAGCGAGCTTCGCCCGCTAGCGGCCCCTTTCTGAAAAAAATAATTGTTTTTTCATTACTTAAAATTGTTCTTCTATGTGGATATAAAAAAACCCATTGATTTTTTCATATCGGCGTAGCTTGGCTAAGTGCACGCATGCGCAATGCGAAAAACATGGTTTCTGTTTATACAAAAGATGAAGATTTAATATTTATAAAAATATGTTTTTTGTTCTGCAAATGGTTACACCTATTATTTTATTTAAAAGATAGTTCTGATAGCCATATTTTTCCAAAAATTTCATACCTCATTAAAAGTGGATTATCAAGAATGGTGTTAGCCGATTTTAAGGAAATATTGAAGTTAAGTAAAAGTTGTTCCTAAAAATATGAAAAAAAAAAGAAAAAGAAGTTCGTTCTTTCCCCGTAATTTCGCGGTTTTTATTTATTTAAAAATACTTCTAACTGTTGTATCGTTTCAAAATAGTGATGCAACTTGTACCACGGTATTCTCTTAACTGCTTTTATGAAGATTTTAAAGAAATGTCAAATTTTAAAATGTATTTATTTGCAATAATGTTCTCTAACGATATTTTAAAAATATACGGATTACAGAGTGTCGGATTAGTGAGGTCGCAATGTATTACTATAACACACTTTGAAAAAAATCTCGAGTATAATTTTCGTGTAAAAATATGCATATTTTGTACAAAAATTTTAATTTTTAGTTTTTTCCTTTTTCAGATTTAATAATTTAAATTAAAAAATTCGCCTATTATATTATTTAAAATACAGTTACGGCCTCCCGATTTTTTCCAAATTTTTATGCAAGGTGTAAAACCAGTACCCCAAACACACATATAAAGATCATTGAAGAAGACAGGATTTAAGGGCTACTTTTACCTAAAAATATGGCAGAAAAAAAAATAAAAAGAAATCGCCCGTTTTACGCCGTAATTTCGCGGTTTTTACAGATTTAAAAATACTTCTAACCGTTGTATCTTTTTGAAATTTTGACACAATTCAAAACGATGTATTCACTAAGAGGTGTATAAATATGGAAAAGAAATACTGAAAATTAGGGATTTTATTCATATAAATATGAGCGGAAAAAGTGTCGAAAAAGCAAACAAAATTGTACGATCGGAGACTCTTTTTCTCGATTTTTTTTCAAAGGGTTAATATTAGAATATTTCAAAAATAAACACACCGTTGGAAATTAGACAGAAGCGTCTTTGAGGGGGTATTTTTTTTCTTTGTCGTGCCTCCAAAATTAAAAAGGATGGAATCGTTTTAAAATTCGATAGTTTTCGGTCGAAAATTCTGCGGAGAAAAATTGAAAATGAAAGCTTTCGGGAAAACGTTTTTTTCAAAAGGTTAATGTTCGTATTTCTTGAAACCGAATAGACCGTCAGAAAGGCCTTTAAATTTCCTTCAAGAATATGTAATTTGTTTTGAAATCCGTGAATCTGCAGTGCGGATGCGACGTTATATAAAACTCCTTAATTTTCGTATTTTCGACACCTTCGTGGTTCTTCATCCGCGGAAAGCTAGTTTCGACCGGAGAGCTCCGTCAAAGAACCGTCTCGGAACTTGGATTTTTTGTCACGTTTCCCGGGTAGTTTTTAATTAATATCTCGGGTAATTACCGGGCGATTTTCTCGAAATTCATTATCACAAAAGGCCGAATCGTCCCGAGTCGATAGACACCCAGAGCGCCACTCCACTCGGCCGTTGAGAAAAGTTTTTAGCGGTACAGACAGACAGACAGACGTTTACTGCGGTTAATAGTATAGATAATAGTTCAGAATTGAAAAACCAAATGTACTCAATTCGATATGAGTACATCGATTTACTCATTTTTAATTACTTCATTTTTTCAGTGTTACTTACCCATCATACGTAGTATAGGGTAAGTCTTGCAATCGTTTTGAAAATCGAAAATTTTTTTTGACGGATTTACACGTTTTAGATAGTGGAGATTCCGAAAAACATATTTTTAGGGAAAAAATTTGCCGTCCGTCTGTCTGTCTGTCTGTCAGTCTGTCTGTCTGTAAACGCTCTATCTCCCGAACAAATAGACTTGAAATTTTGTATGTAGTTAGTATGTAAGAATGGGACGAAGCCTATTTAATATCAGCAACATCGATTATCCTTAACTATTTTTTTCGGACCCTCGAAAAATTCGTTCTGGTGAAAGGTATATAAAAATTTTCGAATTGTTTTGTTTTAAGGAAAAGGACGTAAAAGGCAATAAAATAACACACATTTTGCATATAGAACGAAGTCGATCGGATTATTAGTTGCCGAGATATTTGTAATCCTGTTTTCCACATTCTTCGATTTTTCATGACCCTGTATTTCATTCAAATTTCAATTCAGAGGTATATTTTAATTGGAAATGAGACGCTTAATCCGACACAGTTAATTGTTAGTTAATAGAATTATTATTTTTGGAGTTATAAGGATGTTTCTTTTACGCAGTTCGGTACTACTTGAGTAGTTTGGCATTTTATATAATTTGTCGAAATTGGTACATCAGCAGTTCTTTAATAAAGCTTTACTATGTATATTAAGAATATTTAAATTTTGTTTATGAATTGCAATCCATTGCATAAATAGTTTCACATGTTTTATTTTCATATACATATCCATGATGGGTAAGTATTACGGTGGCCCCCAACAACTAGTTTTGTTTTAAAAATGATTTAGATTTTTGTTTTTATCAGTAAAATACTATATGCACGAAAATATAGTCTATTAATGATGATTTAACTGTCGAAATTTCAAAAAGAAACACTTCAGTGGCGAATGAAGCCGAACAAATGCGTCATAAATTGAGGGGAGTAGAGATATAGAAGATTACTGTGATGAAAAAAGCAATAATGCTTTAGACGTCTAAAGCATTTTCACAGTAAACTAAGAACTAAATCCGACTGACTTTTTAAATTTTCAAAGCTGATATCATTTTCCATATTAGATTTCAACTTGTTTTTCTAATTTTAAATGTTTCAATCTGATATGATTTTACTCATTAAGTGCATAAATTTTGATTTATTTATTTTATTTTATTTTGTTTTCTAAAAATTCTAAGAAGTTACTACATATTATCTGTTTAACCTATGTTTTAAAATTAATCTGTGAAACTGATAGAATTCTATGCATATTTTTAAGTAGCATTTTGCATTTTAGAAACCTGCTTTTCCACTTTAATTAACTTATCAAACATTTTCAATTATTTTTTTGATAATTTTTGAATACAGATAGTTTATAAATCATAATATAATATATTTGTTACATTATATTTCTGATTTTTTAATTATAAAGAATTTCTCACATTAATTTGTCAATTAAACGTTTTCAAGTTGGCTTTTAACAAATTTTGAATAAAGATTAGTTTACAAAACATTATATTTTATATTATTTTTTAAATAAAATTTTTAATTTTATAAATCTAAAATAATTTTTCTAGTAATATTTTAGTCAAACATTTCCATTCAAACATTATACAATTTCTGAATAAAGATACTTTATAAAGCATACTGTTGTATGTTTATTCTTATATGCGGATTTTTATTTTATACTTTTAGAACAATTTTCCACAATAATTTATCTATCAAATATTTCTAAAGAAGCTTTGCACTTTCCGAATAATGATAATTTATGGAAAACAATATTATTACACTTTTGTAACAAATTATAATTAATTTCACAATCTAAAAAATCCATATTAGTAATTCTATATAAAATTTATATTTCTTTTTAACAAAAACTTTTCATTTAAGTGGAAATTTTTAAATTTCTCAGAATAAATACAAAATTTTCTTTTTTTCCTTATTTCTTCGATGTAAAATAATAATAATAATAATAATAATAATAATAATAATAACGTTCCTTTTTAAATAAAAGAACACGTAAAAGTTCCTGTTAAGTTTTCGTAATTGAAGTTTTCGTAGTTAAGCTTTGGCCTATAACTATGATATCGTGTGGGCATTGGGTGTAAGACAGACCAGATAATTTCAAGTACCGAGATTTGAATCCGAGAAAAGACAGAATGATTAATTGCACAATACAAATATCTGATTCGTGTAAATATGCACCAGTATTAATAATTGTTATTTAAACTTTTTTTGCACTATTCCTCATAATTGCTCGTAAAAACAGAAATTTCTTGTTGAATAGCGTAAACCATCTTGAAAACGGAAGAATAACAAATCGGAGAACAGACGGCAACTTTGCTTTCGGGTATATTTTCCGATTTTTCACAAATTTTCTTTTTTTATATATTATGTAGAATGGCCCAATTTTGCCGTCTTTCAGTTATTTATCCATCTCAAGCATTATTCCGACACTTTCCAATGACTTATTGACTCGTTGCCATTGATACAATCACAGAGAAGTTGTCCAGTCTACATTCACTGCATCTTCTGCAAAGCAATCTAGTCATTCGTTTCTGAACTCATGCGCCAAACTGTAAAAGAGGTTGGCAAAAATACATATAAAAAAGCAATCTTTGTACAACAATTGTGTAGTCGGCGAATAAAAGAGCTGTCGGAAACCAAGAAAAAAAAACAAGAAAGAAATACAGAAAAAAATAAAACAAGCATTTTGTTGACTTAACAATTAAATAATGTTCAAAGGTGCCACCACCAACATCGATGCAGGTCTGGCAGCATCTAGAAAATGATTGGCATACTCTTTCGAAGATTCATGTGTTTCATGAACTATTGCTGTAGCGACTAAAAGTCTTGCAATGTCCATACAGCTGATGCCCATGATAATTTATCACCAAAATCTTTCGGCCTTTTTTAGGCCGATAATTAAAACTCAACAATTTAAGCTATTTTATGTTCCATTTGCCCTTATGCATATGTTAACCTATGTACCCTGTAAGGAAAATTGGAGAAAATCATTGAAAACTCTACTAACACTTTAATTGTAAGCATTTTTTATTTACAGATTTACAATAAAATGCAGTTTAAAATATTTTTTTTAAATTAAAAATAAATTCCAAATTAAAATTGCTGCATTCATGCAGACTTTTACTTTAAAAATACCTTGAACTTTTCGGGATGTAAAGATACAAGCAGACGATACGAGAGGGGGGAGGGTTTAATGACAGTATTGGCAACACAGATTGTAATCTTGAACTTTTTATTTTTCTCTTGCAGTCATTCGTTAATTCTATGATAATCATGCTTCGTATAGCAAATGCTTAAAATGGCTGCGACGATTAAAAATCCCACCAAATATGAATTCGATCCGTCATACATTTTCTTTATGCAAAAAAAAAGCATTATCGGAAATTGACAAAGAAATTGTTTCTGTTTATGGAAGTATTATGAAGCGACAAAATGTAACGAAATGGTGTTGTGCTTTCTCTAGTGGTAGGACCAATGTTCAAAAATAACCCAGAACAGGTAGACTATCTCTAATCTCTGATGTTCTTCTCCAAAGCAACGGAAGAAGCGATTCGAGCAAAATAAGCGTCTCTCTGCACCTTGTGACTTCCACTTATTCCTTCACCTGAAGAAACACTTTTCAGGGTAAAACTTGAACGACGATGATGAGATCAAAATTGAAGTTGAAGTGTGATTTCGACAACAGGCGGTAAGCTTCTATGAGAATTCGATACAGAAGCTTGTACCCAGACTAAACAAAAGCTTAGACAACGGCGGCAATTATGGTGAAAAATAAAGTATATAGATGTAAATAATTCATAATAAATATTTTATCAAATAAATTTTTTTGAGTGTGTACTGTGTACACTGTAAAAAAAAATTCAAGAGGTTACTAAAAATTTTTTAGTAAATTTGTATTCCACAGAATTTTTTAGTAACCATTACAAACTTTTTTTTTGATAGCGAAACAAGCATTTCTTTTGTAAACTTAACAAAAGAAATTTTTGTATAACATACTTAAAAATTTTTAGTATGAACCACCAAGCAAATTTTAGTAATAGCTCCAAAATTATTTTTAATAACCATTACGTGGGCTCGAAGGGCAGGAGCTTCATTCGAGCTGCATCCAGACTTCTGGAGCGGAAAATTTTGGGCAAAACCGCAATAGATGGCAGCACCAAACATTGCTACTACTCCGTCAGGAAATTCATAATCCCTTCATTAACGAGCACTTACACTACATACATTCGGGGCGTATTTGGCAGTGGCCAGTATCGAACCCGGGACCTTTTAGCCTGGAGTCCGTTACTATAACCGCTATGCTATCAAGGCCACACCAACTGAGTTTTAGTAATAGCTATTAAAAATATAAAATTATTAACTCTATTCATTGCTAACTTTTTTCTAGTAATTCTTACAGATTTTCTTGTAACCGACTAAGATTACTAAAAATTTTTTAGTAATTACAAGGATCGCTAAAGTTTTTTTAGTAGATCGACACTTTTTTTTTTATAGTGTATGCTGTATTGTATCTTTATTTTTCGAAAAACACTAAAAAAAAACCAGAATATTATGTTGAAATTATTTGTTTCTTTTTGCACAAAGTATTTTTCTTTTTTTTTTTTTTTTTTTTTTTTTTTAAGACAATTTTATGCAGATGAATCATAGTTTTTACATTTACTCTTATAGCTTAAATACACTTGTAAAGTATTTGAAATATTATTAAATCAATAAGAATTACCATTTAATTGAAATTATGATGTAAAAATGATTACAAATACAAAAAAAAAAAAAAAATGAAAACGTAATCACGTTTATTTAAAATAAATTAACTTTATAAAAAAAGGAAGAAATTTATTTCCTCCTGATTTTAGTTAAACGAATTATTTACTAACATATAATACTTACTTTTTAAATGTAACTAAATCGTGCAGTTTTTGTAATATTAATCTTTTAAACTAACTACATTTCAGATTATTTTAACATTTTACTTATCAGTTTAGTCATATAAAGGGAAAAAAAATTAAAAAAAAGAGTTTTTAAAAAAAAAAAGAATTTATTTTTATTATTATTTGATTGATTATTAAGACAAATCATTTGACTATTTCCTAATTTTCTGTGTACATCTAAAAATATATCTGTTTACAATTTATTTGAAGCAGTTAAAATTGCATGTGATTACATAGCTAAATTTATAAAGCAAAATCTTCGAACACGACAACTCATATATTCTCTGTAAGCTTACACTATTTTATTCGCAAAAGATTATATTTTAAAATTTTCTCGCAGAAATATTTTTCGACGAAAATCTTGAATGTGTTGTTTTAAAAATGAAAAAGCGAAATCATTTAATACAATGTAATTATGATTTAAACTAGTTCGATGTGCCAATACCAAAACATTCTTCCATCTCATATATACATCTTAATATTTCAAACAGTAGGTACACATGTTAATACTTTAATATTATTAATTCAATACTATGACAACTTTGATTTTCATCTTAAATTTCTGCTTCGGTTAATTAATCGGAGTAAAAACGAGTTAATGTGGATCATGATATTTATTGAAATCAATATTTTTTCCTTATTCTGTTATCATCAGCTGTTTGCAAATAGCCGACTTAGCAGAAGCGAGTTCCCGTCTCTGCACGAGCCGATGAATAATAAAACGACGAAGAATCGGAAAAAATTATACAAAAAACGCTCTTTCCCACGGAATATTTCCATGCACAAAAATTTTGGTTCAATTCTGTACATAAATTTATACACTTTTAGGTGGTACAATATTGAAAATCGCACAAAAAATATTATTATAGAGCCCCCTTCCGCGGATTTTTTTTCAAATTCAAGGAAGGCCTATTACCCAAAGCCTGACACTTACAGATAAAATTTGGTTCAATTCTATGCATAACTTCATGCACTTTACGATGGTACAATATTGAAAATGGCACAAAAATCGCAATTACAGCACTCTCTTTCGGCGAAATATTTCAAAATTTAGGGAGAAACTGCTTTCCAAAGCCAAAAATATGCACACAAAAAATTGATTCATTTCTATGCATATCTTCATACACTTTTCGTTGGTTGAATGGCGACATACGGACACACACACACACACACACGGACAGACAGACCTTTTATACAAACATGTTTTTTTTGGTATCTCTAACCTCTAAAACTTGTAAATTCGTCGAAAACCGGAAGCCGATAAAAAAAATTAGATTACAATACTTTTTTCTATTGAAGATAGAAGAAAATAAAAATAGTCTTCGATAAAACATTTTTATATGTAAAATGCTTAAAAATATTTTCTCGGCTGATTGCTAACATATAGTTCAGCAGCAAGACTTTTCAAAGTATAGAAATAAGACATGAATTGTTGAAATTTGAATATAAAATCAGTTTAAAAAAGAATCAGTGTATTTTTATTATTATTTTATTTATTATTAAGACAAATCAACTGACTATTTTCTAATGATCTATGTACAACTAAAAACATATCTGTTTATAATTTGATGGAAACAGATAAAATTACGTAGTTAAATTTGTACTGAAAAATCTTCAAATACGACAGTCCAGATATTCTTTGTAAGCTTAATATATTTTATTCGCAAAAGATTATATTTAAAAACATTCCCCACGGAAATATATTTCGACGGCATTTCATTTCAAAAATGAAAAAACGAAACTATTCAATGGAATGTCATTTTGATTTTTAAAAAAATCCTCAATAAAACATTTTTCCATGCAAAAATGCCTGAAAATATTTTCTCGGCTGATGCTAACATTACTTCAGCCGCAAGAATCTTTCGAATAGTGAAAACATGGCATCAATTGTTCGATTTGAAAATCAAATTAATTGAACTCGATTAGAAATAGTTTTCTAGCTATTTTTGCTTCAAATTTCATATTTTTGCATTATGTTATTGAAAATTATCAAAATTTATAATCTTATTTTTATCCAAATTTACTAAAAAATAAAAATAAAATAAAATAAAATAAATAACACTGAATAAATGACACCGAATTCCTTGCATAATTAAAAATTATTTTAAAACACGCAAAAACAAAGTATGCACTTTTTAAAAAATGTAATGTTCCTATTTTTTTTTCAAGGTAACTTTGATTTACAGAACTTTTTATGCAACGGCAAAAACAACAATTCATATAAAAGGTAAACATTTGCATTGTAAATCAAAACATCCGCAAGGTTACTAAATATCTTTTAGAAAACTAAGATGTCTCGAAATTTTTATTGTAACTGCAACCTGCGTTACTGAGAAAATTTTAATCGTAATTATTGTAATTTTTGCACATTCTTTTGTAAAGTTACAGATTTTTGTAGTTTTACGAATAATAGTTTTGTAGATTTGCAACTTTTTTTGTACAGTGTATGTACAAATAAAATTTTAGTTAGCATACAGATTTCTGTGACACTCTGATCACTAGGGTAACAAAATTTTAATTTATTATACAGAAAATCAAAATGCATTTTGTAACTAATTAGATATATTTTATTAGAGTAGATCACAATGCTATTTAACTAGTTATATCAATTTTTATCTTAATTATATTTTTTAATAAAGTAATTGGAATTATTTAGATGTATTTCTGAAAACTAAATGAGCCATTACACTCTTAAAATTAAGTTAGAAGTTATAGTATATGGGTATATAAAATATAAAACTATACAATTACATGCCTTGGCAAATACTATTATATTTCAGAATTTCTTTCGAATTTTTTCATAAACTACATCTTTACAAAATAATGCACCTTAATTTATATTTTCATGTATAGATTTAATTAGAAAAAGGTAGAAAATAAATAACTGAAATGAATTATACCTTTCAAGGTTAACCCATAATTAAAGACGCAAAAGTAATTATCGTCTCTAATTTATTCGCATTGCTTGCAACATAAAAATAAAAAAAAATCTCCTCGCATTTTAAAAGTGCTTGCAATTAACCATTTACAAAAGAAAGAGTCGTGAAAGAATTTAGGCTTATTCAGAGAAATTCGCAAAGTACTCATAAAATAATTTTTATGAATAACATTTCTGTTAAATATCCATATGCTTGTCAGACGGATGCGTAACTGTAACTGCTTTTGTAGATGAAAAGGACACAGATGCAGAGAATCGTTCTAATTACTTTTTTCCTCTCCAGAGTCGAAGAGAAAATAAAATGTGTAATGGGATTAGAATAAAAGCAATTTACACTTGGAATCCTCATTAGTAGCGGAGATGTAATTCATACTCATAGTTCTTTACAGCTAAATTATTTATGAGATTCAGGAACTGTTTCCCAAAGAGAAACATTTGTGAAGATACGGAAAAAAATCAATACGTACAATACAAATATATTTTTGTAGGCTTTTCGGTAAAAATGTGCTCTTAAATTATCTTAAACATCACAATAGCATTTCAATTTACAAGCTTCAAAGCAACAACAAATTTACACTCTTAAAACGAAAGAGCTGATTTGGCTTCTCATGAAAGAGCTGTAATTTTTTCGATCATAAAAGAGTTGTTTTTCAAACGATTAAATCTTCTTGATCTAAATTGGTTATTTAAATAGCTCAACTTCATTTAAATTGGTTAAAACTCGAGTTATTTCAACTCTTTTTTGAGAAGCTGCCTTTCAACATTGAGATGAATGGAATTCAGCTCAACTTGAGCTATTTTGTGGCTGACCTTTTAAGAGAGTAAGACATCCCACAACATATAAATAGCTTTTTTTAGACAATATAGTAGATACGTATAGCGGTTACGTAACCGAAAATAGCATTGTATCGCACTCACGTAACATACATCAAATTCGTAAGAAAAAGTATTTTACTTGCCATATATTAAATCAAAATTTTGTTACTCTTGTGACATTCTGGTCACAAGAGATATATTGATTTATTATATAAACAAGCAAAATACATTTTATAAAAACATTACATGTGTTTTATGAGGGTAGATTGCAATGGTATTTAGCTGGCTATATCAATTTTAATTTTAGTTATACTTTTTAATAAAATAATTGGATATTTTTTATGAAAATTTGCTCAAATGATCACAAGAGTTACCGTATACGTTCCCATATAGATACATTTCTGAAAACTAAACTATCCATTACGCTCTTAAAATTTATTTAGAAGTTATTGTATATAGGAATATAAAGTATGGAACTATACAATGACATCCTTTGCAATTACTGTTATATTTCAGAATTTCTTTCAATTTTTTTCGTAATCTACATCTTTTTAAAATAATAAACTTTAATTTATATTTTCATATACATTTAATTAGGAAAAAATAGAAAATAAATATATGAAATGAATTATACCTCTCAAGGTTAACCCATAATTAAAGACGCAAAAGTAATTATCTTCGCTAAGTTATTCGCATTGCTTGCCACATGAAAAAAAATCTCCTCAAATTTTAAAAGTGCTTGCAATTAACCATCTGCATTACAAAAGAAAGAACCGTGAAAGAATTTAGGCTTATTCAGAAAAATTCACAAAGTATTCATAAAATAATTTTTAAGGGCGACATTTCTGTTAAATATTCATATGCTTGTCAGACGGATGCGTAACTGTAACTGCTTTTGTAGATGAAAAGGACACAGATGCAGAGACTCCTCCTAATTACTTTTTTCCTCTGCAGAGTGAAAGAGAAAATAAAATGTGTAATGGGATTAGAATAAAAGCAATTTACACTTAGAATCCTCATTAGTAGCGGAGATGTAATTCATACTCATAGTTCTTTACAGCTAAATTATGTACGAGGATTCATGAACTATTTCCCAAAGAGAAACATTTGTGAAGATACAGAAAAAAAAATTATTTTTTCATGTACAGATATATTTTTGTAGGCTTTTCGGTAAAAATGTATTCTTAAATTATCTTAAACATCACAAGAGCATTTCACTTTACAAGCTTCAAAGCAACAACAAATTTAAGACATCCCACAACGTTAAAATAGCTTTTTTTAGACAATATAGTAGATACGTATAGCAGTTACGTAACCGGAAATAGCATTGTATCCCACTCACGTAACATATATCAAATTCGTAAGAAAAAGTATTTTACTTGCCATATATTAAATCAAAATGTTGTTACTCTTGTGTGATTCTGGTCACAGGAGATATATTGGTTTATTATGTAAACAAACAAAACACATTTTATAACAAATTACATATGTTTTATGAGAGTAAATTGCAATGGTATTTAGCTAGCTATATCAATTTTTATCTTACTTATCATTTTTAATAAAATAATTGGATTTTATGAAAAATTGCTCAAATGGTCACAAGAGTAACCGTAGACGTTCCATATAGCTACATTTCTGGAAACTAAATTATCCATTATGCTTTTAAAATTTATTTAGAAGTTATAGTATATATATATATGGGAATATAAAGTATGGAACTTATGCGATGACATCCTTTGCAATTACTGTTATACTTCAGAATTTCTTTCGATTTTTTTTCATAATCTACATCTTTCCAAAATTATGCACCTTAATTTATATTTTCATATACATTTAATTAGAAAAAAAAGTAGAAAGTAATTGAAATGAATTATACCTTTCAAAATTAACCCATTATTAAAGACACAAAAGTAATAATCGTCGTTAATTTATTCGCATTGCTTGCCACATTAAAAAAAAAAAAAAAAAAAAAAAAAAAAAAATCTTGCATTTTAAAAGTGTTTGCAATAAACCATCTGCATTACAAAAGTAAGAGCCGTGAAAGAATTTAGGCTTATTCAGAAAAATATTCACAAAGTATTCATAAAATAATTTTTATGGGCAACATTTTTGTTACATATTCCTATGCTTGTCAGACGGATGCGTAACTGTAACTGCTTTTGTAGATGAAAATGACACAAATGCAGATAATCGTCCTTGTTCCATGTAGGCAGACGATACCAAAGACATTTTATAGGTAGACATGAAAAACTGTGATCTTAACTGAGGATTTTTGATCACAGCTGACGTACGGAAAAAAGTAAGTTTATAATGGAGTTTCGTATATGTTTTATATTTTAATTTACCTAAGAAAATGCCTTTATTAGTATAATTTTCATTGCGGATCATTAAGTATTATTCTTCCCTGTTTCATTTAAGTCCTTTTTTCAAAAGAATACTTTATTTTTCATAAGTTTTTTTAATTTTTCGTAAAGCAAGTGAATGTTATAAAAAAAATTTTTCAATTATAAAAATATAGTGTTACTTTTGTTAATATGCTATTTTTTTGTTACCTTTTTGCATAAAAATTAGATTTTTTTTAAAAAAAAGTAGATTTTTTAAAAAGTTATTTAATATTTTGTAAATTATTTTATTATGTTACAGTTGCTACCGTTAAACTAAACTTCTCTACCTATTATTTTTGTTTGTCAAACTTGAAAAAAGATGAAATTATAGTTCATAAATTTGCTATGTATTAGAATCAGTTGCTTAAACCAAGTTTTTATGTGCTAAACATTTAATTTAAACGGACGTTAGTATAATGAACTGTTAAATCAAAGGTAGCAAATCATTTGTTTCATAGGAGCTGATTGGTATTAATGCAGTCTTATTTTGTTTCGGTTTGTCATAAAATTGCTTTAATTATAGAATATTAAATCTCAATATTATCCGATAGAATATTTGTAATTTAAATTTAATGGTTGTTTTAAAAATGAGCTGTTTTAAACTTGTTAAAATGCAAGTTTTTTTTTTCTTTTAACTAAATGAATTGTTATTTATTATTCTTTCATTGAACTTTGTTCATGTATGCAAAAATTTATTTTTGTAAACTATTTTTTTCCTCATTTCCTGATAGGCGAAAGTTATAAAAATTATGTACATAGATGTATTTCTGACGTCAGCACTGCATCCTGCATTTTAATATTTGCAGAATTTAATTACAAATTAATAAATTAGTAAGGCATTTTTTCATTATCCTTTTGAAGATATTTGGCCGTCAAAAATTCTTAGTATTACAATTGTATAAGAGTTATTTACAAATATAAACAATAATTTTGTTGATTATGTGATAAAATGTGCCAACTGACTGTGAAACTGCAAAAATACTTTAAATATTAAAAAACAAAAAATACTTCTTGATACTCAATTTGTTGCTTGGTTTGATGCAGTGGTATCAATCTTTAATTTTAATCTTAATCTTTAATCATTTGTAGAACATTAATCTCTACAAATAAAAATACTGTGCTTTTATTTAAAAAATCTATTCTTTGAAAAGTTTTCAATTCCTGAGCCCCCAGAAGTCCTTTTATTCCATAAAACTATGGTTTAAATTTTTAATTGGCCATAATGATGTTTTAAGATATGTTTATAATTCAAAGTTTTGTGAAATTATTTTGAAAAAGCAGAGTTTTTCACATCAGTAAAATTAACTAGATCCTAAAGTTTATAAGGCTATTTTCACAGTCTAGTAACTATTGGTTCTGACAGATGTATATGCCACCACAATTTTTCAGGAGCAAGGGTAAGTGAAATTTTAAAATGGAGGGCCAAAATCACAGTCCGATGAAATCCAAACACCTCATTGGTCATTGAGTCGTGTCCTTTTCAGAGAACAATCTCTTAACGGTAGGCGAAATGTCGCCTTACTCCCTTTTTTCGAAAAAAAAAAAAAAAAAATCGTAGCGTCAACTTTGATGTAAATCTTATCTGTTTGCATTTATAATCTATTTTTCACTCTCATTTTATATAATATCATCAAAATATCTTAATTGAGTTAATTTCGATGGTCTATCGTAAATAAATACAGACGGTAACAATTGCTTTACCCCTTACTCTTTTTCAAATGGAGAAACATTCGTGATTTTCACCTATACCACCCGACCAATGAGGTCGCTGGATCACACCTGACTGGGATTATGGCCCTCCATTTTAGAATTTCGCCAAGGGTAAGACTTCTTGTTGATCCAGTTTTTTAGCTCACAGGCTATCAAAGCCTAAGAGCTTATGTGACCAAACATTCTATACGTGCGTAATGTGGTAACTCAAGATAAAAATATCAGATAAACTTGAAATTTTGGATATATGTATATTTTGATAAGGCACTTCCCTGATTAGTTTATGTTCACTCAATATGTATCAGAAAGGGAACAGGGCTAATGCCCCTCCACTTAATTTATATAAATGGGTTTTTCATACAGAATTATCAGTTTTCGTTCAAAAGTTAGATATAAGATCATTCCAATGAGACACCTCCATGGTTATTAGGTGTTCATTGGATTAGAACAAAGAGGGAGAATGGGGGGGGGCACATGCCCCTCCCCTTAATTGATATAAATGGGTTTTTCTTGCAGAATTATCAGTTTTTATTCAAAATTTAGATATAGGATCATTCTGATGAGGTGCCTCTGATTAATATTAAGTGTTCATTGGATATGTATAACGAGGTGGGAATCTAATGCCTCTCTCCTTAATAGATATAAATGGGTTTTTCATGCAGATTTATCAGATTTTGTTGAAAATTTAGATATAGCATCATTCTGATGAGGCACCTCCATGACAAGTATTGAGTGTTCCTTGGATAAGTATAAAGATTGGGGAGGGGGGGGGCTAATGCCACTCCGCTTGATTTATATAAATGATTTTTTTTTTTACAGAATTTATCAGATTTCATTGAAATTTTGTACATAGCATCATTCTGATGAGGACAAATCCATGATTTATTTTGAGAGTTCATCTTGGGAAGTGGATGGATCTGAAATTTCATTGGTTGCTCCCTCTCCTGATTGAATGAGAAAGTTGTTAGTGAAATCCATCTTTTATGCTTTTTATTTTTTGTATCGTTTATCTAGCTATTTTTTATTATTATATTATTTTTATTACTATAAATCGTCCTCGGGAGTGCTTTTTTATGAGTTTCTTTTTGTCACTTACTTTTTTGGCGCACTTTACAAAATATTAACATCACAGAGTAAGAGCAGTAGCAAGAAGAATACAAAGATATGGACTTTTTGGCAAAATTAACGATCACGTTGTGACAAGTGAAGTTCGCTCTATTGCAGATATAATCACGAACGTCAAAAGTTCCAATTAACCTAGGTCTTCAGAAAGAGTTAGAAGACGACGTAAATGAAGAAACAGATGTACCAACCATACCATCATTCCCAACTGTAATGAGATCGTTTAGCTTACTGCAACTGTATGCCTCTTCGATGGATGCTGGTCTCTTCGTTGAAAAATTTTCTACCACATCAACAAGGGAGAAAACTTCCTAATAAATTCTCGCCTAACGTTGCACCAAATCAAGATAACTTTTTCTCAAGAAACTAAAACTACATCATGATTTTTATAATGTATCTAATGATTATTGTTCCTTGCATACATTTAGTTTGTCTTTCAAAAAATTATTATGACAATTTATTATTCTTCGCCTTTAAGTATGTAATGTATTTTAGTTATTTTTTCTAAAGATTAACAAAATTTTCATCTTATTGTCTGTTTTTTAATTTGGCAGAGAATACTGTATAAAGGCATTTTAATTTTTTTACTGTACAAACAGATATTCAATAAAATTTTGGAGAAAAATAAAATTATTCTTTATTTCAATCAATATCTTAAATTCAAATTTTCTAGAATGTCTAAAAAGTGTTAGTAATGGGTAAAATAAGAGTTATAAATGGCTAAAATTACGTTAATAACAATGTGCACTGTCTTTAATATGCATTATTATTCGAGAATCTATGAAATCCGGATAAGATACGATCCCGCTTAAGATACGAAATGCTCTCGGTCCCTTGATTCGTATCTTAAACGAGTTTCACTGTAGTATTTATTCCAAAAATTCAAGATAAGCAGGTTTGGAAAAATTCGACATATGCAGATTTTCAACATAGACAAGTTAGACTGTAATATCAGTTTTGACTTTCCTGAAAGCTATTCTGCTTGCCTATATTCTGCCCACACAATAAGTTTTTCTTATTTCTAAATAGTAAATACAGTACTCTAAATACATTACAAAGCTTTCAGAAAATTTGATGCATAAGCAATAAAGATTTTCTTTTTAATAGAACATGAGTGTAAGTTATTGTATTTCTGATATCTTCAAATCTAATATATTCTTTCAGTTTGAATGAGACATTTTTCTTTTTGTCTCGCTAAATATTTATGTATAAATTTTAATATTTTGATTTTTTAATTTATGTACAGTTTAATTCTATTAATGGAATGATTTTTTTTTTTTTTTTTTTTTTTTTTTAAATAGGTATATCAAGAAACATTCTTTTCAGACTTGATGTTAGTACTTCTTGATCATACCAACTGAACATTGATTATCCTGCTTCTTTACAAAATACTGCCGTAATAGTTCATAATTTACATAGTTTATTTTTACAGATATTTCTTTCAGATTAAAATTTAAATACCTGTTTCTGCAGATCAATAAAATTTTCTGCAAAGCATACTGTCATCATCATATGCCATTGTAATACAGATTGTTTTATTTAATGTGTAGTAATCATTATAGTATTCAATAATAAATTTGTTCTGTAATAATATTTATAACAAAGAAATTTTGTTTCTGTAATTTGTACTTTCAAATAAAAAAAATTTATTAAAAATTTGCTGTTTTCATGTGAATATATTTTTATTATAAATGTCATTTTCATTTCAAATATTTACTTGTTTATCATGTAAACCAATAGTGCAAGAATTGTTTTTAATTATTTCTTTATTTTTAATAACAAAATGGTTAAGATATAAAATAACTAGCTGACCCATGCAGCATAACCCAGATCTGTGATGTATGAACCCCAAATTAGAATGATTTTATATTTTTAATTCCATTTGGTCTAAATTTATACTTTTAAATGAAAGAATTCGCAAAAACATATAGAGTTGAAGATACATGCTATCTTGTGCAATTTTTTATTTTTGGAGTCTATGAAGTTGAGTGAAAATATCAAAATAATTTGTTACTTTTTAAATAACTATTTCTTTAAAATGTCAGTTGATATAAAGTTTTTTAAACAGTGATAATTTGCACCTAAGGCGAACATAGTTTTGCCCCTCCCTCCTCTCCTTTACAAAGAACAATTTACTAAGTTTCTAATAGCGAACTATTTTGAAATTTAAAATACTTTTCTAAATATTTATTCATAAAATCTTGAAAATTTAATAAAAAAAAGAAATTTAAAATATTCAGCTTTATACAGGTTTCCATCTTAGCAGTAGCAGGTATAATTGCTGATATTTTCTCTGACAAAAATATAGAATTTTTTCATTCAAGACTGAGTTCTATTACAGACAAATTTCCTTTTCAAAGATTTTATGGCAAGTTTTATTACAACTGAAGCATTTAAAATTGCAGAATTAAGTTACTACATTAGTCACTTTGTGGTAAAAATATGAAAGCGTTCTTCACAAATATATATATATATATTCATGAGGTGCTTGTGATCAATATTTAATGTTCTGTATTTATACTTTTTTGAGTTTGGAAACATTTTTCTCTTTTATATCCAGATGCTTTCACTTTTGGAAGATAGTTTCGAATTGATTCTGAAATCTCAAATATGTTCATATTAAAGCAATACAACCAAAGTTTAAAAAATCCAAAATCCAAGTTAGACATCAACCTCAAGTATCATGTATGTATATATATAAACATAATTTAAGCAAGAATTCTGAAAAAAAAAAAAAAAAAAGGCTTCTGTATGTTTAACATTAGTGTACGAGTGTGAGACTACAGTAGTCATCACATGAAGAAACTAGAACGTAATTGTTAAACCTATGTGAGCATTTTTTTTAAAAGTTTCTTATTTGCATAGAACTAATGTTGAATTCTAACAGCGTTTGTATTGTATTTACATTTTCTATTTTGATTGTAGATTAAAGTTCTTTAACCTTTTTGTTAGTTTTACATTTGGATTTTCTCACTGTAAGACGATTTTATCTAAATTTCATGTATACGTATGTAGAAAAAAAAAAAATTATTTTAGGTGGCACAAATGCCAACCAATTGAAAAAATCCCCATGCAATTTCTTGAACCAGGTCAGCATAGCAACTGACATTCTACTGACTAAACTACATGGAACGATACTCAGCCTAGAATTTCTCACTCAGAGTAAGGAGATTTTAAAAAAAATGCAAGAAATTCCTTACCCTGTGTTCTCGCTATAAGTTAAGCTACAAATGCAGCACATGATGGAATATTTTCAACGAGCCACCAACATGAGGCAAATATGAAACTCAAATAAAACCAGCATCAATTGAATGTATTAATAATGCTTGGAAACTTTTCTGCAAAAAAAAAAAAAAAAAAAAAACTAAATTTAGAGGGGTAATCCCACTGATTTCCCATTTATACTTATCCAATGAATTCCCAAAACAAATCTGGGAAGTACCTTATCAGAATGAACCTACATCCAAAATTTGAAGCCAATCAATAAATTCTGTGTGAAAAACGCATTAACCTAAATTAAGGACAGTTACCTCCTATTTTTTCCTTGTTAGACTTGCCAATGAACTCTCAAAATAAATCATGGATTTGTCCTCATCAGAATGATGCTATGTACAAAATTTCAATGAAATCTGATAAATTCTGTAAAAAAAAAAATCATTTATATAAATCAAGCGGAGTGGCATTAGCCCCCCCCTCCCCAATCTTTATACTTATCCAAGGAACACTCAATACTTGTCATGGAGGTGCCTCATCAGAATGATGCTATATCTAAATTTTCAACAAAATCTGATAAATCTGCATGAAAAACCCATTTATATCTATTAAGGAGAGAGGCATTAGATTCCCACCTCGTTATACATATCCAATGAACACTTAATATTAATCAGAGGCACCTCATCAGAATGATCCTATATCTAAATTTTGAATAAAAACTGATAATTCTGCAAGAAAAACCCATTTATATCAATTAAGGGGAGGGGCATGTGCCCCCCCCCATTCTCCCTCTTTGTTCTAATCCAATGAACACCTAATAACCATGGAGGTGTCTCATTGGAATGATCTTATATCTAACTTTTGAACGAAAACTGATAATTCTGTATGAAAAACCCATTTATATAAATTAAGTGGAGGGGCATTAGCCCTGTTCCCTTTCTGATACATATTGAGTGAACATAAACTAATCAGGGAAGTGCCTTATCAAAATATACATATATCCAAAATTTCAAGTTTATCTGATATTTTTATCTTGAGTTACCACATTACGCACGTATAGAATGTTTGGTCACATAAGCTCTTAGGCTTTGATAGCCTGTGAGCTAAAAAACTGGATCAACAAGAAGTCTTACCCTTGGCGAAATTCTAAAATGGAGGGCCATAATCCCAGTCAGGTGTGATCCAGCGACCTCATTGGTCGGGTGGTATAGGTGAAAATCACGAATGTTTCTCCATTTGAAAAAGAGTAAGGGGTAAAGCAATTGTTACCGTCTGTATTTATTTACGATAGACCATCGAAATTAACTCAATTAAGATATTTTGATGATATTATATAAAATGAGAGTGAAAAATAGATTATAAATGCAAACAGATAAGATTTACATCAAAGTTGACGCTACGATTTTTTTTTTTTTTTTTTCGAAAAAAGGGAGTAAGGCGACATTTCGCCTACCGTTAAGAGATTGTTCTCTGAAAAGGACACGACTCAATGACCAATGAGGTGTTTGGATTTCATCGGACTGTGATTTTGGCCCTCCATTTTAAAATTTCACTTACCCTTGCTCCTGAAAAATTGTGGTGGCATATACATCTGTCAGAACCAATAGTTACTAGACTGTGAAAATAGCCTTATAAACTTTAGGATCTAGTTAATTTTACTGATGTGAAAAACTCTGCTTTTTCAAAATAATTTCACAAAACTTTGAATTATAAACATATCTTAAAACATCATTATGGCCAATTAAAAATTTAAACCATAGTTTTATGGAATAAAAGGACTTCTGGGGGCTCAGGAATTGAAAACTTTTCAAAGAATAGATTTTTTTTAATGATCTAATTTGATTAATCATTTAATTTTTAACTCAATGCAAAAAACTGCATAAAAATATTTGCATTTTTAACAGAGTTATAAGCATTTATGTATCAACACTTTCA
Source organism: Maratus speculifer (assembly GCA_964019185.1). NCBI lineage: Eukaryota > Metazoa > Arthropoda > Arachnida > Araneae > Salticidae > Maratus > Maratus speculifer. Next base: position 291,217,528 of record OZ025294.1, on the reverse strand, counting down.
TAGCCACATCCATATAATTTCAACTTTAAATCGCGTTTTCTCAAAACTTGGTTTTTGACGACTAACACCAAGATTAAAAAAAAAAAATAAATAAAACTATTTGATAGAATGGCTTAATTTTTTTTTTTTTTTTTTTTTTTTTTTTTTTTTTTTGCATGCATATAACATTATCTAGATTATGAATTAATATATTTTAGATAGTTTAATATTTTGAGTATTTTTAATGGAAAAAATGTTGTATTTTTTAAAATTTTCAACTTTGAGAGATTTTTTAATACTGTTTTTATTAAGTGATAGTTATATCCTTAATTCATAATCTAGATTATGATGTTATATGCATGCAAAAAAAAAAAAAAAAAAAATTAAGCCATTCCATCAAATATTTTTTTAATCTTGGTGTTAGTCGTCAAAAATCAAGTTTTGAGAAAACACGACTTAAAGTTGAAATAATATGGATGCGGCTAGATCATAAAAAAAATCGATTCTTTGAAAAGTTTTCAACCCCTGAGCCCCCTTAGAGATGTATATAAAGATGCAGTAAGAAACTTGTAACTACATTTCGATTAGCTACTGATAATCATGCCTCTTGTATTTTTAACGACTATTATAAAGTACCCGTTTTATTTCAACTATGACGTTACATTTTTCCAAGCGTTACATTTTTCCATTTCATTGAAAATATTATTTTTCATTTTTTTTACTTCTAATTATGTCGCCATTTGAGACAGAAAAATTCTTGTTAATGAAATATCCATGTTTATTATATAACAGAAAATATTCTTATTTCTATTTCAAATATGACGTCATATTTATTTCCTTTTCTTTTATTTCTTTTTTCATTTTTTTGCATGGAAATTGCTCAATTTAAAATTTATTGCCGCTGAGAAATTATTTTAGGTTTCTATTTTATTGGCAACAGGAAAGGAAAATGGTTAAATTTTAATTAAAAAATGCCTATTGATTCTGTATGAAAAATAATGAAATTTTGAATTATCAAGGAAAATATTTGAATAAATCAAAGATTAGCCTATGTTTATTTCCGGGCTTTAACTTATCTGTATGCAAAGATTCAAAGACTTTAATCTATTTGTTTTGATGCCAAATTCATTCCAATTTTCGGACACACTTTCACATTTATAGTATATATAAGATAAGTAACGTTTCTGTTTATGTTACATTATCCTTCGTAATTTCAAAACAAAAACATTGCTAATGTAGCATTTCATGATCGTCAAAAAAAGCAATAAACTGCCATTTAAGGCACTCATGCAGTGGAAAACAACTTAAATATACATTTATTTAAACAAAATTTCATTGAAAATCATATACTTGTCACGCTTTCTTTAAATTTTGAAATATTCATAAAAATATATTAAAAAAATAATGTAAAATGATTCAAATTTGTTAATAATGACGAAGAAATCCAAATGCCCTCCATTGAATCAGAAGCTCGGCTGATATCTTCCAGTTGGAGCACTTTTGTTTATGTTTATACTGAGAACTTGACCTGAGAAAAGATTGGGTATAGTTGCAATAGAGTATTTAACACATTAAGTGCCACATTAGTCATCAGAGACTGATACTGAACTTTCCATTCAAATCAAGTTTTAACTAATTCTGGAATTTCAGCCATGAACTTGATGAGGTGATTGTCTTTTTGTGCTACCACCTTCTATTCATAATTAATCAAGTAATTTAAGAAATAAAAATTAATTTTTGCTCAAATCTGTCATTTGGGTGATTTTTTTAAAAACTAAAATCCTTAGAAAAAGATGAAAGGAAACTAAGTACTTGTTTTTTCTTCCCCAGCTAATTTTCAAAAAAATATTTATCCTGCTATGTAGCTTTATGGCTTATAAGAAAAGTTGGATTGATTAAAATTATCTCTCACTTTACAAATTTATTAATTCATCATTTATCTAAAGCTTTACTTGTAGCTTCTGCATAACATAGATTTTGCATTTTTCAATAATGTGTAAAGTAAATGAAACATCACAAATAAAGAAAAAAACTACATAAAAAACAGCATGCCACACTGTTTTTTAGTGTTTAAACCAAATGTTTTTTTTTTTTTTTTAACCATACTATATTTTAAAAAACATTTTCATTAAACCACAATCTTTTTATTTAGTCTAGGTACCTCTTACCGAATATTCGTTATTTGGCCATATTATCAAATGTCAAACTGTTCGGTTAAGACAAATATGAAACTATATGGCCTGCAGAATATTCGGTTTGGTCGAAATCAAAGTATTCAGTATATCAGAGGTTTTTTAAGTAATCAGACAAAACCTCTTTAAAAACATTTTTAAAAACTATTCACAATTTCTACTATTAACTGTCAATTTATAAATACAGTAGACTCCCTCAAATCTGCACATAATTTACGGATGTAAACAATGAAATATTCAGTTCAGATGTAAGTGCAAAATTTGACTTTAGTTTTATATATATTAAATACATTTTTTAATTTGTAATTTTAGTTAATGTTATTAAATTCATGTTTCTTCATGAAGAAAGAATAATTTATTTCTGAAAAAAATCAAGATATTCCTGATATCATTGATAATCACAATCTTACCAAATATATTTATGTATTAATCAAGCTTTTTTAGTTAAATCTAACTAACCTGAAATAAAGCTTCTTTATTTAATGATCCTGATGTGAATTAGTAATGTACCTTTATGAGGCAAGTTTCATTGAATAATTTAGGAAAAACACATTTAATCTTTAAAATGAATATTTAATTGTACATTATTGATTATTAACTTCACCTTTGCTTTTAGTATTTCATGGCTGCCAACTTCTATGCCTTTTTACAACCAAACAAACCCATTCGAACCAGAAATTTCATTTAACAAGTTAAAAGAGTATGCAATACTACAAATCTTGAAATAAATACAGAACGTATATTATTTAATAAATTTTCTGGTTAGAAACGCATTTTTCTCATTTAAAAAGGCATAGAAGTTGGCAGCTCTGGTATTTTAATCATTTAAAAAATTATTTAAATTTGTATTAATTTAGTTTATTACTTATTTTAATATTTTAGTATATTGTAAGCATTCATTATACTTTTGATTTTATAATGAATTACATTCAAATTATTTTTTTAAAAAATATGAACAAAGCAATGACCAGAAATCCGCACAACCTCTGGTCCCAAGCTGTGCGGATTTGGAGGCGTCTACTGTATATTTTAAAAAATCTGAAATAAAATCATATTTAAATAAAACAGAATGTTTTTACATTATTTATTTGCTGTTTGTAATGCATAAATTAAGAAAATTAACCATGAGAAGGATTAAAATGATGATTAATTAGAATTCTCATGGGAATAAATGATTTTCAAATGCAAGCTTCTAAATTTTGTTTAGTTTAATAAATAATCTGTTGTTTTTTCTAGTGTTCAGCCATGGGGGTGATTTTGGGGTTAAAACCCCTCACAGAGCTGAGAATGTTCGCTATAATTGTCACTTATATGAATCAAAACCAAACATAATATTTAAATGTTTTGGCACATTTCGAATCCGCTGCTTTATTGAATCAGATTTCATTTAATTACGTGGTAAAAATTCTAATTAAAATTATGAAAGTGTCTATGACATGGATTAGTTAAGTGAAAATTGGTTATTTGAACTAAATCACTTTTCTGAGACATATTATGCTAAAAAAATGATGATTTCCTGCCATACAGATGCTCCTTGAGTTTAAATATTATACAGTGAATATTCTAATCAGTGATTCCATTAACCAGCAATCATCTTTAACAGAAACTCAACCCCACCCCCTAGAACTGAATTTTGGCTGTGCCACTGGCTTTTTCCCAAATAACAATGTTTAAAAAAGTAGAAAAACTTTTGGGGTTGATAAAAGATATCAAGGCAGACAATTTTTTTGTTCAAGAAAAAATATTCGTGTTCAACTTATTGAGTTACAAGTAAATTTATATCTCATCTTATTTGAGGTGAAACTATATTTTTGTTACTTTAACAATAATGAAGATATCATAACTATATTTTCAACTGACATGATTTGATTTCAGTGAAATATGATATGACGAGAAGAGCTGGAAAATGACATCATTCATAGGAAAAAACTATGAGCTAAAGATTACTTTATTAAATTTCAGTTGATGCTATTTGTAACGTGTTACTGATCAAAACTCGGCCATTTTGAATATCATATTTAATATAAACAAAATTAATATAAAACAAATGTTGCTAAAATATCCTCATTATTGATAAAGTTGTGAATAATTATTCAGTTTTGGCCTATTTCGCACTGTGTATATATTTGATTGAATATATTGTAATATGAATGGAATAGACTGAGATTTTCTCATTAAAAACTGTTTGTCTTGACCATATTTTCGCCACTGAAAGTTTGCCAGATTTTAAGATCCTGAATGTTTATAATCTCTGAGAATGATCGTTTATTCCAGATCCAGATATTAATGTAGGATGCTTTTAAAAACTTCTATGCTAAATCGAAAGAAGTAGAAAAGTTATTTTTATTGAATTGCCGTCATTTGATTTTACTGTTTCTTTAGGACAAACAGTAATAAAAAAAACTTTCATTTTGATAAACAAGAGCTTTTTATAAGTAAACTTTATATTGAAAAAAAAAATGTACCTTGAGTTATTAAAAAAAAAAATAATTATGAGACCGGATTTTTTCTCCCTCATTTTTTTAATATTTCTCTTTTACTTTAAAATGCTTGTTTTAATTTGTAGTGAAGAAAATGAAATTTATAATTTTATTAATTAAAAGAGTCTCATAATTCTTTCTTAAATAACTTAAGGCAGTTTTTTTCAGTATTAAGTTTACTTATAAAAAGTTCTTGTTTATTAAAATATAAATCTCTATTATGAAATATTATGTATGATTGTTTTAAAAAGTAACATTTTAATAGCTTTAAACTTTGAAATATAAGAAGTATTCAGCAGCCAAATATTCAGTATTCAACTAAATACTTACTATTCGGCTGGACGAATATATGGTATTTGGCATAACAGTTACTATTCAGCTAGCCGAATATTCGATTCACCTGTTTTCCAAACATTCAGCCAAAATCACTATTCAGTGTGTCTTAGTCAAAAAACATAGATGTATATTAATATAAAATGTATGTAAACAATAAATATAGACTTGAAAGCCAAAAAAAAAAAAACCGCTTGGAAGTAATTTTAAATAATGGACAAACAAATAAATTTGTAAAACATTAATAAAAAATACAAATAAAATATTGAATTAAAAAGACCTGATGACGTTACAAACACGTTTAACATTTTAATGGCAAGTAAATTTGACATTTATGATAATTCATTATTGGATTTAATGTTGCAGATTAGCGACAGTTTTTGGGTCGAAAGGTTAATCAAGTGCGTGTAGCAATATTTTTAATAACTGTATGAAATCATACAAAATATCAAGTGGGAGAAAAATATGTATTATGAAAATGTAAATGTTTTTTTAATAAGAAGGAAAATATATACAAATAAAAATAAATGTAGAATGAGCTTTTCTTCCTTGAAATTCTTGGATCTTTCACTGTTAAACAATATATCACATATTATGAAAAAGACAACTTTTTTTCTCAATTTGTGCTACAAATAATAATTTTTAAAAGCATACATTAAACGCCAGTAAATTTGATAATTCAACATCAATTCTCACAGAGCAGAACCTAGTGAGAGGCAGGATTTAAAAAAAAAAAAAAAGGAAGTTTATGATTTTTTTTCTTTAAAAGAGAATATGAACATGAAATAAACCAAGCTAAGAGTGTTTTCTCAAAAACTAGCACGCAAAAGAATTTAGGTATCAGTATAAAAGACATACTATAAAAACAAAAATTAGCATTTATCCTTATTTTTCTCTTTTAAATGAAGATTCAGAACAATATATTTTTTCTTCATGAAAGGGAGGTGATGGCCTGGCTAAGCCACTATTGGATATCCATAATAATAATGTTAAACATGAATGTAAATAAAAAGAATCTAACAATTATTTTTTTGGATCAGGAAAGTTGAGGACAGGGAAAATAAGTCATTTTAATGCAATTTATTCTTTCCTGATACTGTTATTTAAATGGTATTTACAATCATTTTCTTATTTAAAAATTCATTAAGAGAAATTTTATGTTTTTTTATTCAATATGATTACAGAAATAAAAAATTGCGTGAATTAAATTTGAAATCCCATGACTCCCCCCCCCCCCCCTCACTCATGGGTACTCAACAAAATGTTTTTTCTCATCTCTTTTCTCAATGAATGCAATAAAAGTAAATAAACAACAATTGTAAAATGAACAAAATTTCAAAATAATCTCAAAATAGCTTTTATTTAAATTTAAATACAAATAAATCTGACATATTAACAACTTAATAAATCGCACACAAATAAATTCTACAGCGGTAATAAAATAAATCAGCATTAAATTAAGATCAATCTTCAAATAAGATATTCAAATAAGATAAGCTAACTGTAGCAAATAAATTACTTTATACATTGTTTGAATCAAACGCTTTCTATGCAATAATTATGAATATTACATCTCTAGAGATCGTATATTCTTTAACAATTCTGTTTCAATACAAATTTCGCCTTTTTTTCGATTTATAAGGCATGTTAAAATTAGATACTATGTTTCAAACATACCTCTATAAAATTATTAATAAATCGCTTTGTTTAACTGTATTTCTGAAAATTTAACATTTATAACGTAAAATTAGATATAAAAATCAGTATGGCACAAAAAAATATGGCGTAAACTTCGTGTTTTTTGATAAAAAATATTTTCTTTAAGCTCTATCTGGCCATAGCACTTAATGGTAAATAATTCACAGTTGCCGTACTCACCTCGCGGTTGAGGTGTTTCAAGTTACTTCAGATGGCTGCCATGATATCCCATGCACTTGAATAGGGATTTCATGTCTATTACTTAAACGTCTTTGGACGATACCGTGCTACCTATAATTAAAATCTCAGTGTCCAGAAAGTGAAAAGAAGTGAAGTGTTTTTTATATTATTATTCCAAAGTTGTGTTTGAGAAATGTGCAGACGATAATGCAGCAGTGAGCTGCGAGTGAGTATTATTCTTTGAATAAAGTGTGTTTTAATATAATCAGTGCCTATGGAATAATTTGTGTAGTGTGTGCATTAATTTTGACATTTTTATATTATCTCCAAGTTATTCTAAATGACACACAACCTTTTTGTTTAACATTAAGGGATTTTTTATTAAATCTAAAAATGAAAACAGAAGATGCCACAGAAAGAAGACGCCACAAAAGTCTTCGTACACAGAAACATTTTCTGATAATTTCATTATTAAAAATATTGTTTGTCGTTTTATTTTTATTTTTGCATTGTATTGACATTTAAAAAATCGCCTGGCTTTATATTTTGCAGAATTGGTCCGTAATATTCTATTTATTTATTAAAAATGGCTTGTAATCGTAATGTCACGACTAATAGCGGTTTAAATTAGTTATTTTTCTTCATAATAGTAGTAAATCAATTCGAAATATTGCAAAATTAGTTAATTTATTCCATTCTATGGTGAAGTATGCGATAAAAGGCTTTGTAGAAAAAAATGGATTGCAAACTAGGTATGAAAAGATCGTCAATCTAAGTTAACGCAATGAGATCAACTACAAACAGTTAGAAAAGTCTTTAAAAATCCGCATTTAAGTGCTATAAAAGTTGCTACAGAATTTAATGAAACAGTTACTACTTCATTTTCATCTGAAACTGTTCGACAAGTGGTAAGCCCAGCTGCATTATATAGGTATTCTTCCCGTAGACAAATTTTGTTTGGGCGAAAAACAGAAAGCTTAGGCTTTCTTTAGCAAAATCAATGATAAATAAACCTGAATCGTATTAAAATAATGTTTTATTTACAGATGAAATCTAGTATGCCATTCTTGGTCCAATGAGTGTATAATAGTATGGAGAAAAAAAAATAAGAATTTAATTCAAAGAACTTATTTGGATCAGTTAAGCATGGCAGTGGAGTTGTCCTTGTGTGAGGGTGCATATCAGCATCAGGATTAGGCAATTTGGTATACATTGATAGCATAATAAATCACGATCTTTGTTCCAATATTTTAAAAGGCAATTTAAAATTATCAGGCTAATATATGGGTAACAGATACAACTTTGTTTTTTATCAGGATAATGATACAAGGCACATGGCTCTCAACGTTCGCCTCTGGCTTCTTTATAATTGTTCACAAGTTCTGAAAACATCACCTCAATCGCTCAATTTAAACCCAGTAAAACATATTTGGAAATAACTGGAAGTTAGAATACGAAAACACAGCACTGAAACAAAAAGCGGAGTAAAAACAGCAATGTTCGATGAAGGCATCAACTTTCATGCAGAAATTACAAAAACACTAATTAAATCTATTCCCAGGTGTTTAAAAAACTTTTGTGGGTGCTAAATAATATCCTATTAAGTACAACTTTAGCGAAATATTACAATATTTACAAATATACAGCGCTTTTTTTTAAGTGTACGAAGATTTTTGTGAGTTAATTTTTTTGTTATTTTTTGATTAGTGATTTTTTCAAAATAAAGTTTTGCTATGTTTTTAAAATATTTTATGTAGTTTTGTTAATAATGAGTCATAGATCTTACTCTTAAATACCCATTCTAAAATATTAATTTTAATTAATAGATAGAGCGCTATTTCTTTGAAATTCCTAAGTGTACGAACACTTTTGTGAGCCACTGTATGTGCTGATGTTATGTTAAGAGTTCTATTAAAGATCTGTCCACGTTGAACATGAGAGTCTTCGAATAATATTCTGCTTAAATTAGTGAAGTATTGTGCTCAAATAATGGAAGTGTTGTGTTTAAGAAGATATTGTTTTAAGAGTTAATGAATATTTTGACAAAAAAAAAAAAAAAAAAAATTTGATACCGATCGCTGGAAATTTTTTTTGGAACTATGTTTTTTGGGAGCAGTCAGAAGTTTAGATGCTGTTCTTCATATTTCGTGAAAATTTTCTTTGAAACGACTTTGCCAATTAAAATTAAAGAAGTCATATGTTGGTTAAATCTGAAGATGAACTGTTTAAATTATTGTGTGATTAAGATATGGACAAATAAGTTGGCTTTTTGTATATTCAGTGGACTTTTTGCATATTGAGAGAATAAAGTTTTCAGTCTGATTTCGTGGGATGTGATAAGAGGAACTGTGCTGATTTTTTTAAAAGTTTATCTCCTCCAGAGAGACAGTGCTGGTTTTATTTTATTAGTGTGAAGAACGACGATAAAACCTGAGTATGGTCTGCGTCCCAAACATTGGAGTTTATGCATTTTTGTCGTGAATGTCATGGTGCAGCAAGTGAAATGTGTGGGCTGTATGAAAGTTTGATTGCCCTGAATGCTCACAAAAACCTTTCAGCTTTGTGTTTCTTGAACTGTGCTCTACATAGCCTGTGACGACTTTGCCCAGTTGGACTTTTTGCTGTGATGCCTTATGGTGCCTGAGAGGACTTCATCCTGATGAGTTTTTTCCTGATGAGTTTTGAGTTCATGAACTGTGATCTACAGTGCTTGAAATGAGTTTATGAATGAGCTTTTGTTCCAAGGAATTATGGACTTAGTTGTGACAGACTGTATCCTGCATATCTTCAAGAGCTCTGATAAACTGGGAATCTACTTGGCCATGACGTTTTTGCATATTTTCTCGACAGAACTACCGGTTCTGGTACTTTGTGTGATGGAGGACTTCTGCAGTAAAAGTGAAAATTTTAAAATTCTTTTTATTGAAAATGAAATGATTTTCTTTAATTTAATAGAAAATAATTAAATGGTTAAAATTTTTAAGTAGTTTATGTGAAAAATATTATATAGAGATATTTATTAAAAATGAAGTGTTAAAACCTTAATAGTTTTGCTATATTTTTAAATTTAAACTGTTAAATTTAATTTTGAAGTTTAAGTATAATGTAGTTAAAAATTGTTACATCTATCTATCTATATATATTTTTTAATTAACAGGCCTGCATTTAAGGATTTTAAAAAAATATAAGATTTGAGAGTATATTTGAACTTTGAATAAAGTGTGTAATGTTTTAATATTCTTTTATATATTTAAAATTTTTAATAAATTTAAAGTTTTTAAAAAACTTATAAGATGCTTAAATGGTAGGAAATCAGTTTTTGGTGCTATCTACGGGCGGAGATTTATGAATTATTAATGAAAGTTTATAGATATTTTTGAGTAATTTAATATTTTAAATTTTGTTTTGTGACATGGCTCCAGAGGTTTACTTAATCTTGCTGATTTCCTGGAGTTTATGTCCTATTCTTTTTAGTTTAAAAGTTCGGTATTTTTTTTATATATAAAGTTTAGCATATTATGGTTTAAAAAATCAAGTATATTTTTTTCAGTATGGGAGGTTTCTTGATTATTAGTGTTAGATTTAGGGAAACATGGTCTCACGAAAATTTTGGCATATTAAGTACAGAATATTCTAAATAAATTTGAATTTTTATTTACTGGATGAATTTTATTATTTACTTTACATCAGTCATTGATTTAGTGCATATAATCTATAATCGGAGATAAATATTTCTTTTCTTTTTCTGAGTTCTCATAAAAATATTAATTTTTGCAATATGTTTTACAGATTCTTTATTTAGAGTTTTAGAGTTGATTTAGAGTTTTAGAGTGGATTTAGAGTTTAAGAGATGATTTAGAGGTTTAGAGTTGATTTAGAGTTTTAGAGCCAAGGAAGAGATCCACCATTTTAAGTGTTAGGATTTTCGAGTTTGGTCTGGTGCATTTATTTTTGTCCTGTTAAATGTGTATGCAAATGTTCAATGAAATATGTATTAAATATGATTTATTTTTACAGATAAAATGAATAATTAATGTTTGTTTATTTCTGTTTTAAGTATAGTTGATTTAGTATGTAGTTTTTCTGTAATGGTGCAATATTTTTGAAATATAAATCCCAAAAATAGCAATAGATACTTTCTATTTTGGGAAATGTGAAAGGCATGATCCCGAAACTTGGTACTACACAGATACCCAAATTGGAAAGATTAAATTAGAATAAGTATTGAATATATACATTAAGTTCTCTGTGGATAGCTTGCTGTTGTTGTTATAGGTTTTCCGTTGAGGGCAATATAATTGACAAGTCTTTTGAGAATAGTATATTCTAGGGATCAGTATATTTAAAGATTTAAATTGTTTACTTACCCTCTCTGGTGAACAGAAATGTAGAATCTTCTGCGTTGGATATCTTAAATGAATAGTGTATTATCACCCCACGAAAGCTTGAAGATCCGCTGAAGTTTTTCTGTTGGTTGAAAGGTAGTTGTCATAGTGGAGTATTGTTTAAGCAAATTTGGTGTAATCAGAATTTGGAAATTTTTGCTATGGAGTTTTGGTTAAAGAATTTTTTGCAGTTGTTTAGTGTCATACCTGCTCAGTGCTAATTTGAGAAATAATTTTTAAAGTTGACTTTTGTTAATTGGAAGTTGAAAGTTGATCACGTGTAAGGCTAAAAATTCAACTCTTTTGATGAAGGAGTTTTTGAAGATCTGATCCATTTTTTGATTGAGTTGATGGATCTTTTTGCGGATTTTTTTTTTTTTTGGTATTGAGTTTAAGCAATTGTGAAATGTTGAAATAGATATGGAAATAAATTAATAAAGTTTTTGTTATATTAATGTAATAGAACAGAAGTAAATATTTTGTGTTAGATTCAACTGTAGGATTGCATTTTTTTGAAGTTGTTAGAATTGTCTCCTGAATGTGGAAGGAACATCTTTCAGCTGGCTTGTCAAGTTTTCTAAATGTGTTAGACTTGGTCAGATAAAATTCAATCTCCAGTGAATATAAGAGCAATAGTTTGTTGGGACCATGTTGTAGTGTAAGAGCGAAAGAACCCCATGGGCTAAACTTGGTTTAGTTGGAGGTGTTTAGTATGTGATGGACTCTCATGGAATTGCTTGTTTTCAATTCTTGGGCTGAATTTTTGGATATTTAATGGAGATTTTCGGAATGAAAATTTTTATTTTGAAAATTGATGTTAAATTTGCTAAATGTTTCTGTGTTTAGTGGAGGGGGATTGATTTTCAGATGTTAACTTTGCTCCTCGCTGAGTGACAGAAACAATCATGAGATAGTATATTCAGTCAGCTGTTTTAGTTTTAGGGCTTATGAGGAGAGTCTAATTTTTGTGAAAGTGTTTTTGTACTGGTGGACTATTTCTCGGCAATAAGGAGTTTCTCTGGTCTTGGTGTCAACATTGGTTGATATGTCCTATGTTAAGTATGGAAACAATAGTTTATTATTTGAGGTTTATTTGTGATTGTCTGAATTCAAGTAATCTGTATCCGTGCTACAACTCTTGCCTATGTGATTTTGTGTTTTCCGAGAGAGTGAGGTATGAAGACCTAGGGCCCCAGGCAAATTGGGAGAGAGAGAAAGGGTAGCCGGGTGTACATGGCGCTGAAAGTTGTATGAATGTTATGTACCAATTTAATTATATGTGTCCTCTGGATTCTTAGGAGATGTTGTAGCTGAAACTTTGTTTTTATTGGAAATTGGCTGCTGTGAAGGATAGGATTGTTTTTGAGAATGGAGTCATGTGTTGATGCCAGACCGGGAAGTTTGTATGTTGTAAAAATGAGATTTGGTTACCTTTGAATTTAATCATGGGGTTCCACTATTCTTAAATTTTATAATTAAATATTAAAGATTTTTGATCTATTTATTCAATATGTGAAAATAATATTTTTATATTGTTTAAAACAGTTAATTGTGTAAGATATATTATTAATGTATATGATAATTGAAATTTCTTCCTATTATGGACTTTGAAGATTGTTTAATGAATATTACAATATTGAAAAAGTTTAATAAGTGTAAGATATTGACATGCTATGTTCTTGTTGAAATATATGTAGGGGTTTTTCAAGTGTGTATAAGGTATATAAAAGCAGTATATATCAATATTTTTGAATATGTTTAAAAACCTAGGAGCCAGATTGAGTGGATCTTGTTAGTATGAGAGTAATTTTAAGTGACTACCTACCTGGTAAAAGTTGTTTTTTGATGTGTGTAAATATTATATAAAAGTTTTTATTTTGTGTATAAATACGTTTGAATATTTTGGGTGTTGGGCTGAGCTGGAACTTTGGCTAATTTTTATTGTTTATTCCCTGTTATTGTGTCTTCTTTAAAGATTTATTAATATATTTGGAGTTAGTGTACAGGTGATTAAGTGCTGTTGAGATAATGGTCCTTTTCAAGATGTTATCCTTTTTTGTTCTAAATATGGACATCGTCAGGATGCACTAGTGTGTTAGGCTATCCTTAAGAGGATGAAAACTATAGTGGTGTACTTTAATATTCTTGTAGTCGCCTCTCCTTTTTAGATAAAAGTGTTAAGAGGGGGGTTTTGATAAGATTTAACATCAGTAGGATACTAGCAATTATAATTACTTTTATCTTCTTTCTAATATTTCTGTTTAGCATTAAAGTTTAAATGCTATTTAAAGCAAGGCTAAAAAGTTTATTTATCAATTGTTAAAAAATTAAAGTTAAAGTTAAAGTTCTATTTAATTTAATCAATAATTGAAATTAATTGTAAGATTTGGTAAGTGGAGAATTGAAAAGGATAATGTAAAAATAAGAGATCTAGTGTTTTTAGTAGAGGAAAATACACTAAACATTAAGTGGCCATTAGGCAGAATTATTGAAGTATATTACGGTAATGATGAGAAATTTCGCGTAGTTCAGGTAAAAACTCAGAATGGAATTTTTAAAAGATCGATTAGTAAATTATGTATTTTCCTATGCCTGAAAACCATAGTACTTAAAAAAAAGATAAAAGATAAATATATATATATATATATGTGTGTGAGTGTTATATTGTTTTTTCTTTCAATTTTTATATTTGAGTAAACAAATATAGTGACCTTTTGTATTTATTTGTGTAATTAGTGTACTTGGTAAAAAAAAGAGTTATTATTGAATGTGAAACATGTCAATGGGGGCCGGTATGTTCCATGTAGGCAGACGATACCGTGCTACCTATAATTAAAATCTCAGTGTCCAGAAAGTGAAAAGAAGTGAAGTGTTTTATATATTATTATTCCAAAGTTGTGTTTGAGAAATGTGCAGACGATAATGCAGCAGTGAGCTGCGAGTGAGTATTATTCTTTGAATAAAGTGTTTGTTAATATAATCAGTGCCTATGGAATAATTTGTGTAGTGTGTGCATTAATTTTGACAGTCCTAATTACTTTTTTCCTCTCCAGAGTCGAAGAGAAAATAAAATGTGTAATGGGATTAGAATAAAAGCAATTTACACTTAGAATCCTCATTAGTAGCGGAGATGTAATTCATACTCGTAGTTCTTTACAGTTAAATTATGTACGAGGATTCATGAAACGTTTCCCAAAGAGAAACATTTGTGAAGATACAGAAAAAAAAATTATTTTTTCATGTACACATATACTTTTGTAGGATTTTCGGTAAAAATGTATTCTTAAATTATCTTAAATATCACAAGAGCATTTCACTTTACAAGCTTCAAAGCAACAGCATATTTAAGATATCTTACAACGTTTAAATAGCGTTTTTTTAGAAAATATAGTAGATAAGTATAGTAGTTACGTAACCGGAAATACAATTGAGTCCCGCTTACATAGCATGTTTCAAATTCGTAACAAAAATTATTTTACTTGTCATATATTACTTCAAAATTTTGTTACTCTTGTGACATTCTGGTACCAAGAAATATATATATTTATTATATAAACAAGCAAAATACATTTTATAACAAATTACATATGTTTTATGAGAGTAGATTGCAATGATATTTAGCTGGCTATATAATGGTATTTATATGGCTTATTTTTTCCTTACTTTTTAATAAAATAATTGGATTTTTTTAATGAAAATTTGCTCAAATGTTCACAAGAGTAACCGTAGACGTTTCCACATAAATACAATTCTGAAAACTATATTATCCATTACGCTCTTAAAATTTATTTAGAAGTTATAGTTTATAGGTATATAAAGTATAGAACTATACAATTACATGCCTTTGCAATTACTGTTATATTTGAGAATTTCTTTCGAATTTCTTCATAAACTACATCTTTACAAAAAAAGCACCTTAATTTATATTTTCATGTATAAATTTAATTAGAAAAAAGTAGAAAATAAATATCTGAAATGAATTACACCTTTCAAGGTTAATCCATAATTAAAGACGCAAAAGTCATTATCGTCTTTAATTTATTCGCATTGCTTGCTACATAAAAAAAAAAAAAAATCTTCTCGCATTTTAAAAGTGCTTGCAATTAACCATCTACATTACAAAAGAAAAAGCCGTGAAAGAATTTAGGCTTATTCAGAAAAATATTCACAAAGTATTCATAAAATAATTTTTATGGGCAACATTTCTGTTAAATATTCATATGCCTGTAAGACGGATGCGTAATTGTAACTGCTTTTGTAGATGAAAAGGACACAGATGCAGAGAATCCTCCTAATTACTTTTTTCCTCTCCAGAGTCGAAGAGAAAATAAAATGTGTAATGGGATTAGAATAAAACCAATTAACACTTAGAATCCTCATTAGTAGCGGAGATGGAATTCATATTCGTAGTTCTTTACAGCTAAGTTATTTACGAGGATCCATGAACTGTTTCCCAATGAGAAACATTTGAAAAGTTACAAAAAGAAAATAATTTTTTCATGTATGGATATATTTTTGTACGCTTTTCGGGAAAAATGTATTTTTAAATGATCTTAAAATTCGCAAAAGCACTTCCCTTTGCAAACTTCAAAGCGATAGAAAATTTAAGGTATCCCACAGCGTTTAAATAGCCATTTTTAAAGAATATAACAGATTTTTTCGTTTACAGTTTTAATTGAATACTTTACAATTAATTATCCAAAGCAGCACTTTTTTTCTTCGTGCGATATCCTTAAAAGTATAGTATTAGCTATTTTTGTTTCACACCGAAGCAAAAATGCGTTACGTGATTGCGTAACCGAAAATACATACTTTGTGACACATCGGTCTAATTAAGACATATTCTGAGTAGAATTAAAAACGAAAAACATTTATTTACTGTAATTGGGGAACGGGGAGTGGAGAAAAGTTCGGTATTTTGGACAATTAAACACACTACTATAAGGATAAACTTTAGCTTGTACTCACATTACAACTAAGTCCGGCTCAAATCATTAATTCGGCTCTTCTCTTCTGGTTGCGGACTACTTTTACTAACCTGTAAATAAACAGCCCGTGGCTGCACACATATCTTTATTTTAAACAACCACAGTGCATAAGTACTCTGAAATAACTCTTACCGAACTCCTGTACTGAGGTTCTCAACTTTCACACATCAGATCTACTACTCGTCGCTGGAGGCTCTTCCCAACTCACCACACCACACACACCCTCCAACTCACAACTTACAGCTTTTATACTTTGCAAACTGAAGACGGAGCTAGAAATTTGCATAAAAACTCAAAAAACCGCAGTTAACTGTACATCGAGGGCGCCACACATGTTAGAACATTGCGATCTCACTCAAAACACCAGAGTGTCTTTATTAGGGACACTCCCTCACAACTTAAATTGTCTAAAAAAGCAATCGTCGTTTAAAATTGATATAAAGAAAGCTACAGCATTTAAACCTGGCAATTTTTTGCGAAATTGAAACGAATATTTCTGAAAGATTTTTAGAAATAAAAATAAAAACTCTAAAACTGTTTTCTAAAATATATAATTTTTATCAATAACTAACTAGGAAAAACACTTTGTCCGCAAACATCATGCTTATACGTATATAACATAAATCGCTTTGAATATATGTGTTATTGTAAGTGTAATGAACTATCGGTTTCAATTTGTGACAATTTTCAGAAATTTTATATCCATTTTTATAAATTAGCAGACAGATTATATAAATGAAAATTTACCAAAGCGTCGACTTGAATGCGCGCATCTCTCACCCGCAAGGTAAGTGAGAGATAAAAGAAAAGTTGCGTAATCATAGTATAACATGAAATTATAGTACTAGGCCCTGCGTATAGTAATAAAAACATTTATAAGACCCTAAAACCCAGAAAATGAAGATGTTGGATGAGATTTAGAGGCTTGGGTAATTTTATCTCCCTAATTAATCCACCTCTCTTATGTGATCACAAATGGACATATAGCGTAATCATATGGTCATATAGCTTTTCCGCATAGCTACATTTGTGAGATTGTGCAGTAAGACAGTAAGTTTTTTATTAGTGGAATAAAATGCAAAATGGATTTTTGCGAGATGTATCACTTTTCTTGCGGGTGAGCGATGTGTCTCAACATTTTTATTTTATAAATTAGGTTGTAGTACATTACATTCACAGTAACCCAAATTATATTTTTGAAAAACTATTAGTAAATATCATTATTTGTGATGTGTGACTGTTTTTGGTCAGTAGCATATAGCGCATTGTTTTTCGTTTAAAGCCGTGATCATGATTTGTCAAGCTCTGTGCTCATTATTTATACTGAAAATTATTATTTTTTATTTTATCATCCACATCTATTGTGCGGTTACACAGCACCACATTTCAATTATAACTTTTTTTTATTATTGCAATTATATTTTTAATAAATATTGTGCTTGCCGATTTCGTCCATATCTCAAAAACTCCACATTATTTTTTTTCTGTTTTAAACAGATTAACCGATCACTGAATGATATTATCCTGACCAATAGCAGTCTTATGTGATACAGTTGTCAATTTTTTACTTTTAATCAGTTAATTTTTCGGTTCCCAACGCTGCATCAAACATTAATGAAACTTTGAATAAAAGAGGGGAAGGATAAACTTAAAAATTAAATAAATCTAAAAACTGGCTGAACATTGCATACCACAGTCCAGTATATTATGTGTCTGCAAAAGATTGTTAATAATTGCTATGCATAGTTTGTGATCCTACAAAACATATTCATCAGACCTATCTTGACCGATTTCAACATTAAATAGAGTTTTAAATCATTCTTATACAGCATCTTTATCGTATTTATCTATATATAACTATCATTTTTTGATGTTTTAATATGCTATAGTTTTTGTAGCGTAAAAAAAAGAAAAAAACTAAAAGGTTATAATAAATTAAGTTAAGTAGTAGCAGCATTAGTTATTTTTTTAGAATAGAGAGATTCCACACATCGGCTGTTTTGTTCTTCTTAGAAGAATGAGCCTTATATAGTTATTTAAGAAAAAGTGATTCCAGTTAATTCAATACATCCACAGATATTTGGATACATATAGATATGCATATAGATACCAATACAAATAGATATTTTGCAACAAGGTTATACAAGTAAAACAATAAGGTATGCACTATTGTGCTAATTATGATTCAAGCAGTAAGAACAACTATTCTTTTCATATTATATTTCTTGTGAAAAATCATATTCAAAAAAGAAGTAAGAATCTAAAAAACCAATGCATAACATAAATAGCTCAAATAATACAAAGTTTTCCATGTATGAAGAATACTTTCCCTAAAATTGCTGCGCCCATATATCTTTCTCTTCTTAAATGATAATAAAAAAAAAAAAAAAAAATGACAGGCTCCTTTATTCCTTTATTACCAAGGGTATTGAGCGACCGATCTCCTTTCGTAAAGAATATAGCCTCGTAATAAATTAATAAAAGCCCCTTTTGCTAATATTTGTGGAAAGCGGGATTCAGCATATCCTCTGTAGATTTATTATTGATCAAGGTATTATTGATCGTTCAAAATGAAAATTTTCAATACCTTCTTTCGGCCTGAAAAAGGGTCTTAAAATACTGTGCTATTAAAAAAAAGTTTTTTTTTCTTAATTTTTCGCTAAGCAGCATTCATATTTTGATTTAGCACCCCATAAAACCTTAAAAATTATGTGGTTGTCAAGAACTCTTCTTACTATGTGGAGAGATTTTATGTATATATTTATAATTGCGTGAGTGTGATATAAAAGCTGCAAATTCAAAGAATATATTTATTTTGGATAATCCTTTTTTATCGAAATAAATTGTGAAACTTTAAATATACTAGCAAAAGCCATGCTTTGTTTGGATTCGTGAAGGATTATTTCATTAGATAACTATTTGAAAGTAACAATATTTTTAAAAAATATTATTTGGTACTCTTGATTATCCCGTCGACTTAAAAGGTACCGCCAAACTAAAAGATTAAATAATATTCTATTAATTTATTTGTTCTATCGTTATTTAAAATAAAAATTACGTCTAATTTGGTATACAGTCTGACGATTTATATAATTTAAGGAATTTGCTGACGGGATAACCAAGTAGTACCTATTACTAATGTATCTTTATTAAGCAAAAACGCTATTTTATGTTTTGGAACATTTTAATTTTAGAATCTAAGTAATAAAAGAATCTAAGTAGTAAATTCAGACAAATAACTAAGAATTTCCTTAGATTTTTTTAATTATGATATAAAACTGGTATAGATATTAATATTTTCAATGCAAAATTTGACATTTTTTCATCTAAAAGCTCTTTTTTAAAGATTTTTTTATATTTTCCATCTTGTTTTCTAACAAGAATCCCATCGACTAATTTTGTCAAAATAATACAAATCGCAAAACTATTAGCCAAACTGTACAAATTGGCGCATTTATTCAATAACGAAAAAACAAATAAATTAATAAAACATTAATAAAAATACAAATAAAAAGTTGAATTAAGAATCACTTGAGGACATAACAAACACGTGTATTGTGTTTTATATCAAGTAAATGTGTCATTTACGATAATCCATTATTGTCATTTAATCCTGATATTTGACGTTAGATTTTTGGTCGACGGGACAACCAAGTACTATCCAAAAATGTACTGTGATATATATCTATGGAATGGGGGTAATAAAGTACAAAATTCTATATCTTGATGAAAATTAATAATTTGCCTACTGTATTCAAGCTGACCACTTTTAATGCGATAAACAGTAACAACTGAATGAACTTGAGCAACTATACATTTATGGCAAGTCTTACAAGATCCGCCAGATTAAAAATGATGTAACGATAACAAATTTTACAAAAATATAATTTAATATTTTTTATGCATCTTCGAAATTTAAAGCATTTTTCCGAGCACATGCATTCTCTATCAGAAGAGATGTCGTCGTTTTGGCACACATGTCGTACACGCACCACATTGGCGCTATTTTTTTAGACGCCAATTTATACACGCACCGGAGTGCTTCACTACGATAAAGTGTTATTTTGCTTAACATGGTAACCCGGAAGTTGTTTATTTATTAATAATTTGTTTACTTATTTCTATTTTCTTTTTTGAAATTATATAAATTGTTTTGCTCTATAGATATTAATTAAACTTTTTAAAATTTATTGTTATTCCCTCTTTAAAAATATATGTGATAACTGGTATTCAAAAACGAAATTTTTGCCAAATTTTATCGAAATTTATGTATGCAGCATAAATTAATGGATTAAATAAATCACGTGAAAAGCGTGCTTATTTTTTTTTATTTCATCCTATTTATGATCTATTTTGACACGCGAAGTGAAATATTTTATTTATTTATTAAATTCTTAGTTTTGATTCTTATTCATTTAAATCACTAGCCGAATCTGATGACCAGTTTGTCTCCCTTAAATTTATGCTAAGCTTTGCAAGATTTTACTTTTATTCAAAATTTTATTTACATGCGTACCTTTACTAAATCTGCAGATTCTGGTAGAGAAATCAACAAATCTATGCAATCAAAGAGGCATTTAGGGGGAAATTTCAGTATTCTATTCTGATTGGCGCGATTGGCGAAAAAATTCGAAATAGCGCCGAAAAACCGTTTTTCGTTTGTTTATTTAATGATAAAGTGTTTTGAAGGAGATATTAAACGAAACCCGTTGTGCGATCTGCGATCACACTTACCCATATGACTTACGGTTTTTAACAATATTATGTAGTTAATAATATTAAATTACTCTTTGGAACATGATTGGGAATGGCAAATAAGAATGGGAACCGACAACAATTTTGCGATGCATTTTTAAGGCAAGAATAATTCTTAAGTACCACTTGTAACAAATAACAAAAAAAATGGTTAAACCCCCCCCCCCCCAAAAAAAAAAAAAAAAAATATTCACACATTTTAGTAAATGATACATCTCTCAATCCTCCTCAAGGATTAAAACAGTGTGATATGCCATTAAAGATTTAATTCAGTAGAACAAATGTACATTTGTAATTTTTACATAATTTTGTGTAGATAAGATATTTCAGCGTTAAAAAAGCATTTTAAAACTGTGTAAACTTTAAGTATCAACATTAAGAAACTAACCGTATTCGGTTTGATGTCATTATTTAATTATTTATTCTTTTTTTTTTTCAGGAAAAATATGTACATTTCTTTATGTCGGGATCTACGAAATCCGACTCATCTTCGTACGCAGATAGAGGGATAATAAAGCCGTCCTCTTTTTCCCGTTTGTCCACTTTCTTTGGTGTTGCAAATCTTTCCGTTTTCCGAGGAGCCTGCTTTTTTTTGTGAGCCATTAGACATCTGGTAGGTTTTCTCTTAATATTTCGTAATTTTATTCTTTCTGATGTATTTGATCGTCTGGGTTTCTTACTGCCGGACAGAGAACTCTGTATTTCACCTGGCCTTTTGTTAGTATTTGATCTGCAACTACGACTGTTATTTCTTGAGGGACTTCTACACCGTTTCCGACATCTTGAAACCGTGGGTTGTTTTACGCTATTTCTTCGTCCGGATTTCTTGCTGCCGGACTGAGAGCGTTGTATTTCCCCTGGCTTATTCTTGGACTTCGATCTGCTGCTACGTTTGTTGCTTTTTGAGCGACTTTTAGTCGATTTCCTGCATCTTGTAATGGTGGCTTGTTTCACACTTTTTCGTCGCACAGATTTCTTACTGCCGGATAGAGAGTGACACATTTCACCTGAACTTTTCTTAGATCTTGAACTATGACTACGTTTATTATTTTTTGAGCGACTTCTTCTAGATTTCCTGCGTTTTTCAATTTCTTTTAATTTGTAATTATCACTTTCCAGCTTTAAGAGAGTACCTTTGTTGACGTCATTTTTAAGATGTTTTTGGATGCTCATAGAATCAAACATATGTACTCCACTAGTCTTCTGGTAGACAAGAGACAAAAACTTTTTTTATATCAATAACAGATGCCTTTAGATTCGCAAAGATACGAACAGCTTTCTTAACTGCATTTCCGATACTTCCGTATAGGGGCTTGGCCTTTAAGACAATTCTGTTCAATGTTTAAGCAGTAGTGATAGGAAGGAAAAATCAGGTTTTAAAAATTTTGTAATAACTTCACAAAATATTTAGTTATTTTTTAAAAAATCAAAAAAAAATCTAAGAATTTTAATTGCGAAATTTCTAAGTATTGGATTTATTTTGGGTGTTGCCGAAAACAATTTTCTAAACTCTCGTGTATGATAAAAAAATGAAATAAAATCCATGGAACTTAGCCATAGTCATACATATGTGCCGTAAACACATTGTTTACGCTTGTCGCATTTCAAACATAATTTTGTAAATATGTTTTTTTTTTTTTTTTTTTTTTTTTTAATATATATATTAAAATTTGTGTCTCAAAAAATGCAGGTATATCGACCTAACAATTCCCTTCAACATAACATGGATTCAAACATATAAAATATGCATTGTAAGGGAAAAAAATTTAAATGGGGTGACAAAGTTAGCGCAGGTATGGGGTAATTTTGTCACCTAAATACAAATATGCTATAAATGCTCGCAATAGGTAATTTATGATAAAATTGCCTCAAATATTGCTATAAAATAAAAAAGTACACCCCTTAGAGTACTTAGCGGTATTTGAACGACTCTATTTTAAGATTTGTTTCGAAAAATATTATTTTCCAATATTTATTACACGCTATTCTCACAGAAAAAGCGTTTCTCTGGATGAAAGCACTGCTCATATCATCACCCGGAATCTTGTTGTTAATATAGGAATACTAATACCCTTCCTGTCAAAGTTTCTTTAGATACCATCGTGTTTGGTTAGGTGAAAACTCTAGTAGCCACAACTCTCAAGATAGTGGAAATCATCTCTTATTAATAAAGAATTGTCAGATAACTCACTGAGGGGGTCTTCCAAAATACTGACTTATCAGAGCACTACGTGGTATTTAAAACGTTGCAGCAGCTAGTTTTTTACTCATGCCACTGACAACTGCCACTGCTTTTGCCACTTTCTCTTCAGTGTAATCACGATAATACTTCAACTGGTGTTTTTAGCATTTTCCAACGAAGTTGAATAGTGTTTTATGCATTCGGTTTGTCTGGCCGTCTTTCCGTATGTCCGTCTGTCCGCGCTCTAACTCCTGTAAATACACTCCGATTGCCCTGAAATTTTTGGACGTTATGGATGTTGACCCAAGCACGAACCCTATTGAAAATTTTCTACCATAATTAGTTTATTTACATGGAGAGTCAAAAATCTTCCATTACATTGCGGCCTATGCAGAAACATCGTTTCAAATGAATTTTAAAGCTGTTACACCCTGTCAAACATATTAAAACTTATATGCATTTACTTGTTTTTTACGAGGTGCACTAAAATATGCATTCCATAAAATATGCGGTAAAAATATAGCTATTATTCATTTACAGGGCCACACAAAAGAATTCCATTAGATAATGATAGAGAGGGGGATTGTGTGCGACATATTTTAAATATATTAAACTGTTCCATGTATGATAAAATTGATATATGTCACTGAGGCTTAATATAAATTAAATATTACTGTCTTGCATAATATGAAGAACATAGCATTTACAGGGACACACAAAAGATTTCAAATTGTACATTCTTTCTGAAGTACTGTATATGTATTCGATGATGACTGATGGATAGATGAAATGCATTTTAATTATGAAATGCGCGTTTAAGTTTGACTAAATCTATGCATATTATATGCTGTGTATAAATGTTATAGTTGATATACAGGCTACCCAAAAGAGCTCGCAACGTTACTGAGTATGAGCGTAAATTAATTAAAGGTGGTTCTTAAATAAAGTATGCATTTCTACGCTGAATTGCATTCAGTTTACTAAGAAATCTTTGTAAAATATAGATAAAATGATATAGAGGAACACACAAAGAATTGGGTACATGGACGCCTATGAATGATAATTTATGAGAATGTGATTTCAGTTCTTTTAAGAGTGTTTTAGTTTAAAATAAATTTTAGTTTATTACTGACGTGTAATAAAGGTACAAGGTAAACTACAGGGCTGAACAAAAGTATTCAAGTATGTTTCCATTTATTAGTGTAAACTGCTGAAAAGAAAATTTCAATCTACAAGGCATTTTCTTGCAAAACTAAATTTTCCCATTATATAGTATGTATATCAACTGACAGGTGAAATACAGGACTGTTCAAAAGTATTAGAATACATATTTGGCTATATACACTTATTTCCCTAAATAATGAAGTTTTATTAAAGATTTCATGAAGTGTTGGAAAGTGCTTCATAATCTATGCTTAACGCACCATTTTTCTTACTTGTTTACTTACTTTGTAAGGCCTTTTAGAAAAGCGTAAATTAATTACATAAATAAATATACATAAAACAATAATAAATCCGACTGGCTACTAGTTGTCAAAATTACCCCATGATGTCGAAGTCACTCTGGTTTACGGTACCTCAGAGTTTTTTTACAACTATGCCAATATCGTATACAGAGCATAATAGGATTGGATCACCATTCACGCACAATGCTCAATTGATGAATATACGTCATTTTTGCACAGTACTATAAAACTTTTTGATTTTGCGAATAAAAATGCATATTAATTTTTCATGTTGGAGCAAGGGCTATCAGCATCGATTTCCAACGATTGCTTTTGAAATTAGTTTGGTACTTCATGCGATTGCATAGAAATAGCAATTTAGAACGCTTTTAGAGCACTTTCCGACAATTTTCATCTCTTTTTAAATTTCATTTTTTTAATTGAATGGTTTTAGCGATCTTTTATATCCTACAATTAACTGCCATGCCTAATTTCAAATTGCTATCCCAGCAGTATCACACTTTAGAACATTTTTTATTCCTGCTGCCTCCAAATGGTGCGACACCGACATGAAATAGAGCCTATGTTAGAGTAAGGGCTGTTTGAATAAATTTTAAAATGCTATTTTTGAAATCGGTTTGATACTTTCTGAGATTGCTCACCAATCGACATTTAGAAAGTTTTTATAACACTTTTAGCGCATTTTCATTCCTTTTAAATTTCGTATTTTTTTAGAAAGTATTCTTAGAGATCATTTATATGTTATAAGTGATTAACGTGCCAAATTTTATATTTTTAAGCCATTCAGTAACACAGAATCGCATTTTTATAACAGTATTTCTTTTTTCACCTTTTTTGCTTTAGTGGCATCAACATAAGACATAGCCTATGTTGGAATTGGTACTGTGCAAACACCATCATTTTGGTACCATTACTTTTGGAATCGGTTCGGCAGTACTCAAGATTACCCCCAACAATGAAACAAACTTGTCCTCTTTATAATATAGGCATAGATATTGATAACTAGATAACTTCACAAAAGCGAAGAACTAACAAGAAATAAAATAATAATTACGTCTATAAATCAGCTCCAAAATGGCAAAAATACAAGATGCTGCCTACATAAATACACACATAAAAATACGAATAAAATATGAAGTTAAAATAGCTTTAATCACACGCGTTGTGTCATACTCGTAGTATCATACATATGTTGTACTCGGGGTGTGTACTTTTTAGGTGCGTTCGTAATTATGTAAATACGTAGCACCTATTGTTGTCGCTCAGTCCGTCCGTCTGTCCGTCCGTCTGTCTGTCCGTCTGTCCGTCTGCCTGTCTGTCCGCATATAACAACGCAAAAGCTACCCAACCGAATCGTTTGAAATTTATAATACATAATTATAACATAATTTTGTCGAGTCATTTCAAATTTTATGAAAATCGGATGGATAGATTAATTACAGGGACATTCAAAAGGATTCCGTTACATTAGAATCAATGGGGAAAAAAGTTTTAAATGCATTTTAATCGTTTGAAATTGAAAACGTCGAGTCATTTCAAATGTTATGAAAATCGGATGCATAGATCGATTTCAGGGACAATCAAAAGGATTCCGTTACATTACGGTCAATGGGGAAAAAGTTTTATATGCATTTTAATGATGTTACACTCATTCGAACATAATAGAATTGACATGAATCTATGAAATATATACTAAAATATGCATTCTGTACAATCTGTGGTGCAAAGAATTTTTATTATTAAATTACAGGGCCACACAAAAGTATTCCACTATATAATGCTATACGGGGAAACATGGTTTGGTACGTGTTTTAATTATATTCAACTATTTCACATTTTATGAATAAGATATACGTTTCTGAGATATAATAAAAATTACTTCCTGCATATTTACAGAAACGTAAAGATTTCGACTACTGTACTGTATCCGGAGTACGCTCTACTATATCAGCAAGATCTGAATATTTTTAAAACTTCGTTATCGTACGAACGCACCTCATTTGCTACGTTCACGTGCAATTTCCAACTTGTTTTATTATGTTTCCAATATTTCCACATAATTATCACTGCTTTATTTAGTCGCAGACGATTATTTCAATCCTGAGCTCGAAGATTAATTTTGGTAAAATAGTGAGGACAAGTGTAAAAATGGCACGACATACCTGTGAACGCGTTCCCTTCTTAATAATTATGATATTTTTTTACACAATATTAACTATTAAATTGGGTATCATTTCTCTTTTGTGAGGGTCTGTGTTACTTTTTTAGATTCCGTTGACGCAGCTGGGATTGCATAAGTGAGGTTTTTTGTCAAATGATATAAACAGTTATGAAACCAAAACTGATGAACTATTATGTTTGTGCAACATAAAATACAGATTTTCAAACTAGTGAGAGAAATGCGAAATTTATAGCCCTTCCTGTTAACTTTTTAATAATATATCTGCTATATATATCAAATATAAATAGAAGTATCATCCCGGCTACTTATAACTTGAGTTTTGTTGAAAGAATTTTGGTAGGAATTACACACTGTTAGATACACAATTTTTAATATGTAATGTGTAGTTCTGAATTGTTAGGTTATAGAATTATAGGGGAAAATTCTATAATCAGATGAATCCGATTATGAAAGATAAACCATTTAAAAAATTCTACTGCATGTATTCTGATGGCGCTTGGCACTATTAAATAATCAGGGAAGGTTTTATTATAAATATGTCGTTCAAAGTTATTTATTTATGTAATTATGGAGAAAACTTCTGGAATCAGCTGTGTTGGACTATGAAAGATATCTACTTTAAAAGATTCTGTTGAATGTATTTCAATGGGAGTTTCACTGTTAATTAATTTTTCAACAAAAGTTTTTTTATATAACATAGTATTTTACGTATCTTATTTGTGGATTTATAGATGAAAGTTCTATAAACGGTTGAACCCAATTATGAAAGATTAGCCTACTTAAAAAAATGTACTGAGCAGTTTTTTGATGCGACTAGCATTACTATTTAGACATTTTTTTACGCTGAATTTAAAATCTTCCATATTAACTTATCGTTATTTACCAACCTCTACTGTAAATTATCAGCTAATGAAGTTAGTCATTAATTCCCAAATTTTGTGTAACATTTAAGAAAATATAATAATGCAATGACATTAGTTTTGTTTTCAGAAATGTGGCAAAATTCCAGGTAAAAGTACATTTTGCATTAAGAAAGCATAATCAAATTCCTCTATATATTTTATGTGATTCAAGGTTCTTTTGAAGAAACCTTATCAACATAGCAAGATTAACCTGCTTCTCAGCTATAAAACTAAATGAAACAAACCCTAAACTCATAAATTACAATACATAAACGAAAAATAAAAAATATATTTTCTATTTAGCAAATTTATATGCATTGTTTATTTTAAATAGTGCATTTCTAAAGATAAATCTTCTTTTCTCATAAGAGTAGAGAAAATTCAAGTCTGTAATCCTTCCAAAAACCGCTTACGTTCTATACGCCTCCATATTTTTAATGCACCTAAAGTATGATGAATGATGACAGTTAAAATTGGCGAATTGTTTTTGAATAGCGTTTGCGATATTGATATCTAAAAATGATTTCAAATGTCTTTGAAAATTAGCACTAATTTTTAGCTCATCCACTGCAAATTTATATTCTTTAGCTTATTTATTGCTTTGATATAATTGCAAAAGAAAAAAAAATCGTTATCATTCATGATTAAAATAGTTTTAGAAGAACATTAAACTCTAATAACTTTTTAAATAGCATGACTAAAAAAATATATCTTGTTTATCTGAAAAGCATTCATTAAAACACTTTTGGAGAAAGTAATTATTTCTTCTTGGTACGCCTTTGATGTTAAGGCCGCTAATCACTCACCTTTAGGATTCCCCGCGCTAATGCTAAGTCTATGGCCATTTGATGCATTCGTATTTTTTAAATATATCCTCGGGAAATAAATATTTTTAAGTCATTTTTCTGTGTACTGTTTTTAAAAAATGTTTATTATTTTTTTTTCTTGATTCTGGAAATATTTCTAAAATACACACTTAATTTTATATGAAGTGCTAAAATCTTACTCACAGTTTGTACGCTTTTAACACACAAAATATTAAGTTCAGCATAGATTTATAAAATATTTTGAGAACCAAGAAAAAAGATGCATTCTTTAACATCACACTGAAAAAAAGAATAAAAAATATCCATTTTCTGAGGAGATATCTCTATAATAATTATTTAAGACATGTGACTATCATCAACTGTTCCGGGCTGACCGCTTCTCTCTTTGTATGCCTTGCGACCATTTCGCTCCTTTAATGTTAGCCGAGAGCAGTTGATAAAGAAAAGTCGTCAAAGTTGCCATAGTTGCAAACAATTCTTGGTAATTTTATGATAGCCGGACAAAAGTCTCTCCGACAGCATTTTTTTAACTTGCCAGATAGCATTTTTTATTTTTCGCGTGGTAAGTTAACACAATATATATTGATTTTGAAATTAAATGTCGAGGTTTATGGTGTTATTAATTACTTTTTTTCATTATTTTCTTTTTATTTTTGTTTAAAAAGAAATAAGTAAAAGTCATGAATTTTAAATGTTTTAATTTTAAATTTAAATTATGTATTTTAAATAAAATGAGTGAAAGACTTATATTTTAAATTAAATTAATAAAATACGAAAAAATGCATCGGGAACAATGTTTGGCAATTTATCACCTGCGCAGAGCTCACATAAAAGTAGAGTTCAAGATTTTTGTATCAGAATCGTCCAATAAAGCGACGAATTAAGCAAGTAAATTAAATTATAAATAAAAGAAACATGATACAACGCTTAGCATATATTTAAGGGAGACCAAACTAGTCGCCAAGAACGGCTAGTTTTAAAAATATGAATGCATCAAACGTCCGTAGGCTTAGCATTACACTGAATAAAATGGGTTCTCAAAATTGAGTAAAAAGTACTCATTTTTAAGTACTTCACATACTCAAAATAGCTCCTGTCCAAATGTACTAAACTGAAAAACATATGTACTCATTTCTGATTCTCTAGCTGTGTTCAAACATGAATCCTTATATATTGCCCCCTGAACTCACAAATTAAAGTAAAAATATACTGGCTCAAAATATTTCTTGCTCAAAATTATCAACAATAAACATTTAATTGATTTTTTATTAAGAAAAGTAGCAAAATTATTAGCAAGATACTCAAATGAAATATTTTTACGACAACCATTATTTGCAAGCACTTTGAAGCTATTTTTTAAAAACTGTACATAATTTAATATTTACATTAATAAGCATTTTTTATGCCACTCTGAATGAAATAAACAAATACAGGGTACAAAATTATCGTTTGTCTGTGTTTAAGTACTTAAAGTGTTTATTCTAAAAACAGTAATATTGATAAACATCAAATTACTTCATATTTCAGAAGTGACATTAATTACATTAACTGTTTACTTTAAAACCATAATATTTATAAACTATAAATTAATCCATTATTCAAAAGTGACATTAATGAAATATTTAATATCATTGTTTATTTAAACAATTCATAAGTGGATGATTGCACAGGATTGCGAAATCATTTGTGTTGATTACTTCAAGGACAACATTTTACTGTGAACGAACTCAGTTCAGTTTCTCTTATGTTTTTGTAAAGCACACACGGTGCTTATATTTCTCTTACTGTGTCGCATACTTGGATATGTTAATCCCGCAACCGCAGCAGGAAACTGCATTCCTGTATCTTGTTTTTTTCAATTTACTAAATGTTTCTTTAAGTTGTTAATATAAAGCAAAAAAGATATATTAGTGCGAATTTATTTTCACTTGACAACACTAAAGAACTGCTTCATGAATCTCGGACACCAACATTATGGAGGCACCACCGGCGAGATAACCTGCGCACATCGCTTTTGATGAATTACGCCGTCTCAAAGTCGCCATAAAGGAGTACCATTCATCCCAGCTGTTTCAGATGTACCTGCACACATCGCTTTTTTTGGATTACAACGGTTCAAAGTCACCATAAAGGAGTACCCTACAGCCCAGCTGTTTCAGATAAGTACATTTTTGGTTTATTATCAGTTTGGCTTTGTTTTTTAACTTGGTTCCCTCATTATTTTAATAATGAGTCAAGAAGATTTAGAAAAGACAGCAATAAATTTACGTGGCAGAGCTAAATCTGCATTAACACGTATCACGAACTTCATTGACGCTGATCAAGTTTTTCAAAAGAATGATTTATTGAATAAATTAGAAAAATTAGAAACAGCTTATTTCGATTTTGATAAATATGATGCACAATTACCAGAAGAATCCTCGGAAATGGAGGAATTTGAAACAAAATATTATGAAACCAAAGCCAAACTGCAATTAGAACTTGAAAAATTTTCTATAAATAGTATGAATGCACATTCTCAAGTTGTTAATGAACAATTACCTATAGTTAATACAACTAATAATTTTAAATTACCCAGATTGAATATTGAGCAATTTGATGGTAATTTCAAAAACTGGATGTCATTTAAAGACTTATATTTATCGTTAGTGCATAACAATGCCAGTATAACAAACATTCAAAAATTTCAATACTTAAGAGGTTTGCTCGGTGAAGAGCCATCGTCAATTATAAAACATATTCCCATTTCTGAAACCAGTTATGCAGAAGCATGGGAAAAATTATTGTCAAGATACGACAAAAGAAAACAAATTGTCGCAGCTCTTATCAAAACATTTATGGATATACCTCCCATTATTCATGCTAATGCACTTAACTTACGCAATATATCAGATATCTCTGACGAGGTAATTCGTGCTCTCAAATCAATCGATGTTAAAGCATCAGAGAGAGACATTTGGTTAATTCATATTCTTCTTCAAAAGGTTGATAATAAAACACGTGAAGAATGGGCTCAATATTCATCGAAGGATGATTTTCCTTCTTTTGATCAATTTATTCAGTTCATTAATGACAGATGTTTATCTTTAGAATTGTATAATAATGATTATACAGGGTTACATAAAAAAGAGAAACAATTTAATTTTCACAAAGCTCCCGCCAATAACGTTATCAAATGTTTATTTTGTAAAGCTAATCACTTATTGTACAAATGTATTAAATTCAAGGAATTAAACGTAAGAGATAGAAAACAATTTGTGAGAAAAAACAAATTATGTAGCAACTGTTTATCTGACAGACACTACACATATCAATGTAATTCTACATTTAGCTGTCATCATTGCCAGCTTAAACACCATACGCTATTATGCGAGAATAAACTACAAAATTATGCGATGTCAACTTCACGTTCGAATGAAAAACAGAGTCGGAAAAGCAAATCTGATTCAGAGGACCTTTCGATTCCTGATGATAATAAAAAAGAAGTTTCTCCTTCAATAAATTCTGTTCAAACATCTTTCGCACTTTTGCCCACTGCTACAGTATATATTTATGATTGCATGGGTCAAAAGCATACGTTAAGAATTATGTGTGACAGTGGCTCAGAATCTACGTTCGTTTCAGAATCATGCATGAAAGTGTTAGGATTCAAAAGGAAAAATGCCCGATTTCCCGTGAAAGGTCTTTCTAATTCAAAAATTGCAGTAACAAAGGGTTACGTAATGATTGATCTTATATCAATTCATAATGCTGACAGTAAGTTGTCAGTGAAAGCTTTTATTTTAGACGAATTAACAGCTCCATTACCTTCTGAGAAAATAAGTGAAGAGCATTATTCACACTTAAAAAATGTAAACTTGGCAGATCCACATTTTGGGACTCCAAATAAAATCGATGTTATTTTAGGATCAGATTACTTTTTTTCTATTTTGCTTCCTGGTCAAATAACATGTGCTCAGAGCAGTTTAATTGCACAAAATTCCATCTTTGGCTTTCTCGTATCGGGAAAAATGCCGCATCTTAACACAACTCCTAATTCAATGCATAATTTACATATTTATGAACTTAATATTGATAATGAATTAAAACGGTTTTGGGAAATGGAAGAAGTATTCAATAATAATGCTCAAATTCTGTCTCCAGAAGAACAATTTGTTGAATCACATTTTCAGAAAACTTACTCAATTAATTCCGAGGGTCGTTTTGTGGTAAAATTACCTTTTGTTAAACCTACGACAGAATTAGGTAATTCTAGACCTGCCGCAATTTCTCGCTTGTTGGCGATGGAAAGGAAATTTAAAGAAAACCCAGAATTCGAAAAGCAATACAAGGATTTTATGCGCGAATATATACAGTTAGGCCATATGGAATTAATAACACAAAATGACATTAACGATTCTGAAAATGAACAATATTTTCTTCCTCATCATGCGGTTATTAAACCTTCTAGTACTACTACCAAGTTGAGAGTTGTGTTTGATGCATCATGTAATACTTCAAAAGGTAATTCCTTGAATTCAATTTTGGGAGTAGGTCCTAAATTACAATGGGACATATTTGAAATTTTACTTAATTTTCGAGTTCCGAAAATTGTTTTTTGCGCTGACATAGAAAAGATGTACCGCCAGATTTTAGTTTCTGAAGAAGATCAAAATTATCAGAAAATAGTTTGGAGGTTTAACTCTAATGAGGAAATAAAAAATTTCAAATTAAAAACAGTTACTTATGGGCTAGCTCCAGCGTCTTATCTAGCCACTAAATGTCTCAAACAAATTGCTGATGATTATACAAAAAACGCTGTTATTTCTCAAACATTGGAGAAAGATTTCTATATGGATGATCTTCTTTCAGGCTCAAACA
This sequence comes from Maratus speculifer, assembly GCA_964019185.1. Classification (NCBI taxonomy): domain Eukaryota; kingdom Metazoa; phylum Arthropoda; class Arachnida; order Araneae; family Salticidae; genus Maratus; species Maratus speculifer. The sequence goes on along the minus strand of OZ025294.1, from coordinate 291,184,119 downwards.
CTGTTAGCGAGGCAATAGAAACTTGTAAAGAAATTAGCGATGTTTTGCACGCGCATGGTTTCCACTTAAGAAAATGGAATTCAAATTCAAGGGAATTTCTTAGAGAGTTTCAAGATGATTCCAATACCGAATCGAATTTTGAAATAATTCCTAGTGATAACGGAAGCTCTAAAGTTCTAGGATTAAGCTGGAACTCTTCTTCAGATACTTTTATTTTCAAGGTTTCACTAAATCTCACTCCACCTCTTACAAAGAGGCAAATTTTAGCAGAATCGGCTAGAATCTTTGACCCACTGGGTCTAATTTCACCATGCACTGTAACTTTAAAAATATTTTATCAAAAACTGTGGTTGACAAAAGGGGACTGGGACACTATTATTCCAGAACATCTAACTGAGGAATTATTCAAATTTCAAAATTCATTCAATGAAATCAATCAATTTTCGATACCAAGATGTGTTACGCTTTCATCCGAGAATGCCTTTGAATTACACGGATTCTCCGATGCGTCAACACTAGCTTATGCTGCCGCAATTTATTGCCGACAAACTTGCAATGGAAAAACCAATGCTTTTCTTTTGGTTTCTAAAACAAAAGTTGCACCAATCAAGCAAATTTCTGTCCCTAAATTAGAACTTTGCGGTGCTCACTTATTATCTAAATTATTCCGCACAGTTATGGACACACTAAAGAATTACAAGTTCGATATTTTTGCATGGACTGATTCTAAAGTAGTCCTTTCATGGTTATCCGCACACCCCCGCAAGTGGAAAACATTTGTCGCGAACAGAACCTCTCAAATAACAGAAGTTTTACCTACTAAGCACTGGGGACACGTTCCCTCAAAAGATAATCCCGCAGATATCGCTTCTCGCGGTATCGACCCAAAGTGTTTGCCAGAATGCGAGCTATGGTGGAAAGGGCCAGGCTGGCTACTTCTAGACCCATCTAATTGGCCGAAAGATGACTTAAATGTTGATGAATTCGATGAGCAAATCAAATCCGAGCAAAGGTCGGATCCCATTTTTTCATTTCACACGCATGCTTCAAATGATGTACTAGATAATTTGTTTCAAAAGCACTCTTCACTTTCAAAAATTATCCGCATTCTGGCATATTGCATAAGATTCATTAAAAAATGCAAAAATGCTAATGAATATCAAATCCCTTCAACAGTACTTACATTTAACGAAATAAAATCTGCTGAAGAAATGATCGTTCTTTGGATTCAAAATTCTTACTTTAAAGAAGAGTTAAATTGCATCAAAGAACAAAAACCTCTAGCTAAGAAAAGCAAATTACACTCCCTATATCCGTTTATTGATGCTAAGGGTATCTTACGGGTGGGAGGACGCCTGCAAAATTCACAGTTAGCATTTAATCACAAGCATCCGGTAATACTTCCATCACAACATAAAATGAGTGAACTATTGATAATACAACAGCATATTGCCACTTTACATGCTGGACCTTCTCTACTATCGCACATCATAAAACAATCTTTTTGGATAATTGGTGGAAAAAAGCTCATCAACAAATGCATTAATAGATGTTTAAAATGTTTCAGATACAAGAAAGCTATTACAACTCCTCCATTAATGGGGAATTTACCTAAACCTCGAGTAAATCTTGAACGCCCCTTTTTTGCCAGTGGAATTGATTACGCAGGCCCCATATCCATTAAATTTAGCAAGGGTAGGGGTGCAAAAACAACTAAGGGTTACATTGCCTTATTTATTTGTCTTGCTACGAAAGCGGTCCATATAGAAGCTGTAAGTGATCTAACAACTGAAGCATTTATAGCAGCTCTTCGACGTTTTAGTGCAAGAAGAGGTACCCCACGTCACCTTTATAGTGACAACGGGAAGAACTTTGTCGGGGCATCAAGAAAACTCGACCAAATACAGAGGGCATGGTTGTCATTTCCTAAAAATGAAATCATGTCTCGATATTTAACTGAAAAATCCATTGAATGGCATTTTATCCCTCCTTCTTCCCCTTACTTTGGCGGAATTTGGGAGGCTGCGATAAAATCCGCCAAACATCATCTAAAAAGAGTAATAGGAGAGACACTCCTGACTTTCGAAGAGCTCGCCACCCTACTTAGCCAAGTCGAAGCCTTGTTAAATTCGCGACCTCTCATACATTTAAATGACAATGATAGTGACTGCATAAATGTTCTCACACCCTCACATTTTCTTACAGGTGATGTAATCTTCTCAATACCGGAGGAGACCTCATCCATCACATGTAACCCTAGAAATCGCTGGGAGCTACTGCAAAATTTAAAAAGAGGATTCTCACAGCGATTTAAGAAGGAGTATTTGATCTCGCTCCAAAAAAGAAGCAAGTGGAGAGTCGAGCAACGTAATCTTCAACCTGGACAAGTTGTGCTACTCCTTGATGATACCCAGCCACCAGACTCTTGGCCATTGGGCCGGGTAACAGAGGTGCACCCAGGAAAAGACGGACATGTCCGTGTTGTGACCATACAGTGTAGAGGATCGTTTTTGAGACGACCTGTACACAAATTAGCGCTCCTTCCTATATATCAGGACTAAGGCCTGATAGGGTGGGAGTGTGTTTAAGTACTTAAAGTGTTTATTCTAAAAACAGTAATATTGATAAACATCAAATTACTTCATATTTCAGAAGTGACATTAATTACATTAACTGTTTACTTTAAAACCATAATATTTATAAACTATAAATTAATCCATTATTCAAAAGTGACATTAATGAAATATTTAATATCATTGTTTATTTAAACAATTCATAAGTGGATGATTGCACAGGATTGCGAAATCATTTGTGTTGATTACTTCAAGGACAACATTTTACTGTGAACGAACTCAGTTCAGTTTCTCTTATGTTTTTGTAAAGCACACACGGTGCTTATATTTCTCTTACTGTGTCGCATACTTGGATATGTTAATCCCGCAACCGCAGCAGGAAACTGCATTCCTGTATCTTGTTTTTTTCAATTTACTAAATGTTTCTTTAAGTTGTTAATATAAAGCAAAAAAGATATATTAGTGCGAATTTATTTTCACTTGACAACACTAAAGAACTGCTTCATGAATCTCGGACACCAACAGTCTGGATTTAATAACATATGATGGCTCAGAATTGAAAAACCAAACATACTCAATTCGATACCAGGACATCGATATACTAATTTTTAGTACTTCATTTTTTTCAGTGTAGCCAGGTGAAATCGGAAGATGAGTGATTAACAGCCTTAACGATGAAAAAACATATTACCATGACTGGAAATTCTTTGACTGACATTATTTTGAAAAACGCATGTAAAAAGTTAAACGGACTTAAAATATTCTTTAATCAATAAATAAAACAATAAACGGTCAAGTACGAGTATTTCTCACGCTCTCAGAGGATTCCGTCCAATAAACATTTGAATTATTAGTCCCTTGGGGATTAGCGACTGGTATACGTGCCACTTAAAATTCTCAGAATCGTTCATTATTCCCGTCAGCTATTATCTTATTACCTTATTTAATTGGACTATAAGTTATTACCTTATTTAATTGGAGCATTTTTGAGATTGAACAACAGAAAATTTTCTGTTTTGAAAAACCAGTGGTAAAATATTAAAAATTTAGCAAAGCGATCTCGTCGCGAAAACGTTAACTATGTTATTAAAAGAAAATCGTTGCTAAAAGAACAATAAAACTTTGTAAAGAACTATAATACGTTAGGTTGGTTATTGCTGTATATATTAGAAAAGCATGAATGGGTATGCCATAAAAATTCGAAGATATATGAAGTCTAAATAATATTAAATATTTCTATTCTGTACAATCTTTTTAGCTCATAGGCTATTGCATGAAAGCTTATGTGCCCGCCTGTTCTGTATGTATGTGCGTTACGCGACAACTCATGATAAAAATGTCCGATTTACTTCATATTTTGGATATAAGTTTATTCTAAAAAGACGCTTTCTTGATTAGTTTTGGGACTTCATTCGATAAGTATAAGGGGGAGTGTCGCGGGCTAATGCCCTTCCCCTTATTTTATATAAATGGTTTTTTCATGCAGAAGTATCAGATTTCATTCAAATTTTAGATACAGGATCACTCTGATGAGGCGTTTTCATGATTAGTTTTGGGAGTTCATTAGATAAGTACAAGAAGAGGGGAATGGGGTCCAAACTAATTTACCCACGCTTAAATTAGGTAAATGAATTTTTCATGTACAATTATAAGATTTCATTCAAATTTTAGACATAGGATTATTCGGATGAGGGCACGTCCATAATTAATTTTGGGGGTTCATTGGATAAGTAAAACAGGGGGAATGGGGACTGACCGCCCTCCTTACTTTAGATAAATGGGTTTTTCATACAGAATTATCAGATTTCATTCAAATTTTAGATATGGGATCATTCTGGTGAAGTATCTCCGTGATTAATTTTGGGTATTCATTGGATATGTATAAAGGGTGGAAATGGGGGGTGTCCCCCTTTAACTTTGGTTAATAGATTTTTCACGCAAAATTTACCGATTTGCTTTAATTTTTGGATATGTGTTCATTCTGATAAGACGCTTTCCTGGTTTGTGTTTGGAATTCATTAGATAACTATAGAAAGGGAATAGGGGGTCTACGCCTCTTAACTTAGGTAAAAGGTTTTTAAGGCAGAATTAACCAATTTTCTTCAATTTTGAATACAGGTTCATAGTGATGAGATGCTTCCATGATTAAATGTGGGGGGGGGGTCTTTTGTTAAGTATAAAAGGGATTTACGGGCGATTACAACCTCTTAATGGAGATTTATATAGGTTTATCAGATTTGCTTTAAATTTTAGATGTATGTTCTTTCTGATAAATTAATTTTTTTAATTAGTTTACAGGGTTAATGGTTAAGTATAAAAGTGAAAACGAGGGATAACTCTTCTTGGATTACATAAATTTATTTGTATGCAAAATTATCCGACTTGCTTGGAATTTTGAATATAGATTTATTATATGATAAAGCATATCCTTTATTAGTTTGGAGTTCAATGATTAAGTATAAAGAAAAAAAAGGGGGGGCTATTCCCTCCCCTAATTTGTTTTACAGAGGGTATTATTATATAAGGCTGTAATATACAATTAGTTTGCATAGCCTGTGAGCTTAATACCGTCAGTTTAACTGGGCAGTATTCTTGTTTATAAATCTTATCCTTATTTATTTATAATGAGCTTAATTCGGTACTGAGTACAAATTATAAATAAATAAACTTTAACTCTTTATAATATATGTATAAATTATAGTTATATATATATATATACATATATATTATGAGCTGAAAAATTGGAAAGGTCACATTAAATTCAGCAGTGGTGGCAGCAGCAACAGCATTTGTTACTTTTTTTAGAATAGATATGTAGATGTAGATGCAATTGCAGAAGGGTTTAGTTATATCACACTTGACAATACTGGATTAAAAGCATAATATAACCACAGGTATTCAAAAAATTTCAAAATTGATAACAAGCTTGGGTAAGACTTTTTTTTTCGGGAAACACAATAGTAAAGTTATATATTCGAATGTTCGATCGATCGAATTGCTACTGTTTATTTCTATATCAATTTATAAGTCAAAAAACACAATAGTAAAGTTATATATTCGAATGTTCGATCGATCGAATTGCTACTGTTTATTTCTATATCAATTTATAAGTCAAAGTTTCTTTATCTCATTAAAAAGCAAGAAACTAAAGGGGAGGAATTTTCCCTTAGCCATTACATTGCTGATAATAGAACTAATAAAAGAAATTGGCCATAAAAGTAGCTTCAAAGAGGAAATGATGAACAGAATCATAGAAAATACTCAGTCATTTAGAGTTGAAAATAGCAAGAAACTGAGAGTAACTTTAAATGGAAAATGTATTTTTACCACTTCAATAGGAATACGAGCAAGTAGCAGCAAAAGGCATTATATATCATCAAAAAGCACTATATATTTTTGTTCAGTAATGAACAAACTTAGAACGAATTCTTCCTATCCGTATCATTTATGATTTTGGAGAAGCTTTTATAAAAATATCTCGGTTCTTAAACTTTGACATCTATTTTCGTAGATTTACTCTGTTGAACTAAATTACTTTTAACTCTGATACTTTAAGCAATCTATGAAAATTTATGAGCATCTATTTACTTAATGTTTCCATTTATAAAATTTTAATACAATGAATTGTCGAAGAATGTTGCTCGGTAAATGAGAAAAATGAAAGCAAAATATAATAGTGAATGTGAAATGCAATAGAAATATAGGTTCGAAATTTAAGTTTAAGGTATCTGTTTATGTTAAAATGAAAATTATCGATTTTGTTCTTATTATTGCATTTGAAAGTACAATTTTTTAAAATTGTTATACTGCTTTGTTTTTGTTCCTACCATGTTTAGAATAGAAGTCAATCCATTATTTACAGTAAAAATATACAATTTAACATTTGCTGTTCTGTATGACAGCCTATTATCTGCGCGAAGGATACAGGCCCTTAAGGTCGGTGCCATTTGGGTGTCTTTCTGAGGGAAACTTACCCGTATTTACGTAAGGTTTTCCAAGGTTCGAAGAAAACCTCGAAAATTTCGAACGGTTAGGCCAAGGGACGCGATTGAGTTCTAATTAAACGTTTGAATTTATTTTCCTCAAAATTGATTTTTGCATAAAAACTCATTTAAAAAATAATAACTAAAAATAGTTTTAACATTCTTCCATAAAATTTAGTGAGCTTTGTCTATTTTCTAATGCATTTAGAAGAATAAATTTGAAAGCAATAAAAAATGCTTAATAAAATGCATAGTGCTATGAATAAAGTCTCGTGGTACTTTGTTACAGTAGACTTGACGCCTACTGAGTACAATTCATCATGTATTTTACCTTAAATTCCACATTGGCTTTTCTAAAGCATTAAGAGATGCGTTTGTCACTTGTCAATTTGCATAATTCATTGTAAAGTAATTAATGTAAATACCTGACTGTTTTTAAACCTAACATGACTAAAATTTGCGTTTTCTACAGCTTTTCAGTTAAATGGTACTTATTTTATAACCACCAGTTCTTAAATGACACTACATTTAAAAACTAGCTGAATTTCACTTTTTAATACAGCGATTATCTGAAAAATACACAATTAAGACACTCGAACATAATTATAACATTTATTTAAAAAAATTACGAATATGTAATGCATTTGCATAACATATTTACCTTATGAGAGCGAAATTTTTTTTCACTTAAGGAAAATTAACTTGTTAATCGATTGTCTGAATTAATATAAAAAAAAATAATTTTAGATTTTTTCATAAAATGAATATTTTCCATTAAAATAGAAGTAAAGTTAAAATAAAATGATTCATAAATAATAAATATAAATTAGACATTGAAATCAAAATATTTATTTCTGCATCATCAGCCGTTAGATGTGATGATATTTTCAGATTTCATTTGATCATTTGGATTCTTTCTGTGGAAGTTTTTGTTTTCTGGATTTTTTTAAATAACCTTTTCGCGACGAGAGCACTTTGCTTAATTTTTAATCGTCCTCCTCCGATATTTCGAAACAGAAAATTTTCCGAGTTGAATCGCGAAAATACTCAGATTAAAGGTAATTCAAATCAAATTTAAGGTAAATTTTAGGGGTAAAAATAACTGATGGGAATAATGGACAATTCTAAGCACCTGAAGGGGGCTCAGGGCTTGAAATCTTTTCAAAAAATTGATTTCTTTTTATGACCTGTTTTGATTATTAATTTAATTCTGAACTCAGTGCAAAAAACCGCTTAAAAATATTTGGATTTTTAACGAAGCTATAAGCATTTATGAATCAACACTTTCAAAGCCGCACCCATATAATTTCAACTTTAAATCGCGTTTTCTTGAAAATTGATTTTTAACAACTATCCGTAAGATTAAAAAAAAAACTATTTGATGGAATGGCTTGATTTTTGTTTGCATGCATATAACATCATTATCTATAGAATGAATTAATATATTTTAGATTGTTTAATATTTTGAGTATTTTTAATGAAAAAAACTTGTATTTTTTAGGGGGGTTTAAAATTTTCAAATTTGAGATTTTTTTTTTTTAATGGAATTATAGTTATATCTTTAATTCATTCTATAGAGTAAAGTTTCCTGATCATTTTAAAGCAAAAATTAGGTTCTTATGTCAATTCAACGTTAAGGTATCTTGCGGGTGATGATATAACACATATTTTTTTCCCAAAATTGTGTTATATAAATTTTGCTATATTTTTTATTATATTACATTCAAGTACTTCATTTTATAATTTTATAAGACTACAAACTTACCTTAAAAATATTAGAAAGTTTAAATTAATTACATTGAATACTTCTGTTTTTATACAGACTCGAAGCGAGAGCTCTGTTTACATGTTTTTCCGTATCGATCAAGCCCTGTGCCCCCTTAGGTGGCACGTATACCAGTGGCTCGGCCCCCAAGGGATTTATCTACAGCATTATAATTTAAAACGAAAGAATGAAATTATAATGCTAATATCATAAATCCTGAAAGTGCATTTTAAATGTTCAATAAAATTAATTTCAAACCGATTAATCATAAATCCAACAGGTAAAATGAATTAATAACACAGAAAACCCGCAAAAAAATATCCTCTTTACAGAATTATCAGAGTATAATAAATCCTGGGAGGCCAGACACTAAAAAGTGCAAGAATTACTTTTTGTACATTACCCACACTAACCAATTATTCTAATTACATGTTGCTCTCAATAAACGGCGTGGGTTCGTCCCACCTTATACAAACAATGCATTGTTGGGCTCTCGCAAATTACCAAAACGGGGCAACAGTAATATCCTTTGACTGGAACTTGTTGACTTAGTTGCCGCCGTCTGGTCAGCCGTAGGAAATTCGACCTTTTGGGTGATTTCCAACGATGACCTTGGGGAAGACACTATAAGGGTTTAATTATGCAGTCATTCTTTGTTTTAAGTACAACACTTTACAAAGGATTGAGCTAATGACCTAAAGCAATATTATTATTGAGGGTCGATATCGAAAACACTTAGGTGTGGTTACAGTGGATTAATTTTTCTTTTATCTTTTAATGATCCGACATCTGTTGGGATAAAAACGGAAGCAAATGCCCAGAAGCTGGTGGAAAATAGATTATTAATAATCTTACTTCGTCAATGCAAAATAAAATCTAAGAAAAAGGATATTATATTAATGGAGTACATATTTTGATGAATTTAATTTTGATGTCCATTTATTATTGCAAGAAGTATGAAAAATTAAAATTTTTATAAGCTTTCATGAACCAAAAGTTGTATTATCGGAAACTGCAGTAAAAAAGCTAAAAAAAAACTCTCACTCTCATAATCCTATATCTAAAATACAGAATTTTTCAATTGATTTATCTCATAAAGATTGTACTGCACCTGTAAGACGTAACACTATTATATGAAGAAGAGTTTAAAATCAACATATAACTGTAAAACAATGAAGCCAAATACACTGTTAAAAAAATTCTGAAATTCACGAACATTTTTTTCCTGAATTTCACAGAAAAACTCCCTTTTAACAACAAAAGGGTATTTTCCGTCACAAATCACAAAATTCCATCATATTTCCTGAAAATAACGAAACGCATGGAAATAAAAACAAAAAACGGAGACACTCCGTTGTGTGGGGAGCTCCATGGCCGAGTGGTCAAGGCACCACACCGCTAATCGTCTGCGAGCGCAGATTGTGGGTTCGAGTCCCATTGGCGCCATGGAATAATAAAACATAAAAAATTCCTTTTGAATTACATTTTTTCTGTTTATTTTTATCTTTTTTCTTATTAAAAATCTTTTAATTTATTAGCCGAAAAATAAATAAAGAAAGAAATAAATAGTGTACGACAATTTTAAAAAAATGTCTATATATATATATATATATATATATATATATATATATATATATATACATTTGTAAAAAAAAATTTAATAAAAAAAAATTATCAAAAAAAACAGTGCTTTTAAACAGTGATTTTTTATAATTTAAACTATTTAAAAAATTAAAAATAATTTTAAAAAATAATAAGTATTATGCATCAGTCTAAAATAATCCGTTTACAAACATTCAACGGAATTTATTTGAAAGGAAATTTTTAAAAAGCACAACAGATTTTCCCACTAACTCATAAAAGACATACTTTGTACCTTTTAGCATCAGCAACGTTGGCTCAGTTCGTAAGAATTGGTTCCGCAACCTGAAGGTCCCGAGTTCGATCCTGAGGACGGCGTGAACTAAATTATCCAAAATAACAATTAAGTAAAATAATCTAGCAGCTTAGAATCCCTCGGTGATTTCGAATTCTTTGAAGATTAATCGATAAATCATTTTTAAAATTATATTAAATTATTACTATTATAAATCAAACTTTGTAACGGAAAGTTACTGATTCTTACACCGGAGTTTTCCCTTCTTGTATTTCCCACAACGGAAAATCTACTAACGGAACGGTAAAAGTTCGGCTACATTGCTGCCGGTAGTTTCACCTGGAATTCACAGATTTATTTTTAACAGTGTAGCCTATAAGTGTAAGTTAACTGGCAATTAAATAATACCAAGTGACAACTGAAGTAAAATTTAAAGAAATTGCGAAATCAAACAGAAAACAAAAATATTGATATGTCTTTTTTTTAAACTACTAAAACGATTTAAATATTTTACATTTATTTATTTATTGTAATATTACTATCTGTATTTCGACTGTTTTGCTTTTCTGGCAAATGAATCTTATATTAAAATTAAAACAGTAACAAAAAATAAATCCAAAATTATTTTGTTTGAGAAATAGCATAATTAAAGAAGTTAAATTGAAACTGTTGGGAATCAATGAGAACAGAAAAACTACTTGAAAACTCCACAAAAATTTTCTTCGATATTTTTAAGAAGTTATTTTGTTCATAAACCACATAATTATTAAAATTCTTGAGGAGCGATTAATTTATTTTAACTACTTGCAAATCTAATAAGAAAAATTATTGAAATCGCTTTTTCAGTTCGTATGATTTTTCAACGCCCTAATAACTGCCGTTATGACAGTAAAGCTCTATGAAAATAAGTTTTACCTAAAAACAATTATTTACTAAAGAAAAAAGTTAAAGTAATGTTTAAGAACGAAATACTAAGTGACATATATGGGTATGGATAATGTGTATTAAACCTCGTCTCTTCCATATCACATTTTAAAGAAAAAAATCACACATTTTTTTACTCCTAAAATTTTACACAAATTTTTTGCAAAATATTTTATATAAAACATAAATAACTATTTGTTTTACCAAAAAAAAAAAAAAAATGTTTGAAAGGTATAAAAATACAAAATTCTCAACGACAGTAATTTTAATACATGTTCCACCTTATTAAAGTGGTTGTTTTATTGCGTCAGACATTAATTAGCCTGAATCGTTTATCAAAAATCATGTTATTCTTTCAGCCAATCATTAATTTGCCGGAAGAGATTGGATCTGTAACCATGACCAATCAGGAATGGAAGACCTTGATCCAATCCACCAATTTCGATGCCTGCAGCACACAATTTTCGAAGCACAATTTCTTAAACAGTCAAATAAGCCCACTTATTACTTCGGGATATGTTGTCCACCATTTAACTTAAAAGCAAACACGACAATTTTGATCAAACCAAATAAAAATAATGTACAATCAATCACAAACTAACCCTAATATCACCGTGTCTTGATGTTAATGTGCAAAAATGTTTGTATTCCAATTATAGCCAATTTAAACATTTTTTTTTTTATTATTATTATTAACATTTCTTTCAGAACTCAAATTATACATTAACTTGATTTTATCGGGTTTTTTAAATCACAAACATTTTGGCTAACTACACAAAGACATTTGCATTTTCAAAGGGATTTTGATAAATTAATTGACATCATATAGGTAGTTTTAATTACGATTTATTTTATCATTAATCAATTAAAACATTAGGCACCCTTGTAATCTGTCCAATATCGTGTAGTTAATTATCTGAAAGCTAAATTTGTTTAGTCATTTAATGAATTCTTTTTTTAAAAAACTTCTATATATTTCTTCAATTTAGACATTAGAATATTGTGCTTAACAGATTTTTAACTAATAGCCGAAACCAGCAATTCCCTACGTTGCTTCTCTCCCATATGTCTGGCTTGGACTTTTCATTTATGAGTTCGGGACTTTTTTTGTCTAGCTTGTTATAATTGTTAATAGGGAATTTTACAAAACCTAATTAATATATTTTTTTTATCAATATATAAAATTGACGCGACAGAAACTTATTATGAATATTTATTTTTTAAAAATACATAAAAATATCAATTTAATTTAAATTTTACTACCTTATTTTCTGTCAGCGGGAGATATAAACATAAACGAAATTTTTGCTTAATCTCAATTCTACAGTTTTAAAGGAGAGTGTATTTATCATGTGAGAAACGATTAAAAACGCTATTTTAAGTCATTATGCTATTTTGCATCAGGAGAGCTACCAGCGTAAAAAAAAGTATCATGTGAAAAATTTTATCAAAACATAAATTTTGCTGTGGCAGACGGTTATTCTAAATATATATCTTACTAGCTGTTACCCGTGACGTCGTTCACGTAGCATTAAAAAAAAAGATAAACGCTTTAATTAAACAAAACGGTTCATTAACAATAATTTAAAATAGATATAACATTTATCTTATAAAAGGCTATGCAGTAGTTTTTTTATAGGGGACTTAAAGAACTCAGTCAAATAACAGGAAAATGTGTTAGATAATATGAACAATCGCGAAAATGAAATTGTAATTACTTATAATGTAGAACAACTGTAACGCACCCCAATTGTACAGAAATCATGTTGTAGTGCATTTCAGAATTCCATATCAAAGAAAAAAAAATCATGTGTTAAATCTAGGTAATAAAAAAAATATCCAATATTTCCATAATGCATAACTTCACCGGGACATTCTTTTCTGCAGCTGTGTATATGATCTATGTGTTTGTAAATATTCTAAATACAATGTTAAAATTTTGCTTAGTGAGAAAAAGTATAACGAATATTAAAATTCACCTTTAGCAATTCCTAATTATAGACAGAAACTTACTTGAATTCTTTTTTACAGTCCTGTATATTACGTGCAAATATGTATACGATCGCATATTTAGCTTAAATTATTCAAGCAAAAAACCCGATTCAAATTATTGAATTCATATTTCCGGGAATCGCTATTGCACTGGTGACCAATCCAATTTATTGTATAGTCCGATACATGATTTATTTAAATTCTACAAACATCTCTTATTATATCAAATGTAGCTGAACTTCAGGATGCATTAGTTTTCCAAATACATACGATAATTGAAAAAGCTCTTCAGCAATCTTTTCTAATAGACCATACTTTGGATACAATATCTGAGATCTGGACACAGGTCCAAAATCTTTTATGCGCCTCTGTAAATGAACAACAAATGCGATGCAAATTATACTTAACTGCAAGCTTATTGTAGTAAATTTCAGTATTTATCATTGTGTTGATTATCTCAGTATATTAATTTCATCATGTTTGAAATAGCGCAACGCAATTAAAATACGCTGGCAATATTTTTTTTCTCCGTAGACTATTATATTATCGAACATTTTTCTGCAATCTTGTAAGTGAATGTTAAATCTTTTCACCCCATTTTGTACATAAATCCTATTTTAGTGCACTTCAGAACCTGATATCGATTTCAATATTATTAAAATAACTTTAATAAAATAACATTATTAAAATACGTTGCAAATGGTTTTTCTTCACAGACCATAATATATTGAAATACTTTTGAGCTCCCTGTACGCACACTATAAGTACTACATTTAACATATTCGATAGTAACCATGTTTTTCTGAACCTTAAAAATGCATGTAAATTTCACTACATTTAAAATTATGTAACATTATCGAAATACACCACAAATGATTTTTTCGCCTTAGACCATAATGTAAAGTTTCCTTTTGAGTGCTCCTGTGATTCAGCTATAATTGCTACCTGGTCCATTTTCAATGCCGCATATGCTATGGTAAATCTCAATAACGTATGTTATTTTCGTATGAATTCCACTATATTTACCCAAGTTGAAAAACGGACAGACAGACGGCAGAACCCAGGCTCTCGGCATTCGGTATACAGACAGGTTGAAGTCGTAAACACTTTTAGACCATGTTAGAAAGTGTCAAAAAGCGGGTAGTTTCCGTAAAACGAAAAAAAAAACAGTGTTAGGAAAAATATACTACAAAACTGTGTTTTAGGTGGCATTTTTGTATAATTTGTACATATATGCTCTGCATACCATAAACATTTATAGAAATTTATTATAAAAAAACATTCTTAAAAGTGACAACATATTTTTACTTTTTAAGAGCTAAAAAAAAATGTGCAATTAATATCCATTTACAAACCTGTTTCCAGTACACTTTGAGCACATTATGCCAAATTGAGATATTGACTGAGGGAATGTATTTTCTCACAATTACATTAAATCTTTAGATTTTAAGCCCGAAAATGCATTTTTAAAGTGATATTTACTTATATTTTCAGAATTGAACAATTTTCAGAATTAACACACAAAAATATTTTTTTTTTTTGATTAGTTGAGCTTTTCTTACTTTCTAAAAATGATAAAAAGTTTTTTCATTGATCATTACGTCATTTACGATATGTATAAATTATTAATATTTTCTAGTCGTTTAATATTTAACCTTTAAAAAAACTTATTTCATTTTAAAATTAAATATTAACCACGCTCAGACGATAAACTTAATTTTCTTTAAATAATAACTTTTGATATCATAATTCAATCTCATTTCATTGCAATATCAGAGATATTTATTTTATTTTCAATATGTGACGTCACAGTCGTCTCTTGTTAGCACTTACTCAAAATTACATTGTGTTATTAAAAATGAAAACTTGAAAACTTATACTTTGTTTCATATATGACGTTACATTGATATTTTTAAAATTATTAATGGAAAGTATTCCTCTGACGTCACAATTGGTAAAAAGTTGAATTTTATAGCCTCGAACCGAAAGAAAGAAAAAGGTTCATTTTGATTATGGATTAATATCTGGAAAAACTACTAAAATATTTATATTCTTGTAAAGTGTGAAGTTATATTCTTGTAAAGTCTTCTAAGTGTAAAAGAAATTTTATATAATCGTTTGCGTGATATAAGAAGAAAAACAGTATTCCTCTGACGTCACAATTGGTGAAATTGCGGTTTTTAATCTCGAACCGAAAAGCAGTATAGGGTTCATTTATTTATTTCATTTTATTTTATCACGTGAAAATCTTTCAGTTGAAAATTAATTACAGAAGAGAAATAATTATTCCGGTTTTTTTATTTTTTGGCAACGAAAAAAGAAAGATAATTAAATATTATGGAAAATTTTTCAATTTATTCTGTATGAAAAATAGTGAAATATTGAATTATTAAGAAAAATATTTGAATAAAATAAATAAAAATTAGCCTATGTTCATTTCAGGCCAATAATTTACCTATATACAAAAATTCAAAGACATTAATCCATCCGTTTTGAAGCCAAGTTCATTCCAATTTTCGGACACACTTTCACATTTATAATATATATGTTACAGGCCAAACCCGATTTTAGGCCAAACTAGATTGGCCTAGTCCAAACTAGTCTATCCTAATGCCCATCGGATAGACTAGTTTTTCCTAGGCCAAACTAGTCTATCCTAATGCTCATAGGATAAACTAGTTTTTCCTAGACCAAACTAGTCTATCCGAAAGCCCATCGGATAAACTAGTTTTTCCTAGGCCAAACTAGTCTATCCGAACGCCCATCGGATAAACTAGATTTTCCTAGGCCAAACTAGTTTGGCCGAACAGTCATTAGGAAGAACTAGTTTAGCCTGCTATTCATTGGTTTGAACTAGTTTATCCTAGGCCTAACTAGATTGTACTAGGCCAATTCAATTTGGCGTGATTTTATTGAATCTAAAGATAGCCACGGCGCCAACTTTCTAGTTTTGATCGAATTTATCCTAGGCCGATGCAATTTGACTCGCTTTTAGCTCACATTCTATCAAAGCCTGAGAACTAATGTGCTCGTAGATTCTGTGTGTGTGTATGTAACCATGTACGTATGTATGTACGTACGTATGTACATACTTATGTACGTACGTATGTACATACTTATGTACGTACGTCGGACTAATATATAGCGACTAATATAACGGACTAATGTGGAATTAATATAACACAAGCACCTAAGTGTTGGAATTTGGATGCGATTTAGTTCAAATCAGCCGGCTTCGCCCGCTATCGGGCCCCTTGTTTTATATAAAATCTCGAAACGGGCGTATGTTGAAGCGAATGAACCTCGAAGCGAAAAAAACTTATGATAAATATTTAAGAAAAAAGATTCCGCATCGAAATACCACTATTTCCTAATAGTAATTTTTGTAAAAATGTTATATTCTTGTTGAAAAATTTTGAAACTTACAGTTTTGAAACTGACAATTTATGGCATTTGATATAAATTTATAAAAAAAAGTCACGTGACAGAGGGTTTCGGCGTGAAAGAGGGTGTGGATGCGAACAAAATCGCGAAATATAACGGAAATTCTAGCTTTTAAAGCACCGCGACCTCAACTAACATATCTACTATTAGGTTGTTTAACGGAGTTTCATTCAGATACAGTTTTGTTAATAATAGAGTGCACTCCTTGGTGTTGGAATGAGAAACTAATATAACGTGGCTTAGTTAAAACTTGCTGGCTTCGCCCTTTATCTGACTGGCCTAGGCAGCGGGGTTATGGTTGGAAATTCGTTCGCTTCGAGGCTCTTTCGAAAAGGAGGATTACATTCGGCGGTGCGTACTCAGCACGCTTGCTACGATTTGAATTTCGTTCGCTTCGAAGTTCATTCGAAAAGAAAGAGGGCATTCGGCAGTACGTGTGCAGCACACCTGCTATACGCTGTCGCAAGCTGTAGGGACGCGGCTGAAGAACTAATGCACGAAATTTAATAAAAATTTACATTCAGGTAGTCTCTGATCTAAATTGATGCTGATTAGTTTTTGGTGTAAATCGCTCATCAAGTGGAGCTGCTGTTTTGCATTTTTTATGATTTACGCATTAGCTTTATCTTAACTAATACACGAATTTCCATCAAACATCAGATTCCGTTCGTCCATGAGATGAGTTGGTGTTGTTTCTATTTTGAAGTAAATCACTCAACATGGCTATGCTATGCTGCATTTTTAACAATTTTTACAATAGCTGTATCTCAAGAACTAATGAACGGAATTTAATTTAAATTTATATTCAGATAGTCCCTGATATAAATTGATTCTGATTACATTTTCATGTAAATCGTTCAAAAATCACTATTCGTCAATAGTGGCATTAAACGCGGAACATATTTTTATAAATTTATATCATGTGTCATAAACTATCTTAAAGTTTCAACTAGATCAACCTACAATTTCCGTTATATTTCCTGATTTTCTTCGCCCCCCCTCTTTCCCTTTCGTAATGGGGCTATTTTTACAATTTTTATCATGTGTTATAAACTATCACAAAGTTTCAAACAGTTCCAACAAGAATTTAACATTTTTACAAAAATTACTAATAGAAAATAGTGGTATTTGACGCGCCATCTTTTTTCTTAAATATTTAACATCATGTTTTATTATGTTTCTAAAAGTTTCAAATAATGGTAATATTTAATTATCAGCTAAGACCTTAAAAAGTGCTGAGATTAAAAAAAAATCTAGCGTCCTTTTACTCTACGCCCCGCCATCCAAAATTTCAAGTGTCATGCTTTATTTAAGCTTTTTGTTATTGTTAAAAGGATTCGGATATTTAGTTTCTTAATATGAACAATTTTGCCTGAAGTGACGTGTGCAAAAACCAATATCTGTTACGAATTAAAAATCTTTTCATAAAACCAAAAGTCTCTATCCGATTGAAAAAAAAAAAAAAAAATCCGTTCTACGTTTATATCTCAGAACCCCCCAAATTAATCAGGTAAACGCCTTATCAGAAAGAACATACATCCAAAATTTGAAACAAATCGGTAAATTCTCTGTGAAAAACCTATTTACATAAATTAAGAGTGTTACCTCCCATTGCTCCTTTCTCTATACTTAAACAATGAACACCCACAACTGATCATGGATGTACTTTATCAAAATGATATTATACCTAAAATTTTAACAAAATCTGATCATTTTGCATGGAAAACTGACTTAACTAAATTAAGGAGGTGTGTGTGTGTGGGGGGGGGGGGTTTGCGGATTAGCCTTTTGTTCTCCTCCTCTTATTCTTATTCAATGAACCCCTGAAACTAATCAGGAAAGTTCATTATCAGGATAAATCTATGTCCAAAATTTGAAGCAAATTGGATATTTCTATCAGGAGTTATCGCATTACGTACACACGTACGTACATACGTACGTACATACGGCCATACGTACGTAAATTGTTACATACACATACACAGAATATGCGAGCACATTAGCTCTCAGGCTTTGATAGTCTGTGAGCTAAAATCGCGTCAAACTGCATCGGCCTAGGATAAAATAGATGAAAATTAGAAAGTTGGCGCCGTGGCGGTCTTTAGATTAAAAAATATCACGCCAAATTGAATTGGCCTAGGACAATCTAGTTCGGCCTAGGATAAACTAGTTCAAACCAATGAATAGCAGGCTAAACTAGTTTATCCTAATGACCGTTCGGCCAAATTAGTTTGGCCTAGGAAAATCTAGTTTATCCGATGGGCGTTCGGATAGACTAGTTTGGCCTAGGAAAAACTAGTTTATCCGATGGGCTTTCGGATAGACTAGTTTGGCCTAGGAAAAACTAGTTTATCCGATGGGCGTTAGGATAGATTAGTTTGGCCTAGGAAAAACTAGTTTATCCGATGGGCGTTAGGATAGACTAGTTTGGCCTAGGCTAATCTAGTTTGGCCTAAAATCGGGTTTGGCCTGTAACATATATAAGGATACTATAATGCGAGCAAAAATTGTGTGTGTGTGTGGGTAAATTTTATCTCAAAAACGGCTCTAACGATTTTCGCAAAAATTTGGATTTTACCATTTTCGGGCACGAGAAGACCATTGGGCTAGGTCACATGTTCGAGAAAATTCAATTATTGGGTCGTTTTGGGTCATAATGGGTCAAGATCAAGCTATTTATATCTAGAGAACGGCTGGATCG
Source organism: Maratus speculifer (assembly GCA_964019185.1). NCBI lineage: Eukaryota > Metazoa > Arthropoda > Arachnida > Araneae > Salticidae > Maratus > Maratus speculifer. The sequence continues at coordinate 291,164,861 of OZ025294.1, read as the reverse complement.
ATTTTAAGGAAATTTTCTATCCAATGGTTTTTTGGCGCAACAAAACTATTGGGCTGGGTCACATGTTCGAAAAATTTCGATTAGTGGGTCAATTTTGGGTCAATATGGGTCAAGCCATTTTTATCTAAAAAACGGCTCTAACGATTTTGACCAAATTTTATATTGTATCGTTTTGGATTACAAGAAGACCATTGGGTTAGGTAACATGTTCGAGAAAATTCGGTAAGTGGGTCATTTTTGGGGTCATTGTGGGTCATGTTATTTTTATCTAGCGATTTTCTCACGCAATTTTGACTAAAAATTGCATTCTATGGTTTTCGGGCACGAGAAAAACAATGGGCTAGGTTACATGTTCGAGAAAAAATTTCAATGGGTCATATTGGGTCATTAAGAGTCTGGGTCAAGCTGTTTATATTTAAAGAACGGCGTGATGGATTATAACGAAATTTTGTATGTAACAGTTTTTTGACATGAGAAAACTAATGGGCTAAATCACATGTTTGAGATATCTCGATTATGAGGGTCATCCGTGGGTCATGATGGGTCATAATGGGTCATGGTCAACCTATATCTAAAGAACAGGTGGATCGATTTTAACGAAATTTTGTATGCAACATTTTTTTGGAACGATAAAAGCATTGGACTAGGTTACATGTTCAAAAAATTTCGAATAATGGGTCATTTTGGGTCATTAAGAGTCTGGGTCAAGCTATTTATATTTAAAGAACGGCGTGATGGATTATAACGAAATTTTGTATGTGACAGTTTTTTGACATGAGAAAATTAATGGGCTAAATCACATGTTTGAGAGATTTCGACTATGAGGGTCATTTGTGGGTCATGATGGGTCATAATGGGTCATGGTCAACCTTATATCTAAAGAACAGGTGGATCGATTTTAATGAAATTTTGTATGCAACATTTTTTTGGCACGATAAAATCATTGGACTAGGTTACATGTTCGAAAAATTTCGATTAATGGGTCATTTTGGATCATAAAGGGTCTGGGTCAAGCTATGTATAATTAAAGAACGGCAGGAACAATTTTAACGAAATTCTGTATGTAACAATTTTTAGAAACGAGAAAAATAATGGACTAAGTCACATATTCGAGAGCTTTCGATTATAAGGGTCATTTGTGGGTTTTAATGGGTCAAGGTCAAGCTATATCTAAAGAATGGGTGGGTCGATTTTAACGAAATTTTGTATACAACATATTTTTGGCATGAGAAGATCATTGGGGTAGGTCACATGTTCGAGAAATTTCGATTAGTGGGCCCACTTTTGGGTCATTCTAATTTTATCTAGACAACGTTTCGCGCAATTTTGATTAAATTTTGTATTTTATCGTTTTCGGTCACAAGAAAATCATTGGGTTAGGACAAATTTTTGTGAAAATTCGATCAATGGGTCATTTTGGATTATAAGGGGTCAGGGTCAAACTAACTATATCTAAAAAACGGCTCAATCGATTTTATCTAAATTTTGTATCTAATGTTTTTCGGCATGCTAAAACTAAAGAGCTAGGCCACACGTTCGAGAGATTTCGATTATAAGGGCCATTTGTTGGTCATGATGGGTCATGCTAATTTTATATAGAAAATGGTACTCACCATTTTGACTATACTTTGTATTATATCGTTTTTGAGCAAGAGAAAACCATTTGGCTTGGACACATGCTCGCGAAAATTCTATTAATGGGTCATTTTGGGTCTTAATGGGCTAGGGTCATTCTAATTATATATAACAACGACTCAATAAATTTTACCTAAATTTTGAAACAAAACGTTTTTTGTCACGAGAAGACTATTGGGCTGAGTCGCAAGTTAAGCAAAATTATATTAGTGGGTCATTTCGCTTCATTTTTGAATGCTGCCAAGCTAATTTTACCTAAAAAATGGCTTAAACGATTTTGATTCAATTTTATATTCTACTGTTTTTGATTACCTGAAGACGATTGAGCTATGTCACATGCTTGATCAAATTTGATTAGTGGCTCATTTTAGGTAATACGGGTCAGGGTCACGAGAATATGGCAAAAGCCAATAACTTGGTGATATTTGACAAAATATTGGCGACGTATGGCTAAAAAATCGACTATAAAATCTACGAAAACCAAAACACGTATTTGGAGCCAAATGAAAGAATGCCTCCAAATTTGGCTATATCTAGCAAAAAATATTGTCTTTCAGAATGTAAAGAATTTTTTTATACATTCTTAAGAGGATTCGAGATGCATCGTTAAACCAATCAGAGTCGAGCTAATAAAGGGATTTAGATCGATGTCCTTTCGTTGTAAAATTTAAAATAAAATTTATAAATATGCGCATAAAAACATAGTTTTCATATTGATTGTTTTTCTAAATAATACTATTATAAACATGTTTTACAGTAATAATACAGAGTTAATGATACAGTGAAAATACTATATCGAGTTGAACACAAAGTTAATTTTGACCGAGCTAAGCTCGGTCTCCCCTGCTAGTATAAATAAAACATAAACAATCCATTTTATTTAAATTGAGTAACACTATTTCCCTCCAGGGAGCATTATAAACACAGAAGAAAATTATGTCAATCTGTGCCAGCTACTTTTCACTTCAGTATAGCCGTTGTTGTACAGTGAAACATACAAAAATCAATTTTACTCACATTTGATTACCATATTTCCTGTCAAGGGGCGCTATAAAAGTAAATGGTGTTAAATCAGCTCCGCATATTTTTATGTTCAGAACGCCCATCATACAATGAAAGATTTAAAAAAAAAAGCTTTTCTTTAAATTTTGTTTATATATATCGCGCGAACGGACATTATCAGGGTAAAAGAAGGCCGAATTTAAATTTAATTTCTTTATCTAACTTTAACTTGGAGTGCGTTTGCTATATGAGCAAATATTTATTATAATTCATTATTATAATTAAAAATTAACTATAAATTATTTCGATTCTGTATTACTTTAGTTGCCTCGGTCGCATTTTAATACACATGTACGTAATATTTCAGGATTCTGGCTTCCAAACTGTTGGTTTGTATATAGAATTACAGACAGACAAGTTTTCATTTCCTATATATTAGAATATCATGATTGGCGATGGATAAATGTAGATTTTCGTACATTTATGTTTCGATGAAATGAAAAGGAAGACTAATAGGGACTAAGGGTGAATGTAGAGAATGTTCAAGATATGGACGATATTGCAAACTTGGAATTTCCATGTAAAAATGCATTTGCAATATTACAGTACATATACAGTGAACGCTGGATTCAGCAACTGTTCATTATAGCGACTTTCGCATCATAATAAACAATCGAAAAAGTCCGATATATTTAACCATTCAAGCAGTATTATTTTACATTAAAAAACTCACCACTTAGTTACAATACACTGTTTATCTGCAATATAAAGGGCATAGAATAATACATTTAAATGTTTTGAGATCTTCTAATACAATTTAGTTATTTTTGGACTGATGTCTGTCTGTCCGTTTGTTAGAAAATTTTTGTGGTTACTCACTCAATGACAAATACACTATATAGTCCAAGAATCTTTATACTTAGCTCGACCTTTATGACTAAAGTTGATTTTGATTATATTTTGGTGCGTATAGTCATAACCAATCTCTGTTCTCAGATGGCGCTGTTAGCTCATGTTTTCGTTGATTTGGAAATAGTTTAAATCCGAATTGCACCAAATACTTTATGTATGAAGTTTAATGCGGAAAACTATGCTGATTTTATTTTTGATTTAATTATTTAAAACACGGGAGCAGAAAGCAGCTGATTGTTCTCTGTTTTTCTTTTATGTGTGTATGATATGTACTGGTTTAATTTTGGCTTTGGATACCCAACATGAGACATTGTTGTATAATTATATTCACCGACTATTATAGTTCCATATAAAATTTTTAAAAAATGCAGTTCATAATTGTTGGAATGTCACTGCGCTCTCTAAATAAGTCTATTATAATTATATAGGAAAAAGTTTTGTGATTGCCACAGTATGCTAAATAAAATATAATTATAATTTTACCTCGCATAATATCAGCCTTCACTTCCTATCAAATTTTCTAAAATACTCATTTATAAAGTAATATTTACTAAGCGATATCACGAAAAAACACTGCTCTATTATTCATTCGATTAAAATAACGTCAAAATGAACATTTGCTTCCAATTTCTACGCCTTTAGTTTCCAAAAGTCTCGTTAAATGCATTATTAATCAAATCGATCAAACCACCATTACATGTAAAATGAAGCGTGTTAAAAAGTTAATAACAAGAGGAAGAATCCCCAGCTACTTGCATTCCATCCCAAATTTATTATATTTCTTACGTCTCATAATTGCTGGCGGGACTATTTTCTATTTAATTATGCGTGTAAAATATGCATGTTTGTTTACCATACCAGAGAGTAATAAGATACTGTGGACGAAAAATTTCTTGGCATATCATAATTCATGAAAAGTTTAGGAGAAGTTATCTTTTATAATCTTGTCGAAGATTTTTTTTGTTTCTTATTTTACTGTTTTCTAGTCATTTCAAGGTTTTAAGTGATATGTTGAATATAATATATAAAAATACATTAGAGATACGTATGAAAATTTACCTTATAAAGAAACATGTATTTATCTATTTTAGATTTATTTAGTAAATGCAAGTTTTAAAATTATCATTTTAATTGCCTCACAATTCTTTCAAAATTATAAAATTGTTAATTGATGGTAATTGATCATTGTAAATTGATGATTTAATTGATTATTAGAGAACTATGCTTTAAATTTAAATATTTTTTATATTAAATCTGTCATCTTTAAATGTATATATGTATTATTTATTTAATTGATAGTTAGATTTAATTTAATTTAAATGTTTCTAATAAAAAATCAGTATCTTTTAAACATATTGTTAAACAATAAATTTTATTTAATAGTAATTATAAAGCCCTCTGATTTTTTTTAAGTCCTGTATGCAGTAACTTACTGAAATAAAATATTAAACTGACGTTATTAAAATGAATTACCTAAACACCAATAATCAAACAGAACAATCTTTAGTGGACTAGCAATTCTCTAACAAAGAAAATCTAGTTTTTCGATTGTGACTATTTTGTTGATACTCATACTGTTGTGTGCAAAAGTGATACCTGTACTTTTTTTTTGTTACTTTAATTTTCCGAAGTGTGTTTGTTGTTCTCGGAATCTCTGGTCAGGGATTTTCGGTATTATTTTAGGCAAATTTTGTTACGTTGGTTAATTTTCTGAATTTACCTTACTATGTGCACCGAGTTCAAGCCGAGAGAAAGAAAGTTGCTATTTACAAAATCATTGTTTTATCTCGAAGTATTAGTGATTATCAGCTGCAATTGCATTTCTATACATGGTTTCGAATTTAATAAGCTCGCATTTTTTGACTTAGTGACTGAATTATTGTTAAAAGGGTGTAGGAAAGTCAAAATTAACGAAGAGCCAACGCTACCTTGTGAGCTGAGATTTAAAGAAGTATTGCTTTTAAACTTAAACCTTAGTAGAAAATAAGAAAAGAATAATAATTGAATTCGTTACTTTAATAAATGATTACATAATAAAATTAATTTCTTTGAAAACTTCAAAAAGTACAAAAATTGGCACAAGCATTATAATTTCCAGCCAACGCATTATAATTTTCCGCCAAAATGCCGCTTTTGCTTATTTATTAGTAACCCTATATTCTTCGAGCAACCCCAGGTTTCTATATCAACGACCGCAATTCGGCTCTTGTAGGGTAATCAGCACCGCCAAATGAAGGTGACATGAAGAATAAGGTACTTGTACCCAATATCGACAGTGCTCTCAATATGGACACCCCTAATATTTTTAAAAGTAACAAATTTTATAGAGAGATCGCTCTACATGTCCATGAAGAAAAGCAGTTGAAAAAAATCCCTGTCGGCTGGGCCTATAGGCGGAGGTAGATTTCGAAGAGTGCTCATTTCAACAATATATATATATATATATATATATATATATATATATATGATTAGAGATAAACCCAGTTTAATAACTTCATTTGGCCGTTTATGAAAAATTTTATAATTTCATTTTTCTGCAAAAACTGGTTTTATAAGAATCATCTTAAGAAAAATTCAGCTCAAATGCCCATTTTGAAATAAATTCTGAATTTATTAAAAAATGGACCAAAACAGTACATTATATAGTTCCTAAATAAGAAAAAGCTGTCAGTTGAATGCATTTGAGAAAAAAATTGAATTTAAAAATGAGTCATAAAATAACCGATTTGTTGTTTGAATACATCCTTAATTCTTTAATCATGATTGCTTCGGAAAATTTTGTGCGAAATACTCACTTTGACAGCATTTTTAAAAATATATTCTATCTTCATCAAAAAACTGCCCAATGCGTCACAGTATATAGTTCCTAAATAAGAAGATCTGTAAATTGGATGCGTTTGAAAGAGAAAATGGATTTTAAAACGAGTCATAAAAAAAGCAATTTGCTATGTGAAAACTTCCTTAAATTTTCAAATCACGATGACTTCGGGAAATTCTGTTCAAAATACCCTTTTTGGTAGCTTTTTTTGAAATATATTCCGTCCTTATCAAAAAACTGACCAATGCATCACATTATATAGTACCTAAATAAGAGGATCTGTAAATTGGATGCGTTCGAGAACAAAAATGGATTTAAAAACGAGTCAGAAAAAAACGCAATTTCTTATTTGAATACGATGTCAGATACGATTTTCAGTCCCGATGACATTGGGAAATTCTGTTCAAAATACCCTTTTTGGTAGCCTTTTTTGTAATATATTCTGTCTTTATCAGAAAATTGACCAATGCGTCACTTTATACAGTTTCTAAATAAGAGGATCTACCATTTGGATGCGTTTAAAATCAAAAATGAATTTAAAAATGAGTCAGAATATAAGCTGTTTGGATTTGAGGTTTTTTCTCCAACTCCTATTTTTTGTTTAATTTATTTTTGCTATACGAATTGGTCCTATGAAAAACTTGTCAATATAAAAGTTGTAGATATTTTTGAGAGGATGTAAAATAAATTTAATCAGATTTGATAGCTTAAAAATTGACGGAGTTATGGATTTTTCTCTTTTTTCACCGCCCTTTTTCTTTTCGTTTTTAATTTTTTTCATCGGTAAAAGTTGGTCCTATCAAAAACTTGCAAATACAAAAGTTTTAGATAATTGTAAGAACATTTACAAAAAAAATAGTTGGACTTGATATCTTGAAAATTGGCGAAGTTATGAATTTTTTTCTCTCAAAACCCCTGTTTTTTTTTCGCCCCTTGAGCCCACTTCTAAATTTATCAAAAATCTGTCATGTATAAACTTTTGGCCCATTTTTAAGAAGTTATATAAACTTTAAACCGATACAATACCTACTTTAATTAAGAAGTTATGGCGTTTTTTCGGTTTTCACAAAAAGCCCCCTATTCCGACCCCCTAGGTCCGATTTTGCCCATTAACGAACTTAGCCGAGATTTTATCCCCTTTGATTTTATGTACAAGTTTGGTGGAGATTGGTGAAGAATTATAGAAGTTATCGTGTCCATAAAAAAGTGAGATATATATATAAATAGATAAATAAATAGATAGATAGATATAAACTGGTGCGATTGCAATAGGTAGTATTTCATACGAAATCTACCTAAAATAATTTAGCCAGCAAAGTACAAAAAAGCACGCTGTTCGCCATTTAGAAGGAAACTTGTTGTTTCGTGGTGTGCTGATAGTAATTACAGGTAAGTTTAAATTCTTATTAGATATTGTAAAATTACTTTAAATATTGAAAAGTGGGGTGTTTTAGAAAGCTTTTAAAACATATTTTCGATTGTTATTGCATATATTGCTTAAAAATATTTTCTTTATTTATTTATTTCAAGATTTAATAAAGCTGCTCCCGATTCCCAATATGGACACCTACGTCCACATTGGAAGTACAGAAGGTGAACCTTCAGATTCACAAAGATAGAAATATAATCAAAACCAACCATTATTTCATAATATTTTGTAGTAACTGAGGTGCTTTGCATCGGTCTTCGAAGATCCAAACCGAAAATGAACCCCCGTTCTAAAGAGCATGTTCTGAAGATATTTACTGTGCCCTACCCTCCCCGCAATACTTTGATATATTTCTTTATCCCCTCTCATCTAAAATTCCATAGAAGAGTGGCTCATTCATACCCCCTGTGTAGTAGAATTTCAATAAGGAGCCACCTGTCCATAATAGGGACTAGTGGTTCCTTATATGGACATTTGTAAACATTTTTTGTTTTTATCATTTAAATAAAAACCATAATAGTTACAAGGTCGCTAATTTTAATAATGATAGTCAACAGTCCAGGGATCATGGTTATATATTTTTGGAGTCCTATCACGTGTACATGGGGGTGAAAAAAATACATTTTCTTTAGGGTGTCCATATTAGGCACAGGTACCTTAATTACAAAATCATTGCTTGCTCTCAAAGCAGTTAGCGATCATCAGCTGAACAATTGCTTTTCCATTCATGGTTTCGAATTTAGTAAGCTTGTATTTTTTGACTTAGTGACTGAATTAATGTTAAAAGTAGTGTAGGAGAGGCAAAGTTAACAAAGCTCCAACACTACCATGTTAGCTTAGATTTAAATAGACGTTACTTATAAACCTAAACCCTGGTAATATCTGCATGTTAAGGACACATAAGGTCTGTCTCAAAAGTTTAAGCACAAGCATGACGATTTTCAAAGAATTATTAAAAGTTAGAATGAATAACCTTTATTAACAGTGTCTTTGGACATCTGTACACTGAGATTATTTTAATTTGCCGTATGGACATACAGGGTCTTTATAAAGTCCCGGACCCATTTTGATGTTTAATAACTCATAAAATAATGAAGATATAAACAAACTTATGTCATTTATTGACGTAATAACTCATATATTTTTCTTTTCAGGTTTGAATATCTTTACTTTTGTAAATATCGTCTGCGCGTGTGGTTAATTTCAAATAATTTCATTTTCCAGTCTAAATATCTGTACTTATCTAAATATCGTCTGCTTATTAATTGCATTTTTCTCTCTTTTGTTTTTGGCAACTATTGCAATATTATGTTTACTTTTGATGTGTTTGTTTTATGTTAGTTTTGTATGTGATATTTTATTCGAGCGAATATTAAGGAGAATTTATACACCACAAGAGAAAGCACAGATTTTATGGTGGTTCATAGAAACAAAATCGATAGCAGAAGCAGAGAGAAATTGCAGACTTTACCAAAAAGATCCTCCGTCCAAAAGCAGCATCTTGCGGTGGGAAAAGAATTTTCTAGAAACTGGAAGTATCGCAGATAAGAAACGTTCCGGACGTCCCTGCACAAGTAATTTTGATGTTGAGCGTGTCAGTGACACTCTTGAGAGTACACATGGAAGGTCATTGACAAGAGTTATGAAACTTTTTGTTATACATTTTAAATATTCTATACATTCTAAACATTTATGTTATTAATTTTAATCTATCTCTTTTATTTTATGAGTTATTAGACATCAAAATGCGTCCGGGACTTTATAAACACCCTGTATTTTATATAGATACCAATCTCCGTATTATCCGATCAATCTGAACAGTCGCCATATGTGGTCGTCCACATCTTGCTATTCGCTTAAAATTATCATTTCTAGAGAGTACTTGATATATACCTCACTTTGATCAAGTTAAAACTTTTGCAATTTCAGAAACAGTTATATTTTGCGATTTCAATTTAAAAACCTACAAAACCTCGCATTTTGAGAATTCTTTACTCTTTGGCATTTTTAAAACGACAGGAAATAATTTTTCCACCTTTTATACTTCTATAAAAATGCAATATGATATCATACAACATCATTATACACGGCCGATTCCGTGTTTCTAAAAAAAAAATTACATAAAGTGTTTAAACTTCTGAGACAGCGGTACTTCAATAAAAAAGAAAAATAAATAAAAATAAACATATTTTTTATTTTAACCACCCAAAACGGCTTATTTTATTTTATTTTCATTAAATGTCGAGTATTTATTGTAAATTAGCAGAAAATGTTTTCTTCTTCAATTGTTTTAAACCAGATTTGCAGAGTGCTTAAACTTTTAAGACAGACTAAGAACACAAAATGGTTCAAATTTTTGAGTTTTCAATTATTGGCCTAAAAAATACAGCTAAACAAACATGGGGCTAAATGATTAAGAACCTGAATAGTTCTGGAAGATTTTTAAATAATATATTTTATGCACTGTGGTAGTGTACATAGTTTTTTACCTTTTTCTCAAAATGATTTTTTTTTTTTTTTTTTTTTTAATGATTTAGTACATTTTTCTAAAATTCTATTTTAGGTAAATAGTTGAAACTCTCTAAAATTGTGTAACTAGATTTTTTCTTTAAAAACGTCCAACATTATAAGTGTGAGTGGAAAATTCTAAGTAATGAAAAATATGTTTTTAAAATTTTTAGGTTTTTCAAAGTTTTTTACTAAAATATTTTAATTTTATTTCTTTTCGGCCAAAATGAAATTTGTTTCTTATTATTCTCAATAGTATGTTCTCTGACACCATAGTAATTCTTAAGGTTAAAAAAATCACTGGACAAACATATTGTTGAAAAAATTTTATAGAGATATGTAAAAAGTTAATTAGTACTTGAAAACTAATTTATGCATGAAATTATTTTCTTCTGATTTATATTTGCGCTATAATAATTTATATTTACCATAAAAATTATTTTTTATTATTTTTTTTAAGTAAAATACATAAAGTTTAATATTACGCAATAATTGCTTCACTTTGCTTCTCAATATGCTACATGTATCCTTAAGGCACACTAGTCATTGAAAAGGACTCGATGATAGTGTTAAATCTATGGGGGCGTTCTTTTCAAATATCTCGATCAATTTTTAATATTGTTACATGATTTTTGTTTTTGCAGAGGATAGCTGAGGACTATTTATAACCGGGCTAGTTTTTACGTTTTTGAATTTTTTTTTTCAATTACTTTCGAAGCTGGTTAGAACCGGTTTTGAAATTGAAAATATAAAAAATATATAACCAAAATTGAAAAAGTAAAAACTATCCCGGTGGTAAATCATCCTCAGCTATCCTATGAAAAAAAAAAAAAAAAAAAAAAAAAAAATCATGTAAAAATATTAAAATTTGAGCGAGATATTTACCACTTGTCCATCCTGATTTCAGAGACCATTTAGTCTAAAATTTAAAACACCGTGAACTCTTGGATTGAAAAGATCTGCTCGTGTTTGTCTTAAAAAGTACCTTTGTGTTTTAATGTATACTAGCAGGGGAGACCGAGCTTAGCTCGGTCAAAATTAACTTTGTGTTCAACTCGATATAGTATTTTCACTGTGTCATTCACTCGGTATTATTACTGTAAAACATGTTGTTTATTTAGAAAAACAATCAATAAGAAAACTATGTTTTTATGCGCATGTTTATAAATTTTACTTTATTTTAAAATTTACAACGAAAGGACATCGATCTAAATCACTTTTTTAGCTCGACTCTGATTGGTTTAACCATGCATCTCGAATCCTCGTAAGAATGTATAAAAAAATTCTTTACATTCTGAAAGACAATATTTTCTGCTAGATATAGCCAAATTTGGAGGCATTCTTTCATTTAGCTCCAAATACATGTTTTGGTTTTCGTAATTTTTATAGTCGATTTTTTAGCCATATGTCGCCGATATTTTGTCAAATATCACCAAGTTATTGGCTTTTGCCATATTCTCGTGACCCTGACCCGTATTACCCAAAATGAGCCACTAATCAAATTTGATCAAGCATGTGACATAGCTCAATCGTCTTCAGGTAATCAAAAACAGTAGAATATAAAATTGAATCAAAATCGTTTAAGCCATTTTTTAGGTAAAATTAGCTTGGCAGCATTCAGCAATGAAGCGAAATGACCCACTAATATAATTTTGTTTAACATGCGACTCAGCCCAATAGTCTTCTCGTGACAAAAAACGTTTTGTTTCAAAATTTAGGTAAAATTGATTGAGTCGTCGTTATATATAATTAGAATGACCCTAGCTCATTCAGACCCAAAAGGACCCACTAATCGAATTTTCGCGAGCATGTGTCCATCCAAATGGTTTTCTCTTGCTCAAAAACGATATAAAACAAAGTATAGTCAAAATGGTGAGTACCATTTTCTATATAAAAGTAGCATGACCCATCATGACCAACAAATGACCCTTATAATCGAAATCTCTCGAACGTGTGGCCTAGCTCATTAGTTTTAGCATGCCGAAAAACATTAGATACAAAATTTAGATAAAATCGATTGAGCCGTTTTTTAGATGTAGTTAGTTTGACCCTGACCCCTTATGATCCAAAATGACCCATTGATCGAATTTTCTCAAAAATCTGTCATAACCCAATGATTTTCTTGTGCCCGAAAACGATAAAATACAAAATTTAGTCAAAATTGTGCGAAACGTTGTCTAGATTAAATTAAAATGACCCAAAAGTGGCCCACTAATCGAAATTTATCGAACATGTGACCTACCCCAATGATTTTCTCATGCCTAAAATATGTTGTGTACAAAATTTCGATAAAATCGACCCACCCATTCTTTAGATATAGCTTGACATTGACCCATTAAGACCCACAAATGACCCTTATAATCGAAAGCTCTCGAATATGTGACTTAGTCCATTAATTTTCTCGTTTCTAAAAATTGTAACATACAGAATTTCGTTAAAATTGATCCTGCCGTTCTTTAATTATATATAGCTTGACCCAGACCCTTTATGACCCAAAATGACCCATTAATCGAAATTTTTCGAACATGTAACCTTGTCCAATGATTTTATCGTGCCAAAAAAATTTTGCATACAAAATTTCATTAAAATCGATCCACCTGTTCTTTAGATATAGCTTGACCATGACACATTATGACCCATCATGATCCACAAATGACCCTCATAGTCGAAATCTCTCAAACATGTGATTTAGCCCATTAGTTTTCTAATGTCAAAAAACTGTTACATACAAAATTTCGTTATAATCCATCACGCCGTTCTTTAAATATAAATAGCTTGACCCAGACTCTTAATGACCCAAAATGACCCATTAATCAAAATTTTTCGAACATGTAACCTAGTCCAATGATTTTATCGTGCCAAAAAAATGTTGCATACAAAATTTCATTAAAATCGATCCACCTGTTATTTAGATATAGCTTGACCATGACCCATCATGACCCACAAATGACCCTCAAAGTCGAAATCTCTCAAACATGTGATTTAGCCCATTAGTTTTCTAATGTCAAAAAACTGTTACATACAAAATTTCGTTATAATCCATCACGCCGTTCTTTAAATATAAATAGCTTGACCCAGACTCTTAATGACCCAAAATGAGCCATTAATCGAAATTTTTCGAACATGTAACCTAGTCCAATGATTTTATCGTGCCAAAAAAATGTTGCATACAAAATTTCATTACAATCGATCCACCTGTTATTTAGATATAGCTTGACCATGACCCATTATGACCCATCATGACCCACAAATGACCCTCATAGTCGAAATCTCTCAAACGTGTGATTTAGCCCATTAGTTTTCTAATGTCAAAAAACTATTACATACAAAATTTCGTTATAATCCATCACGCCGTTCTTTAAATATAAATAGCTTGACCCAGACTCTTAATGACCCAATATGACCCATTAAAATTTTTTCTCGAACATGTAACCTAGCCCAATGTTTTTCCCGTGCCCGAAAACCATAGAATGTAGTTTTTAGTCAAAATTGCGTGAGAAAATCTCTAAATAAAAATAGCATGACCCACAATGACCCCAAAAATGACCCACTAACCGAATTTTCTCGAACATGTTACCTAATCCAATGGTCTTCTTGTAATCCAAAACGATAAAACATAAAATTTGGTCGAAATCGTTAGAGCCGTTTTTTAAATAAAAATGGCTTGACCAACAATGACCCAAAAATGACATACTAATCAAAATTTTTCGAACATGTGACCCAGCTCAATTGTTTTCTCGTGCCAAAAAACGATTGGATACAAAATTTCCTTAAAATCGATCCAGCCGTTCTCTAGATATAAATAGCTTGATCCTGACCCATTATGACCCAAAATGACCCAATAATCGAATTTTCTCGAACATGTGACCTAGCCCAATGGTCTTCTCGTGCCCGAAAATAGTAAAATCCAAATTTTTGCGAAAATCGTTAGAGCCGTTTTTGAGATAAAATTTACCCACACACACACACACAATTTTTGCTCGCATTATAGTATAAGATATATGAAGAAAATATCTGTTTTCCAAAATAAGATATAATTTTTACTTATTTGGCAAAATGGATGAATCATAAGAATTCTCTGTTTTGCATTGCTTCCGACTATTACGTATGATTATTACGTAAATGACTATTACGTATGCGTCAGTGGGACTCGTAAGACGTTTTTCACTACATTTAGCGACAGAAAGAGAAACACAACACAAAAGGATCTCTTCAAAAACTCAGATTACCCGAAATCGGTTCAAAAATTATGCTTATCTTTTTAAATGATGTTTGTTACTATTACTTTTGAACGAATTTAATCTTTTTTGAAAATCATGACTACTTTTGTCCTAATTTTTCATTTAATATTAAAATTTTTGCCAGCAGAAATATGTATAAAATTAATGTACTCAAATCTTCTGTTATTAAAGGAGTCCCCCCCCCCCCCCCAGAAAAGAATGAATTAGAAAAAAGATAGACAGAAAAATAGTTGCGTAATTTTCACTTTATCATTAATTTTAAGTGGAAAGAAAATACAAAAAGTGCGAAAAACTCACGATTATATTACGGTATTTTAACTACTATTGCAAATATGTATATTATGTTAATTTTGAATTAAATTAGTTTTAAATAGAATAAAAGTACTTTCATAATGAAATGATAGAATAGAAAGGATGTTCAGAACTTTATTCAGACGAATTGTTCTGCCAAACTAGAAATTGAGAGTTGTGCTGTTTAGTCAGGCAAAAAGGAAAAAGAAAAATCCAGAGTATCCTGATTACTGAAGCGAATTCCCCAATTCCCCCTAAAAACATTTGTGTGCTTCGGGATTACTTTCCATCAATAAATTGCAGGCTTGCTTTGGTTGATATTCTTAAAAGAAGCTAACGATAAAGTTTTCCTTTTTTGAAGATATGAATATCTTTAAATGGTAGAAGTTCCGGTTTTTAAAATTCCATATTATGAAGTTTTTTTTTTTTTTTTTTTTTTTTTTTTACAAAATATTGTATTTGAAAAATCACTTTAAACATTTTAATATGAATCTTTCTTAAAGATACGACTATATCTTATGAAATTATTTAAAAAGCATAATTTTAATATTAAGATACTAAAAGCAAATGAAAATATTGACTTTCAAATACAGTGCTATTCAGACAAATTATTTTGTACGAATAAACATAGAGGAATGAAAACTACACCTACTGGTTTAATCAGGCAAAGAAAAGAATACAGTGTAACACTATGTTGTATGTTGGAGCTAATTCCTCTGAAAAATATAGTTACGCTTTGAAATACTTTGTACGGATAAAGAAACTACCGAATTACTGTTATATGCATCCTTTTAAAATACCAGTATGTGAAAGAACAAGTCGATACGTTAGTAGGAAATTAATTTTGATCTAATTTATTATTAAGAAAATTACTGAGGTATTAAATGTTATGTGAAAATGTTACTCATTATACAGAAATCTGCAGACAGGTTTATGGTCACATAGCCAATTCGCAGGTATATATTTCTTTTAATGTATATTTAGTTGAACTAAAAAAGCAGGTACTTTTCTTTTATTGTATATACTTTTTCGTATAAAGTGTGCTGTTGTATGTGCATTCTTTTAATTTATATTTGTTCTTTTAATATGTACATTGTTAAAATTCTCGTACTAGTTCGAACCAAATTTTGGTGCTCAATAGCTGCCACTGTAAGATAGTGAAACCTTGAACCGATAATTGGAGCTTCTATTGAAGCATATTTCCAATAGTTGGAACGTGGTTGCGATACGAAGCTTCATATGTTAGTACAAGATTTCACCACCTTATGGTGGCAGCTACTGAGCCCCAAAATTTGGTTCAAACTAGAGCAAAATTTTTAACAGTGTATTTAGTCACATGAACACAATTTTTCTTAAAGGGAAGTTCGCGAACTCATGGGAGGTACGCGAAAATGTTCTAGAAGGTATTTGGTGAATCTGTCTAACATACGTCGTTGTGCAGCTAAGTCAGTTATAAAAAGGTGTTTTAATGAATCATTTTTATAATTTAATTTCATTAGAGATTATTTTAAAAACAAAATATGAAAGCATATTGAGTTTTAAAAAGGATTTTATAATTCTATCTCAGAAAACTATCACAAAAAATTGAAGAAATATGCAAGGGTAAAGAAGCACACATGTCGAATAAAAAACTTGCGTCATGTAAAGCTAATGTAAAATAAAAGTTGTGTTTACTTTTATCCATTTTCTGTTTCGTTTCTTTTCATTTTATAGTATTAACTACTCATAATAAAAAAAAACTAATAATAAGTAAAAATAGTTAAAGAAAAAAAACTTTTATAAGGATTTAAAAGTCATGCTTTATATCATGATATATTCCACAATTCATGTAGTTCCAAAATCTTTATTTACAATACATTAATTTTACGTGGTCTCCGATTATTGAAAAAAATCACCGTTTTGATTAATAATTGATAGAAAGCACGAGTGAGTGAATTTATTAACAAAATGTATTTTTCGAACTGTTTTATTTTGAGGTGTTGCAACAAGAAAGAATGATGATTTAATTAATAATCAACTATTAAATGGTGGAAGAGTATTTTTAGTTATTATTTCACTATTTATTTTTAACTATATTTTCTAAATTTTACCATTTAAATTTTTTCATTATTACTGTTTCATACGGCCTGTTTTAGAGAGAGTCATTTAAAGCATAATTAACTCCATTAATCGAAAAATTACTTGGCGATTTATAACCTGTGGCTAACTAACTGAAAAAGGACTCAAAATTAATATATTAATTTAGAATTGCACTCTAAAAATATTAAATCGTAGTACTGCCATTAGAAATACGACTATGATCATTATATTTATATGTAGGAAGGTGATATGTAAAAAGCCAATCTATGATGTAAAAATCTAATATGTAAAAACCCATCACAAGAAACTTTAATATAACTTCATACAGATTAATTTAGTTGATATTTTCTTGAAATACATTAAATTCAACGCCTAAAAGAAACAATAACCTTTCGTTAGCACAATACAATAAGGCCTAGTCGTGCCTTTATTCACATTTTTTGGAGATCGATGCTTCATAAAAGATAAAAATTAATGGACTGATCTTTTTTATAATTTTCAAAAATAGTTCCTGTGCCCGTGCTCGTGAATTTTCAAATGCGTATTTTCAAATCATTTATAATAAAAAATAACTGAACATCAGTTAATTTTCCTGATCACGCTCGTGTTCAGAAAAAGTTATATTTACATTCAAATCCTGCAAATATCTATCTATCTATCTATCTATCTATATATATATATATATATATATATATATATATATATATATATATATATATAATTTTAACATACTAGTAATATGTGAAAAAATTATTATAAAATTCCCTCTTTATACATTGACCGGGAAATGGCAGCATAGACAATGCCTTCATTCAAGTTCATGGCTGAAATTCGATAAATAGCAAAGACTCTATTCGCTTATTAAAACGTAATCGATCTGCCAATAATTTATTGGTGGAAAAGACCAGAAAACCCGATTTTATCGGTTAACTCGTACATTTACCATTGTGTTTTCCAGCTCCCAATTCTGCATATTTTTATACCTTTGCGTTCAGGAAAACACAATGGTAAACCTACGTGTCGACCACTAAAATTGTGTTTTCAAGTGTTTTCCACCAAGATATGGCTTGGCAGACCGGTTCCGTTTTAATATACAAATCGAGTTTTAACTAATACTGAAATTTCAGACTGGAATGAGGGATTGTCTGTGCCCCGCCTCCCGGTCTAATACAAAAACCAAATCAATTTAAATAAAAGAGTATAAAAATGGGAAATACACCATGTATATACAATTCTTCAAGAAGTATGTAATGCATAAACGTATGAGAAGCACTATATTAATCTGTGCATAAATCTGGCAATTTATTTAAATATTATGTAAAAATACTCTTTGTTATTACGAAATTAGATATCAATATATTATTTATTATAATATTTGAGCACGAAATTATATCCTAATAATGAAATAAAAAGATAAAAAGCACAAAAGAATGTCACCGATAAATGAATAGACAGTCTAGAATGAACATTTTGTTTAGATGAATTATTTTGATAAAATAGACATTGAAAATGAATGAAAGCTACTCCGGTTTAGTCAGGCAAAAAAATCAATCCGAAGTAACAGAATCCTGGTTACTGAAGCAAGTTCCCCCACAATACATTTATATGCTTCCGAATTACTTTGTATCAGAAAATTGCAGGATTGCTTTTATATTTACCCATAAAAAAATAATGATAAGATTATCCTTTATACAGATATGAATCGACTAAAGCCATTTAATGGTAGAAGCTTCATTTTCATGACTTTATGTATATAAATTTTTTACGAAATTTAAAAAGAAAAAAAAAATAAGCATTTAGTTTTGCAATTTTTTGAAAACTACCATATCTGTATTAATAAAATAACAAAACGCTTTGTCTGTGTGTGTCTGCGATGGCCTGCAAAATTTACCGCACGTAGAAATCTGAAATTTTAGCTGATAATAGTTCACGACTGGTGCACCTGAGGCTCTTAATTTTAATATTTTAAGAGCCGGGGTCCCTGGGCCTCTCACAATTTTTACTCACCAAATTGTTAATAACTTGACCCCTTGTTGTCTAAAATTCTTCGTTTTGGGGGACTTTTCTCCATTAAGCTATTTTTGCTTTTTTACTTTTCAGTTATGATCCTTGTCCCTTGGGGCCTGTTTAAGGGCCCCTTTAAGTTTTTGTGATAATAAATTGTTAATAAATTGCTTCCATTTAATTTGACCTTCATTTAAGGGATACCTGTTCCATTTAGATATTTTCAAGTTTTTACATTCCATATAAGGCACTGGGCCCCCCAGAGATAATCATAGAGCCCAGCCCAGGTACCCTTTTTGTGCTCTAAGCATTTTTCAATCCTTAAATTTCTTACCTTCTCAGTGCAAAATTTTAAAGTTGAATCTTGGACTCGTCGAACAATTTTTTTTAATAATATATTTAAAAATTGTAAAATCTGTACAAATCGTTTTTACCTAATTTACACTGGATAAAAATCTTTAGTTCAAAGATTTCTACTGTTTTTCTAAGTATATTTTTTCAGATCAATATTTAAACCTATACAAACTATATTTCACTAAATCCCATCAAAAATTAAATAGCACAATTTAAGTAGGCTGTAAAAAATAAATAAATAAACTGCTACTCTTATTAAAATTTTGCTGGAATGAGGTTTTCGCAGCTTACCTAAGATCTGTTTATGGCAGAGTATAATATCGAGGCATACTTATTAGTGTCCTGCGCTAACCAGTCCTCAACCTAAAAATTCTGTTTTATGTCAACCCGGATGTGAAAAAAAATGTGTCAACTCAGAACACTACCCAAACCCAAACTTGAACTGTTAGAAAATTAATCTATACTCTAATACAATTTTTAAAAAATAGTCTAAATTACACCTCTAATATCATATCTTTTGTATAAAATTTAACACTTATAACTCATTAATATGCAAATATTTAGTGTCTTCATTTAAAAAATATGTAAGACTTTCTTTTGAAAAGTTGGGATAATACGAATCAGAAAAGAAATACTCAAACTCCAATCCAAAAACCGAAACAATTCTACGCGACCCGCAACGAAAAAAAATTAGTGTCAATTCGATCTCGTACAAGGCTCGGGTAAAATCGAATTTCCTGACTCAATGCAGAACACTAATACATATTCAGAGAGACTGGTCCACATACAACCCTTTTTGGACTAAACTTGTCTAGCAAGTTCAACCTTTTCTTTTTATATTATTGTACTAAATAAATTGCATTGCAAAGAAAAAAAACTAAAAATTTTTTAAATAGTATGGATAGAGTTTTTTATTTCATAAAGAATTTTCAGGAAATGCTGCGCATAAAATTTTATCTGATTTAAACATTAGATATTGCATAAATAAAAGTGTTTTAGTTATTGTCTATAATCTACAGAGGAAAATCTCTGTGGAAGCTGTAGGGGAAAAATAATATATTTATATATATAAATGGTTCGGCGTAGAAAATATATTTCAAATAATCAACGAGAAGCAGCAGCGATGAAAAAAAATGTTCAGTTGTTGCTATCGTATTTCATCGGGATTTATGTATCTAAATTAACTGTATCACATAAAATACAAAGCTATAAATCTAATCTGACAAGATTATTAAAGGAGTAGCATTTCCCCTGAACATGAACAAAAAAATAAAATGATTGATTACGGATATTTATTTATTATTTTCTTTCCAAATGCTTATTGTAACATTATAAGGTAAAGAAAAGAAGTAATCACTTGATATGTTGATTTATGCATAATATAAGGATATATCAATAGCTTTGTCTGGAATAGTGGAGATAAATCTGAACAAGATAATTTTTAAACATTTAATTGCCTTTTAAAATGGCGATAATAATCCTTTAAATTTTAAATTATTGCCAGAGTTTTCAATAAATTTAATAAATAAAATACTAGATATTATATGCAAATAAGTAATTCAAGCATAAAACTATTGTTATTTGGATAGATTATGTGGTATTTACTTCCTTTTGGTACAATTTGATCTGGCTTCAAAATGAAGCTACAATTTCAAAATGAAATTTTACTTATCATACCGTTAATTAATGTTAATTAAAACAAATGAACATAGAATAAAGTTTTTAAATATTTTTGAAATTCTGCTTTTTATAAAGCTAGGCATAAAACGCTATAAGTAGTCTTTTGTTTTTGTATCTTAATTAACATGAAATAAATACGTTTTGACAGCAATAAACTAAGAAAGTTTTTAACATGTTTCATTAACACTACAATTTTTCACTCGCTTCTTCTTAACGTTTTCTTGTATTGGACTTTTAGTTTATTGTATCCAACGCATGTTTAAAGGTGCAAAGAAGTTTTCACAAATCTTTTGAAGAAGCCATCCTTTTTAAAAATATTATAAAATATATCCTTAAATAATTATACAGGATCCATTTAAAAGTAATTTAAATCAGATTTTATTATAAAGTTTACCATCCTTTTTAAACTTAAGTTTTCTATAGCGTTTTGAGAAATTGAAAAAGGGGAGTTTATGAAAACATTTAATCAATATTTGAATTACATTTAATTTTAAATGTTGAATTTTAAGGATTTTACTGAGGTATATAAAGCATTTTTATTTCATTTTTTCCATTTAAAACTTTCGAAACTGCGATAAGATATAAAATTAGAAATTTTAAATTTATTTTCTTTATTATTATTTTTTTTCTTTATCATTTTTCTAAATGATGCATAGTTATTTTATCGGGAAAAAATCCTTTTTCTAAAAGTTAAAGTAGAATAAAATTTTATTTTAAAATGCACCATACAAATTCTAAATTATGCAAAATTAATATTCTTTATGATATGAAATCAGCATATATAAATATACCAAATATAAAGACAGAATAACATTTCAGTTTTTTTTTTTTTTTTTTTTTTTTTTGAGATGTTGAATATTAATTCTTATTAAATTGTGATAAACTATAATGTTTACAACTTATTTTAACAAAATAAACAAGTTGGAAATTACTCATCAAACGTAGCAAATAAGGTGCGTCCCTACTAATAACTAGTTTTAGAAACATTGGGATTTTGATGGAATAGCTATTAAACTCTTAAACAAAAATGCATGAGTACAAAATTTGATAAGATTATATATCTTGAATTCAGTAATACGAAAATAATAGGACTCCATCTCAAATAGGACGTAATCAGTGTTTCAAACCTACAATCATTATCTATCATGAAATACCTTTAAATTAATTACGTATAAAAGGATTTAGTAGAATGAAGGAAGCTTTTAAAATTATCTTTTTAAGTTCTGGCTCTATTTTCATAAAAATTAAAATGACTCTACAAAATGCTCCCTTGATTATGCAAAATAAATTTCAAACCATTCGGTTGAGTAGATTTGCACTGTTTTATGTGGACAGACGGACAGACCAGCGCAACATACTTATATAAATATGACATTTATCCATAGACCATGGATCATAATATCATGGAATACTTTTGAGTGTCTCTGTAAATAAACAATGAACATTACGTACTTTTTTTTTCAATACCTAACACAGCATAGTAAATTTCAATAACGTATATTATACAACAATCTAACTATATTAACATAAGTTTAAGTTTGGACAGACAGACCGAATTCTTAAACACTTTCCACTATGTTAAAAAGCGTACCGTGAAATCAGATTTCCAGAGATTAACTTCCATAGATAACCATGCATTTATTTCTTGACGCCACTCTGTATACCTTTTTTTCTATATTCTACAAAGGCATCTATGTTTACTAAATGTAGTTCAATGTAAAAATGCATAACTTATTTAAAAACCACCTTTAAGTTATAACCTTACCTTTTAGTTCATACTCTGTAACTCTTACAAATTCTGTTGTGTTAGCCTATATGTGATGTTCATCATTTACACACACAACGTAATATGAAAAAAATTCCAAAACTCACATCTCAACTAAAAATGCATTTCCATCAATCCTCTCTAATCCAGTAATTAGAGTACAGTATATTATACGAAATATTTTGTGGGTCCCTGTGAATACTGTGTGCTTTCTGTTATGCAAAAGTAATTTGTATTACACCTCAGCAACGTATATAAATTTCATAATATGCGAAATAATTTAACATGATTAAAATACGTCGAAAACAATCTTCCCCCTATACCATTAAGTAACGGATTTCTTTTGCGTGGCCTGTAAATTAATAACATTTGCATTTTCATGTGTATTTGCTGTAAATAAATCCTTAAAACTTAACCATTCATCTATATGTCCATTGAAAGATGATAGAGAAAGTTTTGGCAGTTTTATTTTATTCGCCTCCTTTTCTGGATTATCCGTATTTACTTTTCTAGCTGTAACTGCATGTTCGATTTTTACACTTAATTCATCTATGATATCTTGTTGTTCATCCTTTTCCTCTATAAAGGAATCGATGTCTTTTTCTTCACATGCATAAAAAATCAATTTAAATATTTCCTTTAACTCTTCGTCTAATTTTTCAATTTCCTTTTTAAATAACTGTATCTGTTTTAGCTCGCCTTCACTCAGATCAGTTTTGAAGAATTTATTTTGTAATTGGTGGTTTTAGAACTCTTTTACAGGTTAATATTTTTTATCCATTTATTTATTTATTTATTTTTGTCTTGCGTTATTCTATATGGCACAGTTCCAATTAACTCACTTTAATTTCGAAGAAATTTTACGCACGCATTATTCTATTAACTTTTTTAAGTTATTTGGCAAGACTCCGGCTCGACAGACCAAATGTTGGTTGATATATTTTGAATGAAAGCAGTATTATCATTTTTCACATAATTTAATTACACATTTCATTAATAATATCCGCTGAGGGAACGCAACACAATATTGTCGAGATTCACAGACTCAACTGGTACATAAAAGTAAACATAAGAGAACAATATTATACCTACGCAGAGAGAAAAACAGAAACATGTTTTCGTTATCTCTACGCGGAGGGAAAAACACTGAAATAAAAATATGCAAGCGATTTAAAACTAAACAGTATGAAACAACATATTATTGGTATTAGGTCAAAAAAGATGTCAAACTCATTTGTAAAGGCTCAAAAATTATTTATACTCACTCATATGCATTGCTCGTCCATTCACTGCACCACTACAGATCCTATTCTTTTTCTCTGTTTACTTCGAGACCCAAGTGTTCTTAAAACTTTAAATGACTAATGAATAGTCAAAATTTATACATGTTCTAATAATACAAAAGGTTATGATAAAAATGCATGCTTCTCTGCAACGTTCTACCCAAATCTTATTTAAAAAAAAAAAAAAAAGTTTGAAAATTATTCAAAATTTTGTAAAACGTCGCTAAGTTGCTAAAATTTTCAAACTACTTTCAATCAAAAGTATTTTTCTTTTCTATTTCATAACTTAAAATTTAAAATTATGTGATGCTTAGAATTAATGTATGAGCGACATTAGGAATGTCTTGGTAGCCGTCCAAAACTAGCCTACACATGAAGAAAAAAATTCTGCAATGAATGAAATGGGATTTTCTTGCTAACGTTAACATGCAAAGTGGAAAATAGCAAAACAAATTCCATTTCAAGTTAAATTTAAATTTCCACCGGGAATCATTCTAAAAAATCAACCAGTATTATTATAGAATCCTTATTTACTTTCAGTTTTTCATAGGAAACGAATACAATTAAACAAGTAGAAATAATAAAATTAATTATCACTTTTCTGACACTTTCCTTGTAAATGCTACTAAATAATTCATTATCAACTTTTCAATTAAGTAATAAATAGCATTTTCTTTTAGAAATTAAATGATTTATCTTAATTTTCTCTTAAATAATTAATCTTGAAGGCATTTAATTAATTACAAAGTATGCAAGATAATCTTATCACTGTACCGCATGTAACCACCTATAGTGCATTTCATAAATAAAAAAGTAATTTTTACATAGGAAAAAAACAAAATATACATTAGAATTTTTAATAACAATGAATGATGTCAATAACGAATTCATTTTGTTTTCCTCTACAACGAGATTTAATTTAGTTCTGCTGATATAGATGTTTTGAATCAGGCCGGCTTGCTTTTGTATCTCATTGCAGATTTATGGACAATTAACAATTTTCTGATCATAAATTGATTATACGTCATTATTGATGGCTAATTTAATGTTGTTTAGATACTGAATACGATTATCAATTTCTGTTCACGTAAACGTATATGTATTACTATAGCAACTGAAAAAGAAAATCGGATAAACATGAATAATTAAATTAAAACCATTAATCTTTACAGGCATACAAAATCAGTTACAGAAGGAAATCTACAGTTGTGGAAAAAAAATTAAACACACCCTATTAACTCCTCAACAAATTATTGTAAAAAAAATTATTGGTATCTAATGATTGGAAATAAAGTCTACTTTTAAATGATGCATATAAAATTTGCTTAGGGGCCATCTACATATTAAAACAAATCTAAACTTCATTTGGTACTTCTAGGTTATCCCGTCGACCAAAAAATTACCGCCAAACTATAAGATTAAATGCCAATAATGGATGATCGTGAATGTCACATTCAATGACATTAAATAAGATTCACGTGTTTAAAATGTCATTAAGTGATTTTAATTTCGTTTTTTTTTATTTGAATTTTTATTAATATTCCACTAATTATTTGTTTTTTCGTTATTTAAAATAAAAATTATGTCAATATGTATAATTTGGCCATAAGTTTGGCGAGTTATATAATTTGGCGAAATTGGTCGACGGAATAATAGAGAAGTACCCTTCATTTTTTCCAATGGCAATATCTATTTTAACAAATTAATTCAAATCTTCTGCTCAAACTATGCCTAGACCCCAAATTTCAAGTTATTTGATAATTAAATTTTTGAATTATAATCATTCAAAATTTAGTGTTTTTAATTTTGAATTACATTTTCATATTTTTATTAATATCTCCTGAAATTACACTCCTAATATGCTATTTTTTATGTAGCAACAATACTAAAATACTTAACAAACTTAAATTTGCAGTTTTTATAATTTTATGGTATGAATTATGAAATTAATATTTGAAAAAAAAAATATGAATTGCAACTTACACTTTTTGATGGATTTATAGATTTATTAGGTCTTAGTTTATGGAAATCATAAATTTAAAATTTTTCTTCCAAGTGGTTTTTAAATTATGCTCAAAAAACGGCAAAATGATGGTTTAACCCTTTATCTACCGAATTATTTATCAAAAAATTGTTTCACTACAAAATTTTCAAATTATAGTAATGTGAAATTTAGACTTGTTTGTTAATTAAAACTGATTAAAAATATCGATAGTTATAACTTTTTAGTAAAATATTTACAAAATAATTTTATTAATTAACCAAAAATACTCTTATGTTAATATCCCAAATCTTAAAAAAGCAATGTATTTAAATGTATTATGATCCTCTCTGTAAATTAAAAGACTTTTGTAGTTTAAGATTTTCCATGTAACTTTTTTCTTAAAAAGAAAAGTTATACCTATGAAAATGATTAAGAATATCACCATTTTTTGAAAATATTTAGCTTCGACTGTTTCTCTATTCTATCTAAATTTGATCGAGAAGAGTTTATTGTGTGACAAGAACATTAAACTTTCATAATAGACTAAATAAATAAATTTCATATTAAATTTTTTTCATCGGTACTTAAAAATACCGTTATTGCATAAAGAATTAAATAGCCATCTATGATAGAAGTGATTTATTAAGTTTTTGATGGATTTATAGATTTATTAGGTCCTACTTTATCGAAATCATAAATTTAAAATTCTTCTTCCAAGTGGTTTTCAAATTATGCTTAAAAAATGGCAAAATGATGGTTTAAGCGACCGTTCACGATAGAAGTGACTTGATAATTTGAAACTTCTTATGTTAATTCTGTAATCTAGCAGTCTTCATTGACTTCTCGAGTGGCGACTAAGGTGCCTTGATTGAGAAGGGGGTTTTCTCAGTCAACAACCGAATTTTGTATTTTAATTTGTATACAGCTCCTATAATATGCTCGTTTTAAAATAATTATTTTTCGAACACTTATCGTACTAATTGCATGAAAATTTGTTTTTAGACTGATTGAAGGTCCTAAAGCTCATTTATGCTGTCAGAATTGGATACTGCTATTTAATAAAAAACAAAGTTCGGGTTCATTTTAATATGTAGATGGCCCCTGAAGCAACTTTTCTATGCATCATGTAAAAATAGACTTTATTTTTAATCATTCGGTACCAATAATGTTCTTCTATATTATTTTTTTTTTCCAGAGTTAGTAGGGGATGTTTATTTATTTTTTTCCCCGCGACAGTACCAAATGTAAGTTTTTAATAAACTGTTTGTAGGAAGTGTAACACTCTTTCATTTAAATTATATTGCGCGTAAAATGGAATTTCGTAATCAATTCAGTTTTTTACCCACTACCTCAAAGTGAGTACATTCGAACTTCAATGGGAATCAAAATTTTGTTCATGTTAACAGTAATTCATGTTATCAGTTTCAAATCTTCGTATTCGTCTTTATGGGGGCTGTGAAAACAATTCATGCTAAAAGTAATTCACATTAAGCGTGTTCATTTTAACGAGGTTTGACCGTACTCTATTTAGATTTTATAAGAAATATGGCACCATTATTTCAGATTAGAAGTTTTCTATTTAACAATTTGCGACTAAACAAGGGGACTTATTTCAAAATATTAAGACTTATTTCAAAAATATTTACTGAGATGCTAGAATATATCATTTTAAGCATATAAAAAATAATTTAAAACATTTAGAAAATTAAAAAAATAGAGAGACTAATTTCCTTCGGTGTAAAAGTTGACCCCTCCATTTTCAAAATCCTTTGAAGAATTCGTACTAAATGTAAAATAGATTTTGCTTGTCATTATTTTGATGATTTAGTTATTTTTGTTATAATTTAGAAGAGAACATTCAAACTAATTTTTTTTTAATTAATATAGACTTGAAAATATTAAACTAAAATTCTCTAATTCAAAATAAAACTAGTTTCTTAGTGTATGGAAATTCAGAATGGAGTCAAAGTTCTTGCTATTTCTAGCATTGAAGTTTTCAAAATATTAAAATATTCCTTTAATAAAAAAAAAAAAGAAAAAGAAAGATTTTTAAGATGGAAGCAAATTTTGTAAAAATTATGCAGATATTTACTAATTATGAAAGTATGATAAGTCTTCTCTTGTTTATTTTTTTATTATTATTTTTACAAAATACATGATATTGAGTTCGTGTGGAACAAGTTGTATACAAGGTGTGGAGAATTGGGGGTACATGACATTTCGGTCCCGAGACATTTCGATCCCTGGCCATTTCGGTCCCTAGACATTTCGGTCCCGAGACATTTCGGTCCCCAGATATTTCGATCCCGAGAGAATTCGGTCCCGAGACAATTCGGTCCCTTGCCATTTCGGTCCTTAGTCATTTCAGTCCCTTGCTATTTCTTCGCCAGCCACCTTAAACTCGGATACTAATTGTTGTGGCCCTGCCAAATGGTATATGTTCAACATTGTTCGGGCCTTTAAAAAATATATATATTTTTTCCCCCTTCCCCCCCCCCCCTCCAACAAGTTTTATAAAAAGTTGAATATAAGAGTCCGATAAATTCAAACTTTTATAACTCGTGACAATTAAATCACAGCGAGCTGAAAATTTTGTTTGGTTAAACAATGTGATATAAATTTAGGGGATATTGTCTTTTGCTTTTAGTAATATTGTAGCGTATATTGGGTTCTTTTGATCTTATGGTTAGACAACTTCAAACTCTTGCTCTTAGAAAAGTAGAAAATAATTTATTTACAGACTTCAGAACAACAGAGTCTTCGAAACTCACAAATATTACTGGATATTCAAAAATAACTCCTCAAATCTATCGTACAATTACAGCTTTAGACCCCAAAGACTCTTTATACAACGTCTCAACACTTAATAACATTCAAAACAACATAGATGAAACTCAAGCAAACTTGCTTACGCCTTGTTCACTCAATGACTGACTGGTAAATAATAACAACAGCAGCTCGTATCGCTCTCCTTATATAGGTTCGCAGCATGCGGCGAAGTTTCTACAACCTTCTAGAAAAAACTGGAAAACCACGGAACAACATTCAATGTATCAGTAGACCTAAGGGGGTTACCATAAATAGGGAAGGGTTACCATCGCCAACAATCGCCAAGTTTGTCGCCAACTTGGCGCTATATCGCCAAATTTGGCGACCAAAATTAGTCGCCAAAAGTGTCGCCAACTTGGCGATATCTCTAATATTTCGTTAATCTGCCGTAGACATACACTGAAAATAATAGACAAGTTTGCTTGATAACAGAGACAATGTAACAAAAACTAATATTAGTAAAGAAATGGAGCTTAATAATACATCATTTTACAGTAGAAACACTAACTATTTACAAAATTCGTAACACTACCCCCTCCTCAAAGACTGCACGTCCCGGGCAGTGCAATCCTTGAGTTAGAGGAAAACACTTAAAATAAATAAACAAATAAATAAATAAACTAGCAAAAGCCATGCTTTGTTTGGATTCGCGAAGCATTATTTTATAAAACAGATATTTGAAAGTAACAATATTTTTTTTATTATTTTTGCATCTTTATTAAACAAAAACGTTGTTTTATGTTTTGGCGCATTTTAATTTTTTATTTATGATGTAAAACTGGCATAATAAGATATTTTCGAAGCAAACATTAAAATTTTTTTTTTAAATTTTCAACTAAAAGCTCTTTTAAAGATGTTTTTACAATTTCAAGTAGCCACTGGTGTTTTTTAATTGTTTGAAATATGCATGTTTCCAATCTTTGTAATCAACATCCGATAATCTTTGATAGCTATTTTAGAATAATATATTTGAAGAAAGCTTAAAGAAAGTTACTTCTTCAAAATCCTATTTTCTGGAAAAAACATTTGAAACCTGCTTTCGTTGATACTATGAATTTTTAACTGTAAAACATTTTAATTTCTTCGTTTTTATACATGTTAGCGTATGAGAATTGCTGTAATTCTCTCCGCGTGGGAGAACTTTTTACTTTCTGCGAATGGCAACTCAATTAATGGAATTACCTTTTAACGAAGCGCTCTCTCATTCTCGCAGTGACGTTTTCACGAATAATTATTGTTGTGTTTGCGAACTTATTAAAGTCTTATTTTTCTATAAAATCCTTCTGATTAATGAGTCGATATTATTTAGCCACAATACGACCTTCGCAAAAATATTTATAAAGAGCTTGAACCAACAACTTCACGCAGATCTTTTAATTTTTCATTTATATAACAAATTTAAGAATTAATTTTATTTGTTTACAATTATTTTGTTGCCAGTTTACAAAAAAAAAAAAAAAATCCATAATACAATTTTTTTTAAATGTTTAAGTGTCATCTGTGCAAACGATTTTGCGGGATAATGAAAACATGTTTTATTTAATAAATTAATCATGATTCTATCTATAATTATTTACTCCATGATTTAAACTTTTTTTTTCTGAAAATATACGCGTTTCATTTTTTATTTATTTGCTAAAAAGCGTCCGTATTGGAAATGCATGTAAAATAAATTAATTAAAATAATAATTTTTTTAACGTTTTACTGTAAAAAAAATTATATTCTGCAAATCTACAGATCATAATTTATTTTTGTGTTTAATTTGAAGTTAAAATATTGAATAGTTTTTTTGTAAAGCGTACGACAAATTGTAATTTGAGTGGACTAGTAGAGGATTCGCTTCGCTCATCCTAATAATAACAATAATAATAAAATTTACATAAATAAGAACTAATTACTATTTACATATTTACAAAAAGTGACTTTCATGACCATGGTCTGAAATTCCAGTTTTGAATTTTTAATCACTTTGGCCAAAATAAGGGGCTAGCCGTTATAATGTACGACCTTGGGTTTGGTATATGGCGATTTTCGTATGCGTACGACGACGTCATTCAGCCTGTTGACGACTGTGTAAGGACCGTCCCAGTTTCTTTGTAATTTTGGCGACAGTCCTTTACGATGTATCGGATTCCACAACCAAACTTTGTCACCTTCGTTGAACTCATGTCCAGTTGCCTTTGTGTCGTACCGTGTCTTCATCTTTTCCGATGCCAGTCCGATTCGGTTCCTCGCTAGGCAATGAATCTCCTCAATCCGCGCCTGGAGTTCATCGACATATTCCTCAGGCGATGAAGGAGCATCAAGAGGACGGCCAAACAAAAGATCCGCAAGTAGACGAAGATCACGACCAAAGAGCATTTGAGAAGGGGAATAACCAGTGGCCTCATGAGCAGCACACCTGTAGGCAAGCAGGAACAGAGGCAATTTCTTGTCCCAGTCCTGTTGATCTTTAGACACCAGGAGGGAGAGGCTATTTAGGATGGTACGATTGAAACGCTCCACCATGCCGTCCGATTGAGGGTGTAGAGGTGTTGTTCGAGTTTTGTCCATGCCGAGTAGTTCACACATTTCCTTGAACACAGCCGAATCAAAATTTCTTCCTTGATCGGAATGGATTTGAAGAGGAACTCCGTATCTGGAAACCCAGTGTTGAATCAGTATGTCTGCTACGGTTACCGCCTCTTGATTAGGAATGGCATATGCTTCAGGCCACTTAGTGAAGTAGTCCATGACAACGAGGATGTACTTATTGCCATCAGATGTTCTAGGAAGTGGACCCAGGATGTCTAAAGCAATTCGTTCGAAAGGAGCTCCTACATTATAACGTTGCAATCGTCCACGGGTGCGCCTCTTTGGACCTTTACGTGCTACACAGGTGTCACAAGTTCGACACCACCTCTCCACGTCACTGCGAACATTATTCCAGTAGAAACGCTCTCGAACCTTTTGCAGGGTCTTCATTACACCAAAATGACCTCCTGTGGGACTACCATGCTGTTCTTGAAGGACCATAGAAATTCTCGACTTAGGGAGTAGTAGTTGCCATCTACATGTCTTTCCATCGTCAGACTCCCATTTTCGGTACAAGATGCCGTTCTTCAAATGTAAGGAATCCCAGAGAGCCCAATAACGTTTAGTCGTAGGGTGGTAATGGGCCATGTCTTGCCAGCTGGGCTTCCTGTTGGACTCCTCTTTCAGCTCTAGAATTGGCTTAATTTCAGGATCAGCAAGTTGATCTTTACGCAGGCTCTCGTCACTCCACGGATCTTGCGATGATGTAGACCCAGTTGTAACTTGTCTTACTATAGGACCTTTGACATTAAATTTCTTCTCAACCCGGTCGCAGTATCTACAATTCTCTGAGCAGGGTCTTCTTGAGAGAGCATCTGCATTTCCATGTGATGAGCCTTTTCGATGGCGTATCTCCATATCGTACTCTTGAAGCTTTTGTATCCACCTGGCTATCTGGCCTTCAGGGTTCTTAAAATTCAATAGCCAAGTTAGAGAAGCATGATCAGTTCGGATCAGGAACTTTCGACCGCAAAGATAGTGATGAAAGTGGTCTATGGCTTTCACTACAGCAAGAAGCTCTTTTCTTGTCACGCAGTAGTTTCGCTCAGCCTTTGACAAGCACTTGCTGAAATAGGCGATAACACGCTCCTGGCCATCGATTTCCTGGAACAGTACAGCGCCAATGCTTTCGTTGCTTGCATCCGTATCAAGTATAAACTGTTTATCGATTTGAGGATACGACAGAATTGGAGTGGATGTCAAGGCCTCCTTAAGCTTTTCGAAAGCAGCGTCACATTCCTGTGTCCACATAAATTTTTGATTGGCTTCTGTTAATTTATGAAGTGGTCTTGCAATCATCGAGAAGCCTTTGACGAATTTTCTGTAATAGGTGCATAATCCTAGAAAACTTCGAAGCTGGTGAACATCTGCTGGACGACTCCAATTTTTCACGGCCGATATCTTCTCCGAATCAGTCCTAACTCCTTCCGCCGAAATGATGTGTCCAAGGTAGGCGACTTCATTGCGAAACAAACTGCACTTCGAAGGGCTTAACTTCAAATTAGCTTCCTTTAACTTTTGTAGCACCCGCCTGAGGTTGTTCGGATGTTCATCAAAAGATTTTCCTATGATTATGATATCGTCTAAATAAACAAGACATGCCTCATATGACAGTCCCCGAAGAACCGTTTCCATAAGGCGTTCAAAAGTTGCAGGTGCGTTACATAGACCAAAAGGCATTACCTTGAACTGCCATAATCCTTGTCCCGTTGTAAAGGCAGTCTTCTCGCGGTCGTCGGGATGGATCTCTACCTGCCAGTAACCACTCTTCAAGTCTAAAGTCGAGAACCAAGTGTTGCCCGCAAGTGTGTCAAGAGTGTCGTCAATCCTTGGTCAGCGTCTAGTGGTAATTATGAAGAATTTAGAAATCCGCCTGCTTCTCCCGTGCACATCAAGCTGTCGACATACGACGGAAAGAGTTCCTGGCAAGTTTACAAGACCCAATTCACCATTGTAGCCGAAGCGAACAAAAGGAGTGACGAGGTGAAAGCTTGTCAACTGGCAGCATCTTTAAGAGGAGAAGCCGCCGACGTGCTGCAAACATTGCCCGATATGACGCAACTGAATTTTGAGACTCTAAGTTGTGCACTTGAAATGAGATTCGGCGAAAAATTCTTCAAGGATTATACGAGAATACAAATCAAGAGCCGCCATCAAAAATCGAGTGAAACCCTTCAAGAGTTTGCCTCGGAAATTGAACGGCTTGCAAATTTAGCATTCATTGACTGTCCAACAAATGTACGGGAAATGCTCTCACTGCAATATTTTGTAGACGGAATAAAAGACCCAGAAGTGCAGAGAGCGGTACGAATGGCAGATGTACAGGATTTAAAGGCTGCATTACTATATGCCTTAAAGTTGGAAGCAGCTACACAAGCCAGCCGAAGAGATCGTCATTCAGTCCGAGGGGCAACGGTGAACAAAAGCTCAGACACTGAGAACGACGTCTTGAAAGAAATTAGGAAAATAAATCAAGAACTTGAAGCTTTAAAATACAGAAGAACAAGTTCAAGAAGACAGAATCTCACGTGCTGGGGATGCGGTGATACAGGACATCTCCGAAGAAATTGCCCCAAAATCCACGAACGTGAGATAAATTCAAACAGTCAGCAGGGAAACTAAATTTTGGCCATCTCGCGGGGCGGAGGTTGCCAGAGAATGAAAAGCCCCACCTGAAGATCCTCCAGATATCGAAAATGAGTGGCGGTGATAATGCATTATATGTGATAGGCTTTATTAACGGAATTCAATGCCGTATGATTGTCGATACAGGAGCCAATGTGACAATAATAAGAGAAGATTTGGCTCGAAAATTGAAATGTAAACTCATCTAAACTCCACCATGCGTTACCCTGCAAACTGTGACGGGCGACAAGATAGGCATATATGGAAAGGCAAATTTAACTATCAACTTTGGAGGAACGAAATATTACCATACGGCATATGTGGCTGACATAACAGATCCTTGCTTAATCGGGCTAGATTTTCTGAAGAAGTTTGACTTCAAACTTGATTTCAAAAATAACAAAATGCTCTCAAAATTTGAAGAAATCAGTCTTTTTGGATTAAATAACGAAATTGAATGTAAACAAGCAGTAATAGCCAAAGAAGACATCAATCTAGATCCAAGAACAGAATTTTTAGTTCCAGCTGTAATTAAAAATGAAACTAATTACCGATTTGGCCATATAGATTATCCAGAAGACAATAGTACACAAGCAGGAGTATTGGTGGCTTCTTCTGTGGTAGACCTCTCGAAAAAGACCATTCCAGTCAGAATTGCAAACATCAGTGATAAGACGAGGACTATCAAGAAAGGAGAGGTGATAGCATCATGTGCTCCTGTGACGTGCATAAGTCAAAATTCCAGTCACTCTGAGAAATCTTCAGATAATTTAGTCAAGGATTTGTTACAAAATACAGACTTAAATCCAAAACAGATGGAAGCTGCGGAAAATTTAATTAGAGAATTCCAAAGTTTATTTTCCCAAACATCTGAAGACTTTGGACGAACTCAAATGGCACAACACCGAATTCACACGGGAGATCACTCTCCTATTAAACAGCACCCTAGACGCTGAAAGTTTATTCTCAAGATCTTGTACTTTTTTATTTAGCTTTTCATCTACTTCACCTAGTATTTTCTCTTCAACGTTACTGATTTTCTCTTCAACGTTACAAACTTCTTTCTGAATTTTCTCTTCTACTTCCGCCATTTTCCTTTCCATTTTCTGTTCAACATTACTAACTTCATTCTGAATTTTCTCTTCTACCGAATCTATTCTTCTCTCTACCGATGAGAACTTTTCTTCCAAAGTTTTCTTCATTTCTTCTTGGCTTTTATTAACTTCCTCCTTTAATTCTTCCATTCTCTCTTGGCTTCTTTTCATTTCTTCAGTCACATCTTCTTGGACTTTGTCGATTTTATTCGCCAACTCTTCTTGGCCTTTATTCATCTTTTCCGCCAGCTCTTCTTGGCCTTTATTCATCTTTTCCGCCAACTCTTCTTGGCCTTTATCAATTTTATTTGTCAGCTCTGTTCTTAATCCGTTAATAGCTTCTAACAGTTCTTTCAGTTGTACGTCCATTGTTCGTGTTTTCGCCATAAGACCCCACTCCTGACATCAAAAATTGTAGCGTATATTGGGTTCTTTTGATCTTATGGTTAGACAATTTCAAACTCTTGCTCTTAGAAAAGTAGAAAATAATTTATTTACAGACTTCAGAACAACAGAGTCTTCGAAACTCACAAATATTACTGAATATTCAAAAATAACTGCTCAAATCTATCGTACAATTACAGCTTTAGACCCCAAAGACTCTTTATACAACGTCTCAACACTTAATAACATTCAAAACAACATAGATGAAACTCAAGCAAACTTGCTTACGCCTTGTTCACTCAATGACTGACTGGTAAATAATAACAACAGCAGCTCGTATCGCTCTCCTTATATAGGTTCGCAGCATGCGGCGAAGTTTCTACAACCTTCTAGAAAAAACTGGAAAACCACGGAACAACATTCAATGTATCAGTAGACCTAAGGGGGGGGGGGGGGTACCATAAATAGGGAAGGGTTACCATCGCCAACAATCGCCAAGTTTGTCGCCAACTTGGCGATATATCGCCAAATTTGGCGACCAAAATTAGTCGCCAAAAGTGTCGCCAACTTGGCGATATCTCTAATATTTCGTTAATCTGCCGTAGACATACACTGAAAATAATAGACAAGTTTGCTTGATAACAGAGACAATGTAACAAAAACTAATATTAGTAAAGAAATGGAGCTTAATAATACATCATTTTACAGTACAAACACTAACTATTTACAAAATTCGTAACAATATTATTATTAATCAAAATAAATATTTAAAATTCTATTGTTACTTATTAGTATCAGTATTTTATATAAACTTCTATAAACTATATAAACTAAAAAGTATTTTATATAAACTGCCATAAATACTTTTTCGGCTGTTTACGTACATTTTTTTAGAACCTTTAAATTAGCATTAATTAAATAATAAAAAAAACTGTGCTTATTTTCCTCCCTTTTAATTAGTTTGATAATAAATGCCTTTAATAATTCAATTAGACAGTTATAAGTTATAATATATACATATTTCATCAAATCACCCATCTACACCCTCTCCTTTGATAATTCAGAAATGAGATATATTTATTGAAGAACAAATTTTTTATTTTTCTTATTATTTTTACAATTCAAAGTTGCATCTTATAAATATACTTTCATAAGTTACTTTCCGTTATTAGCATTGCGAAAGCAATAGTGATTTCGTAACTGGGCATGCTATGAAAAAAATTTGTTTTTAAAAATTTGCCTCCATCCCTTTTTTTATTTATTTTTTTAATAATAATATTATTTATTGATTGCATTTATTAACAGTCTTCTCACGCCATGAAAACATTTTTGTGAGTTAATTTTATTGAAACAGGACCTATTTTATTCTAATAAGATGATTATTTTTTTTATTATTTACATAACATTTATATAATAATATTTTAAAATATAATAATATAAATATAATATATAAAATATAATATATAATTTAATAAAAAATATTATAAAAATGTAATATAATAACATTTTAAATAATTTTATTTTCAATTTTTAAGTGACAAAACTAAGCTTTTATTTATTTACTAGCGGCCCGCCCTCGCTTTGCTTCGGGTAGTCCCGTGTCACTACTGACACCGCAAATTGTTACTACCACTTCATCCCATTAAATTCAACTACCAAAACTATTACTCTCCTTTTAAGTAGTCGGGTAAAAAGTAGCCTGTATGTTAATCTAAGGTGCCAGATAACTCCATACAAAGTTTCATAAAAATCGATCCATCCGTTCTTAAGTTATAGATGGTGTAACTAACACGACTTTGTTTTATGGATATAGATTATTTCAGCCCGCCCAGGCTTTGTACGGATATTAAAAAAAATTCAAGTTATAAATTTTTACACACACTGTAAAAAATATCCGTTAATATACACAAACTTTTCCCTAAAATTTTAGGGAATAGTTTCATTTTTCCGAGAAAACAGTAGTATTTCCGTATTTCCCACTTTGCGGTTTCGAATCACGGAACTGCTCCGTTAATTTTTCCGAAAGTGTAAAACTTCCGTTTTTAAACAGCACAACATTGGTATTTTTAACCGATAAGTGTCGTGGTGAAATCTGTGTGAGGAAAATAGAGAAAAACGTTATAGCAATATTTCCCTATTTTTCTATTTTAATAATGAAAAGGAGCATATTTTTACAATATTAAAATAACAATAGTAATAATAAAATTTATTAATTCTTTTTCAGTTTGATACAGTTGTAAAATTATTCTTTTTTTCAGTAAGATTTTAAAATAATGTTTATTTATATCACAGTATAAAAAGTGCGTACGATATTTTAGTGGGAAAAAATATACTTTTAATTTTAATATATAATACTTTTTAATCTATTCAAGTTAAGAAGTTCGCACATAAAATTAAAAATATATCGAAATATATTACCGAAATTATTATTATTTTGGCGATTACCTAAGTCATAATAATCAATAAATGTAATTAATTTTAATAACACATATTAACTTTTATTAAGTTATCTTTATTGAGTTTACAATAGATCGTCACACAAAATATTTGTTAAAATATATGCTTTTTAAAAAAGTGTGTTAGTATCCTTTTATACAATAAATAAATGAATATGAATAATATTACAATAGAACTTTAAAACTCTTCCAAAATAGAAAGAAACAAAAATTTTTAATACTTTCATTCATGCATGTAATATCTTAAAGGCTAAACTTTTTTCTTAAAGCTAAAATTTAAAAAAAAAAACTAAATATCAGAAATTATAGAAAGAAAATCTATAAAACATAATTTTGAACTGTACGCTAAATATATATATATATATATATATATATATATATATATATATATATATATATATATATATATATATACAGTAGAACCCCGCAAATTCGGACCCCGTTAATCCGGATCTCCGGATAATCCGGATCGATTTGGTCAGGTTTTTTTTCAAGTTTGAGAAGCGATTGGCTAATTTCCATAACATTTACTTGTTTCATCGTCATATTCTGAATGAAAAAAACTTTTTCTGAAATCTTTTCGCAAGTATTAAGCAAAGAAAACATTTTTACTGTCTTTAAATATTCAATACGTTTAACATAATGGTGATTTTCTGTAAGTATGTTTTATTTTATTTCATTGTTTTCTAATTCTCCGGATAATCCGGATTTTCGATAATTCGGATTGGGTCTGGTTCCAATTAATCCGAATTATCGGGGTTTTATATATATATATATATATATATATATATATATATTATCGGTACAGAAATAAATTCGCGTTCAAAATCTTGTCTTTACTTTATGAAATGCATCTGAAATAACAAAAGATATTTGATAAAGAGTTTTGTGTAATCATGGTGTAATGGTATTACACTGCAGGCTACGACCGAAGACAACCCGGGTTCGATCCCCATGGAAGGTAAGTCACATTTCTTCACTGTTATTTAAATTAAATGTATATAATGTGTGCCTGATGTTAACGTGTCTTTCTAAAGTAAAGAATAAAAATCACAAAGATGTTAGTTTGTCCTTGAAAAATTCTTTTAACTTTCAAATGAAAATTTTTGCATAAAAAAATATTAAAAAACGGAAATATTTTGTGAAAAAACGGAACTATTCCTGGAAATTTTTTTCCGTTAAAAAACAGAAGTAGTACTGGCGTCTAGATTACCAGTACTATTTCCGTTTTTTAACGGCAAAATTTTTTACAGTGCACATACTCATACTCTCTTCTTTGTGAGTGGAGTTATTAAAAATGTGTAAACTTATAAAAGAAAATTCGGATATTAGTATTATTTTTTATTTATTTGCAATTCATACACTACATTTTTACTTATTTAATTTTTACATTTTTACCTATTTATTTTATTTTTACAACAATTACAGGATGTCTTTATACACAATAAATCTTGTAGGGTTCAGCCTGCGTTTGCAATGCATAAGCGGAAAAAATGAAATTATTTACGAAATCACATTAAAAACCTCAAAAATAACAGTATTTCTCCACTATTTAATGGATGTTATTATACATATAAACCTTCCTCTTGAATCACTCTATCTATTAAAAAAAAAACGAATCAAAATCCGTTGCGTAGTTTTAAAGATTTAAGCGCACATAGGGATATAGGGACAGAAAAAGCGACTTTGTTTTATACTATGTAGTGATAGTGAAGTGTAAACTTATAAAAGAAAATTCGGATATTAGTATTATTTTTTATTTATTTGTAATTCATACACTACATTTTTACTTATTTAATTTTTACATTTTTACCTATTTATTTTATTTTTACAACAATTACAGGATGTCTTTATACACAATAAATCTTGTAGGGTTCAGCCTGCGTTTGCAATGTATAAGCGGAAAAAATGAAATTATTTACGACATCACATTAAAAACCTCAAAAATAACAGTATTTCTCCACTATTTAATGGATGTTATTATACATATAAACCTTCCTCTTGAATCACTCTATCTATTAAAAAAACCGAATCAAAATCCGTTGCGTAGTTTTAAAGATTTAAGCGTACATGGGGATATAGGGACAGAAAAAGCGACTTTGTTTTATACTATGTAGTGATAGTGAAGTGTAAATTTATAAAAGAAAATTCGGATATTAGTATTATTTTTTATTTATTTGTAATTCATACACTACATTTTTACTTATTTAATTTTTACATTTTTACCTATTTATTTTATTTTTACAACAATTACAGGATGTCTTTATACACAATAAATCTTGTAGGGTTCAGCCTGCGTTTGCAATGTATAAGCGGAAAAAATGAAATTATTTACGACATCACATTAAAAACCTCAAAAATAACAGTATTTCTTCACTATTTAATGGATGTTATTATACATATAAACCTTCCTCTTGAATCACTCTATCTATTAAAAAAAACCGCATCAAAATCCGTTGCGTAGTTTTAAAGATTTAAGCGCACATAGGGATATAGGGACAGAAAAAGCGACTTTGTTTTATACTATGTAGTGATACAATGTGTATATAATGTGTACAATAATTAATACATTATTTTGATAAATCTTGTAGGGTTCTGCCTGCGTTTGCAATTTATAAGCAGAAAAAATGAAATTATTTACGACATCACATTAAAAATCTCAAAAATAACAATATTTCTCCACTATTTAATGGATGTTATTATACATATAAACCTTCTTCTTGAATCACTCTATCTATTAAAAAAAACCGCATCAAAATCCGTTGCGTAGTTTTAAAGATTTAAGTGCACATAAGGATATAGGGACAGAAAAAGCTACTTTGTTTTATACTATGTAGTGATGATACAATGTGTATAGAATGTGTACAATAATTAGTACATTATTTTGATAAATCTTGTAGGGTTCAGCCTGCGTTTGCAATGTATAAGCAGAAAAAATGAAATTATTTACGACATCACATTAAAAACCTCAAAAATAACAGTATTTCTCCACTATTTAATGGATGTTATGATACATATAAACTTTCCTCTTGAATCACTCTATCTATTAAAAAAAACCGCATCAAAATCCGTTGCGTAGTTTTAAAGATTTAAGCGCACATAGGGATATAGGGACAGAAAAAGCGACTTTGTTTTATACTAAGTAGTGATACAATGT
The DNA here is from genome assembly GCA_964019185.1 of Maratus speculifer. Taxonomy (NCBI): domain Eukaryota; kingdom Metazoa; phylum Arthropoda; class Arachnida; order Araneae; family Salticidae; genus Maratus; species Maratus speculifer. The sequence continues at coordinate 291,123,756 of OZ025294.1, read as the reverse complement.
GTATATAATGTGTACAATAATTAGTACATTATTTTGATAAATCTTGTAGGGTTCTGCCTGCGTTTGCAATGTATAAGCGGAAAAAATGAAATTATTTACGACATCACATTAAAAATCTCAAAAATAACAATATTTCTCCACTATTTAATGGATGTTATTATACATATAAACCTTCTTCTTGAATCATTCTATCTATTAAAAAAAACCGCATCAAAATCCGTTGCGTAGTTTTAAAGATTTAAGCGCACATAGGGATATAGGGACAGAAAAAGCGACTTTGTTTTATACTATGTAGTGATTTATTTATTTGTATTGCCTTTTCGCTCTTACTTTTCCAGAAAAAATAATAATAATTCTTATTTTAGTTTTATTTTTAACTATACTAATTGTTTTAAATTTCTGTAGTTTTAAATATACAATAAATAAACAAGTGAAAGATAAATTTCAGTTTAGAATTACTAGGAAATATAATGATGTATTGAATATAAAATGGATTATGAATTGAGTTTATTTTAAAATAAAATCCATTATGTAAATTAATCATGTTATTAATAATGAATATATTTAATAAAATATTAATTTGTTTTTTTCTAACTGTTTTGAGAATTAGGATTACCAATTATTATTAGGATTACCAATTATGATTAGGATTACCAATTATGATTAGGATTACCATACAAAATTTTTGTGAATTACAATAGTTTCGATAAGAGTTATACGTGTGTGTGGTTTTCGGACACTTATAATCGCATTATGCTAAAATTTTATGACCTTCAGTTTAAAAACTCTGCAATGTTCCCTATAAAATTATGTCTTATTTTACAAATTTTCAATTTGCAGGAGAAGGGACCGAAATGTATTGCGACCGAAATGTCTTGGGACCGAAACGGCTAGGGACCGAAATGTCTTGGGACCGAAATGGCTAGGGACCGAAGTGTCTCCGGACAGAAATGTCTCGGGACCGAAACGGCGGGACCGAAATGGCAGGACCGAAAAACGTCCTGCTTCCGGAGAATTGAAGGCAAGAGTCTTGCATATACTGGAGGTAACTCTTGTAATGATATTTATTTCCATGATTTTGCCGGAAAGCCTGAAAAGGATTCATTTTTAACACTTTCCAACGAAGTTGAAAAGTGTTTATGCATTCGATTTGTCTGTCCGTCTGGCCGTCTGTCCGCGCTCTAACTCCCGTAAATGTACTCGGATTTCTATGAAATTTTTATATGTTATTCGTATTTACTCTAGCACAAACCCTACTGAAAACGAAGTTTCTACCATGATTAATTTATTTACAGGGATAGTCAAAAGTTTTCCAATACATTACGGCCTATGGGAAAAAATCCTTTCAAATGAATTTTAAAAGTGTTACATCCGGTCAAACATATTCAAATTTATAGGGATTTGCAAAATGCACTAAAATATGCATTGTGTAAAATATGCAGTGAAAGTAATCGTTATTAATCATTTACAGCATAGCATTTACAGGGACACACAAAATGCTTCAAATCGTATATTCTATCCCAAGTACTGTAGATTATCGATGACAGCTGATGAATAGATGAAATACGTTTTCATTTGTGATATTCGCTTTTAAGTTTTATTAAATGTCTGCATATTATATAATGTGTACAAATTTTATAGTTGATATACAGGGTTACACAAAAGAGTTCGCAAACTATACTGAATATGAGGGTAATTTACTTAAAGGTAGTTTTTAAATAAGTGATGCATTTTTACGTTGAACTGCTTTATCTTTACTAAGAAATGTTTGTAGAATATAAATAAAATGATATATCAGCGTCACGCAAAGAATTATCTACATGGTCACCCATGGGTGATAATTTCTGGAAATATGACTTAAGTAGTTTTAAAAATGTTTTTGTTTGAACTAAATTTTAACAAAATACTGGCATGTAATAAAGGTACTAGGTAAACTACATGACTGTATTGAAGTATTTTACCATATATTAGTATAAATTACTGTAAGAGAAATTTCAACCTGTTAGGCGTTTTCTTGCTAAACTAAACTTCCGCATTATATAGTATATATATCAACCGGAAGATCAAATACAAGTCTGTTCAAAAGTATCGAAATACATATTTGGCTATGGACAGTAACACCTTATTTATCTAAATAACGAAGTTTTTTTTAAAGATTTCAGGAAGTATCATAGCAAACGCGGTAGCGTTTGGTATAATATGTTTAAGAAATAGAAAGTGCAAACAACTTTCTAAAATTTCTGGCGAACCAGTTGAGATACGGCAGTGAAATTTTTTTAAAAAGATAGAACTCGACGAGACGAATAAAATGATAGCATTCAAAAAATTACTGCAGCTTAGAATAGTTTTTTATTTAATTTTTAATGAAAAAATGAAAGCAAAAAATTCAACTAAGTCTAGCTAACGTTTCCGTGGATGGATTAACTTCGTTTTTGGTTTATTTTAATCCTCATGGTAAAACTTAGAACAGTTTTTTTTTTCATCTTTGTATGTATGCCGGTCGCTGAGAAAATAGAATTTTTGTCTGAAATTTCCAGCTGAACATAGTCTTTTTCTTATATTTATTTCTTCTTGTAATTGTTGCACGTAAGTTTAAATGAACATAATAATTGCTATGTATGTAACATAAATAAATATATTAGATAAATCACGTGAAAAAATACTTATTTGTTGTTATTTTCATGTATCATATTCACTATCTATTTTAACGAGCGAGGTGAAATATTTTTTTAGCCTCCGATGCTATTTCTTTCAGACAAGCTAAAAAATGTCGTGTCATCAGTCCTGAATTTTCTACTCAACCGATTTTGATAATTATTTTTTTAAATGAAAGCTATTTATTTGTAGTTGTGCCCATTTTAGTTATTTTTTAATTTATTTCTATTTTTATATTTTATTTTTAATTTTAAATGCTTTTTACGATATTTGTTCAAAATGGTGGCAACTCAATTTAGCTTTTTTCTCGATAATAAAAATTTATTTTCCAAAATGATTGCGTATAATTATGTACTAATTGAGGTAAAAAAAAATATATTTACTGAGAAATAATATTAATAATGTAAATAAAATAACAGAAAATAATTTATAATAAAAATTAATGTTTAAAGCAAAATAAGAAAAATTTCAAATGAGGAAAATGATGTCATTCAGCAACTAGATAAATGGGAATTACAATATTATTACGAATGCCTTTTTCATATTACTAATAAAAGTAACTTTTAAAAATAATTTGAAGAGAATCCGGACAAAAAACACACCTCAAATTAATAAAGGTACTTCAAAGTCAAAACAGAGGATCTATCGCAAAACGCAAGTAACAAATCTCAAGCTCATTAGTGAATAGCTATAAATTACTGACAGCATAAACCAAACAACTCAACAGACATTGATAAACAAAATTGCTTCCCTTGCTTCCAAAACAACATGGAACGCGCGTAAGAACAAAAACACAGTTTTAAGCAAAAATACAGTATACCGAGGGATTAAAAGTAAGTAGAGTAAATAAAGTAAGTAGATGTAACTTTAAAATAAAATGAAAAGAGATTTACTTAAGGAAATAGTTAGATATTGGCATAAATTTATATGAAAGCCGACGATCTCTTAACGTGGCGATTTGCCATTATTAAAAATATTCAAAGTTCAAATGCAAACAAGATATAACAAAAAATATAAAGAATTGGTAAAATAACTTAAAGAAATGTTATATAAACAGATTACATTAACTTTCAGAACAATTGGATGAGTATTTACTCGAAAATGGGACTTTAACATGAGAGCTCGAAAAGCACAACGCAACACAGACGTTTCAGTAGGGACTCCGTCAAAATGACGTCACTATTTAAAACATCGTATTTTTACTCATAACGATATTAGATACTACTCTGTTATCCAGTTGATCAATTTCGCCAAATTATACATATTGACATATTTTTTTTTTAAATAACGAAAACACAAATAATTAGTAGAATATTAATAAAAATATTAATAAAAAGTCGAAATATAAATCACTTAATGACATTTTAAACACATGAATCGTATTTAATGTCATTGAATGTGACATTCACGATTATCCATTATTGGCATTTAATCTTATAGTTTTGCGATAATTTATTGGTCGACGGGTTAACCTAGTAGTACCCGAAATTACATTTCAATATTTCTTTTTATTATGGACACTGAGATTGAGATTTTACTTTTAGATGACTTCTGTTAGTGAAAATAATGTCACAGTAAAAAAATATATATATTTTTAAATATTAAAACTTTTTTTGTGAGTGCATATAAAATAAAATTTCTTGATTTCGCCGGCACTCAGATTACAGTTTTTACTGAAGATGTGCCAATATTTGCATGCAAAATTGTAACTGGTAAATTTGACATTTAGTTTGTAAATATATTTATTACATATTGATTCAATAATGTAATTACTTTTGTTTTTTTTTTAAACCAAATCGATCGGGTTTTTAAACATTTCACTCGTCGAATTCGACGGGATTCCACTCGTTTTATTGTTAAATTGCATTTCCTTTTACTCAGAGTCTATAAAAAAGCGTTTAAACTAAAGAAAAAAATCCGTTTTTGATGAATCTAGTCAATGAATGTCATATACGAATCACATTGGCGTTAATTTTTTTCTAAAGAAATCTCGTTTTGGAAAACCAGTTAATACCAGGTGTCCCAAAAATGACTGATGGATTTTAAAATTCAATAACTTGCAAACGGTGACAGCTATTTAAAAAATTTTTGCAGGAAGGTTATGTATAATATCAGGAGTTTTTTACCGTAACTTTTTATTTTAGTTCGAATTTCAAACAATAGATGGCGCTGATAGCGATTGAAGGCCAGGTGATCAGTGTTGAGTGAGGTCAGTTTCGGCGTCGACCTGGGCTTCAATTGCTGTCAGCGCCATCTATTGGTTGAAATTCGAACTAAAATCAAAAGTTACGGAAAAAAACTCCTGACATTGTACATAACCCTCCTGCAAAAATTTTTTAAATAGCTGTCACCGTTTGCAAGTTATTGAATTTTAAAATCCATCAGTCATTTTTGGGACACCCGGTATATATTTTTTGAAAGGTAATAACTATAAATAAAAAAAGGTTTGTTTAAAAGGACAAAACAATTTATATATTTAAAAAAAGAAAAAATTATTTATTAAAAAGTAAAGAACAACATCCGGGTTGACATATTAAGCAAAATAACGACACTCTGGATTCAGTTAAATACTCCGATGCGCATATGACATTGCCGTCAGAAAAAAAAATCGCCAACATGGTGCGTATATGACATCTGTGCCAAAAATGCATACCTATTTTATTTACATTACGTACGGTGCTATTTGATTATCAGGTCGACCAATTTCACCCATTGATAGAAATCGCCAAACTGCTCGCCAAATTCTCAAAAGGAAAAATGTTGCCATTAAAAAATTTTAAGTTTAGAAAATTAATGAATTTAGGTTAAAACTAGTTGGATGTGTCAATCCCAAAACTTTCTTCTATCTCATAAGTACAATTTAATATTAAAAAAAAAAAAAAAAAAAAAAAAAAAAACGTGGTGACCCCAAATTTACCCACTATCGAATTTCCTCGAACATTTGACCTAGCCTAATGAGATTCTGGTATCCAAAAAGCCTAAAACGCAAAATTTAATTAATATTCTGAGAAAATGAGCTTAGAAGTGCCTCATGATGGGTAATTTATACTAAAACCTAATAAGTATCTATTTATGTCAAGATCTAACAGAATCTGAAATTTGATGGAATTTCGTCCATTAGTTCTTGAGACATAGTTATAACAAAAAATGTGCAAATCGTAGCACAGTAGCACCATATCTTGGACATTTATGCCAAAACGTAAGAAAGCGTCTAATTATGTTATGGTGTAAGAGAATCTGAAGTTTGATGAAATTCTGTGCATTAGTTCTTGAGATACAGCAAGTTAAATAAAAACTGTGTAAAATCTAGCACAGCAGCACCATCAGTTGAAGGATTTATAACAAAACGTAATCATCGTATAATTATGTTATATGTCATTTTGTAACAAAATCTGAAGTTTGATGAAATTTTGTACGTTGGTTGTTGAGATATAGCTATCGGAAAAATCGTGCAAAATGCAGCATAGCTGCACCACCTGTTGCAAGGTTAATACCAAAATGTAATCAGCGTCTAATTATGTTATATATTCTAGTGTAACAGAATCTAAAATTTGATGAAGTTCTGTGCATTAGTTCTTGAGATATAGCTATCGCGAAAATCGTGCAAAATGTAGCATAGCAGCGCCATCTGTAGGGCGGTTCACACCAAACCCTTATCAACGGCTAAGTATCTCAAGGTATCGCAGAATCTGAAGTTTCGTGACATTTTGTGCATTAGTTCTTGAGATATAGCTATAATGAAAATCATGAAAAATGTGGCATAGCAGCGCCACCTGCAGGCCAATTTTCACCAAAAACCAATAGGCACTAATTCATATCAAGGACTAACTGAATATAAAATTTTATTAAATTTCGAGCATTAGTTCTTGAGATAGAGCGCCCACAAATTTTTTGTCACATACAGACAGACTCACAGACAGACAGACGGACAGACTCACGGACAGACTCACAGACAGACATTTTCTAAAAGTAGTCAAAACGTGTTCAGGACCTTCTAAAACATATAAATCCGTCGAAAACCGGAAGTCGAAAATTTTCATGAATCCAATACTTTCTTCTTGTAAAGATAGAAGAAAGTAAAAATAAAAGTCATTAACGAAAAGGATTACTTTAATGATGACGTTTAGTTATGACGTCGAGACGTACCAAATATAAAATTTGATTTATTCAGGTGATTTCGAACAAAAGAATACTAATAAAAGTTTTCATATTTTAATGCAGAATTTATCAAATCAAACCATAAAGAGATATTTGTAAGATATCGCATATGTGAAAAACATTGAAGTATTTTAAATGCAATATTAGAATTTATTAAAGAGCATAAAAAATATGGTACTTACGTATTAACGCCACTGCAGCAGAAGTTGCGCTAATGTGCCAATAAAGAGCAATCTTGTTCGCACGCGCACAAAAAAATGGCATCAAAAATATGCTAAAAAAGTACTAAAGTACTAAAAATGACGTCAAAGTGAGCAAAAAAAAAAAAAAAAAAAAAAAAAAAAAAAAACACTAAAAAGGCACGAACAACAAGATCACTCTTTATTGGCGCATTCGCACAACTTCTACTGCGGTGGCATTAATACGAAGGTGCCAAAAATATCAATGTTAGAGGAAATTTGTAAGGAGTTAAATGCATTTTATTTAACCAAATAATGTCGGCGGATACAACCATAAAATAACTTTAATAAATTATATATTATATTTTCCTCAATTAATATCAAGAGCTATTCGCTTATTGGCATAAAATTTATATTAAATAACAAAAGAACAAATAAGTTAGTCAAACATTAAGAAAAAAATAAATAAATCATCGAATTTAAAATCATTTGATCACTTAACAAAAAAGTGTAGCGGGTTTAATGTCAAGGAAGTGTAACATTTATGTTCATCCATTATTGGCATATAATCTTACAGTTTGTCTATCGTTCTTTGGTCGATGGGATAAATTAAGTAGTTATATATTTACTTATAGTATTTTTAATAAAATGAAAGAAAAACGTGCAAGTTAAATGTATCTGATATATGTATTTTTAATTTATGTGTTTTTTAATGAAAGTCATGTATTTTAAATAAAGCTAGTGACAGCTTTATATTTAAAATGAAATTATGGCGAAGGAAACCTATTTGGCGATTGTTTCGAGTAGCTAAAATAAAAGTAGGAAAATAGCCGTCGGGCATATAAAAAATAAAACAATCAGATCGGAGCTGTTGATGACAGTCAGAAGACTTATGCTGGTATTTATATAGGTACTATAGCAAAATTTGCAACATCTCTGGTGTTAAACTAGGACTCTCGAGGTAAGGCATTTGGCTGCTCAGCAGCGGGTAGAGAGTTCAAATCCCGTCGGATGTAAGTTCGTTTTGTTTAGAAATGCTTTTGTGTTAAATTATTATTCCTTCGGGAATATTCTTACGTTAATTGTTATTCAATTTCTAGAATTTTTCTTGTTGTGAATGTTTCATTTGAGAAATTACCTTGAATGTATTTAATTGGTATGGCTTTTAATTCTTTTAATAAAGTTCTGTACTTTTTTCGTTCAAATCCATGGTTTATTTTTCATATCATGCATTTTATATAGCAATGCAATGACTTTTATAATTATTCTGATACATCAAAATTTTATGCTGTTGTTATCATTTTATAAATTTTGACAGCAGCAATTATTTTCTTTTTAATATATTAGAAAATCTTCAGTTTTTATCAAAAAATTAAATGACTAGTATTAAAAAATGCTCTGACGAGCACCAAAAAAGGTTAATATGTTTTTAACTATGAAAAAGGGTTTGACAAGTGCTTCTGTTAATTACTGAGCATGAGGAAGGACAAGGGATTCCTTCTTGGCTACAACTCACTTCAATGCCAACTTTGAAAAAATCATATTTGCGCTTTTTCCATATAAAAGAAATTTGCAGTTCTTTAGTAGAACTTCCCACCGAGCTTTAGATGTTAACCAGGAGTGTAGTCGTAAAAATAACTTAGGATATATGCTCTAAGCAGAGGGATACCCTAGAATGTGTATACTATAAGCTTTCTTGAAAAACAGAGGGTATATGGTGTTCTATTAAAAAGTACAGAAGGTATACGGCGTATAACCTGCTCTACATCCCTGATGTTAACTGCACAGTTTACTCTGCACTATACTACAAATCAATTTTCTGTGCAATTATACACTTAGGACATGCTTCGTGCAATGCATGAATGTGATACCTGCAGGAACTGGGTTTTTGGCACAATGTCGTCTTCCCTTACATTTATGTCTAATTAAGCTGTATCTTTACTGGTTATGTCTTTACACTATACATTTTTATAGTAACTGCGACTGATTTGTTTTCACGGAAAAAGCGCAAATATGATTTTTTCAAAGTTGGCATTGAAGTAAGTTGTAGCCAAGAAGGAATCCCTTGTCCTTCCTCATGCTCAGTAATTAACAGAAGCACTTGTCAAACCCTTTTTCATAGTTAAAAACATATTAACCTTTTTTGGTGCTCGTCAGAGCATTTTTTAATACTAGTTGGAAAGTGTTTCATAATCTATGCTTAACTCATGTTTTTTCTTACTTGTTTTTTTCCCCCGATTGAGCATATTTTATTTCTTATATAAAATTTTAATAGTTTTTTTTTGTGCTACGTAATTTTTGTCCAGCCGCAAGATCGTCTAGATTATAAAGTACAATAATATGTTGCTATTATTCATTCATTATTTAATTGTTGTTTTTATTGAGATTTTAACATGCTTGACTAGTTATTTCAATAAAGAAGAGGTTGAGTTAAATGAAATCAAATTGCTTATTTAGAAATTTTAAAAGTTATACGAAATAGCCAACATATCATAACAAGTAAATGTGAATCACTGTAAATTGGTGTTGATTATGTTATAATTTTTTAAAATGTAATTTTTTTTATAGAGTTATTAAAGAAACATAAAATTACTGAGTCTGAAATAGTGATTACATAATACTAATTGCACTTTCACAAAATGAAGAAATTTATGTATTATGGTCATTAATTTTGAGATTTATACCAGAGAAAATAAAGGTAGAACTGTACTTTGAACTGAAAATTATAGATTAAAATACTCCTTGTATCTTTGTGTATTAGATCTAGAACATTATCCACAACTTGACGGATTTTTTTTTTAATTTTACTTTTTTTTACACCTTTATTTTTATTTTTTTTAAGTAATCTAAATTTAATAACCTAACCAGTTACTCTTTTTACTTAACATCATGATAGCAACTCTTGAAATCGAAACTCAAGTGCCCCCCATCTCTCCACACACACACCCTTGATAAACTTATACAAATCTTAAAATCTCCAAGCTTCAGTTTTTTTTTTTTTTTTTTTTTTTTTTTGGGAGGGGGGGGGGTGGATACTATTACGAAAATTAAATTTTCACCCTACATTAAAAAGATTCTATACGTTTTTTCTAAAATAATTTTATAATCCTAGTTTATGTCATTTTTTTCCTTTCTTAAAAAATATTCTAATAATTCATTTCTACTTAAATGAGTGTATTAATATTATATTTCTCTTTGAAAATCTCTTTTAAAAAATACTTTATATATTATTGCTATTGTTCCAATGTCTTTTCAATTAAATTTCTATCTAAGTTACCGATATGAATTCTAGTAAAAATTATCTCTTCTACAAATATCATTTTTTACAATTTATTTTTGATGCTAAAAGCTCTTCCTGCATTTTTTTTTTTTTTTTTTTTTTGGGGGGGGGGGGAGGTGGTTTACTTCCTTTTTTCCGAGCTCAATAAGTAACCTGATCCAATTGGACTGTGTGCCCCTTGCTGCAAAAATCCCACAACTGTTGATTATTGACAGACACCAATTCTAAGAGTATGATTTAGGCATTTGTTAATTGCTTAAAAAGCTACATATATTGAAGCAAATACATGTGTATGCGCGCGAACTTCTTTTCAGGCAGATTTTTTACTATCTAAAAATTATTACAATTCCTCAATATACTAATCACAAAAGCTTAAGCATAAAATGATTTATAAACACAAAGCAGTAATTATTTCTTATTATCGATTAAGGACAAAACAAATAATCTAAATAAATATGTCATTCATTAGTTCTTTTATTGTTTTTTAATCCTTCCAGTTTATCAATGAGCTTTTCTATGTCGAAATTTTCTTTGACCCCCTTTCAGCCCTACATATTTAACTTAACGTTTATGAGATTATAGTTTGATCTTATAATTTTTTTCAATCTCAATTTTATAAATTATGCAAAACAAGGCAGCAAATCTTATTTCTTAATTTTTCGTGGTAAATTTAATTTATCTTTATTTCGACACTAAATTATTTTTTTATTATTTTCTAATAGTTACATGTCTTTAAATTCCGACTTAATCATTATAAATAGGTAACTACTTGACGCAATAACTGTAAATCAATAGATTAATCCTTTAATACTGCTAATAGTTGTTAATTTTACTAAAGAAAAAAATGTGAATTTATGCCTAGAAGCCAAGTATAAATTAAAAGTGCTTTTAAATAAACAAGGATAAGAATCACTCAAACTGGTTTAAGTTGCTTTTTTCCCTTTAATATAATGTCATAGATTGATTCGCTTGAATATTTATTTCTTGAAACATTTTCATTAAATTAATATTTGTTTGCGCAGTAATATTAAAAATATTCAAATTGCTATGAGAAAATTTGATTAAAATAGTTTGATAACTATCATCAGTGTTCTCGCTGTCGCTCGCCAATGCGCCAAATTGCGATTAAATTCTTAATTTGGCGAGTAAACAAGCGTTTAGATTCGCCAAATTGCTAGTGCTCAGTTTTTGCTTTTTCTTTTTTTCTTTTTTGTTTTTCATGCATATGCATATATATATATATTATATTTGTAGCGCATAGTTGAAATTGAAATTAGATTAATAACAATCGCTGTCACAGTTACAAAAACTTAGATTATTTTAGAACATATTGAAAAAAAGGAGGTACATTAAAGGTTTGAGGTAATTTTTTTGTGCTACACGGCGAATCTATTTTGCTGATACTTTTTTCATTTGGCGAATGTATTTTATTTTTAATTCGCCAAATTACTAATGTTGGTCAAATGTCAGCGAGAACACTGACTATCATTGTATTCCTCTACAACCAGGAACTTTAAAATGCAGTAACATTTTATCACCCAGACTCATAAAAGAGAACTATTAGGATTTATGGAGTGCTAATTACACTAACTTGCAAAATATGCAAATTAAAAAAAAATCATGTTTTTTAGCTTTTGTTAGTGGGTTTTTTTGTAAGTTTTAGAAGTCAATTTGAAAATGACCTTCATTTTTAACCATCTCGTTATATTTCTTCATAAATCGTAAATTTACAACCCCCCCCCCCCCCCAAAAAAAAAAAAAAAAAAAAAAAAAAAAAAAAAAAAAAAAAACGAAACTATAAAATATATGTAAGGGGCCATCCATAAATGATGTCACGCATTTTTTTCCCATATTTTTGACTCTCCTCCTCCCCTTTGTTACAAAGTGTCACACTTCACTTAACCCCCTACCCCCCCCTCTTGTCACATGTCACATCATATTACAGTGAAACCTCCGAATAAGGGACACCCATGGGACCGGAACTTTTGTCCCTTAAATAGAGGTGTCCCTTATTCGGAGTTTTTACATTTTTTAAAATTAAACATTCATAAGGACATTAAAAATAACAAAATATTAAAATTGTAGTTTAAATGTACTCGAAGGTTATCAATTACTTTAATTAGGCACAAAAGTAATAGAGAATTAATTTTTTTTAATTGATTACTTAATTAGTAAGTGATTTGTAGAGTTATTGATTTGTATTTTTTACGTAAACGTTTCTATAATGCAAAAGGTGCAATAATATTTTTTAAAATCTTACTTGAGAAGTAATCAATTAAAAAAGTGACTGTTTTGCAGATTTCATTTTTTCTACTACTAAACTTTTCAGATATTCATTTACAATGCTTATAAGTTTTAGTCCTTCAGTATAAGCAGTATATATCAAAAAAGTATACAACTGTTTTGCATATTTTGAAGCATCTGTGAAGTTCTTTGTTTCACAATTTTCCTTTCTCTTTCATTTTCAGAGTCATCCTTCACAATTTGCAGCATTCTTTTCAATATAGACTGAGAGGTGGCAGCACAGACAATCACCTCATCGAGTTCATGGCAGAAATTCTAGAATTAGTTAAAACCCAATATGCATGTTAAAACGCAATCGGTCTAGTAAGTCATATCTTGGTGGAAAACACCTAAAAATCTGAATTTAGGGGTTGACTCGTAGATTTACCATTATAATTTCCTGCACTCAAATCTATCAAAATATGGAGGACTGGGTGCAGGATACCCCAATGATAAACCTACAAATCAACCACTAAAATAAGGTTTATATGTGTTTTCCACCTAGGTATGACTTGGCAGATCAATTGTATCTTAATTTGTGAATTGAGTTTTAATCAATTCTGGAATTTCAGCTGTGAACTCGATGAAATTATTGTCTGCACTGCCACTTCTGGCTCTAATAGGGATAAACACACTTTGATATCTTCATCTGAATTGTGAATAAATAAATGTTCATCAGTTGAGTTTGCACACCTCTGTACCAACATAACTGCCTACCTGATAAGTTCACTAAATTCTGCATTTTCATTTTCATCACAGACCTTTTCATTACCTCAAATGCAAAAATCAACCCCTTTAACATTTTCACACGTATGTCCAGTGGGACTGGGCAGCATTTTTCTTTGCAAAAGTTGTTTTTGGTCATAGCAGTAACAAAGGGAAATAAAGTTTGTTGCCTTTGTAAAATTAAAGGAAAATAAAATTGTTAAAATTTGTTATTTAATAAAAGCTTTTTATAAAAATTATGTACTTGAAGGAAACTTTAAGTGGTGTCAACTGAATAAAATTTGTGTAAGAAACACCCAAGTCGAAAGGGTTAATCCAGAGTTGCCAAGTCTCCGGCTTTTTGCACACCACTATTATCTTAGAGAAAATGTCGTTGTATCAAATCGACCAAATGTTGCAATTAAATAAAGCAACATTACCTGTATTAAAATACTGGTATCCAAAAAGCCGGAGACTTGGTAGCTCTGGTTAATCTCATTTTCAAGTGTCCCTTAAATCGAGTGTCCCTTATTCAGAGGTAAATATATTACATTTCCTATAACAAAGGACTGGGACCGGAACTTTTGTCTCTTACATAGAGGTGTCCCTTATTCGGAGTGTCCCTTATTTGGAGGTTTCACTGTATTTAAGTATATATACTTGCAGTTCAGAAATAAAGCACTACGTTTTAGATAACATTTCAAATTTTATTTTTTAATATTCAATATATGTTTTAATGGCTTTTGTTAATTAAATAATAAAAATGATTCTATTTTACTTGAAATAAGAATTATAATAATAATAATAAATATAGAATTGTAATAAAATATTAATATGAAAGAGCAATTGAAAACAGTAATATTTTGGAATTTGAAATAGAGTTTAACATATTTGGCGTTAAATCTTATCTTTATGAACGCAAAATATTTTAATTTTAAAATAACTTATTAATTTAATCTATTGAATTTTAATGCTTTTATTGTAATCAAAATGTGTGATATCGCATTTCTTCTTACACCCTCCCACCCCCTTGTCACAAAGTGTCGCAATTTCATGAACCCTCCCCCCCCCCTTCATCCCCACCAGTGACCGCGAGGTTCTGACCTCTCAACTGGTAGACGGCAGGAGCTGGGTTCGAACCCAGTCGCGGCCATCGGCCTAACCGTTCGGAGTTTTCGTGATTTTCTTCGAACTATACGTAAATACGGATTAGGTTCTCTTAGAAAGACCCCCACGAAGGATACTTCCCCCCCCCCCCCCTTGGGCCTATATACCTCGAGTAGATAATCGGCCGACACAAAATAAACCAAACTAACCCTTCCCCCTTCAAGTGTGACATCATTTACAGACGGCCCCTAATGGTTGTGTTTTTTCAGTTTTTGATAGTTAATTCTTACGTATTTCGTATATAAATCCGAAAATGACCATCATTTTTTCCCCTTTTCTTTAGAATTTTTGGCAAATTTCAAATTTTGAAAATTTTATAAAATAAAATTATTTCAAAAAAATATGATACTATAAAAAGACTATTTTCAAAACAATTTGCTCTCCTTTTGACTTATGCTATTAGACCGGAAGGCGGCGGCTCAAACAATCATCTCATCGAGTACACGGCTAAAATTCCAGAATTAGTTCAAACTCGATTCGCATTTTACAAAACCTGATTCTAGTGGTTGACTCGTAGGTTTATCATTAAGTTTTGATGCACACAAAAGTATGAAAAACATGGAGGACTGGGAGCAGAAAACACAATGGTAAAGCTTACGAGTCAATTGCTAAAATCGGGTTTTCAGATGTTTTTCATCAAGATATGACTTGGCAAACCGATTGTGTTTTAATATGCGAATCGAGTTTTAACTAAATCTGAAGTTTCAGCCGTGTACTCGATGAAATGATTGTTTGTGCTACAGAATCCCTATCTATGTGTAATTTTACAGCTAAACATGTAAGATATTGTGTATTTAAAACCCTTAAAGTTGTATTCCATTTGTAGAAGTTTCTTTGAACCGCTTATGCTTTACCTCGCACTTTCCCTTTTATTTCCTTTTTGGGGGTTTATCTCAGTGTCCTTTATTAGGCGCGTTCGTAATTATGTAAATATGTAGCACTTATAGCCATCATTCAGTCCGCCATCTATCTGTCCGTCTGTCCGTCCGCATATAACAGAGCAAAAACTACCCAACTCAATCGTTTGAAATTTAACATTTAGAATTGTTGCATAAATTGGTCCAATTATTTCAAATTCTATGAAAATCGGATTCATAGTTTAATTACAGGGACAATCAAAAATGTTCCACTACATTACAGCCAATGAATAAAAATAATTTCAAGTGCATTTTAATGGTATTATACTGTTTGGAACATAATAAAATTGATATCATCTATGAAATACATACTAAAATATACATTCAATCTGAGGTTCAAAGAATATTCCTCATTTATTTACAGGGTCACATAAAAATATTCCAATACACAATAGTATAGGGGGAAACACTGTTTGGGGCGCATTTTTAAACTATTTCGCATTTTATGAAATTGATAGACGTTGTTGAGGTTTACTAGAAGTACTTCCTATATAATGGAAAAGTAGATATTATTTACAGTGACACACAAAAGATTTCGGCTACTATACGGCACCCGAAGTACTGTATACTATTGCACCAGTATCTGAATATTTTTAAAACTTCGTTATAGTACGAACGCAACGCATTTGCGGCGCTCGACGTGCAATTCCTGACTTTTTAGCTCACAGGCTATCATAGCCTGAGAGCTTATGTGCCCGTCCGTTCAGTATGTATGTTCGTACGTTCGTACGTACGTTCGTGCGTAACGCGATAACTCATGATAAAAATATCGGATCCACTTGAAATTTTGTATATAGGTATATCCTGATAAGGCGCTTCCCTGATTAGTTGGAGATCATTCGATATGTATAAAAGGGGGAACGGGGGGCTCATGCCCCTCCCCTTAATGGATATAAACGGGATTTTCATGCAGAATTAACAGTTTTCGTTCAAAATTTAGATATAGGATCATTCTGATGAAACGATTCCGTGACTGTTATTAGGTGTTCATTGAATAAGTATAAACAGGGGGAACGGGGGTTCTAATGCCCTCCCCTTAACTTGTATAAATGGATTTTTCAAGCAGAATTGTCAGATTTCGTTCAAATCTCTGAATAGTTTTGAAAGTTCAATGGATAAGTATAAAAGAGGGGAATAACTCCTCTTAAATTATATAAATGCTAAATGGGTTTTTATTAAGAATTATCCGATTTTCTCTGAATTTTGGCTATAGATTTTTTTTATGATAAAGCTTGTCCTTGATAGTTTAGGAGGTTCAATGATTAGGTATAAAATAGGAGAAAGGGGAGAGCTGTTTCCCCTACTTAATTTGTTTTTCGAACAGAATTAACCCTTGAAAATATAAGGCTGTAATGTACAATTAGTATGCGTAGCCTATGAGCTCAATGCCATCAGTTTAACTGGGCAATATTCTTTTTTTTTATTATGTTGGCGATTGATAAGGCTGGAAATTAATTGCAGGTGTATTTAAAACATTTACCTTCTTTTGGTAAGGCTTTGACAAAATTCTTTGATTTATCTTTTCTATTTTTTTACCTTATTAATGCGTTTGTCGCCGCGTCTGCCCTATCTCGGTGGCAGATATACTTCTGCGGGGGGCCCCGTCACCGAAATATGAGTGACGCTCTTCTTATTCAAGCAAATAAGATTTTCAATTGGATTTTTAAAACAAATTTAATGGAATTAGCACTGAAATATAAATATAGGCTATACGAATTAAAAATACTAAAAATATACACATCTATACTAATAAAAGAACAAAACGCTCTGTCTGTCTGTGTGTGTGTCTGTGTGTCTGCGATGGCTAGCAAAATCTACAGCACGTACGAAGCTCAAAATTTTTTTGAGAGTAGCCCTATGTCTCTCCTGATGCACCTGAAGCTCAGAATTTCAAAATTCTATTTATTAACTGAGTAATTAATTAAATTCCAAAGCTCACTCTCATAAAAAATCGCCTTTTTTCGCTTTTTTTTCCATTTCATTTTCTTATGGTTGATTGGCTGCATAAAATTTTCGCAGAAATAATTAAAAAAGCTGGGAAAGACCTTTAAAATTCATAGACTGGCAAACTGTCAGTTTAAATGAGGATTTTTTTTTTTTTAATCACAGCTTCTGTACACCATGGAGAAAAAGATAGGTGGAGGCAAAGTAAACCGAAAAAAGGTTTGCAACACGGAGTAAGAAGTGTCTTACTCCGTGGTTTGCAATATTAAACCATTTATCGCTGAAATTTTAATGTCTCAAATAAAAGCACTAGGAAGGAATTTTGTATTAATAAAACGAATTGAAAGAAACGAATTACAGCTGAAGCATATTTTACGAAGAAATAGTAATTTTTTTAAATGTTTTTTTCTATTATATTATTTAGGTTAAAGTTAGGTTAAAGTTAAATTGCATTTATGTTATGATTAGAATAAGGATATGTTACAATAAAGTGAATACATTTAGGCTAGGTTACATTTCTGTTATATTTAATTTACGGTAGGGTACTGTTAAGTCGCTGTTAGGTTACAGACAGGTTCTGGTTACGGTATAAAAGTTTAAGGTTAGGAATTTATACACAGAGTGAACCTATACGCAAGATTTGATTAAAAATAACACTTACTTTTGTTAAATAGCTCTGAAATTATAACACTATATACCAACCTTTTAGCTACCATCGTGTATAGATTTCATTCATGGTATAGTCGGGTTTAAGCGTGATATAATTAGTTTGAAATTCAAAATATTTCACTTGGGATTTGTATGTGAAAATAATAATTAGTTACGTGACTTAACAGTGATTTTTATGGGTAAATATCAACTTTTTTACACGAAAATCATGCAATCGTTGGATACATATTCCCTCCCGCGTTTTTCATTGCTCATTTTGAGTGTTTTTAGAGCTTAATATTAGTTGTTTTTAAAACCGATTTTTCACACAGTCAGTGGCTACGTATTTCAGACAATGCATTTCTGCATGTAACGAGTTAATGATAAAATCATACAAATTTCAAGTTCGTTTAATATTGTTAATACGGACCCGGGCAACGCCGGGCGGGTCAGCTAGTTATACTATATTTTTAATTAATTTATATTTAGGATAACATATTACATTATGCTATGCCGAAAACTTGAAGTCTCGATTGTCAGCAATATTATTGCATGTGATCAGTCACATTCTTATCTCGAGATTCTCATCTCAGTACCAGAGAGTAAAAATTGACGTAATATATGTTTTTGAAACGAATTGTAAAAATGTTTAATTTTATCTATTAAGATGATAATTTTTTAAAAATATGACGTCATTTTCACTTAAGTATTTCGCCAAGTGTCTGAAACTTAGTATCAATACACATGTAAAAAGAAACAAATATGGAAACTTTTTGTTAAATAATGCATATTTTCAAAAACAGTACATCATTTTCCGTTCAAAATATCATGTCTCTAATGGGATTTGCACCACTAAATCCTATACAACAATTTGTATCAATAATTCTATCAAAAATTGGCATGAATAAAGATATATAAACCTCATTTTTCCTCTCTTTTCTGCAATAGTGAAACTATTTAACTATTTTAAAGCTGTCTTATTATCTAATTACTATCTAAAACATATTTCAGTTTTAATAAATGAAATAAACTTTTTTTTTTTAATAAAATGAAGTCATTTGCATAAGCTAAAGCATTCAACTTTTAAGATCCAATTTTAAATAATATCTATAGAAAAGTAATCATATGACGCCACTATTGTGGAATACATAAACAAACCAAAAAGCAACGTAATCGTTCAAGGAACTTGGCAAAACACTTCGGGTATCTTAAAATTTATATGTCTTCATTTGTTTGTTTATTATTGCTCTATGTTTTATCAAAAATAATTCATTTATACTTTTTTCAAAATTTGGAAAATGTTAATGCACCGATTCCTAAAATTGCGTTTTTTTAGTTTTTTATGCGAATTAAGTAAACGCCTAGAAAACAAGTCGAAAAATATTATTTAAAATACATTTTTGTTTAACAGAAAATGACGTATCATTTATACAGTAAGTTTCAACACATTAACCCCCCCCCCCCATTTAATTAATAAAAATAATAATAAAACCAGTTGCCACGATTACAGAAAATATATTAAACACTATAAAAAAAATTATATCAAAAATAAATTGAGATACACCTTTTAAACAAGTTGCATTTAAAAGAACATTTTTTTCGATACGATGGTGTAAAAATTGAAAATGTGTGATGTTTAGATGTTTAAAAAATTGCAGTAGCAAAAATTGTAAAACCGAAATTTTATTTCAAATTTGAAAATATTGCCATTCTTAAAATGACGTATGAGTTACGCATAGATATGTTTATCCTTCATAATATACAGCTCATATTCAAAATATTAGAATAATTACCTTTTTTTTAGAAATTGAAAATATCGTTTGGTAATTTAATGTCTTTTAATGAAAATATGCAAACGATATTTTTATTAAGAACTTATTGTTGATTAAACTTACTTGTTATCTTAAATTTAATATCATTTTTGAAAAGATTAATTGCAAAAAAAATTATTTTGAAAAGTCAAAATATTAGAATATTTATTCAAGTTGGTTCAAAATATTAGAATATTTTACATTAATTCTCCTTTAATTATTACCAATTCTTAACTGGTGGCATCATTGATTAAATTCAGACTATTTTATTTAAAATCAGTATTCTTTTTTGCAGTTTGTTTCTTTTTCGTCTTAAAATGGGCCGTGTGAGTGATATTCCTGAATCTACTAAACTTCGTATGGTTGATTTGTATCGGCACGGTAAAAATCAATGTTTTATAGCGAATTATTTACATTGTTCGCAATCGAGCGTTAGTAAAATACTAACACAATATTCAAAATTGGAAAATTTCAAAATAATCGCCGAAATGGTGGCCGAAAACCAAAAACATCTGCTAGAGATGACAGGAAACTGAAGCGTATAGTTAAGAAAAACCGTTTTAAAAGTGTGCGATTCTTGCACCGAAAATGGAAAGAAGAAGGAGTTGAAGTTTCTACATCGACAACATTAAGACGTCTCCATAAATTTAAATTTGAATCTCGTGTACCGAAAACAAAACCTCTCATGACTGCAAGACAAAAGCGTATAAGATTGAATTGGTGTAAATCAAGACGTTTATGGAGCAATGAAGATTGGAAAAATATATTATTTAGTGATGAAAGTATGTTTTGTGTTTCATATGGTAATCAAGGTATTCGAGTTTGGAGAATGAAGCAAGAAGCATTTGGTAAAGAATTCCTTAAACGTTCCGTAAAATTTGCTGCTAGTGTCATGGTTTGGGGTTGTATGAGTGCAGAAGGACCTGGAAAGTTATGCATCGTCTACGAAAAGGTTAACTCTCTGATATATCAAGAAATTTTAGAATATTACATGATTCCATCATCAGAAGATTTATTTGAAGATGATTTCATCTTTCAACAAGATTTAGCGTCCCCGCATACCTCGGTGTCAACTAAGAATTGGTTCCGCCAACGCAACATTAAGGTACTTCCTTGGCCACCAAATTCACCAGATCTTAATCCCATCGAAAACTTATGGTGTATAATGAAGAAAAAACTTCAAGAAAATCCTCCTTCAAGTAAAACTGAGTTAGTGGCACGTATAAAGTCTATTTGGGCTAATATTGATAGAAATGTTTGTGAACACCTTGTATATAGTATGCAAGATCGATTGTACGCTGTTATGAAAGCTAAAGGGGATGCTACAAAATATTAACTACCATTTACTTCATATTCATAAGGTAATATTGTTGCGTAAAATAAAATATTCTAATATTTTGAACCAATCTAAATTTTATTCTAATATTCTGGTGTGTTTAAGGAAGCTGTATACCTAATTTATTGTGCTGTATTTTATATTTTATAAATGTTAAAATCTTATCTAAACATTCCAGATTTAATTTATAAGAAATTTAATTGCATTTACTTAGTATAAAAAATAAATAAATGACAAATAATTTTTTCTTATTACTTTTTCTCAATTATACTAATATTTTGAATATGAGCTGTAGATAAAGATTTAGATATGTACTTATAATTTAGGCAAAGCTCGGAATATCAGACACCTGGGAACCACGCAATTTCTTCGTTCTTCGGAGACGTCCTCTATTCAGTGGTAAAAATACAAAATTTTTATCTCTAAATAAAAAATATATAGACATTTTAAAAGTGTTCCTAAATAGAGGTGTCTGCATCTAATAATTTCCATTATAGAGATTTTATTGTATTAAGAGGACTCTACAACTGTAATTTTGATTTTTTAACAAAGACAAAAAAGTTGAATTTCAGATTTTTATTTTAAAATGAGCTTTTGTATTTTTAGAACATTCTGTAAAAATTTCGGAACAATTCTATAAATAATAAAAGAGGTATACTTAAGTCATGAAGATGAAATTTAATATTATTTATATGTAAGCAAAATGTTTAAATTCATTTTTCTCCACTTGTAATTGTTTTATATTTTCATTTTAATGGTAACGCTTCTGTAGTAATTAAGAAAATTGTTTGATATTATTTAAAAAGCATCTTTAGACCCTGAGTGTGATAACTAAATATCGGATTTTCAATACGTTTGTAATTAATATATTTATATATATATATATATATATATATATATATATATGAACTTAAAAACATGCTATTTTCCCACTTTTTTCAATATGCATTTATTAATTATTTTTTTCTGCTGATGAATGAACTCATTAAAAAACGATACTTATAGAAAAAAATATTCTGAATAAAAGATTTAAAAAATCTACTTCCAAGTATAAAAAATGAAAATAAAGAAAAATAAATAAAATTGTTAGAATTTTTTTTTTCAAAAATTCAATTTAAAAAATGTTATTGCTATTTTAAAAATGATTATTTTTCCTGATCTTTTATTACTGTTGTATTCAAACAGGAACCTAAAAATATAAAGTAGGTTATAATTAGAATATAAATTTTTTGGCACCCATTCCTCCTAATAATAATTATATTATAAATATGTCTTGTCAAAATATAATTTTTTTAATAGCTTATTTTTTATCTCTAAAGTGATTCATTTCTGTAAGACAGCACAACAAAAGATACTTGCTAATACTACATTTTACCGTATCGAATTCTTTTATTATGCCGCCTTTTATTATCCATAGAATGTAATATCAATAACTCTTCACCCGCGTCTTTATCTCTTCCATAAAATATTCCATTACTTATCTCCTTAACTGATAGTTTTAGGTTGCTATTGTTACGTTTAGGTGCATCATCAGCTGTAATTATCATAATATCTGTGTTAGTGACCGACATATTTGAATAATATCACTATTTTCTATTTCATAGGGCTTGGTAATGGATTTTACTACTTCTTCATTTAGCATTTCAATGCAAGCTTTATGCCTTAAGGTCTCTTTTATTTAAACTGTTTATTATTCCACTCAACGCACAAAATATAGTATAAAAAACATGAAGATATTAGCTCGAAACTTAAATACGTCCTACACTGTAAAAAAAAGTTTCATAGGTCCCGTTTTGGATACGGCAACTGGTTGCCTTTTCTGAAACGAAAGATTCATTTTGAGAATGAAATGTTTTAAGTTATTCACGATAAATAGCTAAAAATACGAATTGTAGCAGAAAGATTTCCGATCATTTTTGAGATGTTCCGTATTCAAAGCGGAATAAAATGAAACTTGAAATTTCTCTTCAGAAATTAAATGTTTCGCTTCATATGTGAAATGTATCTATAATTTTTTATAGTGTGGCAAATTTAGGATCGCAATCGAAAATATTAAATCAAACTGCAAAATACTTATAGAAAATGTTTATTTCATTCTGATGTATTATTTTGTTACAGATGTTACATTCAAAATTCCAAGACTGTATCATTATTATTACTTAACACAAATGTCACTGTTCTGTTCTTTTCTGACACCTTTCTTGACATGTTACCATTAGGTACTTTTAAAATCATCAAAATGGTTGTTCAAAATCTCCAACTATCTTTCTTTAATTTTCTTCGAGATTTCACTCATCTTTATCTGAAAAACAACAAAAACATTTTTCATTTCGATTAATAAAACACAATTTTGCCACTGCTGAATACATAATCATTACACAAGCCATCTTTAAAATACAATCTTGGGTGGGAGGGTCAGTTGTCACCCTCTACAATTTTTATTAGCTCACAGGCTAGCATAGCCTGAGAGCCTATGTGCCCGCCCGTTTTGTATGTATGTTCATTCGTGCGTAACGCGATAACTCATGATGAAAATATCCAATCCACTTGAAATTTTGTATATAGGTATATCCTGATAAGGCGCTTCCCTGATTAGTTTTTGGAGTTCATTCGATATGCATAAGAGGGGGAACGGCGGGCTCATGCCCCTCCCCTTAATTGATATAAATGGGTTTTTCATGCAGAATTAACCGTTTTTGTCCAAAATTTAGATATAGGATCATTCTGATGAGGCGATTCCGTGACTGTTATTAGGTGTTCATTGAAAAAGTATAAATAGCGGGAACGGGGGTTCTAATGCCCCTCCCCTTAATTTATATAAATGGGTTTTTCAAGCAGAATTGTCAGATTTCGTTCAAATCTCTGAATAGTTTAATGGTTAAGTATGAAAGAGGGGGATAACTCCTCTTAAATTATATAAATGCCAAATGGGTTTTTATTAAGACTTATCCGATTTGCTCTGAATTTTGGATAAAGATTTTTTTATGATAAAGCATGTCCTTGATAGTTTAGGAGGTTCAATTATTAAGTATAAAAAGGGGAAAAGGGGAGAGCTGTTTCCCCTTTTTTTTTCGAACGGAATTAACCCTTGAAAATATAAGGCTGTAATGTACAATTAGTATTCGTAGCCTGTGAGCTCAATGCCATCAGTTTAACTGGGCAATATTCTTTTTATTTTCTGATATTCTTCTAAAAGATGAAACTATGAAAAAGTTAGAGATATCAACAGACTGGAAATAATGTCTACGTTTTAATGAAGTGCATAAATTATTCTTCGGGTCCCATCTAGATATTAAACATTGCACCATTTTGTATTTATTTTTCGAATAGTAATACCCTTTTTTGACTTTATATGAGCTGCTTGGATATCTAAAAACTATACTAGCTCCAAAACGTTTTTAATAGTAGTAATTTTAAAGTTTTAGTTAATTCCCTAGATAGGTGCATGAAATTTTTTTCGATGTAATTGGACTGAATGACTCCTAAAAAAAGCGAAAAAATGATCACTTCCCGAAATTCTACTGAAATATCCAGATTAAAGAAATATAAGTACTAATAGACAGGGATCAATGTCTACTTTTTAGTATTATGCGTAAATGATCTTTCGACGTGCGTATTTTTATCAAAAATTGCAGGAATATTAAAAGTTTAAGGTTGGTTGGTTATGCTTATGACGACCAACTATTAACACGAGGAATATGGGACCTAAGGGAGGGGGGTGCTCTTCCGTGGGGGTGTTTCTAAAGGAATCTAGCCAGTATTTACGCAAGGAAATCTAAAGTTCGAAGTAAACCACAGAAAACTCCAAACCTTTAGGCTCATGCGCGCGATTGGATTCGAGTCTACCAGCTACTGCCCGTCTTCCAGACCAGTACCTTTCGGCTAATTGTGCGGAAAAGAAGTTTTAGGAATAATATTAGTAAATTATGTATCGAAATACGGGTAGTTCATTAATTTTACTAAGCAGAATTTTAGCGATCAAGGAATTCTCCCCCCCCCCCCCCCCACACACACACAAACACAGAGAGAGAGAGCGATAAAGTAAAAAAAAAGTCCGAAGGTCTGGAAATAATTAAAGAAAGAAAGGAGAGATAAGGACTTGCAAGTACCGCCACTAAGCTTTGCAACTAAATCATGGAGCGAAAGAAGCTTAGAATGAAATCTTTGTTTCTTCTTTTAGATCCGGACTCTGAGCTAACTGACATTTTCGTGTCTCTTATTGTATTGTTAATAAAAATAATTTTAAAAATGTGAAATCAATAATTTGAAAATTGCAATAAGAACTGCAATTAATTATAACGTAATTTGATTTAAATTAATTAAAAAGTGCAATGTTATCCACATTTTTGGGGGGGACAGGGAAGTGATCAGTTGCATTACAGTACTTCGTTCGTGGTCCTTTGGAATAACATAGGTCTTTAGAGGCTTTGATTTCAGTAGCGTGATTTTTTATGAAAAGAACAGGCCTGTCCTAAGAAAATCCCACTCACAAAGATCAGAATGATTCTTTTACATTAACTTTATTAAGTAAATTTTAACATTAAAATAATTAAAGCAATCAATAATTTTCATTAGTTTAATTATGTATGTCTTTTTGAGATTTTTTATGTCTTCACGGGTATTATATGTAACATACGAGGGCTTATATTATCTTCTTTTTCGTATTAACCTAGTTTAATTGTATCTATATATGTATGTGTGTGCGTGCGTATGACTGATATTTATCTCTGTCTATACTCAGGCATAGAAACTGTTTTTTATGATAGTATAGGAAGGGGTTACCTGAATCTTTATCTAAATGAAAATCATGATCTTGGCTTCACTTTGGCATGATTCTCACTATGATGCAACTGAATCACAATACGGTGAGTTGGAACAAAGTTTCAACTTGTTATAATTACACCGTCGCAACACACAACTTCTGCACAGCTCTAATTTTTCAAAAGTCTACAGAAACTTAAAATAACTTATTTAAATGTTAATGCGAGATATCTTTAAAAAAATGTTCGTGTACAATGTTGAATTCTTTACCTAATGTAAAAGTAATATGATATATCATAAGATCATATCATATGATATATCATAAGATTAAAGAGTTATACCATACCTATCTCCAAGATCGAAAAAAATTGTATATTCGGGAAAATTTTTCAGGAAAATGCAACACGCAATTTGAAACTTATTTTTATGTTTTACTTATAACACTTTAAAGAAAAGAATTTGATTTTTGTAATGATGAAATAAGGGTGTACCAGCATAACCGCTGACCGAATATGGCGTCATTCTGGTAACCATCCATGGTTTTAAAGTAACACTGTGTAACGTTACCT
The DNA here is from genome assembly GCA_964019185.1 of Maratus speculifer. NCBI lineage: Eukaryota > Metazoa > Arthropoda > Arachnida > Araneae > Salticidae > Maratus > Maratus speculifer. The sequence continues at coordinate 291,097,343 of OZ025294.1, read as the reverse complement.
GAAATTACAGAAATTAAGTTGTATTTACTCCAAATAGTTAAAACTAGAAATAAATCGTCAGTTTTTGGATGCATTGATTTTGAACAAAATGTCGACCGTTCAAAGTTAAAGTACCGATTTTCCAAACAAACTTGAACTTCGGTTATTTATTTTTAAAAATACAAAAAAAAAATCGTCAGATCACAAAAAAATTACTTTCCGTATAATATTATTGTTAAAAGTAGTCAAAATATGAAGAAGATTGATTGAGATTTGTTGAAGCTATCGTGGTCACCGATTTTAAAAACGTGGCTTAGAAATAATCACGTTTAAAGATTCAAATTATGATATTTGTATGATAAAACCAAATAAATTAAAGCGGCGTAACTTTCTTAATTTTTATCATACACACTAGAATATGTATAATTGATTTTTTTAATTATACTATCAGAAAATTATTTTTTTTAACAAAATTTTAAATGCTTGAAGGTAAATGTAACACCTTCAAATGATCATTTTAAATAAAAATAATTTTTATTAAAATCTTCCGCAAAGTGTGTTTAATCGATAAAAATTTGCATACATTATTTTCTTGACAGCTGGCACAATTCGAATGTCTAATTTTAGTTGGTATTGAAAAGACACTCAAAGTGGAAAGCATTTATCATATTGACCCGCATACGTAATAAGATAACAGGAACCCTCGGTGTATTATAATCCTTGTATGAATTGCAATTAATAACGTTTGTCATGACTATTCATCAGCTATTACCTCTAAGCAATTACAAGTATCGTTCAACGGAATCAAACCAAAGCCTTGAGCGTAGATATATGCATATGCAAGCCATATTACAAAACTCATTGTTCATGTGAGTGGCTGTCAGTTGTTCTATCTTTTCTCTAAATTTTGGCACACCCAGGTATGGCATAGCGCTCCGGAGCCATCTTCACGAGTTAATTCAGAGAGAGATAACTCAAAAGATAAGAATTTAATCTCCTTATCAGTCTGCTGGAAATGAACTATATTCCGATTATAGCACAGAATTTATTGTGGTCTGTATACAATCATCTAAGAACTTCAACCCAAAAGGGCATATTTTATTTATTCTGTTCTGAGTAACAAATATTCCGAATATCAAAATCTAAAGATGAAAACGAATTCTAAAAATAGGTTTCTTAAATGCATATATCTACGAATTAATCTTTGTCTTAAGAGATAATACCGTCTTCAAGTATTAATCTAACCATAAAAATTTAATGTTCATAACAAGAAAAATGAATATGCATTTTGAATTCATTTATAATAAACATTTTGAATTTATTGTATATTTAAAATAAAGTAAATTATCTGACATTAGAGAAATTAAATAAATTATTCTAAGAGAAAAATACATATATCATCTCTTCTTTATAAAAAAAAAAAAAAAGAAAAGAAAAAAAATCACGATAATTAAATAGGTCATTACTAATGTATTTGGAGTTGAGAACAAAATCAGTGCAAAATTCATCTTGTTTACTAATTCAAAACTTAAAAATACAAGTAACTGTATATATATATATATTACAAATTTAAAATTTTTTCACCAAAACTAACCTTTATACTATCTTAATTTTCTTATAATAATGTTCCGTACTTACTTCAAATTATTTAATTAAAATCTTGTTTCTAAATCTAATCTGTTAATCTTTATGCAGACGATATAAATTCTTAATTTGCCTTAAAAAACATTATTCCAGTATGCGTAAACTTAAAAAGATGGCTCTAAATTAAAAATATTCTTAATTAAACCTTATTTCTTAATATTCCAAATAAAACTAATTTCGTCTATGTTTTTATCAAGCCTTTTTAAGACAGTCTTATTAAATTTATTCCAAACCCATACCTTTCAAAAAATATCATTATTTTATTTTATCTATTTATTTATTTTTCCTCCGTCAACCTTGATAGTGTGCATATTAGTAAATTCATTTCTTTTCTTTTTCTCTTAAAATTAATCATTTATAAAAATCGTCTGCCTAAGAAATTATGAGTCGATTATAAATTGGTTAAATAATATTTTTTTTAAATAAATTTATCGTCTGTGGAAAATAGTCTCGTAGATGGACAAGAATTCTGTTAACAAAAAAGAATGATGGTTTGAGGTTACAGAATGTTCCAGAATTTTCTTTTTAGATTTAAAAGGTGGAAGCCTCGAGCTGAGAAGGAAGATTCTTGAATTCTTTCGTCGATGAGTACGGCTGGTTGAAGTAAATGATGGAATATTTTTTTTTTTTTTTTTTTTTTTTTTTTGATATTTCGGTAAAAGATCGTTTGCAAAAAGGAACTTTTCCCCTCTATAATGACTACAGTTGAATAAATAAACTTACAGCAAACCAATGAGTGATTTATTGGATCTTCTACATTTATTATTTTATTATTATTTTCCTCGCTGGCCATGACTTCTGTGCAAAGAACGGGGACCCTGGCGATTATGTTTCTGCCCCCTAACTTTAAAATATCACATATATATTACTTAAAAGGTGCAAAAAACAAAATAGACTCTTAAAACTACACTTAAAGTATTTATGTACATGGGTATGACATTAAGGAAACTCCAAAAGATATTGAAAGGACATGACGCAGATTTAAAATTGAGTAGACCCCACACCGCACTTGCAAGATTAGCACAAACTCAGCATAGAAGAAAAGATTTAAATATTTCGAAAATAATCTTTCATACTACTAGTCACCTTGAGGCTATCATAAGAGAATCCATCGGAATATTATCCAATAAAGAAATAGTATGTAATGATGCTCTTTCCTACGATATTCACGAAATATGGAGATATTTCGTTCATGATAGTTAAACCTGTGTTTTTGGAAATATTTTCAATAGTTTTTATTCTATTTCTTCTCTTATACTCCGTTCCCTCCCCCCCCCCCCTTGATGTAAAATAGACTGTTCCGGATGGAGCCTCTGAGAACGTCAAGCAGCAAACAACTGTCATTAAAGTTTTTCACACTGATGAGGACCGCATAAGCGACGGTCGAAAATGTTCTGGACTTTTTAAAAATACGTTAATTACGTATTTTAAGTGTTTATTTGTTTTTGCACCTTTTAAGTAATATATATACAGTTACTTGTATTTTTACGTTTTAAATTATCACAATAACCTGCATACGTAATGAGATAACAGATTTAATGTAGGTAACAAATAGATAACAAACGTAGTTTGGGAAAATATATTGCATGTGTATACATTTTAAAAGAAACTAATGGTATTAGTTTCAATGTGTATTTGTATATTATCAAAATAAAAATACAATGACAATTTAAATAAAAAGAATACTGCCCCGTTAAACTGATGGCATTGAGCTCACAGGCTACGCATACTAATTGTACATTACAGCCTTATATTTTCAAGGGTTAATTCCGTTCGAAAAAAATTAAAGGAGGGGAAACAGCTTCCCTTTCCCCTTTTATGCTTAATTATTGAACCCCCTAAACTATCCAGGGACATACTTTATCATATAAAAAATCTGTATCCAAAATTCAGAGCAAATTGAAAAATTCTTAATAAAAACCCGTTTATATAATTTAAGAGAAGTTATCCCCCTCTTTTATACGTAACCATTAAACTTCCAAAACTAGTCAGAGATTTGAACGAAATCTGATAATTCTGCATGAAAAACCCATTTATATAAATTAAAGGGAGGATCATTAGAACCCCCGTTCCTCCTGAATATACTTATCCAATAAACACCTAATACCAATCACGGAGGCACCCAATCAGAATGATCCGATATCTAAAACTGACAATTCTGCATGAAAACTGATAATTCTGCATGAAAAATCCATTCATATCAATTAAAGGGAGGGGCATGACCCCCCCCTTCACCCTGTTATACACATCGAATGAACTCCAAAAACTAATCAGGGAAGCGCCTTATCAGGATATACCCATATACAAAATTTCACATGGATCGGATATTTTTATCATGAGCTATCGCGTTACGCACGTACATACATACAGGCACATAAGCTCTCAGACTATGATAGCCTGTGAGCTAAAAATGAGCGAAAAGCAGGATTGCCGCAAGATAGTGGAGCACTTATCACTTAAGGGGGTTGGCTGATGAAAATTAAACAGTATTCCTCATAAACGTAATTTAAAAAGTAAAATATATTTAGTTAACCTTAAAGAATCTATAAGTACACAGAATCTGCCAATAAGATTGATTTTAAATAATATTACTTTATGAAAAAATTTAAAGTTTTAATTTTATTTTAATTAATTGTTTTTTACTAATTTTACTAAGAGCGCAAAGAATTTATTGGACGGTGGGTTTGCTGATGAAGGCCCCACAATAGTCATTTCAAAAGACCCGGATGATGATGTAAAGTCTATGGGAGCGTTCTTTTCAAATATCTCGCTCATATTTTAAAATTTTTGTTTTTATTTTTATTTTATTTTATTTTTTTATTATTTATTTATTTATTTATTGCATAAGATAGTTGAGGATGATCTGGAACTGGCCTAGTTTTTACTTTTTCGATTTTGCTTTTATATTTTTTTATATTATGAGGGTTTCAATTTCAGAACCCGTTTAAACCGGTTTTGAAATTTAAAGTATTTTTTTTTAATCTGAAACCAAAATTAAACAAGTTGGAAATTGCACGTGAAGCGTAGCAAATGAGGTGCGTTCGTACGATAACGATGTTTTAAAAATATTCAGATCTTGGTGATATAGGAGAGCGTACTTCGGATACAGTATAGTAGTCGAAATCTTTGTGTTTCTGTAAATATGCAGGAAGTAATTTTTATTACACATCAGCAACGTATATCTTATTCATAAAATGTGAAATACTTGGATATAATTAAAACACGTCCCAAACAATGTTTCTCCGTATAGGATTATATAGTGGAATACTTTTGTGTGGCTCTGTAATTTAATAATAAAAATTCTTTGCATCACAGATTGTACAGAATGCATATTTTAGTATATGCTTCATAGATTCATGCCAATTCTATTATGTTCGAATGAGTGTAACGTCATTAAAATGCATTTGAAACTTTTTTCCCATTAACTGTAATGTAATGGAATACTTTTGATTGTCCCTGTAAATGATCTATGCATCCGACTTTCATAACATTTGAAATGACTCGACAAAATTACGTAATAATTAATGTTTTAAATTTCAAATGATTAAAATGCATTTGAAACTTTTTTTCCCCATTGACCGTAATGTAACGGAATCCTTTTGATTGTCCCTGTAATTGATCTATACATCCGATTGTCATAATATTTGAAATGAATTGATAAAATTACCCAATAATTATATGTTTTAAATTTCAAACGATTAAAATGCATTTGAAAATTTTGCCCCATTGACCGTAATGTAACGGAATCCTTTTGATTGTCCCTGTAATTGATCTATCCATCCAATTTTCATAAAATTTGAAATGACTCGACAAAATTATGTTATAATTATGTATTTTAAATTTCAAACGATTCGGTTGGGTAGTTTTTTCGCTGTTATATGCGGACAGACAGTCAGACAGACGGACGGACGGACTGAGCGACAACAATAGGTGCTACGTATTTACATAATTACGAACGCACCTAAAAAGTAAGAACTAGACCGGTTGTGGATCGTCCTCAGGTATACTATGGAAAAAAAAGAAATCATGTAAAAGTATTAAAATTTGAGAGAGATATTTGAAAAGAACGCTCCCATAGACTTTACATTATCATCGGAGTCTTTTTCTGTGACTATAGTGTTGCACTTAAGGATATGTAATAGTTAATTTAAAAAGTAAAAAATAATTAGTTAACATTAACGAAATCTGCAAATACACAGAATCTGCCAATAAGATTGATTTTCCATAATTTTCCTCCATTAAAAAAATTAAAGTTTCAATTTTATTTTAATTAATTGTTTTTAACTAATTTTATTAAGATCGCGGACATTTTATCGCTCGGTTTATTTGCTGACAAAGGATGTGCCATAGATAATCTAAAAAGTAAAAAAATAATTATTTAGCCTTAACGAAATCTACAAATAAATGAAAATCAGCCAGTAAAACAGATTTTTCATAATTTTGCTCCATTAATAAATTTAAAGTTTTAATTTTATTTTGATTGTTTTTTACTAATTTTACTAAGAGCGCGGATAATTTATCTCTCGGTGGGTTTGCTGATGCAGGATATGCAATAGGTAATTTAAAAAGTAAAAAATAATTAGTTAATCCTAACGAATCTACAATATATAGAATCTGCCAATAAGACTTAATAAGAATAATTTTCTTCCATTAAAAACTAAAAATTTAATTTTACTTTAATTAATTGTTTTTTACTACCTTTACTAAGAGCGCGGATAGTTTATCGCTCGGTGGGTTTGCTGACGTAGGATATGCAATAGGTAATTTAAAAAGTAAAAAATATTTAGTTAACCCCAACGAATCTACAAATACATAGACTCTGCTATAAGACTTAGTAAGAATAGTTTGTTTATAATTTTCTTTGTGAAAAAAATATAAATTTTAATTATTTTAATTAAAGATTTTTATATCTAATTTTACTAAGGCCGCAAAGCACTTATTAGTTAGAGAATTAGCTAACGAAGGATATGCCGTATTCTTTATTAATATAATTTAAAAAGTAAAAAATGCTTAGTTAATCCTAATGGACTTACAAGTACACAGAATCTGCCAATAAGGCATTTTTTTTTCTTTCTGAAAATATTTAAATTTTTAATTATTATTTTAATTAAAGATTTTTTATTAATTTGATTATATTATTATTTTTCTTTTAAAGGTAATAATAACCATTTCCACGAATTATCTAATCCGTAAATTCACTATTTATTTATTTAGTAATAAATTGTCTATTTAAATATAAGGGAAATGTTATTAGACTAATGAATCTCCGAACAAAGTTACTCCTAACTTAAAAGCCCAATTAAAAATTTCTTTATTAAGGTTTTTCAAGAAAAAATAAATAATTCTCTGAAAAAGTATTTTCACATTTTATCAAAATAACCATTAATGCATCAAGACTTTAATAATGTTCCACGAATAATACTAAAAATATATAATGCATATATTATTAATATACATTAATAACATAAAATAAACTGTTTAATAGTCATTTCAATTTCTGCAAAATCTATCGATAAATTAATTTCAAGATCTATTTTATTTTAATATAAAGAAAATATTCTTAAACTCTTGAATAGTTGAACAAATTAACACTTAGCACAAAATCCTATTACACAATTCATTTATTAAAGCAAAATTTCAGGAAAAGATAAATAATTATTCAATAAATAACATATGTTTCCATACCTTATCAAACTAGCCACTTTTTCTGAATTGTTTTCAATAATACATTCTAATATCACTAACAATGTATTAATGATTACTATATTCTAATAGTGTAATACAAATATTATATTATAGCCATATACCATTATACATATATATTATATTATACATATATTAGCTATTTCCATTGCTTATAAAAGCCGTAGATTTATTAATTTCTCATTCTAATCTATTTATATGAAAAGGAAATATTCTTCGATTTATGAATATTCGAACAATTTTACTCTTAGCATAAAATCCAATTACACAATTCCTTCACTTAAGCGAAATATCGGGAAAAGATAAACAAGTCTCCCAAGAAGTACCATGTATAGTTCCATACCTTATCAAAATAGCTAGTTTCTCTGAATTGCAATTTTAATAATCCTTCTAATAATACAAATAATGTACTAATTATTAACATATTCCAATATCATATTAAAAATATGCTAATAATTGTCATTTCCATTACTTATAAAATATAAAGGTTCAGTAATTTAAAATTCTTATTTATTTAAATTCAAAGGAATTATTCTGAAACTTCTGTATGTCTGAACAAATTTACAATTAGCATAAAATTCCATTTCACAACTAATTCTTTAGACAGTTATTTCAATAAATACAATGTATGTTTACAGACCTTATGAAATTAACAATTTTCTGAATTGCAATTTTAATAATACGCTCTAATAATACTACTGTAAAGCACCGCACTACAGTAAAACATCTTTCAGGGGACCTTTCTAAACAACATATGATCGAAATTGTAGTCTCTTACCATATAAAATATTTATCTAACGAAATATAATGCTGTAGTTATATTTTGCTACAATTTTTGGTTTTAAAGATGCGCTATATACTGAAAAAAATTAAAACATTGAAAAAAAAAATCATCTTTTATAAAATTAAATGATAAAGGTGAGAATTATTAAATTTTATATCATATGTCTAATTACACTTTTTAAATGCGTTTATAATTATATTATTACATAACACCTATAGTCATCATTCAGTCCGTCCGTCCGCATATAAAAGCGCAAAAACCACCCAAACAAATCGTTTGAAACTTAAAATGTATAATTTTTGCATAATTTTGTCCAGTCTTTTCAAATTTTATCATAAACTATGCTTTAAAAAAAATACTAACCGACTTCAAAAAGAGAATCAAGGTTGGCGACAACTTGGAGCTAACACATATGAATGCATAGAATTAATATGCGTATGATTTTAAAAAGGTTGCAAAAATAAAAAATTATTTTTATCAAATCCAATTTTTTTTTTAATCTAATCTAATCTAAGAATTTAATGAAATTAAAATGGGACCACATGAATATCTTATACTTTCAAACAAAAAAAGAATTATCAAAATTGGTTCATATTTAAAAAAATTATGAGTAAACAAGAAATACATACAGGTCAAATTCATAACCTCCTCCTTGAAGTCGGTTAAAAAAAAATCTCGTATCGGTGTAAGAGTTATTGCCTGAAATTTTATTTGTTTATTGTACACACACATCTGACTTGAGTGTTTGATATGAAAGCCTGCGATTACCTGAAAAATGAACGCTTCTAATTGGATGACTGCTTTAAAAAGAATTGGAATTTTAATGTTTTTATTTTTAAAAAATTTAATCGCAAGAATTTGATAAAATTGAAATGACACCATGTGAGCATCTTACACTTTCAAACAAAATAAGAATTATTAAAATCGGTCCATATTTACGGAAGTTATGAGTGAACAAGGAATACATACAGGTCGAAATCATAACCTCCTCCTTGAAGTCGGTTAAAAATCGGATATATAGTTCAATTACATGCACAGTCAAAAATATTCCATTACTTTATTTCCAAAGGGAAAAAACAGTTTCAAGTGCAGTTTAATTATGTTACACTTTTTTGAACATAATGAAATTGATATGCATTTATGAATAACACGAAAATACACATTTCGTATAATATGCAATGCAAAAAATATTTATTATTCATTTACAAGGGCACACAAAAGTTCTCCGTTACATAACAGTATAACATAAACATTGTCTGGAGCGTGTTTTAATTATGCTAAAATATTTCACATACACTAATATTGATGTGCATTGCTGAGGTTTGCTACACGTTACTTTCTGTATAATAGAAAGTGCCTGGTGTTTACAGGGACACATAACATATTTCAAATACTATACTGTATCCGAAACAGTGCTGAATTCAGAAACTTTTCTCCGGGAAGGACTTCTGTGGCTCCGGGAGGGAGTACATTATAGAATTGCGGGGGGAGGAATAGATCTTTTTGACCACTGAAAACCCATAATATAAAATTTTCCGAGGGGGAGAGATTTCATTGCACCAAGGGGAATGTCCCCCCTGGGCCAGCCCCTTAATTCAACACTTATCCGAAGTACTATACATTAGCGATGATTGCTGGAAGTTCATTTTTGTTTCGATATGAGTTTCTAAGTTTAACTAAATTTTTGCATATTACGTTGCGAGTATAAATGCTGTAGATCATATACAGGACTAAAACAAAAGAATTCATAAAAATTACTGAGTATGAGCGAAATAGATTAAAGATGATTTCTAAATGAGGCATGGGTTTTTACACTCAACTATATTTAATATAACTAAGATATCTTCGTATAATAGAGATAAATTGATGTACAGAACCACGCAAAGAACATGCATGAACATACATCACCGTCTATGGATGATAATCTCTGTAAGTGTGATTTCAGTGATTTTATACGCGTTTTAGTCTTTATTAAATTTTAGCTGAATAGTGGCGTGCATATAAAGATAGTATATAAAATACAGGGTAGTACAAAAGTATTCAAGTATCACTCCGTCTATTGATATAAATTTCTCAAGGGAAAAATTAAAACTATTATGCATGTTAAATTCATACCAGCATAGTTGAGAAGTATTAGTTAAATCCGTTTGCCTGTCCAGCTACGTCTATATTCGGGAACTCGAACTTACTATAGTAGCTGGATAACATATTAGTTGGATTGCTCTTTTATTGATGTATGTTATTGAGATTTACAATGTTATGTTCGCTATATGTACCACAAACCACCAGAAACGACTACTTTCAAAATCGGTTAGCACCATCCCTATGAATCATGGAAGAACAGAAAACCTAACTTAAAATACCTGAAGGTTTTTGGTTGTACTGCATACGCATGTATACATAAAACAAAGTGTGGAAAATTAGACAACTGAGGAGAACACAATGAAAAAAAATATCGTTCTGACATCTAGAATTTAAATTATGGCTTTAGGAAAAATAGTTCCATGCCATCCTTATAAATATTAGTTTTCTTTGTTAGACAGTTCTAGAGTCTTACTAGAATTCAAGAGCATTTTTCTATATTCTCGTGACCAAACTTATTTAAAAATCTGTGCAAATAGATGCGAACACAAGAGGTTAGTATTACTAACTATAATTCTAGTTCATGAAACCATTCCAAAAATCAAGCGACAATTTTTCGTAACTGAAATTATTCAATATCGTTTCGTCATTTAGAAAACAAGAGATTAGAAATTCTAGGTCTTTTCTTCGATTCATATTAGTTGTTTACTCTATTCGCATAGCTCAGAAATCTGTAATTTTAGTTTAGGGATAGAGCAAGTGACTAACTATTCATTCTAGGCTAAGGCATTATATTTTTCGTTCTCAGTGAAGGGCACACTGAGAAAAAAAATATGCCGCGTTCAACTAGAACGAATAGTTAGTCACTTTCTAAATACCTAAACTAGAAATATAGATGTCCAAACTATGCGAGTAGGGTAAACAACTAAGCTGAATAGGCGAAATGACTTGACATTTCTAGTCTCTTCTTTTCTAGGAGACGAAACGACATTGAACCGTTTCAGTAGCGAGAAATTATCGCTTGATTTTAGGAATGATTCCTTAAGCTATAATTATAGTTACTAAATCAAATCTCTTGAGTTCGCATCTATTTGAAGAGTTTTTTAGATAAATTTGACAACAAAAATATCGGAAAACGTACTTGAATTCTAGTAAGAGACTCTGGAACTCTCTAAGAAATGGAACTAAAATTTATAAGGATGACATGGAACTATTTTTTCTAGAGCCATTACTTAGATTCTATATGCCAGAATCATATTTTTTTCTCAGTGCATTCATGTCGGATACGACAGTCTCTCTTTAAATCGTGACGAAAGAATAATATTGGCAAGAAGTGTAAAAATTATTGAAAATAAGATAAGTAATTCAAATACTAATGAAAATCTATATGGAAGAGAGTTAGCTGCAACGAAGTCAAGAAATAAACAGACGTTACTAATCTGAAATGTGGTCTCGAGAGCAGACCACCCTTTGCCCATTCTTTTCGTCTCACCCGCTCCACAGTTTTCAAGAACTTTGAATAACTCCTGTAGCAGCCACACATGTTCTTTGTTATTCATCTTTCTGCAAATATCACTAGCAGAAAAGAATAAAAGGATGACACTGGAAACCGTGCCAAATTTACAACAGGGCATTTGGGGTACGAGACGAGGGCCCCTGATTTTCAGTGACCCCCAAATGCTTCTGAAGATTTTTTCAATTGTTGTACTAAATCTGGTGAAGTTTTAATATGCGATGAAAATTTACATTTCATTCTACACTCTATGTTCACATTGTATTTTTAGAGTACTGTACATTTCGTCTTGAAACATCTATGTATTACTTTATTAAGGTATTTGTACCCAATATGAGCAGTGCTTTCAATATGGACACCTCTAATATTTTTAAAAGTAACAATTTTATAGCGAGATCGCTCTACATGTCCGTGAAAAAAAGCAGTTGAAAAGATAATTAAGCCAGCAAAGTACAAAAAAGCGCGCTGTTCGCCATTTAGAAGGAAACTTGTTATTTCGTGGTGTGCTGATAGTAATTACAGGTAAGTTTAAATTCTTATTAAATATTGTAAAATTACTTTAAATATTGAAAAGTGGGGTGTTTTAGAAAGCTTTTTAAACATATTTTTGATTGCTATTGCATATATTGCTTAAAAACATTTTCTTTAATTATTTATTACAAGATTTAATAAAGCTACTCCCGATTCCCAATATGGACACCTTATGTCCACATTGCAAGTACAACAGGTGAATCTTCAGATTCACAAAAATAGAAAGATAAGCAAAACCAACTACATTATTTCATAATATTTTGTAGTAACTGAGGTGCTTTGCATTGGTCTTCGAAGAGCCACAACCGAAAATGACCCCCTGTTCTAAAGTGCATGTTCTGAAGATACTTACTGTGTCCTACCCTACCCGCAACACTTTGAGATATATTTTTTATCCTCTCTCATCTAAAATTCCATACAAGAAAGACTCATTCATAACCCCTGTGCAATAGGTCAATAAGAAGCCACCGGTCCATAATAGGGACTAGTGGTTCCTTATATGGACATTTGTAAACTTTTTTTTGTTTTTATCATTTAAATATAAACCATAATAGTTACAAGGTCGCTAATTTTAATAATGATATTCAACAGCCCAGGGATCATGGTCGTATATTTTTGGAGTTCTATCACGTGTACAGTACATGGGAGGTGAAAAAAATACATTTTCCTTAGGGTGTCCATATTAGGCACAGGTACCTTGTAGTGAATATTTTCTTTTAGTTTTATCACTTTAAAAATATATTGTATTTTTAATTTTTGTTTAATCCTTTTCCTGTTATGGTCAGATTATTTGAGTGTGGGCGAGCATAGCTTGTAGGCTGCAGAGCCCCCCTAATATTTTAAATAATTGTATCTTGGTGTTGTCGAAAATTTATTATTAGTTGTTGCGTACTTTATCATTCTAGATATATGAACTTAGGAAAAGATTTTTTTTTTTTTTAAGTCTATTTTTTTGTAAGTGTCGGTGCAATGGGCCCCCGTAAACTTCTGTGCCCAGGGCTGCCAAATTTGTAAATCAATTCCTGGCTGAGGGAAAAAAATCTGAGAAAATCAGTTCTGTCATGAATGAAATGACGTATAATCAAAGTTAGAATTCGTATAAACGAAATATTATAACACAAAAATAAATATGGATTAATTATTTATATATTCTAATATTATATTATAAATATACTGATAATAGCCATTTCCATAACTTATACAATTTATACAATCATTTATTTCTCAATCTAACCCATTTAAATGAAAAGGAAATATTCTTAGATTTATGAAAGTTTGCACAAATTTACTCTTAGCATAAAATCCCATTACATAATTCATTCATTCAGGCGGAATTTCAAGAAAAGATAAATAATTCTCTCAATAAGTACCATATATATATTTTCATATCTTATCAAAATCTCCGCCAACACTGAATTACCACGATTTCATTATCTCGGCATCTGTTGGGGTTCACAAATTAATAAACTCCAGCAGTGGAGACTGTACCCATCTTTTACCTCTCCCCATTACTTGAAAGATGCTAACGTCCATTAATCAATGGAATTATTCCACGTCTTCAGGAAAAAGAAAAAAAAAATTGGTGAATCCTGGCTGAAAAGCCGATAACACAGCTTTTAGAATTAATCTTATACTCAGGAAGGTTTTGTTTTAAAACTTTGATATGTTTCTATGAAGATAAATAAAACAATAGGATTGCATTTACCAATTCGGTTGCACTAATAAATGAATAATTTCGCTAAAGGTGGCAATTTGCTTGAGAAAATGTAATCGGCAAATAATAAGAAATTGGAAGAATTGTATATGTGTCTGGAAGTTATTAAGTAAATATATAATTTATATTCCGATTGTTTAATTACGATGAATGAACTTTACGCTAATGAAAATATTAGTGAAAAGAAAATAGTACAAGTCTTATAATTTGTATAATCTTGGAAAGTTTTAAAAATTGTTTTAAAACTTTGAAGTGTTTCTTTAAAAATAAATAAACTAATAGAATTGAATTTGCCAATTCGGTTGATTTGATAAATGAATAATTTCTCTAAACGTGGCAATTTGTTTGAGATAATGTAATTGACAAATAATAAGAGATTGAAAGAATTGTATATGTGTCTTGAAGTTATTACGTAAGCATAAATTTATATTTCGATTGTTTAATTGCGATGAATGAATTTTATGCTAATAAAAAAATTAGTGAAAAGACAGTAGTACAACTCTTACAATTATTATGCTTTTGGAAAGTTTTAAAAATTGTTTTAAAACTTTCATATGTTTTCTCTGAAAACAAATAAAAAAATAGAATTGAATTCACCAATTCGGTTGCACTTATAAATGAATAATTTCTCTAAACGTGGCAATTTACTTATGAAAATGCATTTGAGCAATAATAAAAGATTGATATAATTGTATATGTACCTTGGTATTATTGTATAAGCATATAATTTGTATTTAGATAGTCTAATTACGATAAATAAGTTTATTATTAATGTAAATGTTAGTGAAAAGACAATAGTACAAACTCTTACAATTGATATTAACTTGGAAGGCTTTTAAAAATGTCTTAAAACTTTGATGTATTTCTGTGAAAATAAAGGTACATTAAAATACAAAGGCGACTCAAATATAAAAGAGACATTTTTAATGGTAACAGGCGATTTGTTTTCTTCTTCTCACGGCAATATAATAAGTTTACGTTTTAAAAGTACGTTTAGATTTTTTTTTTTCATTCTTCCATAATTTAGTAGTTAGCATTATATAATACAAATATCAAAATTATGCAACACAAAATATCAAGTGCAATACTCATAGATTATATATTAACCTACTTTTAGCAAATAAAAATGTCAAACCTATAGAAATTCGGTAACAGGTTGCAACTTACAATTCGGCAGTAACAGCCTATCGAAGTCTCGAGCAAGCAAATGGAACAAGTTGCTTTAAAATGGCCACGAAGAAAATTAATCAAGAAGAAAGCGAGACAAGACGATGCAGTATGGAATAGTGCGCAAAATATAAAACAATTGCATTGTAGCAAAAAATTATAAAATTCTAAATAATAATTATAAAATTTATGGGGTATTTTGTGCATATTTTTTAAAATCATAAACGAAGTTAAAGTATTCCAGAACAGTACTTTGAATTTTTGAAGGAGGTTGAAACAGAGCATCGCATTAAAAACGATCCTATGTTCTGCTTGAGAAAATGTAAGGCCCCACACAGCTGGTGACGAAAATTCGACAAACTTTACTAAATAACACTAGAGTATCCTCCGTTTAGTTCGAACTTATCATCATCGGACTTGCGCTTGCTTGTATCCCGTTATGGCGGCGAATGGAAAAAAAATTCTGTCGAATGAAGGAGTCAAAAATATTGGCTCAATGGATTTTATGCATTCTTTTTTATGTTAAAAAAATTAAAAATTTCCCATATGTCTTTTTTTTCTCATTTATATTTGACGACCTCAGAAGCCAAGGGGTACAAGTGACAAAAATTCGATTTGGAGTAAATTAAATTGAAAGATAAGTGAAGTTAAATTTGAACATAATAATTGATAGAATTGAAATAGAAACTGGCGCTTTTTTATTGTAGTCTTTGAACTTTTATTTCAAAAATTATAAAAAAAGGTAGAGTGCAATTTTCTTTAATTTTATAATTAATCAAAGTTGATTATTATTCGACAAAAGTGGTTTATCTCTAGAACGCAGCATATAATTAAAAAATCCCTTATATTTCTTTACCTGAAAAGAAAAAAAGCATATTTCCAAGTCCGTGTGTGCACTTAGTTCAACTTTTTTACCTATACCACTTGGCTTCTGGGGTCCTTGATTTAGTCCCATTCGATTTATTCTCATAATCAAATTTAATTTACCAACTTGTTGCATTAATAAATAAATAAATTCTTGAAAATATTAATTTGCTTCCTAAAATAGAATTATGTAGTAATAAAACGTATTAAGATAATTGGGTGCTTTTATTAAAGCACTAATTTCAACTTCGGTATTTCACTTACAATGAAAGAATTTTATAGGGAAGATAATAACACATGCATATAATCCACAGTGAAAACCCTTAAAGTACAGCGTAATGATCATTTTCTACTCAGAAGAGTTTTAAAATTGTTTTAAAACTTTGATGGGTTTTATAAATGTAATAAATAGTAGTTGAATTGTACATTAATAACTCAATGACTGCTTAAAAATTTACGATTTACTTGAAAAATTTATTTTAGAATATAATAAGAATTGTGTATTTTGAAATTATTGATAAACCTTTAAATCTAAAAGCAAAATTTTATTGCAGGTGAAAAAGTTCTGTATGTTCAGAGTCAATTTATTAATAATTATGTGAATGCTTAAAAAAATAATTCATGATTTTTTTTTAATGTGTTGTTTCAAAAATATGTTATTAAATTAAGCTGTTTTGAATGATTTTTTTTAATCAAATTGATTTTAAGCCGTAAAAAAATTTATAGTTTACTGTATTGTATGTATAAGCCAACCAGCCATGTATTAAATCCTGAAACATATGTTTAGGCATTTTGGGGGAAAAGGAATTTGGAACTTCCATCGTGGAATTGTGTGTTTTCAATTTTTCTTTCCTTCGTGGCGTACTTGAACAAACAGTTAAACTTCGACATAATTGAATCCATAATGAAATTTTCAAGACACACTTAAATTAAGCTGCAGTAAAATTGCATAAAAGAGATGTATCACTTACAAATCTCAAATTAATAAATATCTTGTGTAAGATTTTATCCTTTTTCACTAGTTCGAAGGTTTCTGTTGAATTTTGTAACGGTGACCAATGACTAATTTCTAAACTGTTAGTTATAGGCATATAGTTCCAATTGCAAAAATGCTTTAAAAGGTAAAGGGTTTTTTTAATAAGCGATTTAGGTCAAAAAAATGTAAAAAAATTACGAAAATTAAATTTTTATACGGTCCCCGGTCCTATAAGTAATATTTAGTAAATTTTTACTACTACTCTAACAAGTTAGACAAAAAAAGTCTCATTCCTCTGCGATTATCTGACCGAGTAATAGCAGCTTAAAGATGAAGTATAATTTTTGCTGCAAAATAGGGGTCAGTCACAAATTTATTGGAAATAAAAATAAACGTCAGATTTAAAATTTAACATTAACATTGAGAGTAAAATATTCCGAACTATCTATCTGCAGTGTGTCCCACACAAATAAAGCCACCATGACTTTGTGCCATAATTAGAGACGAAACTAAACCACGAAAACGAAACAAACATATTAAGAAAAACTATATAGAAATGCATATTTACATTCCCTGCCCCACTTGATCAGGGAAATATAAATGTATAAAAAAAGGGAGGGGGTTCCCGCCGAAATAAATCCACTATTGTTAATAGACATTATATCCGACATGCTTATGTATGACTTGGAATATATAATGTGGAATACTACTTACCTGTTAACTGGAATACATTAGCATCAGTATTATTTCAGACCTCAATGATGGCGTCCATGAGTTCTGACACAGACTTAAACTGTCTGCCATTGGCATTTAAAGTTCTATTGAAGATACTCACCGCATTTTCTTGGGGATTGAGATGAAGGTAGAGGACAAGGCATTCCACTACATGTCCTCAATTATCAAAAAATCATTCCTAGGAGAATTTTGCAAAGGTTATGAGGGCTTTTTCCTGCTGCAAAATCCAACATAGCCCATCAACTCTCTCTTCAATTGGCAATAAATGGGTTTCTAGCAACTCTCAGTAATTGGTAGCCTATATGCGGTCTGGGGAAAGAGAAAGGTTAAGTCTACCAATATAGCTGAAGCCTCACAATATTATTAATAAACCTCCACCATGCTGTCTTTTAAAGAAAATTTCCTCTCCTTCCCTCATGTCATATCAATAGAAATCAAGACACTCTGAGACATCCAAACTAATTTTTTTCTTATCTGGGAATATAACAAGATGCTACTGGTCCTTGCAGGTTTGATGATATTTGGCCCCATCGACTCTGTTTTGCTTGTGGAGATCTTTCAACATGAGCAGACTCAACATGGGTAGTTGAGGCTTATTGGTGGTGTTTGGAGGCTTCAACTATGGTGGTAAACTTAACCAATGGCTCTTCCCGCAGACGGCATGTAGGCTACCAGTTACCAAGAATTACTAGAAACCCATTTATTGCCAACTAAAAGAGAATTGGTGAGCTGAGTTGGAATTTTCAGTAAGAAAACGCCCCATAACCTTTGCAAAATCCTCTTAGGAGTGTTTTTTAGATAATTGGGGACATAATATGGAATGACCTGCCTGTACCTTCATCTCATTTCCCAAGAAAATGCGCGGAGTATCCTCAGTAAAACTTTAAATGACAATGGCAGACAGTTCAAGACTGTAGCAGAACTGAAAGCCACCATCATTGAGGTTGGGGTAATATTGATACTAATGTCTTCCAGGGATTGGCAAATGGTATGCCACATCGTATATTGCAAGTCATATGTAAGCATGGTGGCTATAATTGCTATTAACAGTAGTGCTTTTATTTCAGCGGGATACTTCCTCCCCCCCTCTGTTTTTATACATTCATTTTTTTTTTTTTCCTGATCAAGTTGGGCAGGGAGTGAGATATATCTTGTAAAAATGCATTTCTATATAATCTTTCTTAATGAATTTGTTTCGTTCTCGTGGTTTTGTTTCGTCGCCGATAACAGCACAAAATCATGGTGGCTTTATTTCTGTATTGACACACTGAACATTGTAATTTACAAGAAAAAAAGCTTTATGTAGTTTTGGAATAGGTATTTTGGCACATTTCTCTGGAATAGCTTTCGAAAATCCATGAAGGATGGTAGGTTGGCAATTGAAAAGCGTGCTTTTTAACCTTCCAGCAAAAGTGCGTATGTGAGAGATATGCTAGAGATAATTTCGTTTTATATATTTGAATCTAAGCTCACTTCAAACACCTGACCTTGGCTATTCTTCTCTCTCCATTTGACCTTCTTGCAGTTACATTTCAGAATATGCATTTTACAATAGCACATCTAGAAAATATGCTCGGTTTTTCATGTTGGTATGATGAACGCGGCTGCTGGAAGCTTAAAAATCCAAAAGTTAAAATATCTATGAGTTCTGTCCATTACCAAAAATCTACTGTTCATCCTCCAAAAATCTACCATACTGTTTTCCTTCATAAAATTTAGAAGGTATATCAATAAAGGGCCTTGGTACTTGGTTTTCGTTCCACTTTTCCGGGAAAATATCACAGAATAGTGATTTTTAACTCAATACATTCAACAGAATGGTGACACTGAGGGTAAAGAAATGGTACTTCATGTTTAAAGACTGGGAGTAAAATAGAGTAAATTCTCGATTATCCGCGAGCGGATTATCTGGTTTATGAATTATCCGCGAGTCTAAATATCAATTTTTGAAAAATGTCTCAAAGAAGGAAAAGAGTTGTATTAACAATTCAGGATAGATTCAAACTGATTTATCCAAGATTGGACCATTTATCTGAAGAAGAAATTGTGGAGAAACATTAGGTATGAATTTTGAAGAAAACGATGAAGATGATGATAAGAAACAAAAGAGAGTGAGTCACAATGCAGCTTTAGATTACGTTGAAGGCCTTATACTGCATTTAAAAGAAGAAAATAACGTGTCAGTTTATGATAAAATATAAAAGACTTCAATCCCAAATAAAGAACACGTGTTTTAATACAAAAAGAAGATAAAAGAAAAGAAAGAAAAAAATGTAACTTTTGACTGATTTCTTAAAGAAGCAAATCTACAAACGTGTAAGAATGAATAATTTTATTATTCCTCAAATAATAAGTATGTTTATGTTACCTGTTATGCTTATAAACTGTTCAAGTGTATATTTACACTAGTGATGGGCGATTCTGGAAATTTTGAGAATCGATTAAAATCGATATCGTATAAAACAACATCGATCATAATAAGAATCGATTTCTCAGTTCTAGAATCGATACTAGAATCGATATTTCGATATTCAGGTTCACACAGAGAAGATCCAAATTACTAATTCCAAAACTTAGACAATCAGCAGGACCGTGATTACCGCCTCCCGTCCCCCATCCCCATTTAGGGAGACATAAAATTAAGCTATTGCAGATTTTAGAGTCGGATAATAAGAATTTTAAATTTTAAAATGATTGTCACTTATGGTTGTCACTTACACAAAAACTTTGACAAATTTGAGATACATAACTCAACTAATAACAACACTGAGTAACTTGGCATTAAACCGAGTATAAAGAGTGTCAAAAGCGCGTAACTAGGATGGAGAACAAGGAGTA
Source organism: Maratus speculifer (assembly GCA_964019185.1). Lineage (NCBI taxonomy): Eukaryota > Metazoa > Arthropoda > Arachnida > Araneae > Salticidae > Maratus > Maratus speculifer. Next base: position 291,076,813 of record OZ025294.1, on the reverse strand, counting down.
TAGACAAAAAAAAACTTTTTTTTATTTTCTATCGCCAACCAAATGTTACATGAGATAGTTTGGAAGAACAAAAAATATGCCCCATTCCCAAGGGAGCAGGTAAACCCCACTCTCGACGGAAAGGCGACCATAGCCCAAATGTATCTTTTGTCGAAGTTTCAAAATGAGGATTTACAATAAAATAGAACGAGAATTGGACATTTTAAAAATTGCATGCATACTTTGAACGGCCCATTTAGTAAAGATTGGCGAGGAAGGGGGGGGGTTAGAACGGACGAACTTAAAAAAAAAAACATAATTAACTAATAACCCAAATAACTGAGCTTCTAAACAAAAATATAGTGTTTAACTTAGTGTTGAATTCATGGGGTGGCCCGCGGGGAACATGCACTCTTTGAAACTAGTAAAAAGTGCCAAGAGCATGTAACTAGGTGGAGAGAGGAGTAGTAGCAGAAAAAAACGAGGAGATAAAAGCTTTATAACGATATTTTACATGAGATGGTGTGGAAGAAACAAAAAATATGCCCCCCACCGAGGAGGGCAAGGTAAATCCCAAACGGACAGAAGGGTGACCCCGGCCCAAATGTATCTTTTGTTGAGGTTTCAAAATATGAATTATAACAAAATAGAACGAGGATTATACTTTTTTAAAATCGCAGTCATAATTTGAACGAACCTGTAAATTAAGATTGGTGAGGAAGGGGAGGAAGCGGTAGAACGGGCGAACATGAAAACAAAATAAATAAATAAATAAATAAATAGTGGCACTCTGAGAGTGCCGATAGAAGTGAAACTTTGAACAATTACGTGTGTATTTTTTGAATCGTTAGGATATATAATTTTGAATCGCCAGGAAATACTTTTAAATGAATAAAAAAGGTTCTATAATATTAAAGAATATATTAATATCTATAAAAAAAAAAAAAAAAAAAAAAAAATCCGAAAAGCCTAAAACGCAAAATTTAATTAATATTCTGAGAAAATGAGCTTAGTAGTGCCTCATGTTGGGTAATTTATACTAAAACCTAATAAGCATCTATTTATGTCAAGACCTAACAGAATCTGAAATTTGATGGAATTTCGTCTATTAGTTCTTGAGATATAGTTATAACAAAAAATTTGCAAAACGTAGCACAGCAACACCATATCTTGGACAATTTATGCCAAAACATAAAAAAGCGTCTAATTATGTTATGGTGTAAAAGAATCTGAAGTTTGATGAAATTCTGTGCATTAGTTCTTGAGATATAGCTAGTTTAAAAAAACCGTTGAAAATATAGCACAGAAGCATCATCAGTTGAAGGATTTATAACAAAACGTAATCATCGTGTAATTATGTTATATGTCATTTTGTAACAAAATCTGAAGTTTGACAAAATTCTGTGCGTTGGTTGTTGAGATATAGCTATCGGAAAAATCGTGCAAAATGCAGCATAGCTGCCAAAACATAAAAAAGCGTCTAATTATGTTATGGTGTAAAAGAATCTGAAGTTTGATGAAATTCTGTGCATTAGTTCTTGAGATATAGCTAGTTTAAAAAACCCGTTGAAAATATAGCACAGAAGCATCATCAGTTGAAGGATTTATAACAAAACGTAATCGTCGTGTAATTATGTTATATGTCATTTTGTAACAAAATCTGAAGTTTGATGAAATTCTGTGCGTTGGTTGTTGAGATCGGAAAAATCGTGCAAAATGCAGCATAGCTGCACCACCTGTTGTAAGGTTAATACCAAAATGTAATCAGCGTCTACTTATGTTATATATTCTAGTGTAACATAATCTAAAATTTGATGAAGTTCTCTGCATTAGTTCTTGAGATACAGCTATCGCAAAAATCGTGCAAAATGTAGCATTGCAGCGCCACCTATAGGGCAGTTCACACCAAAACCTTATCAGTGACTATGTATCCCAAGGTATCGCGGAATCTGAAGTTTGGTGAAATTCTGTGCATTAGTTCTTGAGATATAACTATCATGAAAATCATGAAAAACGTGGCATAGCAGCGCCACCTGCTGGCCAATTTACACCAAAACTTAATCAACGTCTATGTATATAAGGGGTCACAGAATCTGAAGTTTGGTAAAATTCTGTGCATTAGTTCTTGAGATATATCAATCTTGAAAATCATGAAAAACGTAGTATAGCAGCGCCACCTGCAGGCCAATTTCCACTAAAAACCAATAGGCACTAATTCATATCAAGGTCTAACTGAATATAAAATTTTATGAAATTTCGAGCATTAGTTCTTGAGATAGAGCGCCCACAAATTTTTTGTCACATACAGACAGACAGACAGACGGACAGACTCACAGACATACATTTTCTAAAAATAGTCAAAACATGTTTAGGACCTTCTAAAACGTATAAATCCGTCGAAAACCGGAAGTCGAAAATTTTCATGAATCCAATACTTTCTTCTTGTAAAGATAGAAGAAAGTAAAAATAGACCATACTATCGATACCTTAATCCTTATCCAAATAAATCATTTTGTATTAATGCCTGTTACAATATCTGTATATTACTTTTTGAATTATTCAAATCGGACATTCCACTCAAAAGATATTACGAATTTAAATATGACAATCTAAAGAAATAATAGCGCTGCTGAGTACTCGGTAGGGTGGAGTGAAAAATCGAAAGTTGGAATTTTGATTTTGGATAGCAGCCAAAAGTTGCCTTTTTGTACCTCTAATACACGTGCAAAATTTCATTAATTTTGAAAAACTTCTTGAGTCCCCTACCAGGCCATTTATATTTTCATTGATTTATATGATAGATTTTTATCATAAATTGTACATTAACAGGATTTTTTGGTAATATCGTTTGATATTTTTATATTCAAAATGTATAGTGTATTTCCTTTCATCATTTTCAAACTTTAAATCTATATTTTTAAATATTTGAAACGGTTTATTGAGTTTTAAAAATTGTATGTTGTCATTTTTACAGTCAAAATGAGTACGTGTGTAAGCAAATCAAAGTTTACCATTACTAGAAGTTGGTGATTCTTGAAAACTAAATAAATCTGTTTTGCCAACAATAGCAGAATGCTATAAAATATTATTATTATACAAAACAATAAATAAAACACATTGTAATTGTAAAGTTCCGCCAAAATCACAAATAAAAAAAAATCCTGCGAGAAAACATCGAAGGCATCAATTATTGTAGGTTCCCAAAGACGTATTAATCAAATGATAGATAAAAAAAATTTCTGAATATCAGCTTATTCAATTCCCCAAAATCAAAGGAAATTGTGTAAAATTGGAGATATATGAAAGAACTATAAGTTGCAAACACAATTTAAGAGTCAAATGAATTGTATTTGGGACACATTACACCATCTTTTGGACCAGGAAAGATCATTGCAGGAAGTATTAAAATATTGTACTGAAAAACTTTTAAACCTTGATAAATTCATGGCAATAGGTTGTGACGGAACAACTGTAAAAAGTAAGGTAAAAAATCATGGTAATAGATTTTTGAAACAAAGATTTAGTCTTCCGTTTTAGTGGTTAATATGTCAGCTCTCTGCAAACGAATTGCTGCTAAGTCATTGAACTTGATAAACAAAATAAAGGCTCACAAGCTTTTCCTGTTCTAATTGGAAAGTCGTTGGATTAATGTGAACAATAGACAGTTATGGAAATTAAAAATATCTGCTCCTATCACACAGAAATGAACTATGGAGAATTAAGCGTAGACCAAAATTATCTTTATGACATATGTCAAACATTTGCATCTGGTTAATGCTCCTCAAATCTGGTAAATTGTAATCCAGCAAGAATATTGCACTCTAAATGATTGACAACTGCCAATTGATTACTTGGTTTGCAGACTGGAAGTCAGAATTCATCCCAAAATCTGAAGATTATGGCTGAATTTGTAATAAAAGTACATTCCTCTATATTTTGTTTCACTTCAAGAAAGATTCTTCTTGCAACAATAGAGCTTAAAATGTTTTTTATAAACAATTAAGATCTTTTGTTATTTGAGGGAATATTTAAAGAGAATTCTCAATCCCGTTATTCAACAAAACATATACTTCTGTCATTGAGATGAAAATTTACTGGAACGATAACTGATAAAAAAAAAAATCATGCTGCAGACTTTGGATTCCGAAGAATATTGAAGATGAAGGACATTATATGTTCTACAATAAGACAGTTTCATATTCCAATATTGAAATTCAGTGTTACAAACTATAAAAACATCATTAACTTGCAAGAATGTGAAATCGCCCCTCATTCTTAAAAGTGTACCAAGAGAGAAACTGGAAATTGTCAGAAAAAATCGAAAGTCCCATCTTTTCAATTGAAAAAGTTCCCTGTTAGATTAAAGTATTCGACAGATGCGTAAACTTAGTTGTTGAAGCGCCATTAGCGATTGTAGTAGTAAAAGCAAGAACCGGATATATATGAGCAAAAATCAAATCACGAAAGGTAATACCTTATTTTGATAACAAAGACTAATATAAATTGGAATGAAATGAAAGACCGTTTTACAATATATCGTATATATTCTTTTCATTTCATTACTATATATTCAGAAAACTGCATTTCCTTTATATTTAGAAACTATCTTTCATGTGCATTCGAAAAATAAAAGTGAAAGCATGTCTAATTATTCTCTTCTCTGCAACAATACGATTCACATTTTAGGGTTTTATTCACGATTCAAAGAATTAAAACGCAACTGTACTTAGTAATACTTTAAGAAGTCATTTTTGTGGGTTATTTTACTGAAATGAAAAAAAAAAAAAAAAGTTGATTAATTTATGCTGCATTGTGAAATCTTGATTTTCACACAAAAAGAGCATAATCTTTAAGAGATGGTAGGGAACTAAAATGAATTTCAAATGAAATAAAAATTTAACGATACATTCAGTGTGCCAAAAAGCAACATTTTAGACCTATCCAAAGAAAAAATTCCGAAGAAAAATGTTTTTTGGCCATTTACATTACATAGTGAAATCTTGAATTTCGCATATAAAGAGCATAATCTTTAGGAGCTGGTAGGGGACTAAAGATGAATTTTAAACGAAATAAAATTTTAACCATATATTCAGTGTGCCAAAAGGCAACTTTTTAGACCTATCCAAAGAAAAAATTCCAAAAAAAATTTTTTTTGGTCTTTTTCACTCCACCCTAGTACTCGGTGGCCAATAAGCTTAGGGATTATGTGTGCAATCAAACGATTGCGGGTTCGAACCCCAATTTCGCTGATATGTATCAATGTATCAATGTGTGTATCAATGTATGACCACATTATGGGTCCGTAACGTGACCTGAAATGATGGGAGAAATTTTCTTATGCTAGATTTGTAATGTATGAAGCATAAGCTTTCAATAGCCATATTGTATCAAGAAATGAGAAAAACCCCCTCTGCCCCCCCCCCCAAAAAAAAGGTCCTATAGGGAAAACCGGGAAACAGGAATAGCAAAAAGAACGGCGAGAAATGGTTAGCTATACTAGAATTTTTCTCATTACTGTAACTGCTATAGAAGCAAAGTTATAGCCTTTTAAAGATTGAAATGAAGTGAAGAAATAAGCAAAATTAGGTGAGTGATCGGCAGGGGGGCGGAGGGGTCCACAGTTCTGGGGGTGCCATGTAGCTTAAACTTTAAAGTTAAAAATGGTAGAGAATTAAATGAGCGAAATTTTAAGGTGTATATTGGGGGAGGGTGCAAGCCCCCCCCCCCACCTCATTTTTTTTTTTTTTTTGAAGAAACAAAAAAAAGTCCCTCGGCGGGACGCAGATAAACCCCAAACGGGCGGAAGGACGACCCTTTATTTATCTTTTGTCAAGGATTTAAAATGCGGATCTAAAATAAAATAGACCGAGAATTGGACATTTTTAAAACTATATGCATATTTCGAACGGCCCTGTAAGTTAAAACTGACGCGGAAGGGGGAGGGGATTAGAAGAGACGGGCGTGAAAAATAAAACATAATAAACTAATACTTCAAATAACTAGACTTCTAAACAAAAATACAACGATTTAACCTAGTGTCGAATTAATTCGGTGGCCCGCAGGGGATTACCCCCCCCCCCCCCCAGAAGTTATGAGATTTATGCTTTTTAATGCACAAATTGCGATTCCCCCTCTCTTACAGAGCTGTAAAACATGATGCCTTCCTCCGGAGGCGCAGATAAATACCTGCATTCAACACTGATTTAGCCTAGAAAAAAAAAAGAAAATAAAATCGAAATCGAATCTAAAGATCGACATCGAATCTAAAGATCGAAATCAAATCTAAAGATCGACATCGAATCTAAAGATCGAAATCGAATCTAAAGATCGACATCGAATCTAAAGATCGACATCGAATCTAAAGATCGAAATCGAATCTAAAGATCGACATCGAATCTAAAGATCGAAATCGAATCTAAAGACCGATCTTACGGGTAGAATCGATTTTACATTTTTACTTTCTTTTGTAACTTTACAAGAAGAGAGTATTAGATTCGTGAAAAATTTTGACTTCCCGTTTTTGATGGATTTATATATTTTAGAAGGTCTTTAACACGATTTCATGGTTTTTAAGAAGTATCTGTCTGTGTGTGTGTCTGTCACTCTGTGAGTCTGTACGCGACAAAAATTTCTGACCGTTCTATCTCAAGAACAAATGCACGGAATTCCACAAAACTTTAGATTTAGTATGACCTTGATATAAACTGAATCTAATTAATTTTTGGTGCATATAGCCTAACAGGTGGCGCTGCTATGCTGCATTTTTTGCGATTTGCGCAACAGCTATATCTGAATAACGAATGAACGGATTTTCATCACATTTTAGATCCAGTTACTCCTTGACATGAATTGATGTTTTTTGCATTTTGATGTATATAGCTTCTCAGATGGCGCTGCTATACTGAATTTTTCACAATTTCCACTCAGCGCCATGTGAAAGGGGGGGGGCGAAAGGAAGCGGTCGTTCCGAGCACGGAAATTTAGGGGGCGCCAAATTTTTAGTACTAACATCACTTCTAGCCTATCACAAGAAAAAGTTAATAGGGGGGGGGGGGAAGCTAAATTGGAACTTTGAACCGGATGCAGTTCTCTTTTCGCATGCCCCTGTTTCCATTTTAGCTTTATCTGAAGAACTAATGCACGGACTTTCATAAAAATTTAGATTCAATTAGTCCATGATATTATTTGATGCTAATTACATTTTGGTGGAAATCGTTTAAGAGATGGCGCTGCTATACTGCAGTATTCATGATTAACGCAATAGCGCTATCTCAAGAACGAATTTTCATCAAAATTCAGATTCAGTAAATCTCTGACATAGATTAGTATTATTTAGTTCTTGGTGTAAATTGACCTACAGGTGGCGCTGATATGCTAATTTTTTTTATGATTTTGCAATAGCTGTATCTCGCGCTTTCATGGATTTTCATCAAAATTCAGATTCAGCTGGCATTTAATAAAAATTGATCCTGATCAATTTTTGGTGTGCATGACTCAACAAAAAACGCTATTTTGCAGAGGGGGGGGAGGAGGGGGGTTCTGATGTTTCTTTAATTCTTGTATCTAAGAAACTAATACACTGAAATTTTGGAATTGGCACATCCGTCTATTTTATCTTCGACTCTTGAAGGAAAATGAAAATTATATTACCTTCAGAGAAATCGATTAAAAATTTTAAAGTATCGATTAAATCGAGTTGGCCGTAGTATCGATTAAATCGATTTAAAAAATCGAAATCGCCCATCACTAATTTACACTGTTAAAAATAAAGGTGACAAACCAGTTGCATTTGGCGCCCAGGGGTGAAAAGGAGTTACCATTTGACACCCGCGGGCTTGAAAATGTGTTTGGGGTGCCGTTTGATCCCGCAACGGGTGATTCACGCTAATTAGGGTGCCGCGCAATGCATACTGTTCACTGTTCATACTGAAGATTTTCACCCCTTAGTCATTTGCGCCTTCCCCTTCAGCTCGCCGTCACTGGTGGATCAAAACAGCAATTTCACCCTACGAAGACTATCACTGATCGTTCGCTATCCCAATTTCGTTTAAAACTTTGGATGGCTAACTTTTGGCGAAATTTTTATATAAAGCAACCTTTGACTCTCAGGACATTTGAACATTTCAAGGAGACCTTGAACGTGAGCTAGATGGCCAAATGGTTAGAGCACTGATCTTGCAATCAGACATTGTGGGTTCGAATCCTTCGCGAGCCAAAGTCGTTTTCATAATTTCTTTGTATTATTTGGCACTCTGGATTAGGGGTGCCATCTTTTCACCCTAATTCAAGGTGCCATTCTAGTTCCCGTAGGGGTGTCACCAGTGAGACAAGCCTTTCACCCCTAAAAGGTGCAATGTGTCACCTGTAGTTTTAACAGTGTATGTTGATTTATTCCTTTATTTCAAAATTTAGCTGTTTATCCGCAATTTCCGCGCTACTCAATTCCGCGGATAACCGGCAGTTTGCTATATGTTTCTGATAGTATGTGGAGTTGATTCTAACATTTTTCTCTACTCTCTTTATTCTTAATTCTCCGTTATATGCAAACTAAACGAGAATCACAAATCCTTTACTAAAATTTTCTTTAAATACATTGAATCCTTTTTATGATTTTTTCTTCTCTTTGATAATAATAAACTAATCTCTTTTTTTACAGTCATTTAAATAGGCCCAAGCTTCACTATTGTAACAACACTTTTTTCATTTTTTTTTCCGAAAAAATACTTTGCATAAGGAAGTTAGCATCGTGTTGTACGTTCGGTGATATGTCGTGGAGAAAAACATTAAACATTGTGGTATTTTACTATACTATTACAGTAAAACCCTGGTTATCCGAAAAGCATGGGATCAAAGCATTTTCGGTTAACCGGGGTCCCATAGGAATTTTCGAATAACCAGGCAACACTTCGATATTCAAATTTTTATAGCTGCATCATTTCAGAGCTGCTTTCAAACAAAAGAAAATAACAATATATTTCGTAAAAAAGGTGTCTTACGTATCTATCTAATAAAGTGCCGAAATTATGCAATTAACCAAATAAGGATGTTGACGCTATTTATTTCATAAAGAACATGCTTTTTAATACTATTTCTACCAGTTTTCAATGACACCTATCAAAGTTTTGATTTTAGTTATTTTGCGCCTAATATTTTGAGCTAATAAGTATGAAAACAATTTGTTAATACATTAAAAATGATTAGGAATTTTTTTTTTATCTAAAACCTATAGTGATGACAATAAAGTTTTTCACATTTAAAAAGGACTTTAAGAAATTTTAAGGTTTTTCGGTTAAGCCGATTTTCGGATAATCGGGATTCTACTGTATTTAAATCATTATTTATCATTTTGTTAACAATTATAACTGAGCATTTTAACGTTTTTTAACAGTCCTTTGACTAAGAGGATTTGTTTTTACTATAAAATATCTTATCTTTGTATTATTCAAATAATTCCTTTGTTCTTGGACACTTAATTGGAACAGTTTTTCAGTTCCCTGAATGTTCTCGCGACAAGAAAATAAATTGTGTGGAAAATTGTATTTTCATCGGATATTTTCCAATTTTTTATGATAATCCAGATAATTTTTCTTTGTAATCAATAGAATGTTCTGGACATTTCTTAGACTTACTCATAGAGTTTCTTTCTAGTGACTGATCTTTTCTGAGCTTCTGTATAGAAAATAGGTGAGAAATAATACTCCTATATTTACTTTAAACATCATGTTAAAAATAAAAATCAAACATCGTGATGTTAGGCAGTTTTAAACTAGAAGTAACGCAGATCGATTTCTGGTCAGTTAGAATTTTTTTATTTCAATTCTGACCATTTTAAATAATAATAATAATAATAAATTAGTCAGGTGTACCAATCCCAAAACTTATTATTTCATACCCGTTAATACTTTGAAAATCGCTGTCACAGTGCCAAAAAACAATCTTTGCCGATCATGAAAACTAAAGTTATAGGTTCGTTGAATTGTGTACATTTAAAAAAAAGATACAATCGTTGCATTTTTCAAATAAATCATTGAATTCGGCATCCACACTCTTAGAAGTCTGAAACCGAATTTCACAACCTAACTAGCATAAAAGCGACACTTGTTGGGCAGTATATATGCAAGTCAAATAAGTATCTATTTATGTGTAAGTGTAACAGAATAAGAAGTTTGATTTTAAATTCCGAATATTCGTTTTTTAGATATAGCTATTGACAAAATTGTAAAAATTACAGCATAGCAGTGCCACTTTGTATAAAAATAAATTGTTATAAAACATGTTTTATTTTTATTCATTGTTAGCCTTATTCAATTGGTATGAAACCTGTTATAAAACCTGTAACGAAAATCTAATCAGCATCAACTTATGTCAAAGTTTAACAGACTATGATGTTTACTGAAACTTCGTGCCTTAAATATTCAAATATGATTATCGTTAAAATCATGTAAATTCTGAAAAATTCGGCATAGCAGCGCCGTATGTTGGGCGACTTAAACCTAATCAATAACAGTTTATGTCAACGTCTAACAAAATTTGAAGTTTCATGGAAATCCCTGCGTTAGTTCTTCAATTAGTTTATCAAATGCAAATCCGGAAATCGTTAAAAATGCAACAAAACAGCGTCATCTGTCTGGCGATTTACAACAAAAACTGAAAAACACCAATTTATGTCAAGATTTAACTGAATCTGAAGTTTCATTAAATCCCTTGCATTAATTCTTGAGATAAAGCACCCACAATTTTTTTTTTCAGATGCAAATAAACAGACAGAGAGACTCAAAGGCAGATATTTTCTAAAAATAGTCGAATCGTATTCAAGACCTTTTAAAATGCAGAAATCGGTCAAAAATCAAAATCCAAAATTTATCACAAATCCAATACTTTTTTTTTTTTTTTTTTTTTTTTTTTGTAAAGTTAGAAGAAAGTAAAATTTTTGACAATTTATTTTTCTTTTTTTCTTTATCACACTGATTTCTATACTTCTGCATATTGATGAGTTCTTATGCAGAGGTTTCTGAATCTTGATTTTTAAGAAACGAAATGTCGTTCTTACAGTGCAAAAAAAACTACAATTCAAAAAGTATATTTTGTTTCTCATTTAAAATATAAGACCAGTAAAATAATTTTTAATTTTGTTTTGCAATCAATTCATGAAAAAAGAAACAAAAAAAAATTCCATTATCAACAGATTTCAACGATTTTTCAAACCTTTGTTGTTAAACAACGAGTGAAAAGCGAATGGATAAATCGAACTGTCCGCCCTCTTCGAAACATCGATTTTCCTCAATTAAGTCTTCATCGGTATCTCAAAAGGTAAACTAATCGATACATGAAACGTATTTAGATCAAAACGAAGATATCATTTTTTTCTTTCATATTTAACCGGGACAACAAAGCATTAATCATTATAATTAATGATACATGAGCTATTTTATCTCATTTTATTTGTTTCCCTCACACACTAGTATCAGTTTATTTCCATATTTTTCTGTGTTTGTTTATTTATTTATCTATTCATTTATTTGCTTTTTTGTTTCTTTAAAAACGTATGTTATATAAAAGTGAAAATTTTTAGTAAAAAGAAAATTTAAAGATGATTGCGAAAAAACAAGCAATATTTTTTAATTTTAATTAAAATATATACCATTGCTCACAATAAAATTTAAATTCAACATAAAAACTAAATAAATATCGTTTTCTGTAGATATTTATCAAAAGAACAAATTAGTTCCTTGTAAGAATAACATATAACGCATGCTCTACAAATGTTAAATAAAAAAATAAAATTAATTGTTTTCAAATATCTCTTTCTCTCCCTTATTTAATTCTTATTTAAAAAAAAAAAAAAAAAAAAAAAAAAAAGTAAATAACTTTTTATTTACTTATAAATTTTTCCACTTGATCATGTGATAACACATTATATTTTACTAGCTTTTTAATTTATCAAAACAACTTTAAAAGTTTGTGACAATTTGAAGAATATAAGGTTGATATGATAAATGCTTTCAAATTTTTTGAAGAAAGTGTGCATTAAATTTAAATGTTTGGAGATACTTTAATTATTTCGTAAAATTATTTTTTTTTCAGCTGAATAAAGTAAATTTTTATATGTATTTAACACATATACAAATTTAAAATATGCTTTGAAAAAAATTATAAATATTTTTATGCGATTTTCATAGTCATCTCTACTGTTAAAAATTAAATACAGTCGGCTCTCTTTAATTCGAAATCGTCGGGGCCACAAAAATTGTTCGAATTATAAAAAGTATGATATGAAAACATGTTTAAAAGGGTACCATTACAACGGAATTAATGTTATAGTATTTTCAAAATTCTTTTAGGATATTATCCTTAAAATATGAGTTAATATTAAATTAAAAGATATAAATACATAAACTAATCAAAAGATTATAACGAGCACAATAGAAGAAGGAATAGAGGTGTTATTGATAGGCAGCTGAGGAACTAAGAAAGCAATGTTAAATGCATGAGATTACATGTATACTAGTTCGGAACAATTCTGGCAAAATTGAAATAATGTTATTTTAAGGATCTGAAGGCCATGAGAAAGTAAGGAAAAATGAAAAAATGAAATTCTTGTTAGTTCGAATTAAACGAAGTCAAGAGAAAATGAGTTCGAAAAATATAAAAAAAAAATTAACGTTATTCTGTCATTGAAAATTTCGAGACTTCATGTTAAGTTCGAATTAAGCGAATATTCGATTTATCCGGATTCGAATTAACGAGAATTGACTGCATATAAAAAACATGCCTCAAAATATATTTTATAATGTTAAAATTTCTATCGTTTCTTCGTGTCAATTTTAATTAGTCTTGAACTTAATTAACATCGATTATTTTCATTATTTCTGAAAAGTTTTCAGAATAAAATATCGACAATTACAAACAAAACACTAATTCTCATTTAACCTGAGGAATAACGCATCTCATAGTCTCTGAAACTATAAAAACTACGTAGCTTTTGTTTGTTACCAATGTCTCAAATTGGAAAAAAACAAATAAGAAAAATCATGCGTCAAGCATGGGTTATGAAGCGCTTTCCAACACTTCATTAAATCCTCAACAAAACTTCGTCATTTAGGGCAATAAGATTATTGTATCTAGCCAAATATGTATTCCAATACTATTGAACATTGATCTGTCGGTTGATATACTATATAGTGAGAAAATTTAGTTTAGTAAGAAAATGTCTAGCAGGTTGAAATTCTTCTTTCGGAAATTTATACTAATCGATGGAAACATGCTTGAATCCTTTTGTTCAACTCTGTAGTTTGCCTTGTACCTTTATTACACGTCAGTATTAAGCTAAAATTTATTTTAAATTAAAGCATTCTTAAAACTAATAAAATCACATTCTCAGAAATCATCATTCATAGGCGTCCATGTATTCAATTCCTTGCGTGGCCCTGTATATCGTTATATCTATATTTTTCAAACATGTCTTCGTAAAGTGAATGCAGTTCAGCATAAAAATGCATAACTTATTTAAAAACATTTTTAAGTAATTTAAGCTCATATTCAGTAACATTTGCGACCTCTTTTGGGTAGCCCTGTATATCAACTATAGTATTTATACGCACCATATAATATGTATAGATTTAGTGAAACTTAAACGCACGTATCATAATTAAAATACATTTCATTCATCCATCAGCCACCATCGGATACACATGTACAGTACTTCGGAAAGAATATACTATTTGAAATCTTTTGTGTGTCCCTATAAATGCTATGTACTTCATATTATGCATGACTGTATCGTATAATTTATATTAAGCCTCAGTTATATATATCAATTTTATTAGACATGAAATAGTTTAATACAGTTAAAATATGTCGCACACAATTCTCTCTTTTACCATTATGCAATGGAATTCTTTTGCGTGGCCCTGTAAATGAATAATAGCTATTTTTTCACCGTATTTTTTACAGAATGCATATTTTAATGCATCTTGTAAATGCGTGTAAATTTTAATATGATTGACAGGATGTAACATCTTTAAAATTCATTTGAAACGATTTTTTCCCATAGGCCGTAATGTTACGGTAAACTTTTGACTACTTTTGTAAATAAACTAATCATGGTAGAAACTTTATTTTCAATAGGGTTCGTGCTAGAGTAAATGTCAACAACATATAAAACTTTCATGGAGATCCGAGTATATTTACGAGAGTTAGGGCGCGGAAGACGGCTAGACAGGCAAACAGACAGACGGACAGAAGGCTAGACGGACAGACGTCCAGACAAACCGAATATTTAAACACTTTTCAATTTTGTTGGAAAATGTTGATAATCAATTGCAAAAACAGTTTCCAGTTACATATTTTTTCCTAATTTACAAAAAAGTCATTTGAAATTTACAAATGATATTAAAATGGACTATGGCATGTTTGTGCAGATTTAGAAGATGATGTGAGTGTGTTATTCTAGAGCAGCTACTTAAAAGAATTCAGATATACGTCATCGTCTATGGATAATATCTGTAGTGCATTTTTATTACGTTAAATTATTTGAAAGACAATAAAATGTATGTTTCATCATACTCCTGGAATCATACAAGTAAATTTCTCCGATTTTTTTTTTAAAGAGTAACTTTAACTGAAAAAAAAAATGTTATAATGTGCCTACGGTGTGGTATAGCGAAACAATATAAGTAAATAGTTTAATAATAAAAATTGTTAATTTTTCATATAAATAATATGTTTACAGGGAAATCATGTCCATTACTTTTCATAGCCCTAGTTTATACCACTTACTAGGTCTAAAAAGATGATTTAAACCTTTTCCCGCAATATAGTAATTATTTTTATTTCAGTGATTTGTAAATATAACGTCAGGTTCAAATTGAATATGTACTCTTTATATATATATATATATAAATAACTCTGTCATAAGAATTTGAGTCATTTCCGTGGGCAAAAACTCAACAGTTATAGATAAAATATGAATAAAAATTTATGAAAAAAAACCCTGAAAGTAAAGATCATGTACTCAGTTCGCCAAGATAAAAACAGGGATGCACAACCTACTGTTCGCGGACCACAAAGCTACCAATATTTGATACTAAAAAATATATCTTTTTTTTAAAAAGAGAAACTTTGTGATTAAATAAGTCTTTCGGAAAATGGTGTGGCAAACAAATTTTGGGTAAAAAATGCTGTGCAGCTTCATAAGGATTAGAAAATAGTAAAATGAAATAGAATAACATATATGATATTAATTATGCAAAACTTAATCCAGCAGCATCTTTCAATTTAGTCTAATTTAAAGAGTTAAAAAATAAATAAAAAACTAAAACATTCACCGCCGTAGTATTTTTTTTGTGACCGAAGATCTTTTTTTATTAATATTAACCTCCTGACTGCCGCGAACTGATATATCTGTTTTCACAGCAACATAAGCGATATTTAAATTAATATAAGCAAGTTCTGAAAATTAAGTTATGACTAATACTCCCAAAGCTTATGTACCTATACGTAATAAAGTATTTTGTATGAAGTTGGAAAAAAACATCATTTTTTACTATTTTTAGTAAATTATAGAGGAAACAACATTACAATTTTGCCCTTTTGCTTGGCGATCAGGGGGTTAAGGCAAATTAAGAAAATTACTCCATACAACAACTAGTCTTTGAGGACCACAATAATAGGGAATGTTTCTAAATGAATATCAGGATTTTAACGCTTGGTAGTATTTATTACATAAAACTTAAATTTATAATTAATACATAATATGAGAGAGCAGTTTCAAACAGTTTTACCTACAAGTTTACACGTGCTCAATGTGAGCATCTTTCGTCACATGGCACGCATCAAGTCGATAGCTCAGTTCTTCTCAAACGTTGATTAGTGTTTGTGGGTTGATTATTGCAACATATGCAGTGATCAACTGGCAGTAGAGGCACATACACATGATCTTTTATGAGATTCACAGGTAGAAATCACATAGCGTCAGATCGGGTGAGAGCCTTAACAGAAATTCTTTACTAATCAACATTTGGGAAGAACTTAATGTGTGCCGTGTGAAGTTGCTCAAGTTGAACACTTTTAAGCTTGTAGGTAAAACTGTTTGGGTTTCTCTTTCATTTTATGCATTAGTTATAATTTTAAGTTTTTTGTAATAAAATATTACCAAGTGTTAAAACCCCGATATTCATTTCGAAACACTCCGTACTTATTCATCATGATGACATCATAAACTTTCATTATTTAAATGCTCTATTACTGAAATACGTAAGAGAAACATCCTTTATAACTCCAAAAATGTTAATTATATTGACTAACAATTTATTGAACCACATTAAGCGTCTCATTTCTAATTAAAATATATTTTAAATTAAAATTTGAATGAAACACAGTGTCATGAAAAATCGAAGAGTGTGAAAAATATGATTACAAATATCTCGGCAATTAATTATCCAATTTATTAATTTATTTATTATCCAATTAATAATTAATTATTTAATTATTAATTTAAATGCTCTATTACTGAAATACGTAAAAGAAATATCCGTATAACTCAAAAAATGTTAATTATATTAACTAACAATTTACTGCACCACATTAAGCGTCTCATTTCCAATTAAAATGTGTATTTGAATTAAAATTTGAACGAAACACGGTGTCATGAAAAATCGAAGAATGTAAAAAATATGATAACAAATCTCCTTGCAATTAATTATTCACTCGTCTTCATTCTTTATACAAAACTTTTTTTTCTTTATTGTCTCCTTAAAATGAACAATTTCAGAAGATTTTATGTACCTTTTATTGGAACGGATATTTTGAATACCCAAAAGAAAAAATAGTTCCAGGTAATCGAAATTACTGAAATTCAATAGGATTCTTATTAATATGTACTAAATTACTAAATTTCAAGACTCTATTTCAATTTTATCTTTAGATAGAGCAGAGACATACGCACAGACAGACGGCATTTCTTTTTTGTTCTAAAAATATGTTTTTTGGAATCTCCAGTGATTAAAACACGTAAATCCGTTAACAAGATATATATATATATATATAACAGTTACGTTCTGTGTAACAAATGTTTGTTAACAGTTATATATATATATATATATATATATATATATATATATATATATATATATATATACCGGGTGTCCCAAAAATGACTGATGGATTTTAAAATTCAATAACTTGCAAACGGTGACAGCTATTAAAAATTTTTTTGCAGGAGGGCTATGTATAATGTCAGGAGTTTTTTTACCGCAATTCTTGATTTTAGTTCGAATTTCAAATAACAGATGGCGCTGATGGTGGTTGGCGGCCAGTCGACGCCAAGACTTACTTCATTCAGCTTTGACGCAAAAGAAGGAGATTAAGGCTATGGAGTACGTCTCTTCTACAGTACCGTCTTACTCTCAGGCCCCGATTCTGGACTCATTCGATATGATTTCAATGGAATGCGTTGTTCCCATGGAAATAACAGATTGTTCGATAGTGGAATACAGCGTTTAGAAGTGGGCATAAATTTCGCAAGCAGTATTTGAGTTTATAGAAGATTTTCGTTTAGGAAGTTTTATTTTCCCGGATTAAATTACTTTTTTATGGCACGATTTAAAGAATATTTTATGCATCATATTTTAAAACTAGATAAAGATATTTTTTCAATTTGATGATTTTTGTTATATTCTTAAGAAATTTTAGATCTTTTAAGAAAATTCGTCAGTAGATTTTTATGAATGTTCAAAAAATAATCATGAAAACTGTTGATAGTACATTATTGTGTAAAATAACTACCAAAAACAAATATTATAAGTTGCCTTGTTTAGCCCTTTTCAATAGGATTAGTCTATCGTTGCATTAAATAGAAAAAAAAATGTGAGTTAATTAAAATTTATTTTCCCGGATTAAATTACTTTTTATGGCATGATTTAAGGAATATTTTAGGCACCGTATTTTAAAACTACACTGTTAAAAATTTGAAACCTTTGCTGCATCGTCACTCCTCCACTTTTATAGAAAGAGATTACTTCATTGTATTATGGAGCATTCTCATTGGTCAAAATAGAGATATTCTATAATAGCAGTACAGTGACGATGCAGCAAAAGTTTCCAATTTTTAACAGTGTAGTTGAAGATATCATGCTACAATCTTACTCTTAGACTATAAAAATCTTCTGCATTTTGTTGTATACGCACACCGCTTGTATAGAAACGGTTACTTGATTGTATTATGAAGCATTGTTATTGGTCGGAAAAGAGATATTATATACAAGCGGCGGAGTGCGTATAAAGCATAATTCAGCAGATTTTTAACACTGTGGGGCCCGATTCTGAACTCATTCGATATGATTTCAATGGAATGTGTTGTTGTCATGGAAATAACAAATTCTTCTATAGAAAAAATACAATATTCAAAATTGAGCATAAATATAACAATCTAAATCGATCAAAAATTTCTTAGAATATAACAAAAATTATCAAATTAAAGAAATCTCTTTATCTAGTTTTAAAATATGATGCATAAAATATACTTTAAATCGTGCCATAAAAAAATAATTTAATCCGGGAAAATAAAACTTCCTAAAGAAAAATCTTCTGCAAGCTCAAATACTGCTTGCGAAATTTATGCCCACTTCAGAAAACTGCATTCCACTATCGAACAATCTGTTATTTCCATGGCAACAACGCATTCCATTGAAATCATATCGAATGAGTCCAGAATCGGGGCCTGAGAGCAAGACTGTACTGTAGAATGAGACGTACTCCATAGCCTTAATCTCCTTCTTTTGCGTCAAAGCTGAATGAAGTAAGTCTTGGCGTCGACTGGCCGCCAACCGCCATCAGCGCCATCTGTTGTTTGAAATTCGAACTAAAATCAAGAATTGCGGTAAAAAAAACTCCTGACATTATACATAGCCCTCCTGCAAAAAAATTTTTAATAGCTGTCACCGTTTGCAAGTTATTGAATTTTAAAATCCATCAGTCATTTTTGGGACACCCGGTATATATATATATATATATATATATAAATCTAACTTTTAAAACAATTAGAAGATTTACTCTGTATTACATATGATGGGTAAACAAACAAAAATTATAAAAAAATAATAAAGTTTTTTTTTTTTTTTTTTTTTTTTTTTTGTATTTTATGTAACAGTTTGTTCTTATCCAACAAATGAACATCTTTTATTGAATTTCCGTTTGATTAAATTATACAAAAACTATTTAAACATGCATAAATATGAGGGTTTTTTCAAGCAGCTTTAAACAGATTTGAACACCATAAAGAAGTCAGAGACCTGTGTATTAATATTAAAGAATATTTTTAATTTTCTTTTCTAATAGAAAAGGGATTTACAGCGACGATAAAAAAAATTACCAATAAAGGAATTCAAAATATTTTTTCTTTTAAGAATAACTAAATTACAACTAAATTTCTTCAATAAAAACCTTAGTAAATTTCTCTCCTTTTTTTTCTTTTCTTCAGGAAAATGTGTGTTTATTTAACGAAAAATGGGTGTTCATAAAAAATAAAATTTCTTAAACATTATTTTTATTCGTCGCTGTAAAAAGGATAGTTTCCTTTAAATGATGCGCCTTTTTTATGTTTTGTAAATAAGTGTGAAAATAAGCCAATAAAATTACAAGAAAATAAAAAAAAAAATCTTTTCTGAAAAATGTAGAAAAATAATGATGAAAACACAAAACAATTTAATAGTTCTTTTTATATTAGATAAATGTAATTTTCTTTGGTTTTCTTTTTAAATTATGATAAAGTTTTGGTTAAAAAAGATCCTATATAATTTAATTTTTTTCCTTCACTTAGCTTGTCTGTCCTGCTTGTCTGTCGTGCTTTAATGTTCGTATATATACTTAGATTGCCACGAAATTAATAAACGGTATGTTCTAAAGGCTAGCGAACGTCCTGCATGTTATTGAGATTTTGTATACCATATTCTCAAATGAAAATTAAACGCGTAGCATTTACATTTCGTTCTCAAAACAATACGAAATGTTTTGTTACGTAGAAGAAAACTTTCTGGAGTACATTTCAATGATGTTAGTTTATGTAAAACATTCTTAGTTTGTACTACAAAAAAATTGCTATAGTAAATGTTTGTGTCATTTATTGTTTCTTTACAGGCACCCACAAAATAACTTAATAGCATTTCTGTCTGTAGCCAGTAATTGATTAATGTCGCTTTGTAAATATGATATACATTTTTGAGGTACGTGATAGCATGTTATAAAAAATAGGGCCTATAATGTTTACTGTTCTTTTATAAGGAGTCATAAAAAAGACAGTTATCTTATCTTCTATGAGAGATAATTGCAGGAAGTGCATTTTCAGATGCACTATGGATTTTCAAGCTTATAAATTTTAATATATTATGCGGTAGAAATAAATTCCATACATCATATATTGACGCTGCTTCAAAAACTAATTGTAACTTTAATCGGCAATATTTGCTGAAAGTCCGTTTTCAACTATGCTATGTGTTTTTGAACTGAATTGCATTTGTTCCTTTAACTAAAAGTCTGATAATATAATAATATGTGTGGAGGTGTTTTGACAGAAACAAATGCAAATTAAAGCTTTGTAAATTATTCTATGATTAATAAACAGATAGGTTTACTTTATAAGTGCCATATTCTCACATTAAAGGTAGTCTCTAATCCAAAAAAGTAAATTTAAGACACGAATTTTAATTCATTTTTTGTTTTCAAACGCATGAAAGTGGCAGGTGCTGTTATTCAGAAACTATGTGATCGAAACACTTCTTCCATTTTTTTAGTAAAGCAAAAGATCTTTCAGAAAACATTCTCAAAATGGGCGCTTTGAACCGAATTTCCGGATTAAAGGATAAATACCAGTCAAGAAAGAGAGAAAAACGGGTTGTCACGTGACTCAAAATCGTTTATAACTCAGTAAATAACTGATTTATCAAGAAAAAAAAAGAAAAAAAGAAAAAAAAAGAAAAGAAAGAAAGAAAAGAAAAAGAAAACATCTTTAGATTTCAAATTGCTGCTACAGTTAACACAATTACTTTTGTGTCTTTATGTTTAAAAACGAATCGTTAAATTTATCAGAAAATTTCGAGTTTGTTGAGCAATAGATTTGAGAACCGCCTTAAATCTCTGCTCAATACTTTTCTGTGCGGTCAAATTGAAACCACGATATTTATCTTTAATAAAACACAGACAACTTTCCAAAAATTATTGTCCAAAATTCGCTTAGTTTATAATAACTGCGTATATCCAAGCGAGTACTAAATCGAATTCACTTGCAACTTGATCCATCTAACCATTATCTGAAGTTCATCCATGAGTCAAAAGGTTAATACTACTATTTATATGAATTCTTCGCATCACACAACTGATTTGAAATGCAACTCACCTTTTATGACCATAAAAACTGAATCTTATTTTCTAAATCAATCTGGCTGAAAGTCTTTCCTGCGTTGGACATCGAAAATACCCAGCAGCAGAGATCGTGACCTTAGAATTTTCACCTAATCCACGTCTTGTTTTAGTTCCGGTAAATCAGAAAATGTACACCTACTGTTCGATAACATCGAACGAAGTCGTGAAAGAAATCTTGTAACAAAACTGAGTGGCAGCTAAGTCTACGCCTACTTTATTAAAAGTAATATATAAGAAATAATCTTGCTTCTTCATTTGTAGAAAATAATGATTTTTTTAAAGGATAGTATGCAAGTTACGTAATTTTAATTTCGTTCCATTTAAACTTACCGATTTAAAAACAAGTAAAACACTTTAAGTTTTTTTTTTTTTTTTAACAAAAATTTATAGTTGTCGCGCGAATTCAGACGCATGAATTTATTTATTGCTGATATATGATGTTTGTTAAATAATTTTAAATTCAAAATATTTGCATATTTGGATTAAAAATTTAAATGCATTTATTAAAATCTTTCTGTACGCGTATTTTCCGTCAGTATAAGAGTTTCAATAACAGCTTTCAATACCTTAATCAGAAGAACTTTTTATTCGAATAAATATTCATATAATAGACTACCAATAAATTTAATATATTGAAATTAATTCAATATTTATCGCAAGTTTATTTCAAATTTCTCAGCATGAACTTTACTATTTTCAATTTAAAAAGCACTTTTGCTTATGAAGGACGGCAGTTCAAAATGAATAATTCAAAATGAAAAGTTAAAAGCCAGGAACATACTGGATGATTCAAGATAGAAACATATACAAAAGAAAAAAAACAGCATTGTAATGCTTTGGAAAATTAATCGTACCTTTCTCTCCCGAAATGCACTTAGATTTTGGAAGAAGGCTGCTTGATAATTTTGATTTCGAATATGTTACGACTTATTATTTTGTATGTGAAATGAAGAATTGCGTCTCCATTTGTTTCGATGAAAAACATAGCTGCTAATGGGGTATTTCTGAACTTGTATGTATCGTTCCTACAGTTAAACGTTATTTACTTACATTTCATTAATCATCATAATTCCCTATTTTTTTTTTAATGGTACGTATAAGCAGAAAAAAAATCGGACCCCGAGAAATTTAAAATAACAAAACCATCCTAAAAATGTAGGTCTCTAATCTGACTTATAATATTGCTTTAATGACGCTGCTGTAATACAGGGTGTTCCAAAAATAACGATCCATTTCTAGGAAAACACTAATTTATTGATTTCTTTCATAGGTGTTTGAACATATGTTCTCCATAGAAGAAAGAATATCCATCGTTTCGTGAAAAATGGGTGATAAAATATGTGAAGAGGTGCGTCAGCTGTACCATTGAAAGTGCGGAAAACATCTATCAACAAGGGCCAATATCAGTCTACTTGTGAACGTCGGCTCTTTTCAACTCCCTCAAGAATGTCCGACGTTTTTCATCCGTCATGCTACCAGTTCGTCTGAATTTGTTCACAAGTAGCCTGATATTGCCCCTTGTTGGTGGCTGTTTTCCGTATTTTCGGTGGTACAACTGACGCACTTCTTCATAAATTTTATCACCCAGTTTTCACGAAACGGTGGCTATGGAGGACATATCTTCAAACACCTGCAAAAGAAATCAATAAATTAGTATTTTTGAAGAAATGATCATTATTTTTGGAGCACCCTGTGTATAATGACTGCTACACATGAATGTATGCATAATATATCAATGTCTTTTAATATATTTTTTTTATTATTATAACTCCTTTCTTAAGTAAAATAAAATTTTTATTAAAATGTTTATATAAAAGGTGAATCTTTTAAAATCTGGTGATTTAAAAAAAAATGTATTGGATTTAATAAAATTTTTATCATATCAATGTCTTCTCGTGTTCAAAAGAAATTTAAAGAAAATAAGAACTTTTGACTCATTTGAATAATAAAACAGAAAAAAAAGTCTCCTTACACCAATGCAAAAAAATTGTTTGAGTTCCCCAAGGTAAAGGTCCAAAAGTTCTACAAAGATTGCATTCAGATTAAAAATTTTTAGATTAGTTTTAAAGTTTTTAATCCATGATATTGATTCATGAATAAAAAATTAGCTGCATTAAATAGAAACTATTAAATACTTGAAAAAGAAATCTCGTTGCTGTTTAAATTATCTTTGACTTATATCTCTTAGTTTGTCCATCTTTGACTTATGACTTTGATTTTGTTTTTAAATGTAATTGTTGAAGAATAATTAATTTATACACAAATGGAAAAAATGCTGGGACCTTGATACTCCGGAATTTTTTAATACGAAACAAAGTTCTGATTCTTCTCAAAATGAAGCAATAAAACTTTTCAAAGTTGATGTTGAATTAAAAAAAATCCATAAGGTAAGACTGTCAAAAAATAGCATTTAGCTGATAATTGGAAAATCACGGAAAACAGCTTTAAAAAACTGAATGAAAAAATTTGTTAGAAACACGAAACTATTTTTTTAATGTAATGAATATTGAAAGTTTCTATGAAATAACAAAATAACAGAATTAGTTCTTAATTCAAAAGGCAAGAGGCATGTTGATTTTTATTTCCTCACAGAAAAATAATAAAAGAGACGGGGTAACTTTCAAATTATGAACGTTTGTTTATGCCTCTGCTCATGATTTAAATTCTCTCTTTTTTAATGACTATCTTTACTAAGGTCAATATGTACCTAGAAATTTTTTTTTTTTTTTTTTTTTTTTGTGTGTGTGTGTGTGTGTGTGGTTTGGATTTTACACAGTTGCTTTCACAATTAAAAAAGACTTTTTCACAGATATTGGTAGATGAAGATGTTCATGATTTTTGTAAAAAAGATCCCTCTGATAAATCTAACTTCTCTCAATTTGTTGGTTTACTAGACTTTTGACCACTTGTAAAAATATATCAACATTTAAAATGCAAAATATTTCGTCGAGGGTAGTATTAGAAGTCTATATTCTTTCGGGTATAATCTTTGTCCATCACCTTGGAGTCTATAAATATTTTCGAAGAATCGCGTATACAATTACACAAGCGGATTACTAATTCTAAACATCAACAAGAATTGCAGAAAAATAATATCGTAGTATCCACTGATAATCTGCAAACTTTTCAAGCAGAAAAATATTCCTTCGAAAGTTTTAGCAGTGAATAATTTAAGATATTTTTATTTTAACTTTTGTGAATTAGAGAGATTGTGTTCAGTTTAGACACTTTTAGACTTCTTTTAAAGTTTCAATCCATGATATTAATTCATTAGTAAAAAAATTAGCTGGATTAAATAGAAACTTTTAAATACTTGAAAAAAATCTTCTTGCGGTTGAAACCATCTTTGGCTTGTGTCTCCAGAAGAGAGAATGTGAAAACAAAACTTCCTTGTTTTTAAATGTAATTGTTAAAGAATAATTAATTTCTACACAAATGAAAAAAATACTGCCAACTCCTGAATTTATTAATAGGAAACAAGGCTCTGACTCTTCTTAAAATGAAACAATGAAACTTTTCAAAGCTGATGTTGAATAAAAAAAATCCATAAGGTAAGACAATCATATAAACTTTTAAAAACGGCATTTAGACAATAATTGGAAAATCACGGAAAACAGATTAAAGAAACGAAATGAAAACATTTGTTAGAAACACAAAAGTTTTTTTAATGTAATGAATATTGAAAGTTTATATCAAATAACAATAACAGAATTAGCTCTGAATTCGAAAATCTAGAGGCATGTCTATTTTTACTTCCTCGCAGAGAAGTAACAAAAGAGATCATGTAACTTGTGAATTGTGAGCGTTTTTATACGCCTATTGTCATGATTTCAATTCCCTTTTTCTAAACGACTGTCTTTACTCAGGTCCTAATATGTACCCAGAATTTTTTTTCTTTTATTGTGTATCTGACTTTGCTTAGTTGCTTTCACATTAAAGAAAACGTTTTCAGATATTGGTAGATGAAGATGTTCATGATTCTTGTCAAGAAGATCCTTTTCATAAATCCAACTTCTCTCAAATTTGTTGGTTTACTAGAGTTCTATTTGGGATTAATTGCAATCCATTCTTATTACAAACTACAGTAAAACACCACTTGTAAAAATATATCAAAAGTATCCAGAAGCTGTCAACTTTTTAAAGGCAAAATATTATGTCGAGGACAGGGACTCCAACTTATATGGGCTCGTGAGGCTCGAACCCACCCAAAATTTTTTAATCATAGCGTTCCGAATAGCGTTTTTAGGTGCGTTCGTAATTATGTAAATACGTAGCACCTATTGCTGTCGCTCAGTCCGTCCGTCCATCTGTCTGTCCGTCTGTCCGTCTATCTGTCCGTCTGTCCGACTGTCCGCATATAACAACGCAAAAACTACCCAACCGAATCGTTTGAAATTTAAAATACATAATTATAACATAATTTTGTCGAGTCATTTCAAATTTTATGGAAATCGGATGGATAGATCAATTACAGGGACATTCAAATGGATTCCGTTACATTACGGTCAATAGGGAAAAAAGTTTTAAATGCATTTTAATCGTTTGAAATTTAAAACATATAATTATTGCGTAATTTTGTCGAGTCATTTCAAATGTTATGAAAATCGGATGCATAGATCAATTACAGGGACAATCAAAAGGATTCCGTTACATTACGGTCAATGGGGAAAAAGTTTCAAATGCATTTTAATGTTACACTCATTCGAACATAATACAATTGGCATGAATCTATGAAATATATACTAAAATATGCATTCTGTACAATCTGTGATGCAAAGAATTTTTATTATTAAATTACAGGGCCACACAAAAATATTCCACTACATAATGCTATACGGGGAAACATGGTTTGGTACGTGTTTTAATTATATTCAACTATTTCACATTTTATGAATAATGTTGCTGAGGTGTAATAAAAATTACTTTCTGCATATTTACAGAAACGTAAAAATTTCGACTACTATACTGTATCCGGAGTACGCTCTACTATATCAGCAAGATCTGAATATTTTTAAAACTTCGTTATCGTACGAACGCACCTCATTTGCTACGTTCACGTGAAATTTCTAACTTGTTATTGTTCTAGTTATTTATTACATTATTATTTTATTATTGTTTCATTATTCATTTTTCTCCTTAAAGTAAAATTTGCGTTGCCAACGACCATGCGTTTTAGTTCTCCGACTGCGACTCCTATAAATCCCAAATGACTGAAATGTTTTGCTACATGTTTAATTTTCTGCTAATTCAATTTGTAATCATGACTGAAATGTTTTGCTCCATGGTTAACTTTCTTCCGATTGAATTTGTAGTCATGTTCATACTTTCATGACATTGCAGTAAATATGGGTGTCTTTTATAAGGAAAAACGCATAAAATATAATTTAATAAAATTGCAACTTTATTAAACCATGATAGCCTTAGTTAAAATTCTCATCTTTCACTATCTGTCAACCCTTCAAAGAAAACCAAACTGGTAGCACCATTTAACAAAAATATTTTTGAGATCACCCAATATTTTTGAGCCAACCCAATATTTTTCAAAAATTGGAGCCACTGGTTGAGGATACTATTAGCAGTCTATCCTCTGTCGGATAAGCTTGTACACCCTTAGAGTCTATCAATATTTTCGGATAAAGGAAGTATACCATTCCATAGGCGAATTACTAATTCTAAACATCTAGAAGAGATGTGGAAAAATAATATTGTAATGCCCTAATGATAATTTGGAAACTTATGAATCAGAAAAATATCCCTTGAAAAGTTTTTGCAATGAACAATTTAAGTGATTTGTACGAGGGCAATTCGGAAAATAACCTCCGTTTATGAATTTAAAAAAAACTAATGAAAGGAAAGATTTTTTATTACTTACGTATGAAAGACATTTGCTTCAGCTATTTCTCAACATAATTGCCGTATTAATTAAAACAATTATCATAACGGTAAATCAGTTTTGAAATTCCATCGGCACAGACTTCTGCCGCCGGCCTATTCAACTGCGATTATTTTTAAATTCAACTCGCACCACTCTTTCAATACAAAGAATTTTAACATATTTTTCTATATAATTTTCTGATAAATGTACTACTCTCGTAATATTTTACTTGGCCCACTATTTTTTTTAACATTTTTGGTAGTACATTTATCAGCAAATTATATAGAAAAAAAATGTTAAAATTCTCTGGATTGAAAGAGTGGTGCGAGTTGAATTAAAAAATAATCGCAGTTGAATAGGCCGGCGGCAGAAGTCTGTGACGATGGAATTTCAAAGCTGATTTACCATTATGATAATTGTTTTAATTAATACGGCAATTATGTTGAGAAATAGCTGAAGCAAGTGTCTTTTATACGTAAGTAATAAAACATGTTTTCTTTCATTAGTTTTTTTTTTTTAATTCATAAACGGAGGTTACTTTCCGAATTGCCCTCGTATTTTGACTTTTGTGAACTAGTTTCTTATTTTCTTCTAAAACAATTGATAAAAATATATATTTTTTACATGTTTGACGTCAAGTTTTTAATCCTGCTGGATTTTTGGGATCCTTCAGATAAAGAATAAATTGCTTAATGTGAAAGACGTTATCTTTAGACATAATGACTACGGTGTTGTACCTGAAAGATTAGTTTTGCAACAAAATTTATCAGTAATTTCAGTTGTAAAATTTCAGTAGTCTTAAGAGTGTTTTAGTTTGAACTAAATATTGGCGTATAGTAAAGGTACTAGGCAAACTACAGGGCTGAAAAAAATTATAGTTTCCATCTATTAGTATAAGTTGCTGCAAGAGAAATTACAAATTGTTATTCGTTTTCTTGCTGAACAAGATTTATCCACTATATAGTATACATATATATCAACCGGTATATCAAACCCAGGTTTGTTCAAAAGTATTCGAATGCATATTTGGCTATGGACAGTAACACTTTATTACCAAATAGCTAAGTTTTATCTAAGGTTTCTGGAAGTGTTGGAAAGTGTTTCATAATATATGCTTAACGCAGGATTTTTCTTACTTGTTATTCATCTAAATGTAGGTACTTTTGAAACATTTGAAATCAGATTTGTTATGTCTAATTTGCACGAAATAATTATAACTTATAGATATATTATTGTATGTCTGAAATAATGTATTATTTTAGAATTTTGCTTAACCTTTAATATCCCAAATTATGAATTCATGAAAATTTCATTTTCTAAAGCATTATTTTTTTTATGGAATTTGGAAACTACATTAGAAGATTTACGCAATCATTTAATAAATTTTTGTAAGATTTTGCCAATTAAAATTAATTAATTAAATTTCAATTTATAGAGATTTTCTGCGATATTTACAACGCCACTCAATTTTTTATTTAAAATCTTTTTTTAGTATTTTGTATAATTAAGAAATGTACAAATATAATGTTCTTAAATAACAATATAGAAATATTTTTGACCTGAAACATTCTCGCCCGCAATCTTTCAACGTCAAGAAAGAGGAAAACATAGAAAGACAAAATAGATCATTGTTTTTAAAATATTTTTGTTTTGTACAACCAATAATGCTGTTGGAAAATAACATAATGCAATATATGTCTAACTCATTCTGAACTGTTTTATTATTAATCGATGTATGCATTTATAATAAGTTATTTTAAAGTACGTCGGGGGATAAAGGAATAAAATATTAAAAAATAATAAAAGTAAATGATCGTTGCAAAACAAATCTAAATGTAAAATTGCTTCTATTTTCGCTAGTAAAGATGTTAGTTCAAAAATAGATAAAATATAAATTTTTATGGAAAAATATCATAAAAGTAAATGTATATTTTTTAGAAAAATATAAAACATCTTAAAATTGCAACACTTCATAACCATGCTTAAAAGCTGTAAAGTGTCAAATTATAAAATTTCTTAAAGATAAAATAAAAAGTCAAGAGTTAACATCAAACGCTGGACCTCTAACTCTTGGACGAAAAATCTGTGTTCAAAGTAGGAAGCAAACGTTAAAATTTACAAACTAATGGGTATAAGAAATGTATGCTGAACTTTGATCTTCCACCCCTCTAATTTCTCGAAATGTAAAGCCCATTTGAAAAAAATCATTTCACCAGAATAATTAGGGATAGGAACTCTACAGCATAGCTTAAATTTATCAAAATCGGTGAGCATCTTGTTTGGTGGTCCCCCTTGTAAGTAGTATTTGTAATTTTGCATCATTTTTGCCATCCAAATTTAAGATAATAAATATCATTGAAAAAAATACTTACTTAAATTAACTGGTTACTAGTTTTCATTTTCAATTATTAAATCATACATTGATTCTCGGATAATATTTTAATAAAATAATTGAATTAAATTATCACATGCTCATTAATTTTTCAAAAGTGGATCGTTAACTGCCTAATTACAGTACAATGTTATATTATCTATCAAAATGTCTGTTATCGTACTTTAACAAAATAAATGCTGTAGATATATCCACTTTTAATGAGATTATCTTATGAAATATTTATAAAATCGCTTTGCTCCATGACCTTTAAAATAATAATGTTCAATCACCCGCAATACCCGCTATAGCGCTTTGCAATTACCCGCTTCCTAGAGAATATAGTGCATATTTAATATTATAGAACGTGAACTTTTTTTTTTAATTTTTATGTGAACTTTTTTCCTTTTTTTTTTCGGGAAAGTCGTCTTATATCTGTACTTTTTCCTCTTTCATCCATCATCATTCACTTTTCTCCTTCTCAACAACCAATAATTGAGTTAGATATGATGAATATGAAAAAATATATTTATAGAACTATTAAATTCTATATCAATGAAAAATTTCCCTTTCTCTCTTTACTTTAAATTCTTATTTGTACCAAAAAAAATTCTATTTTAATTGAAAACATTTGGTGTCGCATGCTTTTAATTAATTTTAAAAGATCTCAAGATATATCTCAAGTTTGTGATATTTTGATTTATTTTACCAAAAAAAAAAAAAAAAAAAAAAAAAAAAAAAAAAAAAAAAAAAAATGATTTTTTGATTTTTTTTTTTTAATCATCAGAGGATTCATCTTTCTTGGGAGGTCTTCGACCACACTAGTCCAGAATTTTTCCTGTTCTGTGTAATTACATCGATCAACTAAACGAGGAGGCGGAGATTCCTTCAAGAGGAACACGGTGACTGACAGTTCTTCAAGAGGGTCTTATTATCTTCTCGTCTGTAACATCACAGGAAACTTGGTGTACTTTTTTTCCCCATACATGCACAAAAAAATGATCTACTAACCGCATTATTGGACTTGAATTTGATTTAAAAAATTATCACGAAGCATACTGATCCGTAATTTTTTGTTAGAATGGATAACTATATGATGTGGAAGGAGGGATGCATAAAAATGTGTAATTGTCTTAGAGAAAAATAAATAAATAAACTGATGTTATAGTCAAAGCCCGACTAATGCGGGGGCATGTGGGACTGCTTCCTCGGGATTCCCCATGAGAATGTTCAGGATTTTCACTAGTGTTCCAAATGGTTAAAATTTACCAAAAGTAATCAAAATTTATATATTTTGAAACATTTAAGAAGAGAATTTGTCCTTCCTACTTTTCTCTATTTCCTATACCTTTTTCAACCATACAAAAAAAAATGTATCATTAGAAGACTAAAAATATTATAATAATAACTACAGTTTTCAAAAGAAAATTTTTATTGGCGTTTTTCTCGTAACGAGACAAAGGGACAATCGGTGTTTTTTCTTTTACACATCTAATAACAGACGTAGATAAGCAAAGCAAAAGTTTGCAAACAAATACTTCTGTCATCCAATCCATCATTTTTTTATTATTATTTTCCTTCTTCATATTTTTTTTTTAAGTTCTGACAATGTTTATAGGATATCTTGTATACAGATGTGAATAGTACTTGGTACAAAATTTATTCATACATATACATGCAATATGTATGAAGTGAAACTGCTAGTCATTTCCACATTATTCGCCATCAATTTCTATGGATAGATGGAAGTTTGCACCCCCCCCTCCCCTCTCACAAAAATGATGCTCGCCCCGGAGCCCTAGATAATCCAAATCGGGCCGACTATCCTCTTTAATAAAAAAGTTATGTGTTGCTAATAGTCCAAGAACCGGCAGCACAAAAACCCAAGGTATCAAGAAAAAAACTTTTATTTTATGGAAGAGTAGAAATAGAAGAATCTAACGATCCATGTCTGCCGGAAGTGAAATGGTGTATAAGCCAAAAATTAATACCATTAGTGGTTTACTCGTAGGTTTATTATTGTGTTTTCCTGCTCCCAGTCCTTCAAGTTTTCATACATTTGATTGTAGGACAAACACAACGATAAACATACGAGTTAACCACTTGTTGTACTAATTTTTGGCTTATGCGCCACTTCATTTCCTGCATACATGGATCATTAGATTCCCTTATTTCTACTCTTCCATAATATTTTTTTTTCCCTTGTCCTTGATACCTTAGATTTTTTTGCTGTCGGTTCTTAGACTATGACTACTGGCTTTTTTATTAATCTTTGCCACACATTAATCTCGAAAAATGAAACGTTTAAAATTACTGAAAAAATCAATAGATCGAAAAGTATTTGTCAGAAAATTTTTAGACAAACTGCGTTAGAAAGATGAAAGAATATGTGTATATTTATATAAATATATATACATTTCAAATCTAATGATCATGCTGTTTTTCAAAGATTGAATTTCAAAAATTATCAAATTTCATAATGGAGTTCCATAGCCGAACTTTCACGCATAAAAAAAATGATGATTATGGCAATGTGTTCTGACGTGTATTACTGGCTATAGCACGAGTCACAAATTATAGTAGCCTTATTATTCTGTTGAAATATAAAAGTGAATTATGGTGTCACGAGTGCACGATTTTTGTTTAATTCTCGACAAATACTAGATGTGCCATTTTTTTTTTAGTTTTATTAAAAAGTTATGCACTTTAAAGGAAATGGATTGAAGATTTATATTTTAAGTGAAACTAATGCAATATGAATGATGTCACTTCAAACGATATTTGGCGATTCATCACATTCCCAAGCTAACATAAAAGTACTCTATTTTCTGAATATTAATGTAATAAACATAGTCCTTTTTTTAGTTTGTTTGTTCCAGGTTTGTATTTTAAATTATTTAAGAAAAATTGATTGATGAAGATGAATCATCAATCCATTTTCCTTTCCTTTTTTTTTTTCTTTTTAACTTAATTCTCAACATTGCATAATTTAAAATTCTATACCTTTGAATAGGGAGGTGCACTTTCAAATGGAAAGTGCTTGAAGATTGTATTTTAATTTACTGATTTTTTATGATTTTTAAACCAAATAGTAATAACACTAATACATATTTTTATCAATTATTCTAAATTTTAAGAGAAAACCGCGATCTTTACCCACTGTCCTGAAACGGGCTTTTAAATAAGTTACGACATTCTGCATTTTCATTATCATTTTTAAGGAACTGTGAGATATTTCGACCTAAATATTTAGCATATCAGACAAACTGATTTTTTTAAATTGTTCTTGTTGTTTTTGTTTGTTTGTTTGTTTGTATTTTCGTTTCCGTTTTCCAAATTAAAAAAAATCAGTAAGTAAAAATTTAATATACATTAAAGAATTCAAAAATTGAATCACATAGCGTTCAAATTTATTTATTAATTTAGTTATATTGGAATGCGAAATTATAATCTGAAAGCTAAAAGAAAAGCATTTTGTATAGATCTTGTATCAAAACAGACACACAAATTTAGAAATCTTTAAAAAATAAAATTGCCGTATTAATTAAAACAATTATCATAACGGTAAATCAGCTTTGAAATTCCATCGGCACAGACTTCTGCCGCCGGCCTATTCAACTGCGATTATTTTTAAATTCAACTCGCACCACTCTTTCAATACAAAGAATTTTAACATATTTTTCTATATAATTTTCTGATAAATGTACTACTCTCGTAATATTTTACTTGACCCACTATTTTTTTAAACATTTTTGGTAGTACATTTATCAGCAAATTATATAGAAAAAAAATATTAAAATTCTCTGGATTGAAAGAGTGGTGCGAGTTGAATTAAAAAATAATCGCAGTTGAATAGGCCGGCGGCAGAAGTCTGTGACGATGGAATTTCAAAGCTGATTTACCATTATGATAATTGTTTTAATTAATACGGCAATTATGTTCAGAAATAGCTGAAGCAAGTGTCTTTTATACGTAAGTAATAAAACATGTTTTCTTTCATTAGTTTTTTTTTTAATTCATAAACGGAGGTTACTTTCCGAATTGCCCTCGTATTTTGACTTTTGTGAACTAGTTTCTTATTTTCTTCTAAAACAATTGATAAAAATATATTTTTTTTACATGTTTGACGTCAAGTTTTTAATCCTGCTGGATTTTTGGGATCCTTCAGATAAAGAATAAATTGCTTAATGTGAAAGACGTTATCTTTAGGCATAATGACTACGGTGTTGTACCAGAAAGATTAGTTTTGCAACAAAATTTATCAGTAATTTCAGTTGTAAAATTTCAGTAGTCTTAAGAGTGTTTTAGTTTGAACTAAATATTGGCGTATAGTAAAGGTACTAGGCAAACTACAGGGCTGAAAAAAATTATAGTTTCCATCTATTAGTATAAGTTGCTGCAAGAGAAATTACAAATTGTTATTCGTTTTCTTGCTGAACAAGATTTATCCACTATATAGTATACATATATATCAACCGGTATATCAAACCCAGGTTTGTTCAAAAGTATTCGAATGCATATTTGGCTATGGACAGTAACACTTTATTACCAAATAGCTAAGTTTTATCTAAGGTTTCTGGAAGTGTTGGAAAGTGTTTCATAATATATGCTTAACGCAGGATTTTTCTTACTTGTTATTCATCTAAATGTAGGTACTTTTGAAACATTTGAAATCAGATTTGTTATGTCTAATTTGCACGAAATAATTATAACTTATAGATATATTATTGTATGTCTGAAATAATGTATTATTTTAGAATTTTGCTTAACCTTTAATATCCCAAATTATGAATTCATGAAAATTTCATTTTCTAAAGCATTATTTTTTTTATGGAATTTGGAAACTACATTAGAAGATTTACGCAATCATTTAATAAATTTTTGTAAGATTTTGCCAATTAAAATTAATTAATTAAATTTCAATTTATAGAGATTTTCTGCGATATTTACAACGCCACTCAATTTTTTATTTAAAATCTTTTTTTAGTATTTTGTATAGTTAAGAAATGTACAAATATAATGTTCTTAAATAACAATATAGAAATATTTTTGACCTGAAACATTCTCGCCCGCAATCTTTCAACGTCAAGAAAGAGGAAAACATACAAAGACAAAATAGATCATTGTTTTTAAAATATTTTTGTTTTGTACAACCAATAATGCTGTTGGAAAATAACATAATGCAATATATGTCTAACTCATTCTGAACTGTTTTATTATTAATCGATGTATGCATTTATAATAAGTTATTTTAAAGTACGTCGGGGGATAAAGGAATAAAATATTAAAAAATAATAAAAGTAAATGATCGTTGCAAAACAAATCTAAATGTAAAATTGCTTCTATTTTCGCTAGTAAAGATGTTAGTTCAAAAATAGATAAAATATAATTTTTTATGGAAAAATATCATAAAAGTAAATGTATATTTTTTAGAAAAATATAAAACATCTTAAAATTGCAACACTTCATAACCATGCTTAAAAGCTGTAAAGTGTCAAATTATAAAATTTCTTAAAGATAAAATAAAAAGTCAAGAGTTAACATCAAACGCTGGACCTCTAACTCTTGGACGAAAAATCTGTGTTCAAAGTAGGAAGCAAACGTTAAAATTTACAAACTAATGGGTATAAGAAATGTATGCTGAACTTTGATCTTCCACCCCTCTAATTTCTCGAAATGTAAAGCCCATTTGAAAAAAAATCATTTCACCAGAATAATTAGGGATAGGAACTCTACAGCATAGCTTAAATTTATCAAAATCGGTGAGCATCTTGTTTGGTGGTCCCCCTTGTAAGTAGTATTTGTAATTTTGCATCATTTTTGCCATCCAAATTTAAGATAATAAATATCATTGAAAAAATACTTACTTAAATTAACTGGTTACTAGTTTTCATTTTCAATTATTAAATCATACATTGATTCTCGGATAATATTTTAATAAAATAATTGAATTAAATTATCACATGCTCATTAATTTTTCAAAAGTGGATCGTTAACTGCCTAATTACAGTACAATGTTATATTATCTATCAAAATGTCTGTTATCGTACTTTAACAAAATAAATGCTGTAGATATATCCACTTTTAATGAGATTATCTTATGAAATATTTATAAAATCGCTTTGCTCCATGACCTTTAAAATAATAATGTTCAATCACCCGCAATACCCGCTATAGCGCTTTGCAATTACCCGCTTCCTAGAGAATATAGTGCATATTTAATATTATAGAACGTGAACTTTTATTTTTATTTTTATGTGAACTTTTTTCTTTTTTTTTTCGGGAAAGTCGTCTTATATCTGTACTTTTTCCTCTTTCATCCATCATCATTCACTTTTCTCCTTCTCAACAACCAATAATTGAGTTAGATATGATGAATATGAAAAAATATATTTATACAATTATTAAATTCTATATCAATGAAAAATTTCCCTTTCTCTCTTTACTTTAAATTCTTATTTGTACCAAAAAAAATTCTATTTTAATTGAAAACATTTGGTGTCGCATGCTTTTAATTCATTTTAAAAGATCTCAAGATATATCTCAAGTTTGTGATATTTTGATTTATTTTACCAAAAAAAAAAAAAAAAATGATTTTTTGATTTTTTTTCTTTTAATCATCAGAGGATTCATCTTTCTTGGGAGGTCTTCGACCACACTAGTCCAGAATTTTTCCTGTTCTGTGTAATTACATCGATCAACTAAACGAGGAGGCGGAGATTCCTTCAAGAGGAACACGGTGACTGACAGTTCTTCAAGAGGGTCTTATTATCTTCTCGTCTGTAACATCACAGGAAACTTGGTGTACTTTTTTTCCCCATACATGCACAAAAAAATGATCTACTAACCGCATTATTGGACTTGAATTTGATTTAAAAAATTATCACGAAGCATACTGATCCGTAATTTTTTGTTAGAATGGATAACTATATGATGTGGAAGGAGGGATGCATAAAAATGTGTAATTGTCTTAGAGAAAAATAAATAAATAAACTGATGTTATAGTCAAAGCCCGACTAATGCGGGGGCATGTGGGGCTGCTTCCTCGGGATTCCCCATGAGAATGTTCAGGATTTTCACTAGTGTTCCAAATGGTTAAAATTTCCCAAAAGTAATCAAAATTTATATATTTTGAAACATTTAAGAAGAGAATTTGTCCTTCCTACTTTTCTCTATTTCCTATACCTTTTTCAACCATACAAAAAAAAATGTATCATTAGAAGACTAAAAATATTATAATAATAACTACAGTTTTCAAAAGAAAATTTTTATTGGCGTTTTTCTCGTAACGAGACAAAGGGACAATCGGGGTTTTTTCTTTTACACATCTAATAACAGACGTAGATAAGCAAAGCAAAAGTTTGCAAACAAATACTTCTGTCATCCAATCCATCATTTTTTTATTATTATTTTCCTTCTTCATATTTTTTTTTAAGTTCTGACAATGTTTATAGGATATCTTGTATACAGATGTGAATAGTACTTGGTACAAAATTTATTCATACATATACATGCAATATGTATGAAGTGAAACTGCTAGTCATTTCCACATTATTCGCCATCAATTTCTATGGATAGATGGAAGTTTGCACCCCCCCCCCCCCCTCTCACAAAAATGATGCTCGCCCCGGAGCCCTAGATAATCCAAATCGGGCCGACTATCCTCTTTAATAAAAAAGTTATGTGTTGCTAATAGTCCAAGAACCGGCAGCACAAAAACCCAAGGTATCAAGAAAAAAACTTTTATTTTATGGAATAGTAGAAATAGAAGAATCTAACGATCCATGTCTGCCGGAAGTGAAATGGTGTATAAGCCAAAAATTAATACCATTAGTGGTTTACTCGTAGGTTTATTATTGTGTTTTCCTGCTCCCAGTCCTTCAAGTTTTCATACATTTGATTGTAGGACAAACACAACGATAAACATACGAGTTAACCACTTGTTGTACTAATTTTTGGCTTATGCGCCACTTCATTTCCTGCATACATGGATCATTAGATTCCCTTATTTCTACTCTTCCATAATATTTTTTTTCCCTTGTCCTTGATACCTTAGATTTTTTTGCTGTCGGTTCTTAGACTATGAC
Organism: Maratus speculifer; assembly: GCA_964019185.1. Taxonomy (NCBI): domain Eukaryota; kingdom Metazoa; phylum Arthropoda; class Arachnida; order Araneae; family Salticidae; genus Maratus; species Maratus speculifer. The sequence continues at coordinate 291,039,087 of OZ025294.1, read as the reverse complement.
TACTGGCTTTTTTATTAATCTTTGCCACACATTAATCTCGAAAAATGAAACGTTTAAAATTACTGAAAAAATCAATAGATCGAAAAGTATTTGTCAGAAAATTTTTAGACAAACTGCGTTAGAAAGATGAAAGAATATGTGTATATTTATATAAATATATATACATTTCAAATCTAATGATCATGCTGTTTTTCAAAGATTGAATTTCAAAAATTATCAAATTTCATAATGGAGTTCCATAGCCGAACTTTCACGCATAAAAAAAATGATGATTATGGCAATGTGTTCTGACGTGTATTACTGGCTATAGCACGAGTCACAAATTATAGTAGCCTTATTATTCTGTTGAAATATAAAAGTGAATTATGGTGTCACGAGTGCACGATTTTTGTTTAATTCTCGACAAATACTAGATGTGCCATTTTTTTTTTTAGTTTTATTAAAAAGTTATGCACTTTAAAGGAAATGGATTGAAGATTTATATTTTAAGTGAAACTAATGCAATATGAATGATGTCACTTCAAACGATATTTGGCGATTCATCACATTCCCAAGCTAACATAAAAGTACTCTATTTTCTGAATATTAATGTAATAAACATAGTCCTTTTTTTAGTTTGTTTGTTCCAGGTTTGTATTTTAAATTATTTAAGAAAAATTGATTGATGAAGATGAATCATCAATCCATTTTCCTTTCCTTTTTTTTTTCTTTTTAACTTAATTCTCAACATTGCATAATTTAAAATTCTATACCTTTGAATAGGGAGGTGCACTTTCAAATGGAAAGTGCTTGAAGATTGTATTTTAATTTACTGATTTTTTATGATTTTTAAACCAAATAGTAATAACACTAATACATATTTTTATCAATTATTCTAAATTTTAAGAGAAAACCGCGATCTTTACCCACTGTCCTGAAACGGGCTTTTAAATAAGTTACGACATTCTGCATTTTCATTATCATTTTTAAGGAACTGTGAGATATTTCGACCTAAATATTTAGCATATCAGACAAACTGATTTTTTTAAATTGTTGTTGTTGTTTTTGTTTGTTTGTTTGTTTGTATTTTCGTTTCCGTTTTCCAAATTAAAAAAAATCAGTAAGTAAAAATTTAATATACATTAAAGAATTCAAAAATTGAATCACATAGCGTTCAAATTTATTTATTAATTTATGTATTTTGGAATGCGAAATTATAATCTGAAAGCTAAAAGAAAAGCATTTTGTATAGATCTTGTATCAAAACAGACACACAAATTTAGAAATCTTTAAAAAATAAAAGTAACACAAGAATAAATAAGAAATAAATCCTTTAATATCGTATTACAATTACAACGTTATCTTGTTTTTCATTGCCATTACTATATGTAAACAAAGTAACAGGAAAATCGATAATCGTTTAATGTTACTTGTAAATCCTTGATTTTATCGATGTCAAAAAGTTTAAATACGTGCATTTAGTACTTCAACAGAGATAAAGATAAAACATTAGAATCTTGTTTTACTAATTCAACAACATTTTTCGATTATAATCGCGCCCTAAAAAAATTGGAATGCATATGTATAGCTAGCGAAGATAAAGGAAGTTATTCAAAGATATACGAGAGCAATAAGCTCTTTAAAACACAGCAGGTAAATGGGTGGATATAAATTTGCCACAGCAGGAGATACTAGTAAATTTGTTATTACAGACGTAATCTCTTCAATTATTTTAAAACAACTGGTACAATGTAACAGATTTTATTTGTTTTTGATAATAAAACAACTAAAATGAAACTGAACACAGTGAAAATTTCACTGTTTGCAGTGCATCTTATAACTAACGAGTAGAAATTAAAATAATACGATATAATTCTAATAAGTAAAGATCGATCTAAAATTCGGTTTCGTTCTCGTTTTCGGCCCAAAATCTGAGTTCGGCTAAAATGTTGCCTAAAATTGGGCCGAACCGAAACTATCTGTATTCCAAAAATCTCGTTTCTTCCTTCTGGAAATTTTAATTTGGTATTTTTTATCCGGGCGCCACTCTTATACATATACATATATAAATATATACATTGTATATACACAGAGCCACACATACACACACAAATATAAATACATATAATTTCTATATATTTAATAAATACGCATATGTACATGCATATATGTACATATACATGTACATGTAACACTGGCTTCGGCTGTCCCAAAATTACCTTACGTTTTACTCATTGATTTGAGCTGTATCGTCTAAATGAGATACTCTTTATTTATCACTGTTTATAAACATGATTAATTCATGACATAAGTGCAAATAATAAAGCAAGCAATGCCTATATGACTAAATTTTGAAGACGCTTTTCATTTACTATTAAAAACTGCAAATTCAATAGTAAAAGAAATTTTTTAATTTGAAACCACAGAAGCGTTTTGAATACTCTTCGAAAAAAAGCTTGTAAAACAAATGATCGTTTACAAAAAGCATTATGTATTTTTTTTTAAGTCAATATAAAAGATAAACCAAGACATGCATGTATACCTAAAACCCTTTTTAATTAGATAAAATTAGTATAACTGGAAGATCTTTATGTATCTTTAATGAATTAATTATATTTTATTTTATATAAAAATAAAAAGTTTTCGTCAAAGACACAGAGAACCAACTTGGGCCACACGTATAATTAATTAAATTAATAATTATGTGTATTTAATAAACACGTATGTTTAATAAATAATTATGTATATTTATGTATATTTAATTATATTATATTACAGAGGTCAACACAAATCTGGGGTTTCTAGAATAGCACTTTTTTCTTAGTATATCAGACACGCTGATCACAGATAGTTTTTTACTATCATCCACAGTTTATTTACAAAACAAAAAAGGAGATGTTGCCTTTTAATAAAATTAATGAAGTTATATTTATTAAATAAAATACATTTTAAATAAGAACAAATATTTCTTTCTTAGTAAAATTACATTAATCCATGTAAAATACAATACTTCACTAAAGGATTTGAAAGATAAATGTAGATGGCATCTCTGTTATGTGTCGATATTTGCTTTAGAAGGCGCAATTTTCTCCTGCGCATTTGCAGTGAGAACGTATATATATTTCATTCGTTTATTGATATCTTACGTTTATTTTGTCAGTTTCTTAAGAATAAAAATTTACTCGCTTCAGAAACATCATATTCTTGGTATAGAAATCGAGAAAGAAAATTATCAAGTATTTTTCTCAAGAAAACTCACTTGCATACTGTACAGATATTCCTGGACTTACGACTCATTTGCTTTCCATCCCTAATCAGGAGCAATCTCAGTAGAGACTATGTCTAGTAAAAGAAGTTAGATTCTAGTAAGAAGAAGATTCTAGTAAGAAGAAGATTCTAGAAAGAAGAAGATTCTAGTAATAAGAAGAAGTAAGTGAGAAGAAGATTCTAGTAAAAGAAGTTAAAACGGTGTCTTACTTAATAATGGCAATGTTCTACCTTTAATTCCTTTAGCTCATTCAGTAATTTTTAAACAATCATAACCTTGATTTTTCTCCTCAGTATTATTAAATATGTCGAATCTGTGAGGATTTTAAAATTTTATCAATGTTATTAAGCCGATAATTCGAGCTATATCGAAATGTCCTGTTTCTTATACTTGAGTAGCAACCAAACTAAACACCAATTCTGGATAAGGAAAAAATAGCCTGCAAGAAAAGATTTAAATCCAGGATCTAAAAATGTGATTCGGCAGAACTTAATTGATCCAAAAGCAGTCTTCTTGCTTCCCCTATACTTTAAATTAATTTTAATAAAACAGTTCGTAAATGTCTTAGATAAAACAGGGGATGACTTTACGATATTTAAATGATGTTTGGTAAAATCAAAGAAAGTGTCTTCGTCGGCCCAGATATAAAACAGTTAGTGAAAGACGAAAAATTTAAGGAAAATATGAAATCAAAAAAGATACAAGGGTTTGTTTCAAAGACGTTATTCAGCATTTTTTAATAAATTACAAGGATCCTAACTATGCAATAATCGTTGAAAAAACTCCAAAAATTTTAAAAACTAGGTTGTAACATGAGTTTAAAAATACATTTTCTGTATTCTCATCTTGAATATTTTCCTGAAAATCTTGGTGAAATGAGTGAAGAACAAGTTGAGAGATTTCAGCACGACATAAAATGCATCGAAAAATGCTATCAAAGACACTGTAATGTCAATATGTTAGCAGATTACTGTTGGAGGCAAAAAAAGAGAAGCTAAACCAGCTTGAAAATTTTAAAGACTCAAGCGTTCCTTAAATGACAAAGAAAAGTAAATTTACTAATATATATTTGAATGTAATTCTGCATAAAACATGCACAAACATTTATACATGTATATATGATTTTATTTATTTGTCTGATTTGTTTTGCACATTTTTTAATGAATGGTGTGTAAATTGTATATTCTCAAATTCAATATTCTTAATTTCTTGATTAGTGTTTCCCCCAGAACAAAACAAAGGCAGGGTGCTCCATTGAAAAAGGTCACTTCAGTTCAACAAAAAGGGCACATTCTTAACTCTTTCGGGTACAGAAAAATTCTGTTTGTAAAATGATAAGATAAATTATTGACTGACACCAGGATTTACAAATGACTTTTTTAGAAATTCAAAACTTGTTACTTTTAACTTTCATTGTAAAAGAAAAAATGCATTAAAATAATTTTGGTGTTGTTTCTACGTTTGAAATTAAAATTAGGTGGTCCCAACATAGGATCATTGCATCAAAAAGAGGTTTTTTTAAAAAAAAGGGATTTTTGAAAATTTTGTTTTGATTTCCTTTTAACCGTAGAGCAAATGCGTGCTGCTGATGGACATTGTACTGTGTGATGGTGTGCTGTGATTGGTTTATTAAAATATTGTTAAAAACTTTATTTATTTAATAAGACATATTTTGCATCCGAATATGTTATATTTTTCTTTCATATTATTCTAATACAACTTAATGCAAAAGTTTTTTTAAAACAAAATATGGAGTCAATCAGATGTCATGCAATCGAGAATGTAATTTTTAGAGACAAAGACTGCCAAACATTAATCAGGGATGATTCTGAGTAGAAAGAAAAAATCTGAAAGGATACAGCAGAGAGAGGAAGGGAGGGGTGAGAAAAATACATATCACTCACTTTTTTTTTTTTTTGGTGACCATTTGTTGAAGTTTGCAATATTTTTATGCCTGAATTTGTTGACTGACTGATTTTTTCATTTTCGGAATCAAATGCCTTAAAATTTCCAAATACAATCATTCTTGTGTTTAAAATATGGTGAGGGGTTTTTTGAGTAAAATATAATTAAGATTAAAACCTTTTTCTTTTTTTTTTTCCCCACGATTCTTGATTTTTTGATGAAATCTGCTTTTTTTCGTGAATCTTTTGACCAAATTTATCGCTTTATCGCGATCTTTTGACGAAATCAGCCGTTTTTCGGAATTTTTTAACGAAATCTGCTGTTTTTCTGGGATTTTTTAATGAAATCTGCCGTTTTTTCGCGAATCTTATGACAAAATTTGTCGTTTTAGTGCGATTTTTTGGGAAAATTTACCGTTTTATAGCGATTTTTTGACGAAATTTGCCGTTTATCGCGATCTTTTGACGAAATCTGCCGTTTTATTGCAATCTTTTAATGAAATCAGCTGTTTTTCGGGATTTTTTGACGAAATGTTGTTTTTTTTTTCCGGGAGTTTTTAATACGAAATTTGTCTTTTTTTGCGAATTTTGGATGGAAAATGCCGTTTTATCGAGATTTTTTTGTCGAAAGTTGTCTTTTTTGTGATCTTTTGAAGAAATCTGCCGTTTTTTTCAGTATTTTTTGACAATGCTATTTTTTTTTTTTCGGGATTGTTTGTCGAAATTTTTCATTTTTCGCGAATTTTCTGACAAAGTTAGCCGTTTTATCGCAATTTTTTTTGACGAAAGTTGCAGTTTTATTGCGACTTTTTGAAGAAATTTGTCGTTTTATCGCGACTTTTTGACGAAATAAACCCATTTTTGCGATTTTCTGACGAAATTTGTCGCCTTTGTGCGATTTTTTGAAGAAATTATTCGTTTTTGCGCCATCTTTTAACAAACTTTTCCATTTTTTTCGCCATCTTTAAACAAACTTTCCCGTTTTTTGCCGTTTTTTAAAAAACTTTTCCGTTTTTTCGCCGTCTTTTAACAAACTTTTCCGTTTTTTTTAACAAACTTTAAGTCTTAGCGATGGTCCTGGGTTTATTACATGATTTGGCGTATCTCTGTTTAATTTTGAGAGTTCTGTGATTAAGTTTAAAGAGGGGAAATGGAAAAGCTGATCCCTCCACCCCTTAATTTGTGTTTTGATTGGCATTATTCCTTGAAGGAAAAAAAAAAGGCTGTAATATACAATTATTGTGTATAGCTGTTGAGCTCAATGCCATCAGTTTAACTGGGTAATATTCTTTTTATTTTACTTATTTACCTTTCCCGTTACGAATTAAACAAAGGTTTTTATTATTATTATTATTATTATTATTATCCAAAACTGGCGGCAAATCTTTTCTAATTATCTGTTTGGTCTTTTGGGGATGTTTAACAAAATTTATTTTTAGTAAAACATTTCATCTTGTGTGCGCGTCTTAAATTGCGCTTGATTTCACTTTCTTTGATCATTAATCAAAATTACCATCTGTTTGTGGGTAGATAAATGGCCTATTAGAAGAATACTAAGATAATATAACCCTGAAATATCTCATTCGTTAATTATAGTTAACTGATACTTCATTGTCTATTTCGTAACCCAGTTTTTATATAAATACAGGAAAATAGTCAACTGAACTAAACCTTGCATATCTACATAATTACGATGAGAAAACTGTAACCTTTATGGATGACAAAACGCATTGTTTGATTGAAATCCTGGACAATTCATATTTTTCGTGTGTGTATTGTTTGAAAATACGAGGTTTTTAAAGGCAGAGTAGTTAATTCAGCAAGTTGAGTTAAGTATATACACATTAAAAATTGAAAGATGCTGGCACGTTGATTTCCACGGTGACTGACACTGAACTTTCTGTTTAGGCCGCGTCAATCACTGGTAAATGACAGTATAACATACGATATAGAACTTTTAAAAAATTGTATTGTTTTAAGAAATTATTAAGAAAGTATGATCCTGTAATAAATAAAAAGTAATTAAATTTTAAATAAAGTTTCAGTAATTACTTAAAACAATATATTTTTCTTAGTTTTTTATCATACTTTAGACTGTCAGTCATCAGTGAATGACCAGCCTAAACGAAAAATTCTGTGTCAGTTATCAATGATTGACACTGCCCTCAAAGTGTTAATCTAAAAAATGAACTATAATCAAGCACAAAACTATACAATAACCTTTTCCAAGTCACCGAAGATTTCGAAAAGCGTTCATTTAACCTCAGAAAACTGTTTTCGAAATTTAAAGAAGAATTTATAAAAATACATTTTTATTAGCTTCCAGTCATTTTTTGGAAATGTTTCTGAGAAACTTTTGCAGTGCAATAATCAGTTTTCTCAAATCCTTTCATTTTTGGGATGCTAATCAATTATCATATAAATAGTTTGATATTCAGAAAACATGTTTAACAGACAAACATATAATATTGACAGTATTAACATTAATGTGAAATTTAACATTATTTTCTTATATTTGCATGCACAAATTCAGTTATTTAGCTGAAAATGATTACTTGAGAATGGATAGAATCCGGAAAACCGATTTTCCGGATACAGAGAGCTGATTAATGCATTGTAAAAGCTGCAAGGAAACGTTTCCAAAAATGACGGGCAGCTAACAAAAAATTGATTTTTGTACACTCTTCTTCAAATATCGAAAATAAATTGTTTTCTGAGGTTTTTAAATTAAAAGGACACTTTTTGGAATCTTGAATGACTCGGAACAGGTTATTATATGCCTGCGTTCGTAGTTATTAACCATTTGGATAATGGTTGTTGTTCTCGGTGGAGAATAGATATGTCTGAGATATATCTGAATCCTTGTGATGTCTGCATTTTTGGAATATTTTTGTTGCCACGATGACAAATAATAATAATGATAACTCAAAAATAAATTAAAATACACCTTTCAAACAAACGGCATTTAAAAGTACATTTTTCTTCTTATACGAGGACATAAAAATTAAAAATATGCGTTGTTTAGAAGTTTAAAATTTTTCAGTACCGAAAATTGTAAAATTGAAATTTCATTTAAAATTTGAAAGTGTTGTCATTCGCAGAAGGACATGTGCGTTACGCACAAATATGCTTGTCCATTGTAATATATATAGGGGAGACATAACGATATAAGAAACTGGAGGAATTCACAAAGGAAGAAAAGATATCACCTTTTTATTTCGTTTTTAAAAAATTAATAAATCCCTTAGAAAGAAAATGACTGCATAAATGATAATCTCTTCGAGTTGTTTCACCTTTATTTAACTTTAGCTGTAAAATAAACATGTACTGTTTACAAAAAGTTAGGAAAATAATATATAAACATATATATGTATGTATATATTAATATGGAATTATTTATAAGTCTTAAATTTAGTCTTTGAAAAAATCATTTTCCAAAAAATTTTTTGTTATTTGGTAAATTATTATTATTATTTTTTATAGCCATTTTCGTAGATGAAGAAACATCTGCTATTTTTTACAGTGTATAGGATATCTAGCAGTGTCAATTTGCAAGATGAATCTAGAAAGATTGTGTAAATTTTAAAAAGCACTGCTGCACTGTACAAAAAAAGTTTTTGCATAAAAATTCGGGTTCAAAATCCATTTATTCTGCCAAATATGCAGGGTGTCTCATCCTAGTTCCAACTAAAATTTTTGCTCCTAACTTTAATAATAATTATGTCATTTTTAAGGAAATTTCACCAGATTTGACTTATTTTGTGTGAACACTAAAGCTATGATGATAAGTGATGAAAGTGACCATTATCTGTATCCAAACAACGCTGAACTAGACACTTAATATTTCGAAATGTAGGCAACATTTCATATATTGTCACATTCCAAGTTATAGCACATTTGTAGATTTTTTTTATATATATATATAGCATTTCACACCTAGCAATGTGTGAAAAAATTCATTAAAATATCTGCATAGTTTTTTGGGAACTAAAATTTGGTGTGGATCAGCACAACCTGTAAGTTTGCCTGAATAAATGGATAACAAATCTGATTCCCTGTATACAAAAATTGTGTGCTCTACTATTTCTTAAAGTATGTTCAATTTTTTTTCAAACATACACAGGAAACAAACATACACAGGAATAGCAATGTAAATAATAAATTTACGAAATATATTAATAAAGAAGACTGGAATTTCTGTACGCAATAGAAAATGATTAAGGTCATTGCGCCAAAACGAGAAGACTTCTAAATGCGACAGTGTTCTTATACTTAATATCTCAATGCAAGAATCGTAAACAAATGATGTATAATGAGACTTCCAAACTTCAGTAACAGACACGAAACATTTCTCTGCGTATAAAATGCTTTCTCTAAAATATTTTCCCATTAAAGACACATCGTTTATTATAAAGCGTCCCCATCTTCCCTGATGGTTGATGGAAGGCAAAAATAATGAAAGGGGTTTGTCTGTTTGTTTGTTTTTAAACTTTAAAGATCAAATAATTCTACGGACGTGAAAGATTAAGACATAGATTCCATTTAATTGAAGTTTAATCTTAAGAAAAATCGATCAATTTTAAAATTATTTATAAAATATTCTACGAATTTTGCTCACATTGCTTTCTTCAAGTACCTATTAGAGACAAACTGATATCTCTAAATATAGAAATTTTTAGGGGAATAATGAGGTAAATTTTCAATGAGGTAAGTTTTCATTAATTACATAGATTTAATGTTTAAAGTAGAAATTGCGTTTAAATAAGCCGAGTGGATTTAATAAATTAAGAATTTCAACATAATCTTCCAGCAATATTTTTCTTTAACTTGGTAATTAAATGTGTGTTTAAAATGATTAAAACAGAAAATACGAATTGGAAGGTCATTTTTCCCTTGTTATATTATGAACTATCTTTTATGTAATTTGAATTTAGCGTATTGAAGAGATGTGTTGTTTTTCTTCGTTATTACACTGTAAGAAAGATAAAGGGGAACAAATTACAGCAAATTCTGTTGACAATATATGCGCCAGCAATTTTCGATCTGATAATTTGCATGATTTACAGCCATTTCTCTAATAAAGATATACAGAAGAAATAACCTAAAGGTACATTTTACTGTTAATTTACAGCAAAAGAAGGCTAGCAACAAAAATTGCCAGTAGAGTTTGCAGGACTTATAGACCAGGAGGCGACAACGCACATAATTATCTCATCGAGTTCATGAATGATAAAATAGGATTAGTTAAATTTCGATCCGCATATTAAAACGAAATAGGTCTGCCAAGTCATATCTGAAAAACACCTGGTGAAAACACATTGGTGAAAAACACCTAAAAACCCGATTTTAGAAGTTGATTCGTAAGTTCACCTCTGTACTTTCCTGCACACAAAAGTATGAAAACATGGAAGATTGGGACAGAAAAACATAATGTTAAACCTATGAGTCAATCAATAAAATCGTGTTTTTTAGGTATTTTCCACCAAGATATGCTTGGCAGACTGATTGTATTTTAATATGCAAATTGAGTTTTACCTAATTCGAGAATTTCAGCCATGAACTCGATGAGGTGACTATCTGTGCTGCCGTCTCCCGGTCTTTTATGTAGATTTTTTTTATTACATTCAATAAAGAAGGAGTGTCATTTCACAGACATAATACATACATTTAATTGTAAAAAAAAAAAAAAAAACACTAAGATATTTTTAGTCATTTTGTGAATATCTCTAATTTTTTCCAATATCGAACACTTTCGAATGGCGGTCAAATTCTTCCGTCTGGAAACGTTCATTATTCAGACGTTTTATTTCACAGTTAAATTTATACTGCGATAATTCATAGAAAAATAACTGATTTGTTTTATTCTTTTACTACACCTTGTACCATATCTGGTACATACCTAATAACCCTATAATTCTCATTACGTGCCATGAATACTTGCATTTGACGAAAAATTAGAATTTGTTCTTCGGAAGCAAAAATTATTTCGATCAAGCATTTAGAGAAAATTTACTTTCATTATTTTTGCTGAATAGCTAAAAATATTAATATAAAAAAAAGATGCAGAGTGTTAAGCAGATAAAATTAATTAATTTAAGCTCATTTGGTTGCAAAATAAGATTTAAAAAGTCTAATTGTGTATACAGGGTGACCAGAAATATTGAGAGAAACTTTAAGGGAAGGTAAGGGACATCACAAGGATTTATATTTGTGCAGAAATTCACGGTCGGAAACTCTTTCCTGGCGCGGTGCTGACAACATAAAACACAAGAAAGAAAGAACACGAACAGGGAGAAAAGGCATGTTTATCATTCTTAGTGCTAAAAAAATGCCGGTACAACGCTTAAGAGTGCTGAAAAACATGTTGCATGCATCGTGGCAGCTGCTGAGGAAGTTCGAGATATTCCCGGTATTTTCTAGAGAACATTAGATCTTCCATGCACCAGAGATGCCCCTCCATGCATCAGGCCCGGGGTCTTAATTTCGAACACCTACTTTGAAAACGATCGTTGTCTCTTTGATGTTCTGTTTTCTTAGTTTTCTGATGTACTAGGGATAATACAGATGTTTTCTCTTCTTATTCGTGCCTGTCTTTTTGTGTTTTGTGTCGTCACTTCCGCGCCAGGAAAACGTTTCCGACCATGGGCTGCTATACAAATCTGAATCCTTGTGATGTCCCCTTCCCCGTAAAGTTTGTCCGAATATTTCTGGAACACCCTGTATAGGGTACACGGCATAAAATATCAAATTTCAGTGGAAATTCGAAATTAATTTTTGTTGTGTTTGTTTTTTTACAATTTTTCCCATTATTATTTAGTGAAGGGTTAAACAATCTGTGCACGTTAAAATTCTAATTAATGAAAAAAACATAAAAATAGATTCGCCCCATACTCTTCTTATTACTTATAAATTTTTTACGTTAAGATAGTCTTTTTTACATGCCACCTCTGTCCCATGCCAAAGGTTAAACACTTTAATGCTACACGAATATCTAAACAAAGAGTTACATACTACATAATTAACACATTATGTAACTCACACTGAAAAAAAAAACAGCTTCAATATTAAAATGTTTATATGCTCATCTTTTGTTTTGTGTGTTTTTATATATTTCACTTCAAAACTTTTCTTTCATGATCAGAATCACCTGTTAACTAGCTGAATTCCAGCTGCATCGTGATGAGAAATTGTTTGAAAGCGTGATAACAGCTGAAGATTTTTACTCACTGTTTCTTTTACAGAAAATAAACTAACACCTTAACAAGAAAGTAAATAAATAGTCGAAGCTTGCGATATTAAAAGTAATCTGAGGAGAAAAAAAATGATGAAGACGGCGCCAAGATTTTTCTAAATAGTAAATAACTATTTTTCACCTGACAACATTAGTTTTTTTTTTTTTTTTTTTTTTTTTGAAATTTTTTTTACAATAGAACAAAACAAATTCATGTTTATTTCCATATCAAACGTAAATACATTAGATAAATTTGACACTTTTTTTTTCTTTTGCACCCCACAACTTAAAAAAACAGCTTACTCATAACTCATATGAAACACCAACAAATATTTTTCTAAAGTCTAAAGGAACAGCAAAGCAGTAGTCTAATTTTTCTTCCTTGAAAAATCATTTATTTTCAACCTAAACAAGTATCTCCAGTATTCTCCAAGCTTTATAAACACTGCGTATTTCCTGATTGCTTGTGTATTTTTTAAATAACACAATGTTCAGTCGTACAATTACAACAAAAATAACAAGTCGGAAATTGCACGTCAAACGCAGCAAATGAGGTGCGTTCGTATTATGACGAAGTTTTAAAAATATTTCGATTTTTCTGTAATAGTGTGCAGTACTTCGGAATTTCGTGCAGTACTTAGCAGAAATCTTATGCATTACTTTTAATTCTGATTACAGGTTATTGTGTTCAATGTTCCTTTTCATATTTTTTAAAAAGAACATTATAAGCAAAAAATTTGGAAAAATTTGGTTAAATTGTTTTTATAAAAACCTCAATTTATCTAAGAGTATACATGCTATACGCATAAAAATAAACATAGATTAGGGTTATCCAAAAGATATTCGTTCTTTTTCAATTTGTTGACGGTCTCCTATGGAGTTTCGGGAAAAAAATTTCACGGAAATGTATGACCTGTACAATTATCTTTATACACTAAGTGTTTCAGGATAATTCCTCATGTATTTTTTCTAGATATTTAATAAAACGTCTAAAATCGCAAGTGGCCGGTCACCTTTGGCCATATAGTGTATATGTAATGTAAACGTAGTAAGGTACCTTAAGATTTAGAAGCTGATGTCTAACAGCCTTTCTTTATAGGGGTTAATATGAAGAATGGAGAAAATGTCAAATTAATTTTATGGCTGTCTATTTTCGCTACTGAGTTGCGGAAATATACAGACTACGCCTTTTCTTTTACCAAATTAACCTAATATTAACTGTGTCTTGTTGACCATAGAGAATAAATGTTCGGATATGTGGAGCACTTTCCAATTCTGTACTCAGAAAAAAAAAAAAAAAAACATTATTTCTTTAAGTCATTCTAATTTGAGTCAAAGACACTATAGTCATAAGGCATCGTAGCAGGGTGCCTCTTGACCTCTATCGGTGAGATTATACGCAGAAGGTGCGGTTGCGATGAGACTTTTGCGAGGGGACTGACCTGAAAAACTAAAGGCTCCGAGCACACGTATATTTTGCCCAAGTTCAACTGAATTCCAGGAAATCCTTTCTTCTTCTCCCTTCTGCAGTTTATTAACAATAGGGTACGGGAATATTATAATGGTGCAGGAGATAACTATCTCAATCCTACTTAAAGGGAAAGTTCTTGTCCTACAGTTGGATTGAAGTTGGACTGAAAAAGCCATCCTACATAAAACACGCCGCCTAAGAACATAAAACACGCCGACTTGTAACCGCAAAAAGTGGCTGTGTGTGTGTGCTCACAGCCTAAGTGATGGTGCAGGATGTCTTTTGCATACGTTACTGATACGAGAAACAGTTAATTGCGCAATAAATAGAATTTTGACTGAAAGAGGGTCAACAATAAAAAAAACCCGAAGGATGGGCATGTGAAATAGAGTATTAAACGTTAAGCGTTTTCAAAATACACTTTCCCTCACAACAACGGTATTATACATAAGGAAAATGTTGAGAACAGTAAAGTACTTCACTTGATTTGAAGAACCCTGGTTTTGTTAGAACTGACAGGTAAAAAGCGTGGAGAATCTCAATTTTATTGGTATAAATTGCGTCTGAAACTTTTCCTCTCAAACGGATACAATTATTCGTTGTATTTTCTTTTTACAGGTTATTAATCTTCATTTTTAAATATTAAACAAGAATCGCTTAACAGTTAGTAAGCAATAACTTTTCCCTTGTATTAAAAATGTGAAATTTCGAATAGTTGCATACATTAAAAACATTTGAACAATAATTTTTTTATACTGGTAAAGTGTTTTTTATTTTTCAGTTTTATTTTTGTGTATCAAACTTTTGTCAGGATTTAGAGGTTTGACAATTAAGATTTTCAAATTAAAAGACCTCCACTACAAAACTAATTTTTTAAAAGAAAATCCAACATAATTGAAAAGTATTTATACATTCTGTTTGTCTGACTGTCTATCTATTTGCCTTTCTGTCCATACTCTAACTTGCTTAAATATATTCGGATTACCGTCAACTGGTATATGTTATTGAGGTTTACCATAACATATTCGATATTGAAAGTAAAGTGCATGTCATTTATAGTTCGTTTACAAGAACATTTAAAAGCATTCCGTTACATTATGGTTGATGAAGAAAAATTGTTTTCAGTGCCGTTTGATATTGCTCTCTCTCAAACATAATGAAATTAATCTATCCTTGAGATGAATAACAACATGCTAATCAGTAAAGGGTTAGTAGAATTTATCTTCTATCTGAATTAAAATTTAATCATCGCATTTTAATCAATATTATCATTTTTATATTTCTTATATATCTTCTTATTATATATCTTCTTGTAATGATTCTTCTATTATAATTTTTATATTTCTTTAATTTAATCCTACATTTCATTTGAATTTCTCTAATAATCTATTATCTTTAGTTTAATAGTAAAATTATCTATTCAGTTTCAATTTGATCTTACATAATATGCATAAATAAAACTTTATGCAAGAAAATTGAACAGTTTACAGATTCAAACTATGATTGAAAAAAAAACTTTTTAAATAATATCGTAACAATCAGTCATAAAAATGAAGAACCAAACATTTATTCAAATGTTATTCATAATAACTTATAAACAACATAGTCAACTAATCAAATAATTTCCGAAATTGAACATTTGCGTACTTAAAACTTTACATGAAAATGATATTGAAAACGATAAACTTTGTTTTCCGATCCACTTATCACCTTCTATTTTTTGTAAGAAACTTTCATTAATTAACTTTAAAAAGAACCTATAAATCGCATTAAAAAATCAAAAATGCGCCAGGCTAATCCGGAATTTCGAGAAAGTTGTAAAATTTAAATTAATTTCCTTTCGTAAAAATACTCTGTAAAATCTAACGACTACATTATTTCTTGAATAATTGTCTTCAAGAGTTTTATTTAATTCCAAAATATTTCAAACATCGAAAAGAAAGACAATTATCCTTGAAAGCATGGGAATCATTAAAAGTTTAATACCCTCTTTTGAAGTATAATTGAATCAAGTATTTGGGTAAAGTACTTCGAATTTTATCGTAAAATTTTCTGAATGAATAAAGGATATTGTTTTTAGTAATTAGTAACGAGGTAATTGGAAACAATGATCGAAATGTAATAACTCTTGAAAGCTGTTATCGTCATAGTTTCCTAACTTCCTAATGTTGTCGATTTTTTTAAACAGTTTTCTTTTTAATTTTCCATTTTTTTTTATAAAATACATAATAACATATTACTTTTTGATATTCGTAGGATAAAATATAATAAAACAAATTGAGAAATAGTTATAAACGCACATTTTTTAAAGTTTTTAAAGAATATGGTTAATTATCAAATGTTTAATCTATAATGTTAGAATTACTACACGGACAAATTTTGTATTGTGAAACTATTTTTTATAAAAGGGAAAAAATAAAATTGTTCTGTACAAGGTACGTCTACTGACGCATAACTAAGCAAAAATCTAACTCGAATAAGCATTTTTTTGTAAAATTCAGCAAATTATCAGCTCTTAGATACAGCTAATTTGTCTTAACTATGTAACTTATATTTAAGTTATTAGTTTTTCAAAATAGGGATCGTGTCAGTTATTGGAGTTATTGACCACATTTATGAAAAAAGAAAATAATTTGTGTAAGTATATTTTTTCAAAATTTTATCAACAATATTTTTTAATGTATTTCTATTTTACTTTCAGAAATAAAGTTAAAATAAACGGTCTAGTGCGAGTATTAATCACTCTCAAAGAATTCCTTGCAATAAATATAAAAATTATTAACTGTATTATATTATTAAGTGAAATCTTTGCTAAAAGAATGATAAGAGATTATTTTAAAAAATCATACAACTTAGGGCTGTGTATAGCTGTATATACTAGAAAAGTAGGAATGTCTATATAATAAAATTTCAAAAAGATATGAAGCCTAAATAATATCAGATATTGCTAATCTTTATAACTCTTTTTTTTTATCTTATGCTAATATGTTTAGGATGAACTTAATTAGGTACTGACAATAAAAGTAATGCATATGCATTTCATAAAACTGAATTCAACGTAATAATAATCTTTTGTTTTTATAATGCAATTAAAAGAAACCCTTGTTTGAAGTTTAAACTTAACATTGTGCTAAGCACGCTTCGAAAGTATGTAAAATTTTCTATACTTTCGTGGTTCGTGTCATGTTTTACCAAATAAATTTAACACTAAAAATGCCGGAAATTTAAGTCAAGTTTTATATGAATATTTCACTGCATATTTTTGATTTAAAATTTTTATATAACGTTTTTCTGTTTTGTATCCTTTATACTTTTTTATAATAAAATTTCTAGTTTGAACCGAAATATATTCATATGGTAGAAGCCAAAATGACCTCTCAGTAATTAACAGTAGAATGACTGCTCACGGTCATTCTACTGTTAATTAAATCTTAAAAACACGAGAGGTGTATTGTGAAATATAATCAATACAAACTAGTCCTGAATCCCACAGTATTTATCTGATAAACGCATTAACACCTAAGTGGCATATTGTTAGATTACTAAGCTTAGTGGCAAGAAAGTATCTTTCACATCAGTAAATATGAAGCTAAATATATACTCTTTTTCGCAAGATAATTTTCCCTTGATAAATTAACATAAAAATACTCTTATTTTAAAAGTGGTAGGAAATCTAAAATTTAAATTTTAACGAATAAAATAATTTGAACATTAATGGGTTAATTCTGGTTAAATTAGTCTGTTTTTAACAATTTGATGTTTATTGTTTGTCGAAAATGTGTGTAAATTAAAATAAAATATAGATGTCGCTCCAAGTTTTGGCACTTCCCATTTCTGAAGTGAAGTGAAATCACTTACAAGGGCACCACCAAACATGGTGCACACAGATTTTGATGATTTCTAAGTATGTTGTAGGGGTCATACCACTAATTATTCAGCTGAAAGGATTCTTTCAAATGGGCCTTAGTTTTTGAGAAATTGGGGGTCAAAGTTCAGCGTATATTTCAAATACTTATTAGTACAAGCGCCGCATGTGAATCGGTGGCGTCGTGGTAACGAACGAGCCTGCAAGTCGAAAGGTTGCGGGTTCGAATCAGTCATCGGCTTTTATTTATTTATTTTTGTATTTTTACACGTTACAAATTTTAAGTATTTTTATTACAAAATTTCTACAGCTTTTGATATTTTCTTAATAAATTGCATTTACATTTTTAAATTTTTTCATGAAAATTTATTTTTTTTTTCTGCAATTTTTAAACGAATATTTCTATTGACAAAACTACAAAACTAGTTTACGCCTAGAACTTTTTTTTTATTAATTATTATTTGCGTTTTTTATTTTAAGCACAATCCTGAAATAATGATGATTTTTTTTCCTACCGCTTTTTTATTTTATAGCATTCTAAATGAAAACTTGCCTTTTTTTGTATATGTATAAATAATACAAAATAATTTTCGGGTGCAATTTTTTAAAGTCTTTAGGATTAGATTATTCAAGTAATGCGTATCTTCGAAAAAATAATAAAATATTAATGCAGTAATGTTAAAATGCAAGTTGTTGCCAGTTATCCAAGTTTTCCATTTTCCAATTTTCTGTAAATACATTTATCTCCTAAGTTTAACATAAACATAAGTTATCGTTTGCACAAATAAGAAATGCCAGATTACATCTATTTTTATAACAAATCAAAACACTCTTTCCGTATCGTCTGTTTAATGAGATAAAATTTATAATACATATAAAAATACTTTTTTTTAATCGTCTGCTTTCCTCCGTAATTATCAGAATAAATGAAGATTTCTTGTTATTGGTCTTATTTTTGCACTTTTACAAATGATGATTAAACCTTTTCTTTTTTTTTTCTTTTTTTTTTTTTTTTTTTTTTTTTACTTTTAATATATTTTTAAACATATTTATCACGAATTAAGTATTTTACTAATATAAATTACATTAAATGCAGTATTAAATTATCTAAAAATCCAAGCACAATATTGTGTAATACACATTTGAAAAGAAAAAAAAGTGACTGATTAATCTAAAAATATTAATATTTAAATTAGTGGAGATTTTAAAATATTGAAATTTTCTTATACTTTTTCAAAATTTTAATTAAATACAAATTTTTATTTATTTATTTGTTGCAAAATGTACTTTTAATTGAACCCTGAAGTGCAGTCAGTTCACCATATTTTGAAATAAAATAATAAAAAAATGTTGACAATGTAAACTGCCCTCTTCAGAAAATATCAAAAGGTTCAAAGCTGTCGAATTTTCAATTCTGCTTATAATTTGCGAAGTGTAAAAAAACATAAAAATATGTAAAAGGCCGAGGACTGATTCGAACCCGCAACCTTTCGACTAGCAGGTTCGTTCGTTACCACGACGCCACCGATTCACATGCGGCGCTCGTACTAATAAGTATTTGAAATATACGCTGAACTTTGACTCCCAATTTTTCAAAAACTAAGGCCCATTTGAAAGAACCCTTTCAGCTGAATAATTAGTGGTATGACCCCTACAACATACTTTGAAATCATTAAAATCTGTGTGCACCATGTTTGGTGGTGCCCTTGTTAGATGTAATTTTGTGTGTGAACCACCGTATGTTGAAAATGTGAGCTTAAAAATGAAGCTTAAAAATATTATGTTCTATCCTTAAAATGTAGGAGAGATCCTAAAAATATCCTGAAATATGTTGTCAAAAAGAAGAATAAAAAGTGTTCATCATTTGATTGCAGCTTACTTAAAATAAAATAGCAACAGAATATTTAATGTATCGGGCATGTCGCTAATCCAGAAGGAATTGCGAAATGGTGCCATCGGTCGACAAGAAGTAAGCTATTTTACTATTTTCAGTAAAAAACATTTATTCCTAAAGTAATGAAAAAAAAAACTATTTGATGATTCTTGAAAAAAGAAAATGTTTATTTTAATTTGAACAACTTGTTTCAGCTGTTTATTTCGAACAATTCTGATTATTTATTATTGAAAGTGAAAGTCACATATTAATTGTGATAAGAAAGAAATTTGTATGATTTAATGTTTAAATTGATTTTGAATAGTTCTTATTCTGATATTATTGATAATTAAACATGAATGATTTAGCAAAGTTGAAAAAAGAAAGAGCTATTTTAAGAACAGCGGTAACTAAATATATAAATAAAATCGAAAGTGAAAATTTGGAAAATTCTTCAGAAACCTCATTAGAGGAAATTATTTTATATTTAGATCAGATGAGTAAAGAATTAAAACCTCTTGATAATGAAATAAAAAATGCAATTAATGAAGAAAAAGACTTTGAAAATGAGGTTCAAAGCGCTATTGAATATAATCAGAAAATAACAAGCTGGATTAGTAAAATTAATGCGATAATAAAAGTTAATAATTATTCTAAACAAAATACTCTTTCCAGTCCCGATAGTACACCTCAGAGGGTTATATCTAATAATTCAAATGAATCATTTGCAAATACGGGAAATAATAATTTAAAATTTAATAATGTAACAGTAAAATTGCCTAAGATCGCGATTGCAAAATATTACGGTGATCCGTGTTTGTGGATGGAGTTTTGGAATCAGTTTCAAAGCTCGATTGATAAAAACTAAACTTTGTCTAAAATAGATAAATTTTCATATTTAAAGACTCTTTTGGGAGGGGTCGCGTTCAATGTTGTGAATGGTTTCGCTTTGTCAGAGGAAAATTATGAAAAAGCAATAAAGTTATTAGAACAAAGGTTTGGGAGACAAGAATTAGTGGTTAACGGGCATATGTCCAGTGGCGTAGCTAAGGGGGGCAAGGGGGGCGCCGCCTCGGGCGCCGAGGCCTAGGGGCGCCAAATTGAGAGAAATTGTTATATATCTATATTGGGGTGGGGGTGCAAAATTTCTTGCTGGCCCCGGGCGCCAAAAAACATAGCTACGCCACTGCATATGTCAAAGTTGTTAAATCTTAATCCCGTCAAGGACTCAACAAATATTTTTGAGTTGAGAAAATTATATGACATAGTAGAAATTCAAATTCGAAGTTTAGAATCGTTAAATGTAACGACGGAAATGTACGGTCATCTTTTATATCCCATTCTGATTAGATTAATTCCAGATGATCTCGCTCTAAATTTTAATAGAAAACGTTTGGAGAAATCAGATGAAAATGAATTTAATGTTTTGGAACTTTTGCGATATTTAAAAATTGAAATTGAGTGTCGGGAATCTTCCCTTATGCTAAGTCATTTTAAAGAAACTAAACGAAAGTATACAGGTCCTCCCGAGAAGCAAAGTAATAAAAATTATTTCAAAGGTTCAAATTCTGCGAGCGCTTTGAATGCACAAATTCTATCCTGTATATTTTGTTCTGCTCCCCATGACTCATTCAAATGTAGTCTGCCGCCGCAAGAAAAATTCAAAATATTGAAAAATTCGAATCGTTGTTTTAAATGCTTTAAATTTTTTCACGTCAGCAAAAAGTGTAGAAGTAAATTATCTTGCTTTAAGTGTAAAAATCAATATCACCATGGTTCTATTTGTACAAAAAACAGCAGAGGGTTAAATACTACTCAAGATGATAGAATAAGCAATACGCAACAAAATTCTGAGTCTCCTAATTCTGGATTTGAGGCGACAGTAAATGTAAACAATTCTAGTTCCGAAATTGTTAGTTCTGTTTCACATTGTAATAATAACATGACATGTTCTAAAAATGTTTATTTACAAACGTGTAAGGTTATTGCAAGTTCTAATCAAAATTCAAAATTAACTAGAATACTTTTAGATAATGGAAGTCAGCGGACATTCGTTACTGTGGATTTGGTGGAAGCTTTGAATTTAAAACCAATAGGTGAGGAGATTTTATCAGTGTATTCTTTCGGAATGCCGAGCGCGGTAGAAAAGGTATATCCAATAATAGAAGTCGAAATTAAAAGCTTAGATCAATCTTTCAGAACTAAAGTGCGAGCGCTTGTTGTTCCTAAAATATCAGGTGCCGAGATGTACGAACCATCTGCACAAATTAGAGAATTTATGAGGGATAATAAAATGGAAATGGCGGATGCTTGTGTAGGAAAAGATTTAATAAATGTTGAAATATTAATTGCATCAGACCTATTTTGGGAATTTATCTTAAATGAACGAGTATCCATTAGTAAAGATTCAGGAGCTGTAAAAACAGTTTTTGGATGGGTAATTACGGGACAGGAATTAAGAAATGGAAACAGTTGTTCTCAAAATATTGCGGTAATGAAAAATGCAGTTTAAATAAATGATTTAAGAATATTTTGGGAAATTGATTCTATTGGTATTTCGGACGAAAGTGACGAATTATCCCAAAGGGACAAACTGTTAATAGAAGATTTTGAGAGGAAATTGCAATACAAAAATAACAGGTACATAACTAATCTGATTTGGGATTCGAGTCCACGTGAAATTAATAATAATTTTTGCATTGCTAAAAAGCGGTTCGATAATTTGAAGGAAAAATTGAATAAAAATAAAGCAATATGCGCTGAATATAAGAAAGTTATCGATGAGCAGCTCCGTGAAGGAATTGTAGAAGAATGTAAAAATGATGCGTTATTGTCTGGGTACTATATGCCACATAAGGCTGTTTTAAGACCAGATAATGAAACTACGCGCGTAAGGATAGTTTTTGATGCGTCCTCAAAGGAAAATCATGCGAAATCTTTAAATGATCTTTTAATAGCAGGTCCAAATTTAAATCCTAATTTATTAGATATGATACTTAAATTCCGGACATATTAAGTTGCTTTTTCTTCCGACATTGAGAAAGCATACTTAATGATAGAAATAGCGAAGGAAGATAGAAAATACTTAAAATTTCTTTGGTTTAATAATGATGACTCTAAATATTTTAAGATAATGAATATGACACGTTTACCATTTGGAATTCGGTGTAACGCTTTTGTCTTAGCAGCCACAATTACAGCACATATTAAAAAATATAATGAATTTTATCCTGAGGTTTTTGAGATGTTAAATAACTCTATGTATGTTGATGATCTGTATGCCGGAGCAGATACAGCGGAAAATGCTTATAAGCTTTCTTCCAATGCTAGTATTATACTTAAGGACGCTAGTATGAACTTGCGCAAATTTAATTCAAATTCTAAAGAATTAAAAGATATGTGGAAACAAAACGGTATGTTAGATAACCCATCTGAGCGATCTATGTTATTGGGACTGGAATGGGATACAAATAAAGATATTATAAAAATTGATTCATCAGAATTGCAAGATATTTCAACCAACACTAATTTGGCCACTAAAAGTTCAGTCCTGCGTACTGCTGCCAAAATCTATGATCCCGCTGGATATGTAGCCCCCTTTATCATCAGAATTAAGTTGTTAATGCAAAAAATATGGCTTAACGGGCTGGAATGGGACGAAAAACTTCCTGCAGATCTAGATACTGAATTTCGAAATTGGTTAGTGGAAGTTCAAGATTTAAAAAACATATCAATAGATAGAAGATATTTTATGGGAGGTGCAAATCCAACAGATGTAACTGTGCATATATTTTGCGATGCTAGTGATAAAGCATATGGAGCTGTTGCATACTTTAAATATATGAACAAAAACGGCGAAGCAAAAACTTCTCTTATAATGTCAAAATCACGTGTTGCTCCTCTTAAAAGTCTAACATTACCTCGTCTGGAGTTAATGGGAGCAGTTGTAGCAGTGAAGATCTATAAGTGTTTGAATGAAATATTTCATAACTATTGTGATAATGCATTTTTTTGGACAGACTCGAAAATTGTTTTAAGCTGGATCAAAAGTTCAGCAAAAGACTGGAAACCATTCGTATGTAACAGTCATAGAAATACAAAAATTATCTGATCCGAAAAATTGGAATCATTGCGCAGGTAAAGATAACCCAGCCGACTTATTAACCAGGGGTTTAAAATTGAAATTTTTGAAAGATAATCCATTATGGTGGTTTGGACCACCTTGGTTGCCAAATTCCTCAGAATGGCCTGTACAATCGAAAAGTGTTTCAGATAATGACAACGTATTAGAACGTAGGAAATATATCCTAATTAATAACTGCATTACTGAAAATAATGAGTTGGTGAAACTTTCAAAAAATGTTAGTAGCATGCTAAAATTACTTCGAATAATTGCATGGGTTAAACGCTTTATAAGGAAAATAAGAAAATTACCTGTGGACGATGGTCCCTTATCTGCTGATGAAATCCAAGAAGCAGAAATAGTCTGCATTAAGGCAATCCAGAAACAGTTTTATAAATCAGACATAGACTCACTAAAATCAAAGAGTGAGCTTCAAAAACAGTCTAGCATACTATCGTTAGCACCGTTTCTTGATGAGAATGATATGTTAAGAATAAACGAGAGTAATTATACCTACGGAGAAAAGCATCCAATCCTCCTTCCAAAGGAATCGCGATTTACAGAATTGCTAATATTACACGAGCACAACAAAATGCTTCATGGTGGGGTTGCTGCTACACTATGTAAATTGCGGCAAAATTATTGGATTCCCAAGGGGAGGCAAACTGTAAAAAAGGCCATCAACAAATGCCTCGTGTGTAGAAAATATGCAGTGAAGCCAGCAAAACAAATGACGGCACAACTTCCTAGAGATCGGATCTCAGAAACACCTGCATTTTCCGTTTCTGGCGTGGATTTCACCGGTCCTGTTTATATAAAAAATGGGGATAACACCGACAAGGCTTACATAGCCCTCTTCACTTGCGCTGTCACTCGTGCTGTCCACCTGGAACTAGTTTCAGATTTGTCAACTAACAAATTTATTTTGGCACTTAGGCGTTTTCTTAGCCGAAGAGGAAACTGCCGTATATTCTACTCTGACAATGCCAAAACGTTTAAATGTGCTAATAAAGAAATTCAATATTTCTTTGAAATAATTAAGCACCAAGATTTTCAAGATTTTATATCTTCTGAAAAAATAACATGGAAGTTCATAGTTGAGCTTGCCCCATGGTGGGGAGCCTTTTATGAGAGGCTCATGAAAAGCATTAAGGACCCTTTAAGAAAAATCTTAGGAAAAGCTTTACTAACTTTCGAAGAGCTTATGACTGTGCTTGTTGAGGTAGAAAATGTACTCAACCATAGGCCTCTGACGTACGTTTATGATGACTACGCTGAACCTGAACCACTAACACCTGCCCATTTCTTGCTCGCTGGACACAAAGTAGAATATCCTTTTAATTTTAACGAACTGTTCAATACCTCTGTAACTAGGACTAGTTTAATTAAAAGGAAAGTGTATCAAACAAAACTTTTGAGCCAGATTTGGGAGAAATGGAAGACTGAGTATTTACTTGCAACAAAAAGCCTGCATTCCTTCGGAACTCCTAATGCTCAGAGAGACTTAAAAATTAATGACATTGTTTTAATTGAAGGTGTAAGTAAGTCAAAATTCTTATGGAACTTAGGACGAATTATTGAGGTCAACAGAGGTCGTGATGGACTAGTCAGATCTTGTGTCGTCAAGACCAAAAAAGGAAATTTAAGACGACCCATTCAACTTATATATCCTTTTGAAATTGCTGATTAATTATATAATTTGTAAATAAAATTTTCTGTGCATATAACATTTCAATTTAGTATTAGGTTTATGTAAATATTTTTATGTAAATATGTAATTACCATTAATATTTTTATTGCATTATATTTTTATTATAATTTTAATATTTATTTTATACTGTAAATACTGATTTATTTATTATTACATTATTATTATTGCATCTATTATGTTATTCTATAAAAGTTCTTGCAAAAATCCTGGCCAGGTATGTTATGTTGTACATATTGGCAGGGTTCTCACTGTCGCTCGCCATTGCGCCAAATTGCGACTAAATTCTTTATTTGGCGAGTAAACAAGCGATTAGATTCGCCAAACTGCTAATGCTCAATTTTTGCCGTTTCTTTCTTTTATTTTTCGTTTTCCATACATATGCATGTATATATATTTTTAATATTTTTGTAGCAATTAGTTGAACTTAGATTAATAACAATCGTTGTCGCAGTTATAAAAACTTAGGTTACTTTAGAACATATTGAAAAAAAGGGTTGAAGCAATCATGTAGATGCATTAAAAAATAGATAATTTTTTTGTGCTACACGGCGAATCTATTTTGCTAATAATTTTTTCATTTGGCGAATGTTTTTTATTTTTAATTAGCCAAATTACTAATGTTGGTCAAATGTCAGCGAGAACACTGCATATTGGTAAGAAACATATATTTTCAACTTATATTAATATTGTTTATTTAATGATTTTCTCATATTTTCTTAAAGGTAAGAAATTGTATATGTAACATAAGGTGATAATTGTGAAAATTATCAGGTGGGGAGTGTCGAAAATGTGTGTAAATTAAAATAAAATATAGATGTTGCTCCAAGTTTTGGCACTTCCCATTTCTGAAGTGAAGTGAAATCACTTAGATGTAATTTTGTGTGTGAACCACCGTATGTTGAAAATGTGAGCTTAAAAATATTATGTTCTATCCTTAAAATGTAGGAGAGATCCTAAAAATATCCTGAAATATGTTGTCAAAAAGAAGAATAAAAAGTGTTCATCATTTGATTGCAGCTTACTTAAAAAAAATTGGCAACAGAATATTTAATGTATCGGGCATGTCGCTAATCCAGAAGGAATTGCGAAATTGTTTTCGCACTGCTACTGGACATTGTATTACACAAATATATCATTGGAAGTTGTTAGCTAAGCTTTAAAAGTCGATGATACATAGAATACGCCGCCCTGTCATTATTTATGTCCAAACCGTCTGTATTTTTTAAAGTTAATATCTCGCCTAATTTCCGACGATTTTTTCGAAAATTATATTTTAAAATGCGTTTATAATTTTGTAACGACAGGTACTTCCAGCGCACCTCAACACCTTTGCTGAACGCTCTTAAATTTAAATTTGTGTGCAACGGAAAAATGCTCTTTTCCTCAAAAACTAAGGTACCCAGGATAATCTGTATAGTTTTCCTGCAAGATTTAAATTAGTCTACTACCTATAACTTTTTCAAAATTTTAGTTTCAGTAGATTCAAAAATAGATGATGGTTTTTAAGAAGGACAAAATTTAATCCACCAGGCAGGAAAGGGTTAAATCCATCGTGTATACGTGACGTATAACATATTCAAAATCCTTGATAATACCGTTATTAATTGTTGATCCTTAATATTGACAAGTAATTTTTAATTCAAAAATTTTCGTTGTTTAATCAAAGTCTTTCGACGATAAAATTAGGTAAAAATTTCTATTTTTAAAAGTTGGTGATAAAATATTTGAAAATCTATAAAATACTCAGATCGCAAAGTGTTTAATGTGACACTTCAGTTACTTAAATATCACTTATTGTTAATGTGCAAAGGATGACACGGGAATGATAATGTTACAGAATAAAAGGCTTCATTTTGCAGACATACTTTTTTAATAGCAGATGGTTAAAGATGCGCGTACTAATCGAATATGAGGGATAACTTGGTGTGAACAATAACAGTATTAAAACATACCTTTGGCTAAGCATCAAAACAAATAGTGTAGAAATTTTTTATCCAAACAATGCTAAATTTTGAATCCCTTAAATGTGGAGCGAGTGTAAAATCGGAATGGCCAATCTCAGCGAATCTGCGAAATATTTTCAAATTTCTATGTAAATATCATATTTATATAGCGTGGCGTAAAATAAATATAGATCTTCACATCAAATAAGGAGAACTTGGCATTCTTTTCTAAACATCTATTTTACGACATAGACAGCACACAACAGACAAATTTGACAGCAACGTTTAAAACGATCAAATCGTAGTCGGAAGCTCACTCGCCCCTTTCGGCAGTGGCGCAGCCAAGAGGGTGGTTGGGGTTAAAACCCCTCCCAGAGCTAAGAAAGATCGCTAAAATTGCCGCTTATATGAATCAAAACCAAACTTAATATTTAAACGTTTTGGCGTATTTCGGAATCCTCCGCTTTATTGAATCAGATTTCATTTAACAAAGTGTTTCAATTAAATGGCAAAAAAATTGTACTTAAAACTGTGAAAGTGCATATTACATGGATTAATGGATTAGTTAAGTAAAAATTGGTTATTTGAACTAAATCACTTTTCTGAGACGTATTATGGTAAAAGAATGATGATTTTCTGCCACACAGATGCTCTTTGAGTTTAAGTATTATACAATGAATATTCTAATTAATACTGATTTTATTAAGAGGCGATTCAAATAACCGGCAAACACCTTTATCAGAAACTCACCCTCCCCCTCTACCCCTAGAACTGAATTTTGGCTGCGCCACTGCCTTTCTGTCAGCCAACAGCAATCGCACCTGATAGTTACAAAACAGCATCTCTCCCATGGGGACTTCGACTTTCTCAGTCCATCTTAAGTGGGTGACCACGTGACAGTCTTATATTCATTATCAAAAGGTTTTTTGTTTCTCATAGTGTCACACAGCCACTTTTCCACCCAGAATTTAGCACCTCATTAAAAAATGTTTACATCTATTATCTGGAGATGGTGATGTTTTTGACACACCACTCAAAAGCAGACGGCAGCTGCAGAATATCTCCAGATCCAATTTAAAAAAAAGTGTTGAATAAAATTTAAGTGGCGGTCTTGTGAACCACATGTGACGCACTGGGCGTTACAATAGCTTCTAGATTACAAAAGCTTCCAGTCTTGCAGTTTTACAAAAATCCCTGTCGGCTTGGCCTATAGGCGGAGGTAGATTTCGAAGAATGCTCATT
Organism: Maratus speculifer; assembly: GCA_964019185.1. Lineage (NCBI taxonomy): Eukaryota > Metazoa > Arthropoda > Arachnida > Araneae > Salticidae > Maratus > Maratus speculifer. The sequence goes on along the minus strand of OZ025294.1, from coordinate 291,010,477 downwards.
TCAACAACAAAAAATAAATTTGATTACAGATAAACCCAGTTTAGCAACTTTATTTGTCCTCTTTTGAAAAATTTTTAATTTCATTTTTCTGTAAGGATTGGTTTTATCAGAATCATCTTAAGCTAAATTCGGCTCAAAATCCCATTTTGACAACATATTTTGAAATAATTCTGACTTTATTAAAAAATCGACTAATACGGTGCATTATATAGTTCCTAAATAACAACAGACTGTCAATTGAATGCGTTTGAGAGCAAAATTGAATTTAAAAATGAGTTATAAAATAACCAATTTTGAATACAACCTCAATTCTTCGTCATGATAGCTTCGGGAAATTTTGCGCGAAGTGCCCACTTTGACAGCATTTTTAAAAATATATTCAGCCTTTATCAAAAAACTGAACAATGCATTATACAGCTCCTATATAAGATAACCTGTCAATTGGATAAGTTTGAGAGCAAAACTGAATTTAAAAATGAGTCAGAAAAAACGCAATTAGTTATTTCAATGCTTCCTCAAATTTCTTATCACTGTCACTTCGGGAAATTCTGTTCAAAATACCCTTTTTGGCAGCCTTTTTTGAAACATATTCTGTCTTTATCAAAAAAGTGACCAATGCGTCATATTATACAGTTCCTAAATAAGAGGACTTGTAAACTGGATGCGTTTGAGAGTAAAAATGGATTTAAAAATGAGTCAGGGAAAAACGCAATTTGTTATTTGAATACTTCTTCAAATTTCCTACCACTGTCACTTCGGGAAATTCTGTTCAAAATACCCTTTTTGGCAGCCTTTTTTGAAATATATTCTGTCTTTATCAAAAAATTGACCAATGCATCATATTATACAGTTCCTAAATAAGAGGACTTGTAAACTGGATGCGTTTTAGAGTAAAAATGGATTTAAAAATGAGTCAGGAAAAACGCAATTTGTTATTTGAATACTTCTTCAAATTTCCTATCATTGTCACTTCGGAAAATTCTGTTCAAAATACCCTTTTTGGCAGCCTTTTTTGAAATATATTCTGTCTTTATCGAAAATCTGGCCAATGTTTCACATTATACAGTTCCTAAATAAGAGGATCTGCCATTTGGATGCGTTTAAAATAAAAAAATGAATTTATAAAACGATTCAGAATGTAAGCAGTTTGGATTAGAAGTTTTTTTTTCTCCAATTTTTGTTTAATTTATTTTTGCTATAAAAATTGATCCTATGAAAAACTTGTCAATATAAAAGTTGTAGATATTATTCAGACGATGTAAAATAAATTTAATTGGATTTGATAGTTTAAGAATTGACAAAGTTATGGAATTTTTTCTTTTCCGAAAGCCCTTTTTATTTTCGTTTTTAATTTTTTTTTCCGGTAAGAATTAGTCCTATCAAAAACTTGCAAATACAAAAGTTTTAGATAATTTTGAGAATATTTATAAAAAATTTAGATGGATTTGATATCTTGAGAATTGACAAAGTTATGATTTTTTTTTCTCCCAAAAACCCTATTTTTTTTTTTTTTTTTCGCCCCTTGAGCCCATTTTTAACTTTATCAAAAATCTGTCATGCATAAACTTTTGGCCCATTATTTAGAAGTAATATAAACTTTAAACTGATTCGATATCTATTTTCATTAAGAAGTTATGGGCTTTTTTCTGTTTTCACAAAAAAGCCCCCTATTTCGACCCCCTTGGTCCGATTTTGCCCATTAACGAACTTAGACGAGATTTTATCCCCTTTGATTTTATGTAAGAGTTTAGTGGAGATTGGTAAAGAATTATAGAAATTATCGTGTCCATAAAAAAGTGATATATATATAAACTGGTGCAATTGCAATAGGTAGTATTTCATACGAAATCTACCTAAAGTATTTAGTCCGGGAGCCGACCGTCGATTTTCCTATGTATCGAGTACAAGGACCGGACATACATCAAAATGTAGGTTTCAATGTGCACATTAAGAATATTACTGGCTGCCAGGTCCTATCCTGCCGGAACCCAAGGCAGCGGCACTTTTATGACGTCAATTTTGAATGTTTACCTATGTATCGAGTACAAGGACCAGACATACATCAAAATGTAGGTCTCAATGTGCACATTAAGGATATCACTGGCTGACACATACATCAAAATGTAGATTTCACTGTACACATTAAGAATATCACTGGCTGCCAGGTCCTGTCCTGCCGGAACCCTGTGGCAGCCGCACTTTTATGACTTCAATTTTGTGTGTTTGCCTATATATCGAGTACAAAGACCGGACATACATCAAAATGTAGGTCTCAATGTGCACATTAAGAATATCACTGGCTGCCAGGTCCAACCATGTAGGAACCCGGTGGCAGCCGCACATTTATGACGTCAATGTTGAGTGTTTGCCTATGTATCGAGTACAAGGTCCGGGCATACATCAAAATGTAGGTTTGAAAATGCATATTAATAATATAAGGGTCTACTTTGTCCAATTTTACCGGATTCAGGTGGCAGCAACACTTTTATGACATCAATTTTGAATGTCTATCTATGTATCGAATTTAAGGACCATATATAAATAAATATGAAGGTTTAAAAGTGCACATTAATAATATCATGGTCTGCCATGTCCAATTCTGCCGGAACCAGGTGGCAGACTCATTTTTTCGTCAATTTTGAGTGTTTACCTATGTATCGGACCTGGCAGACAGTGATATTATTAATATGCACATAGAAACCTACATTTTGATGTATGTCCGGTCCTTGTACTCGATACATAGGTAAGCACTCAAAATTGACGTCATAAAAGTGCGGCTGCCACCGGGTTCCGGCAGGATAGGACTGGCAGCCAGTGATATTCTTAATGTGCACATTGAGACCTACATTTTGATGTATGTCCGGTCCTTGTACTCGATACATAGGTAAGCACTCAAAATTGACGTCATAAAAGTGCGGCTGCCACCGGGTTCCGGCAGGATAGGACCTGGCAGCCAGTGATATTCTTAATGTGCACATTGAGACCTACATTTTGATGTATGTGCGGCCCTTGTACTCGATACATAGGCAAATACTCAAAATTGACGTCATAAATATGCGGCTGCCACCGGTTTCCTACATGGTTGGACCTGGCAGCCAGTGATATTTTAATGTGCACATTGAGACCTACATTTTGATGTATGTTCGGTCCCTGTACTCGATACATAGGCAAACACTCAAAATTGACGTCATAAAAGTGCGGCTGCCACCGGGTTCCGGCAGGACAGGACCTGGCAGCCAGTGATATTCTTAATGTGCACATTGAAATCTACATTTTGATGTATGTGGCAGCCAGCGACATTCTTAATGTGCACATTGAGACCTACATTTTGATGTATGTCCGGTCCTTGTACTCGATACATAGGCAAACACTCAAAATTGACGTCATAAAAGTGCGGCTGCCACCGGATTCCGGCAGGATAGGACCTGACAGCGAGTGATATTCTTAATGTGCACATTGAAATCTACATTTTGATGTATGTGGCAGCCAGTTATATTCTTAATGTGCACACTGAAACCTACTTTTTGATGTATGTCCGGTCCTTGTACTCGATACATGTCACTCAAAATTGACGTCATAAAAATGCGGCTGCCTTGGGTTCCGGCAGGATAGGACCTGGCAGCCAGTGATATTCTTGATGTGCACATTGAAATCTACATTTTGATGTATGTTCGGTCCGCATTTTCAGAAAGAATCACGTTTTGAGCACCAGCCTTGGCGAGTTGGCGAAAGCGAGAACGTTCAGCTAGCTGCATCGCCAAACGCCAATCGTTATTTTGCTTTGATGTTTTAAACTATGTTTTAATCGTAAACAACGGTGGATAACATTTCCTCATATTATAGTCTTTGCTTGATAACATTTACGGAAAAACAAATGAACAATAAGCGCGATCTCTTTGCAGAAGGAAGGATTGCTATCCGCTAGGCGTTTGACGTCACAAACAAGAAAGGGTGCGTAGCATCGACTTTATCTCCACGCCAATCGTTGTTCTGACGATAAGGTGCTCAAAACGTGATTCTTTCTGAAAATGCATCCGGTCCTTGTACTCCATACATAGGAAAATCGACGGTCGGCTCCCGGACTATAATACTGCAGATGTCACTGCGATCGGCTCTTCGTGTTTAAGTATCATTGGACATTTATGGGATTCAAAAATTTAGCACTTTTTAAAGTTTTTCTGGTACAGTCGATTTCCACACAATTTATTCTAAGTATTCCATTTTGTCTGTACTGAAACATGTATTCTTCTCGATTTGTGCACATTGTTTCAAGCATTGACAATTAAAGTATCAGACACGCATTACCAGTTCCTGTTTCTAAAACTTAATTATGCTACTAAGAAACCCCGTTATTAGTGCGAAACAAAAGTAGCTTAATATTAGCGAATAATAAGCAGAGAATAAGATAAAATGTTATGCTAAATTGGGTTATTCAGCGTTTGGACAACTACGATAATGACATTTTGAGAGTATTTTTGGCGTAAAATAGACTTGTTTCTATTAAATTTAGTTTGGAAACTAGTAAAAGCTAAAGTTTTCTTTCGTTTTACAATAAAGGAAAAAAAAAATTAAATATATTTTACGGAGTTGAAATTGTCTTGCACTGTAATAATAATTTTTAAAAAAATCTAATTCTAAAAATGTAAAGTTATCTGTATACTTGCTAAAATTTTACCTTTACACTCTACAAAAAATAGATGAAAATCTACAAAACTAGCTTTTGTAATGCTACAGAAATCTGTAGAATTACAATATAATCTACTAAAATTACAGTAATCTTACTACAATTTTATCTGTAATCCTGGTTGCGCAGTTAAATAAAAAGTTCTAGGAATAATGTTTTCTAAAAAAATTCTCAGTAACTCTACAGATTTTTTTATTTACAGTGCAAACGTTTATCTATTATATGAATGTTTGTTGTTACCGTTATATAAAAAGTTCTAGGAATCCGAGCTTCCTAGAAAAATGTTAATAACTTTACGGGTTATTATATACATATTTTTTTTTTACAGTGTGGGACTCAAATTTACATTGTTGGTGAAGAATGACCTACATAAAAATATGCATAGCTATGAACAATTTTTTGAAAATCGAATTATAAAGAAATGAAACGAAAGAAAAACATTTTTCACCATGTTTACTCTGATACCATCGTGGCAAAAAATTTTATTTTTGACATGAAAGAATATGTTTAGAATTTAGATACTCACCAAGAACTTTTTTATGGGTGAAATGAGATGTAAACAATCTAAAATCATAATTCAATTACACTTTTTCTGAAATATTTGATCTAAAAATTAAAAATTTTGCATGGAAGTAAGTTTCAAGTCGTAGATGATTATATTATTAGGCATTTGGTATATAAGTCTATAACCTAAATTAAGGAATACATTTTATTGTACTAACAATTAATCCTAATATAATGATCGTTGGTTTTCTATCTTTAAACTACTCTTGCATCGACTTTTTTTTTTTTTTTTTTTCCAAAATAAAAGACAGTGTATTATTTCAAGACAATCTCTAATAAAGAAAAGTCAAATAAAAAGCATTTCTTTTGTGGAGATATTTATGTTATAGTGTCATATACGTTATTCAAACACTGTTAATCCAAACTGAAAGCAGAGAGAGCACGATCTGAGAATTAAGCAACTATGATGCATTGTCAGTTTGTCAATGAGTCAGTCTATTCGATTGACATCAAAAGAAACATGTTCTGTTCTTAAAAATATATAGTGATATCGTGAGTGTGTTTGTCATGTCATCTGCGCAAATAAAAGTAACAAAGCGTGTTTGACAAACTTCATTTAGATATATTATGGTTCTAAACAAGCTGAAGTTTAAAAAAAATACACATGGTTTAAATATAATTCTTTTTTTTTCCTTCGAAATTCAAACTAAGAAAAAAAATGAAAATTAAAAAAAAATATTGAAAATGATTTTGCAGATCTCTTTTTATAACCACAGAAAAATTATTCACAGATAGGCTTATGTATACAGAGTGTGTGCATAAAGTTTTGTCCACCACCCTTAACCCTAACAACCGAACCTTCATATACTTGACATAAATCCTTCTACAGGGTGAGTCATAAATATCGAAACAATAGGCTATCTCCTTAAATATTGCCCTTAGACCCATACTTCCAATTGCAAAAATTCATAAAAAAATGTGAAATTTTTGATAAGATAAATTGCGACTCCATGGGGGGTCTAGTTGAAAAATTACGAAAATTAAATTTTTATACGGTCCCCGTAGGACAAAAATTCCAATTAGGAAAATTTTCTTTATTCAGCCCTGAATAAGACACAAATAGTTGCATCTTCATATCTCAAAAATTCGCAAAGTTATAGCCGTTTAAAAAATTCATCAGGTTTTAAGGGATTAGAACACAAATTGAAAGGCGTGCAATTCAAAAAACAATGTTACTTTAACACTTCTAGAAAATGCGTAAAAAATCTATTTCTTGAGTTAGAATTTTGATTTTTTTCTTTTTTTTTTTTGTGATGGTTAGCCTTATAATTTGCTAAGAAAATCACATTCTAAAATTTCTCATACAATTTCTAAAAGTTTCGTGTGGTTAGTACTGGTTTAAATGGGACAATCAAAAATCGTTAGAACTCGGAACATTATTTATCGGATTTCATTTTCTTTCCATTTAATTAAAGATGAAAATCTGATTTTAGTTTTGTTCCAAGGTTTTTTTTACATTAATTTTAAAACTATTAAAAATGTTTATTGAAAAAATAATATAACTTTTAAAAAAATCATATTTTCAAAAGCAAACATTTTTTCAAAAGTAAACATTTTTTCAAATTTGCCGAAACAAAACTAATGTAAGTAACTAATGTAATGTTGTACTAATGTAAAAAATCAAAAATGGCGTGTTTCAAGTTCTTTTTTCTTTTAAAAATTCTTAACATTTAATAATTTAAAGACAAGAAATAGGGGATAAAAAATTCATTATGCAGAAAAACGAAGTGTATTGTTTAAATGTCCGTCAGTTATTTTAAAAAATGCTTTTTCTAAGATGCAGATTAAGTCTTTTTTTTTTCTTTTTAAATTTACCTCTGACAACTTCAGGCTTTTTATCGTCCTCCAGAGGATGTTAAAAAATCTGTATTCTGGGCACAGGTAGGGCCAGGACCGAGATGTTACTTTTTTCTAAAGACCCGCGAGGCCGGGCCTAGCGTACTTTTCATAAAGGAGGGGACTACTTCCTTCAACTTAGGTGCACTCTGGATGAAATTTTCAAACCGACAAAACCCGTATTAAAATCACTGTCTCTGACTGACTTAATACGTGCATAAAATAAATAAAATTCGGCTCAATCGAATTTTTTACGAAAAACATATAGATTTTAAAATCTTTATTTTACAAAAAAAGAAAAATACCCCTTTAAAATTGATTTTTTTAAATAGATTATTCAAAGACTAAAAAAATTAAATACAATAAAACCAGTGAAAAATATCTGCCTATGACGGAATTCTGTCTTAAACGGAAAATATGTTGATCCATGCAAAATAAATGCAATAGTATCTGAAAAGAAAATAAGCTCCAATTACATCTTCTAGGGAGAGCATCTGTCTATAACGTATTTTTTCTTTCCTATGTGATTCCGTCTTAAAAAGTTTTAGTGTATAACATTTTTCAGAGTCTCCAACGCATGGGATATGGATTAACGATATTAAAATATAAGTGAAACATTTGCATATAAATAGAGATTCATTGATGAAATAAATATATTGCAGCCTTTGGCGCTTCTTTAATAATAAAAAGTATAAATATGAAAGACGAAAAGATATAAAAGAATTTTTTGGTCAGAACTCCTCCATATGAAACATTTTTTTTCCGACGCAGAACTAAAAAACTATGTAGAAATTTGCGACTGAACCGGGCTATCATTTAAAATATTTTCCAGACCGGTCCGGGTTATGTTGTTGACATTTTTTCAGGCCACGCCGAACTTTTTCCCCTATGGGTCGGTTTGGGACCTGACCTAGATATTTTGACCCAAGCAGACGTCTGGTATACCAATTTAGCGTAAAAACTATTCGCTGCCAAATACGCTGCTTTTATGTCCAAAGAAAAAGCGCTATCTTAAACCGATTTTTATTAAATTGCAATTTGTGAATGTTCCCTAACAAGCGTTGAAATTAAGTAAAGAAGTCACAGTTTTGAGGCAGTGAAAAGTGGTGTAAGTCAGGAATTTTTGAGGATTTTGGGATTTAATATCTTTGTGGGATTTTTAGATACGGAAATGAAATTTGTTTTGTTCAATTTAGGAATGGATAAGGAATAATTTCCTAATTGGGAATTTTGCCCTATGGGGGCCGTATAAAAATTTAATTTTCGTATTTTTTCAAATAGACCGCCCCCCCCCCCCCCATGGAGTTGCAACTTATCTTATCAGAAATTTCACTTTTTTATGAATTTTTGCAATTGGAAGTATGGGTCTAGGGGCAATATTTGAGAAGATAGCCTGTTGTTTCGATATTTATGACTCACCCTGTATATATATATATATATATATATATATATATATATATAAAGTAACGATTAGAAAATGGGACAAGCGATTTGGAAATGAACCAATGAAAATCTGCGTAGATAACGCAAGCCCGCAGGGGGAAATTACCATCGGGAGTAGAGGGGGGGGGGTCTCGCCAAATCTGGAACCAAAATTAGGGATGCACCGAATATTCGGTATCTATTCGGTGTTCGGCCATGTAACCGAATATTCGGTCAGGCTAAATATCAAACAATACGGTTAAGCCGAATATTCGGTTTATCCGAATATGAAACTACTCGGCCTGCCGAATATTCTGTTTGGACGGATATCAAAAGTAATTCGGGCAAACCAAATGCTTAAAAAGATCTTTTAAAACATGTTTTTAAAAAATTTTCACAGTATCTAATTCCAATAGTACATTTATAAATATATTTAAAATAATTAGAAATAAAATCACATTTAAATAAAACAGAATATTTTTAGATTACTTATTTGCTGTTTGTAAAATATAACTTAAGAAAATTAACCATGAGGAGGAGGATTAGCGGGAATGATTAATTATGATTGTCATAGGAATTAATGATGCACAAATAGAAATTCCTAAATCTTGTTTACTAAATAATGTGTTTATTGCTTTTTCACGAGTTTCTGAACAAAATAGAAAAACTTTTGGGGTTTGTAAAAGGTATCAAGCCTTATAAATACATTTCATATTATTTCACTCAAAGTCAAACTTGGATTTCCATTTATTACTTTAATAATGATGAAAAAATAACTATACTTTCAATTGACTGGCTCTGTTTTTCATGAAATATAATATGATGAAAAGTGCTGGAAAATGCCTCATTCACACCTAAAAAAACTATGAGTTAGGTGTTCCTTTATTCAGAATCCAGTTGATAGTAGTAATATTGTGTTACTGACCAAAGTTATTGAGTCATTTTCAATGACATTATCACATTTTTTTAAAGAAATAAAATTAACATGAAACAAATCTTGTTAAAATATCTTCATCTATACTAATATTATAAAGAGGAAAGATTTGATTGTTTGTTTGTTTGAATTGAATAGGCTCCGAAACTACTTGACGGATTTGAAAATTTGAAAAGCTACACTATTTCCGGTGAACATAGGCTATATTATATTTTCAGAAAAAAAAAAAAAAAAAAAAAAAAAAAAAATAGGGATCCTTACTAAAATACCAATAATATAACCCAAGGTGTAAAAAAATGACCTTAAAATTACCTTACATCACGGCCGCTGCGAATACTATTGATTATCTTACTAATATTATAAAGAGGAAAGATTTGATTGTTTGTTTGTTTGAATTGAATAGGCTCCGAAACTACTTGACGGATTTGAAAAATTCTTTCACCGTTGAAAAGCTACACTATTTCCGGTGAACATAGGCTATATTATATTTTCAAAAAAATTAGGGGTCCTTACAAAAATGCCAATAATGTAACCCAAGGTGTAGAAAAATTACCTTAAAAAATCGTTACATCGCGTGCGCTGTGAATACTATTGATTATAATCTATGTACATAAGACAAAGTCGTGTTAGTTACACTAATTAATAACTCAAGAACGGATGGATCGATTTTTATGAAATTTTATATGGAGGTGTCTGACACCTTAGATTAATATATAGGCTACTTTTTACCCGACTATCTAAAAGAAGGGTAATGTTTTTAGTAGTTGAATTTAATGGGATGAAGTGGTAGTAACAATTTGCGGTGTCAGTAGTGGCACGGGACTGGGCGACTTGCTCTACCCGAAGCAAAGCAAGGGCGGGCCGGTAGTTTATGATAAAGTTGTGACTAGAAAATTCAGTTTTAGCTTGTTTCGCATACAGTATATTTGAGTGAATGTATATTGTAATTTTGATGGAATAAATGAATTGTGATATTGTTTCTTGTTAAAAAATAAATAAATAAATAAAAATAAATGTTTGTCTTGGACATATTATTTTTATGTAAAGCTTGTTGCAAGATTTTAGGAACAACCTGAATGTTTACAATCTAATATCTGAAAATGATCACCTACTCCAGACATTGATATAGGATGCGTTTAAAAACTTCCTTGCTAAATCAAAAGAAGTAGAAAAGTTGTTCTTATTGAGTTGCTACCATTTGATTTTATTTTAGTCTCTTTATGACAAACACACAGTACATGATCCTGTAAAGTTTGTCTTCCAGTTTTTTCGCTATTTCTCTTTGTTTTTGAAATGTTTTAATTTTTAAGACCATGAAATTAAAAATTTTAATAATTAAGAAATCTCATAATTAACCTTCTTAAATAACCCAGAGCAGATTTTTTTTTTTTTCAATATCAAGTCTCAATATCAAGTACTCTTGTTTATCAAAAATGTAAGTTACTTTCATTAAATACGAGAACCCATCGAAATTCGATGTTTAAAAAAAAAAAAAAAAAAAAAAAAAAAAAAAAAAAGTTTTAAATTGCCCTCATCAATTATTCTTCGTTTCAATTTCATTTCTTCTGAAACGCATCCATTGTTATAAAACTGGAGAAAATATTTTTCAATAATATTAGGACAATTTGCAGATGAAACAGAATTTTGATGCTTTCGACTGATAATTTCTTTGCATGGTTTCCTCGTTCTTTTTCCAACTCGGGATGGCTGCCTCATTTCCACAAACTTTCCTTGTTATAAAGTAACATATCCAATGAATTCTTAACCCCTTAGGGACGGGAGCCTTTTACAAAAATTTTAATGTTGTGTCACCGGTTTTTAAAAACAGAAAATTATGCCTTATTATATCGAGAAAATGCTCCGATTAAATAAGGCAAATTTTACAGTATAATGTTACTGGTGGGGATAAACAAAGATTCTTAAACCTTTTTGTGGCACGTACACGTGTCGCTCGTCGTCCCCAAGGGGTTAAAAATAATGAAATGTAATTCCAATCTCATTCAAAACATATTTCAAGCAATTTGACATATTATTTTTATGTTCTACATAAACTGAATATCTGCTTTTTGGTAAGTAGATTTCAAGTTAGTGACAAAATGCTGCATTGTATGCATATCTTATTATGTATAGATTTTTTTCCCTGCTACTTTTTAATTTTGATGAAATAGATTTGAAAATTAATTGATGGTTGAAAATAATTTAAAATGTCGTTAAATTGAGTGTCATTTTTCAAGTAAATTTCATCAAAAAATTAATTTTATTTCTACTTTATCATGTAAAAGTTGAAATTGTACAGTATTTAGATTTAGAAGTAATATAAGTGCGATAAAGGTGGAAGCGATAGCGCTGTTCATTGTCACCATTTTTATGCATTTCTAAAAAGTGTAATGGGTTCTGGATGTCGTTCAAAAATAGACTACTACTTTTTGACGACAACAGAGAATTCTACAATGAAAGAATTAGGATTTTGTCTATAAGGAACTGTTAAAAGAATTTACAATAAACCTATAAAAATTATTCCTATAAAATATAAGCCTTTCATGATGTTTTCTTTGGCTGTAAAACCATTTTTTTTCATTTTAATTTTCTCGGAATTTCTTAATTTTCTAATTTTTTAATTAAAAAATGGATTTATCTTACCTAAAATTATTATTATTTTTTTTTTTTTTAAGCGAGAGAATTAATCAAGATGAAATAATCAATAAGGTCTCCAATTATAATCTTTGCAAACCAGAAATGAAAAATCGATGTAAATTACGTCATTTTGATATCATTAGACTAGTTATAGATATATCAATAACTTCGATTAGCCAGAACTTTTTTTTTACTCTTGAAATACTTATTCTGATGAAAGGTACATAAAAATTTTATTTTTTTATTTTAAGTCGTGTCTATAAAAGACAATAAAAAAAAAACACAAATTTTGCATAAAGAATGAAGTCGATCGATTAATTAGTTGCCGAGATATTTGCAGTCCTATTTTCCACACTCTTCGATTTTTCATGAACCTGTATTTCACTCGAATTTCAATTCAAATATATAGTATTTTAATTGGAAATAAGGCACTTCATCCGAAGCAGTAAACTGTTAATCGGTTTATCATATTTGGAGTTATAAGGGTGTTTCTTTTACTTGATTATTCCATCGACCAAAAAACTATCGCCAAACTATAAAATTAAAAGCCAATTATTGCATATCGTCAATGTCTCATTCACTTAACATTACACTTGACACATCACTTGACATACAAACACATTACTTGTGTTTGTATGTCATAAAGTGATTTTTAATTAGCCGTTTAATTTGTATTTTTATTAATCTTTTACTATTTTATTTGTTCTTTCGTTATTTGAAATAAAAATATGCTAATTTGTCTAATTTACGAGTAGTTTGGCGATTTATATAATTTGTCGATAGGATAATCAAGTAGTACTAGCAATTCCATAATATATCATTACTGGGTCATTCTCAGATAAAGTAAAATTTTGCCTTTGGAAAAAAAAAAGTTTTTTTGTTTTTAGTTTTCTATATTTTGTAATAATGGAATGTTTGCATATCTGACATTATGAGAAAAATATCAGCAGAAATCATTAGCCTTATTTATGGCCTTAATTTATAGAAAACCAAATTAATAATTGGAAGATCAAAAAATTTACTTTATAATTCCATTTTATAAAATATAAGCACATTAAAAATTAAGAAATTTATATTTATTCATTGACCCACTTGTTATTATCATTCATGAAATAAACATTAATAATGTAAAAGAAAAATCACTTTTGTTCACAAAGGTAAATGAAAATGATTGTTTTGTAAAATCGGATTTAATTAATTTTTAAACTATAAGTCAGTGAGTTTAAATCTTTATAGTAATTCAAATTTATGTTTTTAAGTATTTAAAAAAAACGATACCTACTTTGCCCTTTTCAATGAAAGATTTGAGACATTTGTCTTTTAACACTAGAACGGCGGACAGGTGTCCATTCGATAGTGATCAGAGGACTAATTGACGATTTGAACCAGAAAAATCTTTAAGAAAAAAATTATTTACTAGTTGCAGGGAAATGAAGCAAACAATTAAACTAAATAATTAAAAATATTATTTCTAGTTTTAAATATTTTTTATAAAACTTATGGACAATCTTCCTCTGTTCTAGTGTTAACTTCAAATATCACTATTTTTTCTGGCCAAAACATTAAGAAAAACTTGGCACTTTCTTAAATACAGGGTGATTCATAAAAGATGGGCAGAACTTTAAGGGGTTATAGTACACTTAAAGACAAATAATATTAAATAGGAGACTAAGGGTCCCAGACGTATTCCCAAGGAGATAGGGGGCATTAAAGTTTAGGGTCCGAAATTTCAAATGATTATAAAAAATGGAAAAATTGGTCGATTCGTTTGCGATTTTTGCAAAAAATTTTCTTTATGCCAGTATTTTCTTGAAATAAAATTTTAAAGTTCAATTTCAAAAAATGCCGATAGGGGACGCTTTAGACTTTGGAGTAACAAACAACTATTTTTTAACGTTATTTTTTGTATTTCTTTAAATGATTTCGAAAGCTTAGACTTAAACTTAAATTTTGATCTAAAAATCTGAGTCCTAACGAGTAGTTAAGTAGCGTAAACTGAAATTTGAAATTTGAAACCCTTCTCCCCCCAGAACAAAAATCAGTTATTCCCGATCTTTGTGTCGTAGATTAGGCTCTAACTACTGCGCGTTTTGCTAAAATTATTCTTTATGTCAGTATTTTCTTGAAAATAAATTTTAAAGAAAATTTTCAAAAAATTCCGATAGAGGGTGCTTTAGACTTTGGAGTAACGAACAACTATTTTATACCGTTATTTTTTGTGTCTCATTAAATGCTTTCTAAAGCTTAGACTTAAATTTTCAGCCCAAAATCTGAATCGTTAGACGTGGTTAAGTTTCTGGGGAGAGGGGTTTGAAATTTCTACTCCTGAGCACAGTTCAGTTTACCATGTCCACACATTGTGTGCTGTGATACGAGGTAAAAAGACACAAATTAGGATTATGTTACCAAAGCATATTTATTAACATGTAATTACAATAAATGTTCAAAATTGTGACCACCAGAGGTTATGCATGCAGAACAACGGGGAAGAATGGAACGGCGAACATTCGCGAAAACATCAGGCTTTTCGAGCACTTCCCCTACAGCGGCGGAAAGTCTGGCGACCAGTTCCTCGGAGGATTCAATGGGTGTCTCATACATAAGAGCCTTCAATTGTCCCCAAAAAAAGAAATCGAGGGGTGAAAGATCTGGCGAGCGAGCAGGCCAAGCAACAGGACCACCTCGACCAATCCATCTGTTCGGAAATGTGATGTCCAGATAGTTGCGGACGTCTCGTACGTAATGGGCTGGCGCTCCATCATGCTGGAACCACATGACCCGCCGGATGCGTGAAGGAACAACGTTTAACAGGTCTGGCAGCACATGTTGCAGAAATGTGAGGTATGTTTTACCGTTGAGGCGTTCAGGAAGAAGGTACGGTCCGATTAGGTGGTCTCCGAGGATTCCTGCATAAACATTGGTGGAAAAGCGTCTCTGATGAGCATGTGGATACGTAGCATGTGGATTGACATCCGCCCATACATGTGCATTGTGTGTGTTAAATGTACCTTCACGTGTGAAGGTACATTCATCGGTGAAAAGCACAGTTCGTCCAAAATGTGGATTTAGTGCGTTCTGCTGCAGAAACCAGCGGGCGAATTCAATACGATTTGGATAATCCCCTGGAGACAGTTTCTGGACTCGTTGCACATGAAACGGGAGTAAATGTTCATCCTTCAGTACCCTCCAAGTCATGGACTGTGAGGTATCCACCTGCCTAGCCACTGTTCGTGTACTTGTACTTGGCTGCGCCGCTACTACATCCAGAATGGCTTCTGCAACAACTACTGATTCGTCCTTTTTTGCACGACCTGCATTCGACCGGGAAGCGAGAAATGATCCCGTCTCACACAACTGTCTGTGCAAGCGCTCGAAAGTTTTGCGGTTAGGCAACCGCCTGTTGGGAAATCGCTCTCCGTACATTCGTTGTGCCTCTGCACCATTTCCATCTGCCGCTCCGTAAATTAAATGCATCTCAGCCTTTTCCTTATTCGTGAAGGGCACCATCTTCCGATTCATTACTACAGCGACTTACACTTGACTCACCGTTCAGTGGTTTTTATGCCTGAATCGTGTCGAAATTTTGCATACGTGTTCTTCTTCTTCCCCATTTGACATTTGCATACTTTCTGTCTCCTTCTTCACCCGGTGACTAGCGTCAGGAATGGAGCTTTAACGTTTGCATGAGCGACGTTTCCAACTGTGCCAGTGCCTTTATGAGTGAATTCCGACTATGCAGTTCTTGACGAAAGTTGTATTTTTGCCTCGTATCACAGCACAGAATCGTTGGGCATGGTTAAGTAGTGCAAACTGAACTATGTTCAGAAGTTAAAATTTGAACCCCCTCCCCTCGCTACTGAACCACGCTCAGCGATTCAGATTTTGAGCTGAAAATTTAAGTTTAAGTCTAAGCTTTAGAAAGCATTTAATGAGACACAAAAAATAACGGTATAAAATAGTTGTTCGTTACTCCTAAGTCTAAAGCACCCTCTATCGGAATTTTTTGAAACTTTTCTTTAAAATTTATTTTCAAGAAAATACTGACATAAAGAATAATTTTAGCAAAACGCGGCAGTAGTTAGAGCCTAATCTACGACACAAAGATCGGGAATAACTGATTTTTGTTCTGGGGGGGAGAAGGGTTTCAAATTTCAAATTTCAGTTTACGCTACTTAACTACTCGTTAGGACTCAGATTTTTAGATCAAAATTTAAGTTTAAGTCTAAGCTTTCGAAATCATTTAAAGAAATACAAAAAATAACGTTAAAAAATAGTTGTTTGTTACTCCAAAGTCTAAAGCGCCCCCTATCGGCATTTTTTGAAATTGAACTTTAAAATTTTATTTCAAGAAAATACTGGCATAAAGAAAATTTTTTGCAGAAACCGCAAACGAATCGACCAATTTTTCCATTTTTTATAATCATTTGAAATTTCGGACCCTAAACTTTAATGCCCCCTATCTCCTTGGGAATACGTCTGGGACCCTTAGTCTCCTATTTAATATTATTTGTCTTTAAGTGTACTATAACCCCTTAAAGTTCTGCCCATCTTTTATGAATCACCCTGTATATCTATATATATAAAAGAAAGTCCGGATTTCGCATTAATCACAGCACAAAAAAAATCTACCGAACCAAAAATCTTGAAAATTGGGGTAAAAATAGTTTTTATAACATCGAGTGCCGCTAAGAAGGGATTTTTGAAAATTCCATCCCTAACGGGTGTAAAAAAAAGAACGAAATTTTAAAAAATTCTTTAAAAATCAGCTTTTGTGGTTGTTTTTAAACTGATTCGTGACTATTTTCGTGTATTTTTTCGTTCTGAATCGAATGGTACCAAGCAATTTCTTTTAAATCCATTAGTTCGTGAGATATTTCACATTTTCCTAATTTGGCGAAGTCTTCGGCGCAAAAACCTGAAATTTTCAATCCTTATCTATATATATAAAAGAAAGTCTGGATTTCGTATTAATCACAGCACAAAAATATCTACCGAACCAAAAATCTTGAAAATAGGTGTAAAAATACTTCTTATAACATCGAGTGCCGCTAAGAAGGGATTTTCGAAAATTTTACCCCTAAGGGGGGTAAAAAAAGAACGAACTTTTAAAAAAATTCCTTAAAAATCGGCTTTTGTAGTTATTCTTCAAGTGATAACATATTTTAGTGTCAAATTCTTTTAAATCCATTAGTTCCTTATATACTTCACATTTTCCTAATTTGGCGAAGTCTTCGGCGCAAAAACCTGAAATTTTCAATCCTTATCTATATAGATCAGATTTTGTATTTATTTTTGAACTGATACCATATTTTAGTGTATTTTTTCATGCTGCATCGAATGATATTAAGCAAATTCTTTTAAGTCCAGTAGTTCGTGAGATACTTCACATTTTTCTAATTTGGCGACGTATTCGGCGCAAAAAGCTGAAATTTTCAATCTATCTTTATAAAAGAAAGTCCTTATTTCGTATTAATCATTGTACAAAAAAAATCTATTGAACCTACAATTTTGAATGTGTGTTTTATAATCAGGTTAAACATGTTTATGGGTTAACATGATTATGTAAGCTATATTTAATTATCTCAATATACGTAATACGCAAATTGAAAATTCATTCCGGCCGCTTATATAGTAAGTTCTACTAGATATCTATCTAGTAGAACTTAATAAATGAACGAACTTAATTTAATGAAATTTACATTGTTAGTTGGATAATTTTTCTGAGATTTTGTAGCAAATGAAATATAGCATTTTACGTTGTTTAATTGAATACTTATGGAGATTTTTTTTTAAAAATCAGATGAACCCATTTACAAAATGTTGACTTTATTTTAAAGGTTCCACTGAATGAATTTTTATGTGATTAAAACTGTTAACATGTTGAGCGCAATGTCATTCATTGGTGACTAACATTTAACTTTCCGTTTAGATGACGGACTTTTCACCGATGACAGACAGTCTAAAATACGATATAAAACTAAAAATTACTATTATATAAAAATTTCGTTTGATTCAAAATTTAAAAAAAAAAAAACCACTGACCAGCGTAGCGGCTGCTAAGTATTAAAGCATAGACCGGTAGTGCTATGCTTTATTTATTTCCAGTGTGACTCCGTAATGTTATTTTAATACGGAATTTAACATTGAACGAGTTATTTACTAGACATTTTCCCACATTTTGTACGCACTGCCACAAACTTTCTTCAAAGGATCTAATTGTTTAAAAAATAATTTCCTTCAATCAAATAAAATATATATATATATATATATGCAGAGGTCAATGGACATATTTCCTGTAGCAATTAATCATTTTTAAGTGATAAATGAAAAAAAAATTCTTTTTTTTTTTTTTTTTTTTTTTTTTTTTTTTTTTTTTTGTAAGAATTAAAAATGGTATATTTACGACGTCATATTAGAAATGAAATGGAGATTTGCAAACAAAGGAGATTTGCAAACGGAGATTTGCATTTGGTACAAAGACAAGAATCGTCAACATAAATCAATATGAAGCATGATTTTTATAATAAAAGGGCATTTTCAAACATTGATCAAGAAACTTTTAACTGAAGAAATATAGAAAATAAGTAAATTAAACTTTATTCTACCTATTGTCTCTACAAAATAATAGAAAATAACTTAAAAATATATATGTAACTGGTATTCGAAAGCGAATTTTTTGACACATTGCCATCAGAAAAAAAATCGCACCAAACCCAGTGGGTATATGATATTGTCACCGAGATTTCGTACTTATACCCCATTTTTAAAAATTTCTTCGCCTGATACGTTCGAAGAAAATCAAAATAAATTTAGGTGAATAAAAGTTTTCAAAAATAATAGTACTTGAGAATAATAGTATTTCATCTTTTGTATGTAATGAAACTGTCAAATCTGCAGAACTAGGACTTCAAACATAGCAATTTTTTAAGGCTAAACCGCAGAATTATCAACTACTTGGTGCAAGACTTTTAGGCACTGCAATAAATTCGCCAATTCTATCAACCTAAATATTCAAATCCAATGTAAACAAATATAAACACTAATGTTTACAAATATATTTTTTTCCTGATTTGGAGATTTTTTTAAATCGTGCCTAAATTTGTATTTTTACAAATAATTAATCATTGGATAAAATCAGTTTTGAATCAATGGTACTACTTGGTTATCCCGTCGACCAAATACTATCGCCAAACTATAAGATTAAATGCCAATAATGCATGATCGTGAATGTCATATTCAATGACATTAAATACGTAAACTTATTTAGAGATGTAATCAAATGATTTTATTTCCATATTTTATTAGTATTTGTATTAATATTTTACTCATTTATTTGTTCTTTTGTTATTAAAAAATGCCAATATGAATAATTTGGCTATTAGTTTGGCGACTTATATAATTTGGCAAAATTGGTTGACGGCATAACCAAATAGTACCTTAGTTCTGTTAAATTCATTATTCCGATGATTTTAATATTGTTGCGTATATAGGATTCTTTTGATCTTATGGTTAGACAACTTCAAACTCTTGTCTTTTAGAAAAGTAGAAAATAATTTATTTGCTGATCTTCAGAACAACAGAGTCTTCGAAACTCACAAAAATTATTAGATATTCAAAAATAATTGTTCAAATCTATCGTATAAGTGCAGATATAGGTTCCAGAGACTTTTTATACAATGTCTCAACACTAAATCACATTCAAAACAACGTAAATAAAACTCAAGCAAGCTTGCTTAATCGTAGCTCACTCAATGACTGACTGATAAATAATAACCACAACAGGTCGCATTGCTCTCCTTATATAGGCTCGCAGCATGCACGGGAAGTTTCTACAACTTTCTAGAAAAATCCAGAAACCAAGGAAAAACATTCAATGTATCAGTAGACCTAAGGGGGGGTTACCATAGAGAGGGAAGGGATACCATTGCCAACAATCGCCAAGTTTGTTGCGAACTTGGCAATATATCGCCAAATTTGGCGACCAAAATTAATCGCCAAAAGTGACGCGAACTTGGCGATATCTCTAATATCTCGCAAAGCTGCCATAGACATTTACTGAAAATAATAGACAAGTTTGATTGATAACAGAGACAATGTAACTAAAACTATCATTAGTAAAGAAATGGAGCTTAATAAGATTATTTACATTATTTTACAGTACAAACACTATTTACAAAATTCGTAACACTACCCCCCTCCTCAAAGATTGCACGTCCCGGGCAGTGCAATCCTTGAGATAGAGGAAAACACTTAAAATAAATAAACAAATAAATAAAAATAAATAAATAAATAAATAAATAATAAGATTTACATAAATAAGAACTAATTAATATTTACATATTTACAAAAAGTGACTTTTATGACCATGGTCTGAAATTCCAGTTTTGAATTTCTAATCACTTTGGCCAAAATAAGGGGCTAGCCGGTTATAGTGTACGACCTTGGGTTTGGCGTGTGGCGATTTTTGTATGCGTACGACGACGTCATTCAGCCTGTTGACGACTGTGTAAGGACCGTCCCAGTTTCTTTGTAATTTTGGGACAGTCCCTTACGACGTATGGGATTCCACAACCAAACTTTGTCACCTTCGTTGAACTCATGTCCAGTTGCCTTTGTGTCGTACCGTGTCTTCATCTTTTCCGATGCCAGTCCGATTCGGTTCCTCGCTAGACGATGAATCTCCTCAATCCTGCCTGGAGTTTATCCACGTACTCCTCGGGCGATGAAGGAGCATCAGGAGGACGGCCAAACAAAAGATCCGCAGGTAGACGAAAATCACGACCAAAGAGCATTTGAGAAGGGGAGTAACCAGTGGCCTCATGAGGGGCACTCCAGTAGGCAAGGAGGAAAAGAGGCAATTTCTTGTCCCAGTCCTGTTGATCTTTAGACACAAGGAGGGAGAGGCTATTTAGGATGGTACGATTGAACCTCTCCACCATGCCGTCCGATTGAGGATGTAGAGGTGTAGTTCGAGTTTTGTCCATGCCGAGTAGTCCGCACATTTCCTTAAACACAGCTGAATCAAAGTTTCATCCTTGATCAGAATGGATTTGAAGAGGAACTCCGTATCTGGAAACCCAGTGTTGAACCAGTATGTCTGCTACGGTTACCGCCTCTTGATTAGGAATGGCGTAGGCTTCAGGCCACTTAGTGAAGTAGTCCATGACAACGAGGATGTACTTATTGCCATCAGATGTTCTAGGAAGAGGACCCAGGATGTCTAGAGCAATTCGTTCGAAAGGAGCTCCTACATTATAACGCTGCAATCGTCCACGGGTGCGCCTCTTTGGACCTTTACGTGCTACACAGGTGTCACAAATTCGACACCACTTCTCTACATCACTGCGAACATTATTCCAGTAAAAACGCTCTCGAACCTTTTGAAGGGTCTTCATTACACCAAAATGACCTCCTGTGGGACTTCCATGAAGTCCTTGAAGGACCATACAAATTCTCGACTTAGGGAGTAGTAGTTGCCATCAACATGTCTTTCCATCGTCAGACTCCCATTTTCGGTACAAAATACCGTTCTTCAAATGTAGGGAATCCCAGAGGGCCCAATAACGTTTAGTCGTAGGATGGTAATGGGCCATCCCATACAGCACAGTTTCATCTCGAGAACGTCGCAGGTTCGTCACATTGCGACGTTGCGATGTCCCATTGATCATCTCAGAAACGGTCTGGTAACTGCTGAATGTCCGTGCCCGGCGACGTCGCATTGTAACGTCTACAGAACATCGCAGTATAACATCTATGTGACATCGCAGTGTAACATCTATGTGACATTGCACTGTAATATCTGTGAGACATCACAAGGTGATATTTATGAGATGTCACATTGCAACATCTACAGTGCATCGCATGAAACTTCTATGAGATATCGCATTGTGATACTTATGCGATATAGCTCTGCTGGTGCTGTACTGTGATGAATGCAATATAGCAAACCCAGGTCAGTTGTTACCATTATTTCCAAATAATAATAGTCACTTATTTTAACAAATTTCTGCTATTAAATAAGAGAAACATTATTTGAAAATAGTGCTGACATGCAGATTCATTCTTCGATATTTTTGTTGCTGTATTTTATTCTTAAAAATTACCTTTCAGGATCCCATGTACAAGTATGGATATTTAATGTGTGACTATCGCAGTGCCCTTCAACGGTACCACAAAATATTGTTTCTCATTTCTGTTATTCATTTCAGGATAATCCTATTAAATGTCATTTTCTAAATACCAGAATTTTCTTGCATCTTCTAATAAAACAGAAATGTAATTATAATAATTTATTGTACGTTTATTAATGTCTGACATGTATAAGTGTGTAACACAGTACTGTATTTTTTCTAAGTATATAAATAATTGCATAAAACATTTTATTTTACTCTAAATTTCTAAAAAACTTCGATACTTAAACTATTAGAATTGTGTTTTGATACTATAATTTGCAGTTGTTAATCACTTTAAAGGGAAAATTACTAACATTTTGAAGCATTATGTATATACTAATCTCTTAAGCGATTAATGGGCATTAATTAATGTCAAATGAACTTCATTTGTGTATAATAGTATGGTTTCTCGAGTAATTACTTCTAATAAAATTAGATTTTACTATCTTTTGATTATAAACCAGGAAACAGCAGCACAGACAATCATCTTATCAATTTAATGGTTGAAATTCCAGAATTAGTTAAAACTCAATTTGGATATTAAAGTTCAATCAGTCTTCCAAATCATATTGTGATGAAAAACACCTGAAAATCAGATTTTAGCGGTTGACTCATAGGTTTACCATTGAGTTTTCCTACATGTTTTCTTTACCTTTATTAGCAAGAGAAAACAATGGTAAACCTATGAGTCAACTGCTAAAATCTGATTTTCAGGTATTTTCAACCAGGATATGACTTGGCAGATCGATAAATTTAATATGTCAATCAAGTTTTAACTAATTCTGCAACTCGATAAAATGCTACCTCCCTGTCCATTAATTTATGTAAATTATGAGATTTATTTAATATTCAAATGTAAAAATTACTATTCTTATAGATTATTGGGAGAGTCTTTTCGCTGCTAAGTTGGTCACTTAAAATATGTACAACACATAAAAAAAGTCATTCACACATTGCCTGCCTATTTTGAAGAATTATAATTAGATCTTAAAATTCGTAATACATCAATTCAAAGAAACACATTTCTTGATTTAATAACTAATAGGAAATAAAATATTTTATCTTAAGACACATCTACACCATAAAAATAAGTTTTGTATCTCATAAAAAGTTAACACAGCTCTACCTTTTTTTTTTCTTTCTTTTAAATAGAGTAGAGGAGAAGGGGAGGGGCTATATATATATAGCCCCCCTTCTCCCACTTCTGATCTATATCAGAAGTAGATTTGTTTGAAGTTACTTTTATAATTATTACTATAGTAATGTATCAGAAAATTTTTTGAATAAATTTCTGGAGAAGTGTTTATTATAAATGAGACAACATGCATAATATACATGGATCGATCTCTAGAAATGCTTAAGGCTGCTAATCAGTCAACTTCCAAGTTACCCTCGCAAATTTTAAATGCATAGCTGTTGAATTTATTTTTACATTTAAAATGTCTGTGTGGCAAATGAATGTTTCTAACTATTTTTTTCTGTATAATATTCTTAAAAGATTTTTTTTTTTCTGCCAGTTGTCAAAATATTTTTAAACTGAGCATAATTTCATATTTTGCACATTAAAAGTTGACGAACTATGATAAAATTTTAATATTTCACATAATTATATTATAGATATTTTGACAGCTAAAAGAAAAAAAATCTTTTATAAAAAGAGTAGATGTGTACACAGAAAGAAAAAAATTTAAAAATATTAATTTTCAGAATAGACATTTAAATATACGAATGCATTCTATGTCCGTAGGCTTAACATTAGCCTGAGGAATTCTGAATTTGCCTAACAATCTTAAGTACTGTATTCTTCCTATGCTCATAAGTCTATCCTACTTTATTAGGAATTTTATCCTCTGTAAATATCTAAAAATCATTTTTCATGTCTATGTCTGTTATATTGGTCTTTAATAATTTTATATACTGGTTTTTAAGTTATGAAAGTGTGTTTGCATACTAAAAATTACATTAAATAACCCCTTAAAAAAAGAAAAAACATAATTATACAATATTGTAAATACCATATAATATTTTACTTAAGCAAAATATTATATTACTAAATAATGCATGAAGAAATTTATGATTTATATAACAGTATGTGAGAAAGAGTATAGGGTATGGCATGCAGACTGATCATCTGTATGTGAAAGTCCAGAATAATTATCCACCTGAATTAAAGGTCCCCTATGACAGGATGGGGTATGATTTTGGCAAAATCAAATACTAATTGTCACCACTACTTCCGAATACTCAGAATATTTAAATGATAAAGTGTGGTGCATAATTACAATCTCTTGAAGAGTATTTATTCAGCAATATCAGTGGCTGATACAATTCTATTATCTTGATAATAGCCTATAAAAATTAACATTTTTTTTTTTTTTTTTTTTTTTTTTGTAAAAGTCATGCTTTTGCCCACTTTTATTTAATTACATTCAATAAGAAATTTATTGTTTTTCATAAAAAAAAAAAGATGTTGAACAATAATATCAGTGGTTGATACAATTCTAATTATCTTGATAATAGCACATAAAAGTTAACATTAAAAAAAAAGTTTTGTAAAACTCCTGATTTTGCCCACTTTTATTTAATCACATTCAATAAGAAATTTATCAATTGTTTTTCATCAAAAAGAAAAAAAATGTTGTTAATTTAGACTTAGATAAAAAGTATGAGCTTTGTTGTAAAATTATAAATGCCTAGATCCACTTATAATTCAGTCATGCCCCCTCCCCCTACACATACACACACTTGTACAAGCACCAATACTAAATTAAGTAAGCTTCAATATGATATACTCTCAAATTAAGTTGTAATTTCGGCAAGCTTTCTTGCAATATGTGTTTTCTTTTATCCTGTATATTTGCAGATTACCAAAAATAAACAAATAAATTTAAACATTCCTTCAGCTAATAAAATTAAGTATATATAAAAAACATCAAAAGATAACTTATTGAATAATTATTACTATTATATCAATGGAATAAAAAAACATAAAAAAAATATCATACACAAAACATGATTCATTATGAGCAAAACTATATGAAGAAAAATTTTAGTATTTATTCCGTTTGTTTACATATTTTCCCATTCATTTTAAACAGACATTATAAAACAACTTTTTATTATTATTCTATTATTAAATATTTCTGTATTGCTATTTATAAATCATATATACTTCAATCTATGAACTGTATTACTTCAAATTTAATTGTTTATAAAATTTACATTTATGAATGTAAGCTTTTTATATTTGATGAAGATTAATTGTTAATCATGATTAATAGTAGATTACCATAAAATGCTAATTTTTATGTATGTCCCACATTTGGAAGTTGATTTGTATGATTAAAATTTATACATTAATTTATTCAGTATTAATAAAAAGTTTATTAAGCAATGTATTGATGCACTGTATCATTATACTCCTTCTCTTCCTTCATAATTTTCAGAGTGTAAAAGATTGAATTTTGCAATCTATTGAATTCCCTTTTTCTTTACTAGTAGTCTTCAAAGTGAAAAGAATTAAACTTTGCAATCTGTTGTACTATCACATAATATTATAAATCTATAAGTTCTTGATTAATCATAAAATTTCACATATCTAGAAATTAAAAAAGAATCAGAAAAATAAGTTAAAATTGCTTTTCTTAATCATAAGAATGATATTGATTAATTGCTTTGCATATACACAAGTTGTACATGCTCTAATACAAATATAATTTCATTATTTGTAATGACAATTTTCATTCCAGTTATTTACAAATGATCTATTCTAATTACCATGTCTTTTTTTTTTGGGGGGGGGGGGGGGGGAGAATCAAACCTTTATTCTATTAACCAGATTGAAATTAAAATATTCCCATGTACTTATTCTGCAAAAATATCAATGACTAAAAAACTCTTATCTTGAAATAGGATACAGCAATTTACATATTCAAAAAACACAAAAATCATACACCCTTTATCCCATTTTTAACTACAATTAATAAAAAAATTGTTAATTGCCCTTCATCAAAACAAAAAATTTCAATATTTTTTATCAGATAAAAATATAAACTTTATTATATGAATGCCGAAGCCTGAAGATACTTATAATTTCTATCCCCCCCCCCCACACACACAAGCACCAATAATAAACTAAATAAGTTTCAATATTATGTCTTCTCAAATTATGTAGCAATTTCAACAAGCTTACTTTCAATTTGAGTTTTCTTTAGTATGTGTTTTGTGTGGGTTATTTATTTATTTTTTCTTTTTTTCATTACGTAAACACATAAATTATAATTTTTACACCCAAAGGGGCATAAAACTTGAAAATTGGATTACTGAATTGTTCAAAGATATAATCTAGCAAAGTACTGTGGATAATATAAAATTTTGGTCTTTTACTCAGTTTTATTATTTTCAGATACAAGTGTTTGTGAGTTATATTTAAATCTGTAATATATATCTGTATCCTTTAGCTCTTAAAAAAAAAAAAAAAAAAAAAAAAAAAAAAAAAAAAAAAAAAAATCTACACACTTTTTTAAAGCCGCAAATGATAACTATATTGTTGAATAAATATTTCTATGATATCAATTCAATTAAATAATAACGATTCATGTAGTATATAATTTATCATGAGCGAGACTATTATAAACAGTATCTGACAAAGAGATTGTTTATCTTTGTTTACAATTTTTCTCATCCTTTTAAAAACAGACATTATAAAACAACTTGAGTTTTTGGGGCAAAAAGTGTTAAATTTTGCAGTTTATTGTACTATGACAGTGTTATAAATCAAAAAGTACTTGATTAATCATAAACCTTCACATTTCTACAGCTTAAAATAATTTTGCTAAATAAACTTCAAAATTTTCTTCCCCGAATTATAAAAGTAATATTATTAGTAAATCTGTTTTGCCAATTTATATAAATTTTTCATCCTTTAATACAAATATTATTTCATTATTTATCATAACTATATTTTTTTCCAAATATTTACTAATAAAATGTGTTAACTACTATGAAATTTTTTAATATATATATATTTTTTTCAAAGTTCAGCAATTATCTTCAATGATTATAAATCAATATGGTCTATTAGAATTTTATCATGTACATATAAAACAATTTTTCTCGTAAATAATTATTCATTTATTATTCCTCATGCAGATATTGAATGATTTGTAACTTTTAATAGTTTTAAGATTTCTAAAGTAGCGTTTAAATAAAACTTTTTAACACTCATTTTTCCTTAAAGAAATATAAGCTTATGAATAAAAATATAAATAAATGACCAGAAACCTTATTATATGGATAATAAGGTTTTAAGGTTCTTATGGTGCACCCTCAGCAAGGTCATGTATGACCTTAATAAAAAACATTGATTAATCACTTTTATTATCTTGAAATAACATATAGCAATTTACATATTCAAAAAATAGAGTTCTGTAAGAGTCATACACTTCTGCCCCATATTTAACTACACTTAATAACAAATTTGTTAATTGCCCTTCATCAAAACAAAAAATTTCAATATTTTTAATAAGATAAAAATATAAACTTTATTGTAAAATTATAAATGTCAAGGTCTGGAAGCACTTATAATTCTAACCTCCTCCCCCCTCCCCCCCCCCCACACACACATACAGAAACAAGCAAAGCTTATTTGCAATATGAGTTTTCTTAAGTCTGTATTTTGAATGGATTATTTTTTTTTTTCATTACATAAACACATAAATTATTTTTTTTAACCCAAAAGGGCATAAAACTTGAGCATGAGCATTGGGTTATTGATTTATTTAGACAAAGATATAATTTAGCAAAGCTAAAGGTATTATTAGCAAAATACTGTGGACAATATACAGGATAATAAATTTAATAAATTACAGCACTTACCTTTCATGATTCAACTCTTCTAAACAAATATTTTTGAAAAACATTTTTTTTTAAATTACAGTGATCGTCAATATACATTTAAATAGATTTTTTTTTTTTATGCAAATCTTTCACAAGTTTTGTAGTAAATGAATGGTTAATTACATTTCGATACTATTAAAATTCACTCTAAATAAAGTACGAAAAATAAACAACAAACAAAATTTTATTTTATAATACTTACAAATGATACCGTCAAATAAAAACACATATAAAATAATCTCTTTAATAAGTTTGCAATTAAATAACAACAGTAATCAAACTTTTTATCAAAAAGTTATTTATAATAGTTCTCAGTGCGGGGGAAAAAATGAATACAGTTATGTAGTACTTTCAACACTGCAAGAGACAATTCATCAAGTTGGATATATTTTAAAATGTAAATGATAATTATCATTAATAAATATAGTAATTTTTAGGATAGCGTGACTTTAAACTTCATCACTGAATAAAAAAATCCAAACACGGTCAGCAATCACATGGAACGCAAACAACAAAAACAAACACACCTAACTTCACTACGAATTCTTCTTCAGACGCCATTAAATTTGCGCATGCGCAAATAACTGGAAGTATTCGTCCCTCCGCCAAAACGACAGCCCGCGTTCAGAACTCTTGTCTCCTGTTTGTCGCAGGAGATCGTCTCAGTGACAGTCTGCTTTATCATCTCAGAGATGCTCTGGTTACATCACTCTGAGATGTGATGATAAAGGGACGTCGCGACGGCTCTGAGACATCGCTGAAACCAAGTGTGCTGTATGGGATGTCTTGCCAGCTGGGCTTCCTGTTGGACTCCTCTTTCAGTTCTAGAATTGGCTTAATTTCAGGATCAGCAAGTTGATCTTTACGCAGGCTCTCGTCATTCCACGGATCTTGCGATGATGTAGACCCAGTTGTAACTTGTCTTACTATAAGACCTTTGACATTAAATTCCTTCTCAACCCGGTCGCAGTATCTACAATTCTCTGAGCAGGGTCTTCTTGAGAGAGCATCTGCATTTCCATGTGATGAGCCTTTTCGATGGCGTATCTCCATATCGTACTCTTGAAGCTTTTGTATCCACCTGGCTATCTGGCCTTCAGGGTTCTTAAAATTGAATAGCCAAGTTAGAGAAGCATGATCAGTTCGGATCAGGAATTTTCGACCGCAAAGATAGTGATGAAAGTGGTCTATGGCTTTCACTACAGCAAGAAGCTCTTTTCTTGTTACGCAGTAGTTTCGCTCTGCCTTTGATAAGCACTTGCTGAAATAGGCAATAACACGCTCCTGGCCGTCGATTTCCTGTGACAGTACAGCGCCAATGCTTTCGTTACTCGCATCCGTATCAAGTATAAACTGTTTATCAATTTGAGGATATGACAGAATTGGAGTGGATGTTAAGTCCTCCTTAAGCTTTTCGAAAGCAGCGTCACATTCCTGTGTCCACATGAATTTTTGATTGGCTTCTGTTAATTTATGAAGTGGTCTTGCAATCATCGAGAAGCCTTTGACAAATTTTCTGTAATAGGTGCATAATCCTAGAAAACTCCGAAGCTGGTGAACATCTGCTGGATGACTCCAATTTTTCACGGCTGATATCTTCTCCGGATCAGTCCTGACTCCAACCGCCGAAATGATGTGTCCAAAGACGATATCATAATCATAGGAAAATCTTTTGATGACCATCTGAATAATCTCAGGCGGGTGCTACAAAAGTAAAAGGAAGCTAATTTGAAGTTAAGCCCTTCGAAATGCAGTTTGTTTCGCAATGAAGTCGCCTACCTTGGACTGCCATGTTGGCGCAATTTTTTTCTCACGCCAATTTGGCGAAAATTTCGTTTTCAAATACCAATCACATATGTATTTTTAAATTATTTTCGGTACTACTATGTTATCCCGTCGACCGATTTCGCCAAATTATACAAATCGCCAAACTAATAGCCAAATTATATTGATGTAATTTTTATTTTAAATAATAATTTTAAAAAATTAGTAGAATATTGATAAAAAATACAAATAAAAAGTCGAAATAAAAATCACTTAATGACGTTTTAAACACGTGTATCTATCATATTTAATGTCATTGAACTGACATTCACGATCATCAATTATTGGCACTTAATCTTATAAGTTGGCGATAATATTTTGGTCGACAGGATAACAGAGTAGTTAGTACCTTATTTTATAATATTTAAAAAAGGAAATAGTGATAAATAAAAAAAAACCTTATTAATAACTATAGAACAAAACAATCTACATTCATTAAAAAAAAAGTAATTGAAAATAAACAATTTATTAGTAAATAAACAACGACAGCCAGGTTAGCATGTGAGGCATATAATCTCCATTTTGTTCCAATCGCGCCAACGTGTTGCAAATATGACATCTATCCCCAACTTTTCTACACTGAACCCTGCCCAGAGCTCCGATAGCTGTTTGACGTTCTGTCGAAGTTAAATTTCAATTTTGGGCAGAATTTCAGTTCAAACACTAATTAATTTATCAAGAAACTTCTAAATGAAGAAATACAGAAAATAAATAAATATGACGTAATACACAAAATAAAAAAATAAATACATTTTATTGATACTATGTCTTGAGGTATTGTTGGAGGAATATTATATTGTCTAGGTGAAATTCTAGAACTTTACTTCAATGTATCAATACTGATTGTTAAGTATAAATATCAGTTACATGCAGAAGAGACTTTTCTGATTCATAAGAAATTAACAGTAGCGGATAGCGACAGCTTAATGCAAGAATGTTAAAACTTAGATTGCCAAACGAAACGGGGAAAAAATCAAAAAATCCCTACCCGGTTTTGGCAAGTTGTTTTCTTGGTATTGATGTTCGTTTCGGTTACTTTTCCTTGTATTTTACATTGTATTGTTCATTTATATTTTCTTTTTCTCATAATTTTATTACTCTTAATATTATAACGTGAAATGTTAATACGATAGCGCATTCCTATATCAAAAATACTTTTTTCTTATTTAAAAATTAGCGTAATATTTATGCCTTATAAATATTAAAAAAATATTTCAAAATTTTATCGCGTATTTTTGAACAAACTCATGCATGTTTTAATAGTTTGATTCCGGCGTTAGTAACCTCGGCATTAACCAGTTTTGTCCATTTTAGAAATTTTTTCAGAGCGACTTTCGTGCATCCAGAGGTGTTTCTTAGGGTTTTAGAGTCATAGACAGCAGCTTTGACGAATTTCGTTGTGGCACAACTAGTTGCGTGCATCCAGTAATGTTTTTTGTTGTTGTTGTTGTTGTTTAAGTGGTCGCGCAGAGCTCATAAGAGCGCTGACCGAGGTACTGACGAGTTTCATGTACTTTAGAGACTGCTGCACAGCGAGTTTCATGCATCCAGTGATTTTCTTTTTGTTTAAATGGGCGCGCAGCGCTCATACGTACGTTAGTGACTGCGGCATTGACGAGTTTCGTGCACTTTAGAGATTGCTACACAGCGAGTTTCGTGCACTTTAGAGATTTCTACATAGCGAGATTCGTACATCCAGTGATTTTTTTTGGTTTAAATGGGCGAGCAGTGCTCATACGTACGTTAGTGACTGCGGCATTGACGAGTTTCGTGCACTTTAGAGATTGTTACACAGCGAGTTTCGTACATCCAGTAGTATTTTTTTTTTGTTTAAATGGGCGCGCAGCGCTTATACGTACGTTAGTGACCGCGGCATTGACGAGTTTCGTCCATTTTAGAGTCTTCTGCACAGTCAGTTTCTTGTGCCCTATGAGGTTTTTTTTTATGTTGTTGTTGTTTCGTTTTAATTGGCGCGCAGCGTTTAAGAATCATCATTGGAACTGTTCACGTCGTTAATTGTCTGCCGAAAATTCCGTGTTTTGATTCGTGAGAATTTTTATGTTTCTGAAAATTCAGTTCGTTCGAGAGTGCTTGTCACTAAAATCGCCAAAATCCAGTGTCTGGTTTGGTTTAGGATTATGTCATTAATATTTGAAAAGAATGCGTTATAATGATTAATATTCTAATATTAAAAAGATTATAATAAGCTTTCATCATACATTTCTATAAAATAGCAATTAAAATCATTATTAAAAAATAAAATTGAAGAAATAATACTTTTATTATAACCTTTGTCTAAGTTTATAAGTATAATATCACTTTAACATAAATACCAAGAAAACAACTCGCCGAAACCATGTAGGGATTTTTTGATTTTTTCCCCATTTCATTACTCAAAGTTTTAACATTATTGCATTAAGCTGTCTCTATCCGCTACTGAAATTAACTCGCCGAAGAAAAAAGTGACATTATTTTTTGCGTGATTTCATCGTAAAAAGTGAAATTGATTTTAAGAATTAAAAAGCGCACATTTATGACGTCATATTGGAAATGAAACAGAGATTTTGAAATATTTTGTATCAGGACAGGAAGCATGTACAGAATACAGTTCCAGATGTGAAAAAAAAAATAATAACAATTTGGAAATGAGGCAAATGATTTGGAAATGGAACAATGAAAATCTATGAAAAACCCAATGGAGAAATGAAAATCTACGCAGATACCGCGGAGATAGATAAATAGAGTTTTTAATTTGGGGTGGTTTTGGAGTCTCTGTATCATGATCGGTATATATCTGGAAAAATAAATCAGAAATTTCTACGTAGAGACGAACATAATAGTTAATATTTCATAAAATGAAATTTTGTTCAAAAATCTAATTTAATTTGAGGCCCTTTCTTAGTTTTGCAGAATTGCTAAATTATAACTAAAGTAAGTGCTTCAACACTCGCTCATCTTACTTGCACATATGAAGCCAACAAGATGTTCAATCTTGGACTAGTTATACACTCAAATTTTTCATCCCCATATTCTTTTTAGCATAAAATGGAGCTATTACAACAATTTAATAAGAAACATGGTACTTACAATGGGAATATGCACTAGTTAATTTTTCTGCGCCAGAGAAAGGAAGAGAGAAATATGAGCCCCTCAGACGTTCTTTTGAGCGCACCCCCCCCCCCCCCCTCATAGTTCACTTTTAGCTATGGCCCTGGGTAAATTACATCAGTAATTGTGATACGATACCGCATAAAGGAAGTCCTGATGATGGTCCCTCAGTTAATTTTGAAGTGAGTTCATCTGAATGCAGTAGTTATTAAAAAACTTCAGATATTAAACAAAAACATAATTTGCAGAACAAATTAAAAAAAAAATTTATTTCCTGCACTATTTAAACCCAAGAAGGGACAGATATTAAGATATTTGATTTAGTTATTTCTACATTTGTATTAAATTTTTGTATCAAGTAATTTAAATTATGTGAATTTAAAAAAAATAAAAATGAAATTCAAACAATATGATACTTAAAACCCCTAAATCTTAGATTCCGTTCAAACGAAATCGAAATAAATCTTAGACTTTTTCTGAATATTTGCTTTTTAGATGTGTCTATTCTTTTTATTTATACCTATCGTAAACATTATACAAAATCTGGAAAACAAATATTTGCAAGTTAAGTTTGGAAAAAAAGTCTCAGATTTATTTCGATTTCGTTTGAACGGAATCTAAGATTTTGGGTTTTAAAGTATCATATTGTTTGAATTTCATTTTTATTTTTTTACTGTTCACATAATTTAAATTACTTGATACAAAAATTTAATACAAATGTAGAAATAACTAAATCAAATATCTTAATATCTGTCCCTTCTTGGGCTTAAATAGTGCAGGAAATAAATTTTGTTTTTTTAATTTGTTCTGCAAATTATGTTTTTGTTTAATATATATATTAACAGGAACTTTTTGTTGGGATTATTACTTATTTTTCTCAAAGATATTTAATAATATGAAAATATACCATCATAGAAAGCTGATATTTTAAAACTATGGTATTAGTGACTTGTACAGCAAAAAATTAACATTTTATGCATAATTTTTAATGATTGCACTTTTATGCTGGATTAATTTTTAACCTTTAATACCCTGGATTTTGACTAAAAAAATTACTTCACCTGAACAATTATTTATATTAATGTCCAAGATATCCAGAACAACATATATAATAATAATTTGATTTTTAGATTTTATTAAAACTAACTCTTTCGGGACTGGTGTACTATTAATAGTACATGTCATAATTGAATATTATTTTATTTTAACAAATACTTTTGTTAATATTTACATGAAGTAATGTTAGTATGTGTCTATCCATTTACTAAATAACTTCATTAATGTTTAAGCATTTAGTAATAATAATAATAATTAATATTTACTCTAATCTCTTTGGCCGTTTGCGAATCTTTTATTTTAGATGCATATTTCATTCTTTAAATTTAAAATAAAGGTTACTTTCCTGTAAGAATCATGTGTAATAAAGCGCAAAAAGTATTAGAAATTTGTGATATTATTTAAACCTAGTTGTATTATAATACTTTCTAAAAATCTCCAAAAACTCTTACTTAGCCTGTTGTCATGAGAACATGAATTGAACAGTACGCAAAACAACAACATTTGTTATATTTCAGACAATGAAATACTCTTTAAACCCTATTTAATCTATTTGGATATCTAGTGGTAATGTTATTAACATAAAAGGAATTTTTTTCAAAAAATTGAAAAAAAAAATCGCATCCGAAAGAGTTAAAATTGATTTAATAAATTGTTAGTTGGAACTTTTTTTGTAAAATGTTTACAAGAATAATTAGATTCATTAAAAAAAAAATACTGTTATGGAAATCTCATAATTCTTATAACAACAGTGTAATGTATTGTAATCCAATCTCTAACAAAGAAAGTATTCTATAGTTGAAAAATTTTTATGTAACTTTTTTTTAACAGGATAAAAGCTGCAGCTACCTGTAAAAAAATTTACCCATTTGCTGCAGCGTCACTCCACAGCCTTTAAAGAATATCTTTTCTATGACCAATGAGAATGCTCCTTAACATAGCAAAGTAACCGTTTTTTATAAAAGCGGTGGAGTGGTGCTACAGCAAATGGGTCAAATTTTTTACAGTGTAGATAAATGGTTGAGAAAATAACCCTATTAAAAATACTCAGCTTCGACTGTTTCACTGCACTGCCTAAAATAGGATTGAGCCAATTATTTTGTATGAAAAACACAATGTACTTTTATTAGTAGACGAATTAAGTAAATTTTACATTGAGTTTTCTTTAATGGTACTTATAAATATCATCAGGATATAAAGGGTTAACACAACTATTCAATTAGAAAATAAATCACATGAAGTGTAAATTTTCAAATACCTGAAAAAATTCCAGGCCAAGATTCGAAAGAGGGACGACTTGACTGAAGCCACCATTGCTCCTGAGCCATCCTGGAGGAATCTGGTAGACCGGGAGATGGCAGCACAGGCAATCATCTCATCGAGTACACGGATGAAAATCTAGGATTAGTTAAACCTTGATTCGCATATTAAAACTCAATTGTTCTGCCAAGTCATATCTTAGTGAAAAACCACAAAAACCCGATTTTAGCGGTTGACTCATAGGTTTACAATTATACTTTTGGGTACAGGAAAGCACAATGGTAAACCTACGAGTCAAATGAAATAATCGGATTTTTGGGGGGTTTCCACGAAGATATGATTTGGTAGACCGATTGCATTTTAATATGCGAATCGAGATTTAACTAATCCTAGATTTTCATCCGTGAACTCAATGAGGTGACTGCTTAAGTTGCCGCTTTTCGGTCTATGGAGGACTAATTCATTTAGCGAACCTTTAATGTTCACATCACCAGGTCTGATTGAATCAGCTCAATAGAATAAATCGTACGTTTAATTAAATGAAATAAAACCAATTGAATAATTGCGTTAAATATTACTCTAATCATACATAAAGCTTTTTCCAAAAAAAAAAAAAAAAAAAAAAAAAAACATCTACGATTTATTTTGTTGATATTATTCAGATATCAGACCAGATTCTGCGATTATTAAAGGTTAGCTGGGTGAATTAATTCTCCAGATTTGTTTAGGACAGCTAAGTTGATGGATGGCCTTCAACCAAAATCTCCCTAATTTGAATCCTGGCCCGGATTTTTGTCACCATTTGGATATTTGCAACTGAGATTGCACTTTTAGTTGATATGAAAGTAAGAGATATTTCCATGGAAATAAGCTCAAGCAGTAATAAAAATATTTATATCTATACTAATAAAAGAAAAAATCGCTCTGTCTGTCTGTATGTATCTCTCTCTCTATATATATGTATGCGATGGCCAGCGAAATCTACCGCATGTAGAAGTCTGAAATTTAAGTGTAGATAGTGCAAGACAGGTTCTGATGCACCTGGGGCTCAGATTTTGAATTTTTTAAGGGCCGGAGCCCTTTTAAGTTTTTATGCACTGAACTGTTAATAACTTGCCTGCTTTTTATCCAATCTTCTTCGTTTTAAAGGACCTTTCTCCTCTTAATTATTTTCGCATTTCTACTTTCCAATTATGACCCTGGACTCTTGGGGCCTGCTTCAAGGTCCCTTGATATTTTTGTGAATGTAAATTGTTAATATATTGCTTCCTTTTAATCCGATCTTCATTTTTGGAAACCTTTTTCCATTTAGTTATTCACACGTTTTTACATTACATAGAAAACACTGGGGCCCCTTAGAGAATCACATACTCTGACCCAGGGATCCTTGAGCTTTTTGTGCGCCAAAAATTTTTTACCTTCTCAATATAAAATTTCTAAGTTGATTCTTCAAACTTCTTATTGAACCAACATCCTTATATTTTAATTGAAGGCCCTAGGGCCCCCTTTTAAGCATTTGCCCAATCTTTTGCGCATTTCTTAAAATCATTATGCTAACGAAAAATTCATAAACTATGCTTAATTTTAATTGAGTGTGTATAAAGCGCTGAGTACAAAGGCAACATGTTTTCAAATTAGGGCCCTAATTTTAAATGTCAGTTGTCCCCTTTTGGGCCTTCTATTAAAGCTCCCTTAAAAATGGTTCGATTCACTAGCTTTTTTTCCTTAAAAACTTCTTAAATCCTCCAACTATTACATGAAAGGCAAAAACAATTTCAGACTTCAGCTACCACCAATTTGGAATATTAATCGTCAATTTTGGGACCTTGATGCAGCTTCTTTAATAATAATACAAATTGCTTTCAGTTTTCTTTAACAGTGTTTCAGCGTCTTCTTATTAGTTTTATAACAACTAAAAATATTCTTATACCCAATTACATGCCAATTACATTCCTGGCCCCTTGAAGCTCTTGCTGCATACATTTTTACGTAGAAGTCTGATAATTTAGGTTTGGTTAGTCCAAGACAGATCCTAATGTACCAGAGGTTCAGATTTCCATTTTTTTAAGAGCCGACGTCCCTGGGCCCCTTTAAATTTTTATGCACTAAATTGTTAACAACTTGCCCCCTTTTATCCAATTTGCTTTGTTTTCAGATTTTCTTTCTCTACTTATTTATTTTCGCTCTTCTGCTTTCGAACTATGACCCTGGATCCTTGGAGCCAATTTCAGCACCCCCACCCATTGAAGTTTTTGAGAATATAAACTGTTGATAAATCACTTCCTTTTAATTTGATCTTCATTCCTGGAACCCTTTTTCCATTTAGTTATTCTAATGTTTTTATATTCCATATAAGATAATGAGTGGAGCCCCAACAGAATCATAGGGCCGACCCAGGACACCTTAAACTTTTTGTCTGCTAAAAATTTTTCACCTTTTCAGTGCAAAATTTCAAAGTTGAGTCTTCGATGCTTTTCTTGGACCGATACCTTCATATATAATATTTATTGGGGCCCTAGGGCCCTTTTTTAAGCATTTACCCAATCTTTTGAGCATTTCTTTAAAACATTGCTCAACGAATTCATACCCTATGCTTAATTTTAACTAAATATAGATCTACAGCATTAATTATTAAGTTATTTTAACATGTTTTCATGTTAAAGCCCTACTTTTAACTGTCAGTTGGCTCCCTATTATAGCACTTGCTTTTTTTTTTTTTTCCCTTACAATTTATTAGTCCTCTAGCTACTATATGAAAGACACACACACACACACAAATCATACATAAATTACTACCAATTTTGAATATTAATCACCTTCTTGAGACCCTTAGTGCAGCTTCTTTAAAAATTATCCGAATTGTTTTCAATTTTCTTTAGCATAGTTATAGTGTCCTCTGATTACTTTTAAAACTACTAAAAGTATTCTTATACCCAACTATATGCCAAATAAGCCCCTTGCCTCTTGGGGCCCGGTACAGGGCCGTTTGAAGTTTTTGAAGCATATATTATCAAATTGTACCCTCTTAATCGAATCTTTATCTTTGAAACCAGTCTTTCATTTAGTTATTCTCATGTTCCTACATTTCAGTTAAGACTCTGGGCCCCTATGGTCTCATAGGGCACAGTTCAGGGACTTTGCATTTTTTATTTGCCATGCATATTTCGCTCCCTCATTTTCTGGAAGTCAATAATGTCCCCGAAACTAGGTCTATCAAAAAATATAAACTCATATAAACTTGAATTTTATTTAAAGTTATTATAACATGCTCAGGGCAATTTTTTTCTTAATACTAATTTTGGAGAATGTTGACCTTGATTTCATCTCTGCCAATGGCATTGATATATGTTAATTTCCATAGTATTCATAAGCCTTCTTTTGTTTTGAGCAAAATTTTATATTCAAAAGAGAAAATTTTCTCATATTGTATTATTATTATTATTGTTATTATTATTTTAGCTTTTATAAATTATTAACAATGTTTTCACATTTTAAAAATGTCTTTTTGTACATTTTGATATAATTTTAGGTTTAAAAAATATTTTTCACTCATTTCATTCTTTTGCTTACTTTCAATTAATTTAACATCTTCCTGTTTCTTTTCATGCATTTTTTAAAACGTTGCATTCACAGTGATGTCACTTTAGCAAGGAAAGCCAGTATTACTAAGCTAAAGTGCAATTAGATTTGCAGCTTGAAGGTTCTATACTGTTATGAGCTATACATATGCTAAAGCTTTGTAAATACGTATTTCTTGAAAGATATACAAAATATTTTGTTAAAAATAAATTAATTTGGCATTAATCCTGATTAAGGAAATTCATAAGTTTGTCAAGAAATAAATTGACATAAAATTTATAAATGAATGGTTTTCAGTTTTTCCCCCCCTTTTGCATGAATTTTTCAGATTTTTTTGCCTTTTTTCCTTCTGTTGTGCCAATACCAAGATTTTGGGTCTACTCAAAGTACAATCATATACAGTAAAACCTCCATAACGGACACTCCCGAATAGCGGACACCTCTATTTAACGGACAATTTTCCAATCCCCACTCCCAAAACCTAAATTTTTGTATGTTTAACCTCTGAATAACGGACATTCCGAATAGCGGACACTTTATTCGGCGATAAAGAATGAAAAAATATTTTTTAAAGTGAAAAAAAAATGATAAAACCCCAAAAAAACCTGAATTTATCAGGACAATGTGTTGCAAATTTTGGGATCACTGATAAATGTAGATAAAGAGTTGGGGAAAATTACCCTCCCGCCCCCCTCTCACACACACACACACACGTTCAGTGCTAAATTCAGGGGGTTATCGGGAGAAATACCTCTCACAAGGAAGGTCTCCATACGGGCATACCCCGAAAAATCTGAAAAAATTACAGAATGTTCTTCTCGTGTGGATATATGCGTTTATAAAAAAATTTCGGCGGAACCTCCATTCAGTAACCGTAAAAAAATAATGAAAATTTCGTTATTTGGCTATTTATCGCCGGTTGGCAATGGAATGTAATTTAAAAAAAATACTTTATGTCAAATACACTTCAAGAAAAAAAAAAGTTTCATGTTGAACTTGTTTTGATAAGTTTAATTTAAATAACTTTATTTTTGAAAGTTTTAATTTGTTTTAAGTATAATTTTGTTATATCGAAATTTATATGTATTTATATTCAAATTTAATCATCCAAATTTGAGATTTTAAACGAAATTCATTATTTAAATTTAATTAAATTTGTTTCAAGCTCAAAGTCCAATTGAGAATTGTCGATTAGATTTTGTTGCTATGGAAACATGTGACGTTTATTTTTGAGTGCGCTTAAATGTATGAAGATAATTTTTCTCAATATGATTTTTTTTTAGCTATGAAAACATTTTTTCCAGCGATTAATTAAATAAGTACTTCAACGAGTAATATATATACTAGCGAGCTACGCCCGCTAGCTGGGCCAGTTTTTTCAAACGAACCTCGATATTAAGCAATATATGATAAACAAAAAAATTCATTTTATAAGCAAGTCTTGGTGTTCGAATCCTCAAGCACAAAAAAAGTAAATTAAAGAGCTATGGTTGTTATGCGCCCATTATCCCGTTAAAAATATGTGATTTCGCACAGTGGGCTCTACGCTCCATGGTCGCCATCGTCCCATTAAAAATATTTGGTTTTGTACGGTTGGCTCTGCGCGCCCATAAGACATTTTCTCGTATTTTTTGGTTCATCAGAAGCAGACTTTTACGCCGATTCTGGATATGTAATCAGTTTTTTTCTACTTTAAAAACTGTCTGCATGATGGTTTAAGAAAAAACGCGCAAAA
The DNA here is from genome assembly GCA_964019185.1 of Maratus speculifer. NCBI lineage: Eukaryota > Metazoa > Arthropoda > Arachnida > Araneae > Salticidae > Maratus > Maratus speculifer. Next base: position 290,969,771 of record OZ025294.1, on the reverse strand, counting down.
AAAGGAGAAAAAGAGGTTTTCGACTGCTTCTTCTTTTAGCCAAAGGGGAAAAGTTCAGGTTCTTCACCGCAAGGTGGCGCAGTGTTCTGCCTCAGAGCTCCGTTTGAGCGCCGTTTGGGATTTGAGACATTTTTCGTTCCGATTCCCAAGGGGTTTTTAATTCATAACTTTTTTAATTTTGGTCCCACGGTCTCGAAAATGCCCGAAATGACTTCCCCGGAATTTTTCCAATCGAAAGACACCTCTCGCGACTTCCAACTCGCCCGCGTTGCGAACTGTAATCGGCTTCAAGCAGACAGAGGCGCACGTCTTTTATTAGTATAGACTAGCGAGCTACAACACCGCTAGCTGGGCCACTTTTTCCAAACGAACCTTGGTATTAAGCTGTATATAATAAGCAAAAAAATTCATTAAATAAGCAAGTCTTGGTGTTCGAATCCTCAAGCACAAAAAAAAAGTAAATTAAAGAGCCATGGTCCCGTTAAAAATATGTGATTTCGAACTGTGGGCCACGTGCACTTGAAAAAAAAAAAAGATTGTGGATAGGAACTATGGTCGCTTCGCGCCCATAGTCCCGTTAAAAATATTTGGTTTTGCACGGTGGGCACTACGTGCCCTTAAGACATTTTTCCGTATTTTTTAGTTCATCAGAAGCAGATTTTTACGCAGATTCTGAATATGTAATCAGTTTTTTTCTACTTTAAAAACTGTCTGCATGATGGTTTAAGAAAAAACGCGCAAAAAAACGCAATTAGCGCCGGTAGAAAAAGCGGTTTTCGGCTGTTTCTTCTTTTAGCCAAGGGGAAAAGTTCAGGTTCTTCACCGCAAGGTAGCGCAGTGTTCTGCCTCGGAACTCCGTTTGAGCGCCGTTTGGGATTTGAGACATTTTTCGTTCCGATTCCCAAGGGGTTTTTAATTCATAACTTTTTTTATTTTGGTCCCACGGTCTCGAAAATGCCCGAAATGACTTCCCCGGAATATTTCCAATCGAAAGACACCTCTCGCGACTTCCAACTCGCCCGCGTTGCGAACTGTAATCGGCTTCAAGCAGACAGACAGACAGAGGCGCACGGATTTTATTAGTACAGATATGTAATACAATATGTATATAGATGTATATAAGATATTAAAGTCTCATTGTTTATATTTAAATTTATTAAATACCATTTACACGCAAACTAAATATCCAACAGTTTTGAGTTTCATTATAATCGTTTGCTTTTGGCGAGAAAAAGGGCTGCCCGCCAAATCGAGTAACTCTTTAGTCTTTTCACGCCAAATATTCGAAAATATTTCATTTTTTACACAATATCTAATGTAATTCCGCCGCTAATTTTGACTGATCCTTTATTACACACATAAGTACTTTAATTAGTATTTATTTCATAAAATTCTGGGTATGCTCAGTATGGAGACCTTCCTTGTCAGAGCATTGAAATGTTACCCAAGAAGTTTGAGATTTTATGCATTTAAAGGTTAAAAAGTGCAATACCTCCCTCTCCGCCCGGAACTCTACAATGTCTAATAACGTCACATAGAAAAGCAAATTATATGTAATTGCAAGCAAAAGTAAACTTTTGTAACAGATTTTTTTTTAACCATTTGAAAAATGGTTGTTGTTTTCGGGAGAATGGACCCGATGATGTTACCACTTTTGAATGATGTTACCACTTTTGAATGATGTTACCACTTTTGAATTTAAATTAAATTCTTTATTTTTAGAAGAATTTTTATTTGAATTTAAATTAAATTCTTTACTTTTAGAAGAATTTTTATTTGAATAGTAAATTAAAATGGTTAAAATCATTGTAATAAAGGAGAAAACTAACAAATTTAAAAATGGGTAGACGGAAATTAACAGATACGGAAAAAGCCGAAGCCAAAGAAATGAATGAACGTGAATATCGCATTCAATGATATTAAACACAATACGCGTACTTAAACAATCATAAAGTGATTTTTATTTCTTCTTTTGCTATTTAAAATAAAAATTTAGTCAACATGTATAAGTTGCTTATTAGTTTGGCGATTCGTATCATTTGGCGAAATTGGTCGACGGGATAACTGAGTAATACTGTATTTGGTTTGGCGCAAAAACGTCTTTCAATGCAGAAAATGATAAAATCAAAAGATTATTGAGCCGCTGAAAACCAATTACGTGTTGAAAGGCGATCACGAAAAAGGAAGCAATTTAATGCCGAACCGATTAATTGTAAAACATCATGTCGCCAGGGCGACCAATCCACTAGCCATGGCGTTTTACTATCGGTCGGTTCTAACCAGGAAAATTTGAGTGCCAATAGTGATTCTAACAAGCCGGAAAATGTTATAGCTATTACTCTTGATTTTCCACCACCTAAAAAGAAAACTAAAAAGCAATCGGCTTGGGAAAAACTGGGAAAAAACTTTTTTAATTCGATGTCTGATGGACCCATTCACAGATGCATGTGCTGCGATCGATTTTGGTTTAAAACCTCCATCACCAAAATTCTGCTCTGTAAAATCAAACAATATATGCCAAAGTCTTACAAGTATAACAGTATATGCCAAAGCTGTATTTTAATAATGATTACTTTTGCACCAACAATGTTAAATAGTTTGAAATGTTTCTTTCGTCGCCAACTTTTATGCTTGGCGACAATAGAGTGATATAACTTAAACGAACCGTACCTTCAAATTGCAGCATGTATAAAGTCATTTATAGCAGTGGCACGGATAATACACAATAAAACAACTGGTATTTAGCTTAAAATGATAGATGAATGTATCGAGTGAAACATTTTTCAAATGGTTGGGGTAATTTCTTAAATTACAATTTTTTGTTATTATTTTTTTTTAACCATTTGAAAAATGGTTGTTGTTTTCGGGAGAATGGACCCGATGATGTTACCACTTTTGAATGATGTTACCACTTTTGAATGATGTGGTCACTTTTGAATTTAAATTAATTTCTTTACTTTTAGAAGAGTTTTTATTAACCATTTGAAAAATGGTTGTTGTTTTCGGGAGAATGGACCCGATGATGTTACCACTTTTGAATGATGTTACCACTTTTGAATGATGTGGTCACTTTTGAATTTAAATTAATTTCTTTACTTTTAGAAGAGTTTTTATTTGAATTTAAATTAAATTCTTTACTTTTAGAAGAATTTTTATTTGAATAGTAAATTAAAATGGTTAAAATCATTGTAATAAAAGAGAAAACTAACAAATTTAAAAATGGGTAGACGGAAATTAACAGATACGGAAAAAGCCGAAGCCAAAGAAATGAATGAACGTGAATATCGCATTCAATGATATTAAACACAGTCAACATGTATAAGTTGCTTATTAGTTTGGCGATTCGTATCATTTGGCGAAATTGGTCGACGGGATAACTGAGTAATACTGTATTTGGTTTGGCGCAAAAACGTCTTTCAATGCAGAAAATGATAAAATCAAAAGATTATTGAGCCGCTGAAAACCAATTACGTGTTGAAAGGCGATCACGAAAAAGGAAGCAATTTAATGCCGAACCGATTAATTGTAAAACATCATGTCGCCAGGGCGACCAATCCACTAGCCATGGCGTTTTACTATCGGTCGGTTCTAACCAGGAAAATTTGAGTGCCAATAGTGATTCTAACAAGCCGGAAAATGTTATAGCTATTACTCTTGATTTTCCACCACCTAAAAAGAAAACTAAAAAGCAATCGGCTTGGGAAAAACTGGGAAAAAACTTTTTTGATTCGATGTCTGATGGACCCATTCACAGATGCATGTGCTGCGATCGATTTTGGTTTAAAACCTCCATCACCAAAATTCTGCTCTGTAAAATCAAACAATATATGCCAAAGTCTTACAAGTATAACAGTATATGCCAAAGCTGTATTTTAATAATGATTACTTTTGCACCAACAATGTTAAATAGTTTGAAATGTTTCTTTCGTCGCCAACTTTTATGCTTGGCGACAATAGAGTGATATAACTTAAACGAACCGTACCTTCAAATTGCAGCATGTATAAAGTCATTTATAGCAGTGGCACGGATAATACACAATAAAACAACTGGTATTTAGCTTAAAATGATAGATGAATGTATCGAGTGAAACATTTTTCAAATGGTTGGGGTAATTTCTTAAATTACAATTTTTTTTTTTTTTTTTTTTTTTTTTTTTTTTTTTTTTTTTTCACACGAATATAATAAACAGTGGATAAAAGTGTGGACAATTTTATTTCCATTTTATTGCTTAAAAAAATTTTTAATTTCTGATTAATTATATAACAGACATTTTAGAATATATAAAAGTAAATTAATGAAACATTAAACATTTCTTAGCGGTTTTTGAATCTCTGAGGATTTCCCAATAGCGGACACCTCCGAATAGCGGACATTTTCTGCGTTCCCGAGGTGTCCGTTATTTAGAGGTTTTACTGTATATATATACAGTGAAACCTCCAAATAAGGGACACTCCGAATAAGGGACACCTCTATGTAAGGAACAAAAGTTCCGGTCCCAGTCCTTTGGTATAGGAAATGTAATATATTTACCTCTGAATAAGGGACACTCGATTTAAGGGACACTTGAAAATGAGATTAACCAGAGCTACCAAGTCTCCGGCTTTTTGGATACCAGTATTTTAATACAGGTAATGTTGCTTTATTTAATTGCAACATTTGGTCGATTTGATACAACGACATTTTCTCTAAGATAATAGTGGTGTGCAAAAAGCCGGAGACTTGGCAACTCTGGATTAACCCTTTCGACTTGGGTGTTTCTTACACAAATTTTATTCAGTTGACACCACTTAAAGTTTCCTTCAAGTACATAATTTTTAAAAAAGCTTTTATTAAATAACAAATTTCAACAATTTTATTTTCCTTTAATTTTACAAAGGCAACAAACTTTATTTCCCTTTGTTACTGCTATGACAAAAACAACTTTTGCAAAGAAAAATGCTGCCCAGTCCCACTGGACATACGTGTGAAAATGTTAAAGGGGTTGATTTTTGCATTTGAGGTAATGAAATAGTCTGTGATGAAAATGAAAATGCAGAATTTAGTGAACTTATCAGGTAGGCAGTTATGTTGGTACAGAGGTGTGCAACTCAACTGATGAACATGTATTTATTCACAATTCAGATGAAGATATCAAAGTGTGTTTATCCCTATAAGAGCCAGAAGTGGCAGTGCAGACAATAATTTCATCGAGTTCACAGCTGAAATTCCAGAATTGATTAAAACTCAATTCACAAATTAAGATACAATTGATCTGCCAAGTCATACCTAGGTGGAAAACACATATAAACCTTATTTTAGTGGTTGATTTGTAGGTTTATCATTGGGGTATCCTGCACCCAATCCTCCATATTTTGATAGATTTGAGTGCAGGAAATTATAATAGTAAATCTACGAGTCAACCCCTAAATTCAGATTTTTAGGTGTTTTCCACCAAGATATGACTTGCTAGACCGATTGCGTTTTAACATGCATATTGGGTTTTAACTAATTCTAGAATTTCTGCCATGAACTCGATGAGGTGATTGTCTGTGCTGCCACCTCTCAGTCTATATTGAAAAGAATGCTGCAAATTGTGAAGGATGACTCTGAAAATGAAAGAGAAAGGAAAATTGTGAAACAAAGAACTTCACAGATGCTTCAAAATATGCAAAACAGTTGTATACTTTTTTGATATATACTGCTTATAATGAAGGACTAAAACTTATAAGCATTGTAAATGAATATCTGAAAAGTTTAGTAGTAGAAAAAATGAAATCTGCAAAACAGTCACTTTTTTAATTGATTACTTCTCAAGTAAGATTTTTAAAAATATTATTGCACCTTTTGCATTATAGAAACGTTTACGTAGAAAATACAAATCAATAACTCTACAAATCACTTACTAATTAAGTAATCAATTAAAAAAAATTAATTCTCTATTACTTTTGTGCCTAATTAAAGTAATTGATAACCTTCGAGTACATTTAAACTACAATTTTAATATTTTGTTATTTTTAATGTCCTTATGAATGTTTAATTTTAAAAAATGTAAAAACTCCGAATAAGGGACACCTCTATTTAAGGGACAAAAGTTCCGGTCCCATGGGTGTCCCTTATTCGGAGGTTTCACTGTATATAAAAAAATTGCAGAATGTTAGGCAGATAAAATTAATTAATTTAATCCCATTTAATTGCGAAATGGGGCAATATAATATTTTAAAATCCTAATTGTGTATATAGGGTACATGCCATAAAAAATCAAATTTTAGCTGAAAAATTGAAATTTAATTTTTTTTCTATTTTTTTTTTTATTATAAGACCAATATATAGATTTCTAATATTTAATTATTTTTCATATAATTAGAAAGAATCACACAGTGAAAGGTTAATTTATAATTCTATGTCAATTAATTATGTTATTTCCAAAGTGAGACTTTAACAATTCAATTTCTCCTTTTAAGGTACAGAAAAGAATCCTAAAAAAGAAAATTTGGTAACAATTTATGTACATAATAAGATACTATTTTTTTCCTTGCTTTAGAACATTTTGTCATTATTGGTTTACACATTTTTAAAGGCTACGAATGAAAAGTATATTTAATTAAGCAGTAATCTTATAGTGTTAAAAATATTTAAAGTTGATGATATACTTAAGCGCTACAAATCATGTTTACATGATTGTTAGTTTAAAAATTAAAAGCAATAAATTATGTTTTTTAAAACAATAACAGAGTATAAAATTTATTTAAATAAATAAATACAAATATTGAGCAAAATACAAAATAAGTTTATGTGAAAAATATTATATACATAAAATTTCACACAAGTTATTTGGCTAATTCTATGGTAAATCAGGCAATGAGATTAGAGATCTGGATAGGCTGATTTTTATTAACGACATTTGGACCAGGCCGGGCCTGGGCTTTACTTTTTTCTGAAGACTTGGGCCAGGTTTAGTCATTAATCTTTCCGAGCTCGGATCTTACCTTTTTCCTAAAGTATTGGGCTGAATCGGGCTTATTTTTTCCATTTGAAACAAGGATTGATTTCACTCTTCCTAGTCTTCTCGGACCAAAATATTAAGTCCATTTTGAAAATCTTGTTTGAAAATCATTTTCTCGATGCAACTAAATCTGTTCAAAAATCAGTAAAAATTGGCATGGTCCAAAAAGTTTTGCAAAAAAGGCATATTCCTTTAAATCACCATTATTCTACAATTAAACATTAAGATTGATACTTTTTAAAGAATTGTAGCTTAGTAAACTTTTTAAAATAGAGTTAAACACATAAAAAAGAATCTGCTTATGATGTAATCTCCTTTTAAACTGAAAACTGGAATTTTTTTTCAAACTGTTCATCCATGCAAAATGAATACAACAATACATGAGAAAAAAATATATTTTATATTTACACCTGCTAGGAAAAAGAAACTGTTTATAACATATTTTTTTTCTTTCCAATGCGATTCCGTCTTAGAAGATTTTTCTTTTACCTTATACCATTTTTTAGATTTTTATGTCTCCATTACATGCAATATGGATTAATAATATTAATGATAACTGAAACATTTTCATACAACAAACAGAGGTTCATTATAAACTTAAATATTACAGACTACAGCACTTCTGTATAAATGAAGATTATAAACATGAAAAGAGAAAAAGACTAAGATATTTTTTCAGGCAGTACTCTTTCGTAAGAGTAAAAATCAATGTTTTGTACAAATTCACTCAAGTTGGGCAAGGTTCGGGCCAAAACTTAATTTTTTTTTTCCAGACCAGGCTCGGGTCGTGGTTTTAACTATTATGTTGTGCTGGGTCAGACCGCTAAATTCTCCTGTACGGGCCGGGCTGGCAAAAGTCTAACTATTAAACCGGGCAGTTCTCGGAAAGAAATAACTTTTGAATCGGGTCGGGTCGGACCAATATTTTTTTCATATGGACCAGGCCAGGTCAGACCAATATTTTTTTCATTTGGGACCGGCTGGGTTGGGCCAATATTTTTTTTGATCGGGCCAGGCCAGGCCGAGCTGAATTTTTTTTTCTGTGGATCAGGCCAGGTTCGAGGTTGGAAATTCCGGTCCGAGCAGACTCCTAATGGAGATCCCTTCCTCACTGAATGTGGTTTAAATACATCAGATAAGCACATTAAATGCTTTTTTAAAGAATCAAGCTCCTTTTTTTCAAATTTAAAGTCAAAATGAAGATCTGGAATGTCATTAGGATCTGAAAATAAGAAAAAAAATAAGTATAAATTGCATTATATAAACAGCTGCATTTATTTTGATTTCTATCTTAAAAATAGTTTTAGAAACTTTAAAAAAATGTTTTTCAAATTCACATTTTTTTGTCTTATGCAGGCGCAAAAAACAAATGAATGGAAACCAGATATCAACAATATTGCATAGGCATAAAGATAAATAAACTCATATGCTTAAAAAAAAAAAAAAAAATCAAGCTTGTTTTTTGGTTTGTAACATATCAGAATTAGATTGAAACAAGTAACATTTGTTGCATTCTATGATCCATTGCACTTTAAAATTCTGAACATTTTTCATCATCTTGTACTTCATTTCAAGGGGAAAATTAGTGCTGTCATCTACATTGATTTAGGATTACTATATAATTATATCTTCACTCATCACTTAATTCTACTCTACTTTAAAATATTCTTGCTCAAGAACATTTTAATGTAGAGAAGGAAAAAATAAACTGAAAGAAAGAATAAATGTTTCCATATTTAAAATGTACACTTTCACCTATAATATATTTTTTTTAATTTTAAGGAGGTTTCCTTAATGTTCAGACAACGAAAAAATATTGCATTTCCTCCCCCCCCCCTTCAAAATTTTTCATATTTTTTTTTTTTTTTTTCTAAATCTCTATAAATAAAAGGAATTCCGAGGATAATTAATTGAGGCACAGGAAAATCGTCTGCTAAGAAAATCTTTTTTCATTTTGAACTCTATAAATAAAAGGAATAAAGCAGAAGAAATATAAAACAGATAATGTATTTATCACAAAAAATCGTCTGCTAAGAAAATCTTTTTTCATTTTGAATAAAATTAAATAAAATATTGAAAACATTTGATTTAAACTAAAAATTGTATTACTAAAAGTTTTCTTTTTTTTTCAGAACCTTTTAATACTTTATAACGATGAAAATGACGTATTTCAGACAATGCATTTCTGCATGCTTCCAGTTATTGATAAAATCATACAAATTTCAAGTTCGTTTAATATTGCTAATACGGACCCGGGCAACGCCGGGCGGGTCAGCTAGTAAGAATTTAAAAAAAAAAGCAAGAATGAAAGTTTCTGTATTTAAAATATTTACTTTTATCAAATAGCCAAAAAAAAATTAAAAGCTTTCTTCTGTATTCAAAAAATTAATAGAAATAACACATTTTTGTATCTCTTAAGGGGAAAAAAAGAAAATTTTTAAATTACATCAATATGTTACCAATTATTCATTCTTAATTATAAATTATTTTTGATTAGTCTTTCTATTCCTAAGAACAATAATCACAATTGAAATTTCAAGCATGTAGACAAAACTTCGATTTTGTATCAACTTTAACATGAATTTTAATTCTTAAATAAACAATCCTGAAATCTATTACTTTGCATTTACTCATAAATAAATGCAATCTACTTATATGTTAACTTTCATTTAAAATTTGTAACATGTAGTAACAGATGATTTGCTCTTTTTATATGAAATTTTCTTATAAACTAGTTCATTATCTTGTGAATTTTCAACATTTCTAACACATAGTTCTTATATGTGCATTACATTGTTCTGATATGCTAAAAGAGACCACACAGAGATATCCTGAGGCCAGATTTTGTACCAAGGATAATCTTTGATTCTCACTAGAGATGAGAAATAGAGTTATTTTCGGTAAACAGGTTACAAGTTTCAACAACCTGTTATTTTTGTAACACATAACTAATCAATGAGTATGCTGTCAACAGACATTTTAATTAGAAAGCCTTTAATCAGATATCTTGAATAATTTTGAGATATAAGTATAGACACTGTTTTAATTCAGATAAATCTACACCTTTTAATCTCAGCTTGAGGTTAAAAATGTAATTTTTGCAAGACAAAAACTTGTTTAGTTATGATACTTTGCATTTTATGCATTATCAGCATTTTCTTGCACTAAAAATACATTTTTCCCCATTGAAAATTCATAAGAATCATAACTCAATAAGTTTTGCCTGTAGAAAAATATTTTCCTTTACTGTTTTACTAGTTAAAACAAATATAATTTTTTTTTTTCTAAATAAAAGTTATAGGAAATCTTATAATTTATAGAACATTGTGTAGAATATGTAAATTTCTTAACTATTTAAAAATAATTATTTTAATGCAAATTGATCTTTATATCATACAGAAGAAAATTTAAAACATTTTTGCAACTGACACTATGTCTTTAAAAACTAACAGTTTAGAAATTTTGTAAATGAACATAAGAAATATCCTCCATAAAAATTAACACCACTTTAACAATGCAATTAGTTAAAAAAAAAAGAAAGTTGATCATCCTTTTCTTGGTACCTTGACTTAAAGTTTAACTTTCACCAAAGCCATATCTATCAACATATATTTAAAGCTTATCCCACAAGAACACAAAATATTATTTATATATTTTTAATCAAATGCCATTCATCCAATAAATTTCATAAGTGCAAGTGCCTTTTTCAAATGAATTATAATTGCATTAAAATTAAGTGCTCTCACGAGGCTATTTATTTTCTTTTTTTCAGCAAAATACAATTACAGCAATAATGTTTCTTGTTCTCATTTTCTAAGAATGGAATAATGACAAAATAATAATAAACATCTGATAAAAAGAAAGAAAAATTACACTGTCAGAATTCTCCCTCCCTTCCCAAATACCTTGAGTACATAGTAATATCCCTTTTAAATATTCAAACTCAAAAAATTGCCACCTTTTTACCTATCTAACTACACCATCCAAAGATTATGTCCTGTGCGATAAAATACCTTTTTTCATCAACAATAAAATCTGTAAATCTTTGTAATTCCACTTTTCAAATACCGATTCCTTTCCATTAAAATTATGACCAAAGACAGCTGGCACTACCTCCATGATTTTTAATAATCTACAACATCAGTCACTTACTTCTATTCCTCACATATTCTAGATTAAAAATGCATTTCCCCCATTTCATTTTCAGTATTCCAACCAGTTGTTTGCATAAATGGGATTTTCATTATTCAAACTATTTGTTTGAATAAATAGGTTTTTTGTTATTCTAAAAACTGATTCTATTGTTTTAATCTTTATAACGAGCGTTATAAAACAATCAAAAGACAAAATAACATCTGGCAAGAATTGAAGCCAGATGTTTTTAAATATTTATACCATACCCATACTATTTGTGAACAACCAATAGCTTTTGACAAATTTTATCACGTGATCTGAGATAGCAAAGGGAAAATGATTGCTTTGATTGGCTGTCTTGGTTAGACCCAAACTGATTTTTAATGTCTTAGAATAGTACCGTAAAATACCGTTAATCCGCCCTTCCCGAACAAACGCCCCCTCCCCACTTTATAAAGAATTTGAAATTTTCAAAAAATCCCGAGAAAGCGCCCTCCCTCCGATCCTCAAAGGCGATTGAGAGCGAGATTAATCATTTTAAAATGAACGAATCATGAATCTTTGATGAAATGAGCGTTTTTTCAAGATTTTTTAATTGATTTCATGCTTGTTTTGGCTTTTTTTTACTAATTTCTCCTTTTTTCTGCGTTTTTTCGACAGAATTTACGTTTAAAAGAAAAAAACCCAAATTTTTTCAAGTATAGAAATTTATGATTCATTCAACGATTCATTCATTTCATGATGATTCATTCCTGTAAATTTTGTTGAACGATCGCGAAAAAATCCCGTGTAAGCGCCCTCCCCTAACTATTGTACGATTTTTCTTTTCGTTTGGGGGGGCGGATCAACGGTATTTTACGGTAGATGGATAATGATGCGTGAAAAAGAAAGTCTAGTAGTTTTGTGTTCCTGCTACTTTTTTTTTCTCTCCCTCTCTCTCAAGAGCGTTTTAATGCTGTTGGGGGGTTTTATTTTCTGCAGTAATAAAATTTTTTTGTCTTAGATTCAGATGAGATTTATAAGTTAGTAAACAGATTTTCAATAATTTAACTTTTATTACTCTATAAATATGTATTTGTAAAATAATTTTTAGCTTTTTTTTTTTATGCTTATCATACAAAGCATTCGAAAATTAACAGGGACTTTTGGCTAATTTGTCACTGAATAATAAGTTTTTGGTTAATATTACGAATACTTATCCTGTTATGTTAAATTATGCCCATCTCTAATTTTTACCTACCACTATTACAAAACTAATCCCACTTTCCAACCAACATGATACATGTTCTTCCTTTAAACATTTTTTTTTCTTTTTTAGCACCTAATCCTCACTAACATTAAAATTAATTCCTATATGAATATGAATATTTAAAGCATTATTAGATTATGATATAAACCTGATTTTTTCCCACCTGACTTCCATTTCAATTTTTTTAAAAATATTTATGAAATTTTTAATTCCTTTAACAAATTTAGACAGTTATTTTACTTTTTACTAAATTCTGATCTCTGTGTTTATTTTTTAATGTCTATAATTAGAAATATTTTGAGTATGAGTGTTATCCAACAATGCCAACAAAAAGCATGCCCGTGAAAAGTATCAAAATAAACAATAGCAATGCATATAGTAATTATTTTTCTGAGGCTTAAAGAATTTATGAAAAATAAAGAAATAACATGCTTACCTGTAGGATCATAAAAGAACTCGTTCTGAAGACAAGGATATACTTCAACTTTCTCTTCTTTTGAATCATTCTTTGTCAATTGAATTTGGGAAGCGCTTAAAAAAAAAAAAAAAAAAAAAAAAAAAAAAAAAAATTAAAATAAAGACAAAGATATAATGTTGAAAAACATAGAGTCATAAATAATGATACAGTAGACACCCTCAAATTTGCAGCCCTAAAATCCACAAACGTCTGAAATCTGCACATATCACAGATTTTACATCTGGAATATGTGCGGATTTCAAGCATAAGGAAAATTAAGGAAAATTTCAATTTAAATGTAATAACAAAATTACATAAATTTTTTAGCATTTTACAATTAAGTATGTATTTTAATATATAATTCTCAATGATATGACTAAACTTGTGGTTTTTCGATGAAGAAAACATTATATTGTTTTCAGAAAAAAATCAAGATATTGTTGATATTACTGTGTGATTATAAGTAATATATTACTTATAATCACAGTCTTTTTTTTATAATATTAATTAAGCTTTTCTTGGTTATTAAGACTGGCTAAACCAGAATGAAACTTCTTTATTTTATGATTTTGATGTGATTTAATAGGGTATTTTAAGAGGAATTTTTTTTTTAAATCAAGAAAAATATCCCTCATCTTTTTTATGCATGATTATACATTAATTATTTACTTGACCTTTACTTTTAATAATTTAATCATTTTTAAAATGATCTTACTTTTGATTATTTTAGTTTATCACTTTATTTTATTATTTTACCTATACTGGAAGCATTCATTATTATAATTGAGATTGCATTATTACATTCAAATTATTTCTAAAAAATGCAAACTAAGCAATGACTAGAAATGTACAAAATCCACACAATCTCTTGTTCCAAGCTGTGCAAATTTGAGGGAGTCTACGTTACTACACAAAACTGTCAGATTTTTGTATGACTTTTAAAAATCTTCTATAAACGCAAGTTTTTCTGCCAGCTTGCCTTCTTTAAACAGATTACCCAAGTGCTGTTATGGGAATTTATTTTTTACTTGATATAAAGATACTCAAGAGATGGAATCCCTCACACTCCCCAGCCAGCCTCAGGAACATTTTATGCAAAAACTGATTTAGATTATTTTATTTCTATACTTGTTATTCTCATGCCTATTGTTAACAAATCACACAATCCTTGCTTCTAACAAAGTAGAATTTCAATCATCACATGGGACAAAAAATACTTACAAGGATGCCACTTTTAGCATTGCTCGTACCTAGCATCCAGACCTAGTGCATTTTGCAGCCCTATACATAAAAATTAGAGGGAACCAATAAAAATTCTGAGTTAAAATCATATTTTATCTATTTTTTATACTTATTTTTTATTGTGGGATTTTTATTTCTTTATTTCATGCCAAACATGAGTTAAGTTGCCAAGTGTGGTGCTATGAAGTTTTTGTTTGCCTTATATTGGGGTGCAACTTTCAGCTAGGATGGCCAGAGAATTCTACTTTCGAAAATATGCCAACTTCTTCCCCACCAAATATATGAATATGATAATGTAATTTTTCAAAACCAACATAAGTTTTTGAAGGAATTTTAAACTTTTTTCAATATTTTATATTTATTATTAACTAATTCATATTTTTAAATGCTTTTCTTAAAAAACAAATTTTGTTAATAGTCTGATAAGTGGCCTCAAAAATAGCATTATCAGACACTTCTGCTGCTGTAAAATAAAAAAATATAATTTTAACAAATTTTTTTTTTTTTTTTTTTTTTTTTTTTTTTTTCATTCTTAAATTTCCTAATATAGGGCTTTAAAATGAGCCAAGTCTTATTGCTAAGTGTGAGCAACACCAAAAGTGGTTCCCTTGTTAGAAATAAAGTGAGTTCTAAATATTTCCAAATTCAGAAGATGGAAACATGTACTACAATTAAAACATGATTATATTAAATATCTCATAAGATATGGGTGTTATGTTATAACAACTTTCCATAACATTTCCGTTTTAAAATTTAATCTAATTTGCTTTTAAAATTTTATTTCTATTTAATTATCCCATTAATAGTAATTAATTTAATCAATAATATTCACTTTTAGCAATATGCTATCTTGTTTTTATTTTCAATGATTCGCGATGTTGTTTTCTCTTTACAATATTTACTAAGTCCTAAATATATAAATGCTAAAACCTTTATTTTTTTTAATATTCATCTTAAAATCTTTATTCATTCAATAAATCCTTTTTTTCCTTAACACTCTGGTTAAATTTCAGCAAGATTAAGCCGCTATTTAGCCAGATATGTGTCTTAGTATTTTTCTAGCTTTTTCTCTTTTTAAAATTACGCGCGCCATTTTTTTTTAATTTCCAACATCGCCATTATACACCCGCGCACATTTTTCAGTGAATCTAGTTGAGAAACGGAAATTCCAATCTCATGATTCACCTTTTCCACGAAATTGTAGCGTCGCTTAAAAACCCGCGTATTTCTTGTTGCCACTAAATAATACTTTTCACCTAACTCCCCTTAAGAATTTCTCTAAATTCAGCTAACAACCTCTTCTCCTTTTTTTTGATTGGCTGTGCGTGGAGCGATCGTACCAACTTTCGCCCGCGTCTCTTTCAATTCTCTCTCTTCTTGCCTGGCTCTTGGAGGAAGTAGTACGCGGTCTTTTCGACTTCCTCGCTCGGGAGTTTTTTCCCGTGGCGGGGGACTTGAGTTCCGGAGAATCTCTCACAGACAACAATACTTCTAAGGGTTGTGCCTTGTGGTCTGCGGAGGAGATCTGCAGTGAAATCGGCAGTGCATCATTTTTGATAAAATTTGGACAACATCCAGTGCTTTTGGGCCTAACGATGTTGTCTCGGAAGAGTAGTGCCTGCGTAACCGCATCTTTGGCTTTTGTTTTCTTCTCGGCCATCTTCGCTTGCCGGTGTGTATTTTGCATCTGCTGCGGTGTCGGAAAACACATCAGGTTTGTCCAGTTTGAAGGGATATTGCTATTTTTTGCACCCGTCGATTTTTGTCTCAGGGAGAGATTGCGGATGTTGTCTGCATTGCAACATCAACAGTGTTTGACGCTCATCAATTATCCTTTGTCATTATCAATAATAATCCTACTATAGGGACTAATTCCATTCATCTACGGGAACTCTCTGCGGACTCAAAGTAGTGTCTTCAATATATTTTTAGGGACCGTCTCGCATAGTGCCAAATATGAACAATAGACGAAAGAACATTCTTAAATCATCTCTATCAAATGTGTGATGCAGCATTGAAACTTTTGTTATTACAATAGTTTGTTTTTTTTAATATAATACTCCCACTTAATAAAGTCTGGAATACAACTGTATATTATACATGATGAAAGTATTTGGCTTTATTGTCATCAATTTTCAGGATCCTGAAACATAATTTTCAAGATATGTCTAAGTCAAATAAATATTTATTCGAATTTAATTTCGCTTAGTGTGTTTTTCTACATGTTTGGGGTGAGTACTCTACTTTTATTTATATGTTTTTATTTTTCAGATCTGCAATTTCAAACAATAATTATGTTTTAAGAAACATAACTTAAAAAATTAAAATTATTTTTTTTATCTATAAATTTAACTTTAATTCAATCAATTTAAATTATTTTGCGGCACAACGCAGTCAGGGTAAGGCCACCTAACATTTATGGTGCCTCGACTTCAGGAATTTACCTGGGGGTACCGATCTTTTAATTTTTTTTCTCTCTCACTTAGTAGTTATCTTTTAATGAAATATTAATAAATACTTGATTTAAACATTAAATATTTTATAAAATAAAATTAATTAATAATAATAGTAATAATAATAAAGTGTAATATTAATTTTCTTTAATTATAAACTTTAAAATTTAAAATGCCTTTCTAAATTTTTTTCTGAGTATTTTATATTTTTGATATCTCATGTGCAGACCAAATATTGATTTTTTCATACATATATTTTTAAAAATATTTATTTTATAAATAAAGTGTTTATATTTTGAATTTTTATCTTTACAATATTGAAGTATTTTATGCCTCATACATTTTGTGTTGATTAGTTTATAATTTACAAACAAAGAAAAACGAAATAATAATAATAATTACGATTACATGCAGTAAAAATTTTATAAAATTTGTTTTTCTATCTATGAATATTTTTTTACAAAGTAAACAAATCTGATGGTTTTGAACTCATTTATATGATTAAAGTCTATAACCAATTTGAATAAATATTTTAAAATAAATAAATTAATAAAGTGATAATTATCATTTATACACATTGATTTATATTTTATTAATGTTTGACTGATATTTTTGTATACATTGATTTATTCACAATATCTATGATAATTTTGAAAGATAATAGATTTAGAATTGCTATATTTATATAAAATTTGATAAATTTATGGCATGCAAAATAGTTCAATGAGTGATGATATTCAATAATAATAGTACATGGGCTCTCAATTTTTTTAATGCTGGTTTTTGAATTATTTTAGGCAGTATTTTATTTAAGATTCATTCAAAATGCAATAACTGGTTTTTTAAGAATAACTCATTTTTATCTTCACATGCACATGTATGTTAGCAATTTAATATGGGGTGCTAAGTTCTGCAGGCAGAACTCAGAGTACAAGGTGCATATTGTACACTGATGTAATTTCATATTTTTTGGTTAATATTTCTGGTGTATGCTTGAAAGAAAAAATAAATAAAATAAAATAAAAATAGATAAATAAAATAAAAAATAAACAAATAAGAATAATAAAATAAAAGTAAATAAATAAAATAAAATAAAAATAAATAAATAAAATAAAAAATAAATAATTTAAAATAAAATAAATGAAAGAAAGAAAATAAATAGTAATTTATGAATTTAATAAAATTGAAATACTTACCTTGATTCAATTGAAATTTCAAATATATACTGTTTACATTTTACTGATTCTTGTGCTGTTCAAATAAAATTTTTTTTCTCTTTTCAAAAAATTAATGAAGTTTAATAACTCTATATTCTCCAGTGTTCTTTTTTCTTATCCCTTAAATGATGTATTTTTTTTATTTCTGGTATACTATAGCAGACACTTTACCCCTCCCCCCTTTTAAAGGTATCCTTGGTTATCTTGGATATTTTCACTGGTTGAGATGTCACCCAGGGTTTCTGTGGATTTTTCCCGTGCCTAGACCCAAAAATCCCCGTAAATGGTAGGCATGTCAACTAGCCAGATGTTAATTTTTTTTTTGTACAATTGGAAAGATGTGGGACTCGCTACTGTTATGGAGTCAAGTTAACAAGTTCTTGCTCTTGGGCTGCAACCAACAAAATTTTGGTGCTCAGACAGTTGAGATGCTCTACGCGCATTTTTCTCTACTCAATAGATAAATTTTTAATTACTTTATTTTATCATTGGGGCTGTCCATTCATGAACGAATTGTTTGGTATTAGCCCGGAGAAGCTAAGTGATGGTACACTGGCCGGCTTCCATAAGGATGGGTCACAAAAGAAAATAGCTTTCTTTCCTCCTTCCGGCTATTCTCGAGCGATATTATAAATATTCTGATAGGATAACTCATTTATTTCTATTATTAGTTTTATGCTATAGTTTAAAATTTTATTATTCTACAATTCAATTTACAATAGAATTTTTTTACACTGTGAGAAACTTTAAATTTTGCTGAGGATGTCAAAACATTAAAGTTAGTTTAAATTTATAGGGTACCCTATCTCCTATCTCCTATCTCCTATTCCCTATCTCCTAGTTCCTATCTCCTATCTTCTAAATCATATATTCTATATCTTATGAAAAATGAATATAAATAAAATAAAAAATAAACAAAAAATATATGAAAATAAAATATGAAAAATATTGAATAAAAATGAAAGAAAAATAAAAATAAATATGAAATGAAAAAACAAAATGAAATAAATGCATAAAAATGTATTTAAAAATATAAAGACTTACTTTGATTTCATCTCTTTTTTCAAATATTTTTTATTCTCTCCCAAGCTAACTCGTTCAGTTGGTTACATTCCTTTAGTTCGTGGTTAGTAAGTACTAAGGTTAGTTACTTAATTTGGGTAGAAAATAATTTTTTTTGGTGTCAACCAGTGTTACAATTATTGATACTTTTGTTATGATTCACTGACGAGTGACTCAAGCTAGCAATTTATTAATTTTGTTGACATTTGGTTATTTTTTTTACCACACTGTATGAATGGATGAATGAGTGAAAAATATATATGCATATAAAATATATATAAAAAATATATATGTAATTAGAAATCAGTAGTCTTTTCGCATTGTGTGTCTCAATACTATGGAGAAACTTCTCTACGTTTTTTGATGATCAACACAATGTTAAAAAATCATCTTATTTTATTAAATTTAGTTTTGAATCTTCCTCAGCATTCAATATTTCAATTATTGGAATACATTGTTTTAAAATTTGAAAATTCAAATAAAAGATTTTTTAAATTAAAATTTCTAAATATTTAAAACATTTCTTAAAATAATCAAGAAATCTTTTCTATAAAAACTCATATCCTTTCTAGAAGAATATGCTACTGAATTACAGGATTTGCATAAACAAGAAATTTTGAATTTCTCTTTTATTTGCTAAATAAATTTATGAGAGCTAATATGTATTAAGTTACCTTTTGAAGTCAATTTTATTTTATTTTCTCTCTTCTTCAATACTGAAGGCCTCAAATATCCTGAATTTTTTTTGAATAGTTCTTGGTACTGATTCTTGTGTAGTGTTTACAAGAGTATTTGTTAATGTGTTATAAAAGTTTATAAATAGTTTACTAGATAAAGTTTTCTTATGGTATTTTATTTATTGCTTTGGAATAAAAACTTCAGTTTCAATAGATTATTTTCTAGGTATAATGATTTGTGTAATAATGGTTAAAAATTACGTAAAAAGCACATTTATATTCAAGTTCTGCTTTTCTACTGCTATGTAATTGATTTTCTGTTTTGATGATATTGTTTACAATATCTTTATATCTGGTTCACATTAGAAAATTGTAATGGTCTACACATGAGAGTTTCAGGTTTTTATATTTTTTTTTTGACTCACCCCTATATAATGTGGTTTTGCATATTTAATTTGTTATTTTATTCTGTGCAATTACATATTCCTGTATTTATTTTTAGGTATATTTTGTATTACTATGTTCCTATTTTCAGTCTTTACAATTTTATGTACTGTCATGATTGTTTATGTGTTTTCAGGAATTGTTTTCGCTAGGGTTATGACAAGTCAGTTCTAGTTATACTTTTGTTTTTCAGAATTCTTAGAAATTTGGTTTTAAATCGTACTATTCTAAATTTGCAATAATTAACTTCTTCACTTTAAAAATTTTTTTTAATCATGTGATCTTTATTCAATTAAAGTTGGTAGATGATTGAGGTAATATCTATCGTTAAAATCTCATGGTTTTCCTCGTATAAATTTTTATATTTTGGTGCTTTTGGTAAAAAGCCGATAGCTCAAAATTTTTTTTTTGTCCTTTTTTTTTTCTATTGAGGGGAGATAAATGTTATGTTATAACAACTTTCCATAACATTTCCGTTTTAAAATTTAATCTAATTTGCTTTTAAAATTTTATTTCTATTTAATTATCCCATTAATAGTAATTAATTTAATCAATAATATTCACTTTTAGCAATATGCTATCTTGTTTTTATTTTCAATGATTCGCGATGTTGTTTTCTCTTTACAATATTTACTAAGTCCTAAATATATAAATGCTAAAACCTTTATTTTTTTTAATATTCATCTTAAAATCTTTATTCATTCAATAAATCCTTTTTTTCCTTAACACTCTGGTTAAATTTCAGCAAGATTAAGCCGCTATTTAGCCAGATATGTGTCTTAGTATTTTTCTAGCTTTTTCTCTTTTTAAAATTACGCGCGCCATTTTTTTTTAATTTCCAACATCGCCATTATACACCCGCGCACATTTTTCAGTGAATCTAGTTGAGAAACGGAAATTCCAATCTCATGATTCACCTTTTCCACGAAATTGTAGCGTCGCTTAAAAACCCGCGTATTTCTTGTTGCCACTAAATAATACTTTTCACCTAACTCCCCTTAAGAATTTCTCTAAATTCAGCTAACAACCTCTTCTCCTTTTTTTTGATTGGCTGTGCGTGGAGCGATCGTACCAACTTTCGCCCGCGTCTCTTTCAATTCTCTCTCTTCTTGCCTGGCTCTTGGAGGAAGTAGTACGCGGTCTTTTCGACTTCCTCGCTCGGGAGTTTTTTCCCGTGGCGGGGGACTTGAGTTCCGGAGAATCTCTCACAGACAACAATACTTCTAAGGGTTGTGCCTTGTGGTCTGCGGAGGAGATCTGCAGTGAAATCGGCAGTGCATCATTTTTGATAAAATTTGGACAACATCCAGTGCTTTTGGGCCTAACGATGTTGTCTCGGAAGAGTAGTGCCTGCGTAACCGCATCTTTGGCTTTTGTTTTCTTCTCGGCCATCTTCGCTTGCCGGTGTGTATTTTGCATCTGCTGCGGTGTCGGAAAACACATCAGGTTTGTCCAGTTTGAAGGGATATTGCTATTTTTTGCACCCGTCGATTTTTGTCTCAGGGAGAGATTGCGGATGTTGTCTGCATTGCAACATCAACAGTGTTTGACGCTCATCAATTATCCTTTGTCATTATCAATAATAATCCTACTATAGGGACTAATTCCATTCATCTACGGGAACTCTCTGCGGACTCAAAGTAGTGTCTTCAATATATTTTTAGGGACCGTCTCGCATAGTGCCAAATATGAACAATAGACGAAAGAACATTCTTAAATCATCTCTATCAAATGTGTGATGCAGCATTGAAACTTTTGTTATTACAATAGTTTGTTTTTTTTAATATAATACTCCCACTTAATAAAGTCTGGAATACAACTGTATATTATACATGATGAAAGTATTTGGCTTTATTGTCATCAATTTTCAGGATCCTGAAACATAATTTTCAAGATATGTCTAAGTCAAATAAATATTTATTCGAATTTAATTTCGCTTAGTGTGTTTTTCTACATGTTTGGGGTGAGTACTCTACTTTTATTTATATGTTTTTATTTTTCAGATCTGCAATTTCAAACAATAATTATGTTTTAAGAAACATAACTTAAAAAATTAAAATTATTTTTTTTATCTATAAATTTAACTTTAATTCAATCAATTTAAATTATTTTGCGGCACAACGCAGTCAGGGTAAGGCCACCTGACAATGGGCATTTGTATGAAATAAATTTTTAATTTTGCATGCATGAAATAGTTCAAAATTTTTATTTCATAATTTGGTTGTAATCTATTTAGGTAACTTATATAAAAAAAATTAAGTCAAATATTGCAAAACTTCAATAAGATAGGGGCAATATAGTGAGTTTCTTTCTAAAAGTAGCTTTATTATATGGAATTTTCTACAATCTGTCAATCAGCTCTCTATATTAACAATGTTTGACTGGGCTTGTCAAATAAGTTGCCCTAAATAGCTGATTATCAAATTATTAAATAATGAAAATAAAATTTTGGAATCTTTCACAACATACACAGTTAAAAATTATTTCATGCAAATGCACATATAACAGGAAATATTCAATATATTTATATTTCAATAGCTGTATAATGTTACTAAAGCTTCATTGAACTATGAAAAATATAAAAATGACAAACATGTTTTTTACATTAATACATGGAATTTTTTTCAGAGAATGAAAATTTGCCTTGAATACAATATTTCAAATAAAAATCCAATTTCAGTTTTTTTTTTTTTTTTTCCCTTTTTTCATTGCTTTGAAAAAATTTCCATGCCAGGACTCAAATCCAGACCATTAGTATAGCACACTGATTTTCTACTGACTACACCACATGGAACACACACCCAGCCTGAAACTTCTCACTATTACATGTTGGCAAGGCTACAAATGCAGCACAAAATGTAATATTTTCCATGAGCCACTGACATGGAGCAAAAACAAAACTCAAATAAATCCAGCATCGATTGAATATACTAATACTTGGAAATTTTTCCACAGAGTAAAACTCCCTTGAATTTTCAAAGTTAAAAAAAAAAATGAAATTTGATTTTAATTTGAAATATTGCATTCAATGCAAATTTTCACCCTCTGGAAACATTTCTAAGCATTAATAAATTCAATCAATGCTGGATTTATTTGAGTTTCGTGTTTGCCCCATGTTGGTGGTTCACAGAAAATATTCCATCTTGCGTTTGTAGCCTTGCCAACATGTAATAGTGAGAAGTTCCAGGCTGGGTGTCGTTCCATGTGGTTTAGTTGGTAGAACGTCTATGTGCTATACTGATGGCCCGGGTTCGAGTCCCAGCATGGAAACTTCTTCACTAGATTGGTATTTGCACATCTTAAACAATTAAAAATGAATAAATAAATAAATAAATTGAAACTTGATTTTTATTTAAAATAGGTTCTTCACATCCTTGAAATTTAAGGACAATTTGTCAAAAGTTCAGTAGTATTTGGCAAACTGTGTACAATCGAAAACATCTAGTCACTGCCCCATAAACTTCTTGAGGCCTAAAAAATAAAGTTGGTTTCAAATGATTTCAAAATCAGAAAAAGAAAGGACAATTTATTTGGTTTTTTTCTTCATATACTTTTATTAATCATTTGGAAAATGTTTATTGTTTTCGATCAAGAATAGATATATTAAGACATATCTGCATTTTATTGGTCCCAGAATAATCATGTTTAATCCATGTATGTAATATACATAATACATGACTCTATTATTAAGTAAGCCACATTTGATCATCGTAAAAATGATGTTTTTACTGAATTTTATGATTAGTCCAAGAATATTAATATTTAATCCATGCCATATGTAATATATGATTGCATTAAGTCACATTTTGATCATCATAAAAATGATGTTTTTACTGATTTTTATCAACTCATTTTTTTTAACTTAACTTTTTTTTTTTTTTTTTTTTTATAATTTATTTATAAGTCTTCAATTTATCTTTGAGAAAATCATTTTCCAAATGGTTGTTGTAATTTGTTAAATTATCGCTAATTAATTAATTGTTTTTAAGCATTTGGAAAATGGTTGTTGTTCTCAGTTGAGAATAGATGTATTTGAGATATATCTCAATCTTTGTGGTATCTGCATTTTTAGAATACCTATGTTGCAACAATAGCAAAAAATAAAATAAATAATAAATAAATAAATAAATAAAAATAAAAATTACAAAAAAATTAATAATTCAAAAATAAATTGAGATACAGCTTCCAGACAAATTGCATTTAAAAGTACATTTTTTTTCGCTATACGACAGTGTAAAAATTGAAAATGTGCGATGTTTAGGAATTAAAAATTTTGCAGCACTTAAAATCGTAAATTTGATATTTCATTCAACATTTGAAAGTGTTATCATTCGCAGAAGGACGTATGCATTATGCACAGATATGTTTGTCTTTTTATAATATAGATAGGGTAGCTATAACTATTTAAGAAACTGAAGGAATTCAGAAAAGAAGAAACACTATCATCTCTTTATTTTGTTTTTAAAAAATTAATAAGTTCTTTAGGAGAAAAATGACTGTATAAATGATAATCTCTTCAAAATGTTTCACCTTTAACTTTTATTGTAAAATAAACATTTTAAATGCATATACATATTTATTTATAAGTTTTAAATTTTAGTCTTTGAAAAAACCATTTTCCAAATGGTTACAAGTTTATTAAATTGCATTTTTTTTCTATCTTGAATACTATTTTTATGAATTTGGATCAATAGAAATCTAACAGACATAGATTTAAATACTAGCTCAGCCATCCGGCATCGCCCAGGCCAATAATAATAAAATGACTACATTTACAAAATGATTTTATTTACTAGATATTTTACAAGATTTAAATGAAATATGTATTAATTAAATTTCAGTAAATTATAATTGTTGTGATTTACATAGTAACTTTAAATTTTATTAATGTAATTTTCCCCTTAAACCGAAAAAAAAACAGATGTAAAAAACAGATGCAAAATAAAAATACAGAAAAAAAGATCACACAAACAATGTAAGTGCTCCATCAATAGTCATTAACTGATTCACCAACTGTAATACACATATGCAGATATAAAAACCTAAAAAAATCTTTTAGTCAATAATAGCAAACAGCTATGAACAGTACGCTTTTAGCTCATTTTCAAAATGTAATAGTATCTAATAATTGATTGAAAGAATAATTCATTCACTGCATGTAGAATTTAGAAAAATTCCCCACTTATTTATATCTGATAAAAATACATACTTATCCATTTCAAATTCATGGGCTTCAAATATAGTTTTCACATTTCCACCTAAAATGAAAAAAAATGGAATAATAAATATTCTAAATATATATTATATATATAAATAAAAAAAAAATTGTATAAATTTCATTAAAAATATAACTTACCATATATATTCATGTATAAGTTGAGCCCCCCCCCCCCCATTTCCATCCCAACTCTCTAACAAAAAAAAAAAAAAAAAAAAAAAAAAAAAAAAATTGAATTTTCGTATATAAATCAAACCACATTTCTGGTAGTATGTTGAAAAATTATTTGTAACTGAGGTTAGAAAAAATTAATAAATTTTCATTAAATCAGAATTTTTTTCCTTGTTTCTAATCAGACTTTTTTAAAACTCAACATTTTAAAATGGTATAGTTGTATAAAACTGCAGAAACTTAACTATTTTGAAAGCTATTCAGATCAATTTAAAGATACTTAGAAAGAAGAAAATGCTTTCAAGAATCTATTCAAGCCTTATATGTATACAACGATAAACAACTTTTTAGACTGCTAAAATATAATATTTCTATACTTTGTAGGACATTTAGAAGAGATAGCTAGAAGCATTATCAAATTGAACCCTTTTTAAAAAGGGGATTAAAATGTTAAAAGGAATGCCCCAGCATTGAAGGGAATTCTATCCAAAGAGAAAATGGGTGTAGAACACTTAAAGGGACATTATGGTAGATATCACAAAGTATATTCAATAATTTAAATATCTATACTAATAAAATAACAAATCGCTCTGTCTGTGTGTGTGTGTGTGTGTGTGTCTGCGATGGCTAGTGAAATCTATGGGACGTACAAGGTTAAAATTTTTTTATGAGTAGCCCAATATCTCTCCTGATGCACCTGAAGCTGAGAATTTTAATTTTTTGATTAGTTTCATAGATATTAATTATGAAGTGGAACGAACTCTCTTCAAAAAGTCATTTTTTTAATGTTCAGGGAAAGAAATCGTTTGCACATGCGCACAAACCCTTTTACGCACCTAACCGAAAGAAGAACCATTTATCGGCACTTATTTCTGATTTTGGATCATTTTGTTTAAATCCAAATCAACTAAACTGCCCGATGCAGTTAAACTTAAGAGACATATTTCGAAACATTATATTTTTAGGTCTCAAATGCAATAATCCATTAGAAAAAATGTTGCAGTTAACCCTTTGAAAACAAATATTCAAAAATGGTCATTTTTTCCAAAACTATTTTTCTTCCTTTTGTCAATGCCCCTCCAGGGCGTAATTTTTAAGATATAAACAAACCAAAAAGAAGATATTAAAGTTGAAACTTTCTTCTAACCGAAGGTGCAATTGGTTTTAAAATATTTGGATTTTAACCCTTTCAAATACACTGGCAAAAGGTCATTTTGCGACTCGCAGAGAGGGTATGTTTTTATGCTAAAATTATCTTAACATACACATTTCAATTCAATCTTTTGAAATCTTCTCAATAGAACAAATTTATACTCCCTACAGAAAATTTGAAATGTTCGGACGGAGAAATATTTTTTACAAAATAAAATGTGCGAAAAATTTCATGAAATCAATGAAAACAGATCGTTTTCATTGCGGTTTTGCTTTAGCAAAGCGCAATCCTATAGGTACCGGCAAACAAAAAACATATTCTTAAAGCTTAAAAACATTCTTATAATCTATGATGCAATCTGTTTTTAAAATATAAAATTTAACCCTTTCAAATACACTGGTAAAAGGAGGTCACTTTGCAATTCATGGATAGAATATTTTTTCTATGCTAAATGTATCTAAGCATACATATTTCAGCACAATCTTTTAAAAGCATCTCAATAGACCAAATTTACACCCTTTAAAAAAAAATTTAAAACATACGGACGAGTAGAAATATTTGTTACAAAATAAAAAGTGAAAAAAAATTGACGAAATCAATAAAAACCAGATCGTTTCGTTGCGGTTTTGTCTTTGCATGACGCAATTGTATACGTCTTGAAAAACTGAAAATATTTTCTTAAAGCTAAAACACTTTTATAATCTATGGTGCAATTTGTTTAAATAAAATACAAGATTTAACCCGTTCAAAGACACTACAAACACGAATCATATCCCGGCTCATGGAGAATACATTTTTCTTACGCTAAAAGTAACTAAATGTCTTTATTTTCGCACAATCTTTTTAGAGGCTTTCAATAAACCAGAATTACATTACTTAGAAAAATTTTGGAACTTTCGTATGGATAAAATTATTTTTTTACAAAATAAAATATGTGAAATTTTTTATGAATTCAGTAAAAACCTGAGTGTTCCGTCTCGGTTTCGTTCGCTTTCGGTAAGCATAGTTTCCAAAAAATCAAATTACATAGAGAATAAAATACCAAACAGCATGTGCTTTAAATTCAATAACTTTTCACGATTTTTCAATTTAAAAATATAAATTTTGTCAAAATGGACTTAAAGATGTAAAACCATAGAAATTTGAGTTTAATTTAAGGGTTATTTAGAAAACAAATAACACATTTGAAAACTGAATAACATCATGGGTCCGGGCAACGCCAAGCAGGTCAGCTAGTAACAATTTAAAACGAGTTAATGCTCAAGTTATTTTTAAACTTAAAAAATCAAAAAATGCAATCAAATGAATAACTCTGATGATTTATATTAACAATTTTTACATTTCCAAATCAGAATATCTGAAAAGCTATGCTACAGTGCATAATGTCACAGAAATATATGAAGACAACATACAATTGTATGAAAGCATGTTAACCTTTCAGAAAATATAACTGCATAGAATATCACTTGGAAATAAATAAATGTTATACATGTAATACTTTTAATGTCAAATGAAATCAAAATGTCTAGATTGAACTTCAAATAAATTTCATACAAAGCAAAATTTAAGGAAAAGTTCTAATCATATCGTGTAGATGCACGATATGATTAGAACTTTTAGAAATATAACAAAGTTTTCCCTTTTTTTCTCTCATTAGCTGTAGAAATCTTGATCCATATATATGATAATTCAGTTGGTTTCTCCAGAAATTTTATTTTATTCTTGTTTTCTAGACTAACAAACAAATTGAGTTTGCACATGTACATGTCTGTTGCTGATGGTTAAGAAAATGTACCATGCATAGATGTCTGCAAATTTGGATGAGAATACTAAGGCAAGTCCTAATGCATCTCAGATTCTAATTTTTTATTTTATTTTTTTTAATTAATTAATTTTTTATGATTAGTTAAGATAACCAAGTAAAGCACAAGTAAACCATACAGTTAAAATGACCTATAAAAAAACATCATGCTATTACATACAAGAAACTCTGCTCTAAAACATGAAAACGGAGGAGATCTGAAAGCATAAAAACACCTTTTCCTCCCTTACATCTATTCAAACATACATCAGCTAAACTGTTGTGCAATGTTTAAAATTCTGCATCGGCTTTTGGAATCAAAATATGGAAAACAAAAAATACCAGCATTTTTCACACTTTTAAATTTTTAATTTGTTTAGAAGCTGTTCATAGCAACAAGTACAGTAAACTTCCTCAAATTTGCAATCTTAAAATCTGTAAAAGCCTAAAATCCACACATCACCACAGATGTAAACAATTAAACATTCGTTCAGATTTGGGACAAAATCACAGAGTTTTTTAGTTTTATATCATTCCACATGTGTTTTAGTATATAATTCTTGATAATATGACTAAACTCATTTCTGAAAAACAAATCACGATATTGCTAATAATACTGATAATCTTTTTTTTTTTTTTTTCCAAATATATTTAGGTATCAATCAAGCTTTTTTGATCATTAAAACTGGATAAACCGAAAATAAAACTTCCTTACTTTATGATTTTGTTGGGAATTAATAGGGTGGTTTTATGAGGAAAGTTTTGTTGATAATTCAAGGAAAATGTATCTAAACTTTATTATGCATACTTAAGTATACATTAATTATTTACTTGATTTTTATTTTTCATAATTTAATTATTTTTTGGATTATCTTACCTTTTAGTTTATTAAACACTTTACTATAAGTTTATTTTTTTAACACTTTACTATATTTAATTCAAATATCTAAGAAATTGCAAGTTTAGAACATTTTTGCTTCTGCACCCCTAGACGGTTGTACTGACATAAAACATAGCTTATGCTGGAGCAAGGGTAGGCACCAGCATTTTGCCACAATTATTTTTGAAACTGGTTGGGTAATTCCAGAGATTATCTCCTAAAAACAAATATTACTTCTTTATAATATTAGTATAGATTCCCCATGAAATAAATAGTTTCAGTATTGCATAAATTAAATTACATTTCAGTATTAATCACAATCTGAATTACACAAATGCAGAACATCAATCAAAAATTGGGAAAACTTGATTTTTATATAAAAAAAGCAGGCACTTAAATTTCTAAATCTAACCAGTCTGAGATACAACTTCCTGTAATTCCAGTAAAAAAAAAAAAAAAAAAAAAAAAAAAAAAAAAAAGTTTTAAAACAAATTCTGGTTTTAAAGAACCCATCTTTATAACAAAGAATGCATATAATTAAATTAAAGTAATATATTTACTGCAAACATATGTATTAAAATTATCATACAAAAAACTGGTGGAACCAGAAAGAAAAGTAGAGCTCGATTTAAAAAAATCTTACAGTAAAATTTGGGAAATATTTTCAATGTGCGTGCAAAAGAAAGGGAATCAGATGATCTGTAAAGCTTATGAAATAACCCAAATTTTTGTTAGCTGAAAATGAGGACTGAGCTGTACTGGTGCCTTATATTCTAAATTATACTATTATCCACTCAAAATGATTACTGAGGAAAGTAGTCAATAGAATATATTTTTATGTTGTCTCAAATCGGTTAAGCCCCACAATGCTAAACAAATATAAACCATGATGTGATAATTAAAGTATAACATTAATATAATCAAGTTGTTGAGGAATTGATGTAGATAAGTATGTTTGAACACAAATATTCAGTATATGATTGAATCGTATCTATTCAAGGTTTTGAGTTTACTTGGAGCTTTGATCTTCCAGTTATCAAAACAGCTGGTATGGAATTGTGTTCACATTTTGTACAGAACGAACCATTCTCATACTTCATTACATCAGCCTGTAACATATAGTTATGAATCCAAATTTTTAAACTGGTTATGAATGATTGAAATACGGAAAGAGTTAAAAATGCCTCTTTTTCCCTGATTGATTTTAAAGCACCAGTAAAGCTCAGTCCTCATTTTCAGCTAACAAAAATTTGGGTTATTTCATAAGCTTTACAGATCATCTGATTCCCTTTCTTTTGCACGCACATTGAAAATATTTCCCAAATTTTACTGTAAGATTTTTTTTTAATCAAGCTCTACTTTTCTTTCTGGTTCCACCAGTTTTTTGTATGATTTCATAGCTTTTTCAGATCTTTTCAGGAACTTTATCTATCACCTTCAACTACAAATCTAAACTATTATTAGTATTAGTTTAAAATTATTAGTAGGCATATTAGTTTGGCGAAATACTTGAAATGACGCCAAGTTGGCTTTAATTTTGGCAAGTAATTTTGGATGCCAGATTTGGCGGTATATCGCCAAGTTGGGGAAAAACTTGGTGACATTTGGCGACAGAACCGCCCCCTCCCAGATGGTAGTCCCACTGGAGTTTCTCGGTATCTACATAGATTTTTTTATGACGATAGGTATCTACACAGATTTTCATAGCTTCATTTTCAAATAGTTATTTTTATAAATGTAGAAGAATTTTTTTTTTCCTAATTATCCCTTTTTAATTGAAATATCTATATTGTAGTAACTGTTTTACTTCGAAAACACTCAAATAAAGGTGCGATGTTGTTTTAACATATATTTAATTACAGTTTATATATATGTTTATGAAAAATATGCATTTTCTGTTTCGAATGACATGAATTTCAAAGGTTCAAAACTATCAGGAGAATCAGAATTTTTATTGATCTCTAAAAAAAAGAACACGTGTTATCATTTCTTTTTTAAATTATTGAATTGTTTTTTAGTTGGTGGCAATTTGAAAGCAACAATTGAATTAGCAATTAAAAGGGAGAGATTTCTATAATGTTAAATTATGAAAGGAATAGCGTTATATAAATTTTAAATGGATGCCATTTCCTTAATTTTTGATATTTTTTTACCGGACCTTCGAAAGGCACATCCCTAAATTAAAAGCTTTCGAACAAGCTATTACACGTCGCTGAATGTTTCCTGGTTCGGGTTATAATTGAGTTGTTTTTCTTTTTTTGTTGTTTCATGAGCAAAAAAAATGAGACATGTTGTTTCATGAGCAAAAAAAATGAGAAATATTTTTTACAAAATAAAATGTGCGAAAAATTTCATGAAATCAATGAAAACAGATCGTTTTCATTGCGGTTTTGCTTTAGCAAAGCGCAATCCTATAGGTACCGGCAAACAAAAAACATATTCTTAAAGCTTAAAAACATTCTTATAATCTATGATGCAATCTGTTTTTAAAATATAAAATTTATATTTTAGAATATACAGCTCAAATATATAGTATATATATTTAGAATATACAATATAGTATATATATTTAGAATATAATATATATTTAGAATATACAGCTCAATATACAGTATTATATACAGCTCAAAGTACCAAAACAGGGTTTCTGGATCTCCGAAACTAATGAGTGGATCTGGATGAATTTTTGTAAACTTTGAGATCTAGGGTAGGACACTTCTCCTTTTGAATTTCGTCGCGATGCGATGATTGGATCCAAAGTTATTAAGAGGGAAACTTTGGACTTTAACATTAGAGATGCAGCTGAGCTCTACTATACAACACTATCGTGCTGTATGATAAATCATGTTGGGTAGCAAGGGGTAAATGTGGGTTACTCTCATCCTAGGCAATTCACTGATAAACAAATTTTAATGAATTTTCGATTTCTCTATATACATTGGGTGTTTCTTATAGATTTCAAGCTGCTGAAAAAGAATATGTTTGTGAAAATTTTCTATCACCCTTCAATTTTGAGAAATTTTATTTATAAGTTTCGGAGTATGTAGACATCATATAGGCATTATAATTATATTACGTTATTCTTTTTCATGTATTTGATTCACACAAACATTAATTTTTTCTTTTTATAACGATAGAAGATACAGCAAGAGAGTAGAAACAGATGTCCCCCTAATAAATTTTATTTTAGCGACCTTGAATTGACAGCTCTAGCCTTTCCCACAGTATTTGACATTAACGCAAATCCATGACAGTTGTAACTTTCAGGACAAGTGTACTATTTTTTTGTTCTGTAAGATTTTTTAATTAAAGTTTGATTATAATTATCATATTTTCCTCTACAATATGTAAAACATGTCTAAGGAATGTGTCAATGAACCCGATTCTTTCTGCTATGTGTGGGGAAGCTAACTTTGAAAAATCACCGATGCTCTTTCGCGCCTCTAATAAAGACTGCCTATCATATATATTTTGGATATAAAGTAGGTGAACAAGATAAGAAATGGGCACCTCCTTGTTGTACGCGATGTGCTATAAACCTCCGCGCATGGATGAAATGTAAAAAAGTGTTAATCCTTTGCTATACCCATGAGTGGCAAATGTCGAAGGATCATATAACTGACTGCTACTAATGTATTACAAAAATTAAAGGATTCTCTGCAAGAAGTAAACATAAAATTAAGTACCCGAGCTTAGATTCAGCAATGTGACCAGCATTACATAATGATGATTTACAAATACCAAAACCTCTAGAGAATTTTACATATGACGATGCAGCAGTAGAAATGGAAATTGATGAAACAAACTTCCTCTACATCTGATATGAACTATTCTCCTGGCATAAATGAAGAACCACACCTAATTACTCAAAAAGAATTAAATTATTTTCTGAGAGACTTAAATTTATCAAAGAAAAACTCAGAATTACTTGGATAAAGATTACAAGGTTGGAATCTCCTGAAAAACAATACAAAGATATCTATCTAATTATCGAGATTGACATAGGAAATATTCGACATTTTTTCAAGAAAAGATGATTTATGCTATTGTAATGATATAAGTGGCTTAATGTCTGCTTTAAATTGTCAATATAACTCGGAACAATGACCTATAAGAGAGCAGCCACAGATAAGACATTTACCGTTACACAAAAAATTTCTTATTAATATCATTTCTTTTTACAAAAATTCTTCTATATTTTTCTGAAGTTTGATAAACAATGCATACTTTCAGTGTTTTAAATATTAATTTTAAGCTTTATAAGTGTTTATTTAAAAGTTTGCCATGATTAAAATACAAAATGATAAATTTCATAAGGTATATGTGTTGAATAAATGCTACAAAATTCAGATTTTCAAGATTTTGAATTTTTTAAAAATCTGTGGGTGATGGAAACTTTTTAATGGCATATTCTTTTATAGCACCACTTAAAATGTAAAAGTCACCACATACTTAGTTAGAAACAGAAACCTTGTTTATCAGTGTTATGGGTCACCTAGTTTTGTTCACTATGCAATGTACTAACAAGGAAGGTCTCCATACTGGGCATACTCAGTTTTTTTTTTTTTTTTTTTTTTTTGAAAAAAATACTAATTAAACTACTTATGTGTGTAATAAAGGATCAGTCAAAATTAGCAGCAGAATTACAGCAGAAAACCCATAAAAAAATAAAATACTTTCAATATTTGGTGTGAAAAGACAAATGTGTCACACAATTTGGCGAACAGCACTTTTCCCTGCAAAAAGCAAACAATTTTAATGCAACTGAAAACTTTTGAATAGTTAGAATGAGTGTAAATGATATTTAATGAATTTAAACATAAACAATGAAGTAGTTTAATATATTATATACATATATACATTGTACTGCATATATATATTATTTGTAGCTGTAGTTATTTAATTTACTCTAAAAAAATTTTCATACAAAAAAAATTCTTATTCAGAAAAATTATTTTCCTACATTTAAGCGTATTTAAAAATAAAAGCCAGATGTTTCCATAGCAACAAAATCGAACTGACAATGCTCAACTGGACTTTGAATTAGTTTAAATTAGAATGTTCTTTTAAATCTCAAATTTTGATGGTTAAATTTGAATATAAATACACATAAATATTGATATAACGAAATTATACTTAAAACAAACTAAAACTGACAAAACCTAAGATATTTAATTTATCTAAAAAAGTTGAACATGAAACTTTTTTCTTTTAAAATATATTTAACATAAAAAAGTATTTTTTGAAATTGCTTTTCATCACCAACTGATGATAAATCACCAAAAACAAAAATTTCATTATTTTTTTTATGGAAATGGTTCAGAGGTTCTGCCGATTTTTTTATATAAATGTATATATCCACATAAGAAGAACATTCTGTAATTTTTTCAGATTTTTCGGAGTATGCCCATATGGAGATTTTCCTTGTAAAATAAATTCTAAAATAGTTGATAGCTTCTCCAACTAGCCTATTTTATTATGTATAAAAAAAAAAAAAAATTTTAATTTTGAAGCATAATGTGAGTTAATTTTTCTTTAACATGCAACAAAATCATCTTTCAAAAAGATTGCCTTCAAAAATTGCACTTTTTACTAAAAATGCCACATTAACATAAGTGATTAGATTTTTTTTTTTTTTTTTTTTTTTTTTTTTTAATGCTTATTTTAAATATAGAAACTTTAAGATTTTTAAATGCATGTATTTTTTACAAAATTCCTATTTGTTTTTTAATAGACTCAAGATGTGTACCCAATTATGTCCCAATACCTGAGACCACCCCAATACCTGGGGTAATTCTGGGTAACTGGGGGCAATTCTGAGTCAGAAATTTTTTTCAATTCTTTATGGCATTTTTTTTTTTTTTTTTTTATTTTTTATTTTAGACATGCAGTGCAATTATTAATTTATGAAAAGGGTTTAAAAAAATAAATAATTATACAGTATTGTAAACCTAAAGTAACTTTTGAAGTAGGCCAAATAAAATATTTTTATAAATCTTTTTAAATTTTAATTAACTGTTAGCATATGGTAAAAAACAAGTGCTGGATTCATATCTTTATAATGTGGAACAGTTAATTAAATATAAAATGTTAAGAAAATATAAACCCTAAAAAAAATTCTTGTTGTTTAACTCTTTGTGGCGCAGAACAAATTCTTTGCATAAGTGTTGAAATTAATTACTGACATCGGAATTTGAAAACAACTTTATATGTAAATAAGAAAAAGCTATATTTCACGATTTCCTTTACTGTAAACATAAAGAAATCAGTCAAGCACAAAGAGTTATGTGTGATGGCTATTTATTAGTACTATTCACCTTGCCTATAACAGAGACCTAATACAAAATTTAAACTCTAATTTGTGCCAAATATTCATCAAAATCAGATTGCAATGATACAATTTTCTAGATTAATATCTTGGCTAATAAGCAAAAAATATTTTTTTAAAATTATTACTAACTATCCCTGGATGATTCTGCATCAATATACAGGGTGAGTCATAATTATTGAAACAATAGACTATCTCCTTAAATACTGCCCTAAGCACATATGTCCAAATGCAAAATTTCATATTAAAAAAAAAGGTGCAAAATGTGATGACATAAATTGCAAATCCATGGGATGTCTATTTGAAAATTAAATTTTTATATGACCCTTGAAAGACAAAATTCCCAATTAGGAAATTATTCCTTATTCCAGAATTGAACAAAAAAATTTTCATCTCCATACCTAAAAATCTCACAGAGATATTAAAATCCAAAATTCTAAAACAATTTATTTAAACAATTCTAAAGTAATTTAAAGATAAATTATTTAAATAGCCATAATTCTGTAAGTTTTGCAGATATAAAGATGCAACTTTTTGCGTTTAATTTAGG
Source organism: Maratus speculifer (assembly GCA_964019185.1). Classification (NCBI taxonomy): domain Eukaryota; kingdom Metazoa; phylum Arthropoda; class Arachnida; order Araneae; family Salticidae; genus Maratus; species Maratus speculifer. The sequence goes on along the minus strand of OZ025294.1, from coordinate 290,933,752 downwards.
AATAGATGAAGGAAGTTTTCCCAACTGGAATTTTTACCTAATGGGGGCTGTATAAAAAATTAATTTTTGTACTTTTTCAAATAGACCTTCCATTGGAGTTGCAACTTATGTCATCATTTTTTGCATTTTTTTAAATGAATTTTTGCAATTGGAAGTATGGTTCTAGGAATATTTAAAGAGATAGTCTATTGTTTTAATAATTATGACTCATCTTGTATACCTCAAGTATCCTCAGTTCTCTTGCTAAGCACATGCAAACATAAAGTTTGTGTGTAACAGAAAAATGTGACTTTTGTAAACACAACACCAAAAAAAAAAAAAAAAAAAAAAAAAAAAAAAAATTATGATAAATAAATTTTTATTTATTTTTCATATGTTTTTAAAATTTTTAAGCTTTTTAATGATGGAAACTGCTACTTCACTACATAGTATAAAACAAAGTCGCTTTTTCTGTCCCTATATCCCTATGTGCGCTTAAATCTTTAAAACTACGCAACGGATTTTGATGCGGTTTTTTTTAATAGATAGAGTGATTCAAGAAGAAGGTTTATATGTATAATAACATCCATTAAATAGTGGAGAAATATTGTTATTTTTGAGATTTTTAATGTGATGTCGTAAATAATTTCATTTTTTCCGCTTATACATTGCAAACGCAGGCAGAACCCTACAAGATTTATCAAAATAATGTACTAATTATTGTACACATTATATACACATTGTATCACTACACAGTATAAAACAAAGTCGCTTTTTCTGTCCCTATATCCCTATGTACGCTTAAATCTTTAAAACTACGCAACGGATTTTTTTTAATAGATAGAGTGATTCAAGAAGAAGGTTTATATGTATAATAACATCCATTAAATAGTGAAGAAATACTGTTATTTTTGAGGTTTTTAATGTGATGTCGTAAATAATTTCATTTTTTCCGCTTATACATTGCAAACGCAGGCTGAACCCTACAAGATTTATTGTGTATAAAGACATCCTGTAATTGTTGTAAAAATAAAATAAATAGGTAAAAATGTAAAAATTAAATAAGTAAAAATGTAGTGTATGAATTACAAATAAATAAAAAATAATACTAATATCCGAATTTTCTTTTATAAGTTTACACTTCACTATCACTACATAGTATAAAACAAAGTCGCTTTTTCTGTCCCTATATCCCTATGTACGCTTAAATCTTTAAAACTACGCAACGGATTTTGATGCGGTTTTTTTTAATAGATAGAGTGATTCAAGAGGAAGGTTTATATGTATAATAACATCCATTAAATAGTGTAGAAATACTGTTATTTTTGAGGTTTTTAATGTGATGTCGTAAATAATTTCATTTTTTCCGCTAATACATTGCAAACGCAGGCGTAACCCTACAAGATTTTTTGTGTATAAAGACATCCTGTAATTGTTGTAAAAATAAAATAAATAGGTAAAAATGTAAAAAGTAAATAAGTAAAAATGTAGTGTATGAATTACAAATAAATAAAAAATAATACTAATATCCGAATTTTCTTTTATAAGTTTACACTTTTTTAGTAACTCCACTCACAAATAAGAGAGTATGAGTATGTGTGTAAAAATTTATAACTTGAATTTTTTTTAATATCCGTACAAAGCCTGGGCGGGCTGCTATAATCTATATCCATAAAACAAAGTCGTGTTAGTTACACCATCTATAACTTAAGAACGGATGGATCGATTTTTATGAAACTTTGTATGGAGTTATCTGGCACCTTAGATTAACATACAGGCTACTTTTTACCCGACTACTTAAAAGGAGAGTAATGGTTTTAGTAGTTGAATTTAATGGGATGAAGTGGTAGTAACAATTTGCGGTGTCAGTAGTGGCACGGGACTACCCGAAGCAAAGCGAGGGCGGGCCGCTAGTTAGAAATAATTTCCAAAAACTTTCAAAAATATTTTATTAAAAAATATGCATTAATACTTCATAAAGACAGTGATCTATATTGCCCCATTGCCGGGGTAATTATAAGTCACTTAAAAAATTCAATTAAAAATAAAAATATTTTAGGTAAACTGAATGTTTTATATTAAAGTTATAATACTAAGTCTATTTCATGCCAAATTTGAAAATTTCATCTTTCATATTTTCCTATATATTGAGATCTTATTGTTTTCTAACCCATATTTACCCCCTGTAACCCTATATTGGAAAAAAAAAAAAAAAAAAAAAAAAAAAAAAAAAAGGGTGTAAAGGCCACTAAAAGCAATAAAAAAATAAGCTTACTTTTCACTATAGAAGATACATAGATAAAAGGTCCAGATGATTTAGATGTACCTATACAGCAAAAGATAAAAATTATTCATGATTATATATAATTACTATATTGGAATTAAGTTGTGAAAAACACACTTTTAAAATAATAATAATAATTAAGGATTTTCTACATAAATGATCTAAGGATAGCATTTAAATTTTAAACATATGTGGATGAAGGAAAGGTCTCATGTAAGTTGTGAAATCATACACTGATAAGTTAGACTATTCTCAACTGCTAAAATTAAGACATTTTTGAGACAGCTTATTTTTAAATGTCTTAAAAGTTCCAAGAAATAATTTCTCTTCCATGTTGTTTGAAGTAAATGTATGGAATATAGATTTTATCAAATAGAAAACATACTTCTATTGATTGTTAAGTAGAGGAGAGGGGGGCACCTTTCAACACTTTTTGCTAAAGAATTATTTGTGAAGTAATACTGCTTTAAAAACTAAAGTTTTTACTAGACTTCATATTTGAGGTATCCTCTCAATTTTTTCCATGATTTCTAGCGTAACACAAAATACCTAATTTTACATTTTTAGGGAAGCATGCACTTTGTTGAAATGTGCCCCTCCAGGAGGGCAGTTATCAATGGGGCATAAGGCACATTTCAACACTAGAATAAATCCTTCAAATATCATACATTTTAACAAAATAAACTTTATTCATAAAGTAATATAGTGGATGTATTAATATAGAGGATTGTTTTAGTTTCTATGTACATTATTTTATTTTTAATTAAACTGAAATGTATGGAAAATGTCATTGTAAATACAACTTGAGCTATTTCCATGGTTAAATTTGGTTGAGAAGTTTTATTTTAATATCATTTTGTTCCATGCTATAGACTGGGGTATGACAGCATAGACAATCAGCTTATCGAGTTCACGGCTGAAATTCAAGAATTAGTTAAAACTCGATTGACATATTAAAACGCAATTGGTCTGTCAAGTCAAAAGAATTACAAACCTGTCTCTTTTAATAAATTCATATATATATATATATATATAATCTTTGAAGAATTTAGAATACTTCAAAACAGTATTTTAAATGTAAAAACCCTGATTAACAGGCTTACAGTAGGCAGTTATTGGCATAGGCCTATCATGCTTCATGTAGCCATAAACTGTAAAATTATCCTGAAACTTTTATATCTGACCTAGGTGTTGATCTAAAAGGTAACAAGCTAGTTTTAATAATTGCTTAATTAAAAAGTGATAAGCAATACATTTCACCACTGTTGAAATGTACCCCCTCAGCTCTGTTGAAATATGCCCCTCGTGCAGACATTTTGGTTAAAGTATTGTCAAAGATCTTAGACAAAAGATTTGTGACTAATTGATTGCGTATTTAGAAGCAGAATTAAATAAGCTAGTAGGTGAATAAATATCACTCACTTAATTAAAAGATTATTGGTTGATAAACTGTTTGAAAATCAAAATTGGCCTTTTACTTTTGAGGTGTTAAAAATTATTTCACAGAACTACACCACAGTTATAAAAAGAAATCACTGAAAGCCAATTGTCAACAGTTATGCATACTAAAAGCTTATTGGCTTGCATACTGGCCAATCATTGTACAGTATTAGAAGTCAGAAATTTCAACTGTTGAAAGGTGCCCCATGTTGAAATGCACCCCCTCTCCCCTATCTACTATAAAAGTAAAGTTAATCTGACAGCAAGTAGAGAGGCTAAATCATATCAGAATTAATTCTGCAGACTGCTATCAAACTTTCTATGCTGAATACTATTATAAATACTACTATTGAAAATAATAAAATATTCATGTTTTGATATGAAGGAAACTGGTGGCTTGTGTTTACAATACAAAGTATTCAGTATCCGATTAACATAAATATTTTTTCTCAGAAATTTACTTTCTCCACATAAAATTGAGGCTACAATCTTAAAATTGTGGCATCTATTTTGACTCACATCAGGTATTGCATTCCTTATTGCTTTTTGCAAGTGTAATGCAAAAATTTTAATTTGCCTGTTTTCTATATATTTTTCTGCAATATGTATTTGCTTTAACATAAAAGCTGCCACAATGTGCACTACTGTTTAGTAGATACACTAGGTTATTAAATGCTAAACAGAAATCAGATAAGCAAGAAGAAACATTTTCTTTTAAAGCCAGGAAGAAATAAAAGACAAACAAGACTTTAAAAAAGAAAGTAGCGCAGGATTGAGACATTAGAAAACTTTAAAAAAGGAACAGGAAATATAAAATTACTTTCAAAAGGAACTTCAAGCGGGGTAATTTCATCATCAATTAATGAGTCTTCTCCAAGTCCAGTAAATTCAAGATTAGGATTCTGAAATATAATTAGGGAATTAAACAACAAATACACTAAGACAGGGCATGAAATTTCAGCATAAAAGGTACTCGCCAGACTAAAGTTTTTACTCGCCATTATTTTACATTTATTCAGATAACAACATCAGCTCCCACACCTGCGCAGAAAATTAAATATTTATGACAAATTTAATTTAAAATGACGATTGTTAGAAGGAGCTGACTATTACATCCATAATATTTTACATTTATGAAAAATATGGGATATTTTTAAGATATTAAAAGATGTAGTATGAAAAAATTTCTATTGACCGAAAACAAAAATGCAGAAATTGATAAAACGAAACATATTTACTGCAAAAAATATGTAACATTAACTCAAAATAAGCTTGTCATAAGGTTTCAGTGGTTACAAAAATGCATCATACCAATGATAAGTTCCTGTACTATTAGCATATCAGGTTTGTGTAGCGCTGTCTTTCTGCACTGAAATACAATTTATAAATTGCAGCTATAGGGTCAAACTCTGTCAGGGTAGGCTCATTAACAGAAATTCTGAGCAAATCATTCATTGTCTCAGTATTTAGAGAGTTCCTCAGGAGTCGCAGCATCCCTAAAATTTTCACACTTTCCTACCACAATTTTAAAACGATAATATTTATTGTAGAATTTCATTGTAGATGTTAAAGAAATCTGACACGAAGATTTTTTATTTAAAATACTGGTAGGATAGTGCGAAAATTTCAGGGACGCTGCGACCTCTGTTCCAGTATGCTGTCTTGAGTCTGTTGTGACAGCTGAATCCTCTCTCACACGAAGCTGTGCTCACTGGTAAAACAGTACAAAATGTTAGGATCGGGAGCAAATTGTGGAATCTTGCTGAACATTTTTCAGTGTAAATGTGCTCCAGCATCTCTTTCAGTCTTCTGTGACTATAACAACAATTTTAAATCTGCCCACTCTTCCAATACAATATCTACTTTATCATTAAAGAGATTTGGGATCAAATACATAAAGAGCTTTTTTATTTCTTCTATCCCGAATTCAAGAGTTTTTTCTTTGGAAGGCCAACCCTCAGAGTCAAAAATATGCAGACATGCTAACACATCTGATGACATAAATTGCAGTCTTTCTGTAATGTATATCTTTGTATGTTTAATTAATGTCCCTATTAAAGTATGAAACTCTTCCTCCCCATTTTCTATATTTGTCAGCTGCACATCCTTGATTATCCCTGAAATGGATAGTTAGTCTAAAAATTCCTGTTCGTTTGGTCAACACTAGATTCGAGATCTGTTAGAACTGAGATGCATGTTCAATTTTTATTTTCAAAGATAAAATGAGAAGTTCCTTGTTTTATAATGCCACACTTGAAGGGTTCAATTTCCTACAGAAATCCAAGAAGAAGTGCAGAACTTTACCAAATTTATAATCCTTCAAAATTTTCAGTAAATCCTTAGCTTTAGAACTGTCTTTGACTTTTCCATGGGCCACTTGTTCAAGATGGCTTACAATAGTGTTCCAAGATTGCAAGAAAGCTTTTACTGCAGTTTCTTTGGTGGATAACCATCTAATAGTGTAACTCTATCACTCAGTTTAAGAAATTCTTCTCCTAAAATTTCTGCTCTTTCTATTAACATATGAATGCAGACAGGGGAATTTCATTCCTCTTTAGGAAAGACGAAGAAATAATCAACGGAGCATTTTTAATTCTTTTTGAAAATAAATACCTTCACTTCATTTTGAAATACTTCCGCGTACTACTGTGCATAGTTTGATTTGAAGCACAACATTTTAAAAGACAAAACTTACTCGCCAACGTTAAATATTTACTCGCCAATGGCGAGCTGGCGAGTGGAAATTTCGCACCCTGCACTAAAAGATTAAAAAAAAAAGAGCTAGTTTCAGGAAGTGAATTCTGATAATAAAAATTTCTCTCCGTCTCTTTCATACACACACACAATACAAAGAAAACATGTCTGTAAAATTGTTTTTAAAACAAGTTTTAACCTATTTGTTTCATTGCCTCATTCAAATTTTTCAATATCTTTTATTTTCATTCATTTAATTATATTTTATTCAAGTATCTTTTTAAAGTAAATTTTACTTTTTTTAATTAAGTTCCGCTTTTAAATCATCTTATGTTTAATTTGTTCTTTAACTTAATTATCGAACTTTTTCTTTTGCCATCCGCATTAAAGATTTTAAAATAATCCTACATCAACAAGAGAAATTTGTTTAACCTTCTGTTGGTCACAATTCTGAGATTTTTGAGTTTGGTTGCTATGTGCCAGACAAGCACCAGCTATAAAATCATCATTTGCAAGTAATGGATGCAACTTTATCGCTCTTAAAGTAATCAATGATATTTGTTAGGATGTCAAAGAGAGAGTTTTTAATTTGAATGAGAAAATCCTGTTTATTACACTAAAAGTAAGTAATACAAAAAAGACTGAAATTTTTCTGGCACTAAATTGCCTACAGTTTTCTTCACAAAAACATTACAATTACGAACAAAGCTGAAAATACAGCTAAAATACATTCAGCCTTAGTCAGATTCAGCGTCAAAATAGTGAGCAATAGAGGTGCATTTACCCATTAAAGTGAAGCTTTGGCAGATCATAATTGCATGGGATAGGTTGATCGTATGATGTCATTTATAGCATTTCTAGTCCGACATCCTTCTGTAGCATGTTTCTGCAGTACAGGTGATGAATCTATGTCATTTGGATAGGGGTAAGGGGAATATTTCTTTCAATCATGGGGGATGATATCTTTTCAAATAGACTTGTAGGCTGCTTAGAATTACGGTTATCTTTAAAATTCTTCAGGGTAGATTTCTAATTAATAATTAATGGGTCAGCCCTACTTTATGAACATTTCCATTATTTACCACGAATATGAATTCAAACATATATTTTCACAAAATATCCACAGCTTGTATAATTTTCATTCATGAAATGAGCAAAATAAACAATTGTGATGATAATCAATACAAAATAAGTACTTTTAAAAAATGGACAAGTTCGGTTACAATTGGCCTGTGAGGCCACTAGGATTAAATCTCAATTCCGAGTGAATAGGAGCTAAAATGGCTATATGTGTTAGAAACACCAATGAAAAAGATGTGGGTATCTGAAAGAACAAAGCTCTGTGCACTCAAGTGGCAGAGAGGAGAACAGAAATAATTATGCTGTGCCTGTCAGGCCTATTGTGATTGACAGAAGGTTAATAGCATAGTATTCTAATACACTCATAGGCAGAGTTGTATAACATAGACGCACACATGCACGCTGTGTGCAGAAAATTTTATTAAGTTTGCAGAAAATTTTAAGAAAGAAACAATTTTTATTTTTGTAACATTTTCAAAATCACAAAATATTCCCTCAATTTTAGAAATGAATTATTTACTGTTAACGCGAATGTCGACAAAAGTCTTTGAAAAAAGGTCACGAATTTCAATAAAGAATCGCGTAAAAACATGTATTTCGACAAAGAATTGCATAAAAAATGTGCATTTCAACAAAGAATCATGTTTAAAAAAAAAAAAAAAAAAAAAAAAAACCAACATTTTAACAAAATACCACGGGAAAAATATGAATTTTGTCCAAATGCTGTATAAGAAATGCCTTTCTTCTACTATGACCAGTTATGCGCTGCCATCTAGGGCATTAAATTTTTAACAAACCTAAATTTTCATGATAAATTTTGTAAAAAATCTCAGAAAAAAATTAATTTAGACACAAAAAAGATTTAAAATAGGGACTTTTAGGGACCTCTTAGTGAAAAAAGAGACTTTTAGGGACCAAGTTAAAAAATAGGGATCAACTGGCAGCCCTGTAATTACGTCCAAAAATTGCTCAATAAACACAAATTATATTCATAAATCGTGCAAAAAACGAGAATTACATCCATGAATCGCTCAAAAAATGCGAAATATGTCAATAAATTGCTCAAAAAATGCGAATTACGCCATGAATCGTGTAAAAAAAGCGAATTACGTTCATAAATTGCATAAAAAACGCGAATTATGTCCATGAATCGTGTAAAAAAACATGAATTACATTCATAAATCGAATAAAAAATGCGAATTACATCCACAAATCACTCAAAAAAAATGCAAATTTCGTTGGCAGAATGCTCAAAAAACGCAAATTACATCTATGAATAGCATAACATTGGAAATTACGTCCATAAATTGCGTAACAAATGCAAATTATGTTCTTGAATCTCATGAAAAATGAGAATTACGTCCATAAATCACTCAAAAAACGCAAATTACATTCATAAATTGCGTTGACCCAATAATACGTGCACAGAAAGTTTTCGGTTTTATACAAGTCTGCCCATAGGACTGCATTGGTAGCATATGTGATTGTGTCATTTACTGTTATAGATCACATCACTCATGCCATCCTTTTTCTTGAATTGACGGTTACAGATTGTTTGAGAAAATAGCGCAGTGCCACAGCACACATATAACCTGCCAGACTAAAAATAGTAAATTAATTTGTTGGATTTTGTATATTTTAAAGGATAACCTTGAACCTTTTATGAAATGGGGAAGTATCCATGCTTTTGCTAATGTATTAAAAATAAATAGTTACTTTCATAAATCACTGATGGTTTTTAGTTATTGGCAAATAAGTTTGTCATCTTTAAATTAAATAAGTTAGATTATTTTTTTTAAACTCTGTTGAATTAATTATAATACATTAAAAAAAAAAAAAAATGTCATTTTACTTTTAATACAATTTTACATGCAAGAACAAAAGGAAAATGTATTTTACAAAGATCTCTGTCATCATTTTCCAAGAAGGGAACATTTTGTTTTACAATAGTACATATTTTTGGATCTTCATTCTGCATTTTCATAAAGATCATGTTGTTCCGCATTAACATTTTTCTTCAGGCTGGTTTATTTTAGCTATACAAAAATTTCCACAGGCAGTAGTATTTTTATCTGCTATGTTTTATCAGGTTTCAAAATGATATGGGTTAACCACACTGGTAAACTATAGTACAATAAACTAGTTGGATGTGCCAATCCCAAAACTTTCTTCTATCTCATATGTTCATTTTAATATTTAAAAAAATAGTTACTCATATTAATTCTTTAATAATTTTAATTCAATACTATACCAACTTTTATTTTCATCTTAAATTTCTGCTTCAGTCAATTAATCAGAGTAAAAAAGAGTTTCCACCTCAGCACGAGCCGATGGACAATAGAATGATAGGCAGATTTATTTTTCAAATTCAGGGAAGACCTACTTGTCATACCAAATTAGTTGGATGTGCCAATCCCAAAAACTTTCCCTTTTTCCTAAATATTTCTATTTGTTTGTTTAGAAATAATTTTTAAAAGGCTCATTTATTTACAAATCTTAATATGATATTCCAATTTGGATATGCAGATTCATATAGAATTTTTAAACACTGAGTGAATGTATTTTTCGTGATAATATAATATAAATGGCAGATAATTATTTTGGTTAGAAACCTATATTTCAATATGAAATATTAAGTGATATTTAAAATAAATGATAATTATTCTTCAATCTAGTCAATTCAAAGAAGGAAGCAACTAAAATGATGAAATACAGACACTGGAAATGTTGAAATACAGACAAGAATTAAATGTAGATTCACTGAATTTCAATTCCAAAATACATGAAAATAAGCTAAAAAAAAAAAAAATATCAGAATGATTAAATGAATAGAAATGAAAACAAATTAGGCATGTGAAGATGCTAATGGTTCTAGCCAGATAAGCATAGCGAAATGGCCCCCACTGTCAATGTTTGAAATAATATGTGTGAGTAATAAGGTTTACCATGAGAATACAATACAGAGTGTTTTTAGCTCCTGACATTGAACTGCCCTTGAGATAATCAGAGAAGTATGCACCAGTGCTATAATTTTTCTACAGAGCTTCCAATAAGGTTACTTAAATTTAAAAATTGCATAAAAATGACAACAATTTGTCATATTGGAGTGTAGTTTGCCCTATATGACTTGTCAAAGTGTTGCAACTTTGTCAAATAAGTGAAAAATAATAAATTTCAATGATTTTTTTTTTTTTTTTTTTTTTTCACAAAAAACATTTGCGTAATTTTATGATGTGAACCAGACTTTGATATAATGCTAATTTTTTTTTAGGAATTTTTGAAAGGTAAAACGAATTTAATGGACTCAAAACTATTTTTTCTTTTACAATGATAAAAATTCAATTTTAGAAAAGTCTTCTGGTGCAAACCGCACTCTTACAATTAAACATTTAGATAATTCTAAAATCTGAATTTACATATTCTTTCAAGTATTTTTTAAACCTTAAAAAGATCATATAGTACAAATTGCACAATTTGTATTTTTTTAATGAATTCTTGAAATGAATTAACTTACAGCACACTTTGTACATTCCTTGAACCATATGCTTTAAAAGAAAGATACAGAAATAATGACAATATTTTACAGCACAAAATTAATAACCAAAAAACAATCATCCAGCACCATCTTTCTTTGAAAATGGAATCATGAAAACAAAGAAACTCAAACTTACTTTTTCAGGAATCTTTCCACCTGGTTCATGATCATACAGATTAACTTCATCCAAAGACTTATTTGATTCAGCATCAGTATCTACATCAGGTACAGTTTCAGCAGATGGCACAGTTTTCATATTGCGAGTCTATAGCAATACAAATGATATTTTTAACAGCATTTTGTTTTAAGTGAAAATTACAAAAACAAACGTATACATTATAGTGCAATATTAATAACTTAAAACAATACCCAACATTTTTCTTTGAATTCTGAAACATCATTTATGGGGGGAAAAATACTGATCACGATGTAAAAAATGTTAAGACTTATGACCAATTAAGGAAAAAGTAAAAAGATAAAATCTATAGCTATCAAAGAAAAGTTTAATATTTATCAAATAAATATTATTATCTACATAACAGATAAAGTATTTAGCATGTAAGATTATGAGCTCAATAAATTTTAAATTTTAAGGTGAAATTTTAACTAATGTTGTCTTTATAGAACAAGATCTTTTCATTCAATATCATAAGTAGAGAAGAGAGGCATTTGAGAACAATTAATTATTAGATCTCTTTGTCAAGTTATTAATAACAGACTAATAACTCATAGACAATTAGTAGTTAAACAAACAAACAATAAAAAAACAGCTTTTACAAAAAAATATTTCTTTGTTATAAAAGTACAAAAGATAAAAGAATGGTGATTGCAAAGGAAAATAAAGATGTCAGTGGAGAATTTGTCCTCTTCTCTTCAACTCCTTTAATTTTATGTATACCAATAAAAATAAAGGAGTTGAATATATAATAGCATAAAATAAAGGGGGCTATGTTTCGATTCTCTCATCCCTTTTCTTAATGCTTCTTTCATTAACATCTTCACATTAACACATTTTCCTTTTGCAATTTTAAATTAAAGAATTAAATCTCTTTGCAAAACTTGTTTTCTTGTTGTCAGACCAACCATTCTCTGTTACTAATCACATGACAAAGAGAGCTGATAATTAAGTATTTCTGAAACAATGGACAAGTTCTCAATTCATTATATGAAGAGAGTTTCAGTATTTAAAAGCACTTTCTGTTCTTAATACATTGAATATAGATTTTTAAAATTTTATTGTATTTGTATTATGAATTCCTGTTGATGGAACAATTGTAATAAATGTAAACAAGGCAAATGTGAAAATATATAATGGGGAAAATTGCATAAAATAAAATGAATAAAGTTTGAATAGACAAATCAAATAGAGAAATTAGTTTAGATTCAGATATTGCAGTATACATAATGAATCACTTAAATGCAAATAATGCATATAGAATCAGATGACACTAAATATCTTTGGGATGAAAGTTGTTGCAGATGAAAATAAGATTAATGCTAGAAAGTAAAGTAAGCATCACAATTTTTTAGTTTTATACTGAATACATCAGCTAATGCACACTTTTTTTCCACTAAAAATATTACTTAAGAGCAATTATTTTAAAAATTAGACAAAAAGACATTTTTTTTCTTTTAATGTTGAAGTAGATTATATTTAATGAATAATGTGCAATTTTGAAGCCCTGAAAAAATTTCCTCTATCCCATAGAAAATACCAAAGTTCAAGGTTGTGAATGCTATTGAAAAGTGAAATGTTAGTATGTTATGAGTGCTATATCTTTGGCAAGCAACAACATCCCAAAATTCTTTTGGCATAAACTGTTACTATAACACTACCTGTTTATTAATTTTTTTTTTTCATGGATCATTGTTATTTTGCATTGTTAAATTGTAACAAAATACAATCAAAATAATGTTTTTCTCCAATTTCCACTCTTAATATTTCATTTAAATAACTGTACCCCAAACTTTTTGTTAAAGAATATGAAAGTGTACTACTAAGACAAGTTAAATAATGCAGTACTCTACTGGGATATTGTTGCTGTTAGCAAATATAATCTGTTAAATAAGCAAAATTTCAAAATCTACAACATTTTAATTACTCATATCTCAAAAAAGGTGTCCCAGTTGAATAAAGCAAAATATACCACATAGTAGTAGGTGAAAATATGTACAAAAACATGGAAAAGAAAAAGAAGTAGGGTCTTTTGATATTTTTAGTAAAAAAAAGGACAAATTTTTCAAACAAAAATGTCAATAATCACACTTCTTCCCTATAAGAAAATGAAAAATTCTATTTCTGTTTCCTCTTTCTAAATTTTTCCTTATGAGAAAATGAAATACTCCTTTTTTGTTGCCCTTTCTCAAAGAGATATAGGATGTTTTATATTCTGCTAGGGGGAAAATGTGATCATTGACATTGCTTTTCTTGTAATTTTTGTCATTTCTTCCCCTAAAATATCATGTGACCTCACTTCTTTCTCTTTTGCAAGTTTTTGTACATCTGTTCAACTACTGTATGATAAATTTTGTTTTATTCAACCGTGGTGCTTTTTTGAAATAACACTACTTTAAAGGTTGCAGATTTTGAAAACTTTGGATAGTTAACAGATCATATCTAACAGTAACAATATCTCAGTGCAATACTATATTATAAAATATTATTTAGCTTGTCCTAGTAGTCAGTGTTCTCGCTGACATTTGACCAACGTTAGTAATTTGGCCAATTAAAAATAAAATACAATTACCAAATGAAAAAAAATATTAGCCAAATAGTTTTGCCATATAGCACTAAAAAAAATTATGTTTAATCCTTTTATGTACTTCCTCCCCCCCCCCTTTTTTTTTCTCAAGATGCTCTAAAATATCCTGTTTTTATAGTTGCGACAACGATTGTTATTAATCTAAATTCAACTACCCGCTACAAATATATTAAAAATTTTAAACATACACACGCAAAAAAAAAAAAAAAAAAAAAAAAAAAGCAAAAACTGAGCACTAGCAATTTGGCGAATCTAATTGCTTGTTTACTCGCCAAATGAAGAATTGAGATGCAATTTGGCACAATGGTGAGCGACAGCGAGAACACTTTCATATTCTATAGTAGTACACTTTCATATTCTATAAGAAAAAGTTTGGGGTACTATTGCTTAAATAAGATATTAAGTGTGGAAAATAGACAAAAACATTTTGATTGTATTTTGTGGCAACATAACAATGTAAAGTAAAAATGGTGCATAGAAATAAATTTTAATAAGCAAATAGTGTTATACTAATAATTTATGCCAAAAGAATTTTGGATGTTGTTGCTTGCAAGAGATATAACACTCCAAACATACTGGCATTTCATTTTTCATGAAAAATGGCATTCACAACTTTGAACTCTGACATGTTCTATAGGGAAGAGGAAATTTTTTCAGGCATTCAAAATTTCAGATTATTCATTAAATATGATTTACTTCAACATAAAAAAATCACAAGCCATTTAAAAAATACAACTATAAAAATATCATTTTATTGTCTGAATTTCAAAATAATGGCTCTTAATGACAGAAATGCATGTGACTTGCTCTTGATAATTTCATAATTCCCAGTGCATTGCAGAATTTTACACAAATTTTTTTATATTTATAAAATGATAAGAAAAGAAATTACACTTAATAAGTATCTTAATGATTACTAATGATTGTGAAATCAATTTAACAAAACAGAAGTTGACTGACATGTTTATATTAGATAATTACTGTAAGTGATAAAGTATAATTAAATTTCTTTAAATGGGACAGTTATTAGATTCATGATTATAATTAGAGTTAAAATAAACATTAAATTATTCTTAAAGCCATAAATAGTAATTTACTTTTCCAAGTAAGAGAGTTATTGGATTAAGTCGATAAATTCAAGTTAACATATTATATTTCACCACCAAATTTTAATCAAGTTTCTTCAGTGAACCCATATTTGACGTAATCTCATATTTGACAGCTTTTATATTTAGAACATATAAAACATATTAATTTATCTACTGTTATAATTCAATATGTTTTAAGTTCAAAATAAGATTGCATTTGAATCATAAATTCTAATTCTTTTTTCTTTAGCTGACATTTATTAAATTATAGATAAAAATTACACATCAAATTTATAATTGACTGTTAGTGATGTAATCAGTTCTGAGTCGAGCCTGTTGCTGCCATAAGACCACACTTATTAAAGATATTGAGCCAGTTAAATTAGATGTTCCTACCAAATTTATGCATCTCCTCTGTTGGAAAATATCCTAGACCCAACAAAACTCATGTGTCACTCAAGATTTTTTTTAAAAATTTGAACAAGCTTTTAACAGATCTTGGATGTAAATCCAGTAAAATATCCAGACATCCAAAGTACTTCAAATGCTGTATACTATCCAATGACAAAATAAAAAAAATACATTTCCAAGAATGAGATCCTAATTCAAATTATTTTTCTGCATCACTCAATCAGATTTATTCAATAAACATGAAAAATTCTAACAGCATACCTGCCAGCATTTATAATTTGAAAATCTTGTGATTTTTACAATGTATTCTTTTGTGCCTGAAAATATTTAACATATGCAAAGGAAAAGTAACATCATAACGACAATAAAAAAAAAAAAATCTTTGGTTAAGAATGAAAAAATTCAATGTGTCATTTCAAAACTGACATTTATACCAATATGTCAATTTTGACATCCGTACAATTTTTATGATATATTCTTACATGCTTAAAAATACATAATTTATGCAATGAAAAAAGAAATATAGTAACAACATTTTCTATGCATACTATATAGCCATTAATCACCAGACACTTTCAATTTTAGATGTTGACTAATATTGAAAGATATACTTGTTGATTAATCTGGAACTTTGAAATTATGAAGAACATGTTTGATTTCATATTTTTCATCGGCGATTTTATTAGGAGAGTTACAGTTAGGGATCCAACTGAAAATTAAAGAAAAATAATACTTGGGATCATCTTGTAAAATAAAGAGTATGAAATCCTTTATCGTTATAGCTTACAAATATGTAGATATTGTACAACAATGTGCATTCATTTGTGTAATAATAGCATGAATATTCATGGAGATATATCTTTCCTTTTTTAAGTTAAAAAAATTCTTGCATGTCTTTTGTTTATATCACATGCAGAGTGTTTCACCAAATTTGATGCCAATTTCAGAATATTTGACAAATGTAATAGAAATAATAAAGTGCATTTGAAATGTAAATATATTAAATATTTGATGAAATATGAGTAGTCGTATGAAAAATTTTGTTCATCAGATGCACACACAATAACATATGTTATTTTTTCATGATTTAATAGTCAACTCTATGGAACAACTCATAATAAAATGCCAGTCAAAATGTAGAGAAAATTCTTAAAGATATCAATGACAGGGTGAGCAGGTTTTTAGTTATTCTCTAAAAACAAGTAAATGATAAGAGGTTTTCCATAAACTATTGTTTTTATTTATTTATTTATTTATAATTTTTTATGCTTTAGTTCTTCTTGGAAAACCATCAGAACAAGACTATTAAAGATTAAAAAAGAAGTACCAAATCTAAGCATTTCTACTAAATCGCTGACAGTCATTAAACACAAACTCCTTTGCTAGAAGCAGCCCACCCCCTCTGTTATAGCTAGAAATGAACAACAGAGGGGGGAACTCATATTTTTTCAATCTCTTGCTCTGACATAGAAAGATAAATTAGTGCATATTCATACTGTAGATACTATGTTTCTTATTAAATTGGTGTAATAACTTCATTTTATACTAAGAAAAGAATATGATGATGAAAAATTTGAGTGCATAACTAATGCAATATTAAATATCATGTTAGTTTCATATGTGCAAATAGGATGAGCAAATGTTGAAACACTTATTTTAGTTACAATTTAGTATTTCTGCAAAAATGTGAAAGGACCTCAAAACTAAATTAGATTTTTGAATAGAATTACATTTGGATTTTCAGAACATTAATTCATATAGTGAACTTGGAATCTTTTCCAGGGGAGGCTCAAAATGTTTTAGGGGGGGGGAGGGGGGCTGAGCCGCTCATAGCACCCCCTTAGCTACAGCCCTAGCTGAAAGTCAGTTTATAAAAAATGACACTTTGTGGGAAATCCCATAGTTTTCAGCAGCTTTTAGAGAGCAACTAAAAATCAGCTCACTCTATTGCGGATATCTTATTGAATTTTTACAACATTTGATTGTCTTTTTTTAATGAGTTGCTCCATAATCATGAAAAAAAAATTTTTTTACTGTGCATATATGTGCAGATAAAAAATATTTCATACAACTGTGCACATTTCATCAGATGTTCAATGTATTGACATTCCAATTGCACTTTCTTATTTCTATTACATTTTGTCAAATTTTCTAAAACTAACGTTAAATTTGGTAGAAAACATTACATGATAAAAATAAAAAACTTGCAAAAATTTTTGAAAAAAAAAAAAAGAAACAATCAATGAATCTCTATGAAAATTTGTGCTATTCTTACAGAAATGAATACAGATATTGCATAATATCTGTGTATTCATAAACCATAGTGATAGATCACTTTGAGCATTTTATTTTACAGGGTGATCCCAATTATTATTTTTCTTTGATTTTTTGTTGTCTTCCTAATCATCTTTCTGATCAAAATTGCCATTAATAAATATAAATTCAAACATAGTCTTCATAATCCTGAAGTTCCCTAAAAATCTGACAAGTAGTATACTTTTAAATATTCAATAAAATGTCTAAATTTGAAAGCATCACGTGATTAATGGCTATATAGAGTATATTCATATCTTGTCAGTATTTGTAAAACCAAAATAAAAACATGAGATTAAACTTACCTGAATAATCAGACTGTTTATCCTTAAGAGTACTGGTCACTCATTTTCTGAATTCCCCTCTGTAATGTTAAGTCTGTGGGTCTTTGATGCATTTGTATATTCAAAATATCTCCATGGGAAATTATTATTTTTAACTTCTTTTTTCTGTGTACTTTTCTGTAAGCATGTCTATTTTTTCTTAGTTTTCAAAATATCTCTAAAAATTATGCTTAATTTTATAAGAAGTGCTAAAATTTTACTTCCATTTTGTCAGTTTTTAAAACATAAAATATTAAATTGGGCATAAAATTTTAAAATATTTTGACAACTAAGCAAAAAAAGACATTCTTCTAAGAAGAGAACACTGGAAAAAAGAAATTAAAAATATTAATATCCTAAGGAGATATTTTAAATGTAAAAATGCATCAAACACCCATAGACTTAACATTACAGAAGAAAATTCAGAAAATGAGTGACCAGCAGTCTTAATTGAAATCATTTACTTCAGATAGTTTTACTAATGTACATAAAAAATTTAACAGTTCCCTAATTTTGGCCCATAGTTTGATGTGTACTATTGTGTGGTCAGAAAAAAAAAAAAAAAAAAAAAGAAATATAATGAACTGGCCTAGTGTAATTCTTGATGCTTAGTATTTATTCAAATTATTATTTAGTAACTATACAAATATACAGAAATTATTACATTAAAAAAAGGCTTTGTTCATTATTCACTCTTATTTCTTAAATTATTAGTAGTTGCCAGAGTTGGATTATGAATTTATATTTAGGTATATTGGTCAAATATTGATGCTTTTTAATTATCATAATTACAATATCTAAGCTCTGACTTTGATGGTGTATTGCAATAGTGATATCTAAGTTTTAACTCTCCCTGTATCCCAATAATCTTTTATTTTCAACACTACGACTTCAAACTTTTGAAAAAAAGTGCAGAATAGTCTGTACCAATGTCTTCTTTAATTTCATTCTTTCATACAATCCATATTTTATTTGCTGCCTTGCTTCTTTAAACCAGAATATCTCTCTCTATCAATTACTGTGATTCAGCTAACAGAGTTTCCCCCAGAGGGTTTCAGGAGGGCACTCCGCCCCTCCTGCCCTTTAATTTAAAAAATAGCGCCCCTGTTGCCCTTCATCCAAAAACTAGCGCCCCTCTTGCCCCTCATCTAAAAAAATAGCGCCCTTCTTTCCCCACATTTGAAAAACCGCAGCCCTTTAGCAATGCGGACGCGCTATAACGCGTAAATTACGTAAAAAATCGGCAACGGAACGAAAAAAATAGCTGTTATGCGTCCCACAAAACATGTAATTTCGTCAAAAAGTTGCGAAAAAAAAGTCAAATTTCACTAAAAATCGGGAAATAACGACTGATTTCCGACGAAATTCGCAAAAAAGTGGCTAATTTCGTCACAAAATCGCTATAAAACGGAAAAATTTGTCAAACAATTTTTGAAAAACGGCAATTTTAGTCAAAAAATCAGGATAAAACTGCAGATTTCGTCAAAAGATTTGCGGAAAAACGGCAAATTTCGTACGAAAATCGCAATAAAAAGGAAAATTCTGTCTCAAAAATTTGCGAAAAATGGCTAATTTTGCCAAAAATTCGCGAAAAAAGCCAAAATTTGTCAAAATATCCCGAAAAAACAAAAGATTTCGTCAAAAGATTGCGAAAAAATGCAAATTTCGCCAAAGAGACACACACACCAAAAAAGTTAATGCCAGAAGTAAATTTTTCTGTTCTAAAAACTAATTTTCCTTCTTCATAATTGTGTTTTTAATGCTCAAAAAGCAGATTTTCCTGCTTCACAATCAAGGCGTATGAAAAGAAAATTGCACCCGGGGCATAATTAAAATTAGAGGCTTTACCCCTCCCAACTTTTTCCTGTGACAGCCCAAAAAAGACGTTTGCGTAATATAATTTTGGCAACCCCCTAAATTTCCCCGGAGCGACCTTCTCCTTCGCAACCCCCCCCCCCCCCCCCTGTTCACAATCCTCTTTTGAGTGCCCAAAACTTTCTAAATGTGAATCTTGAAAGCATCCGTTAACGAAACAAAAAGAACCCTTTATTCAACAAAACTATTCTTAAAGTCTTTTTCAATAAATTAGGCTTGCCCCTTATCAATCTTTAAACAAAATCAGCCGTTTTTTAGCGATCTTTCACGAAATCTGTCGTTTTTTCGTGATTTTTTAAAGCAAATTCTGCCCATTTTTGCGATCTTTTAACAAAATCGACCGTTTTTTCACGATCTTGTAACAAAATTTATCTTTTTTCTCTTTGTTCCATTTTTTGGTGAAATCAACACTGGTACAAAGAGAAACAATATAAAAATATGTAGATTATCTAAGTTTAAAGACTTACATTTTCAAATAGTTTCTGATTTAGTTCATTTCCATAAAGAGAATCCTCAAATGTCAAATCTTCTGGATCAGATTCATCTTGTAGTTCAACAGTGTCTTCACCAAGTAAATCAAGGTTATCATGCAGCAGTGGATGTCCATACTTAAACTAGAGAAACAAAAATGATATTTTTAAACTATGTTCGAATTCAAATGAAAAATACAGAAACAAAGAATTTGTTTTATAAAATTTATAGCTGAAGTACAATATGTAATATTATTCAGAAGCTAAATTTCAAAATTTTAATTATCAGAAAATTCCCCTTCAGCATTTTTAAGGTTTAAAAATATGGTGATCCTTACTTATGTGTTAACTAAAATGACATTTAAAAAAAGTATTGCATTTATCATGTTTCACTTTTTAAGTGAAACGTAAGGATAATTTATAACTTATGAAACATAACTACATCTTATGACAAACATATACCTGTAATTTCCGGTGTATAATCTGCAGATCAAACAATCATATTTTGAAATAGAAATATTTATAAATAAAATTTAAATTTTTAGATTGCGGTAAATAGTTCTCTTTTATTACTAAACAAAATTTCTGGGTCCTAACAGAATTACTATTTAAACTGTGGATTATACACTGGAAATTATAGTAAGTAAAACAGGAAAAGGTTAAGAAAATTAATTTCAAAACACAAATATAGAAAATATAAGAGATTACATACTCAAATTCTTTTTATTTTCTTTCAAAATAATTAACAATACAGGATTGATTTTGTTTTATCTATTAATAATTTCAAAAACAGACTGATTAATTTCATACAAACTGAAAGACATTACCTAATTTCCTGAGTTAAACTAGAAATTATCATAAGAAATTTTTCAGAAATTCTCATGGTTTTGCATGTTGTCAAAGCAGAATAATAGGATATGATCAAAAACTGAGTTTTGAGCTAATTCAATTTAAAAATTTATTATTATTGCTATGTTAAATATTTTATGTAGTAGCTCATGGGTTTAATAATAATAATAAAAAAAAAAAAAAAAAGGTGACTATCGACTTTTGGCTATATTTCAGGTAACATGTAAAAAAAAAAAAAAAAAATCAATTGACATCACAGAAAACAAATAACCCCACATGTTCTACTACTAAATTTGATATTTTTAATAATATCCAGGATATAGAACTAGATCGCTAATTGAACCTGATGTCTACTAGGAAAAATAAACTATCTATATAAAACATTAAAAGTATAGTGCAATTTTGTCCCATTCTGGACTCATCAGCGATATTGAATGAAAAAAATAGTAAGAAACCTTTTTAGAATAATATTTCTAAATGGAAATTTAGGGAGTAGGTGGAAGTAGTCTTTAATAGTTAATAAAAAATTAGTAAATATTATTGAAAGTATACTACAAAATTCTCAATATTTATAATCAGATATTTATTCCAAATCATAATTATCATTGTTACTAATCATAGTTTCTTTTAAAAACATGAAAAAAAAAAAAAAAATGTTCTAATGGATTGTGATTCATGCTGAAGTTTTTTTAAATATATTCATCGAAGCAAACATCACTCTCAAAATTGCCCTTTTTTTTCACTTTTCAACTTATTATAAATTTTGTAAGAAATACTTAAATCCTGAAGTCCAAATAACAAGAAACTTTCCTCTCACATGAAAGTGAAAAAAGTAATGAAATTGGAAAAGTGCTTCTTGAGTTACATCAAAAATTAAATAAGTACAAATTTTAAAGAACAATATTTCAAAGATTTAAAAATCTTTATATAATAAGTAATTTTTTATAGAAATATACACAGCAGAAAAAATGCATTAAAATTTTCCAATAAATATAAATCTAACATTTTATTAAAAAAAAAACAAATTGGGACCATGTAAGTGTGACTGCAAAGTAGCACTGTTTTTTAAATTGGTATAATAGTATAAATTCTTGCCTCTTACATTTGTATTTTGGACTCATAATTTATACTTACCAATTGAACTAAATGTTCACCTCTGGTTAATGCTCCCACACACTGCACATCTGTTTTACTCCTATGCTAATGAAATAACAATCATCTATAAAGACTCAAATCATTTGTCATAGAATATTTGCAGTAGGAGATTTGCATCAAATCTTTTTAATCATACATAACACAGACACAGTATTATAAAATCCAGACAAGTGAAAGCCACAAGGCAGAGCAGCATGATATGTGTTAGAGCAACAGTAAAACCCTCAATGTTTTGGCACATTTAGTTCAGTGAAACAATAAGATATCTGTATTAGATTAATTTTTAAACACGATTATTCAATCGGTAAATTTATTTTATAAAATTTATTTTATAAAATAAATTTATAAATTTATTTTATAAAATTATCGGTAAATTTACATCTGTTATAATAAGATATCTGATTTAACCTAGTGTTTAATTATACAAAGAAGACTTTTGAAACATATGAAATAGAAATTCAGCGATTATTCGGATGAAGCTGAACATCAAGTCCATTATTTGGCCTTGGCTGAATAATATTGTAAGAAATGCTTCTTACATAGTAAAACTCTAATTTGACAATTTATATTCTTCACATATAATAAAAAGTTCATTTGAAATTAACCCCCCCCCCTTAACTTTCATACCCTGAATGGGTTTTATTTACCCATTTTTATGTAAGAGGGTAATTCAGAAAATCATGATAAAAAAAATTTAGGCTGTATCATTAAGGACAAAAATTGTATGTAATAAGCTAACATAATCTGATAAATTTAAAATTAATCTATTTAAAATTGTCCAAATAGAGCTAGCTATACAAGTAAATTTTAATTTTTTAAAAGTATTATGAGAAGTTTAATATTTGTCCTTTGTTACATAAAAAATATTACTTTCAATATTTTAAATTATACCTATAAAGAACAAAAACATACGATAGATTAGATATAGTTGTATTGTATCTATGACATAGTTTTTTAAGTCGTATACGCTGTAATACTTTTGAATTTAAGAGATTGTTTTAAAGAGTGTTGTATTTCTTATTAAATAAGAAAAGAAATGTAAATACTAAATTCTTTTAATTAATCTGTATGCATGTTTTACATATTTTCAAGAACATCATTGTAAATTTTTTATTTTCTATTTGCCTGAAAAAACGGTTCACATATTTTTAATAATCATAGATTGTGATGTAGAAATAATAATTCAGAATTCTCAGGTGATAGTCTATTTCTCAATTTTCCACAGATGTTACCTGCGTCAGAAAATAATTGCCCACTATATATAGTATTTCCCAGTGCAGAAAGGTACTTTTTGGCTAATTGTGAAAGTTTAGAAAGTCTTGAGTTCTTTGCCCACCACTCTAAAGGATGCTGTTTTCTTTGTAGTGATGGCTGGGAAAGAAAATTACTTATTTCTTTTACTTCTTCACATTGAGTGGAACTTTTTATATAAGCTTCATTCAGTGACTGACTTGCAATTTCATTAAATCATACCCATAAAGAATTTAGAATATGAGAAGATGGAATGGTTATGTTGGAAATATTTTGTTCAGATTCTGTTATGGTTTCATGCCAGTCTTTTTTAGTATTACTAAAGCAGTGAATTTGGACTTTAACTTCCACATCCTTTGCTTCATCTTTGTTGAAAAGAAAACTTTAAATCTGAGGTCCAAAACAGGTCCAAAAACACGTTGATTTCTTTCCACCCTTTCTTAGAGGATATCTCTTTCTTAGTGGTTTTTCTTAAAATATTAAGATTTATTTTCTTTCATCTAAAAGTTGAAATTCATGTTTTTCAGTATTTTTAAAATTGTGTCATTATTTTAAAATGCAACTAGACAGTACCTGATAAAAAATTTTTTGTTAATAATTTTTCTTTTTTTGGCTGAAATATATTAATGAAACAATTTTTAGGCCGAATGTTTTTTCAAAATAAAATAATGCTTTAAAAAAATAAAAAAATTACATATAAATAATTTTTTTAAAGAAAAACAAGTTCATTATTCGGCTATAAATTGGCCAAATATTGGTATTTGGTTATTCAGCCAAACCACTATTCGTTGCATCACGAAACACAAAATTACACTTTATTAAAAATAGATGCAACAACACTCAAAAAATATACCAACATTCCACTAGATGCAAAAATAGTTTATCATACTAATGAATCAAAAAACTCATTTTTGCATTGTTTTCTTAGATGTCTTACTGTTTTCACTGAGGTAAGAATTTTGCCACATCAAATTCCACATATTTCTCTTGATCTTCATCACTATCCCTGATTTCAGTTGCACTTTCCTCAATTTCCTTCAATCCAAATGTAGAATAAGTGCACCAGTAATTGACAATTTAGTAGAAATTTCTTTCAGTTTTATTTGTTTATAACGTAATAATTAACACATTTTTCTGCAAATATGCATACAAATCAATGTAGGGGGGTTACTAATACAAAAACAAGTTACAGTTTTCTTTTCTACAACTTAAATTATTAACAATATAAGTTGAAAATACAGATTATACCAGTAATTGACACTTTTTTTTATTGTAAAAGTTTCAATTTAATCGTCCATATTAAAAACTACTACTACTAAGACATACATACCAAATGATCCAAAAGTCAAAGAACATTTAAAAGTCAAAAATTCACAAACTAAAGAAGATTGAAATGTAGAGATTCCAATATTCAAATGCAGAATGAGTCCAATAAAGTTGTTTTTTATACCCTTAAATTTTCCAAACCTACTATTACAGTGTTAATTGCAATGTCATAGTGTCTATGAACAATAAGTGTCCATGGCTTAATAAATGGGTTTGTTTAAATGGTGTCCAAGAGGAAAAATAAGAAATTAGCATATTAATTTTGGAAACTACAGAATATGAGTAAAAAATGGTGAATTACAAACTTGCATAGTAGAAAAACCTTTTATAGAAAAAGATGTTTGTATACATAACTATAGATAATAGTATGTGTGCAATGCTGTTTTCTTTGTTTGAGAATTTCAAAACCATTTACATAAAAAAAAAAAATTGACATAAAGAAGCAACAAGTTGCAACTTGAACCAATGCATATTGTTAGAAGTCCCTACAGAAGTCATCATGCTTCTGTTTACCTTCAATCAACAGTGATAAATCAATTTAACATGCTGTGTAGGAGAGTTCAGCAGGAAAAATGTAACTTGTTGCAACTTGACACAGAAAAACTGATGATCAGATACAGCTCATCCTGAGTCCATATAGGCCTCTAAATGGCATTTGAATGGAAAAATATATTCTTAATGGTTGGAAATATAATTTTAAATAAATTATGAAAAAAAAATTGAGTTTGAGTTGTGAATTTCATTTAAACTCACAGATTTTTGAGTTTTCATTGAGCTCATGTCTCTTTATTAAAAACTGAATAAAGTTCAGTTCAAAGCTCACAGGCAGTGAGCTAAGTTTATAAGTTTTCAATCAATGAGCATGTTCATGTCCAATGCTGGTATTCAGTATTGGCCGATAAAGCATAAAAATCACTTGAGAATTGGATATTTTGGACTATTTATTTTATTGAATAAAGCCGTATAAAACTTATCTTTCAAAAACATTGCAAGAGAAAAAAATAAATAAAAAATAAAGAGATGAACGATACTAAAAAAATACACAAACTTTGAAACAGATTCAGTTGAAATAAGGGTAATTCCACAGTGAGTGCTTTTAAATGTCATTCCTTTGTGATTCAATAAAATAAGGACAATAGATAAATAATTTTGCTCATTTATGTAAAACAAATAACTGCCTATGCACATTATATGCTATTAACCAATCAGATTTTAGAATGGTGAAGCAAATACATTATACCTTTATTTGTAGTTAGAAATTGCAAACAGTCTCTATTTCAAGATAGTTTTTTATTTTTGAATATTATTTTCATCATGTAGAGTTTATTCGCTTGTAAACCAATCAAAGTTTTTCATTTGTCCTGCTGTGAACTCTGATCTATTTTAGTATTGTGATTAGGAGAATTGGACTGAAATTCTTTTAATAAAGGTTTTTCTTGTGTTCTTAAAAAATGCTTCTATAGAAATTTTTTTTTTTCTTCTTTGTGTTGTAGGGTTTATATTTGCTTATTTCAAATGACTTAAAGATACTCGCTTTGCATACTTTATATTTAAAGAGAGTGTATGTGTTTATCTGAAATTAAAGTGTATTTTTTCTGCAAATGTAGCGTGTGTGTAGTCATCTAGCATAATTTTTGAAATATATTTTCTCAGAATTTGCAGAATAAATGTTTGAACTTTATTTTTAGAACATTGATAAAAATATACTTTGTACAGCCTTTTAGCTATGATATTTTTAGTATAAAAAAATAAGAACCAATTTAAGAGAAAAGAGATTATTAATTGACAATTGAAGAAAATTATATATTTTTTTTTCATTTTTTTATACTGTTTGAAAATAAGATGATTAATTGTTTAAAAGTTTTATTTCATATCAAATATAATTACTAGTTTACTATATTTTTAATCTGAACTCTTACATTGTTTGAGCCAAGAGTGTGCTACAATTTATCATTATTTTTAATATGTAAATTCTCAAAGTTTGAAAAATAAACTTTGAAATATTTTTAAAGGAAATAAATATTTTTAAGAGGAAATTTCAAAAGGAAATAAATATTTTTAAGAGGAAATTTCAAAATTTTCAGCAGGATTAAAAACATCTCATCCTGAATTTTATCCCCTGATTGTTGTTCCTTAAATGTTATATAATTTTTTTTTCAATAATATAAAAATATGTAAATTGTAGAACATAAAGACTTACATTTTCAGAAACCCAATCCGGAAAAGCTTCTATAGCATTGTGTGGAGTAGTTTGTGTAGATGACAAGTCAACAGGATACCCTCCTTGACACAGAAACTATTGAAACATAATTTATTTTTTTAAACCAATTGTATTTTATTTCAAATCTAAAATATAGAAATTAATGATATGTTTTACAGCATAGAATCAATAGTCTGAAACAATACTGAACATTATATTTCTTTGAATATCATACAAACAAAATGAAAAATATAATTGTGTACATCTACCCTATATATATATATATATATATATATATATATATATATATATATATATATATATACAGTGGCGGTCAAAAGTTTCCAGCCACTTAGTTCCTTTAATTTATTTACCAGAAGGTTTCAGCAGAGAAGAAGCACAGTTGCTTCAAAAGTTAGGAATATGTGAATGACCTCTAACCACGTGATCATTTTGATTGGATACCGAAGATGCTTCATGCAAAGAAGTTGAATTCGAAGTTCGCGTGTGCAAAAGTTTCCGGCCACTCATCATTTCTCAGTTTTTTTTCTATCGATAAAGTACTTTTTGGTCGTGTTTGTGATTGGATCAATGTGAATAGCATAGTTTAATGTCAAAATTGAAAAATTCAACAATTATTACTCGTAAATGAGTGATTAGTTTGATGTTAAAAGGCGAATCTTCTCAAGATATTGCGGCAAAGTTATCGATTAGTAATTGACTAGATAACCCAGGAAAATGACTATTCTTCTAAACAGAATTGTCAGGAGAAAAATATTTGATGACTCATATAAACATTTCGTTGCAATATCCCGCGATATATGGAATGAAAATATTGCTGAAATAAGTCAGCTTACCATGTCAAGATGCTGACGTGATGTAGAGCTTTATGGAAAAGTTGGTGTTCAAACATTTTTCATAGGTAAAAAAAAAATCAACATACCCAACTGGCATTCTCCAAAAAACACAAAGTCTGGTCAAGTGAAAACTGGACAAAAATAATATCTTTCCATCAATCGAATTTCAAACTTTTTTGGGAGTGATGGTAGACACTACGTCCAATGACCTAACAACAAAAGATCTGATTTGACCCATGTTATTCCTTCAATGAAGCATGGCGGAGGACACGTTATGCTGTGGGGGGTATTTTCTTCAAAAAGTGTCTATCCGTTACTTGAAATCCAGGACAAGATAAATGATGGAATTTATAAGGGTATCTAGCAAGATTACTTGCTTCCTTATTAGAGGGAAAATTGTGGTCGCAACTATTTGTTTTAACATGATAACGACTTATAGAATGTATGCAAGACTGGAAAAGCAGTGGCTTTCGCACAAAAAAATTTCGCTTTGAAATGGCCAGCCGAGCATCCGACATGAATCCAATAAAAAAATCTTTGGAAAGAAGTTGGTAAACGTGTGCATAGCTATAAATATTCTCAGCTGAAATTTCCAAAAAATTGCAAGAATGTGAAAAAAAGTATAATTGACGATCTTTAACCGCTGATTGTATGAATGTCACGTTACTGCGCCACAGTACTTATTATTAAAATTATGGTGATAGAATTCTAGTTGTAAATGTTGTTGTTCACTGTAATTTACTGTTACAATATAATTTTTTTCCAAACTTCTGTAAAGTGTGTGGCCGGAAACTTTTGAGAAGATACGTTTTCCTTTGTACTTAATTTTGTCAACTACATTTATTGATACTTATATGTTATTGCATAAATAAGTTTCTAACGGTTATATCAATAAAATGTATATGTATCACTTTGAGATTCCTCTTCATATGGGAATACTTACAAATTAATTAAAAAATTTTTGCTGGCCGGAAACTTTTGACCGCCACTGTATATAAAATCCTAATGAAACAAATATATGAAACGAATGTGTGAAACAATTTTATGAAGTGACTGATTGTATTTCACAGCAAATTCTCCTAAAATATTGGATACATGGCAGTGAAATTAATACCAACTATCCATATTGATTTGAAAATTTCAAAAATGGTGTTAAAATATTTTAATTAGATTTTAAGATATTGTTTTTATTCTACTTTTAATAACATTTGCTAATGATAGCAACAAAATGACTTCAGTTTTGTGGAAAAAAGGAAGAAAAAGAGGTAATTATAGGGATTATTTAATTTCTTTTTCTCCTGTCATTTTCAAATAGAAATTAAAATTATATTTTATTTCAATCAATAATGAAGACAACATACGGATTAAATTATGATTTTCAAAAATAAATAAAATCTATTTTTACATATTCTATCTTTGTGAATAACTTTATTTTAAAAAACTAAAAATCCATGTGAAAAAGATTTTTTGCTCATACTTTAAAAAGTGAATTGAAGATTAACAGTTATTTCAGTCTTAAATGAGCCGTGATAACAAAAGTACTTTGCGAAAAGCAACATCACAGGAAAGAGAGACTCAATGAAAAAGATGCTCAAGTATGTATGTGGTATTTATTAAGAAGAGGGAAAAATCACACTCTTGCGGGGTGACCCCCGGTAAAAGCAAAACAGGAGCTCTACATCTTTGCTGAAGAGAAATCAGAGATAGAATGAATTGTGACCATCAGATATGATAGCCAAAATGCATTGAGCTAAATGTGGTTGCCCTTAAGTTATTGTAACCCCACAGATAAGCACATAAAGGAAGTTTTAATTAAAAACGTGCCAATCGGACTGTTAATTTGGCATTTAATGTATCAAAGTACAAATATGCATGCCAATACTGATTGCTGGGAAAAATCTCTCGAAAGGCACATCACAGATGTCAGACGCCAACTTTTAATGTAAACTGAGCTTAATATTTTTATCCAAAAAGGGACTTGTATTGACTATTAATCTGAAAAATGAATGCTATAAGTGGCTAAGTCACCACAACAAAGGAGCATATGGTTTAGAATATTTTTCTATGTACTCTTTGATCAGACGAAATTATGCTCGCTCAGATAATAATTTTAGGGTGAGAAAAGATTTTATTTTATTTATTTATTTATTTTTTAAATTAACGGCTACAGATGAGCATGAGAACCTACGTAACTGGAATTTAACATGCAAGAAAAAAGAGATAAATATATTCTTTTTAGAAAATAAAAGGGAGGTTTAATTAATTTGAAATTGCAAAAGATAATTTAAATTTTAAACTTGAGAATTTAATTTTAAAAAGGGAGTTAATATGTGATGTCATGTTACTTTCGACATCACAATCCACAATAAAGCTTGATAAGGATTCTTAAAACTTGTCTCTATCCAATTAGTAAAAAACTAATCAACAATAATATCTCTATAACAGTTCTGCACCCATTTTGTCTCGCGATAGAATTCCTTTCAATACAGGAGCATTTGTTTCAACATTTTATTCCCTTTTTTAAAAAGGATTCAACTTCTTTCAGATACTTCTAGATCTCTCTCCTAAAAGTCTTACAATACAAATAAGTACTATATTTTAGCAGTCTTAAGAAGCTGGGTACCTTTGTAAAAAAGACTTGAATATATTTTTTGAAAGGGTTTTCTTTTCTTTTTAAGTATAACTGAACTGATGTGAATAAGTTTCAAAATAGTTTAAGCTTCTTTGGTTTTACATAATTATACAGTTTTAAAACGTTGAATTAAAAGAAAAGTGCTATTATAAATGTAAAAAGTTAAATAATGTAATGAAAATTAATTAATTATTTTTTTTTTTTTAAATCTTTGGTTACAAATAATTTTTCTTCAAAGTACAAGAAATGTGACTTTAACAAGGTTTGACTTTGACACTAAAATTCAATTTTTAAACTAAAATAAAATGTCAAAGGCTTGGTGGGTCACATGTCTGACACCACATGCTCTAGTATCTAATCTTTCAGCCACACTATTATGTTTTTTCATTTTGTTGTTGTAAATTTATGCTTAATTATATATAATAATAATAATAATAATAATAAATATTCTGTGGGTTGATCATGCCTAACATCTACCACCCAACTATCCTTTGGTAGCATATTGCACATACTTGTTATTAGAGATACATATGATTTTTTAATGGAAACCATGATACAATACATCATAAATTAGTTATTTAATATTTTTGTTAATAAGATGGAAAGAATACAGTAAACTGATATATGAAAACACAATTTCAAATGGATAACTGTATTAATTTTTAAAAGAAAATCTAAGTTTATCATAAATGTCAGTAATTATTATATAAATACGTACAGATTCAGGATAGATCAATTTTTTTTGTTTAAGGTCTTTAGACAAAATATCTTTCCTTGAATGAGCTTCTGTAGATCGAAAATATTTTTCAAACGACTCAGGCACATCTTCATCAGAAATAGCTTCTGTAGGTGGATTATATATATCTTTTGACACAGGTTGGGAATCACCAAGTGAACCAGATGGTGTGCCAGAGATTTGTGTACGTTGATCAGATAAGACAAGCAATGGATCAAATTCAGCAGGTTGTTTAAACTGAAATTAGAATAATATAAATTACCTTTTTGTACTTATTGTAAATATTGTATTAAAAATACAAAAATAAAGAATATGCTTTACATTGTAAAATATAGAGTTTGAAGCAGCAGCAAGAATAATAGAAATGTTTTTCAAAATTTTAGAGAGGAATTTTTAAAAATAGGCACGTGAAAAGAAGAATCCTAGTTATTCACGAAATCAAAACAAATATAATTAATAATACAAAAAATGACATTTTAATTGCTATAATTTAATGAATTTATTACATTTTAATGACTAACTTGTGTTATTATACTCATATAAAATTTTGTCTTACAATTTAGTCTAAGATACTTTCTTTGAAGAGGAATTAACTTTACATTTTAATCTAGTTACAGTAGTCTGATTTAAACATTCAATTTTTCCATTCATTTTTGAATGGTACAGCTCATTAATCTGTACTTAGCATTGTAAGTATGAAGAAATCTTTTAAATCTGGAAACTGTAAATGTTCCATTTCTGTTAGTTAACAATTTTTCTGGTATTTGGAGTTGAAATAATTGTTCCAAAATGTTTGTATAAGTGTCACTGATTACACATTTTATAGGAAAGTCCCACGCATAACAAGTTGAATGGTCAAAACAACCAAGTGCAAATATTTTTTTTTGTAGAATTGTAATAATTACATCTGTCAACAGAGTCCACTGCCAAGCATTCATAATAATAATAATAATAATAAATAATAATATATGTATATGTATATATATATACTACGTGGGTGAAAAGTCCCAGGACTAACAATGAAAAAAAATTTTTTTTGTCAAAAATTGATTTTAGTCTTCAACATAGTTTCCTTCCAGAGTGATACATTTTTTCCAACGGTCCTCTAACATTTGAATACCTTTCATATAATAGGATTTGTCAAGGCCTTCAAAATATGCATCAGTTTCGCATATGACATCTTCATTTGATGTGAATCTCTTCCCCTGGAGCCATCTTTTTAAGTTAGGAAACAAATAATAGTCGCTGGGGGCCAGATCTGGAGAATACAGGGGATGAGGGAGCAATTCCTAATTTAATTCATTCAATTTTGCCATCGCTTTCATTGATGTGTGTGCTGGTGCGTTGTCTTGGTGAAACAGCACTTTTTTTTCGCCATGTGCAGCCTTTTTTTCTTTATTTCGTTGTTTAAACGGTCCAATAATGCTGCATAATACTCTCCTGTGACTGTTTTACCTTTCTCAAGATAGTCAATGAATATTATGCCACGTGCATCCCAAAAAACACTGGCCAAGATCTTTCCAGCTGATTGTTGTGTTTTTGGTCTCTTTGGGCGACTTTCACCGGGTTCCAACCACTCCGCAGACTGCCGTTTTGACTCAAGGGTATAGTAATGGATCCATGTTTCATCCATTGTTATGAATCGGTGAAAAAATTCATTTGGATTACGCTTTAATAGTTCCAAAGCGTGCTCTGAGTTATCGACACGTTGCTGTTTTTGGTCGATTGTCAGCAAACGCGGCACCCATCTTGCACAAAGCTTTTTCATATTTAAATACTCATGTAAAATATTTCTTACCCATTCTGTTGATATCTTTATAATGTCAGCTATCTCCCTTACTTTAACTTTCCGGTCATCCAAAACAATTCGGTGGACGTTTTTGATGTTTTCTGGAGTTGCTGCTTCAACTGGTCGCCCAGAACGTTCAGCATCTTCGGTGTTCGTACGACCACGTTTAAACTCACTAAACCATCGACAAATGGTTGTTTTCGATGGAGCAGATGTGCCGTAATGCTTTTCGAGCCATTCTTGGGTTTGAACAGTATTTTTCTTCATCAAAAAGCAATGTTTGATTAAGACACGGAATTCTTTCTGATCCATTCTTTACAGAAAATCAAAAATAGCGTCACTTATAAGATCACAACTCGTAAAAAAACGGTTGACGTTTTATGAAACTCCGACACTAGTCTTTTGAAAGTTCGTACTAACTAAGCACAATATGGATATTTGTTTGATGCTGCCATCTAGTGACGAGTCCCGGGACTTTTCACCCTATGTAGTATGTTGGGGACATCAATTGCAACAAGCCAAATCTTTTTTATCTACATTTTTTGTTTATCTCACAAATATGACAGTGTTTTACAAAATTTTTAATGTCTTGGTTAATATTAGGCCAATAAATGAGGAGAGATTAAATTTATCATTTTATAAACTCCAGGATGGCCAAATTGCATGTGGGCTTTTTCTAAACAAAGTAAACATAATGTCATAGGGACAACAATCTTATACAAATCTTTCTTTTTAAATACAATATCACCATTTATCTCAGTGTATTTTTTACCATCAGAAATCTTCTTCTTTTTTTTATTGTCTCTTATTCCATTTAAATCAAACAAATGTATATGATACAGAGCGTTTTCTAAAACAGGTTGTCTAGATAGAATATCTGCTTCAACATTAGTAAAACCTTTTTTCTATTTAACAGCAAAGTTAAACATATTAAGTTTAAAGGACCTGCGGAACAGACGTCCTCTTAAATTTTTAACTTTTTTAACCAAGTGCAGAGCCATCCTTAGGGGTGTGCGACAGGTGCAGTCACATAGGGCCTCGCACCTAGAAAGGCCTCGCACTCGAGTTAAAAAAAAAAAAAAATCAATTTTAAAAATATCTAAGCATTTTTTAAATTGCTGCAAGGTATTTATTTTACGATTAAATTTGGATATTTAAAATGGTTATAAATATAATATAAAACTTTATCAATAAAAAGTTAAGCACGGATATTCCACAGCAAAAAATATTCGCTGTAGTCGTCTAATCTCCATAGTTTATCTTTAGTTTTGTGAACATGTTGAGACATTGTTGCAGAATATGTGGAATAAAATTGTCTTAATAGAAACACAAAACAAGCCTCGATTAAACAGCAGTTCATCACATCCTTCCCCTCATTGTAGACATTTTGGTGTCAATTCAGTAGTCAGTGCTGATGCAACAGTAAATGATAAATTTTATTTTAGTATAATTTGAATTAAACATATTCAATATTCTGGATGCTGTTATTGCATAAGCTCAGGTATTTATCTAGATTTTTCAATTATTACTGAAAGTTGTGAGAGTATTTGTTAGATCCTTTTAGTATAAATAATCGTATTTAGAAAGATGGAAATATTGTATTTTTACATTTTACATGATTAATATGAAAATTATAATCATAAGCCACATTAAATAATAAATTGCTCCATATTTTGTCATAAAAATTCAAATAATGAATATAAATTAGTGTTGAATTCAGAAAAGGAACCGGGGGGGGGGGGGGCAATTTCTTCCTGCAACAATGAGATGTCCTCCGGAACCTAAGAAATCCCTTCTGAAGAAAAATGCCTGAATTTAAACTGCAACCGAACAGAACTGGAAGCTACTACGACCAAGTCATCGTTCTTAAATAACACTTAAAATAGTGCATTCATTTAGAATTTAAACATTAATTGCCTAAGTTTAGCATAGATAAATAAAAATAATAAATTTGAAAATTCTCAAGAATTTAGTGGATTTTAAAGCAAAATTTCAAATTTTCTCAGAGTAAAACAATTTGTTAAAGCACAATTTAAAATTCAAAAATTTAACCCCTTTGCTACGAGAGCCCTTTGCTTAATTTTTTATCTTTTACCACTTTTTTTTTTTTTTTTTCTTTTTCTTTTTTATTTTTTTTTTACAGAAAGTTTTCTGCAATTGCGAAAATGCTTTAATTGAACAAGGTAAACTTTGCAACCAAAAATAACTGGTGGAAATAACGAAGGAATCTGAGCAGCTTAAGTGGGACATATACACCAGTCGCTCGTCCCCTAGGAGTTAACATTTAGCGAAAGTTTAATCAAAATTTAAATTTTTGCAATTTTTCAAAAAAAAAAAAAAAAAAAAAAAAAAAAAAAAACTTTTTAATTAAAAAGAATACAATATGGCACCAATTATTTTAACAAGTTGAGACGGACCCCAGTTCCGATAAACAAAAGTTCGGAAAAAAAGACAGGCAATTTAAGGCATGTTCCTGGCTATACTAAAAAGTAAAACTTATACATTATCCTAACTTAGGCCTGATAACACCAGTTACTTTTGGCGTGCTTAAAAATTGTTTTGTCTTTTTAATATTTTTAATTTATATTTTTATCATTTTTTTTTCTCTCTTTTTATAATTTTCTGAACTCCAGAGATTATAATTTAAGTAAAGAAACTTTTTATTGCTGCTTGCTTCAAAGAAGTTGTTCTTTCCAATACTGCAGTGCCACATCTCTAATTCTTCTTAAATACGTTAGTTGAATAGCATCAATGATTTTCTGTTGTTCGAGCCATTCCATAGCTGTTTCCAAACGTTCAAAGACTTCTTTATGTGATAGATCTGGATTGATTTCAAAGCATTTGTTTTCCTTTTCTTCAAATTCTTTTTCATCATAATTTTCATCCAAAATCTCATCATCAATTTAAATCTGATATGAAGGGTCATGTACTTCATTATTTAACCACTCGTTAGTCTTACAGAGAAAAGTGACTTCAAAAAAGGAACAGCACCTTCAGCATGAACTGAGTTCATGATGATAAATGCATATAATATTATTATTTCCTTTTTAAAGCAATAGGGAAAAATTTAAAAATGCACATGTAACTAGCATTCGAAAACGAGATTTTTGCATATTGGCGTCAGAAAGAAATTGTGCCAGATGTGGTGCTTACATAACAGGTGTGTCAAAAATACATACATAAACAAAAATAAAGTTCAGGTTTGTTTTTATAGCTATTTATATACTGCATAATACTTTCATAGCTATATATATTAGGAATTATTTTACTTTCTGAAACCTAGATTACTCCAAGCGTAATAAAAGAAAATGTCAAGGCCTTTATAGTGGAAAAGTTCCTAAATAAATAATTAATAGTAAGAATAATAACATTAACCAAAATATTTCATTTCAGCATCATGAAGGTGTTTTTAATTTACATTCAAATAAATATATATTCTACAACAATTAAAATTAGGTTGACAACTTACTATATCATTCCATAAAGTAAACAAAGACAAGAGATTCATTCTTCGTGAACAGTAAAAGACATTAAACCATGAAGATAATCATTCACTAAGCAAGTACACCAATAATAAATAAACAATGTATTCTTATGATGTCATAGCAGGTAAATTGGTAGTTCTAAATTTATGGATTGGAATCACAGGGGTTTTATTCTAACATTTATTGGTTAGTTCTTGATTTTTTTTTATCAGAATCTTTTGATTTGATGGAAGATTGAGCAAGTAAATTGAATTATGAACTAAAGTAACTTGATGCATAGCATGCATTTAAAAGAGACCAAACTGGGTGCCAAGGGTGGCTAGTCTATATATAATATATAGATACATCCGGTAGCGTCATTTATTGTCATATAATGGATTTACAACTAATATTTTCAATAAAAGACTTATTAATAAGATGAAAATATTAGAATAAACTAATACATAAAAAAAAAATGGGTAAATGTATTAATTTTGAATTGAAAATCCTTATGAATGGTCATAAATGTCATAAATTGTTACATAAGTACTTACAGATTCAGGATCATTTGTTTGTTTAAGAACTTCAGACAGAATATCTTTCCTTGAATCAGCTTCTGTAGATCGAAAATATTTTTCGGATGACTCAGGCACATCTTCATCAGAAATAGCTTCTGTAGGTGGATTATATTTATCTTTTGACAAAGGTTGGGAATCACCAAGTGGACAAGGTGGTGGCGGTGTGTCAGAGACTTGTAAATGTTGGTCAGATAAAACAAGCAATGGATCAAATTCAGCAGGTTGTTTATACTGAAATTAGAATAATATGAATTATATTTTTGTATTTACTGTATTCTATCACAAATTGAAAACACAAAAATAAAGAATATGGTTTTCATTTAAAATATATAGCTTGAGGCAGCAGTAAGACTAATAAAAATTCTTTTAAGAGGAATTGGTAGAAAAATTTTCAAAATTTTAGTTGCAAAGATTTTATTTGTTATATTTGAACAGATAACATCCAACTTATAAAACATAACAAACATCCCATATATTTTGAAGTACAATATTTCACAGAATTTGTACAGCATGACATTCCGCATGGCCATTTGTATAATATATCTATCTATTAAACATGAACAAAACTGTAAAAATTTATAAAGAATTCACAAAAAAATTAAAAAATGCAGATTACATTTTATTGAACAAAAAACAAAATTTACTAAAAGTTTGAAACTGTATTCCATTTGAAAATGTGAGAAAATCATAGGAAATCACATAATTATTTTTAAATTTAAAATATTTTTGCAAGTATGATGCTTCTGATGAATTAAAAAAAAAAAAATAATTATGTAGTTTCAAAGGTGTAGCACATGTTCTCAAAATCACAGTACGTTTTGGATAAATAGTTTGACACATCACAGTACCTTTAAATTAAAAAAATACTGATATGAGCAAATTAAACTTCTTACTAATAAAAAGCTTATATAGAAGTTGTAAATGGAAACTAATTCAACTTCAGAAGATCATAATAGATTGCATACTAATTTATAAACTCTACAAAGGGCAAGGTGGTGTTAGGTTGTTTGTTAACACGTTCACTGCCACTCGCATGAAGATGTGATGATAGTTAATGCCGCACTGTAGAAGTGGGTTTTTCCCAGAAGCTGATTTACTTTTTATAACAAAGAATCAGTGAAAGATTTTCCCGCGCCAGCACGTGACTGGCTATTGGACATCACCCCGCATTACATGCTGGCGCGTGAGTGGCCCTTTAGATTGGCGCCATATCAAGTGCTTTCACATGAGCGGCAGCGAACATGTTAATACAGTAGACTCCCTCAAATCAGCAAAGCTTGGGACCAGAGGTTGTGCGGATTTTAGAATTTTGCGGATTTCGGATCATTGATTTGTTTACATTTTTGAAACATTAATTTCATTGGTAGTTAAGCCTTATAATGAATGCATATAATAAATTCAAACATTAAAATAATTAAGTAAAATACTTAAATAAATAAATATTTAAAAAGCAAGTAATCGTTACAAAAAAAGTTAAGTAAGATAAAATTATAGATAAATATTAAAATAAAGTAAATATTTAAGATACAATACTTAATATAAATAATGATAAGGAAAAATCAATCTTTTTTTTTTATAAAGAAAAATAATTTCCTTTGATAATAAATAAAAAAAGCTTAATTAATTTTAAAATATTTATTTTATACAACTTAAATTATCCTGTCCCTCGAATTACAAACACTACCAAATGGTCATTGAAAGTTACATTACGCTGTGACTACGATACAATAATGATTATTTTGATTAAATATTGATCATCCTAATTAGTAAATCGTATATAGATCCCACATTCGTTTTGTAACTAGCAGGGATAAGAAAATAGTAATAGAACAATAAAATAATAATTTTATATAGCAAAAATTATCCTGCCATGCGAATTATAAACAGTACCAAACGACCATTGAAAGTTATATTACGCTGCAACCATGATACAATAATGAATTTTTCGATTAAATATCGATCATTGTATGTCTAAGAAACATTATTTAACACTGCAGAATTTAAATTGAAAAACATTAATAAAAAAGGAAGAAGTTGAAAATGATTTAAAAATAGATATTTTTATAGAATTATTTGTATTGCATTAGCCGCTGACTGCAGCGTCATCTTTAATTTCATTGTTTACATGTGAAAAAAAATGTGTGGATTTCTTCCATTTGTGGATTTTAGAGATGCGGATTTCAGGGAGTCTCCTGTATTGCAAAAATTTAGAAATGAATAAATGAAACCAGGATTTAATTACAAATTTATTTGAAAATAAGTAAAATATTTATACAGTTAAATATTTATAATGAATGAATGTCAATGAATGTCACTTTAACAAATACTCCAGTTTAATAAATATTATTTTGATTGTTTAAAAAAAAATTCTGTTATCATATTTCATTATAAAAATATTCACTTTAACAAAATTTTAAAAAAAGTAAATTTAATCAATGCTTACCAGAGATTTGTTTTAATAAGATTTTACTGTATAATATCATACCGTCCTTCAAGGGGTTAAAAAAAAAATAGTCTATTAACATTGTCTTTAAACTTGACAAAAGAAAAAAAAAAAAAAAAATCATCATATGTGACTTTTTTTATATTATTTCACTTAAGAGAGGAGACTTGTGTAAAATGAAATTTATAGGCACACCTTTTTTTTAATGCCTTAAAAATTTATTCACTATCTCAATAATGTATCCTTAAAGTTTTAAGCCCCTAAAAAAATTTAAAAGTCTTTGAGAAAACATTACACAGTGATGTTCTTGATATGTACTGAGTACAGGTACACAATGTTTTTGGCCAATAAAGTTTTCTATCTTTTTCAATAACATTATAAGTTATGGGGGCAATGCTTAAGCTGCTTTACCCAGAACACAAACCAATTGTTCAGTGTAAATGTGTGGCATTTGGCTCTGAAACTTTTCAACTGTGGTTGGAAAATTATAGAAATTCCTGCATTCCTGGCCAGAGATATATTTAACGACGCAGATACTAGGACTGCACAATTTATCTATAAAACTGATAAAAAATATAAATTGTAATAACGATATCAAAAAAGTTCTACACAATGGTATACCACGATGCAAATAGTGATTATCAAACTTTTTCATTAAACCACAACTTTAAACAATGCTTCTTCAACTTTGAGTACTCAAGATTCTACCATTCTACACTGCGATATTAAATACAATTTCAATTATCATGGTACTTAGAGAGTGTTTACTACATGCCTAAACCATGATGATTTCTTAAGATTCTCCCAGCTTCAATCATGATATTAAATACAAAATAATCTGTTTCAAATATCATGAAACTAACAGGGTGATTTCTCTCAGTCTAAACCATGATTCACCTCAAAATTCTCCCAGCTTCAATTGTGATATTATCATGATCTAACAGTGTGATTTTTCTCCGCCTATAACATGACGACTCCTCAAAATTCTCCCAGCTCCAACCATGATATTATCATGATACAGTGTGATTTCTTTCAGTCTAAACCATGATGACAAGACAAAATTTTTCCAGCTTCAACCTTGACACTACCATGATATTTACAATGTGTTTTCTCTCAGTATAAATGATTTTAAAAAGGGAAATCATTTCAATGTTTAGATGATGGGCGATAAATATCATATGTGTGGTTTCCACATGAAATTACCAACAGGGAGTGATATAATATTTATATACATCTATTGTAGGATCTATTTTAAACATGTAAAGATTTTTACTTTTGTGAAGCACATAATTTTCTCCTCAGTTTTTTTTTTTTTTTAATCAACATTCATATAATATATGTGACTATCTGGTATTTTATTGCCTCTATCATCATTTGTTTTGTGAGAAATGGGAGAGAATATTAATATTTAGATGTTTGTTTACTTGTTTAATGTCACTAGAATTAAAAATAACAAACAGGGCAGAAAAATTAAGCAGTTAAAGTTTGTGTGCTACCAATCAAAAAAGGGATGTCAATTTTTCGGTGTCCATGTGCATAAGAGAAGAGGGTATGTAGAGTTTCTTAGGGCTGTTTAAAAAAAAATATTACTTCACAAAAATTTCTGGCACATTCACAATTTTTTTAAATATAAAAGCCAGAAAATAGTTGAAAGGGACATTGACTCATCCAAATCTTTTTCCTTTATTGCATAAAATTACTTTTTATTGCACTTTATGTATACAGCATATATGGACAACAGAAGAACGGAATCAAGGGAAGGTAGATTTTGAAACACACTTAATTGTAATTCACAGCTACAAGTTTTTTTTTTTTTCTTTTTCTTTCTTGAGAGGAAAAAAAAAAAAAAAAAAAAAAAAAAAGAAAAAGAAAAAGAAATTGTCAGAGGTGCTGACACATTAACACAATTTTAAACATGATAGCACAACAGCAATATAAAAATTTAACGACTATAAAATATAAACAATTCAAAAATTGACTTTTTAGCAAATTATTAAGTTTTTCCCCTTTGTGAACAATGTTAAGTTAGTTTTAACTTTACAAGAAGAAAGTATTGGATTCATGAAAAAATTTTACTTCCAAGTTTTGGTGGATTTATATGTTTAGAGAGTCCTGAACACGATTTGACTATTTTAAAAAAAAAATATTTGCCTGTCTGTGACACAAATTTTGTAGGCACCTCTATCTCAAGAGCTAATGCATGGAATTTAATAAAATTTTAAATTCAGTTATGCCTCATTATAAATAGGTGTAAATTTCCTGACAGATAGTGCTACAATACTACATTTTTTATTATTTCCAGAATAACTCTACCTCAAGAACTAATGCATAAATTTTTGTCAAACTTCAGATTCAGGTATACCTAGTATTTTGGTGATGATTAGGTTTTGGTGTAAATCGCACCCAACAAGTGGTGTTGATATGCTGAGTTTTCACATTGTCTGCAAAAGCTCTGTCTTAAGAACTAATGCACAAATTTTCATCAAATTTCAGATTCAGTTGGATGTTGACATAACTTTTACTATTTAGTGTTTGGTATTTATAGCCCAATAAGTAATGCTGTTTTGCACCATTTTTCACAAATTCCGCTATAGCTTTTTCTCAAGAAGCATTGCATGGATTTTTGTAAAACTTCAGATTCAATTAGATATTGACATAACTTGTTGCTGATTAAATTTTGATGTTAATCACCTAATATGTGGTGATGCATTTTCTATATGGTTATATGGAATAATTATGTTTGAAGAACTAATAAACAGATTTTCATCAAACTTCAGATTTAGATAGATGTTGATATAATTTGTTGTTGATTAAGTTTTTGTGTTAATCGCAGAATAGGTGGCATTGTTGGATGAGTGAATTTATGTTGCATTTTCCATGATTTTCGTAATAGCTGTATTGTAAAAACTAATGCACAAATTCTAATCATATTCTTTTACAATTTTACATAAATAGATCCATATTAATCCCCTCAGGATAAGCGACTGGTGTATGTGCAGGCATCATTTGCTATTACATCCTGCGTGATCAGTTACAAGATGGGGCTTTTGGAACTCATATTCTGAGTGACTCGAATTCCTGCCATTAGATAAGAACTTCTCTTTCTAATAGTATAATGTACAAAAAATTCATATTGATTGATCCTATTTGAATTTTTATTAAAGCATGTTTGAATTTATATTAGAGAAGAACACATTCCATTCACAATAGGAAAGCAAATGGAATAAATTAATATTTTTTTCATCCATGTGAATTTAGAGTTTTCGATAAAATTACTACATTGAAAAGAAAATTTGTTTATTTCATCATCAATTTATATTTCTGATAGATGCTTCTGAAATGTGATTTATTTTTTATCATAAATATTTTGTCAGTCTATTAAAACTATATTTTTTATTTATCACAAAATTTTCTGCAGTACTTAGAAGCAGGGCCATAGCTAGAAGTGAATAGCAGGGGGGGTTCAAGAAAATGTAGGGGAGGGCTCATATATTTTTTCTTTCTATCTCTGATGCAGAATGATAAATTTGTGCATATTCACACTGTAGTTACTATATTTCTTATTAAACTGTGTAACAACTTCATTTTATGCGAAGAAAAGAATAGGATGACGAAAAATTCGAGTGGCAATATTAAACATCATGTTACCTTCCTATCTGCAAGTAAGATGAGTGAGTGTTGAAACACTCATTTTAGTTACAATTTAGTATTCCTGCAAAACTACAAAAGGGCCACAATGCTAAATTAGATTTTTGAATAGAATTTCATTTGGATTTTCGGAACATAAATACATTTAGTGACCTTGGTTGGGGGGGGGGAGGGTCAAAAATTTTTACGGGGGGGGGGGGCTGAGCCACTCATAGCACCCTTTTAGCTATGGTCTTGCTTAGAAGGCTGAAAGTGTGGATGAGCTGTAAAACAAAATCTGTCAATTGTGCAAGAACATAAGATTCCAATTAAGTGTGTTTTTATTAGTTCTATCTCAATTGAAAATAGTTTATTTGTAGATCAATGGGTGTGCATTTTCTATTGCGAATGTGTGTGTCATTGCAAATGGGTTAAGCATGCGTGTATATTGTCTAACAAGTGTTGCTTTTATGCTTTTTTGGTTAAGAATTGCGACATCAAATGAGGTTGAGGTTGGTACAGAAATTAAATGACATGTTTGAAAGATGCAATGCTTATACCTCCTTTTAAATGCATACAATTTAATGAACCTATATTTATAGAATGTTCATGCTGGTTATAGATTGTCATTTAATTTTGGCAGGGAGCTAGCAAATTTTGAAGTATTAACATGCATGATATAGATGAAAGTTTTGGGATTGGCACATCCGACTAGTTTCTTTTTGTGTTTAATTATTTACATTTGCTTATTTATATCTGGTTTTTTAATTGATCTATTTGATATTGATGTAACTTTTCCATATGTCACAAAATCAATATATCAGAATATCATGATATAAAATACTTAATTCTTGGCACCGCCCAAACCTAGCAAATACAGAGTTATGAATGACCTTGCAATGAAAATTGGTCTAGAGTGTAAAAGATTTGCTGATATT
Organism: Maratus speculifer; assembly: GCA_964019185.1. Classification (NCBI taxonomy): domain Eukaryota; kingdom Metazoa; phylum Arthropoda; class Arachnida; order Araneae; family Salticidae; genus Maratus; species Maratus speculifer. The sequence continues at coordinate 290,889,653 of OZ025294.1, read as the reverse complement.
TAAGATCAGAAATGAATAGAGACTAAGATTACGATCAATAGATATATCAAAGAGGCCAGAACTGCCTGAAAAGAGGAAAGAAACAGCATATATTAATACTTTTTTTTGAAGAAGAAGAAGGCTTGCTTTATGGTTCTAGAATAGAAGATTAAGCTTTGGTAAATATAAATCTCTCTAAACACAACTTTGCGAATCTGAAAACTTTAAGTCTGATTTCTCCTAAACATAATTATTTCCATGCTGGGGAATGTAACTCAAAAAGCACTTTACCGATTTATTTGAAATTTTACACTGATATTCATTAACATATTGACTTCCACATAAACCTAAATATTTATTAAAATAACAACTATAAATGTTTTTTTTTTTTTTTTTTTTTTTTTTTTTTTAACAATTTGTGTGATTTTATTTTTAAAAAGTAATTTTATTTTCAAAAGTCCTAAAATTTCCAATTTTTTGTATCTTTAGCTATATTTAGGATCATATTGAGTGTAAGGACTTAATTTAATAAAAAAAAAATATATTGGTTTATTGGTTTAAGTTAACTATGAGGATCTTGGCTTTACTCAGCACAAATTGTAGGTTTAGAATTTAAGCAACTACAGCATCACCTCTTAACAATAAAAAAAAAAAAATTGTATGTCAATATTATTTTGTATTTTACTGTGATTGTATAAATGTTTTTGTTTTCTCTTTAAAAAAAAAACGACGTTTTACATGCCTTCCTCTTAAAAACTAAAATTCCAAATCATAAAATTTTTGTCATGACTGATCAGGAATAAAGCTTCTAAAGAATTGATTCTCAACTGCTTAGTCCTATTTCACTCTTAATAAAGCTCTGTCACTGCATACTTATCCCCCAACTTTCTTACTATGGCTAAGCAATTTCTAATGTGAAACCACTGGCTAAACAAAAAGATGACATTAGTAATGTTTCAGATGAGATTTTAGTAGAATCTTCAACAATAAACTAAAAAAGAACAATTCTGATAGATAGAACAGTTTCTGATAGTACAAAGCTGTCTGTCTATTATTGATTATGGCGATATGGCAGGGTACTAAAAGTGTAACCCTTAAAAAATGTACCTAATTCATGCAAAATTCATAAATTTCATAAGCAAATTAAATGTGTTTTATTTACCAATTATAATCATATGAAAGAAAAGAAAAAAATTAAATCTTGGCTTAAGAAAAAAAAAAAAAAAAGAAAGAAAGAAATGGTTGTTCAGCTTGAAATTTTTGCAGTTAATGACTCCAGGAGCAACCTCGCATAGGGTAATGAACCTATACATGAATTTCAACACCTATATAAGTACAAAATTTAAAGTGTCTACTACTGATCTGGTGACTACAACCAGTGAAGTTGCCTCAACTGTATTCTAATTTTTAAAAAAATATATTTTACATAGTTAGTTTTAGAGCCTGAGGCACAATATATTAATGAATAACCTACAAAGAAATGAATCATAATGTAAAACATGTTGATTATTGAATATCAAGACTTACATTTTCAGGACCTTCCCAATTCACTTGGTTTCCACAAAGATCACTTTCAGTCAGAAGATCTGGAATAGATGATACATCTTCTATCACAGATGAAGTAGGTTGATCAAATGTTATAGCACTTTCACTAGAAATAGTTTTCTCAGAATGTGACACATCTTCCACATCAGATAAAATATTTTCAGAAAGTGACATAGTTTCACTGTCAGAACCAGATTCCATAAATCCTTCATCTGAAAGTGCAGCTTTGTCATCAACTTGACCATCAAGTAGTATAGCTTCCCCAGCCTGAGATAACATAGATTGTTCACTGGAAAGAACAAGTGAATTATCTTCAACATACATGTCAACCTCAGGACAAGATAAGATATATTCACTGATTTCTTCATCAACATCATAATTAGGATCGTTATCAGGATGAATATTCAGGGAATTAGCATCAAGAGCAGCAGCATCAAAATCATCATCATCAGTAAAATAAGCAACAGTGACAGCAGCAGTATTATCATCAGTAGAAGTATCAGCAAGGAAGGCATCATCATAAGTAGAAGTGGTAGCAACATCATCAGTCGAAGCGGTAGCAACAGCAGCATCATCAGTAGAAGTGGTATCAACAGCAGCATAATCAGTAGAAGTAGTAGAAATAGAAGCATCTTTAGCAATATCAGCACCAACAAAATCATCATCAGAAGTGGCAGCACCAATAAAATTATCAGCAACAGTGGAGGCATCAATATCACCAGCAGCAGTGGTAGCATCAATATCATCAGTAGCAGTGGCATCATCATCCTCAGAATCATCACCTGAACTTGAATAGCATGGACATCCTTGCCAATCTCTTGCTTTAATAAAAAGGCATGTTTTGTCAAAAAGAAATTTTATTTAATGAATGAAATCAAGTATACTTCATAACTATCACATACAATGAGACACATTTAACTGAGTAAATTTCTGCTTTAAAGTACATTTTTTAACTAAAAAAAGCAGGCAATTGCCAAGTATACATTGAACAATAATTAAATTAACATAAGATATTGATAAATGATCATCTTATACAAAATATCATATAATAAAAAGTTAAATGTATACTATTTAAAATACTACACATTAACAATAATTTAAGCAAATAAAAGTTTTACATTTAAAACATCAATATTTTTATTTCATGCAAGAAAAGATTTATCTATTTTAATATTAAATAGGAACCTTTCATATGATGATTCAATATGCCATGCATTCATAGGTAATGCAGATAAAACTATTATGCAACTCAACTGTGAACTCTAATATTTTTGACAAATGGACATAAAAAAATATCGAATATGTCAGAAAATGCTGCAATCGTCATTGATAATGCACTCTATATAGACAAAATTCCCCATTTCAACAGCTGCAAAAGTAAAATTGTAGATTGGCTTGCTGCAAAAACAATTATTGATTCCTTAAATACATTAAAAGTGGAATTGTTAGAACTCATAAAGTTAAAACTCTCATGCTTAAAACTAATCAACTACTTCAAGAGCATGGCTTTCAAGAATTTTGCTTCCCTCCCTGCCATTGTGACTTTAAAACATTTAAATATATTTGGTCAAACCTGAAAAAATAAATTTGAAAAATAAATTCTACAGATGATATGAATATGAGTAAATTACTTAGGGAAACAGAATAGGCTATAAATAAAATATCCAGTAACAGGTGGCAATCTCATTGCAATCACATTCAAAAGCAAAATATTGGGACACAGATTCTATCATCTAAAAAAATGTGTGAATCTCTGAAAATTTCATTCACTATATACAATGAGAGAAAAGCCACTCTTTCAAGAGATAGTGAAGCGACAGTTTCAGCAGATGAGGGGGATAATATTTTATTAAACATCATTAAAGCTTATTTTAACAAATAAGCTTTTTTTAATGTAATTTGCAACAAAAATTTCAAAATGACTAAACAGAATTTTTTTTTGCTCTTTGCATCACAAAAAGCAAAAGAGTTTCATAAGTTTTTTTTTAATTTCTTAGTGCTTTTGTTCTTTATAAATATTAATTACAAAAACGTTTTAAAATAAATCAATATTATTTCCCCAAAAGCACATTCTTAAAAAATATAGCTAAACAAATACTGCTCACCCCTATTTTGATAAAATCAAAGTAGCCCTGATGTATGTATAAAAGCATGGAGGGTTTTGCTTTCCGAAAACAAACACTATTCATATATACCTGTTAAATTAAGCAATTTTAATTTTATAAATAACATGAAAAATATGCAAGAAGTTGTATTAAAACAGAGAAAAGAACTTGTGTATGCATGAAGTTGCATTAAAACAGAGAAAAAAACTTGTGTATGCATGAAGTTGTATTAAATCGTACAAAAAAATTTATTTATAGCATAAAATTGTTTTTGAAAATATCTAAAACATGGTATAAAAACAAAATATAAGCAAAGATTTTCTAAAATACTGTGCTTTTCGATGGTATAGTTCTGTATTTTATTCCTAAACACACAATTTTTTGTAGTCTTGAATGTAAAGAAAAAATATTATACAAACTGTTCTTATAAAAGTTCCCAAGGCTGAGACACTTTTTACATAACCATTCTATACAAGGTGTTTCAAATGTGTAATTTAACTTCCTTAATCCATCACAAACACAGCTAACAGCAATTGCAACAATGATAGATAAGGTCTTTAACAAAAAAAAAAAAAAAAAAACTCAATTGAAGGAAAAGCAACCTGATTACAGAAAACACTGCTGGTCATGGTAATACATCATTAAATTTTTTGATTAAGCAAATTAGAGTGTTTTTAGAGCCTGTGGGGATTGTCAATTTTGAGCAAATTGGTGTTTTTAGAGCCTGTAGGAATTGGAGAAATTCATCTTGCAAGAGGAAAAGTTCCTAATAATAAACAAATAAGTAAAACCTGTAAAAATAGTATCTGTCTATTAAAAAATAATAATAATTAAAACTTGCTTTTCTGATGCTGGCAAAGCCTATCCCATTTACAGAAAAAGATAGGAAGACAGAAAAAAATGTTAACAGCCTTTTTACCAGTTAAAATGAAAATTCAGTCCTATCCAATATGGAATTGATTTTGGTCACCAAAGATTCTACCAGGTTTTAAAGCAGTAGTTAGTAAATAATGCGATTTTTTAAAAGCAGCATTACCTATATCGATCACTTTTGGAACTTCATCAGCTACTTCAACAGCAGCATTAGATGATTTACTAAGTAAAACAGATGCACTTTCATTTTTTAAATCTTCAACAAAATCAGTTTCCATCGAACAGAAGTCACTAATCTGAAAAAGAAAAAAAAAAGGAGCGGATGATAAAACTAAAAACATAAAAATAGTCATAGAAATATATATAAAATAGGCTCCCTCAAATGTGTAACAGCTTGGGCCCAGGGATTGTGGGATTTTAGAATTTTACAGATTTCTGGTCATTGCTTTGTTTACATTTTTTAACAGTTATTTGAATTAGTGATGGGCGATAGCGAGAAGTTTTTCTTGATTGTATGAACATCTTGATAACTTTCGATTGTGTAAAATTTTTCTTGATGACTCCAGTTTGCAATAGCTTTTATACCATACAGAATTCGATTTTATCAAGAGTCGTCTGCAGGTGAATGAGTCGGTGTTAATAAAGACACGACAGATTTACTCGCTAGTGAGACCCTCCTTTTATTGCTGTCCCTAATTTATATGCAATCTTGTAATATGAAACCTCGAACTGGGTCCTCGTTGTATATGGCATCATATACCAAATGCAGTGTGCACACACAGTAAAATCTTGGAAACAAAACAAAACAAACAAACAAAAAAAAAGAATAAAAAATCTCAAACCAAACAAACCTTGGGGGTGTGAAAGGTGGGGAAAGGAGCATAAGAGCTGCATAATATGAATAAGTGGGCATACTGCTTCCCAACTATATATCACATGAAGAGTATTGGCAAAATTTAGAAAAGTGCCCCTGAGAGGGCAAAGTGGAGTGAGGTTAGCCGAAGGTGTATAACCTCAATAACATGAGTAATAGTCACAGCCCTTTCCAACACTGTACACATGAGGAGTCTCGGCTAAATTTTGACTTTCCCCCTCCCAAGGTAGGGAATTAGGGGTAATAAATAAGATTGAGGTACATAAGATCAATAGGTAGTCAAAGGCCAAACTACAACTTCCTACTTTTCTAAATTCCATACTATTATAAATATTATTTACTGGAAGCTTCATAAAATAATAATAATAATAATAATAATGGCATTTCGGGAGTGCTGACAGAAGTAAAAACTTGAAAAATTATGTGAGCAAATTTTTGATCGCCAGGAAATATTTTACTCTTCAGGAAATACAAGGAATAAGTACTCGCAGTAAATTAACGCCTACACCTGAGAGGAGGCCAGAGTCCCAGCAGTAGTGAACAATATTTATATGGCACAAGTGTTATACACACACCACATTAGCACAATTTCTTTCAGATGTCAATTTGGCAAAAACCTCCAAGAAGTTTGAGAAATTTAAATTTCAATCCATTATGGGTCCGTAACATGACCCAGAATAAGGGGAGAAATTTTTTTATGCTAGATTTGTATTGCATAAAGCATAAGCTTTCAATAGACATACTATATCAAAAATTGCAAACCGCTCCCCCCCCCCCCCCCCAAAAAAAAAAAAAAATCCGGTGCTATGGTGAAAAACCGGAAAGCTGCGAAAAGAGTGGCGAAGAAAAGTTAGCTATGCATAATTTTTCTCCCCGCTGTAGCTCCCATAGAAGCAAAGTTATAGCCTTTTTTAAATTGAAATGAAGTGAAGAAATGAGCAAAATTAAGTGAATAACCGACAGGGGGGGGGGGGGGGTCCAAAGCCCAGGGGTACCATGTATCTTAAACTTTTAAGTTAAAATTGGTAGAGAATCAAATGAGCTATATTTTAAGGTGTATGTTTGGGGGGGGGGGGGAGAGTTCAAGCTCCTTTCCCCTGGAAGAGGCATACAAAGAGAGAATTTTAAAACAATGTGCCTAAATTATGGTAACAATGTGACGAGTTAAATGTTTTTTTCCCATTTCAAAAAAATTCCTAATGCACCTAAGGAGATTTTCAATTCAACAATTTGATTTAAAATGATAAAAACACAAAAAGTTTCGAAAATTGCCTCCCCCACCCCCGCTGTGGGAACCAAATTCGGAAAGGGGGAAGAAAGCATTATAATATGAAAGAACAATCTGAGATCTTCAAAATGATATACCACATGACGGGTTTAAAAAAGGGAAAATTGTCCCCCTCCCTCCGCACACGAGGCTCCACCCTTTCGCCCCCAAATTCCTGCAGCCTGCACTTTCATTTTTTTACATTTGATAAATAATGTTTACCAAGTGCTTCAATCAAAAAACCACACTTAAAATGATAGGTATTGTAGAAATAGCTACGGTTTTAATCATAAGTTCATCCTCTCTCCAGCCCCCTCTTTGAAATTTTTTTTAATAAATAATATTTATTTGAGTGTTCCAGGTACGTGACAGCTTAGTATGGCTAAAATACGTGAAACTTTGAAAATTAGGTCTTCATTTCACAAGTCATTGTCATATTCTCATACTTCTTTCTGTATCTCGTTTCTCAATAAACCTTTCATTTCACAAAGCTTCATCGAAAAAACTCTGCTTGATAAACCTTCTCATCTCTACTCTCAGTGAGAACAAAAATCATCCTTATTTAAAAAGGCATTCATCAGAAAACCACAAGTTTCTCGAAATGCCGCTTTTATCAAGGTTAAATTTCATCACGAAGCTACATGTCCTTTGATAAAACTATTTCATTGAGGTAAATTTTCATCGCGAAGCAATGAGTTTCTCGAAATGCCTGAATTTATCGAGATGAGATTTGCTGAAATGAGAGGCATATATGAAAGCTCTTTTAACCATTCTTTCAAATTATGAATCTTTCTACTTTTGAAGTTGAATTTTAAGGGGCGGGAGGAGGGGAGGGGGGGAGCGATGAGGAGATGAATTTTTTAAATCGTAGCTATTTCGACAATAAATGTTATTTTTGATGTGGATTTTTTAATGGAATTCTCCGGTAAATATTATTTATTAATTAAATATAAAGATTTTAAAGTGGGGGCTGGGTCATTTTTAGGTCTATTCTGGGAAAAATGAGTGAACTCATGGGTAACTTGTAAATTTCAAACTTTTATTGGACCCGTCATGTTAGAATATATATCTGTTAGGAATTAATATATTACTATTTTATTTTATTTTCATAGCATCTGAAAAATTGCAATTGTGATATTTATTTTATTTGTCAAACGCCATCCGTTGCTATGGCAGCGAAGCTGTTTTTTATTTACTTTTCTCTTACATTTTTTTTATCTTATGAAATGAAGTAAAAGTTTAGAAACAAAAAGCTGGCATCAATTTTTGAGGGAAAAAAATAGAATTTTTTTTAAGAGTATTTTTTTTTTTTTTGTGTGTGTGTGTGTGTGTGTGTGTGTGTGTGTGTGTGTCTTAAGTTTTATTGTAAGAATTATGTTATTTTTGTGAAAAGGCATTAGAAGAATTTTTCAAGAAAAGCACACAGAAATAAGTGTAGGATCATCTTTTCCTGTTTTAAGTATGATGATCCGATATTTCCAAGGTAAAATGAATTTAGATTTTGTATATATGTAAATACTTCGCATTCAATATTTCTTTATACGTCCCAGTGATACTTTATTCTATGTATATAATAAAGTTTATTAAAAAGAAAATTCAAGTATAATTAGAGGATATTTGAACCCAATTATTAAGTTTTGATTGCATACAAAACAATACCATCTGTAAGTTTTCGACCTGTCTTTCATTTTACGAATCTTTTGCCTCCTGGAGTTGAAGTTTAGAGGAAGGGGGGGAGAAGGGGGAGTGATAAGGGGATGAATTTTTTAAATTGTAATATTTTGACAATAAATATTTTAGATGCAGATTTTTTTATGGAACTCTCCGGTAAATATTATTTATTAAATATAAAGATTTTAAAGTGGAGGCTGCGTCATTTTTAGGTGTATTCTGGAAAAAATGAGTGAACTCACGGGTAACTTGTAAATTTCAAACTTTTTTTGAACCCGTCATGTTATAATACATACCATCTGAAAGTTTTCGAACTCTCATTTAACGAATCTTTCTCCTCCTGGAGTTTAATTTTAGCAGGGGGGGGGAGGAGCGATAAGGGGATGAATTTTTTAAATTGTAATATTTCGACAATAAATATTTTAGATGTGGATTTTTTTTTATGGAACTCTCCGGTAAAAATTATTTATTAAATATAAAGATTTTAAAGTGGGGGTTGCATCATTTTTAGGTGTATTCTGGGAAAAATAAGTGAACTCACGGATGACATGTAAATTTTAAACTTTTTTTTGGACCCGTCATGCTATACATATATTAGCGGAATGTTTTCGCACCTCCCTTTCATTTTACGAATCTTTCCCTTCCTGGAGTTGAATTTCAGGAGAGGGAGAGGGGGTGAATTTTTTAAATCGTAGCTATTTTGACAGTAAATATCATTTTAGATGTGGAATTTTTTTTATGAAACTCTCCGGTAAATATTATTTATTAATATAAAGATTTTAAAGTGGGGGCTGTATCATTTTTAGGTGTATTCTAGGAAAAATGAGTGAACCCACGGATAACATATAAATTTCAAACTTTTTTTGGACCTATCATGTTATATATATATCATCGGAATGTTTTTGCACCTGTCTTTCATTTTACGAATCTTTCTCATCCTGGAGTTGAATTTCAGGAGAGGGAGGGAGGGGTGAATTTTTTTAATCGTAGCTATTTCGACAAGAAATATCATTTTGGATGTTGAGTTTTTTTATGTAACTCTCCGGTAAATATTATTTATTAAATATAAATGTTTTAAAGTGGGGGCAACATCATTTTTAAGTGTATTCTGGGAAAATTGAGTGAATCCACGGTTGATATGTAAATTTCAAACTTTTTTTTGGTCTCATCATGTTATATATATATATCACTGGAAAGTTTTCATACCTCTCATTTTACAAGTCTTTCTCCTCCTAAAGATGAATTTCAGGAGGGAGGGGGAGCGATAAGGAGGTGAATTTTTTAAATCATAGCTATTTCAACAATAAATATCATTTTAGATGTGGAGTTTTTTATGGAACTCTCCAGTAAATATTATTAGGATGAGCGAAGCGAATCCTCTACTAGGCCACTCAAATTACATTTTGTCGTACGCTTTACAAAAAAACCATTCAATATTTTAACTTCAAATTAAACACACAAATAAATTATGACCTGTAGATTTGCACAATATAATTTTTTTACAGTAAAACGTTAAAAAAATTATTATTTTAATTAATTTATTTTACATGCATTTCCAATACGGACGCATTTTAGTAAATAAATAAAAAATGAAACGTGTATATTTTCAGAAAAAAAAATATAATTCATGGAGTAAGTAATTGTAGATAGAATCATGATTAATTTAATAAATAAAATGTTTTCATTATTCAGCAAAATCGTTTGCACAGATGACACTTAAACATTTAAAAAAAAATTATTATGGATTTTTTTTTCTTTTTTTGTAAAGTGGCAACAAAAGAATTGTAATCAAATAAAATTAATTGTTAAATTTGTTATATAAATGAAAAATTAAAAGAATTGAAGCGTGAAGTTGTTGCCTCGATTCAAGTTCTTTATAAATGTACTAAAGCAAAGTTGACCGATTCAGAAACGACAAATTGACTTTAACCATTTCTTACTTTATCACTTGAATCTAAAGTAATTTTACATTCTTATTTGTGGACCGAAAAAGGTTTAGTGAACGGGACTTTAGACTTTGTTGCACGTAATAAAGAAAATCACAAGCCAGACAAAAGAACACACCAGATATCGCGAATAATCATGGATAAATTTGAATACTACAATAATTTAACTTATAAGAATTGTTGCGTACCAATTCCCCCAATAATTAAATTCTGGAAAAATGGAAGCATAAATTGCTCAAGGAAAGAATTTCTTCTGCAGTTAGCTTTTGCTGTTACAATTCATAAATCCCAAGGTTTAACATTAGACGAAGCAGTTGTAGATATTGAGGATATATAGACACAAGTTGGCTTAAAAACGTACGTAACGTTGTCGAGAGTGAAAATCCTTCAAAATTAAGCATTCAATAGAAATTTTCCTTACGAAAAATTCTACAATATTAAAAATTCTGATATGCTAACATGTATAAAAACGAGGAAATTAGAAAAAAAAATTACAGTTAAAAATCCATAGTATGAACGAGAGCAGATTTCATATGATTTCCAGAAAGTAGGATTTTGACGAAGTAACTTTCTTCAAGCTCTCTTCAAATATATTATTCTAAAATAGCTATCAAAGATTATTTGATGTTAATTACAAAGATTGGAAACATGCATATTTCAAACAACTTTAAAAAACACCAGTGGTTACTGGAAATTGTAAAAACATCTTTAAAAGAGCTTTTAGTTGAAAATTTAAAAATATTTTGTAAATGTTTGCTTCGAAAATATTTTATTATGCCAGTCTTACATCATAAATAAAAAATTAAAATGCGCCAAAACATAAAATAACGTTTTTGCTTAATAAAGATGCAAAAATAATATTAAAAAATATTTTTACTTTCAAATATCTGTTTTATAAAATAATGCTTCGCGAATCCAAACAAAGCATGGCTTTTGCTAGTTTATTAAATATAATTATTTTAAAATGGGGGCTGCATCATTTCCGGGTGTAGTTTGGGAAGAAAAAGTGAACAGAGGGTTGAGAAGTAATTAAAAGAAAATTTTTTGCAACGTCATGTGATATATCATAGGAAATCTTTCGGAGTATTTTTTCATATTACGAACTTTTCTCATCCTGGAGTTGTATTTCAGGAGAAAAGGGAGGAGGAGCAATTAGGGGATGATTTTTTTAAATTGTAGCTATTTCGACAATAAATATCATTTTAGATGTCTTTTTTGATGGAGTTCTCTTGTAAACATTATTTATAAAATATAACAATTTTAAAGAGAGAGCTATGTTATTTCTGGGTGCACTCTGGGAATAAAAAGTGAACTCACGGGTGAGGTGTAAACTTCAACCTTTTTTTGAACCTTGTCATGTCATTTATCCTTGAAAAGTTTTCAGCCCACCTTTTATATTATGAACCTTTCTTCTCCCTTCTCCAATTTGGCCATCTTGTATAGGCATTTTTCAATCTTTTTTGAAACTGTAGCATTTTTATCGTTTTAGTATACTGGAGTTCTGCATCAGGATGAGTAAACCGAATTTACTCGAACTCGACACACCGATCGGGCAACGAGGTCAAGCTATTTCCTTTTCTCTTTAAGAGGCTACTTCAGTCAAGCAAAAAGACAAGACCCGTTCTCTAAAGCTAATTCTATGGAAGAAATAGAAAGATGTCTTGTTTGCATTTTTATACACACATATATATATATATATATATATATATATTTTTTTTTTCATTGGATATTTGAAATAGATTTCTACAAAATCCGTTATTGACTTTTGACTTTTTCGATTTTATTTACAGGTATTTTCAAATGTTTTTCGGAAAACACTTATTTTTGAAACCGGCTTCAATAGTGAAAGTATCACAATGAAAAAAACTTGCAAATTAAATCGAAAAAAGTAAAAAACAACCTTTGTACAGATCGATCTCAGCTGTTCATTGAGAAAATCATATTGAAATGCAAATAAGAAATCTTTATAAATTTGTTCCATAGAATTAGTATTAGCGAGCGGGTCTTTTCACTTCATTGAAGTAACCCCATAAACTTAAAACTGAAGCAAATAATTGCGACAGCAGAATTATCGAGCAAGCCCTACCATTACCATGAAGTTTTCTGCCAGAATAATAACTAAGAATTGCAACAACAGCTTTTAACTTCTCTGTGTTACAATCGATTGTAAAACATCTTGATTGTAGATTCTAGGAAATAATCGATGACTGTATCAATTGTGATTTTTTACAATGACGAGTTTTCTCGATTGTTGAATTCTTAAGAATCGCCCATCACTAATTTGAATGTAATTAATAATGCAATCAAAACTGTAATGAATACAATATAATGTTAAAATAACTAATAAACAAAAATAATAAAAATTTAGATAACTTTTTAAAATGATTAAGAAATTAAAAGCATAGGTCAAGTTAATAGCCAATAATGTATGATAAATATTCATTATAAAGATGAAATGTATTTTTCCTAAATTATTCAATGAAACTTGCCTCAAAGTGTCATTATTAATTCACATCAAAATCATAAAATAAGGAAAATTTATTTCAGGTTTAGCTTAGCATTAGACTTTTAGTAATTGGCTTAGGTATTAATTATTTAGTAATCTTAGCTCAGATTTAGATTTAATAACCAAAAAAGCATCTTTAATACACAGTTGACTCCCTAAAATCTGCATAGCTTGGGACCAGAGGTTGTGCAGATTTTAGAATTTTGTGAATTTCTTGTCATGGATTTGTTTGCATTTTTTAAACAGTAAGTTGAATGTAATAAATAATGCAACTGTAATTATAATGAATGCTTACAATATAGTAAAATCAAGTTTAAAATAATTAAAATATTAAAAGCAAAGGTGAAGTAAATAAATAGTAATGTATAATTAAATATTGATTATAAATATGAGATGCAATTTTAATAAATTACTCAATTAAACTTGCCCCATAAAGGAGCACTACTAATTCATATCAAAATCATAAAATATGGAAGTTTTATTTCAGGTTTACCCAAACTTAATAATAAAAAAAGCTAGATTAATACATAAACATATTCGGCAAAATGATTCTGATTACCAGTGTTATCAGCAATATTTTGAATTTTTTCATAAATAAATTTTTTTTTCTTTCATGAAAAAGCATGAATTCAGTAATATTAATGAAAATTTACAGATTTGATTTATGTTTTACAGTTAAATAATGAACCATAATAATAATAATGAATGTTAACTTGATAAGTTATATCTAATATATAAAATTCTCATGTCACAGTATTAGTTTCCAAACTTCTCCAAAACGACTTAACCAATTTTGATGAAATTTTATATGTATATTCAGTAGATCTGAGAATAGGTTGTTATCTATTTTTTATACAGCTAAGTGATAAGGGTGACCCACCTCAATCGCAAAAGCAAACCGTAAACAAATGGTAGTGCCTCCAATTTACATGCTATGACGTCATAAGAATTATTGTCTATGTTCAAATCATTGTTGGAGTGCTTTGCGAATCATTATCTTCGTGGTTTAATATTTTTTACCGTTCATGCGAGAATCTCTTGCATTTGTTTTCCTTATGAAGTCGGATAGTAAGTTGTCAACATAATTTCAATTGAAATTATTGATTAATTAGAAACAACAATGTTTAATGTTTAAATAGAATATTTGCCACATATGTCATATATGCACCGGGTTTGGCACGATGTTTTTTATATTTACACGCATATTTTTAAATTATTTTCTATTATTTGAAAGAGGAAATAATAAATAACAATATTTTAAACAATAATAACTATGTAGAATAAAATAATTTATATTATTATAAAAAAAATTTAAAAATATCTTTAATAAATAAACAGCAATAGCCTGATCAAATGAAATATTTAGCAGAGATGTTGTATATGCACCAGGTCTGGTGCAATGTTTTTTATAACAATTTGCTGAAAACTTCATTTTCGAATACCAGTTGCACACATATTTTTAAAATATTTTCTGTTATTTGAAAACGAAATAACACTAAATAAACAATATTTTATACAATGATTGTATAGAAAAAAACTATTTATGTCATTTTAAAAAAGAAAATAGAAAATTTCTCAGTAAATAAACAATAATATCCAGGTCACCATTTCAGACAAAATAATGGCAAATAGGTATCCCAGTGTGTATATGATATTTGGGAAAGAATTCCGTATCCTCTTCAGTATCCTCTTCTGTTGGCGCAGCTGGTGAAAAGAATCAAAATTGGCAACAAAAAGCATTTTAGATATATTTCTATGTATATGTAATTATATATATCAATATACATATATAAATACATTGTTTAGGTGTAAGCCTTAAATAAAGAAATAAATTTATTGATAGTGATGGATTTGACCTTGAGAAAACCAATTACTGTCAAAATAAAAATCTTGATTAATATTTATGAGTAAAATAATGATTTAAAACTACTTAAATGTTGATTTATTATTAAATTAATGTTTATTTCTTGACAAGTTGACAGCTTAATTTAATTTAAATTCATTTAAAGAGATTTATTGGTCTTATAATTATTTTATGTCAAAATTGATGTTTTATTTATTGATAAGTTGTCAACTCTAGTAGTTTTTTATGTTTTTAAATCATTATTAGAGATTTATTGGTTTTTTAATTATTTTATCAGGGTTGCCACTCTAATGTGGAAAAAAAATTCCCTGTATTTTCCCTGTACTGCAATGCATTTATTCCATGTTGAGTGCGAAAAACGTGTATGAAGGCTAATTAGAAATGTTATAATTTGCCATTACAAAATTCCCTGTGTTTTCCAGATTTTTAAAAATTTTTAAAAAATTCCCTGGATTTTCCCTGTTTTGGGAGGAGATTTAAAATTCCCTGTGTTTTCCCTGTTTTCCAGGTGGCGTGGCAACCCTGTTTATATCAAGTTAATGATAAATTTTTAAATTTATGATCATGTAATTTTATCTCTATGCTTTTCTTATTATATTTCCCCAAAAAAGGGGTTTAGACTTGAATCTGCAACCAAGCGGATATGATGTATTTTTCTTGACTCTGCAATCAGGCAGAGAACATGCTTTGAGAACATGAAAATTTCGACTATTGTAATCTTATGACTGTTCTCCAAGGAATATGTTTGTTGGCTCTGTATATCAGAGAACAGTGTAACAATGGATCTATTTTAATAATTCAAGTTATAGTTTATTTAATAAACATTTAATCTTAATAGCTCTCCCATCTTACTTTAATGAACACATTGAATGATACGTCCAACATAATATATATATACCTATAAATAAATACACCTATACAGTCAATATTTATATAAAATAGTTTGTTCTGACTAACTGATTATCAAGGTACAGTCCAAACTACTGATCCTAGAAGCATGAAAATTGGGGAAAATACACTTCTTATGATGCAAGTGTGCACTAAGACGAGATTTTTGAAAATCTTCTCCCTAAGGGGGTTAAATGGGGCAGTCGAAAATTTTTAAACATCTTGCTATATCTCAGCAGTTGTTATAAGTAAGAACGTGAAATTCCAGATTTTTAATGTACTAAAAAATAGTTAAATACATGTTCAGAAATTTTACAAATTACCCCCCCCCCCCCATTACTCTCCAAATTACATTTATTATGGGAGTTAAATGGGGGTCGAAAAGTTTAGAGCTTTTGGCACATCCCAGCGGCCGTTTTAAGTAGGAACGTGAAATTGCAGAAAACAAATCTATTATAAAAAATAATTAAACATGTGTTTCAGCAATTTTAAAATTTCCACCCCTGAGAGGGGGGGGGAAGCTAAAGTAGGGGTCGAAATTTTTTTTAACTTTTTTGGATCCGTCATGTGATCTATCGTTTTAAAGCATTCGGACCACTCTTTCAAATTATGGACCTTTCATTCTTCCTCCCTAATTTAACCCCCGTGTGGGGGCAATTTTCAAACTTTTTTGAATTTTGCATTGTTTTTATCATTTTAAATCGGATTTTTTTGCAGAGCCCTCTGATAAATAATATTTATAATGCATGAAAATTTTAAAAAAAGAGAGAAGAATGTTTTTCGGGGGAAGGGGCACAGTAGTTGAAACCCTGGGGTGTTTTTTCCACTTTTGCCACACTAATCATGTGATTTATTGTAAAGCTTTGTGACTAATATTTTATGTTATACGCCTCCCAAATCTCTCCCCCCATTTTGCCCCAAGAGAAGCATTTTTCTAAATTTAGCCAAAAACCTTCATGTGATATATCATTGTTTAGTTCTGTGATCACTTAATCATATTATGCACTTCTTTTGCCCCTCCTGGGGTACGTTTAACGTATTTAAGCAAAATGTCTTCTAATAACAGTTAAACTATGGAACTAAACTTAAATAACGAAGAAAAAAATCAATAAAAAAATATTGATCCCATTCATCATTCTTTTAGTTCCTGTTTTTAAACAAGGGAAGCTTTTAATTTTTATTTCGTTGGCTGTTTTGATACTAATTGCCGAAAAATTCTAATTTTTATTACTTAAACTCCTATATGGGTAATTCCATGCATGCCTGTAACGTGAGTTACCAGCTACGATTTTTTCTACCAATATTTTCCTTTTGAAAAATGAGGCTTTTTTTATCAGGGATACCTCATTAATAAAGCCAAGAAAACTTTTTGAAAATAACGGTGGGTGGATAACAATTTCACAGTTATATTCTTGGTAACTCATGTTACAAAATTTCATGGAATGGCCCATATCTTTTTATACTTACATGCGCCTTTTCTACTTTCTACAACAAGGGAACACCGTCTCATGACTTTTCCACTAATATGGCTTCCTTATAGCCTCCCTTTGGTTTGTTGTTTTTTAATTTCCTTCGTTTTTAGTTCGTATGTATTTACTATAATCACGATGTATTTTATCGGTACTACTCTGTTATCCCGTCAACCAAAATACTATCGCCAAATTAAAAGATTAAATGCCAATAATGGATAATTGTGAATGCCAATTGAATGACATTAAATATGATACATGTCTTTAAACGTCATTAAGTGTTTTTTTTTACTTTTTATTTTTTTTAATATTCTACTAATCATTTGTTTTTTTATTATTTAAAATAAAAATTACGTCAATATGTATAATTTGGCCATTAGTTTGGCGATTTGTATAATTTGGCAAAATCGGTCGGTGGGATAACAGAGTAGTACCATTTTATCTATATTGGAAATTCCCCCCTAAGAGGGCTTAATAAATAGTTGTACTTTTAGGACATTTCAATACATCTTTGCAGCAATTATAAATAAATGCGTGAAATTCAAGATAGCAAATCTACTAAAAAATAGTTAAACATTTGTATATTATTTCGTCAATATATATTTTGAACCAGATAATGTGAGATTATACAATTTAGAGAACATTTATGGTTATTTGATTAGGTATTAAGCTTTTAGCCGTTACTAGATGCATTTTGTTTGATACAAGATTATTTTAAAGTAACCGACTAGCATAGCGAGCGAAGACTGCTAGTATATATATATACATTTTAAATATTACAGATAATTTATGAAATAATACAGAGTGTTCACAAAAAAATGTCCCACTTATAAATTTTAATAGTGGTAATTGTAAGCACTGTAGATCTTAGTATGAGTTCACAAATAAAGAGGAACTCAAGCAGTTTTAGATAAATACCCATACATGCACAAGTACTGCTTTGGTATTTACTTACTTGAAGTACAGTCGACTCTGTGAAATCCGCACACTTAGGGACTGAGGGTTTTGTGGATTATACATTTTGGCAGATTTTTAGGCTGATACATTAGGCATCCCTTTGTTTACCTTTTATTTTTTTTTAATCTGAGAAAAATTAGGATCAACTGCACAAAAATTGCAATAGAAAATAAAAACATAATATATTCAATAATTAAGATTAAAGAAAATTTAAATTACATGTACTACACATTTTACTGATTATTCATTATTTTATATATTAACACAACACAATGGTTGTTTCAGTTTTGCTTTCTTATCAATAATTTTTATTTTCTGTAGTTTATGAATATTCATTACTTTTTGCTCCAAGATGAAATTTTGTTACTCAAGGAAATTTAAATGTTTATATCCAATTTATACTTAAATATTAATTCACCGATAACTGAAACTGATAAAATTGATAACTGAAAAAAAAAAAAATGAGCTGTAAGTGTTTAATTGTTAATGAAAATTTTTATTGTTTGCATTCCAACATGAAATGTGAATAATAGAGAATTGCAGATTATACATTGATGGATTTTATAGAGTTGACTGTACCATATATGCAACATGACAACTCCTGAATGCTTGAAAGATTGTCTCTTTCCCTAATCAGTAGAAGGTGGACCTGCAAACTTTATTTGACAACAGGATGAAGTCCCTCCCCATTCGAATATCTTTGTACAAGAGTGGTTGAACTAGAGGTCTACACGGGCCGAAATTTACAGGCTCGGGCCCGGCCCGAAAGTTAAAAATTCGCCCCGGGCCCGGCCCGAACGAAAGAAATATTGGCCCGACCCGGCCCAGCCTGAAAGTTAAAAATTTGGCCCGAGCCCGGCCCGGCCCGAACGAAAAAAATAATTGCCCGACTCGGCCCGGCCCGAGTTCGGCCCGGTCCGGAAAAAAGTTTAAAATTCGGCCCAAACCCGGCCCGGCTCGAGTGAATTTCTACAGAACATTGATCTTTAAGATATGGAAGAGTTCTGACAAAAAAAAAAAATATATAGTAGTCTTTTTTTTTTTCCATGTTTATAATCTCCATTTAATCAGAAGTGTCGTAGGCTGCGATATTTATGCTTTTAAATGAATGTTTGTTTGTTGTATGTAAATGTTTCAGTTATCACTAATATTATTAATCCATATTCCCTGTAATGGAGACAAAAAATCGAAAAAGCGGTATATGGTAAAATTTCCAAAGACGAAATCGCTTTGGAACGAAAAAAAAAAAAAAAAAAAAAAAAAAAAAATGCATTCTCTTCTTAACAGATGTAAATGTTCAATATATTTTTTTCTCCCGTATTGTTGTACTCATTTTGCATGGATGAACATTTTAAAAGAAACTTTCAGTTTTCAGTTTAAAAAAAAAAAATTCCGTCATAATTTTTTTTTTTTTTTTTTTTTTTTTTTGTGTGTGTTTAATTCTATTTTAAAACGCCTAATAATCTACGATTCTTTAAAAGGAATAAATTATAATGTTTAATTGTAGAATAATGACGGCTTAAAAGTATATGCTTTTTTTGCGGAAATTTTTTGACAAAGCCAAATATTACTGATTTATAAAAAGTCGAGAAAAGGATTTTCATATAGGAAGATTCAATAGGAACTGATTATTTTGGTCTATGAAAACTAGGAAGAACGGAATCAGTCTCGGCTTCGTACGGAAAAAAAAGTTAGGCTCGGCCCGATACTCCAGCAAAAAAATTAAGGCCTGAGCCGAGCCCAGCCCAGCCCAGCCCGAAAAGATTAGTGACTAGGCCCGGCCCGGCCCGAAAGGATTAGTGACTAGACCCGGCCCGGCCCGAGTCTTCAGAAGTAAGGCCCGAGCCCGGCCCGGCCCGAATGCCATTATTGGAAATCGGCCCGAGCCGAGGCCCGGCCCATGCAGACCTCTAGGTTGAACGTTGAAATACCTGACTGTTGGACTGGTCCTAATGATCAAGAGAAGAGGGAACTCCTTTTGCCGGTTTCCCCATTCACCTGATATAACAACAATGAATTTTTTCAATTGAGATTTTATAAAACATTGTGTCTAGTCTGGATTTCTCCATAACATAAGGATTTACCAGAGTTGGAACAAGGAACTGAAGAGGTTTTTGCTGTCTTTACTTTGAACTCGTTAATCAAAGTATGGGATGTGTTCATATGCACCATATAACTAAAGGTGCATATATTGATCCTTTGTAGGAAAACCTAGGTTATTTTACTTTCAATTTGATGCAGTAGCATAGTTATGTTTTTTGGTGCCTGGGGCCAACAAGAAATTTTGCTCCCCCACCCCAATATAGATATACAGTAGACTCCCTCAAATCCCCACAGCTTGGGACCAGAGGTTTTGCGGATTTTAGAATTTTGTGGATTTCTGGTCATTGCTTTGTTTACATTTTTTTAAAAGTAATTTGAATGTAATTAATAATGAAATCAAAAGTATAATGAATGCTTACAATATGCTAAAATACTAAAATAAGTAATAAACTAAAATAATAAAAATTTAGATAGTTTTGAAAATGATAAAAATACTAAAAGCAAAGGTCAAATTAATAATCAATAATGTACAATTAAATATTGATCATAAAGATGAAATGTGGTTTTGCCACTTCAATGCCGAAACGTCAGTGAAGGCTTACTTTGGAGACACGAAATTTTTTGGTTTCTGTCTATCTGTCTGTTCTGCGATAACTAACGCAAAAAGCATCCGATTGGCTTGAAATTCAGTGGGTATGTTAGTGAGGCACTGGGATTAAGCTGTATAGTTTTTTGTTAGATTTCATTCATTCGTTCGGAAAATATAGAATATTTTATTTTGCGCAATAATACTTTTCTATGGCAAATCCAATGATTTTCAATTTTTTTTTTCTTGAGAGAAAATGACACATTTCATTAATGGAATTCAATGATAAATGGATACTGAAATTTACCAGTTAAATTATTCGTATTGTTTTGAAATTTTGTCTGCGCATTTGTCAGATTTTTAAAGTTATTACTGAAAATTTTGGAGATTTTTTATGAATGTGTTCCAATAATATAAATTAATTTGTTTCAGAGATTTACTTATTTCAAATGTATTTATTTCAGTTTCTTTATTTTCTCTTAGTGGTTGCTAAGCAACTATTCATCCTAATCCTTATTTTTATAATGTTATAAATTTGAATGCGTGTACGGAAATTTAAATGAAGTCAGTGTCAAAACTGATGAATTAATTAATGTCTTTGTATCTTTGCGTATTAATATAACATAACCCAGAAAAGAACATAGGCTATGTTTTATTAATTTTATTCAAATATTTTCTTTAATATTCAAAATTTCCTTCTTTTTCAAACAGAATCAATAGCTATTTTTTTAGATAAAATTTAACCAATTTCCTTTATCATTGCCAAAAAAATTCAAAATCTGGAATAATTTTTCAACGACAATAAGTTTTAATTGAGCAATTTCCA
This sequence comes from Maratus speculifer, assembly GCA_964019185.1. Classification (NCBI taxonomy): domain Eukaryota; kingdom Metazoa; phylum Arthropoda; class Arachnida; order Araneae; family Salticidae; genus Maratus; species Maratus speculifer. Next base: position 290,868,254 of record OZ025294.1, on the reverse strand, counting down.
TAATAAAAAATAAATATGACGTCAGAGTTAAAATTAAAATAAATATAGTACTTTGTTAAATATTAAACACGGAAATTTGTTTCATTAATAAGAATTTTTCTGACAAAAATGGGGACATAATTAGAAGTAAAAGAAATAAAAAATAATTATATTTGTAACCAATATTTCACTTGGTAAAATTTGACGTCATAGTTGAAATAAAACAGGTATTTTATAGTAGTCGTTAAAAATACAAGAAACATGGATAGCAATAACTCATGAATAATGAGGTTATTGCCAAAACTTTAGTGAATGCTTTTTTTATCGACACAAAATTTATTGTTTTCCGCCTCTCAGTCTGTTCTTCTGTCTGTCTGTCTGTCCACGATAACTGCCACAAAATGCATTCAAAACTTCTTTTTTTCGGAAACAAAATTGTAAAACCCTAGATTACTGAGTTTACACTTTCAAAAGTTCTTGATACATCAGATTTAAATGTTTGTGGTGGGCAGGTATTTAGAAGTATGAGGATAGTGAAAAATGCTTACTAAAACTGTTACTTATCCTTATAATTCAAAATGTATAAAGAAATACAAAATATACGATAACCATTAGTAAATTGATAGAAAGTTACAAATTTAAATTTAATGAGACTACGGGGGTTCAGGGGGGCGGAGCCACCCTGAAGAAATCTACTATGTTATAATAAAAAAACAAAAATAATAGATCATGAAAATTTCAGAATATCCTAACATAACTAAATCTTTAATTTAATGCTTTTGATGGTTGAAAACGTCTTATTCTTATTTTATTCTTATAAATAATTACATAATTTGAAAATTTTATATTACATTTTCCAGGAAGTTGAATATTACCCAAAGCGTGTTTAAAAAATTGATGTGCAAAGCTGACGTTGAGGCTCCTGATCTGTAGATTTACTAGTTCAATGAAACTTGCTTCATAAAGGTACATAACATTACTATTTCACATCAAGATAATAAAATAATGAAGCTTTATTTCAGGTTTAGCCAGACTTAATAACTAAAAAAGCTTGATTAATACATAAATGTATTTGATAAGATTGTGACTACCAATAATATCAGCAGTATATTTATTTTTTCAGAGATAAATTATTCTTTCTTCATGAAAAAACATGAATTCAATAACCTTAACATAAATTATAAATTAAAAAATATTTGGAATTGATATAAAACTAAATAAGTCAAATTTTGCACCTACATCTGAACTGAATGTTTCATGGTTTACATCTGTAAAATATGTGCGGATTTTAGAGAGTTGCGGATTTTAGGAATGCAGATTTGAGGTAGTCTACTGTATAACAATTTCTTTCAATTTGGCGCCCCTAGGCCTCGGCGCCCGGGGCGGACGTCCCCCTTGCCCCCCCCCTTAGCTACGCCACTGATTTGATGTAATGATTTGTTATAAATAGTCTAAATTAAACTTTTATGATATACCACTGAAACTGGGACATTCTTTTGTGGACATCCTGTATACTTAATATTGCTTATAATTATTAAGAATACTCACCACATATTTTTCTATTGTGTAAAAAACACACTTCTTGAAGTCCAAATTATTTTTAATGGCTTCAAATTCATAAGTATGTTCTATCCTCAGATATCTTCTGAATCTTTCAGATATCATTTCAACTAAGTTGTAAATATACCTATTATGATCATATACATAAGAAAAAAAAAAAAGAATCAAAGATGACATACTGAAATTATTCTATTATATAAAAGAGAAACTTTTAATGATTTAAACTTACGAGGAGAGGGCCTACTTTGATAATTACAGATTTTGATTATTTTAATACATGTTGTAGGGCAGAAACCTCTTAGCCTCAGGTTCAATGGATTTTATACAACACTCTTTTATTCTTGAGTTACAGGGGGTCTAATATTATGACCAGACTTAAATACTTACTTTGAGTACTGTGGTATAGCTGCCATGGCTCAGTTAGTATGAGCTTTGATTTGCTAACCAGAAGTTCCAGGATTGATGCCAGGTAGCGCTACAGTTTTTGTTTATCTATTTTTTTGTATTACAAACATATACTTGTAATTATAATTAAATAATCGAATAGTCAATTAAAAATTATAATATTGTATAGCATTTCTACTTTAACCTGTTTACTTTTTTATTTGTGACTAAATAGCTGTATTAAACATTATAAATCGGTCCAAAACTTTAGTTTTCATCAAATGAGTTTTAAAGTGCATTTCATACATTCTTTATAGATGCAATAATATTGAACAAGTGTGTCAATTCGTGATTTTAAAGAAACATAGTATATACATTGCTTTAAGAAGGAAAATAATATGATGATAATATTTCTCTGTTTTAAAAGTAATAAAGGTAATTATATTAAAAATCAACATAAAAATTAAACTACAATAGTTTTTTGCATATTAATTTTTTAAAAATTTTGTATTACTTATGTTTGTTTTTTTAATTTTTTTTTCTTTCAGTTTCTTTCTGAGATTTATTTTTGAATATGTTTTATTTTATCATAAACAGATGTCACCATTTGTAATGAGTTGGAATTTATAGGTTTTGGAAGAAAGACAAATTTTGGAAAAAATCTATTTAAGTGACGAGAAATAATTGTTTAAAAATTAACAATGCTAAATTAATGTTTAAATATGCTAAAATTGTAGTTAAGATACAATATCAAGATTTTAAAACTATAACTATACTTAAAAAACAAAAAATGAGATAAAAAAACATAGCTTTACCGGGCATCAACCCTAGAACCTCTGGTCAGCAAACCAAAGCTATATTAACTAAGCCATGGCAGCTATGACCACCGATCTCAAAGTAAGTATTTAAGTCTGTCATAATATTAGACCCCTGTAACTCAAGAATTAAAGAACTTTGTATAAAATCCATCGAACTGAGGCTAAGGGGTCTCTGCCCTACAACATATATTAAAATAATCAAAATCTGTATAGTTTATCTGTAAAAAGTTGGCCCTCTCGTTGTTAGATAGACCCATTAGACTCAAGGTATAAGAATTTGCAAAAAACATTCAGATAATTCTATAAATAAATGAAAGATTACTAAAAAAAATAAGAAAAAAATAAGCTTTTTTAATAACACAGATCTGCAGTTAAAACCTGCATAAGATTTATTGACTGTTTCTTATATTATGTGTTTACTTTGAAAGGAGAGAAAATATTTGAAAAGTTTGATACACATCAGGAGGATATTTTCACATGAAGGATATTTTCCCATTACAAAAAATTCTAATCCATATTAACTAATAGAGAGTTTATTTATTTGTTTATTTTTCTAAATGAAATAAATTTAATTAAATTTAACTTTTAAAAATACTAATTTTTAAGATGCATTGATGTATCAAAGTAAGTATTTAAGTCTGTCATAATATTAGACCCCCTGTAACTCAAGAATAAAAGAACGTTGTATAAAATCCATCAAACTGAGGCTAAGGGGTCTCTGCCCTACAACATATATTAAAATAATAAAAATCTGTATAGTTTATCTGTAAAAAGTTGACCCTCTTCTTGTTAGATAGACCCATTAGACTCGAGGTATAAGAATTTGAAAAAAAAAAAAAAAAAAAAAAAAAAAATCATTCAGATGATTCCATAAATAAATGAAAGATTACTAAAAAAAAAAAAAAAAAAAAAAAAAAAAAAAAGAAAAAAAAAAAGAAAAGAAAAAATAAAGTTTTTTTAATAACACAGACCTGCAGCCAAAACCTGCATAAGATTTATTGACTGTTTCTTATATTATGAGTTTACTTTGAAAGGAGAGAAAATATTGAAAAGTTTGATACACATCAGGAGGATATTTTCACATGAAGGATATTTTCCCATTACAAAAAATTCTAATCCATATTAACTAATAGAAAGTTTATTATTTTTTCTAAATGAAATAAATTTAATTAAATTTAACTTTTAAAAATACTAATTTTTAAGATGCTTTGATGTATCATATGTGAATTACTAATACATTGATATATTATATCAAAAGGCTAAGATTGATATCAAATATTAATATTTTTGAACAATTACATTTTGACATAATGCTGTCATTTTAGATGCACTTGAACTTTCTTGCTTAAAAAATAAATTGAGAAGGCATTATATATATATATATATATTTTTACGCATAATTGATATTTAATGTAATTAATTCAAAATTATTTAAACTTGTATAAGAAATAATTTTTATTTAATAAATCATAATAATAATTTTGTGTTCGTGTTCATATATTTTCCTTCATGCATTCCCATGAATAAAATCCTAGCAGCAATCATGTAAGTAACAGAGATGAAACTCACTAATTATTTTTACTTACTTATCTAATTTTTCTCTGCTCCCAATACAGGTTCTAAACAAAAGAAAATAAAATAAATAAATATAAAAAGCTAACATATGATAAATAAATAAATAAGTAATCACATAATCATGAAGGGAAAGGGCAGTACAAAACTTATCAGTAGAACAGCATATGTTCTATAATACAATAGACTCCCTCAAATCTGCAAACCTAAAATCTACAACTCTCTAAAATCTGCACATCATTAAGGATGTAAACAATGAAACATTCAATTCAAATATAGCGACAAAATTTGACTTTTTTAATTTTACATCAATTCCATGCATATTTTAATTTGTAATTTTTGTTAATATTACTGAATTGATATTTTTTCATGAAGGAGGAATAAATTTATTTCTGAAAAAATTCAAGATAGTGCTGATATCAATGGTAATCACAATCTTCTCACCTAATATATTTATATATTAAGTTTTATTGGTTATTAAGTCTGGCTGAACCTGAAATAAAACTTACTTATTTTATGATTTTGATGTGAATTAATAATGTACCTTTATGAGGTGAGTTTCATTGAATTATTTAGCAAAAATACATTTAATTATTTTTAATGAATATTTAATAATACATTATTGATAATTAACTTAATCATCCTAAATATTATCTAAATTTTTATTATTTTAGTTTATTACTTAATATTTTATTATATTGTAAGCATTCATTATAATTTTGATTGCATTATTAATTACATTCAAATTACTGTTTGAAAATTGTAAACAAAACAATGACCAGAAATCTGCAAAATTCTAAAATCTGCACAACCTCTGGTTCCAAGCTGTGCAGATTTCCAGGAGTCTACAGTATTCTAATTGTGATAGATTCCAATGCTAACCCAATAAGAATAATTGAATCAAAATTAATTAAAGTGTAATTATGCATCTGGTGTTTATTTGGGGTTCCATTACTGATGATTTATTCTGTTGAGCTGTTTCAGGTAACAGACCATTTATCAAACTGTTATCTGAGTGAGTTGTGCCTACCATACTTGTTCAGTATAGCTTATGGCATAGCATTGGTAGATTAAGTTTAAAGACCCTGTATTTGAAAACTTTTTCACTTAATTAGAAAATTGCAACTCATATAATTTATTTACCACAAGAATAATTTTTAAATTAATCAAGCTATTCAATGCATTTCTTTGAGAAAAGAAACTTTTCCTTTGTTATTATACTAATTAAGAAAGTTCGGGAGTCAACAATATTAAGTATATCCTTTTATATAATTTTCTCTAAAATATTCTTGAATAATTAAGTCTATAAGCAAAATATAGTTTATTTATTTGCTAAGCAGATTCTTATATGTGATTGTTTAATTGACATAAGGGCATTTTGTATAATAGCAGAACCTTGCATAGAGAACAGAAGTCAGCAGATACCATGATTAACATTCTACATAATGTTTAGCTAAACCCAAAATGCTTGTAGAGAAGCTCCAATCAGTTACAGAATAAATTAATTTGATAATCACTCAAACTTTGTTGATGAGTATCAGATTTTTTATCAATGTGCCATGAGATCTATGTAGTTAAGTTCTTTTGCCAAAAATGCGAAAAAAATTGTGAAAAATGAACTTAGAATTGAAATTTTATAAAATCATTTTTAGACTATGTAAGATAACTAGTTGGATGTGTCAATCCCAAAACTTTCTTCTATCTCATAAGTACATTTTAATATTAAAAAAAAAAAAAAAAAAAAAAAAAAAAAACGTGGTGACCCCAAAATTACCCACTATCGAATTTCCTAGAACATTTGACCTAGCCTACTGAGATTCTGGCATCCGAAAAGCTTAAAACGCAAAATTTAATTAATATTCTGAGAAAATGAGCTTAGTAGTGCCTCATATTGGGTAATTTATACTAAAACCTAATAAGCATCTACTTATGTCAAGATCTAACAGAATCTGAAATTTGATGGAATTTCGTCCATTAATTCTTGAGATGTAGTTATAACAAAAAATTTGCAAAACGTAGCATAGCAACACCATATCTTGAACAATTTATGCCAAAATGTAAAAAAGCATTTAATTATGTTATGGCGTAAAAGAATCTGAAGTTTGATGAAATTCTGTGCATTAGTTCTTGAGATATACCTAGTTTGAAAACAAACGTGTAAAATATAGCACAGCAGCACCATCAGTTAAAGGATTTATAACAAAATGTAATCATCGTGTAATTATGTTATATGTTTTGTAACAAAATCTGAAGTTTGATGAAATTCTGTGTGTTGGTTGTTGAGATATAGCTATCGGAAAAATCGTGCAAAATGCAGCATAGCTGCACCACCTGTTGCAAGGTTAATACCAAAATGTAATCAGCATCTAATTATGTTATGTATTTTAGTGTAACAGAATCTAAAATTTGATGAAGTTCTCTGCATTAGTTCTTGAGATATAGCTATCGCAAAAATCGTGCAAAATGTAGCATAGCAGCGCCACCTATAGGGCAGTTCACACCAAAACCTTATCAGCGGCTATGTATCTCAAGGTATCGCAGAATCTTAAGTTTGGTGAAATTCTGTGCATTAGTTCTTGAGATATAGCTATCATGAAAATCATGAAAAACGTGGCATAGCAGCGCCACCTGGTGGCCAATTTACACCAAAACTTAATCAGCGTCTATGTATATCAAGGGGTCGCAGAATCTGAAATTTGGTGAAATTCTGTGCATTAGTTCTTGAGATATAGCAATCTTAAAAATCATGAAAAACGTAGTATAGTGCCACATGCAGGCCAATTTTCACCAAAAACCAATAGGCACTAATTCATATCAATGTCTAACTGAATATAAAATTTTATTAAATTTCGAGCATTAGTTCTTGAGATAGAGCACCCACAAATTTTGCCACATACAGACAGACAGACTCAGAGACAGACAGACAGACTCACAGAGAGACATTTTCTAAAAATAGTCAAAACGTGTTCAGGACCTTCTAAAACGTATAAATCCATCGAAAACCGGAAGTCGAAAATTTTCATGAATCCAATACTTTCTTCTTGTAAAGATAGAAGAAAGTAAAAATAATTCCAAGGACTACAGACATAGATACAGACATATGCACAAACAAGCACTTATCAAGTTAATATTAAAAACTATTTTATGACGTAAAAATTGGGCTTTAGATGACTCAATAATATAACTTTTCCTATTTTAGAATTGAAAATTAAATAAATAAATACATAAAAATATGCAATCTTTCGATACATTTATATCCATTTCTGCCTGAATTTTTATTTTCTCAAATTTGTTGGGAAATCACTTTAAAAAGTTGGAAAACAAACAGGAAAAATACTTAATATATATATATATATATTACAAATTTAAATTTTTTTTTCGCCAAAACTAACCTTTATACTATCTTAATTTTCTTATAATAATATTCCGTACTTACTTCAAATTATTAAATTAAAATCTTATTTCTAGATCTAATCTGTTAATCTGTGTGCAGACGATATAAATTCTTAATTTGCCTTAAAAAACATTATTCCAGTATGCGTAAATTTAAAAAGATGGCTCTAAATTAAAAATATTCTTAATTAAAACTTTATTTCTTAATATTCCAAATAAAACTGATTTCTTCTATGTTTTTATCAACCCTTTTTAAGAAATTCTTATTAAATTTATTCCAAAACCATACCTTTCAAAAAATATCATTATTTTATTTTATCTATTTATTTATTTTTCCGCCGTCAACGATAATGTGCATATTAATAAATTCATTTCTTTTCTTTTTCTCTTAAAATTAATCATGTATAAAAATCATCTGCCTAAGATATTTAAAATTCGGAGTCAATTATAAATTGGTTAAATAATATTTTTTTTAAAATAAATTTATCGTCTGTTTAAAATAGCCTCGTAACTGGACAAGGATTCTGTTTACAAAAAAGAATGATGGTTAGAGATTACAGAATGTTCCAGAACTTTCTTTTCAGTTTAAAAGGGGGAAGTCTCGAGATGAAAGGAAGATTCTGTAGATTTCTTGGGTTGCTTCTTCGATGAGGACAGCTCGCTGAAATAATGATGGAATTTTTGCAAAAAGGAGCTTTTCCTTCCTCATTATCACGAATTTAATAAATGAATTTACAGCAGCCCATGACTAATTATTGGATCTTCTACATTTATTTATTATTTTTGTTTTTTCCCTCGCTTGCCATGACTGCGTGTTTCTGTTTAACCAGTGGAAATAATTCGAGTTCTCCTGAAATCGTCACAACTAATCGAAAAGTCGCACAGGACAGGTAATGCCTGTGCTAGTGCCTGTTTCGGATTTTGAAATGAATCTACTGAAAAAGTAAAATGCTATGTAAATGAATCTAATGAATCTACTGAAACGAAGTGATGACAAAAATATGAATCGCCGAAAATTTTTCCCGCCATGGTTGAAAGTGTTATTAAGCAAGAATTGCCATTATCTTTTGATTCCTCGAGTGAATGTAACAGAGGAGATTTTAATGTTAAACAGCTTTCTGTCCGAGTGGTTTGAAAGATTTCTTCTAAATATCTCGTGAATTCCTGAGGCCTGATATTCCACCTTTTTGCTGTTTATGTGTAACTGATGACTCAAGATAATCATGGTCATAATGACAAGAAAAAAAAAAAAAAAAAAAAAAAAACTTTTAGAGACAACTGAACGCAGATTACTACTTACTTTCATAATTTTCGTTATTCCTGTCTCCCCTAGGATCAGCTTGAAAATTTCTCCTTATCCGTGAGTTATTTTTAGATGTATTTAATTATTATGTGTATCCTTTTTACTGTATTTGTGTAGATAGTTCTTTGTTTGTAAGGTTTATTTATTTGTTTGTTTATTTTTCTGTGAGCCTTATTTATTTATCTTTTTATCTAGTTATGAGTCTTATTATTATTATTACTATTATTATTATTACTTGTTGGAGTGAAAACATGCTTGTTCTTAAAAATTTAATTGAGGAGTATGATGTTCTTAAGATATTTAATGTTACTTATTAAGATTATTATGATATTTTTATGCACGTTTAAAGATAAGTTCGTAATAATAATGAAGTATAAAAGAACTCAGAAGCTCAAGTTATTTTTTAAAAGGTACATTTTCTAATTTATTGATATTGTTTGTTATCAAGAACTATTCTCAGAATGCAGTATTTTCATGAAAATGTTACTACAACTAGACATTTGAGCTGAAAATTAAGTTAACATTTATGTTTTTCATTTTATTTGTTAGAATTTCTGGTTACAGTGAGCTTTGGTTCCCGGATTCTTATAATTTATTTAAATTCAGTAAGAAAGATGGAACTGTGCAAGGCTGTTGTTAGAATTTTGACTGATAAATATGATTAATTTTGTCAGTAAATTTTGTGATTTTAAGTAAGAAATTACCTATAGTTAAAATTTTGAATCTGTTTATGATCTATAAAATAATAGAATTAAAAGTTGATCCCAATTTAAGGTATATCTATGATATTTACAATTTCTGTTTTAGATAAAATTTCTGGTTAAAGTTAGCAGCTAAATATAGTTATAATTTTCGCGATAATTTTGATTCAGATTTTTTTTTAAATGGTGGGTAATGGTTTTGTGTGAGGCAATTAAAATGTATACAACATCAGTAGACAAAGCCCTCAAAATTGCGAAAGCGCGAACTCATGAATTTCACCTTAAAAGTAAAAGACTATGATCGAAATTTTGTTGAATGCCCATTAAAAATACAAGACTCTGTAATTTATGAAGAATTTAAATACCCTAACACTCGAAAATTAGAACCTACTTTCTCTGGACCATATAAAATTATAAATAAACTTTCTGATGTAACTTATGAAATAGATAAGTTTAATTATGAGACAGGACAGAATTCCGTTATTGTGCATGTTTCTAAATTAAGACCCTATTTTTCACCCGAAGATTTTAAACTGTTTCATGAGCAATCCAAAAAACAAACAAAACCTCAGATACAATCACTAGATCAAACTAAAGTCAAGACAATAGATTAAATTTACCATAAAAAAACCATAATTTTCAACATCAGCGGGTATGTTCTTGGAGCGCTACAAGATTATTACTTGTTTTTGGGAGTTTTTGGGATTAAATTGGGCTCCTTATGCAGGCATAAGGTGAACACTTTGATTGTAAAAGCTTTCAAATTGATGTTGATAAATTAATTTTAAGGGTGTTTAAGTCTAACTATATTTACTCATTTATTTGACATTAGTATTACTCTATTTATTCAGCAGATATTATATGATAATAGTTATAAAATCTAATGATTCTACTCAAACCTATAACATAATATGTGATTTTCAGTGATTGTGAAAACTACAGATTAAAAGTTTTTCAAAAAAAGCACACTTTTTTTTTATTTCCATTTCTCAATTAAGAATGACACCTTTTATTCCTATTGTATTTTATTATTAAAGTTTATAAACCATGTGTGGATAAAACATTATTCTACATTTGGCATTGAAAACTTATAACCAAATTTGACAATTTTGTAAAAGAGTATCAGAGAGGAATTATTGTAAGGAAATACTGGTTGAGAGTCCATTTTCTAAATAGTTAGATTTAATTTTATTTGGATTTTGGAATTATTATGATTTTTTTTTATTTATGCTTTCGGCTAGCAAAAAATACTTTCTTATGCTATTAGAAGATAAGAAAATTATTTAGTTGCTATGTAATTATTTTTATCCTCAACCAATATTTTCCCTATCAATAATAAACAAATAGTGATATTTTCTTTTGATTATACTCTTGTTTTACTATTATTATTATTATTATGATTTCTATGATGAAGTTTAGTATTAATTATACTCTTATTGAAAAATATTAGGATATGGAGTCTTATTATACTATTACTTATTATTGTTGACATTGTTATTATTTAAATGTTTCTATATTATTTATTATTGATATTGAGAGTGATGCTATTTATTATTGAAAAATTGATATATTATTGAAAGATGTTGGATCCAACATAACATAAAAAACAAAGCTTAAACTAGATTTGGAGATATTTAATTAAAGAGACTGTATTCACTGGACATTGAAAAAGACTCTTTTATATATTCTTGAAAGACTTTTTTCATTTAAAGGACTTATTTAAAATAAACTATGCATTAAGTCATTGTAGTTATTTAAACTTCCATGAGAACGAACTTTTATTGTTTTTATTATATTTTTATCTCTTGCTTATTAATATTCATAACTTATTTACTGTTATTATATGTATTATCTCCTATGCACTTACAAATGGTAAGTGATGTTGTAACATTATTGTATTTCTTTCAGGGAAATGCTCCTACCTAAATTTAATTCAGAATTATTTTCTCTTAACTATTTTATTTTAATCGCTAATATTTTTTATATTGCGTTAATTTTCTTTTCTTCCATCTCTTGGCTTCCTGGGTTTGACAGTTTTATTCCAAAATTTAACTTTTCTAAATTATTATATTTCTGTTGTCTGAACTTGTAGTTTTATTTAACTATCAATTTCATACAAAGTCTTGGGGAGGGGGGATAATATTACAAATTAAAATTTTTTTTTTGCCAAAACTAACCTTTATACTATCTTAATTTTCTTATAATAATATTCCGTACTTACTTCAAATTATTAAATTAAAATCTTATTTCTAGATCTAATCTGTTAATCTGTGTGCAGACGATATAAATTCTTAATTTGCCTTAAAAAACATTATTCCAGTATGCGTAAATTTAAAAAGATGGCTCTAAATTAAAAATATTCTTAATTAAAACTTTATTTCTTAATATTCCAAATAAAACTGATTTCTTCTATGTTTTTATCAACCCTTTTTAAGAAATTCTTATTAAATTTATTCCAAAACCATACCTTTCAAAAAATATCATTATTTTATTTTATCTATTTATTTATTTTTCCGCCGTCAACGATAATGTGCATATTAATAAATTCATTTCTTTTCTTTTTCTCTTAAAATTAATCATGTATAAAAATCGTCTGCCTAAGATATTTAAAATTCGGAGTTAATTATAAATTGGTTAAATAATATTTTTTTAAAAATAAATTTATCGTCTGTATAAAATAGCCTCGTAACTGGACAAGGATTCTGTTTACAAAAAAGAATGATGGTTAGAGATTACAGAATGTTCCAGAACTTTCTTTTCAGTTTAAAAGGGGGAAGTCTCGAGATGAAAGGAAGATTCTGTAGATTTTTTGGGTTGCTTCTTCGATGAGGACAGCTCGCTGAAATAATGATGGAATTTTTGCAAAAAGGAGCTTTTCCTTCCTCATTATCACTAATTTAATAAATGAATTTACAGCAGCCCATGACTAATTATTGGATCTTCTACATTTATTTATTATTTTTGTTTTTTCCCTCGCTTGCCATGACTGCGTGTTTCTGTTTAACCAGTGGAAATAATTCGAGTTCTCCTGAAATCGTCACATATATATATTGTCCGACTACTGATAGCTTTACTTTGCTTTTATTTTTATTTACATTAGAAAGTTTCCCAGGCTCTAGAGTCGGATGTTTCAGAAGACATAAGAGTCTAAACATAAAGATAAATAACGACACTTTATTTATAGTTAAATCATGATAAATACACTGTTATTCTTCCAATATATTTATTGGGATACTGATAAATAATATAACACAGGATTTTAAGGATGCCTAACTTTACAGATATATAATTTAATACGCATATGACAAGGTTGCTCAAATACTTAAAAAGGAACCCGCTCACCTCTTAGATATACTAGGAACGTCCTCGTTGGGTGTCAGGCACATCCCCATACCAATGCTCATATCCGAAAAACCAACTTCTTCTCTATCCCAGGGAGAGCACAAAAACACAGTCATGAAAGACTATTCTCATCTCTCCTTCATCTTCGCTATATCTCTCGACATCCCATTTTACTAACTTCTCCCTGCCTGAAAATCCTTCCTAAAAATCTTATCCTCCTATAAAATTTCTCTCTCTTGCATATCATTATAATTTTTCAAGTAACCCGCATCTTCATATGCAGGTGGTCTGAAAACAAATCCTAGTAAACAGCTAAAACCCCTTTTACGATGTAATGTGAGAATCGTGTTACCGAATGCGACATTTTTTAGCTAACATGTTAATCCCACTACTAAATTTGCAGACAATCAAATACCAGTGGACATATTTATTTCTTTGAACTCCCATATGCACGAAGATTCTTACTCTTGTTTACAGGAAATTCAATCTTTTCCAGTCTAACTTATAAACAATCTTGACAAATTTATTGGCTAACTGACTGTTTAGCCAGAATTCACTAACCCCTTACCAAACACCCCGTTTCACAAAAGTCGTTAAATCGTGGAAATTCTATCCTTTTGACAAATTCCCGCATGCACGTGCACCTCAAACTATCTTGTGTGGTCTACATCCTGCATTCTTATATAATATGTCTCTTATTTTTTTACTGTACTGTACTACTACAGCGAGCCGCGAAAATGTGTCGGGTTTATCCCGACAATGATACGACTTTCTCCATAAAGAAAAACACACACACAAAAAAAAGACCTAAGTCCCAATAAACAATTAGGCATCCTCTAGATCCTTACAATTGTAAAAAGAGAAATAATACGCATTAAATACATTACATTTATAAAAATCAAGCAATAATAATAATAAATCTGTTAGCTATGATGATACCAACTTTCAACTAGGCAATAAATAAGTAGCGATAAAATAATTTTAGTTATTAAATGAATAATACCAAAATAACATTAAACACAATGAAGAATTAGCAATACAAAAATAAATTTCTTCCTGATTAGAATCACCAAATTTATTAGGTGAAATGTTCCATAGATGCACAGACGTAAATATAGTTTGAATAAAAGTTTTGAAAAAATGCATCCGAAAGAAAAGTCTAATAAATATTATTAATATGCATGTAAAGAAAGCACTTTTCAACAAATGTCTTTTAGTAATTTTGTACACTTGCATCACCATCAATGTCTATTGAAGTCAAGTGTTTATAGAATAATTTATCATCCTTGCACTGAAAGAAAGTTTTTTACGGAAATAATGTCATTTCTTTTCACTTATAGCGATTCACAAAAGTATGTTGTTTAAAGTCATTCGTTGAGGTCGATGATCGAAATTTGACAGTAACAGTCGTAAATGAATCACATCTACACATCTGAAGAGTAAAATAAAGTCATTCGTTGAAATCGAAGATTGAACTTGACAGTAACAATCGTAAAAGATGCACATCTACGCATCTGAAGATTAAGATAATTATATTCTTTTGATTTTATTTCTTCTTTTGTGAAATTCGATGATTAAAAAATAAATCCAATGTTTGAAGTCCGCTCACAAACCGCAGGTATATTAACGATTATAGAAACCATATAAGTCGTTGTAGGTAAAGTCCACCATGTTGTTTGATAAAACGTTAAATATCAATAAGTTCCTCCACCAACTAAAGTTAGAAAAAGTGATATACGATGGGTTAATTAGTATTTGCAGAATTGGAGGTGGTGTTGGAATGGAATGTAAACAGAAGTAGTAGAATTCCAGTATCACCTCCACGATCCTCACTACTGAAATATGGATGGAATATTCGTATCCCATCTTATAAACACGCCGTCCTAAACAAATCACAATAAAAAGAAAATGATTTGTGTGATGTTTTTCTTGCATGGAAATGTATATAAGAATCCCCAAATGATAAATATTTCACAAACAGGTAAAACTGCGCATTCTTTGTAAAGTTATCAAGTTGCAGCTTGTTGGATGAAAAGTGATGAAATAGCAGGCAAAATTTTTAAGCAATCATCAGTAGCATGATGATATATTGTCATACAGAAGTATATGTACATGACTGTAACATGCATTGAGTGTAGAAAATTGACTGCAGCAAGTGAAGAATTTCCACAAAAGTTCATCAAGGAGGGGAACAGCCTCAGCTGCTCCTTTTGCACTGGCAGTAGATTATAGCGCAATTCCAGGGATTTGTGTGTAGTATAGTTTTAAAATAATGATTGATATGTGCAGGAAAGTGGGTTTAACAATTAAGTATCTCGAGCAACCAAATATTATTAAAATTAATTTAAACAATAAAGTAATTTACTAAAATTCAGCTGATGGCATAAATTTAAAAAAGAATCGAATAATAACTCAATTATATTATTATTGTTTTTTTTTTTTTTTTTTTTTTTTTTTTTTTAGCAAATTTAATTCAGTTAATTATTTATATTTAAATTGAAAATACGAAGATCAACTCTTAAGGCAATAGTATAATGATTCAAAGGAATCGTCATGTTGTATATTAAGTCAACTTTTCTTTCCCATTTGTTTGTAAAAGGAACAAATGATGAAAGAAAATTAAGCATTACATATATTTATATTATTACTTTTTTTTTTTTTTTTTTTTTTTTTTTTAAAGTTACACTCTTGAAATTAAAGTCCCATTTAATCATCCTAACAATACATTCCCGCAATTGGCCATTTTGCAGAAATGAAACAACATATGATCAAATAGAAAATTCTACTAGCATTTATAAATTTGAATGTTTAAGTGGATGTAATGTATTATTTTATATGTGTTTAAAATAAATTTTGTTTTTGTATAATAGAATTGCTGAACGCCTTTTCAATAGAATAAGAACAAAATTTTGAAATGATGAAAGAAATCAAAATAATATATTTAAAACAATCATAACTATTTATCTAAAAACAAATAAATCACCCTGGTTTATGATTATAAAACTTAGCTAAAGTTAATAAGGCACTTATTATAATTTAATTAATTATTATTATTTTGTCATAATTTTAAATCTAAATCAATTCCAAATAGACTAATTATACAAATACAGTTCTTACTGCAAAAATTGCTTCATAGAAATAAATTGAATTTGATTACGATCTAATTATAATACAAGTTATGGCAGAAAAAAAAAAAAAACTAATATCTCAATCATGTCATACAACTACAACATCTAACACTCTAAATCTTCTTAAATATAAAATTTCAATGCTACGTCACCATACATAACAATGTAGTAAACTTCTGCATTTATTTATATATATAATCCGACACCTGATATCTAATTAATATACATAAACAGGTAATTATCAAAATATCAAAACACACTTCTATAGTATAATAACTTGAAATGTCATATTAATTTTCTTATATGACACGTTCGATTTAGTAAAATAACATGAGTAACATAAAAATAAGTGTGCCATTTTAGTATAATAATCAAATAAAACCCATGCAATTTTCTATGTATTGGCACTTTAAATTGAATTAACAAACATCTATATAACAATAAATACAGTTGAGTGATATTCTACTATATTAAACTAGATATAACCAAATTCATACTTCCATTATAATGAAAGTAAATTATAATTTATATGTATAATAGAAATGTATCATATTATATTAAAATTTAACAGCAATAACACTACCAACTTCATATAATTCAACTACAAAAAACACGCTTATATTTTATGACTATCAATATTTTTCTAATGCATACAAGTATACTATAAGCTAAAATCTTTTATATATCTTTCCCTCTACCTTTTTTTTTTCTTTTGAATGCACTTTTGTTTACCCAAAATGAAAACAAAACAGAAGTCACCCACATATCCTATATGATAGCCTAACTTTTTTTTTTCCCTTTTGAACGCAATTTGTTCACCTTACCGATAATATCTCGTATCCTACCCCCCTTTTTCCTCTTTTTTTTTTTTTTTGGTGGGGTGTGGGGGAGATCACAAGATCGTATTTCTCTATAACCACATTCCCGAGCAAGTTCAACAATCCTTTGCGAATCCTCCCTTCATACAGAAATGTTTCTGTTAAAGTATCCTTAACCAATGGAACACAAATTCACATATTTTTATCTTGTCAGAAAAACAGTTCGTACTTGACATAAGAGGGTCTCCATGCATGGAAACAAAATATAATTTATAATTGTTCCAATCTTCTCTACCTATATTTATATATTTTTATTTATTTATTTATTTTTTTACATTATTTACAGAGATACCCAAAATTCTATATGCCCATAAATAGAATTATAATTTTCAACTTAATAGATCACTGAGCCGAACGGAACATAGTATATACCAAATAATTAAGATATACTTTTATTTACACCTAATACTACACATAACCTAGAAAAAAACTCAAACTTTGTAAAAAAAAATATGGTTATGAATACAGAAATACAATAGCAAAATACCACTAAACCGAAATATAAAAGAATATCAGAGGAATATGAATGCATTTTAATAAACTTAATATCTCTTAATCAATAGTAATTATAATTTTTTTATCAAAACCCTCTAATATTTACAGAAACATTATATATATGTTTCTTTTGCATTAGTTGTTTCATATCTCTTATGACCAAGAAATATCGCGACAGCCCCATCAATACAAGATAAAATATCTCTAAAATTATACACAAAAATTCACAATAATAAAATTTCCATCAAATAATTTCATAAAAAAGCCTTAAAAGTTGAACATTTTTTTTTTTCATTCATTATTGACCCTACTTGTAACTGGGCCTTAAATTATAATAATAATATAAATATTACACTTGTTATTTATCATTTTAATAGATTTTAATAGATACAGGCATTATAAATATAAATATCAATACTTTTAATTACCCTTATTTCAATTCAATTATTACTAACAATTACAGGCATCCTTATTTATATTAAATAATTTACATTGGCCGAAGTAAATAAATATCTTAACACCTAAAGGTATTAAATTGGTCACGGTAACCATTGTCCGACTACTGATAGCTTTACTTTGCTTTTATTTTTATTTACATTAGAAAGTTTCCCAGACTCTAGAGTCGGATGTTTTAGAAGACATAAGAGTCTAAACATAAAGATAAATAACGACACTTTATTTATAGTTAAATCATGATAAATACACTGTTATTCTTCCAATATATTTATTGGGATACTGATAAATAATATAACACAGGATTTTAAGGATGCCTAACTTTACAGATATATAATTTAATACGCATATGACAAGGTTGCTCAAATACTTAAAAAGGAACCCGCTCACCTCTTAGATATACTAGGAACGTCCTCGTTGGGTGTCAGGCACATCCCCATACCAATGCTCATATCCGAAAAACCAACTTCTTCTCTATCCCAGGGAGAGCACAAAAACACAGTCATGAAAGACTATTCTCATCTCTCCTTCATCTTCGCTATATCTCTCGACATCCCATTTTACTAACTTCTCCCTGCCTGAAAATCCTTCCTAAAAATCTTATCCTCCTATAAAATTTCTCTCTCTTGCATATCATTATAATTTTTCAAGTAACCCGCATCTTCATATGCAGGTGGTCTGAAAACAAATCCTAGTAAACAGCTAAAACCCCTTTTACGATGTAATGTGAGAATCGTGTTACCGAATGCGACATTTTTTAGCTAACATGTTAATCCCACTACTAAATTTGCAGACAATCAAATACCAGTGGACATATTTATTTCTTTGAACTCCCATATGCACGAAGATTCTTACTCTTGTTTACAGGAAATTCAATCTTTTCCAGTCTAACTTATAAACAATCTTGACAAATTTATTGGCTAACTGACTGTTTAGCCAGAATTCACTAACCCCTTACCAAACACCCCGTTTCACAAAAGTCGTTAAATCGTGGAAATTCTATCCTTTTGACAAATTCCCGCATGCACGTGCACCTCAAACTATCTTGTGTGGTCTACATCCTGCATTCTTATATAATATGTCTCTTATTTTTTTACTGTACTGTACTACTACAGCGAGCCGCGAAAATGTGTCGGGTTTATCCCGACAATGATACGACTTTCTCCATAAAGAAAAACACACACACAAAAAAAAGACCTAAGTCCCAATAAACAATTAGGCATCCTCTAGATCCTTACAATTGTAAAAAGAGAAATAATACGCATTAAATACATTACATTTATAAAAATCAAGCAATAATAATAATAAATCTGTTAGCTATGATGATACCAACTTTCAACTAGGCAATAAATAAGTAGCGATAAAATAATTTTAGTTATTAAATGAATAATACCAAAATAACATTAAACACAATGAAGAATTAGCAATACAAAAATAAATTTCTTCCTGATTAGAATCACCAAATTTATTAGGTGAAATGTTCCATAGATGCACAGACGTAAATATAGTTTGAATAAAAGTTTTGAAAAAATGCATCCGAAAGAAAAGTCTAATAAATATTATTAATATGCATGTAAAGAAAGCACTTTTCAACAAATGTCTTTTAGTAATTTTGTACACTTGCATCACCATCAATGTCTATTGAAGTCAAGTGTTTATAGAATAATTTATCATCCTTGCACTGAAAGAAAGTTTTTTACGGAAATAATGTCATTTCTTTTCACTTATAGCGATTCACAAAAGTATGTTGTTTAAAGTCATTCGTTGAGGTCGATGATCGAAATTTGACAGTAACAGTCGTAAATGAATCACATCTACACATCTGAAGAGTAAAATAAAGTCATTCGTTGAAATCGAAGATTGAACTTGACAGTAACAATCGTAAAAGATGCACATCTACGCATCTGAAGATTAAGATAATTATATTCTTTTGATTTTATTTCTTCTTTTGTGAAATTCGATGATTAAAAAATAAATCCAATGTTTGAAGTCCGCTCACAAACCGCAGGTATATTAACGATTATAGAAACCATATAAGTCGTTGTAGGTAAAGTCCACCATGTTGTTTGATAAAACGTTAAATATCAATAAGTTCCTCCACCAACTAAAGTTAGAAAAAGTGATATACGATGGGTTAATTAGTATTTGCAGAATTGGAGGTGGTGTTGGAATGGAATGTAAACAGAAGTAGTAGAATTCCAGTATCACCTCCACGATCCTCACTACTGAAATATGGATGGAATATTCGTATCCCATCTTATAAACACGCCGTCCTAAACAAATCACAATAAAAAGAAAATGATTTGTGTGATGTTTTTCTTGCATGGAAATGTATATAAGAATCCCCAAATGATAAATATTTCACAAACAGGTAAAACTGCGCATTCTTTGTAAAGTTATCAAGTTGCAGCTTGTTGGATGAAAAGTGATGAAATAGCAGGCAAAATTTTTAAGCAATCATCAGTAGCATGATGATATATTGTCATACAGAAGTATATGTACATGACTGTAACATGCATTGAGTGTAGAAAATTGACTGCAGCAAGTGAAGAATTTCCACAAAAGTTCATCAAGGAGGGGAACAGCCTCAGCTGCTCCTTTTGCACTGGCAGTAGATTATAGCGCAATTCCAGGGATTTGTGTGTAGTATAGTTTTAAAATAATGATTGATATGTGCAGGAAAGTGGGTTTAACAATTAAGTATCTCGAGCAACCAAATATTATTAAAATTAATTTAAACAATAAAGTAATTTACTAAAATTCAGCTGATGGCATAAATTTAAAAAAGAATCGAATAATAACTCAATTATATTATTATTGTTTTTTTTTTTTTTTTTTTTTTTTTTTTTTTAGCAAATTTAATTCAGTTAATTATTTATATTTAAATTGAAAATACGAAGATCAACTCTTAAGGCAATAGTATAATGATTCAAAGGAATCGTCATGTTGTATATTAAGTCAACTTTTCTTTCCCATTTGTTTGTAAAAGGAACAAATGATGAAAGAAAATTAAGCATTACATATATTTATATTATTACTTTTTTTTTTTTTTTTTTTTTTTTTTTTTTTTTAAAGTTACACTCTTGAAATTAAAGTCCCATTTAATCATCCTAACAATACATTCCCGCAATTGGCCATTTTGCAGAAATGAAACAACATATGATCAAATAGAAAATTCTACTAGCATTTATAAATTTGAATGTTTAAGTGGATGTAATGTATTATTTTATATGTGTTTAAAATAAATTTTGTTTTTGTATAATAGAATTGCTGAATGCCTTTTCAATAGAATAAGAACAAAATTTTGAAATGATGAAAGAAATCAAAATAATATATTTAAAACAATCATAACTATTTATCTAAAAACAAATAAATCACCCTGGTTTATGATTATAAAACTTAGCTAAAGTTAATAAGGCACTTATTATAATTTAATTAATTATTATTATTTTGTCATAATTTTAAATCTAAATCAATTCCAAATAGACTAATTATACAAATACAGTTCTTACTGCAAAAATTGCTTCATAGAAATAAATTGAATTTGATTACGATCTAATTATAATACAAGTTATGGCAGAAAAAAAAAAAAAAACTAATATCTCAATCATGTCATACAACTACAACATCTAACACTCTAAATCTTCTTAAATATAAAATTTCAATGCTACGTCACCATACATAACAATGTAGTAAACTTCTGCATTTATTTATATATATAATCCGACACCTGATATCTAATTAATATACATAAACAGGTAATTATCAAAATATCAAAACACACTTCTATAGTATAATAACTTGAAATGTCATATTAATTTTCTTATATGACACGTTCGATTTAGTAAAATAACATGAGTAACATAAAAATAAGTGTGCCATTTTAGTATAATAATCAAATAAAACCCATGCAATTTTCTATGTATTGGCACTTTAAATTGAATTAACAAACATCTATATAACAATAAATACAGTTGAGTGATATTCTACTATATTAAACTAGATATAACCAAATTCATACTTCCTTTATAATGAAAGTAAATTATAATTTATATGTATAATAGAAATGTATCATATTATATTAAAATTTAACAGCAATAACACTACCAACTTCATATAATTCAACTACAAAAAACACGCTTATATTTTATGACTATCAATATTTTTCTAATGCATACAAGTATACTATAAGCTAAAATCTTTTATATATCTTTCCCTCTACCTTTTTTTTTTCTTTTGAATGCACTTTTGTTTACCCAAAATGAAAACAAAACAGAAGTCACCCACATATCCTATATGATAGCCTAACTTTTTTTTTTCCCTTTTGAACGCAATTTGTTCACCTTACCGATAATATCTCGTATCCTACCCCCCTTTTTCCTCTTTTTTTTTTTTTTGGTGGGGTGTGGGGGAGATCACAAGATCGTATTTCTCTATAACCACATTCCCGAGCAAGTTCAACAATCCTTTGCGAATCCTCCCTTCATATAGAAATGTTTCTGTTAAAGTATCCTTAACCAATGGAACACAAATTCACATATTTTTATCTTGTCAGAAAAACAGTTCGTACTTGACATAAGAGGGTCTCCATGCATGGAAACAAAATATAATTTATAATTGTTCCAATCTTCTCTACCTATATTTATATATTTTTATTTATTTATTTATTTTTTTACATTATTTACAGAGATACCCAAAATTCTATATGCCCATAAATAGAATTATAATTTTCAACTTAATAGATCACTGAGCCGAACGGAACATAGTATATACCAAATAATTAAGATATACTTTTATTTACACCTAATACTACACATAACCTAGAAAAAAACTCAAACTTTGTAAAAAAAAATATGGTTATGAATACAGAAATACAATAGCAAAATACCACTAAACCGAAATATAAAAGAATATCAGAGGAATATGAATGCATTTTAATAAACTTAATATCTCTTAATCAATAGTAATTATAATTTTTTTATCAAAACCCTCTAATATTTACAGAAACATTATATATATGTTTCTTTTGCATTAGTTGTTTCATATCTCTTATGACCAAGAAATATCGCGACAGCCCCATCAATACAAGATAAAATATCTCTAAAATTATACACAAAAATTCACAATAATAAAATTTCCATCAAATAATTTCATAAAAAAGCCTTAAAAGTTGAACATTTTTTTTTTTCATTCATTATTGACCCTACTTGTAACTGGGCCTTAAATTATAATAATAATATAAATATTACACTTGTTATTTATCATTTTAATAGATTTTAATAGATACAGGCATTATAAATATAAATATCAATACTTTTAATTACTTATTTCAATTCAATTATTACTAACAATTACAGGCATCCTTATTTATATTAAATAATTTACATTGGCCGAAGTAAATAAATATCTTAACACCTAAAGGTATTAAATTGGTCACGGTAACCATTGTCCGACTACTGATAGCTTTACTTTGCTTTTATTTTTATTTACATTAGAAAGTTTCCCAGACTCTAGAGTCGGATGTTTTAGAAGACATAAGAGTCTAAACATAAAGATAAATAACGACACTTTATTTATAGTTAAATCATGATAAATACACTGTTATTCTTCCAATATATTTATTGGGATACTGATAAATAATATAACACAGGATTTTAAGGATGCCTAACTTTACAGATATATAATTTAATACGCATATGACAAGGTTGCTCAAATACTTAAAAAGGAACCCGCTCACCTCTTAGATATACTAGGAACGTCCTCGTTGGGTGTCAGGCACATCCCCATACCGGTGCTCATATCCAAAAAACCAACTTCTTCTCTATCCCAGGGAGAGCACAAAAACACAGTCATGAAAGACTATTCTCATCTCTCCTTCATCTTCGCTATATCTCTCGACATCCCATTTTACTAACTTCTCCCTGCCTGAAAATCCCTCCTAAAAATCTTATCCTCCTATAAAATTTCTCTCTCTTGCATATCATTATAATTTTTCAAGTAACGCGCATCTTCATATGCAGGTGGTCTGAAAATAAATCCTAGTAAACAGCTAAAACCCCTTTTACGATGTAATGTGAGAATCGTGTTACCGAATGCGACATTTTTTAGCTAACATGTTAATCCCACTACTAAATTTGCAGACAATCAAATACCACAGTGGACATATTTATTTCTTTGAACTCCCATATGCGCGAAGATTCTTACTCTTGTTTACAGGAAATTCAATCTTTTCCAGTCTAACTTATAAACAATCTTGACAAATTTATTGGCTAACTGACTGTTTAGCCAGAATTCACTAACCCCTTACCAAACACCCCGTTTCACAAAAGTCGTTAAATCGTGGAAATTCTATCCTTTTGACGAATTCTTGCATGCACGTGCACCTCAAACTATCTTGTGTGGTCTACATCCTGCATTCTTATATAATATGTCTCTTATTTTTTTACTGTACTGTACTACTACAGCGAGCCGCGAAAATGTGTCAGGTTTATCCCGACAATATGCATGCTAAAAAATTTTTGTATTTATTTGATAAAATGTATGTGAACTAATGGAAATATGCATAATATTTGTGATGGCATTATATGCTTAAATATATGTTTTGTCTAAATTTACATAAAATAAGCTTATTGCATATTATATATTATAATTATTATTCTTATGAACCATTAATTTTTTTTCTTTACAGAGATTAATAATATTATAAGCATTATTATTATTAAAATAAAAATAACCATATTTGAGGCTTAAAAACAATTTATTTCAGAATAATCTTGAGAAAAAGTTTATATAAATCACTCTCTTCTAAATGTCTTATACTGATATTTTTTAAATGCTTTTTAATTATTTCTTTGCCATTGAAAGCAGATAGATGACTGTAGAAGTAAGTATTCAGTATGTTAAAACAAAAGATTTGTGATTTTTTAAAAATTTGAAAATGAGGAACAAGATAGCAATCAATTAATCAAAAAGACTAATCTTTGAGAGATATTACTTTATGCCACAAGTAAATTAATGTCATGACATTTTGAAGAATGATAACAAAATTTTACAAGAAGTTTAAAAACAGTTAAAAAATATGCAGCAATGCTTTAAGGATTCATTTATATAAAAAATATTATTTTAGTCTTACAGTCAACTAATTTTGCAAATAATTAACAAAGTTGTTTTATAATAGATGTCCCTCATATCTTTAAATCAAAATTATTTCTAAT
The DNA here is from genome assembly GCA_964019185.1 of Maratus speculifer. Classification (NCBI taxonomy): domain Eukaryota; kingdom Metazoa; phylum Arthropoda; class Arachnida; order Araneae; family Salticidae; genus Maratus; species Maratus speculifer. The sequence goes on along the minus strand of OZ025294.1, from coordinate 290,843,034 downwards.
AGATTATTTGAATTATTGATTAATTTTTTTTTTTCAATTTCTTTATTCAATAAATAACTTAACACATTCAATTAGAATTTTTGTTTGACATAAAAAGAACATGTATTTTCTCTATCTTGGACATGCATTCACATTTTATAAAATATCTACAATTTTTGAGATATAAAAAAGAAAAAAATACTTACATGTTTTCAATAGCATGTGGAAGAATTTTTTTTCTTTTCTTTGTCTTTTCTTTATTTACTGTTTCTTCTGACCAACATGTATAAAATAATCCATTGCTTGTAAACACTGGAAGTTTATAATGTACATCTACTTCTTCATATCTATGTTTACCAGTATCTTTTACAATTTCTCTCTTTGTTTTAAATAAAAATATTTCAACTAAATTCTAAAATAAATAAATAAAAAAATTAGAAAGTAAATATAAATCTAAAAATAGACTGTCTTTCAAAAGATTACTCTAATGAATAATGCATTATCAAATGTTACAAAATGCATATGATAGTCTTCATTTTTTTTTTTTCTTTCATACAAACTTTACAGAATTATATGATTTTTTTATTTTAATGCGGGGGAAATACTTGAAATTATAGAGAAATATTAGAAAGCCAATCAAGAGTTTATGTTTGGGCCTGATGCATAGGCATGAAATTGTAAGTTCCTGAAAGTAAGCTCTCCCCCACCAAACATAAATAATTTAGATTTTTTTTTCTTTCCTTATAACAAGCCTCCCCCCAAACTTTGTAAAAAAGTCAAACCTACAATAAAATCTTGTTCGCTCATACACAAATTTAATTTCATAATAAAATTCACTAGAATAAGCAAACAGTTAATTTCTATAATTCAATGAAATTCACCATAGAAAATATCAATGTATTTAAAGAACCCTTTTTACGACTCAAGCAAATAAGTGAATCTACCCTCATTCTAAGTGCAGATATAAATTAATTCAGAGTCTAAGAAATCATGCTCAAGCAAGCAATACTAATGCAGTTACCAACACACCTTCAAGCTCATTTTATTGCACATAATATACTAATGAAATAACAGCATATATTCAAGCTCATGCTATAGGGACATGAAATACTAATGCTTTGATATATTCCAATAGCAGCAGCTTAACAAGAAACTGACGATAAGTGCATCTGCACATGCGTGAAATAGATAAAAACGATTCTTTTACATCATTTAATAGTCAATTCTATGGAGTACTTATAAAAAAAATCCCATCAAATATCATGAAAATTCAAAAAGATATCATTATTATAAGTATGCTGTTTTTATATTGCTCTCTAAAAACGACTGAATGATAAGGGATTCTCCACCTGTGATAAAAAAGGAAAAGAGCTTTTATTCTTTTCTATCACAGATGTCAAGATACTTATTAACAGAAATATTGTACTAGATATTGTATACATTAAATACTAATTTTTTCCTAAAAGTCAGTTAATAAAAAATGTCAATTTGTGGAGAATCCCTTATCATTCAGCCGTTTTTAGAGAGCAATGTAAAAACAGCTTACTTATAATAATGATATCTTTTTGAATTTTCACGATATTTGATTGGATTTTTTTTATAAGTTACTCCATAGAATTGACTATTAAATGATGTAAAATAATCGTTTTTATTGTTCGTGCATGCGCAGATAAAAATATTTCATAAAACTACTCATATTTCATAAAATATTTAATATATTTATATTCCGATTGCGCTATATTTTTTCTAATAGATTTTGCCAATATTTCTGAAATTTGCGTTAAATTTGGTCAAAAACTCTGCATGATATAAACAAAAAACATACAAGAATAAAAAAAAACACTTTCTCCAAGAATACACATACTATTCTTACAAAAATCGGTGTACATGTTGTGCAGTATCCACATATTTGTATTCTGCAGCGATAAATTATTTCGTCCATTTTCATGTACAGGGTGATCCCAAATATTTCTGTTATTATTTAATTTTCTGTCGGCCCCCCTAATTGCCCTGCTTATCAAATGAATGGTGATAAATATGAGGTCAGACATAATCTTCATAATCCTGAAGTTGCAGAAGAATCCGACAAGTATATTTTTAAATATTTGACAATATGTCAAAAATTGAAAGTTTTCAAATACTTATTGGTAGATAGTGTATGAATGTATTGAGATCATATCAAAAAACTGGTGGAATCAAATAGAAAAGTAAAGTTCAATCTAAGAAAGTCATAGTAAAAAATTGGCAAATAATTTCAGTCAAAAACAATGCATAGAAAAATAACAGCACCAGATTTATTGTAAAGTTCATAAAATTGATTTAGTTTGAAGGTTATGGTTGAAAAATAATAGAATCAGATTCTCTGTAAAACTCATAAAATTGCCTAAATTTTTGTTGATATATGAAAACGTAGACTGAGCTTTACTGGTGCCTTCATATTCTCGCTCATATTCTCATAGAATCATATTCCCCTTTCAAACCGATTACTGGACATTAGTACGGGGTGATATATCAATAAAATGGATGTAAAATATAAATTGTGGAAACAATACAAAAAAAAAAAAAAAAAAAAAAAAAAAAAAAAAAAAAACCTATGTAACTATATATCATGAATATTAAAATCCTGAAGCAAACTGCAATTATCATACATTTTCATTAAACTGCAACTTTAAACAGCACTTCTTTGAGTATTCAAGATTCTATCATTCTAAACAATGGTATTAAATATGATTTTGATTACAGTAGACTCCCTCAAATTCACACAGCTTGGGACCAAAGGTTGTGCAGATTTTAGAATTTTGCAGATTTCTGGTCATTGCTTGGTTTATATTTTTTTAAAAATAATTTGAATATAATTAATAATGAAATCAAAAGTATAAAGAATGCTTACAATATACTAAAATATTAAAATAAGTAATAAACTAAAATAATAAAAATTTAGATAATTTTTTTAATTATAAAAATATTAAAAGCAAAGGTCAAGTTAATAATCAATGTACAATTAAATATTCATTATAAAGATGAAATGTGTTTTTCCTAAAATTATTCAATGAAACTTGTCTCATAAAGGTACATTACTTATTCACATCAGGATCATAAAACAACAAAGCTTTATTTTAGGTTTAGCCAGACTTAATAACTAAAAAAGCTTGATTAATACATAAATATATTTGGCAAGATTGTGATTGCCAATGATATCAGCAATATCTTGTTTTTTTTAGAAATAAATAATTCTTTCTTCATAAAAAAACATAAATTCAATAACCTTAACAAAAATTACAAATTAAAAAACATATGGAATTGATATAAAAATAATTAGTCAAATTTCGCATCTACATCTACATTTGAACTGAATGTTTCATTGTTTACATCCATAAATTATGTGCGGATTTTAGAGAGTTTCAGATTTTAAGAGTGCAGATAGGAGGGAGTCTACTGTGTCATGATACTAACGAAGTAATTTCTACATTCTTAAACAATGATGAATCTGCAAGACTCTTCCTCAGCCTCAACACCTGATCTTATCATGATACTAATGGCATGATTTTTATCAGCCTAAACCATGATGCACACCTCAAAATTTTCACAGTTTCAACTATGATATTATCATGATATTAATGGCACGATTTTTATCAGCCTAGACTGTGACAGACTTATCAAAATTTACCCAGCTTGAATCATATCAAAATAATAGACTTCACATAATTCTTCTAGCTTCAATCGTGATATTACCATGATACAGACAGTGTGATTTATCTCAGCCTAAACAGTATTAGAAAAGAAGAATCATTTTGATGTTTAGATGATCGATGATAAATATCATACATATGGTTTTTGCATGCAAGTGCCAACAGCAAGTGACCCTTTTGAAGTGCCTGTTTAAGATAAATTTCAAAGAAATAAATACATAAAAAGAAAAACATTATTAAAAATTGCTTTGGAGTGTTCAAGGCAAAAAATTTTCAATCTTAGTTTTCTTGGTGTTAATTTTTTTTTTTAATCATTAAAAATAAAGCCCTGCCCGACCCAAATCTGAAAATTCTCTTTGAAATTATTCTGCAACCCAACCCGTATCCAACAAAAAAAATAAGTTTAACAGCAACCCAACCCAAATGTATAAAAAAAAAAAAAAAAAAAAAAAAAAATGGCAACCAACAACCAGACTCGAAACCAAAATGAAAGGAAATTAAATTATGTTTTAATGCAATTATAAAATATAACCTACAATAAAAAAAAAAAAGGGGGCTGGGCCGAATTTTACTAATATTAATTATTATTGAACAGGCCAGACCCGTGCCAGTGTCCTGGCCCGTCTGTCTGAAACCTCTAAAAAAAGTAATCTCCCCAAACCAAGCTCAGACTGAGTGTCGTGAAGAAAAATTGGGCCGGGTCCATGACGACTCTTAGATCAAATAATTAAATGATTAGGTCACATTTTTTTTTTTTTTTTTTTATTTAGATAATAAAATTCTAATTTTTTAAGAGTTTTTATGAATTTTACTCATTTTTATATACGATTTTGCGTTGAGCAAGTTTGTTTGAAAATTTTTTAATTTCAGCAAGAACTTTACTCATGTTTGACAAATTGAATTTGAATTTGTGTTGTTATGTTGATTATTTTGGGTCTAAAATAATTTAAAATAATAATAATAATAAGTTATTTTATTTAAATAATTTAGTTTTGCTTACTAATAAGATATATCTCCTTTTTATCAAATAATTTACAAATTACTCCATATAATATCTGAAAAATATATTTAATGTTTAATAATATTTTAATATTTTTGAGAGGGTTTTGCTGTGTCGGCAAGGCGCCGGCCGATACATCGATATTTTCTCGAAAAATATTTAAAATATATGTGTAATTCTAATTAAAAAAAAAAAAAAAAAAAAAAAAAAAAAAAAAAAAGTTTGTTTTGGAAATTTTTATATTTCATATTTCAATATTTCGAGATGCACGTGGTCCGGACATCGAGTGGTGTATTCATACACGGCAGGTGTCCGATATTTTTGAAGGACAGCATGGTTTTCCTTTCATGGAAAATTTATTATAACAAAGAAAAATTATAAACGGCAATGCCGTTCTTTTGTTTAAAAATAATGTGAAATTTTGTTGAGCAACCCAAATATCTAAAATACATGTGAGACATCAAGCGGATTATTTTACTATGCAATGGAAACGAAGTGATGCGGCACGGAGATAAAAAGGGGAACGGAGGAAGATCGTGGAGGCTTTTGGGAGAATTCTGCAAGTGGCAAGAAGAACAGCGTATTCGGGCTTCGTTACGGCGGCAGTGGAAGGTTTCGTCTCTCGTGACGGGAAGGAGCGAAGCGGAGGTTTGGATCTCGGCGAATTTCGAGGAGAAGAATGGGCTGCCTGAACGAGAGTTATGTCTAAGAGGAGGTCGGATAATTGGAAGATCTACTTGATGAAAAGTCCATGTTTAATTGAAGATTTTAAAATTGTTACCATGGGGTAATATTTAAGGTACCTTTATTTTCTTTCTTCCCCGGGGTAGTAAAGCATATGCTTATTTTTATTTCATGTTAAACGCTAGTATTATTTTTGTAATTCTTTAATGTTAACTTAATTTTCATTTAATATTTAAATAAAATGTTAGTTATAATTTATTCAATGATTTAAGTCTTTATTTACCTTCTTCCCACAGCAGCTTATGTTCTTTGAGATTGTTTTTTTTTGTTTATGCAACCGAGATTATTTACTAATTACTATACGATCAGACTTTTGATGTTAATTGAAGATTTATTTAAATTTAGTTTAATTTTTATGTTAAAGTTCGGTAGAATATATTTTATTCTACCACGTGTTCGTGTCTAACCATCTTAATTTGGGGATCGATACAACAGTGTGTTTTTTGGTGAGTGTGCCCAAAACTGCAAATGAGTTAGTATTTACTAAATATTATTCTGTATGATTTAAACATATAACTTCCATTTTATGGATGATAGAAAATAGTTGGATGTGCCAATCCCAAAACTTTCTTCTTAATATTTAAAAAAATAGTTACTCATGCTAATGCTTTAATAATTTTAATTCTATACTATACCAACTTTGATTTTCATCATAAATTTCTGCTTTATATTAATCAGAGTAAAAACGAGTTTCCGTCTCTGCACGAGCGGATGGACAATAGAATGATAGTCAGATTTTTTTTTCAAATTCAGGGAGGACCTACTTGCCATATCAAAAAATAATCATACAAAAAAAATTTAGTTCAGTTCTAGGCATAACTTCATACACTTTGCGGTGGTAAAATATCGAAAATGGCACAAAAATTGCTATTGCTGTGCCTTTTTCCAGCGGCAAGAAGATGAGGAGCTGTACCCAAATATAGTAGTACGTGCAGTATTGTGTAGACACTAATCAATGGAATATGGATACAGCCCCTCATTTTTTTGTTTCATTTTGGAAATATCGGATTTTTGATCTTATTCTTTCGACGATAATTTTCAGAATTTTAAAGCTATGATTTTGAAACTTTAACAAAAGTTGCTCTATACATTTAGCTAATACAAAATGCAAATGAATTTTTTATACAGTTGACACGACACATATATACACATTTTTTATACAGTGATGCACAGTGAAAATTTATTTAGTAAACCTGCTCATTTTTCATAAGATTATTAATATTTTTTTATTTTGATTAGAGGGTATTATATACAATGTCATTTTTTATATTTTCCGAAAAGAACATAGTTTTTTATTAAGAACTTTGCAAATTGTAAGCAAAAAACTTCACAAAATTTGAGGCCGTTTTTATAAAAACCTTAATTTCTCTACGAGTATACATGCTATCTGCATAAAAATGAACAAAGTTTATTACCATAAGCCACATAATCATAATCTGGAATTTGAACGCTTTTGCTACATTAGTTTTGACAGGGTTATTCAAAAGATGTTCATTCTTTTTCAATTTGTTGATGATCCCTATTGTATTTTGGAAAAAAATCTTCTTGAAAATATATGACCTGTACTATTTTGCTTATATATCTGGAGGTTCAGAGTCATTCCTCATGTATATTTCATGATATTTCACAAAATGTCTGAAATCGCAAATGTAAAGATTTTTTTTTTTTCTTTTTGCTATGACTGTAGATTTTTTCTTTTTTTGTTGAATTTTATTTTCTGAATATACATATCTTAAGATTTATATTATACCTAAGTTACATCCAAATCAAAAGAATTATGTGATTAGATGAAATATTCACATTTGATGTAAACAATCTCTTTTTTGTACATGTTTAGATTATTTTTCACTTTAAGTTTCTGAATTGTTTTCATGCATTTCATTCAATATGTGGTAACTGGATTATTTGGATTACTGGCTCTTTAAAGATTTTGGGAATCGGAGCCTGTACCTAGAGGCCATTTTCTAAAATTAATGCAAAATACAAAATATATTATGAAAAAATAACATCTTTTATCATAAATAGTAAGCATGGATTTTAAAGAAATAAAAAAAATAATGTTAATTTATCAAAAGCAAATTTCACAAATGAAAAAAAAAAGTGCAAATTACAAATTTTGCCATTGTTTAGTTTTATTTTCATGGTTATGTTATTTGGCAAGAATTCACTCTTTTTTTTTCCACATGAATTCTACCAAGGGCAATAAAAAAGGAAATACTAAAGGTAACATTTTTATTAAAGGAGCACAAGTTATGTATTGACAATTCATACTTGGTTGAAAAAGCTAAAATATTTCAACTTTAAAGTTTTTGTGATAATGAATTTTAAGAATATAAAATTTTATTGCATGTGTTTCAATTATTATTTCTTTAATTGTTCCTAAGAGAAAAAAATTAAAACATATATTTACCAAGTTCCATCTGCTATTAGAAATAATACAAAATCCTTCACTTATATTCCTTTTACTCTGAAATTTGAAAAAAAAAAATCAACAATAGAGAGTTTAATTTTATTAACATAAAAATTAAATTAAAAAGTAAAAAATTATTTATTACCAGACGATTCATGAAATGCATTTTGTTATTTCTCATTATAAACTGCAAAGAAAACATAGAAAATATTTTATCAGTAAAAACTACTGAAAATTAAAATAAAATATAAAATAAAAACTTTTTAGGGAAATGCAATAGAATTAAGCATCAATATCCACACATTACAGAAATCTTTATAGCATATTGACTAAAATTTAAAAGTAAATTTTTCAAACTAGCAATAAATATCATAATGAACTAAGTATTCCATTTTCTACTTTTATATTTATTTTGCTTTTATAATTTTCAAGTAATTTCATACTATTATTTTTAAAGTAAAACAAATATATTATAGGTAAGTGGAAAAAGTTTACTTTTATAAAATAAGCAAATTACAAGATTGGGAAAACGTTTATTACTCAATTTTATGGGATGAAATTACTATATTTTCTGCGATAAACAGGTATATAATAAAGGGTATGCAGTGATATAGTCATAAAACATTTTGTAGAACACTAAAAACAATTTTCATTAATTGCATATTTTTTTATTAAATATTATAACTGTACATAACACTAGCATCTGTCAGGCTGAAGTGTCGGAGCATTGAATCACATAAATAATATAATACAAAAAAAAAAAATAAATAAATAAAAAAATAAAAAATAAAAAAATAAAAATATAGAATATTTTATTTTTTTATTTATTATTTAATAATGTGAAAGAATATCTTCATAAAACAGCTGTTATATTTTCATTTTCAAATATTTATTCAATCATCATTTACCTTAAGTAATTCTCGAATGCTATTCTATTGGCAAGTGCCTCCATTTTTTTAATTTGGTCGAGCCTTTCCTTTGTGAAAGGTACTTCTATGAGAATATCTTCTAAACAATATACTCTGCTGAATGCGACATAAGTTGCTCCAAGGGATAACTCTTTGGGAGCAATATCTACAGCAATTTTTGGTAAATTTAAACCCTGGGATTTGTGTATCGTGACAGCATATGCTACTTAAAACAGCAAGTGATTTCGGGAGCATGAAATGCTTTTTTCTTTCCAGGATTTAGAAATGGATGTCACAGGGAAAAGTCGTCCTGTTAAAAATGGCCCATGGTAATCGTCAAAACAACCATTAAAGCTTGAGGCAAGCTTACACTGTAAAACATTTGTGTAATGTTACTCCATAAAATTGGTATAAAAATGGTGACAAATGCTGCCTCCAATTTCATGGAGTAATATTTTTCACATATGCAATGATGTAATTTAAATGCATATTACTGGTGTAACATTACAATGTTACACCAGTTTTAATGGTTAAAATACTCCATAAAATTGGAGGCAGCAGTGCTGCCATCAATTTTACAGAGTAACGTTTCCACAAATGTTTTATAGTGTAGATTTTGAAGATCAGGGCCGTATACGATATCTTTTACTGTTCCAAATGCACCATTTATCAATCCACCGTCTGTCCACAGATTGGTTCATAGCATAGTTCTGCACCCAACTGCTAAGAAAAGTTCTGCTTGAAGTCCAGATGCGTGATCATCCTCACTCCATCTTACTATTTGATTGTTGTGGTCTGTTAATATTCATGCTACAGGAGATTATTTTTATTCAATATTTCTTTATTATATTCTTGCTTGTTTGTAGGAAAAATGTGTATAGCATCTTGAAATCTTTTAAGGTCATCAAGGTATAGCTTTTCGTCGTTGTATAAGGGATGAATATTGGTAGCATGTAGCTTTCCCCACCGAAAGCGGATCAAGAATCTCTCGAAATTGCTGTTGGCGATGGTCGTTTAGTCTCATTGACTTTGTTAAGGTGAAACACTTTTCAAAAGTGCTAAGCATTGTTTGTTCAAAATAACTTTTATAGACGATATTTATATAGAGGTTGCTATGCTGTATTTGGGGAACCGCAATCCAGACAATACTTAAGCAGCAAAACTTATTAAAGAAATTAAGTTCGCTCAAAAACCATATTGTCGGAAGGCAAATTCTCCAAACACAGCCAGCAGCACACAGCGTATAAAGGTGTAAATTGTGTTGTGTAAAAAAAGTAATTTAATCAGTTATTATTAAAGTATATTACTGCCATTTAGACTCCTGAAATAAAGGTAAAATAAAAAGGAAAATCAAACACTCACCCACGGATGATAACACAGAGAAAAGGCAAATATTAGCAGCTATATATTATTTTTCTAAATACCTATTTATTATTTTTCACAACTTATCAACTATTATGTACTGAGGGCACAGTTGCAACTGGTAATTAAGGTACAGTAGAACCCCGCAAATTCGGACCCCATTAATCTGGATCTCTGTATAATCCGGATTGGTTTGGTCATTTTTTTTTTTTTTCAAGTTTCGGAAGCGATTGGCTAATTTCCATAACATTGACTTGTTTCATTGTCGTATTCTGAATTTAAAAAAACTTTTTCTGAAATCTTTTCGGAAGAATTAAACAAAGTAAACATTTTTATTATCTATAAATATTCTATGAGTTTAACATAAAGGTAATTTTCTGTAAGAATGTTATATTTTATTTCATTTTTTCCTAGCTCTCCGGATAATCCAGATTGGGTCTGGTCCCAATTAATCCGAATCATCGGGGTTTTACTGTATTAATATTTTTTACAACAGGTGATATATTGGCTTCCTAGGACAGTTCCCGGTAGATGAAAGTCTATTCCCTGCTACAGTTCCTATTGTCAGTCCTTATTATTTCTTTTTTTTAAAGGTACTTTTATTAATATCTTCCAGTTAACAACACATTTCGATGGTTGATGATAGCAAGGTTTTCTATGATGTATCAGAGCAGAATCCACCGAGCTGGAGCAGAATTATTGATGAAAATCATAGTGAGGATCTAGACGCTCTCCCAGGAGGGGATCAACTGAGCCGGAGATAATCTAAAACCAAACTCACGGCGACGATTTTTGATGTTTCAAGCAGAAAGCCACCAAGCCGGAGCTGATTAGATGAGAATTCACCGCGATGATGACCTCCCTAACGTACTACAAATTATCTGGAAGACAGAGCTGTAGACTTAGTGATTCTAAGATGACAAAACATATTCCCTGCTGGGGCTGAGGAAGTTAACTGATTTGTGTATAATTATTTACGAAGATTTAAACATGAAGAAAATATGATAATTCCGGGAGTTTTTCTTGCAAAAAAGAAATAAAGTGAGCTGCTGCAATCTCCACTACTGACAAATTGCACTCGTGACCAACGCTAAAAAAAAAAACTATCTGCCCACGCCAGACCAGAAGGCCTAGCGGGAAAAAATCCCCAATCTTTTACCTACAACCTTCTCTCTCTGATATTTTTCTAAAACTGTATCGAACCGCCCGCGAAAATTTCGGCGCTCGGCTACGACGCTGCTGACAGCCAATCAGAAAAATTTTCTGGAAGTTTCTGTCAAGGGGATTCCCCTATTTAGGTGCAAAATACGTTTTGATGGAAGCCTGTAAAAACATCTAGCACAATTTCATCCATGATGAGTCATGATCGGCCGAGAAGGACAATGAAAAGGAAAAATGGCGATTGATTATTTTGAAAAGACACCCAGCGTCATTTAAAAATACTGAAATAGAAATTAATTTTAAAATCGTATAAATTGCAAACTATATGATTAAAAAACTGAGCGATTACATTAAAATAATTTGTATTTAAAAATAAGATTGATTAATATGATTTGGAGAGCAAATAACCAATATTAAAAATAATTTAGAAAAATATTATTATTTGATAGATTGCAATTATTATTTTGTAATATAGGAAAGCTACGATGTTTAGACTGAAAATATTAGATTTAATTGATTTATAGATTACGTTTTATGAATAGACTATTAATTAATTAATTTTTTCTTAAAATAATGATCAGAGTTTTTGAAAAATAAAAACATTGCCTGAAAATTACCTACACATCCTAACAGAGGTGTGTTTTTTTTACAGGCTGTAGCTGTCTAATATCTGAAATGAGATAAACAAATAAACCTCCGAAAGGCTCATTGCTAACTGGTTTGCCTCCTCGACATCTTTGCTCAAGCATACAAACAAATAAATATGTATGCATACAAACATATTAATGCATATTAATAAATGCATCCATATATACATATTAATAAATACATACATATAATGAATACATGCATAACATGATATTTTTTTCGATTTCTTAGGTTATTAACTCTTGGCATGCAACGAATGCAGAAATATCCAATTAACATTCTCCGTATCATTTTTTATTTCAATTTTAAAATGTATATAGTCCAAACCAAATTACATTTATTCGTGAATTGCAAAAGGTATATTGTTATGTTGGCCAAGTGTGAAAACTCGCCAAATCTTATTTAAATTTATCCTGTAACCTTTGGCTGAATTAACGTGAAGAAGAGGAACTTTATATCCTGCTTTGGTTGGTAACAATCTATATTTAAAAATTCTAAATTATATTAAAAGGTTTTGGAAACTTAAACACAGGCCTAAGCCCAGTGTTAAGGTTTCCAGTTACAATTTTGCAGCTGAATACCTGCATTGTTGACTTTGGCCTCTACTTTGAGACAAAATCCAGGTATGTATGCCTCTTTAGACATTTTAGTAATCAAATGCTTAATTTTAGCAAAAAAATACTAAATTTATTTTTTATTATGGTGCCATTTTTACTCATTGAAGCCCTCCAAAATTAGCGTCTTGATTAAATGGGGGGGAAAAGAAATATACCAACTTTATGAAAGAAAATGCGTTTTTTCTAATTGTGACGTCATCTTCTATTCAAAAGTTTTGAAAAAGTTATGAAAGTTATGTGTGTTTCTTAAAACGTGACATTTTGTGATAACTTTTTTTTAAAGAAATTTATTTTGATTTTTTATGAGAAGATGACATCGATAAAAAAAAACTTTATTTTTTCTTTTTTTTCAACAATGGAAGATTCAAACTCACAATGTTATCTCTATGGGAAAATTAAAAGCCAATATTTTAGGTTGTTAGTGTTGATGAATATTTCTGATTTTCAATACCTGCAGAGATTTCAGCCCTACCGACGTCCAGCTCATTTTTTGTGTCGATGCAATAAATATTTTGGACGCTATCGAGATCACAAAAGTGTAATATTTGCAGGGAAGCCAGAGCTGTGCTCCGACAATTAGTTTTATTTATTTATTATAATAATTATTATTATTTTAAACATACCAATCTATGTCATAAGAGTCTCAATACAGGAATTGACAAATCCTTTTAAGGAAAGAAAAAAAAGTATTTCTATTAGTTTTCCAACTGTACAGTATATTTGTTCAGTATATTTCAGTATTTACTAATTAACAATTATGTAACAGAATTTTATTATTTTGTTGTTTACTCAAGTTTTCGTGTAGTTATGTGTTATATTCTACTATTATTATATTTGCATGAGAGTAGCATTCATGTTGTATGTTTAAAGTTCTATCAGCTTATAATAAAGAGCCACATATTACAAAATATAAGCCTAAAATCTTAAAATTCATTCCTCCATCCGTAAATATTAGGTTTAAAACCTCAAAATTCAAATCTTTAATTATAAACTTTAAGCATCAAATTCATCTTTCAAGCTTTCACAACCTTAACTGTAAATTGAGCTTTAACTTTAATCTGAAGCCTTAAATGACAAACCCCTTCTTTACTAACTTTGTCTTCTTGGTCTTCTGGTTGAATTCCACCAGTGTTATTCAGAATATCGAGGGTAATTTTCAGAATTTTTAAGCTATGTTTTATGAGGCTTTCACAGATGTTGCTCCATACATTTTAGCTAACATATTATGTACATTATATTTTGTTTGCATTCACACATGTGCAGGGGTAGGAGTGACCAATTCATAAAATATAGGACATATATAGGACATTTAGAAAGTAATGCTATTGGATACATATTGCTATAAAATACATTTTTAAAACATAATCTATGTTAGTTTATAATTTTTCACTAATTAAAGATAGTAAATCAAGATACAATATTAAAAAAATATGTATAAAATTAAATCCCATTGTTATTCTTAAATCTTCTTTGAAATGGAAATTTTCCAAACCAACAATGTTAGATTTCAAGAAAATCTTTGATAATCACAAACTCTTATAAAATCAGATTTCTGAAGTATCAGGATGAATCAGATTAGAAGGAAACCTGTTATGTTTGAGAAAGGCTCACATGTGATAGATACCCTTGTCAATGCATTGTGAGCAACAATGTGTAAATTAAAGGTTCCAACACTATGCCAAATTTTCTCATAAATTGTACTTCTCTATTTGAAATTTTAAAACATGATTTATTTACATTAGGACCATTTGATCCAAAAATAAGCAAATGATTTAGATCCAATTTAAAGGCTTTCATTAGATTCATTTTGCAGTTAAATGATCAAAAAGCTCACTTTCAATATATTTTTCGGCAATACCACCATTTTCCACACTCCAATACCAAGCAAAAATGTTTAATTGTTTTAAGTTCTGGTCATTTAATGTCTCTTCATACACGAGTGACTAAAGGGGAATTCTTTGTTGAAATCATCACTGACAGTGTGTCATTGATGATTGATCATTTGTTTTAAAAATATATGAGTCAAGCCCATGAGATATGGCAATCGTACATGACATTTTCTTTGAATTTTACTGTATACCTTGTGGCATGGAGGAAACTGCAAACATTTCAAAAATAAATTTTGTATTCCATCTGATGACTGAAATAAATAATTAGGGCCACGTGAATTATCCACAGAATCTTGGAATGGTAGATCTTATTTCCCTTATTTTAAATCCACGCACTCAATCCACTTTTTTTTTTTTTTTTTAATTTGATATTTAAATTCAAGCTTTTTCTGCCAGTAAAATGCACAAAGCGAGATTGAAGCTAATCGCTTTGTTTTTCTTAATTATATTTGTGCTTCGTTTATTGGTATGCTGCATTAATTGCAAATAACCACTGTTACTGATGGGAACCAGACATGTAATGATCTTTACCTTTCACACACCATTCAGCAATTTTTTTTCCATGCCCGTCAATCTGATCTATCCAAGCATTACAGAATTTCATCAATCTATGTTCACATTGTCACATTGCATTAATGTAATGCAATAAATATGCTTTTTCTACATTAAAAAATAAAATAAATAAAAACGATGTATTGCAGCTGAATATACGATAAGAGAAACTAAAATAATCGCAATGAAACACAGAACCACGTTGAATGTTCAACTAACTCAGCGAGCAAAGCGATGCATGTGAAAACAAGTGATGATTTTAATACCAAATATAATGAGAAAGTACAGAAATATAGGAAATATAGGAAATATACGACAATTAGAAAAATATAGGACAATTTTGAAGGTTATTTTATAAATATAGGATACATAGGAAATATAGGACAACTCTGACCCCTGCATGTGCAATGAAACATTATTTAGTAAGCCTGTTCATTTTTATACAATTTGTATTATTCTTTAATTCTGATTCCAGAGTATTGTGTACAATGTTGTTTGTTATATTTTCTGAAAATAATAATTTTTTTTATTATTAAGAACTCTGCAAACTATAAGCAAAAAACTTGACAAAATTTGGGACTGTTTTTATGAAAACCTTAATCTTTCAACGAGTATGCATGCTAAGGGTTGCCGGCTTTAAACCGGGCCAAAAAAAGCCGGACGGCTTTTTTTGGTTTTATCCACTTAAAAAAAGCCGGCTTTTATTTTTAAAGTGTTAATTTGTATCAAATCCATATTAAATTTGGATTGATTTATTTTTAATACATTTTTAATTATTTACTACTAAAAAAGTTATAAATTTCTATTTAATTTTTCAAATAAGTAAGTCTTTATAACTGCTAGAAGTCAACTGTGAAGGTATTATGCCCAAAAAAATATATAAATCTTGGAAAAAAGAAAGTATAACAAAATATGTGTTTTAAACTACTATATTTCATAGTTCTACTTATATTACACATTCTTAAGAATTATATTTAATTGAATTATGACAAAATGTAACATATCAAAGCATTCATGGAAACATTTTTCAAGTCAATATGTAAAGATTACGTCATAGATGAACAATGTTGAAAAAAATAAGGAAGGATTCAGTATTTGAGGCGAGTTTATACATAATTATATATACTTAAACTACAACAAAAAATGTTTGAATAAAATTTGTTGAATTAAAATTTTGAATAGCTCTTTGTTATTTAAAAGTGCTTATATGCCGTCTTGCATGAACATATTCATGCATATGCTAATTGAGAATACTGAAATAAATTGTGAAATATAATATATTATGAAATATACATAATTCATAATATTATTTTCAATAGTGAGAAATTGTGATTTTTTTATATGTATGATTTTAAATGTTTATAGGGAATAAAACATGACATTTTAATAACTCTTAAAATTAGTTGCGTGATAAAACATGTAACTAAGTACCCATTGCCCTCTTTAATGTTAAAAATAAATTAAAAATGGAAAAACAAGGTTGGATTAAAGATTAATATAAATCGGGAAAAGCATTTGGTATGGGCATTTTATAATTTAGCTGACATATTTGCAATTCTGACTATAAATTACTAGCAACTCCATCAATATGTTATTCTAGTATTAATGTCTTCAATATTTAAAAATTAAGTTATAACCCAATTTCTCATAATAAATCATAATTAAAATCCCAATTTTTTATTTTAATAAATTTATTAAACTCAAAGTAAATTAAACATCATTAAAACTAGTTAAAGAAGACTTAAAAAATGTGTAGCTTATAATAAAAACGCTTCTCTGTATAAAAGCCAATTTTGGCCAAAAAAGGCCAATTTTGGCCAAAAAAAGCCGGCTAAAACCAATAAAAGCCACCGGCCTGGCTTTTTTGCAACCCTGCATACTATCCTCATAAAAATGAACATTTATTACAATAAGCCACTTAAACATAATCTACAGTTTAAACAATTTGGCTACATAAGTTTTAACAGGGTTATCTGAAAGGTATTCATTCTTTTTCAATTTGTTGACGGTCCCCATATGGAGTTTCAGAAAAAAATCTTTGCAGAAATATATGACCTGTACAGTCCTTTAGTTTCAGGATAATTCCTCATGTATTTTTCTAGATATTTAACAAAATGTCTAAAATCGCAAGTGACCAGTAACCTTTAGCCATATTGTGTACATTTTTTGAAGACAAAATTTATAAAGTGGTTATTTTTTTTCAACCCTAAACTTTTTCAAAGCAGCATAAAATGTAGTTGCACAGAGAATCATTAAAAATCTATTTGTTTTATGTTGATTTTGAAGAGCAATTGAAAACTGAGAAATTGTCCATTGGATGATCAGTGAATCAATGACAAAAATTTTGATGAGTAAGAAGGAAAACTTTAAGAAATACGTGAGAAAATGAATTTGGAGAAAAAAGTGATTTTTAATGATAGGTCATAATTGACTGTGATGTAGACTGTGTAAAAAAAACTGACTAAAAATGAATTATTTTTCACTATTATATACAAGAAGAAATAGAGTCATCAAATAAAGAAAGTATGGAGTTACCTCTGATGCTAGTATAAATAGTGTTTCAAATGCTATTAAAAATTTTAAACATTTTACTGAAAGACAAAAACCACAGAAAATTACTCATCATCTCTAAGTGATATAGAAAGTTTTATTTAAAAAAAAAAAAAAAAAAAAAAAAAAAAAAACTAATAAATACACAAATAAAAAACAACAATCTTTTTTTAAGTGGAAAATTAATATTAATGTGAAAATAAGCTTTTTTTATGAAAAAAATGCAACATTTACTTAAAATATTATTTTAGAAATACATAATCATTCTGCGAAATTGACTTTTTATCATTTTTCATTTTTAATGTTTATTCGATACGAACGTAAAGAAAATTTTGCAATAATACTGTACTTATAGAATGTCATTTAAAACTTAATTTTCCTATGCCTGATTAGAGTTCATTATTATTTTCATTCACTTTCGATATAACGTCCTTCCATTATAATGACCCTTTTCTTTGGATGCAAAGAGTCATTATAAAAAGAATAACAATTATAATGAATCTAATGAATGAACTCAACCATATGAAGAGAAGCTCCTAATCATTTGTACTTTAGCTATAAAACTGTACAAATTACTACATATACAGTTGCAAATTCACTTAATGAAGGAATGTTTTCTTTACAAAGAACAATGAATGCTTTGAGAAATTGTGTTGATCTATAAATTAGGAATTATACTGTCAATGCAGATGTGGTATGTCCAGCACTGCAAGAAGTGCTCTAATTGTTAGATCAGAATAACAAGTCACTGATATGCAAAATTACAAGGCAAAGGAAAGAATATTGTATGGCACAGGAATAGCCGACTAAATGTAAGTTGACATACTTAAATACATATTTTTTAATCCCTTGCCTTTTAAAATTTGATAACCTGACTTCAAATTTGTGTTTGTCAACTTATACCTTCCTCCCCCCCCCCCCCAAAAAAAATGGGCAAAATAGACAAATGACAAAAAAAAATTACCGGCCAAAGAGTTTACAAAACATTTTTGAAACAAGGTTTTTCAAATATGCACAAATTCAACTGCTGAACTAATTGACTTAAAAAAAAAAAAATAAATAAATAACAAGAGATGTTCACTTTTGACCATGAAATAAAGCTATAATATGCTACAATTTTTCATATTAAATATTCTTTTACAGCAGATCAAAGGGGGTTTTTTTTAAACGTTTTTTAGGTTTATTCTGTAAAAAAATTATGTTAGTCAATTTTTAAAAAAATAACCCATTTCTGATCATGTTTAGAATAAACTGGAACCAACATAGATCAGTTGCATTTTTCAAAGCAGAGATTCTTCATATTGCTGTATTGAATCTTTTTTTTTAATAAAAAATATTCAATCCTAAAAGATTGCCTCTCCTTGCCTTCGAAGAAAAAAAAAATATATATCCCAAGTTGACATTTTTTAAGCAATTATAGTACTTAAGACACGTTAGGAAATTTTAATGAATATTATAAAGTGAGCAGTTTAAAATAAAAGTTCTTATATCATACATAACAAACAGAACAATGATTAATGATACTTGACAGTATTTTAACTTTATACTTCTTTATCCCCTCCTCTTTTCCAAACGTACATACACATGTAAAAAAATTATATTTACTCACAGAGGGTGATTCATCCAAATAAAGAAAATCATGAAGATCAGCTTCTTGTGACGATGGTGAGATATGTTCAAAAGTTCTGTGAAGCCACTTTTGATTAAATTCAACTTCTGCTTTAAGATCAATATACATTTCTGTTCCACAACATGCCTGTCCATCTTGCCTAAAGGAAATAAAGAGTTTTAAGAAAAAGAAAAAGCAGTATTTCACAATATATTACAAAATAAATAAAAAATAAGAAAAGTCAACAGCTAACTAATACTCAAATAAATTATAAAAGAATAACCACAGTAAAACCTTAATTAACAGACACTCCCAAATAGTGGAAACTTTTATTTGGAAACATCTTTTTCAATCTACATCAGAGACATATACAGGGTGTTTATAAAGTACCGGACCCATTTTGATGTTTAATAACTTATAAAATAATAAAGATAGATTAAAAGTAATAACATAAATGTTTAGATAGACTCAAAAAGTTTCATGACACTTGTCAATGAACTTCCATGTGTGCCCCCTTTGTCGCACGGAGAATATCAAGTCGATAGTCAATTTCACGCCAGGTAGCGACAAGCATGTCGACATCCACTGAGGCTATGCTATTGCAGTTGTAAATCTGCCTTTCAAGTCATCAATGTTCAACAGTCTCCTCCTGTAAACATTGTACTTTGCAAATCCCCAAAGGAAAAAGTCCAGCGGCATTATATCAGGTGATCTGGGTGGCCAAGGATTTGGACCTCCTTGTCCAATCCATCTTCCTGGAAAATGGTCATTTAAAGAAGTACGAATGATGGTACAGCAATGAGGTAGTGTACCATCTTGTTGCAAAAAGACATGTAGCTGAAGCTCTTCTAGTTGTGGAAATACGAAGTTTTCCAAGTGCACCACAATGTTATATCAGGTGATCTGGGTGGCCAAGGATTTGGACCTCCTTGTCCAATCCATCTTCCTGGAAAATGGTCATTTAAAGAAGTACGAATGATGGTACACCAATGAGGTAGTGTACCATCTTGTTGCAAAAAGACATGTAGCTGAAGCTCTTCTAGTTATGGAAATACGAAGTTTTCCAAGTGCACCACACCATTGGAGTACCATCATTCTTACTTCTTTGAATGACCATTTTCCAAGAAGGTGCATTGAGCGAAAAGGTCCAACTCCTTGGCCATCCAGATCACCTGATATAATGCCGTTGGATTTTTTCCTTTGGGGATTTGTAAAGGACAATGTTTACAGGAGGAGAGTGTCGAACATTGATGACTTAAAAGCCAGAATTACAATCACAATAGCCTCTGTGGATGCCAACATGCTTGCCGCTACCTGGCGTGAAATTGACTATCCACTTGATATTCTCTGTGTGACAAAGGGAGCACATGTGGAAATTCATTGACAAGGGTCATGGAACTTTTTGAAATATCTAACCATTTATGTTATTAATTTAAATCTATCTTTATTATTTTATGAATTATTAAACATCAAAAAGGGTCCGGGACTTTATAAACACCCTGTATTATATACACTATATAGCCATTAATCACCAGGCACTTTCAGTTTTGCACATTTTGTTGAACATTTAAAAATATACTTGTTGGATTCTTCTGGAACCTTGGGATTATAAAGAATATGCTTAGACTGAAATTTGTTAATGGTTATTTGAGAAAAAGGTCAATTAGAAGACCAACAAAAAAATCAAAGAAAAACAATAATATTTGGGATCCTCCTGTACATTAAAATGCATGAAATGATCTATCACTGTAGAATACAAATATATGGATACAATACAACATGTTTATTGATTTTTGTAAAAATTGCACATATATTCATGGAGATATAGCAATTTTTGAAAAAAATGTTAAAAAAATTATTACATGTTTTAGCTTATACCATGCATTATTTTCAATAAAATTTATCACCAGTTTTAGAAAAATTGGCAAAATGTAGTAAAATCAATATAGTGCAATTGGATTACAAATATATTAAATATTTTATGAAACATGGACAGTTGTATGAAATACTTTTTATCTGTGCATGAATTAATGATAACAAAGACTTTTTATATAATTTAATAGTAAACATTATGGAGCAACTCATTAAAAAAAATCCAGTCAAATAGCATGAAGATTCAGAAAGATATATTTGATAGACAGCTGATTTTTAGTTCTTCTTTAAAAGCAGCTGAATGATAAGAGATTTTCCATAAATTTCATTTTTTATTAACTGACTTTCAGAAAAAAGTTAATATTTAATGAATATAAATGAGTAGATTTGGAACAAATGCTTCAATTTTTATACTTCTTTTTTATCATGTAACAGGCTCTTTCTGATGACTATTGAAGAAAAATTAAAGGTTCAATGAAAAATGACAATTAAAAAAAAAATTAATTAAATGGACAACTTGTGGAAAATCCCATATCATTTAGCTGCTTTTAGAAGATCAACTAAAAATCAGCTCACTCTATTGCCAATATTTTTCTAAATTTTCATTATATTTGAATGGATTTTGTTTTATGAGTTTCTCCTTAGACTTGACTATTGAATTATATAAAAAGACTATGGTATGTTTTATGTGTGCATAGATAAAAATTATCACTGATAAACAAGGTTTCTGTTTCTAACTAAGTATGTGGTGACTTTTATATTTTAGGTGGTGCTGTGAAAGAATATACCATAAAAAAGTTTCCATCACCCACAGATTTTTAAAAAATTTAAGATCTTTAAAATCTGAATTTTGTAGTATTTAGTCAACGCATATAACCTTATGAAATTTATCATTTCATATTTTAGTAATGACAAACATTTAAATAAATACTTATAAAGCTTAAAATTAATATTTAAAACACTGAAAGTGTGCATTGTTTATAAAGTTTCAGAAAAATATAGAATTTTTGTAAAAAGAAATGATATTAATAAGAAATTTCATACTTTATGTAGAGGTAAATGTCTTATCTGTGGCTGCTCTCTTATAGGCCATTGTTCCGAGTTATATTTATATTGATAATTTAAAGCAGACATTAAGCCACTTATATCATTAAAACAGCATAAATCATTTTTTCTTGAAAAAAGTGTCAAATATTTCTTATGTCAATCTCGATAAATAGATATCTTTGTATTGTTTTTCAGGAGATTCCAACCTTGCAATCTTGATCCAAGTAATTCTGACTTTTTCTTTGATAAATTTAAGTCTCTCACAAAATCGTTTAATTTTTTTTCAGTAATTAGGTGTGGTGTGATGTAGAATCACATACAGTATTCTCAAATTTTACATTTTTCTAAATTACAGTTAAAACTTATCTTTAATTAAATAGCTATTTTATCTTAACGTTTTATTTCGATCCCACAATAACTTTCCGTTCAAAAGAAAAGAAAGAAAAACATCTAGCATCTGCCTTATTACTGAAAAATGGCTGTCAGATAAAGAGAATTCATTAAGATGAGTATTTCACCCTTGCTGGAAACAAATAAAAAAAAGAATAAATATCGACTGTGTTTGCGGTTAGTGAAATTTCATTTTTCTCTCTGGGTAATTTTAAGTCTAACTTATTCGTTTCATAATAGTCTTTGAATGTACATGCTATTTGTTATGTCTTTTGAGAACATTTTCCCAAAATATGCTCCTAACGTACGAATTGGCAGTCGGATTCCTTTATGGCGTATTTTTTAGGACTGCTGTTTTCTGGTTGCCCTGCTATTAAATTCAAAATCCTTTTATTGTTTAAGCGTAACAGACAATTTTGCGGAGATGATATTAGTCATTTTTCATATGCTTAATGTCGCCAATTGTGTGATGCCAATGTGTGAATTTTTCAGTGAGGAATTAATTGCCTCCCTCTCGCTTCACGAGGCAGTCATGTGAAGACTGTTTTCTTGATAATGCATTCAGGCATCATCCCTAGCTTTTCTGTATGAAACCTTTAAAATTTATAAGTTTACTGCAAATAAATAATTTTCTTAAAGAGCATTTATTTTCTTAAGCGATCATAGCCTATAACTGGCGAATGCATTTTAAAAAGAACCTGGTCAACATACTTAAAAATACAGATCTATAGTATATAAATTATGGTGCCTAACACCAGGCATTCACAATTTTTTTAACGTCAAGGGATGGTGCCTGCTTTTAGTTGCCTGCTTCATATTTGCTTGAAAGTTTAGTTTCTGGACTATTTATTAGCAGTTATCTGGACTATATCTGGACTATTATCTGAACTATTTATCTGCCTGAGTAGTATGACATTATCTTATTCATTGGCTGTTTACATGATTTTTGAAAGCCTATTTCACCGACAGATGACTATCTATTAAGTTTGCAGAATATAGACTATTAGATACGAGTATTCTCAGTTTATAGACTATCGTTTGGAGTACCTATAGAATGCGGACTGTTGCTGCCGGATTTTTCCCTGATGGATCGCATTGGAGTTATATCCCAGCGCCGAACTATTATTCATGTTGGATGCGGCTGATTTTTCTGATCGAAAAAATTTCACGAGGCTCAGCGTAAAGAACTCCTGCTCGTTAACGCCTAGTCCTCTCGATGTAGGCCTAAGAATCTGCGGTAGACTGTGGTGACTCCTACTTCGTCGCTGTTAAACTCGCAGTCTTGCTTTCGGCAATATAATGCATTTTATTTCTACTTTGCATACTTCAGAATTATTTGTTTGCTTCAGAAATGGATCGTGCACAGTGTGCTCAATGCTACAGATTTTCGTGTTTGATCTCCAATTTAACCGACATACACAGTGCTTTTCGTGCTGGATTTTATGTGTCTGTGATTGTCAACGTCCAAATATTGCATTTCTTCAAAATTAAAAAAAAAAAAAAAAAGTAAAGAAAATAAATAACCACCTGCGGCTTTAAATGTGAGTACGAGAAAATATTTTTTTTATAATTTTAATACTCAATCCCTATTTTAATTACATGACTTTTTTTAAATTTTAAAATAATATGTTGAGTTATTTTTTTTACAATTATTGTTTATTATGCATTATTTTCTCGTGCTCATATTTATTTTTGTGAATAATATTAGTTAGAAGTTTTCTTAGATTTCGTCGAAATATTTCATAGTTTTACAAATGCTATTTAAGAAATAAGACGCCAAATATGAGAACATGATAAAAGGATATTTTTCATATAATTAAGTAGTTACCTACTGTGCACTCTTACTGAAATTTGATTCAAAGTATCAAGACAATCTTTAAAAAAAAAAGAATTCAGAATATTGACTTTATGAATTGGATTTTTTTTTTTTTTTTTTTTTTTGGATGATTGTGCTAAAAAAACTTTATTTTACTTACTTTCTATAAAGATTACATTTCTATTTACTGTGCAATGCGAGTCCTTTTGTACAATTACAATCTGACGTTCATATGTATAAATTTACAGTTATATATATCTTGTTACCTGATTTTATAATATGATTAAAAAAAAAAGAAGTTAAAGGTAAGTTAATGGTGCATCTAAAATATTCATGTTTCCAGGTAAATAAGACAGAATGTTTTTTGTGTCAGACTATTATTTTTTTGCATGTTTGGAGTTAAAAAAAATATATATAAAGAAAGATAAATATGAATACTTGTCATAAATAAAGATGTATGCACCTCTCTAGATATTTGACACTGCCTTCATTTTGAGATACATAAAATTGTATCATTTCAATTATACTTTATTATGCTTTGAAAATTCAAAGGGTAAGTTATGGGTATAACTTTTGGTTATAACTTATCAAAGGGTAAGTTATGTTTTACTGTGTTTCTATTGAGTATTATTTACAGATAATACATTATTTTTATATTTGTACTTAAAAGTAATTACCATTTTCTTTAGTGCATAATTGAATATATGTAATCAATATCTTTAAAGCAGCATTTTCTATTAATTATATCCATTTAAGTAGAGCTATTTCTTGCAGCTAAATATTAAGGAATTTTGTTTCTTTATTCTGAGTATATAAAGAAGACAACTGTTTTATAACATATAATATTTAAACGTACTACACGCATGATTATTCTTCATCAGTAATTATAACATTATAAGAACTTTCATTTTTAAAGTTATTTCATAAAAATATATCTAGATAATTTTTTTGAAATATTATAGTATTTCTTAGACATTTATTTGATAATATACAGAATGGTCTTACAATTTTTATATAATCAATGTGTATGTTTGTTTTATTACATAGGTATAGGTAATTAATTTTATATGCCTTTTATATATTTGTGTATAGATATCTTATTTTTAATGTTCATAACATATAAAGTTCATTAAGTGGTATATCACGTCATACCATTATAAAAATATTTTATGTGTTGCCATGTTGACAAATTTGGAAATATAATGAATGAGGCGAGAAGCTTAAATTTGTTTTCGCTTATGGTAAATTTTCACTTGTTTTTTTTACTAAACTTTAAATTATTGACAGCAATTAGACATTGCATAATTTATATTTTAAAGTATTTTCACAAATATAATATGCTTTTATATTTGGAGATCTCATGTGTAAAATATCATATTTTCTTTAGTTATATTATCTCAACCTGTCATAAGCTTTCTTCTTAACATTTTAATGCCTGCTCGAGTCATCAATATTATTATTAATAACAACAGAAAGAGAGATTTTATTTATTTCATTAATGCAGTTAAAACATATAACGTACCAGTATACATTTTAAATCAATTGTATGCCGTGTTGTTGCATACCAGCACACATTATTAGAGTGACATCTCTGTATTTTAAAAATTCAGTTAATATTTTTTATAATTTTTTCTAACATTTAGTGACTGTTTTCGATAGATTTCTTCTTGCATTGTGTTATTTTCTAGAGGTAGCACAATGTCAAGAATGTTTTTTTCCTGAAGGGTTTCTTTTCCTTTTGGGGATAAGATGGCCACTTACCTACGGAAAGTGAGAGAATGTCTTCATTTACAAAATTCATTAATTCATTTTTGAAATTTACTATTATTAGACACTTTGCTAAATTCTCACCGTTTTTTTTTTCATGTGCAGAACATTTTTAATTTTTTATTTATTTAGACATGACATTACTGAAGAATGGTCTCGCGCGACCTCGCGATTTTCAAATTAATTCGTTAGAATATGTTTCACAGTAGATTTCCTTTTTCTTGCAACTCTTGTACATATTTGTTGTGGTTTCATATTCAACCTGGCGTTACATACATACACATACTTACACTTCATTCACACAAGATTATTTTTGGTTATGGTTCAAAGATAACACTCGCCTTGGATGAATTCAGTCATAATTTTTATGTACTTCTGTAATATTTTTTTTCTACATACTGTGTCATGATCACATTCCTATTATTTTACTCTGCAGACAAAAACTATTTTGTTTTATATAATTTTACACTCATTCATGCTGGTTGGTTTACGGTTAGGAACAGGCATTTTTCCTCTCTTGAAGTTTAAATTGTTATAAATACACATTATTTACATCTTAAATTATTTTAAACACTTGTTTTTGTTTTGTCATATTGTTATGTTGATTATTTTGGGTCTAAAATAATGTAAAATAATTTAAAATAATAATAATAATAATAAGTTATTTTATTTAAATAATTTAGTTTTGCTCACTAATAAGATATATCTCCTTTTTATCAAATAATTTACAAATTACTCCATATAATATCTGAAAAATATATTTAATGTTTAATAATATTTTAATATTTTTGAGAGGGTTTTGCTGTGTCGGCAAGGCGCCGGCCGATACATCGATATTTTCTCGAAAAATATTTAAAATATATGTGTAATTCTAATTTAAAAAAAAAAAAAAAAAAAAAAAAAAAAAAAAAAAAAAAAAAGTTTGTTTTGGAAATTTTTATATTTCATATTTCAATATTTCGAGATGCACGTGGTCCGGACATCGAGTGGTGTATTCATACACGGCAGGTGTCCGATATTTTGAAGGACAGCATGGTTTTCCTTTCATGGAAAATTTATTATAACAAAGAAAAATTGTAAACGGCAATGCCGTTCTTTTGTTTAAAAATAATGTGAAATTTTGTTGAACAACCCAAATATCTAAAATACATGTGAGACATCAAGCGGATTATTTTACTACGCAATGGAAACGAAGTGATGCGGCACGGAGATAAAAAGGGGAACGGAGGAAGATCGTGGAGGCTTTTGGGAGAATTCTGCAAGTGGCAAGAAGAACAGCGTATTCGGGCTTCGTTACGGCGGCAGTGGAAGGTTTCGTCTCTCGTGACGGGAAGGAGCGAAGCGGAGGTTTGGATCTCGGCGAATTTCGAGGAGAAGAATGGGCTGCCTGAACGAGAGTTATGTCTAAGAAGAGGTCGGATAATTGGAAGATCTACTTGATGAAAAGTCCATGTTTAATTGAAGATTTTAAAATTGTTACCATGGGGTAATATTTAAGGTACCTTTATTTTCTTTCTTCCCCGGGGTAGTAAAGCATATGCTTATTTTTATTTCATGTTAAACGCTAGTATTATTTTTGTAATTCTTTAATGTTAACTTAATTTTCATTTAATATTTAAATAAAATGTTAGTTATAATTTATTCAATGATTTAAGTCTTTATTTACCTTCTTCCCACAGCAGCTTATGTTCTTTGAGATTGTTTTTTTTTTGTTTATGCAACCGAGAATATTTACTAATTACTATACGATCAGACTTTTGATGTTAATTGAAGATTTATTTAAATTTAGTTTAATTTTTATGTTAAAGTTCGGTAGAATATATTTTATTCTACCACGTGTTCGTGTCTAACCATCTTAATTTGGGGATCGACACAACACATTTTGGTGCCTCGTGACCTTTGCCATTTTGGCGTCGCGATTTATTTTTTTTATTTTATTTATTTATTTATTTATTTTTTTTTCATGGTACCGCGGATTTAGCCATTTTCGGCGCCGTCACCTGGTAGAATTTTTTTTTCTTTATTACTTTCGGCTGCTGTGGTTATTAAAATATGGTGTTTAACTGGAGTAATTAATGGTTTAACTGGAGTAATTTAACAAAAAGAATGATGAAATTTTGAATAAGAGAAATTTTAATAAGGTTACGATTTTTATTTTTTCATTATTTTTGTATGTTACATGAATTTTTAAATTGCAATTTATTTGATATTTTATTGTATTTTGTGGGTAAAATTATTATTTTGAGGTTAGAAAATGGCTTTAGATTCTGACAGTATGTAAATGTAATACAGGAAGTAAATGTTCATCCAAATTTTTCACCAGAATTTGTTAGGTCTTCACAAAATCTAGATGCTAAATGCAAAGACATAATTGACCAGTTGAAAAATCAAAATGAAGTACAAATACATGATTTAACTTTCTTTTTAAAGGATAATCTGCTATATTGCGTTAACAAACGAGATTCGTATAACGACAATCACACTAAATTAGTTATACCTAAAACTTTAATTTCTCAAATACTAAATTTAGCACACGATTCAGTCACGTCAGCACACCCTGGTTTTAAAAGAACTCTAATTAAGACAAAGAAGAATTATTTTTGGTGGGGACAATATAAACATACACTTAATCATGTCAAATCTTGTGTCCAATGTGCCATTAGAAAAGGATATAAATCTAAACAAAAAGCTCCATTACAGAGAGTAGAAATTACTTCACGTCCGTTTGAAAAGATTGCGGTCGATGCAGTGGGTCCACTAAGTACTACAATGGAGGGAAACAAACACATTATTGTCATGACAGACTATTTTACAAGATGGGCTGAGGCGTATCCGGTACCTGACTTAAAATCAGAAACCATAATATCAGTTTTAGAAAAATTCATTTCTACTCATGGTATTCCGGAACATCTCACCACAGACAAAGGAAAATCTTTCCTATCTGAAGCAATACTAAAAGTATATGAGAAGCTTCACATAAAAAAGCATACTACAACTAGTTATCATCCTAGCGCTAACGGGGTTGTGGAACGAGCAAATGGTACTATAGTTAATATGCTAAAACATTTAGTTGATTCTTCAAATGAAGATTGGGACAAACTTTTACATTTTGCACTATTGGCTTACAGAACAGCTTATCACGCGGCTATAGGTGATACTCCGGCACATTTAGTATATGGTAGGGATCTGCTTTTACCTGTTGATCTCATAGCTAAACCCATTCAGAGATCTTATGCAGATACCCGTGAGCTTAGCGAAGATTTACAATTAAGGCTAGGCAAAGTTTTTCGTATGGTTAAACAAAATTTAACAAAAGCCGCAGAAAAGCAGGAGGAGTACAGATTAAAATTTGCCACTGATAAAAAATTACGGGTGGGGGATTTAGTACTTTTATACACACCAGTAGTTAAGCCAGGGGCAAGCAAAAAACTTTCACAATTTAACAAAGGACCTTATCGTATCATTCAACAAACTAATACAGTGAACTTTAAAATTGTACACATACAAAACCCCAAAGATGAACAATTAGTACATGTTGATAGATTATCCCGAATCACAGAGAGAATTATATTTCCTGCACTTTTTGAGGAAGAAATTAAGGATGATGATGTACAGGACACAAATCAACACATAGATGACAGGGATGTTAGGGATTTTCAATTTGGGGACTTTGATGACCAACTCCCGGTATTTGATGTCATATATAACGGTAATATTTGTGACAATAACAATAATTCTAGGGACAGTAATCACATGTTAAACAACAATCGCATATTAAATATTGATAGTAGCAATGATAATGAACAAAACATTGTTGTTAGGGACAATAATAATCATTTGCTAGATATTGATATTAATGCTAATAATGATCAAATAAATACAGACGTTCCCTCTCAGTCGCATGTGGGGTCTGGGCAAAAGTCGAGGCAGTATAGGAGTACTGAAATTGTTAGTGATTATCAGTTACGTCCCAGAGACACTCATGGTTTTGTTGTGAGACAATAGTTCTCTTACTTGTATTAAATACATATTGTATAGTTGTAATAATAATGTATTGTATAGTATCATGTATATATATTTTTTTTATATTTGTGTATTTGTGTCATGTTTTTTGTATAATATTTGGTTAATCAGGAACAAATTTACCTTATAATCAACTGTATATTTCATATTGTGTACATTGTATCTGAATCCTAGTTGGGTCAATTGTTGGAGATAATGGGTACTACAGACTAGTGTTACTTGAATTTCATTAAATTTAGTTTCTCGGGTTTTTGTTTGCGATTATAGTTTCTTTTAGTAATAGACGTGCTTTTGCTTTGTTTCCAAAAAAATTTTCTTTGGGCAATAAAATTTTTTTTGAGGGGACGGAAATGTAATGTGTTATGTTGATTATTTTGGGTCTAAAATAATGTAAAATAATTTAAAATAATAATAATAATAATAAGTTATTTTATTTAAATAATTTAGTTTTGCTCACTAATAAGATATATCTCCTTTTTATCAAATAATTTACAAATTACTCCATATAATATCTGAAAAATATATTTAATGTTTAATAATATTTTAATATTTTTGAGAGGGTTTTGCTGTGTCGGCAAGGCGCCGGCCGATACATCGATATTTTCTCGAAAAATATTTAAAATATATGTGTAATTCTAATTTAAAAAAAAAAAAAAAAAAAAAAAAAGTTTGTTTTGGAAATTTTTATATTTCATATTTCAATATTTCGAGATGCACGTGGTCCGGACATCGAGTGGTGTATTCATACACGGCAGGTGTCCGATATTTTGAAGGACAGCATGGTTTTCCTTTCATGGAAAATTTATTATAACAAAGAAAAATTGTAAACGGCAATGCCGTTCTTTTGTTTAAAAATAATGTGAAATTTTGTTGAACAACCCAAATATCTAAAATACATGTGAGACATCAAGCGGATTATTTTACTACGCAATGGAAACGAAGTGATGCGGCACGGAGATAAAAAGGGGAACGGAGGAAGATCGTGGAGGCTTTTGGGAGAATTCTGCAAGTGGCAAGAAGAACAGCGTATTCGGGCTTCGTTACGGCGGCAGTGGAAGGTTTCGTCTCTCGTGACGGGAAGGAGCGAAGCGGAGGTTTGGATCTCGGCGAATTTCGAGGAGAAGAATGGGCTGCCTGAACGAGAGTTATGTCTAAGAGGAGGTCGGATAATTGGAAGATCTACTTGATGAAAAGTCCATGTTTAATTGAAGATTTTAAAATTGTTACCATGGGGTAATATTTAAGGTACCTTTATTTTCTTTCTTCCCCGGGGTAGTAAAGCATATGCTTATTTTTATTTCATGTTAAACGCTAGTATTATTTTTGTAATTCTTTAATGTTAACTTAATTTTCATTTAATATTTAAATAAAATGTTAGTTATAATTTATTCAATGATTTAAGTCTTTATTTACCTTCTTCCCACAGCAGCTTATGTTCTTTGAGATTGTTTTTTTTTTGTTTATGCAACCGAGAATATTTACTAATTACTATACGATCAGACTTTTGATGTTAATTGAAGATTTATTTAAATTTAGTTTAATTTTTATGTTAAAGTTCGGTAGAATATATTTTATTCTACCACGTGTTCGTGTCTAACCATCTTAATTTGGGGATCGACACAACAATATAATGTATTAGTTCCTGGTACACATGAGAATTTTGTTCATAGAAAAAACACAAGAGTTCATCGCACATTCTTTGTTCATTGATATTACACAAGTTCATCGCTTTACTTTCCATTCTTGTTGTACATGGGGAAC
The DNA here is from genome assembly GCA_964019185.1 of Maratus speculifer. Taxonomy (NCBI): domain Eukaryota; kingdom Metazoa; phylum Arthropoda; class Arachnida; order Araneae; family Salticidae; genus Maratus; species Maratus speculifer. Next base: position 290,811,240 of record OZ025294.1, on the reverse strand, counting down.
TAGTTACATTCATTTTTGTTAAAACAAAAAAAAAAAAATCGCTTGCTTCCTGGTCATTTTAGTTCACCGAATAAACAACTTAGTTCATAGCATATTTACATGTATAATTATCGAAATTCTACACAGTAGTTCGATTTTTTTTCACTTTGGTTCATAGAATATTTACACATTTAGTTATAGAAATTTTACACATTAGTTCATCGATTTTTTCACATTAGTTAATAGAATATTTACACGTTTAGTTATAAAAATTTTACACGTTAGTTCATTGATTTTTTCACATTAGTTCATAGAATATTTAAATGTTTATAGAATTTTACACGTTAGTTCATAGATGTTTTTCACATTAGTTCATTGAGATTTTATACATGTATTCAGTCATGTCGTACGTTGTAGTTCATAGAGATGTACACTTTAGTTCGTTGAAGTTTTATATTATTGTTCATAGATTGTTTACACATTAGTTCATTGAAAATACACATCTTTGTTCATAGAATATGTAACACATTAGTTCTTAGAAAGTAAACCACATTTTAATGTACATTATCTTTAAGATATAATTTGGAACCTCTTTTTAATTATTTTTTTAGATAAAACAGTAGTTTTTTTTAATGTATTTTTTTCTAAGAATCCATACAACACTGAGGAAACTGCCAGCACATACTTTAAGGATTTTAATATATGAAATAAATTATAATATGTACTTGCCTTTCCACATACATTTTTCTTTACTGATAAAATTTGACTGATTGGACGTGGATGGTGACTCGATGCTAATTAAATCATTTCACAAAATGATTTTTCTCAGAATATTATAGTACATCTTTAAAATTGGACATGTTTCTGATACAATATTATTTTGGTTGTTGTCACTAGTTAGATATACTTTTATCTTTAAAAGTATATATGCTAGAACAGGTATGACCATTACATCATTTGTACTTTCCTTTATTTTAGATGACACTTTAAATTTTCACACATTTAAGCTTTTAGAAATACATGCACTTACTGCAGTTTGTTTAGATCACCATGTACACACAAAAATATTGTAAGCATTTTTTATTATTTTACAATAATCACTATTGTTTTGGCATGACTCTTAGCTATACCTTAAACATCAAGAGTATTTAAATCGAGGAAGTTAAATACTTTTACAGTTTTTAATAGTACATATTTGTCACATTTGATATTCCGGTAATATTTTATGCCTATACACTTAAATTTTTAACCTTTTTCTAACCATAGTATTCGACAGTTTCTATTCCCTTCACACAAAGTTCATTGTTATAACACGTAGTTCACTGTAGCTGGTTTAGAGTTTAACCAGAGTTTCTTTTTCACATTATATATGTAGTTCATTGAGACAAGTTAACTCTTATTCATCGCGTTGTTTAATGATTGTTAATTCATTAATTACGTAATTGAATGTCACTCATAGGTAAGTGTTTTGGGGTTCTTGCACACATACTGTCCGTTTATTATATTAGCAATAAATAAATAAAAAAATCCTAATTTGTTTTTCTACACTATCGCGAGAGCGTTGCTTAGCATGCGGCAATGGTATTTACAATGGTATTTTATTTTACAAAGGTTTTATAATGTTACTTTTGTGGCATGCTACGCGGATGAGCTTGTGGTCTGTGGATAACAATTTTGTGGGATTTCACCTTTCTTATTTTTCTCTCATCAATCGCATTTCTTGTGGTCCAAGACATTTCACGTGAATATATATATTTATTGTTCACGAATTCTCTTATAGGTAATGCACAGGTTTTCATTTTTCTTATTACAGACATGCAGCCTTCTCCTGGTTTATACCAGTTAATTCTTTAGCAGATATTAATTGAGGCTGAGTTCACACACACACACACAATTGTTCTCTTCAGTATTACCTATTGTACAATTCACTTAAAATTTCATTTTTCTCACACATTTTTACACTTAAAAGATTACATGATGGATTAACTCATTTTTTTACACGAGTAAATGCTTATTAAATCACAGTTTTATTTAAACTATAGTTATATTAAGACAGGGGAATACAGTTGTCACATGGAATTAAATGGCTTATGACAGTGTTTGAGGTATTTTTTTTATATCCTGATTTTCTACAGTTTTTATTACTGTCCAGGCATGCAACTGTAATAATGCTTCCAAAAAAGTGAGAAAAGTGATTAAAATTCCAAAAAAAGTGACTAAAAGTGACTAAAGTATGTCAAAAAAAGTGACTAAAGCGTAAAATAAAAATGACTAAAACATGTAAAAAAAAATACTAAAGGAAAAAAAAAAAAAAAAAAGTGACGTAAATGGTACAAGACAAAGATTTTTTTCAATAAATTTGCAAATTAATCATTTAAATGAAATACATTTGTATTTTAAATGAAAATCCCCTACCAAAATGCCAGATAAGATCAAACCTCAGTTTTCTTTAATCATATAAAACAAAAAATACAATGTAATTATAACTGGTTATAATTGGTACAAGGTTAAAACTCATTTTAAAAAACCTGTACATAAATATTGTAATGGAAGATAAATAGTGAAATACTGATTACATATCGTAGAAAGTATGCCACATAACAATGAAATAGTAAAAAATATTTTAACATAAAGGACATTGAAATTTTTTTTAGTAAATGAGAAGAATTTTGAAACTATCAAACAATCTTATATTAATGATACAATATCAAAGGTAATCCAAAAAAAAATTTGACAAATTACAGTAGAACTTGATTAATATAAGAAGCAAGGAAATTATAAAAAAGAAATTCCTTGTATTAACTGTTACGGTTACTCACAATACTCTGAAAAATAATAGAAATCTTAAAAACACATATATAATATATTAATAAATACCATTAATTACTCAGATCTTTTAAATGCTAAAATTAATTTAATATCATAAAGGCGATGATTAATTTTTAAGAACATTCTGTTTCCATTCTTGCAATAAAAAAAAAATGATAGAAATGTTTAAATGGAAATTCAATGAAGAGTGTTCCGCGTTCTGGATCTTAAAATCATATGAAGGGATTCTTTTATTAATTCTATCCTACTTTTCACTGAAACTCAAATTGAAGTGAAGAATGTCTTGCTCATATTAGCCGTTATCCTGTTTTTGTATGTCATAACAAGTGAGAAAATTTTAATGCAGTTCATTAACAATGAAAATATCAACAATAATTGATATTGGGATAACGACAAGACTGAAAGATAAAAATGGCAATTTTAGTAACATTTTTTAATGAAAAGTGAGCGAACCAGTTTCCACAGATCCTCCACTCTCAGAGAGTGTTGAATTTGGGAAGGGGGAAAGTGGAGGGAGAATAATGTCATTCATCAAAAAGTACAATTTTCCACTCCGGTATTCTACAATGTTTACCTATAAGCCAAAGAAATCCTTCACAGAGAAACGCTTCTAAATACAATACTGCTTTCACAGCCTATCTTTAGTAAAAAAAGTGACTAAAAGTAACTTTTTTAAAAAATAGTGACTAAAAGTGACAAAATTTCAAAAAAGTGACTAAAAGTGAGAAAAGTGACTAACTTGCATCCCTGCTGTCTTCTTTACCTTATATCTATCTCATGAATATAGATTTGTTTAATATTCATGTTGAGAGAGAAAAAAAACCTTTAAAAAAAAAGACAGAAACTTACAACTTATACCGTCGTTCATTATTATGGGTATTATTTCTGGATTTTAGTTATTCATATTAAATTTTTGTTTATCTGTGTGTTATATTATGTCTTTTGTTGCATTATATTACTCGATTATTTAATTTTATTTTATTATAATATTGATCAATATATATATTTAATGTTTATTATTGAAAACATTTTGAAACTTATAGCCAGCTGGTAAGTGACCTGTTTACTTAGGCAGGCCTAATGTATTTTTATTTTGTATGTGCACATTTCTGATACAGGACATCGTCTAAATAAGACGAATTTAAAGAGTGATCACAAATTTTATTAAGGAAGCTACAGCTGTTTCTAAATAGAAACAATATATGATGTCATTTGTGTGACAAAATTTATGGTACCAATATATTATATCATGATATATAAATACTTTTTGGGATAGTTGCTTACTTAGAGAAAAGTTCAATTGCCGTTTACTTTATTTAGTAAATATTTAGTTTGTTTTCATGAACATTTTACACATGATTACTTGTAAGAGCATATGAAAATTGATTTCTCTCCCTCCATGTACATTTATAAATTTTTTTTTCACCTGTGAAAGGGGTGATGTAGAATCACATATAGTATTCTTAAATTTTACATTTTTCTAAATTACAGTTAAAACTAATCTTTAATTAAATAGCTATTTTATCTTAACGTTTTATTTCGATCCCACAATAACTTTCCGTTCAAAAGAAAAGAAAGAAAAACATCTAGCATCTGCCTTATTACTGAAAAACGGCTGTCAGATAAAGAGAATTCATTAAGATGAGTATTTCACCCTTGCTGGAAACAAATAAAAAAAAAGAATAAATATCGACTGTGTTTGCGGTTAGTGAAATTTCATTTTCCTCTCTGCGTAATTTTAAGTCTAACTTATTTGTTTCATAATAGTCTTTGAATGTACATGCTATTTGTTATGTCTTTTGAGAACATTTTCCCAAAATATGCTCCTAACGTACGAATTGGCAGTCGGATTCCTTTATGGCGTATTTTTTAGGACTGCTGTTTTCTGGTTGCCCTGCTATTAAATTCAAAATCCTTTTATTGTTTAAGCGTAACAGACAATTTTGCGTAGATGATATCAGTCATTTTTCATATGCTTAATGTCGCCAATTGTGTGATGCCAATGTGTGAATTTTTCAGTGAGGAATTAATTGCCTCCCTCTCGCTTCACGAGGCAATCATGTGAAGACTGTTTTCTTGATAATGCGTTCAGGCACCATCCCTAGCTTTTCTGTATGAAACCTTTAAAATTTATAAGTTTACTGCAAATAAATAATTTTCTTAAGCGATCATAGCCTATAACTAGCGAATGCATTTTAAAAAGAACCTGGTCAACATACTTAAAAATACAGATCTATAGTATATGTGGTTCTTCATTTATGCCATGAGAATGGTTCATTTCAGATATAAAGGAAGTTTCGGTTTCATCAATTTTCATTTCTACTGCTGCGTTGTCATATGTAAAATTCTCTGGAGGTTTTCTGGAAGTTCTACATCATTATGTAATGCTGGTCACATTGCTGAATCTAAGTACGGGTACTTAATTTTATGTTTACTTCTTGCAGAGAATCCTTTAATATTTGTAATAGATTAGTAGCAGTCAGTTATATGATGCTTCGGCATGCGCCATATCATGGGTATAGCAAAAGAGATACACTTTTTTGTAAATTTCATTCACACCCGGAAATTTGTCGCACATCGTGTTCAATAAGAATGAGGTGCCCATTTCTTTCTTTTTTTATTCATATGATAGGCAATCTTTATTAATGGCATGAAAGCGCATCGATGCTTTTTGTAAGTTAACTCCCCGCACACACAGCAAAAAGAATCGGGTTCATTAACACATCCTCACGAAATGTTTTACATATTGTAGAGGAAAATAGGATAATTATAATCAAAATTTAATTAAAAAGTCTTACAGAACAAAGAAATAGTAGTATACTCACCCCGAAAATTTCAACTGTCATGGATATGCGTTAAAGTAAAATACCGTGGGGGTGGCTAGAGCTGTCTGTTCAAGGTCGCTAACATAAAATTTATTAGAAAGACATCTGTTTCTATTCTCTTCCTTGTTTCTTCAATCGTTGTAATAAGAAAAAGGAATGTTTGTGTGAATCAAATACATGAAAGAGAATAATGTTATGTAGTTATAATGCATATACGATGCCTACATAGTACAAAACGTATACATGAAATTTCTGAAAATTGGAGGGTGATAGAAAATTTTTACAATCATATTATTTTTCAGCAGCTTGAAATCTGCAAGAAATACCCAACATATATGGAGAAATAGAAAATTCGTTAAAATTTGTTTATCAGTGTTATTTCATACAACTGATTATATTTTATAAAATATTTTTAGTACATTTTAGATACCAATTGCCTTATGCTGTTTCTACTACACTTTGCTATTTTTTTTTTTTTTTTTTTACTAGTGCTAAATTTGGTTGACAACCTTGCAAGATATAAGTATATATCAATCATAAGTATAATTCAAAAATGTCTTATTAAACATAAAGGAATTTTTTGAACAACAACAACAAAATTGCTATATTTGCCTGAGTATATGTGCTATTCTTACATTTAGACAAATCATTTCATGCATTTTAATGCATAGGATAATCCCATATATTATTATTATTATTATTATTATTATTATTATTTTTTTTTTTTTTTTTTTTTTTTTTTTTTTTTTGCTGTTCTCCTAATTGACCTTCTTATCAAATCAACACTGATAAATATGAAGTCAAAGATATCCTTTATGATCCTGAAATTCCATAAGAATTTGACAAGTATATTTTAAAATATTCGATAAAATGTCTAAAATTGAAAGTCTCTTTTATTGGTCAAAATCACCTAATCTAAATACCATTGAAAATGTATGGGCTATTCTAAAAAGATTTTGTAACATGGATTATGCAACAACAAAATTAATTGATGCTATAATCCAGATATGGTTTTGAGACTAGCAAATGTCAGAAAACTGTAAAAAACTTGTTGACTCAATGTCAAAATGTGTTGAAAATGCTATAAAAGCCAAGGTAGGATATATTTTCTATTAAAAAACATGTAAATATAATTCTTTTCTTTTTTTAATTGTTATTTACCAATAAATTATTTCTTTAAATTATCAATTCTGTTCATCTTAATTTTCACAATATATCCAAGTTATAACTTGCTGTTTCTCTAGCTTGCATGGAAAAATAGACAATCTTTGCTGGAGACAAGCAAAACAAATTTGAAAAAGAAATATGAGGCTTCAACAGTCAGAGTCTCATTAATAAATTAAAGTTTAGGAGAAGCCTATTATGTTATATGACTATCAATTTCTATATGGCCTTGCATAAGGCTACTATAGTTGAAAGAGGAAGGGATTCAAAGTCTATAGATAATTATGTCTCCTATCTCTATTCCTGGGTGGCACCACGACTATAGTTATAATGTTTATTCTATATAGTCCCAGGTTCTTCACTTCTCAGAATTCTCAAAGTATATCTGGTAACCCATTTTACATTCCTGCTTGATCCTATAATAGTATATAAAATGTGAACGTGTGTAAAGGAAAAGCCCATTTTAAAGATGAAATAATTTTCCAAATTGAATAATGCAAAATTAAAGCTACAATTTAAATTAAAATTTATAGGAAAAAAATATCTTGCATTTAAAATCTGACTTTTTTTGAAGCACAGGGGAATTGGGGTGGAAAATGTCCTTTTCCCCCATAGATAAGAAATCACAGGGGTCACTGCTCTCATGATCTTTACCTTTTCTGCTCCCGTGAAATAGGTATCTACAGAAGGGAAAAAAACCCATAAGGCAATACATATGTTATTTTGAATGATTGTTCATCAAGTTGCCTTTTTTTTTTTTTTTTTTTTTTTTTTTCTGGACAGAAAACCACTGAACATTTGTATTTTCTCCTTGAACTATAAAATAAAGAACTTTATTTGAAAAACATAGAATTCTGATCTATTTCATCCAAAAATATCAAAAAGAAAGCAATCTATAAAAAAGGAAAAATCAAAAAGACAATTGAAAACACCCCTGAAATTTTTCTTTAATATAGAAAGTGTTTAGAGATATGCCATTAAGTTCAAAAGATGATGTAGAATGTATACAATAATATTCATAGCCATATATAAAATAATACTTACAGACTTAATGTGCTGGGTTCAAAAAGAATTTTCTTCCGTAAGAAAAAATTAACCAAGTCCAAAGTAGAAGCTTCATCAATCTTTAATTGCAAAGGGCCAGACATTTCAATATAAAATTTTGATTCAATATCCTTTTTATCTAAGCAACCTTCCCTTGTCATTTTTGTTATGATGTTATCTTTAAACTCTTCAAGCAAGGCAGACTGTTCAAAATGTAAACTGGTTTCATTTTCTTCAAATGTATATTGTCTGTTAATATCCTTTTCAATTTCACTAAGCACTGCATACATCACATTGCTAGTGGGTTTCAAAAGAACAAAGGTTGAATAAAACAAGTTTTCATCATCATCTTCTGTTATTGTAAATTTCTCAATTTTAAGAATTGCATGAATGTTGCACAATAAAATATCCTGAAAATAATAAATAATATCTTTAATATAATTCAAAATAACACAAAAAAAAAATAAAATCTACTTAAAAATTCTGCTACTATTAAGGCTCCACTTTACAGAACTTCTGGACTTTCGTAGCCAATGTTAATCCAATGTAAAATGCGTATTGCTTTCTCTCATTCGCATTTAAAGATTTTCCTAATTTTTTTTTTCTGCACAAGATACTTTAAGCTTGTACCGAGTGAAGTCTGTCTGTACTTTTTTGCTATGTTTTGTCATTCAGCAGTAAATGGAGATGAAATTCTGGCTCATTAAAAACTGAGGTACTTTTCCATAAAAAGCTTTATAGAGGTTGTAAAACAAGCATCTGTAGAATTTGAAAAACACATTTCACTTCAAGAAAGTTCAGCTTTCTCAAATATAGTTTTCTTTTAATTTTGCATTAACTATATAATAAGTGGGATTTGCATTGAAATACAAAAAAAAATACTGTGAAAAAGTACCTTTCTGCATAAAAAACCCGAATCCACAAGTCAAGGGGGGGAGGGGGGGGGAATCAGAGTGGTGACATTCGTGTGGGTGAAATGGATCTGTGATTTTGGAGAAACTTTACACCTACTATCAGTCCTGACCGAGACGCAAGAAAGGGTTATGTTACACCCTTTACCCTGTTTTTTCCCTGCGAAAAGAAATACACTACTTGTTTACTATAAATAGAATTTTCTTTTAGAAAGTGGTCAGAAAGAATCAATCCTTGTTTCTTAGTTGGCACATGCAAGTCTCAAAATTTCACCTTCTTATAAATGTGTGTTTATGTATTTTTTATATTTTGACAGAAACTATTAAGATACATATTCATTCACTAAATAAAGTATTTAAAAATAATAATAATAAAATGAGCTACCGTTCTAAAAAGAAAAAGAGGCAGTATCTTACAATAACTACAAGAAGAAAAAAGAATAGAGGTGAAAATCTTACAGCATGGCGAAAAATGTAAGCATTTAGTCATTATTTACATAAATTAATTAATTTTAAATAATATTCTAATTCGATTATGTTGAGCTCAGATATAACGAGTACCAGATTTAAACGAGTAGAAAGAAATAACAGAAAACAGAATTATAAAATAAAATGGGATAAAATAAATAAATTTAATATTACTGCTACTACTGATAACAATAATAATGGTATTAATATTGTTCATAATAATGTTAAGAACAAGAACAAAAACGTATAATAAGTAAAATAATGATAAAAATTATTAAAGATCTGTTTAATTTCTTATCCAAACTTACATTAATTTTAAAGAATTATATCCTATTTATAAATTCTGAATTAAAATAAAAAAAATTATGGTAAGTCTCAAGAAGCTATCAATAATATATAATATATAAATAGAAAATTGTTATCAATCACAGTAAGGATTCCCCCACTTGATAATTAAACCCAAATTTTACTTATTAATTTTAAACTTAATTGAAACAGAATTCTGTTATAATTATAACACAAAAATACTATGGGTTCATTCTTGTTATAACTGAGTTTGACTTTTTTTAGAAATGTATTATGATTTCATATGTGGATTGTATTATTGTTTTGAAGTTTATACAATAATTTAAGCATTTAATAAAACACACACACATATATGTATATAATTATACAATTAACATTTACGTTCATTATACTTTATCTAATATCTAACTAATTTAACAAATTCCTTCCTTATAAAATAAGGTCCTGCGATAAGATTAATGTTTAGCATATTCTAAAAATATTCACACTCACACCAGGAATAATAATCAGAAAATCAGAAAAATAAATGGAAAATAAAAAATTATTGTCTGCACATTTATCCTTTGCCATTTTTAGTACTATTCAGTAATGTATCCAGGGAGTGGAATGCAAATAATGATATCAAACTATACGACAGAATGTAAATATAAATAAATACTGTATATGTGCGGAGAGAGTTGATGAAGCAGCAGATATTCGCACAAGAATAAAAGGCTGTATTTGCCATTCTTCTCAATACAAAAGATTTTTTTTAATTGTATCTAACAGCATACAGGGCATCTCAAAATTTGAAATAGAATACATTTTATGAATGTCACAAAAGTTCTGCTGAAAGCAAAAATGTGCATTATCGCTAAAAATTCCAAATTGCAGAATACAAAATTTTCTATCGTATTCAAAAGTATTGTTACTATAATATTTTTTACAAATGTGAAAGAAAAAAAAAAAAAAAATCACCACATAATGTTGAGAAATTTGAAATCGATTTCAGCTTTACTAATGGTATAATCCGCTGTGAAATGTACAAAGACTGGAAATGGTATAAAAATTTCGCAAAGGATTAAAAAAAAAAGAAGAAGAAAAAGAAAATGATTGTATAAATCCTGAATAAATTTTCTTCTAAAGAAGAGACCGCTAATAAACAGAACTTTCGCTAATATATATTTAAAAAAAAAAAAAAAAAATCTGAGAAACATAAAAAAATGCTATAAATTACACAAATAAATAAAAAATAATAAAAATTTCAAAGAGTTTCGAGGTGCATAACTATATATGTGGAAGTACCTTATTACCAAATTCTGTAGTTCTAACGAATTTCAAATAAACTTACTGAAAATAGAATAAATTTACTATATTAGACTGCAAGATTGAAAACAGATTCTTATGCAAACTACAAGAAGATTATTCTCAGCTAAGACACCCCTTCTCTAATGGACAATAATGTTTTTTGTGATGCATCTTTTCTAAGAAGTGTTTTTCGGACCAGCTATTTTAAATCTCTTACAGACTTGAGCATTATATATTGGATCCTTATTCTCATTACAGGGTTCATACAGAGTTGGGAAGAAAAAATCCAAGGAGTACAGAGAAAATCCAAGGAGTCCGAAAAATTTTAGGACTTGCCACTTTTGTTGTTATTTATGTGGCATGCACTTGCACACCCCAATTTTTAATGCCCCATTTGGAGAGAAGAAAATTTCAACCAAATTTTTCTCTAGTAGAATCTTATTATTGGTGCTGAAATTGCACAGAATTCACAACCTTGGTGATTTTGTAAGTTTAAATAAAATAAAAAAATACAGAATAAACTTTCCTATGCAGTGACCAATGGTCATATACACAGACATTAGTCAAACTCGAAATACTTATGTATATTGCATAAATTTTTAAAAAATTCAAAAAGGTTAAAAAAAAAAAAAAATGATAATGCTACACGAAAAAATTAATTTTTTTTACAATCACATTTTTTTTTTCTCAGGAGCATTATTGTTTGTGTGCAAAACCACAATACAGTTTAAGGAGTTTCTAAGGAGTAGTTTGTTTATCTAAGTAGTTCTAAGTACTACTTGGGAACGTTTTCATTTCTAAGTAGTTTCTAAGGAGTTCAAGGAGTCTGTACGAACCCTGCATTAGCACCTACAGACTAATATGCTAAAATGATTGTGGGTAGAAGTAAGGACAACAAATTCAAATTTCTTATTTTCATTATTTAGTTGGCCTTTTACTGTTTCATTTACATGTACCAATTGAAAGCTAGGGCCGTGGTAGCATAGAGGTCATAGCGTCAAACTCCAGACTGAAAGGTCCTGGATTTGATGCTTGACATCACCAAAGACCCACCGACAGGGTTGCCGGCTTTTAGCCGGGCCAAAAAAAGCTGGACGGCTTTTTTTTGGTTTTATCCACTTAAAAAAAGCCGGCTAAAATTGAAAAAAGCCGGCTTTTATTTTTAAAGTGTTATTTTGTATCGAATCCATATTAAATTTGGATTGATTTAATTTTAATACATTTTTAATTATTTACTACTAAAAAAGTTATAAATTTCTATTAAATTTTTCAAATAAATAAGTCTTTATAATCACTAGAAGTCAACTGTGAAGGCACTATGTCTGAAAAATATAAATCTTGGAGAAAAGAAATTATACTAAAAAAAATGTGTTTTAAACTTCTATATTTCATAGTTCTATTGATATTACACATTCTTAAAAATTATATTTAATTGAATTATGACAAAGTGTAACACATCAAAGCATTCATGGAAACACCCAATTCTTACATTTCAATATGAAAAGATTAAAGTCATATAATGAACAATTTTGAAAGAAAAATTAGGAAGGATTCGGTATTTGAGGAAAGTTTAATTCATAATTATATAAAATTAAACAACAACAAAAAATGTTCTAGTAAAATTTGTTGAATTAAAATTTTGAATAGCTCTTTGTTATTTAAAAGTGCATATAGTCCCATTTGCATGAATGAATATATTCATGCATATGCTAATTGAGAATACTGGAATAAATTGTGAAATATAATATATTATGAAATTATGCATAATTTGAAATACTATTTTTAGTAGTGAGAAACGGTGGTTTTTTTTTTTTTTAATATATGATTTTAAATGTTTATAGGGAATAAAACATGACATTTTAATAACACTTAAAATTAGTTAAGTGGTAAAACATGTAACTAAGTAACCATAATCCTCTTTAATTATATAAAGCAGTAAAAATGGAAAAACAAGAGTAGGATTAAAGGTCAACGTAAATCAAAAAAACCACTTGGTATGGCCATTTTATAATTTTGCTGACATATTTGCAATTCTCACTATAAACCACTAGCAACTCCATCAAGTATTAATGCCTTCATTATTGAAAAATTGGGTTATAACTCAATTTCTCATGATGAATCATAATTAAAATCCTAATTTTTCATTTGAATAAATAAATTTATTAAACTCAAAATAAATTAAACATCATTAAAATTAGTTAAAAGACACTTAAAAATGCATAGCTTATAATTAAAATGCTTCACTGTATAAAAGCCAATTATGGCCAAAAAAGGCCAATTTTGGCCAAAAAAAGCCGGCTAAAACCAATAAAAGCCAACCGGCCTGGCTTTTTTAAATTTTAGCCGGCTTTTTTGCAACTCTGCCCACCGAGTGTATGCAGTGTACGCGGTTGTTAAATAAAGGGGTTCTGAAAGTCCTGTGGTCGGTCGTAGCATTTACCATGGGTAATGATCTGTGGAGAAACTTTTCCTCCCCTTCAGAGACATATCGAAATTGAGGAGGTAGCGATATTTGGTGCTGTAACCTGTTGAGGCTTTGCGGAACATCTGCTGCAGAAGTCTGTCTCCCTACCCCCTGGGTGCAGTTCAAAGGAAGCTCCAGCAACCCTCCTGCCCTTCGGGCACATGACAACATCAATAACAACAATTAAAAGCTAAATTTTGTTTTTCCTTTTCTAAAGTTTACAAGGGAGAGTAAAAGAATAATGGCAAGTACATATTAAAGTATACCAAGTTCTACATTACTGTGCAGTACAAAACTCAGGATGCATACAGTTTAAGTGCCTTTTTTTATTTAATTGCAGAATAATGTTTCTAATTATGAGATAAAATGCCGATTTTTTTAAAAAACAAAATGAAAATTTTCTAATCTAGAACAGAGCTGCAAGATTCTTTAAAAATTCTAAATTGTGTACACATCTTGAAAACTGCTAAAACAAGGCTGGTGCCAGGGGCGAGGCAAGTGAGACGGCCCCTCAGGGCGCACCATAAAAAGGCAGCATTTGTCTTGCAGATTTGTACAGGTAAAATAAACCAAAATATGAGTAAATGCACCAACTTCAAATTTTCATGAAAAAATTTTGTTTTGACAAAAAAAAAAATAAAAAAAAAATAAAATAAAATAAAATAAAAAAAAGATCCAATGACCCCCACCCTACTAGAAAACTTGTTTTACCATGCTTTGGGGAGAAGAGGGTGTAGGAGGCATTTTTACTCTGGTGGAGAATTTAATCTTTTCTCTTTAGCTAAAATGTATAGTATCATTTTCTACATATTTTTTAATTCTAAATCGAATGACATTTCTATGATTATATATGACAAAATTAGGCAGTTTTTATGAATACAAAGTCATGAATGGTTTTATCAATAAAAAATTATGAATATACGAGTATTTCGACAACTTTACTAACATTGAAGACATTTGATGATCCTGATTTTGATTATTGCTATTTTGAGGACATTTAAAAAGCTTGATATTATTTGATATGATATAAAGAATACATTTTGGACGTAAAATAAATATGACAAAGCTGTGCTCAATAATAAAACATAACTTTCAACATTGTATATTTATAAAATCTAACGTAACTTTTGTAAAGAATGATCGTATGGACTTGTGAATGATGTTATCTGATCCAGAATTTGAAAACACATAACAATTGATGCCCACTTGACCCAATTTCAAAAAGTTGAAGTATACCTATTCCTCATTGTAACTCTTTCTCTCTCCCCCCCCCCCCCCAAAAAAAAGGTAAAGCTTCATTTTTTGGAGACTTATCGCATTTTTATATCTTGACAAAACAATGTTATGTTTATTGTAAAACTTTGAAAAAAAAAATGATCTATCGACTTGCAGATGGTGTCAGTCGATTTAGAATTTAAAAAAATCCATATTAAACAATACTCCATTTGACCTACTCAAAAAATATTGATTCCTTCTCTTCAAGGTACCCCCCTCCTTTTGCTTCTTATAACATGGTAAAATTATTTTATTTATTTATTTTTTGGTGGGGGGGGGGGGGGGGAGGAGATTTTTTATTTTTAGTGCAAAAAAAAAGTTCTTTCCAAATTTTAATTATTGGCCATCAATTGGTAGAAAAAAAAGTATTTTATCTGTAATGTACATTAAACATATAATCCACTATATGTAATCTATTTTTAAACCTTTAAACAGGTATAGTAAAAGTTGTTTTTCACTTTTTTTTTTTTTACCGATTTTTAGTGAGAATTTCAATGCCGTTCTTAGTGGGCTTTTTCCATTCTGTTGCAATTTTTTTATCTTTGTAAAAATGTTTTAAACTTTTAATCTAATGTAGTACATTTTGTAAATCGCGATTTTAAAATTTTTTGCAGTTTTTAAAATTATTATTATTATTATTATTATTATTTTTATTTTTTTATTTTATTTTATTTTTTTTTTTTTTGCGGTGAAATTTTGACATTTACAAAGGGATTCTGTTTCAGACTAACATATTAAATTTTGTCTCCCGCGATTTTCAATGCAATTTTTTGCATTAATTCCTTTTACATATTGATTTTTTTTTTTTTTTTTTTTTTTTTTCGGAAGTGAATTCCTGTTAGAATGCTTTTGCTCTCATTGTAGTAAATTTTGTCTACTGGGTCATTCCATGTCAATTCAACCAATTTTTTCCCCCATTTGTAACCCGACCGACAGGAATTTGGATGAAACTTTGTGTGCACACTAGTTCTATCATAAAATGATTCCAACAGAAATTTTTCCTTCCCAGACCCCATAGTTTGTGAGATATGGGGGGGGGGGGGGGGGTCCAATTCTTGGGTTTTTCTCAAATCGCACATTTCTGAGTCTGTATTTTGAAATTGCAGTTCCATCTTCAAAAAATTCTTTCTCTGGATCTAAAACATGAATCATCCTAAAAATATCACTGTAAGAATATAAAAAGATGCAGATTTTAATAAAAAATATTTAAAAAATTTACTTGTAATATTTAGGATAAAAAAAGTCAGCCAAAGTTGAGAGTTATGGTTATTTTTCCAAATTTTTGTGACTTCACGAAAAAGGCTGTACACAAAAAGGCAAATTAAATTTCCAATTTCTTTTTGTTTTAAATAAAAGTTTACACTTTGAGCTTTCTATCTATGAAATAAAAATGATGTCTTTCGCATGGCTTATGCAAAAATTTTAGGTACTTTCCAATTAGCCGGATAAGTGCTTTATTTTTACATACAGTAGACTCCCTCAAATCTGCAAACCAGAAATCTGCAACTCTCTAAAATCCGCACATATTTTATGGATGTAAACAATGAAACTTTCAATTTGGATATTGCTACAAAATTTGATTTTTTTAGTTTTGTATAAATTTCATATATTTTTTAATTTGTAATTTTCTTAATAATACTCCATTCAAGTTTCTTTCATGAATTAAAAATAATTTTTTTTGGGGAAAAAATTCAAGATATTTCTGATATTACTGGTAGTCTCATCTTCTTACCAAATATATTTATGCATTAATCAAGATTTTTTGGTTATTAAGCCTGGGTAAACCTAAAACAAAACTTTCTTATTTTATGATTTTGATGTGAATTAGGAATGTACTTTTATGAGGCAAGTTTTGTTGAATAAGTTTCGAAAAATACATTTAATCTTTATAATGAATATTTAATCATACACTACTGATTATTAGCTTGACCTTTGCTATTAGTACTTTAATCATTTAAAAAATTATCTAAATTTTTATTATTTTAGTTTATTACTTATTTTAATATTTTATTATATTGTAAGTATTCATTATAATTTAGATTGCATTATCAATTGCATTCAAATTACTGTTTAAAAAATTATAAACAAAGCAATGACCAGAAATCTGCAAAATTCTAAAATCCGCACAACCTCTGGTCCCAAGCTGTGCGGATTTGAGGGAGTCTACTGTATTACATATGCACACAAAAAGGCAAATGAAATTTCCAATTTCTGTTTGTTTTAAATAAAAGTTTACACTTTGGGCTTTCTATCTGTGAAATAAAAATGATGTCTTTCGCATGGCTTATGCAAAAATTTTGGGTATTTTCCAATTAGCCAATTAGCTGGATGCGTGTTTTATTTTTACATATGTGCATATGTATAGATCTATATAAATACAGATGCATTATACATGTACATATGTATGTATATATACAGTATATTGATATATATATGTATAACACTGGTGCCCGTCTAACCAAAAAATAGCAAATTTGGCCTTGTTTTGAAAATTTGCATCAATTAAGGGGAAAAAAAAATCTGACTAAGTTTAGCTGTGGTACTTAAATAATTACTGGAGTTTCTATGAGTTATTGAATTTAATGTTATTTGATACAAAAACAAATTTGAAATTTCATTTGCCTTTTTGTGTAGAGACTTTTTCATAAAGTCACAAAATTTCGGAAAAATAATCATAACTTTCAACTTTGGTTTACTTTTTCGGCTGTATATAAATCTCTATTAACTGCCCAAATTGCTTTTTACACTTGCTTTTTATGCTGCTTAAATGGATCTCCACATTTATATTGATAAAATTCATATCTCATTAAGAGCCAAATTCTGTGATGCTCACATATATTAATCAAACAGTTTTCACTTAATTTTTGTTTTATAAATGCAATAGTCCTAAGTAATAAAAGTTCTTTTTCAGAATCACAGAGATTATCAATGTAGTCTATTTCTCTGTTATTTGTATAGCTAGTTTTGTGATATTCTAAACCAGTTAATATTACAATACTGCAAGCCTGAAGACTAGTAGAAGGTTTAATATCAGGCTCCATATTAAAACAATAAAGCAAAAAAATATTTATACAGATCACAAACTATAAAATATGTAAAAATCAGAATATATTTTTAGTAGCACAGTAAAAGTTAGATCATTCTTCTATGATAAGAAACAACAGAATGACAATAATTTGATTAAACTGATTTCAAAACATCTGCTTTCACTAACAAACATTACCCTGCCTTTATCAGAAGGTGTTTATACAAGGCAGGTGCAATTAAATCTTTCAGACTATAGAAACAAATTTAAGTTCTGTTAAACATTTGTGTATTTAAACTTGCCAATATATTTAAACTGATTAAAATTACCCAAGGAAAACAAAATACAAGGTTTTGAACATTTTTTAAACACAAATAATTAATATATAAGCATTCAAAAGAAAGAATGGAAATGTGAGGAGAAAAGATTATTTATTTTATACTGTACAAAAAAAAAAAATCTGTTTTGAGTTTATTTAAAATAAAAGTAAGAGATTCTTTAGATTAGCAAAAAATGCCCATTATTAAATAACGAAATGAAATATATGGACCATCCCCAAAATTTAATGGGGAAACATATTATAGTCAGATGTTTTTTTTTAATCAGAAAAAACAAAGCCTAAACTTTACTTTGTAAATAAAAAAACATGTATCAAATAACATTAAATTCAATAACTTATAGAAATTCCAGTAATTATTTAAGTACCACAGCTAAACTGAGTGAGATATTTTTCATCTTAATTGGTGCAAATTCTCAAAACAAGGCAAAATTTCATACTTTTCGGTTAGACGGGCACCAGTGTTATACATATATATATCAATATACTGTATATATACATACATATGTACATGTATAATACATCTGTATTTATATAGATCTATACATATGTACATATGTAAAAATAAAACACGCATCCGGCTATTTGGAAAGTACCCAAAATTTTTGCATAAGCCATGCGAAAGACATCATTTTTATTTCACAGATAGAAAGCCCAAAGTGTAAACTTTTATTTAAAACAAAAAGAAATTGGAAATTTCATTTGCCTTTTTGTGTGTATATGTAATATATAAAAATAAAGCACTTATCCGGCTAATTGGAAAGTACCCAAAATTTTTGCATAAGCCATGCGAAAGACATCATTTTTATTTCATAGATAGAAAGACCAAAGTGAAAACTTTTATTTAAAACAAAAAGAAATTGGAAATTTAATTTGCCTTTTTGTGTACAGCCTTTTTCGTAAAGTCACAAAAATTTGGAAAAATAACCATAATTGTGAACTTTGGCCGACTTTTTTTTATCCTAAATATTACAAGAAAATTTTTTAAATATTATTTATTAAAATCTGCATCTTTTTATATTCTTACAGTGATATTTTCAGGATGATTCATGTTTTAGATCCAGAGAAACAATTTTTTGAAGATGGAACTGCAATTTCAAAATACAGACTCAGAAATGTGCGATTTGAGAAAAACCCAAGAATTGGACCCCCCCCCCCCCCCCATATCTCACAAATTATGAGGTCTGGGAAGGAAAAATTTCTGATGGAATCATTTTATGATAGAACTAGTGTGCACACAAAGTTTCATCCAAATCCCTGTCGGTCGGGTTACAAATGGGGAAAAAATTGGTTGAATTGACATGGAATGACCAGAAGACAAAATTTACTACAATGAGAGCAAAAGCATTCTAACAGGAATTCACTTCTGAATAAAAATAAAAATTAAAAAAATCGGCACGTAAAATGAATTAATGTAAAAAATCGCATTGAAAATCGCGGGAGACAAAATTTAATATGTTTGTCTGAAACAAAATTTTTTTTCCCAAGTTACAACAAAATCCTTTACACCCACACATTGCCAGTTATTTCCCCTCTTTTAGACAGGCACTTACGAAGTTTCTGCATACAGCTGCATTCGGAGAGTTTTCCACTTTTTTTTTTTTTTTTTTAACTTCTAACATTTTGTTTTATGCAAGTTTTTAGGCAAATGTGTGGCATGAAGTAATGAATAAACTTTATGTATATACATTGTGTAAAATAACATGTTTTTCTTAGGCTGGCTTGACTTCCGAACAATTTATATATTTGCCTGTCAGTTTATTTATTTATTCATTCACATATGAAGTGCTGATATCTTGATAATGGTTTGCTTTGGACGGGTAGTTCTTCAGCCCTTTTTAACGTACAGATTCAGCCAGGTGGGGAGGCCTATTAATTGGCTTGAACTCAACTAGCCCAACACACTTTTTAATGTACATGACGAGATCTTTCTTTTGATACCACACTCGTCCAAATCCACAACTTACACCTGGAAACGTTCCCTAGTAAGTTTTTTTTTTTTTTTTTTTTTTTTGCGGTATGTGCTCTTTTGACATTCATAAAAGGGATTATTTTTCAAACATTAGGCCTAATTTTATATTAATGTATTCTGGTTTAATAACACCACATTTATGTTCAATCAATTTTCACGGCTTAAGATTTTTGATATAGCAAGTTATTGAGTATGTATACAAGAAAGAATATTTTAGCAGATATTTATTCATAAAATGTATTAGTTTGATTTCTTGACCAATGCTGGCGTTATTAAATGCAAATCAACTATAAAATATGACAGAATATCGGCCATGTAAATTATTTAATCGTAAAGATACAAACATTACAGCTCTAGAAATTGACATTTTTTTTTTACTTAACGTTAATTGCAATATTAGGGTGCAGTAATAATCATTTGATGTTTCATTTATCTGACATGAAAAAAATTAGCAGCACTTAGGAAATACAAATTTCTCTTTATCATTTTTAGTTTTCAGCAATGACAATAATTTTCTCTTGTGCACAAAATAAAAAATAAAACCTCTTCATAGTAGTGAAAAGAATCGACCAGAGTAATAAGGCCAGAGGATAACACTGTTACTCCAGTATACTTATTGCGCAGTATATTTTAAACTTCAAACTACCTCGCAAACACATTCAAAATTTCCTAATAAGTGCGTACAATCTTCATATAAAAAAACTTACCTAGCAAATTTTAGATCGGGCGTTGACTCTTATGTGTTCTTTTCAGCGATAATGTTTATAAATGGAACTAATTAACTTTTAGCGGTTGTTTGTGATTCACATGGCTTAGAGCAGGCATGTCAAACATGTGGCCTGCAGGCCACAATTGGCCCGCTGACAATTTATTTGTGGCCCGCCAAGAATTTTGACATTTTCCCTATGCTTGATTTAGTTCATGATTGATGCAGAAAATACACTTTGCATAAACACACTTTCGCTAGTCATGGCTGCAATGTTGCCAACTTGACATTTTTTTCAAAATCTGTACATTAACACAGAATAGTAATATACACTTCATATTGTTAGCACAATCAGCATAATTTATATTTGTTTACTTGATTCTGAAAAGCTTAACCGATTAAATTTTGACTTTTAAAAAATACATTTACAATGCAAATAATTGTGCTACTACACTAATTGGCTTTTATAAAATGAAGCAATCACAAAATTAAAAGAAGAAAAGTAAAGATCAATGTGATAAATTTAATATTGCATTTTTGTACTATTATGAGTTTACTTATTAAGTATTATATTTAAATTTTTACGATGACTTATTAATATTTTTCCAGTTTTTCACTTTATTATTTATATATTTATTTATTTTACAAAATTGTATTTTAATTTTTTTGTTTAATTTCATTCGGTGAAAAAAATAAAATTCATAAAAAATTTTTTAATGTGGCCCGCGATGATCAACGAGTTTGACATGCCTGGCTTAGAGCCTTTCTATAAGGAAATGCCATCTGCTGTATCCCTTTATAATTACACATAATATTAGAACTTCACCTATTATCCAGGACACCTTACATTTAATCTTCTGCAATTTATAATATATATATATCAATTTTTTGTGTTTCAAGCCAATTTTTTGACATTCAAGAAATACTTCCTCTTACAACATTTTATTCCACTGTAGTAAAGACTACCCTCTGAGATATTCCCCGATTTTTGTGTCTCTGGTGATTTTTCCATATCTTAATAAACTAAATCAGCTTTTATTTTTTTAGCCCAATGGTGGAACACCATTCCATTTAATTAACAATAATTTTTAATTTTAATTAAATGTAAATACATTTTATAATACATTTAATATTATATTTTATATTATATTTATGCAAATAAATTACAGTTATAACATTAATTTGGTTATTTAAAAAAATGAGTATTAGTAAAAACGGGACATCATAGGGGTGGCAAAATAAGGTTCGCCTCAGACAGCAAAATGTCTTGCACCAGCCCTGGCTGAAAGGGAATCGTAAAGGTGGACAAAAATTCTGCTTTATATATATTTTAGCAGGTATACTATCAATTATATAAATGTACAGCATTCATTTGTCCAGGACAATGGAAATTTCTTTTTAAGACAAGATTGCGTTACACAGAGATTCTGTTTTCACAGGTTTTGCTATATGGATTGAGGGAAAAGAAGATAATACATATGTTGTGTAATAAACAGTCTACCTCTTATGACAGAAATTAATGAAAATGGAATTTTTCATCCCCCTTTCCCTCCTAAAGGTTTAACTGGATCCACCCTTGTGTTATTCTTATAACTGACAAATAGCCATTAATTTTACGGGTATAGTTTTAATTACAAAAATGTCTTACAATGTTCTTCACCGTATGAAAATATTTATTTAGGAAAAAATTTCTCTGTTTTTCAATAAGTAAAAGAAGAAAAATCCATTCTTCTATGGCCAAAACTACTGATTAGGATACTTAGAATTTTATGAATTTTCAGCATACTATGCAATATAAATGGGAAAAAAAGAGTGCTAGAAAATGTGTAAAATGCATGAAATTCAAAGTATTAGAACTAGGTAAGTTTTGTTGTGCAAAAATAAATTTTTACCATACAAAAATATTTCAATATTTTTAAGTATTCAGTAAAATAATGAAAATAAATCTTAATACCTTGATCAAAATTTCTTTTGTTTCTGAAGAACAAATTCTAATTTTTTGGCAAGTGCAGTCATATGATATGGGCAAAATAAAAGTTATTCCATTCTTTGAATTGTTTCTGATCATATTGGCCAAATTCATAGCACACAATGAAAATTATTGTAATTCAGGGAAGAAGACCTGCATTAACTGTACGCACTGCACCTCCAAAAATACATAAATTGCCAAAAGTGCTGCACTTATGAAAATGCATCAAATTTTTTAAGCTATGCTATTGTTAGTGTTTTTTCACATTTTGCAGCGATTATATTTTATTTTTACAAAAGGATTCCAAATTCCTTTTTTTTCCCTGTGATTTTTTAATTTTTTTTAGCAAATTTTAGCTTTTTTTTATGTGTGTGTTTTAATCTTTTGCACATACATGATTCTGTTCTAAATTTTCTGGAAATTTCAAAAATTTAAGATATTTGGATACGAAAATTAAAAACTGATCATCAATCTGAAAATTTTAACATTAAACATATTGAGAATTTTGACATATGTTTGCAGAAAAAAAGGCAATTTTGTCAATTGTTTGCAGAGAAATTGCTAAGCAGAAGTACCTCACTAGGGATTTTGTCAACTTTTAAATTTTTATGTGCCGCAGTGCTTCTTTCTGAAATTACGGTATAATGTTTTTTGGATATGTGGCATGTGGTGCAGTAAAGGGTTAAGTCAGTGATGATTGATAATTATAATACTCCCATCACGAGATGAGACTTGGGAAACTCCTTCTCTTAGACAAGTCGACTTTACAGAAGGTGTGTAAGATGATACGGGAGGGGGAAAATAATCCCGTGTTTTCAATTCGACCATTCCCCGCAAAGAACTAGGGTTGAAATGATACCGCGCCAATTGAGTTTCGCACCAATAACTTGCGATGCGCATTTTTTGACAGAAATCTGTTTTCCTTCTCTCGTTTAGCTTAGTAGTGTTTTATTTTCTCTCTCTTTTATAATTTATCCCGCCATTTTTAAACTTTTTTTTTTTTTTTAAACAATTATTTTTTTATTACAAACATGTCCTCAAAATGGAAAACAATTCACTCTAAAGAAAGAATGATTATTCATAAAGTTACGGATTTTTTTGAGAAGGAAGCAAATTTTTTACTTTTTCTCTCCCGTCGATTTTGTTCTATCCATAGAGCAGAAAATAAATGAAGAAAGAATCAAAACTGCAGTTCTGAATGATACTTAATGTATTTTTAAAATATTAAATTTTAAGATAGTATAAGTTAAAAATTTAAAATGTGCCATTAACCTTTAAAAAAGTACAAAATTTAATTATTATTAAAATGAAAGATGTGTTTAAGGCTGTTTTTAAATCCAAAAGTCTTTATCACATAAGTTTTGAGTTTTGACTTATTTTTGTTCAAAGGTTTGTTTTCATGACACTAGTAGTTATTGTTCGGAAACTACCTAATCCTGCTCATTTTCCCGTTTTTTTTTTTTTTTTTTTTTTTTCCCCCCAAAATAGATTTTTTAGAAAATAGTGTCAAAGTTAGGGTTTTGAACCAAATTTCTGCTCAAAAAATGAATAACCACTCAAACAGAGAGAAATACGTGTTGGTCACGTGATCAAAATCGTTTATAACTCAATAAGTTATTTATTGATCAAAAAATGGAAAACAATTCGATTCCAAATCGCTTCCATAACCATACTTTCCAATTTTATATCATTCCATTGAAAAATTAATTTCTAAATATGTCAAAACGTTTTGTGTTTGTTCAGCAGAGCAGAGCAGTTGAGAATAGCCACAAATAAAGTAAATTAGTATTGCATATGTATTTCATTATGGAATTGCTATTACAACTCGAGATATAATTCATTTATCGGGATTTTGGTGTTGTTGTGCTGAGAAATTTCTTTTTTTAAGAATCCCTTAAAATTAATTAAATTGTATGTATATTTTACTTCACTTTGCAGATTCCATCCATTTTTAAAATAACATTTTTTTTTTTTTTTTTTTTTTTTTTTTTTAATTATGAATTTTTATATAAATTATCTTATTATTTTACTAGTTTATCTTTGGTAAGTTCAGAAAAGCAAAAAATAAAATTTAATTTTGTATTGTTCTGCATAATTATTTCTTTAATCATTTTAAAAAATAGTATTTAACAAGTTTTTAAAAATATATACTGAAAGCAAAATATTTATCTTTATTATTGTAAAAATACAAAAGTAAAAATTTATATAAAAGTTAAGAATACATTTTAATGTTTAATGTAATTGTAGAATAATGACAATTTAAAAGTATATGACTTAAAAAAAATTTTTTTTTTGGACCAAGCCAAATTTTACAGGTTTTTGAATATACTTGGTTTCGTCGAGGAAATTATATTCATACAAGAGGATTAAAACGGTGCTGAATATTTTGATCTGTCAAGACTAGGAAAAATTAAATCAATAGCGGCTTAGTACGGAAAAAATAAGTTAGGCCCGGTCCTATCCTTGATGAAAAAAGTAAGGCCCGAGTCTTCAGAAAAAAGCAAAGCCAGGGCCCGGCCCTGCCCAAATGCTGTAAATGAAAATCAGGCCGAGGCATGGTACGGGCAGATTTCTCTGTGTGTGTTATCCCAGGTTAAATAATTTCCCTTTTAAGGCAATAACATACAAATTAACAGCGCCAAACTGTCGCATACCTGGGAAATGTAGCAACCTACGCGTTTCTCTTTTACGGCGCAGCGTAGGGACGAAAAATCGACACTCTGATATGAAAGAAATGGAATCATCTTAAGTTACGTCACGTATGATTGACAGGTCTCTTCTCCTGCTGGGACTATTATATAAACATTGAAGTTCAAAGCAATAAATAAATAATGTCTTATTTAGCAGATACAGATCAAATCAATGAGTATGCTAAAACCATTCAAAAGAAAAAAATTAGCTATCTCGAATACAGATATTTTTGGTCACATTTTAATCCCGGTTGAATTTTCAGCACCACCATCAATTTTCATGGTTTTCAAGGTTTGCTGAAAATGAATGTTCAGTGAAACTCAGATAAGACCATAAATGAAAACAAGTATTTAGTCCATATCAATTTTATATGACACTAAATTAAATATTATAAATTTTTATATATTATAATAATATTTAAATATAAACCTTCAAATTATCTACATTTAACCATATAAATAGTGCAAAAAGTAATTTAAAAAATAAAATTATTTCAAATATTACAACTTACACAATGGTTTTCAAAATGTAGGAACACATCTTCTGGAATTTCTTCATTATTTACAGCGTTAAGAAACTCCTCATAATCTTCCTATTCGGGAAGAGAAAAAAAAGATAAAAAGACAAGTAATTATTTTTTAAAGAAGAAAATGAATACAACAGTATTATCACATTCTATATTAAATGTTTCAACTTAAGAGAAGTTATTTTTAATTCAAGATATTCAGGTTTACTTACATAAGCAAAAATAATTAAAAATTATATACAGTCTATTCTTTCTAATTCACATCTCTATAACCCACAAACGTCTATAATCCAAATTATATTTCAGATATAAACAAACAATTCAAATCTTTTTTTAGGAAGGATAACATACACTTTAACAATAATAAAAATTCACTGATCTGATGAATTTACTAGGTGCATGACTAAATTTCAGGGTTTCAAACATAGATGGTGTTAATGGCCCGCGTAATTGACATATATGTCTAAAGTTTCATTTTTCTATTAATTTGGATATCTATTAACAATAAAACAATGCATATTGAAACACAAAAATATTTTTTCTAACAACGAAAACGTAGAGTTTTGTGCCAAATAAACAGCATTTGCAGGAAGCTTTGCTTTTCTGCATTAACTTGAAAAAAAAAAAAAAAAAATGCAGCTGAAGCATGGTGTTTGCTTGAGAAGTTCTATGGTGAACATGCACCATCAAAAGCTACCCGTGAAAATTGGTTTAAATGCTTCAGAAATGATGACTGACACAAGAAGTGCTCTAGAAGACCAAAAACAATTGAGGATGCCGATCTGCATGGATGAAGATGATACACAAACACAAGAACTTGCGATGGCATTAATTATGACCAGAGCCATCCTTATGAAAGACTGCTTAAAGCGAGCCCCGGTGCAAGGATTTTGCGAGGCCCTTTCCTTTCAGACTCTTAACATAATACTATCTACTATACTGTCAAAGAAAAATAATAGTTTTTACTGATATACTGTGATCCGGGGAACCAGATATTGATCCCCTAGTTATTATAAAAGAGTAGCATTTTTTGTGTGTTTATAGCGGGTAATTTCTGGAACTATTGAATCAATTTCAAAAGTAATGACGTAAAAATTGATGGTGAAAGTCCCTTTTCCAACATAGGCTATATTTTATATATTTATCAAGGCCACTATCTTTACATAACTAAAATCATAAATTTATACTGAAGATTTTCTATAATACTTTTTTTTTTGTTAAAGAAAAACTATTTTGTGTCCAGGTGCGAGGTCACTCTAGGCGCAAGGCCCTGTGCAGCTGCACCTGTCACACACCCCTAAGGACGGCTCTGATCATGACTCACCAAGGTATTTTAAAATGTTTACATGCCATGAGAAAAATTAAACAGGAAAGAAAACGAGTGCCGCATCAGTTGACTGAGTATAGATGAAAAATCAAAGAGCCATTTCTGAAATTTTGCTCTTGTGGCATGAAAAAGAAAGAGTTTCCTGTTTTGAATTGTTACTAGCAATGAAAAGTGAATAGATTTTGAGAATTCCAGATGGAGTAAAAAAAAAAACTTTGCAATTGTTGTTGATTTGATCATAATCATAAATTTTGTTCTTACAACTTAACTAAGTTTCACTGTTTACATCTGAAAAATATGCAGATTTTAGGCAATTTCAAATTAAACAGAGTCTACTGCATATGATTTAAGAAATTTGACATGCATGTAATATCTAGAATCCTCATAAATGGACTGTTATTGATAAAAATACTGGCGGTACGTTTATGAGGGTTAAACAATTCATACTAAAATGTTCCAAAGAAATATTTATCAAACTTAATGAAAATTACATGCACATATTTAGAGGCAGCGACATTATAGATGATGTAAAACCAAATTTCCTTCAACTCGTTCAAATTTCCAGCTCAGGAAATAAGAAACAACTGCAAAAGTGATGCTGTGTTTGTTTTAGTGTTGATAGAAGGAAAGACACTCAGCTTATGTGTTCAGACTCTATAAATTTTCCAGGCCTATAACAAAAGCAGATTATGGAATTATCTACACTATTAAAATCTGACGTATGTATGTAAGTGTGTACGTTTTTTTCTTCTTCTTTTTTTTAGCTGACTTGTGCTGGATCGAGATCAGGCTTTAATTTTTTTGTACATAGTCAAACTGGAACTAGACTTAATTGTTCTTGACGTGTAGGGCAGGCAGAATGTTTTGTAAAAATATCAATAGTGATAATGAACTTCTGTTTGGAAACATACCTAAATTGGTTTACAAATTCACTGCTCAACATAAAACTTTGACACATTTTCTGACAAATTTTTAATTTTAGAGGCATAAAATTGATAAGCCAGACTATTGAAGGAATTTTAAATCAAATAGTGTTTTCCCTTTTTGATAAATAAATTACTCATTGAAATACAAAAGATTTTTGTCATGTAGCTGCAGGTTTATCTCTTTTCCCATACTGCTACTTCCAGAAATTTCATCAAAACATGAACTTTGACCGTATTTTTCACAGAGATATTGCCTTTATCAAAAAATAGATAACACCATTCGATTACACACTTTCTGAATAAGAACACCTGCTAATCTTATGCATTTCTAAAAAAGAAATGAATTTAGAAAGTAGCTCCTTTGGATTTGAGCCTTAATAAATGACAGAGAAATATTTTCTTTTCACAGATGTATTTTTTACTATACAGCTTTAAAATTTATGATGTTAAAACTGTACTCCTTTTTCTTTTATTCTAAACTACATAAATTTTTTTAAATGAATCCTCATTTGAATGCGGTAATTTCTAAGAGTCTATGTAATCATTAATGCTGCTATTTTGCTAATGTTGTATTTTCTGTCTTGCAAATGCATCACAATTTTAAAATATATTGTAAAATTATTCCATAAATATGTATGTGGTATTCGTTAAAGGAATATTAATTATATTTTAAGAAAAAAATTTAATGTTTTGTAGAAAATGGCTCAAGCCAGATTGTGCCAGACCTTTTTTACTGATATCTGTACAGGCTGGGCTGAAGTTTTAGGTTTTATACAGAGCTGCTCCAAGATATCTATAGTTTGATTCAGGCCAGGAAATTCCAGCCTGTTCAGACCTCTACTAGTGACATACATTTACTGACAGAGCTAGAGCACAAAAGGATAAGGGTACATTAAAATGACTGTTTTGGTGCATTTTTCTTAATTGTTTTATTTGACAGAGAAATTTTTTAATATTCCAAACCCTATAGATTTTGTTCCTACAATTACTAGAAAAAGAGTTATGGCTAATTTAAAATTCAGAGTACATAGAATTTAATATTTTCAGAAAATAATAAAAATGATGCTAACATATGTTGACGCTTTGAATAAAGTGTTTTGCGTTTCAATTAAATTTCAGGAATACAACAGTAATCAATACAAAGTACAATGTGAAATAAGTTTTACCATTTCACTTGTCACTTTCTTAGTGCCTTTAATTCTCGCTATCAAAAAATCAGTACATAATTTCTCAATAATAAAAATACAATAGGGTAATTTTTTTCTTTATTTTTAAAAAAAGTAAAAATAAATAATAAAATTGTACGTTGAGTTTTCATAGGTTATTTATTTTTCTTTTACTCAGATTATATCAATTACTTGTCTAGTGACACACTGTGACATCTGCTTCCTTTCTCTTTTCTATGTTATGCAATAACACAATCCAATAAACTATTGTTTATATTTTATCAATAAATCCTATTAAAAATTTATTTTTTATTTTTATTTATTTATTTATTTATTTTTTTCTAGACACTTTGTAAGATTGTCTAAAAAACTTTCGTCTTGTATATACAGAAATAAAAATATTCAGCATATTATCTATCATGAAATTTCCAATTAATTGTAAATGAAGTTATCTCATGTGCACTTCAAATGGAACAGGAAATTATGTATGGCTTATTGTGAAATTCTGGGGGTAGAGAAACATGTACTTTTAGACATTAATCAGCAGAAAAACCAAAAGTTTCCAAAGAGGGATGTTTTGTAAACCCGCCCCCCACCCCCATCTCCAATGGGGAGATAGAGAGAGTTTAATGAAGCCATCCCGTACATTTACTTGTGGTCACAAAATTTGTGACCAATGCCTTGATAAATTTAGAGACTTTTTTCTTTTTTCCTCATTAAAAAGTCATTTTTTATCCTTTATCCCCAAATTACTGTCCACTATTCATAGGTTTAGATTTTGGGAGTAGGATTAGTAAAGTATTCATTAAAAAGAAATGTTTTTTATTTGGGAGTATCTGTTATAGAGATTTTTTGTATATATCAGTAGGTAATGGATTGTATTATTATTTTTATTCATCTATTTATTTTCAAAAATTAGTTCTAAATTAATTGTTGCAGAAATTGACATTACAACGGAAAGAAGGTATCACTCAAGAGTCATAACTAGATAACCTGTGACATAAGAGGAGGAAGAAGTGAAAATCCATGCAATTTGAGTGGCTTAATTAATAGATATCCCTTAATATGCTTCTTAACTGCTTGTTAAATGTTTTAGTATAAATATTATTAATTTTATAAATTAATTAAAAAGTTAAATAACTTAAAAGTAGAATATAAGCTAAAATTCTTACATCACCCTTATGATACAAAATGTATTTTTCTTCAGATACATCCATTTCGGGCTTATGGATGGAAACAAGGAATGCATCAGGGTACATCCTGAGATACAAATAGCTTAAGTTTTCAGCATACAAAACTTTTTCCAGATAGTTGCATACAAAATTCTAAGGATTAAAAACAATAATTAATTTAATAGATCATAAAAAATTAATAAACATTAAAATAGTTAAGTACATCATTGCTTTATTTGCTCATGTCATTTTCTTATTTAACAAATATATAGAGAAGCAAAATCTAATACAATTTAAATTATGAATAAAGAAAAAAATACATATTGCACCCTTGCTACAAAAGGCGCACAACTTAAAAATTAGGCTATTTCAGTTATGCCTACCATTCTGCATGGTTTTCATTCATTTACCAATCACCTACATTAGAAGAAAGTGTGCTTAATATCCAGGAGTAAAAATTAAAATATTTAAAATCAGTAATTTATTTTCAAAAATATGAAATTCTGTAATTAAAAAAGTGTATGCATGGTATGCATATGGATATGACATGAGATTATCAATTAACTGATAAATTAATAAATTAACTGATAATCAGTTTTTAAAGAATTGTAAAACAATGTAAGAAACTTAGACTACATTCTTGTTTCTCAAGTAGTGAAATATATGTGTTTTTCAAATTTTGTATAAATTTTTTTTTTACCATGAGCCTGAACCCAAAGACTGATATAAAAATAGAGTCCAAGCTGGTTTCAGGCATGGACTGAACCTAAAAGCTGACGTTATTTTTTACTTTCCAGATTACTGCAACTGTAACAGAAACTAACATTTTGTTTCAATGAATTTACAGGTTTAATTTGAATTTCCCTCATATTTCCATGATATTTTCAGGTTAATCAAATTATTTGATATTTCCATAATTTACAGGTCTATAACCATCCTGTAAACATAATTCAGACTAATTCTGATTGCAGCATATGAAGCAGTCCCAAGCACCACACAAGACAAAAAATAGGACCTTCATAGAGAAAAAATATATATATCACATATAAAATGTATGGAAACTATGAGAAATGTAATTAATAAAATGTGAAACATAATTTATATGTAAGCATTTGTTATTTTCCTAGATATTCATCTAAAATGTACCAAGAAACTTTATATGATAGAGGGAAAAGCTCAGCATTTCTTATAAGGGCATCGAAAAATATTAAAAACACCTGAAATAGTGCAAATAAAATAAATAAATAAAATTCATTGTTTAACAGAGTAATTGTTGTAAATTGTAACTGTATTTTCTGGAAATAACGGCATAGCATTAACCTAGATTTTTCAGGTTTGAAAATAAAGAAAAGGCCCATAATTAGGTGTGACTTGTAAACAGTATCAAACTTACTGACTGATCTTTATTAAAAAATTTGGAAATCTGATTAATTTAAATTTAATCCATGATTTTATATTGTACGTCTGAAAAGAAAAAAAAATGTCTCATGCGACAGAAACATATCAGCATGTTTATAAACAATGCAATTTTCATGAATAGAAAAATACACTTTGACAGGGCATTACATCAATTCACAATGTTTATCCATAAATTCACCTCAGAGATTACTGCATGCCATATAAAGAAACCCTTGTAACGAAGTAATTGCTACATATCTTTTCCCTTTCATAAAATCAGTAATTATTTCCCCTTAATAAATTCTTAAATTTTTTTAACTTCCCTTTTCACCAATAAACCCATTAGTTTAAATTAATTCTACAGTTAATAGTTTAATTCTTATCTTTCCTACTCACACTAACAGAAGTTAAAACTTATTAACTTTTGGGGCTTTCTGTAGAAAATAATAACAGAATTTCCTTTCTCACGAATCGCTCTTACGTTATTCAAAAAACATCTGTCGGTTAACAGATACTGCATTTATTAACAAAATAAAGAAAATACTGTAGGCTTGGTTCATCATAATCTTTTATTTGTTACATTCTATTAACATCTGCCTTCCACTCCCACAATTAATGTCTAGTGTTAGAAATAGTTGTTACTTTTTCATTTCTGCTGATTGCTTCTTTTTTATCTATTCAATGCTCATTTGGGTAACGTAATTATTGTCAGAAGAAGTGCAATGTATGTAATGGGTTGCTTATCACTGTCTGGTTCCCAGGCTTGAAGAATTTCTATAACCCTAAAATATATTCGCTAGAGTGGGAAAATTTCTGGGTTGCTAACTGCAAAAGCCTTATCTTATTCTGAAAGTGTGGTCTACCAATTTCTGTCACCAAAATCTTTCTATGAAAAACTTCTTACACCTTATTGGCAATAAACGATATGACTGTATGTGGTCACTTCACTGGTAATCAGCGATCTGCAAACATGTAGCTTGCTCGAGCTCAGATAATTCCCCCTATGCGGAGGACTTGCTTGTCTTCAGGGTTGGCAAGTTTTTGACATGCGACAGTTTTTGACGGTTTTAACCATGGTTTAAACCGTCATGTCAAAAACCTCCTTGTCAAAAATGGCTAAAACTGTCAAAAACCTAAATTTATATGTAAATAAAAATATTTATTTACATATATATATCTACCTATATTTATATTTAATAAGTAAAATTTCTTTGCTTTTAATAAGGAAAATGTTTCTAAATATGTTGTAGGAAAAATAAATTTTAAAAACATATTTTGAATAGTAAACAAAATCTCAGACTTTGGCAAACTTATCTTTTGTAATATTATTTATTAAATTTTAATGTGTTATTCAAAATATGCAGGGATTACATTATGAAGAAATTTATTTATAACCAAACTTAGTGTATCGTTTAAAATAATATAAAAGATTAGACAAGTTCCGTAATTAATTAGAAACAGAAAATTGTTCAAAACTGGTTATGTGCTACCGTATGATACGTGGGACAAATGAATTGCATTATTGAACTAAATTTCTACTTTGATAATTTCATTTGGATTGATTTAGATTATGTAATCACAGTGGCGTAGCTAAGGGGGGGTAAGGGGGGCGTCCGCCCCGGGCGCCGAGACCTAGGGGCGCCAAATTGAGAGAAATTGTTATATATGTATATTGGGGTGGGGGCGCAAAATTTCTTGCTGGCCCCGGGCGCCAAAAAACATAGCTACGCTACTGTGTAATCAAATTAATTGGAAATATTTAATGAATGTTTTATTTTTTTAAATTATGTATTTTATAAGATAATAAAAAAAACTACATAATATTTTGTGTTTTAGAAGTATTTTGTAGATTTTTTCTGTTTTGACTTTTACAATTGTTAGTTAGTTTTTCAAAAAAAATCAGTAATTCTGAATTTTAAATTATCAGTCTTTTTTTGAATTTATAACTAACATAAAGATAATAAAAAAATCTGAGTATCTATTTACAATATTCAGCCTATTTATTTACTGAAAAATTAGCTTATACAAATACTTTCTTATTATTTTTTTTTTTTTTTTTTTTTTTTTACTGAATGCTATAAAATTTTGTTAAATATCTTAAGTATTCAGTTGTTGAATAATTACTTCTCGTCTTACCTTGCTTTCAAAATAAGCATTATTTGTATTCTTAATACTATTAGTGTGTGTGTTGTGGGACGGGGTAGAGATAAAAATGGTTTATAATGTGTAATAATCATACATATAATAAATTATATGCATTATATTTAAATTCAAATTAACCTATTAGATATTATGTATACAATCAGGTGTGTGAGAAGGGGGGGGGGGGCAGTTGCCCCATGCACGGAAATTTAGAGGGCACTATCCAAATTCATACAACAAACGTTATTTTTTGGCCTGTCACAAGAAAAAGTTGGGTAGAGGGGCACCAAATTCTAACTTTGCCCCTGTCGCAATTTTCTCTTTACACGCTTCTGTATATAATGTGTATAGCATTTAAAAAAAAATTAAACACAAGTATCAAGTTTTACACTTTTGAAAATCCTGCATTTATAACACTTAACTTGTTAACACTTGTAAATACTAACTATGACAAAATGCATACTAAATAACTTTAGATTTTTTAAAATAATAAATAAACGAGATATTTAAACAATTTTTGTGCAAATATTTCTGCATGCCCATTTCAAGATAAATTTCTGAGATTTGAAATCTATCATTTTTATCTTAATTTTTATTAATTAAAAATATTTAAAAACCTGCTAATTACCCACAATATAATTAAATTTCAGCATAATGTATGCCAACTGTTGCTAATTTAAAAATTTAACAACAAACTCTAGTGCATCACAGCAGATTGTAACTCTATGGGTTTTCGACAGGTTTTTGACGGTTTAATCCGGTTTAAACCGTCGTCATGTCAAAAAACATTTTTTGACGTCAAAAACCCAACCCTGCTTGTCTTAACTCTCTCGTTAATAAATGAAGTGTTTTAATTACTAAGTTACACTTTCGGAGTTTTTTTTTTGTGCGCGATCTCTTCTTTTGGTAAGTCACCCGGGCTGGTGATCTTCACCACAACCCTCTTCCCATTTTCTCACTCTTTCATTTTTTACCAACACTGATAAAGCTAATCTTAACTATGGGAAAATATTTTGCTTTAAATTTAAATAAATAAGATGTGAATAAACCACAAATCCATTGCTACATTGGTATACAAACTTTAAAATCTTCTTCAGTTTCAACACACATCTGTAGACATCCTCAAGGATGTAAAAATTAATTAAACTAAATCATTTCACATTTTAGAAGATGGCCACAGATGCATTCTGAAATGGGAAAAATTTATTTTTTTTTTCTTTTTATCTATATTAAATGTTTTCATATTAATATAGTAATGAATTTGTGCTTTATTTGCATCTCACTTATTTACATTTTGATCATCTATGGTGTACCAAAATTGCTTACATTTTACTCTATATTCATATTTTATTTTTCCTGCATTAAAAATACATGTGCACTTATGTTTGGCAATAGCACGACTAATCTTAAACACAGAGGAGGGTAACATCCGATTCCAATTGCTTTTTTGATAATGATGCAAATGACTTCATAGACATTAATCAAAGTTTGTCATCTGAAATTTTATAATTATTCCACAGAAGTTCAAAATGTTTATTTTCATGTCTGCCAGTTAATAATATTAAAAAACTGCACTAATTTATTTTTTGTTTGTTTGCTGTTGTTGTTTGCTTGTTTTACAATAAATGTAATGTATCGCAATACATTCAATGGGGCTTTATACATAGTACAACAATATGACCAATGCAGCATTAAACAAGATTCCCAATTTTACACTTTTAAAATTAAAAAAAAAAAAAAAAAAAAAAAAAATGTGGCATTAGAAAATAAGGAATTAATAAAATTTTAGTTTTTGTGCAATGTATTTTTATGTTTAAATAAAAAGAAAATTTGATTTTGATGAGACAAATAACATCTATACAAGACAGTCATAATTGGAAAAGATGTTTTTAAAATTCACAATTTAAATGCGATTAGAATATATGCTCCCAGTGGTGCATAGAGATAGATTTTTCTTAAGGCCTAAAAAATCTCATTTTGGTAAGCTTTCCTCCCCCCCCCTTACATTAAAATATAAATGCAAATAGTCCTATCTCTGAGGACAATTCTTATTCTTCCCTCAGTCAATTATTTATTAAACATGCTAAAAAATTTATTTACTTAAAGCATTAAATGATTAGAACATGCTTTTTTTTTGCATTTGAACATAATATATGCTGTAATTCATGATTACAAGCATACAACTCCAAAAAAGTGACTATTAATAAAAGATTTGTGAATAAGCAAAAATAAAAAGTACATAAAAATAATTGAAGACCTCAAATCTTCAACTTAAAACATATTAACCACATGCCTAATTTCATGCCTTTCTAAGTCTTGGTACACCAGAAAGCTGCCCGATTTGTTTGGTACAGGGACTGCCCCTGTGCTTTTCACACTGCATTGTGGAAAAGATGGTAGAGAGATGCTAAGATTATATTTTAAAACAAACTATTGATAGCTATTTTTTTTAATTAAAAATAAAAAAATAAAAAATGTCTAAAATGATATTTGATAATACAGACAACATTATGCTGAAAGCTATCAATCTATTTAATAAACAGGTGATATGAATAGCTTTAAAGTTTTTATGCTTTATCTATATCAGTTAGTAGAGTTCTCCATTATAATAAATAAATATTGAATTATCAGATATTAGTTCATTCCATTCATGACGAGTATAAAAATTCATAGCTTTCTGCATTACAATAATATATTCCAATTCTACTTTTTATAGTACATAATTAAAAGAAAAAGTGTACCACATTAACATCTTTTTCCATTCTATCATCTTTCAATTTAGCCTTCTCTTCCATTACATCTGTAAGATACATGTTTCTTAATTTATCTTCTATCGATAGTTTATCTGAGTTTATAAAGCTGAAAAATGAAAAAAAAAGAATTAATATCAATAAAACTATTATTATATCAAATATATTATACTTTTGCATTTTAAAATTAAAATGAAAATAATTATTATATGTATTTGCATTAATCAAAAAATGTAGGACAAAAAAAAAAAAAAAAAAAAAAAGAAGAAGGTTTAAAGAGTGCATTTAGGGAAAGAAGTAGAAAAGGGTTCAACTTATACACAAAACCAAAAAATCCTAGAAATTCCCCCCCCCCCCCCCCAAATTGAAGCTTTTTTACTGTCACATTCTAAATATTTCATCTTTCACCTTTATTCAAAATGATCTCCATTTTCAGTAACAGTTTTTAAGTAAAACATTCTTCCAAAGTGTGCTTAAAAAATGTTCAAATAAACAAAGCTTGTGAATATTGGCCAAGGAAGGTCTGGTTTAAAAATCCAAGTACAATTTTGATAGGAAAAAATCTTTACTTTTGTCATGTGATTCACTTGCTGTTCAGCACAATGTGGCAATAAAAAGGATACCTTCAAGAATTAAACCAACATTTGCAGTCATTCTCAAGGACTTTCAATTTTCTCTTTAATTTTTAGATGTCTTTTTCTATGTACTGTTGAAATGCAACATTTAAAAATACTGGATCAGCTTAATTTTTTTATGTAAAAGCTAAAGTAGAAATCTAAATAACACAGATATTACATTGCTTGCACGATTAATCAAAAAGTGATGAGTTTGGTTTAGCAACAAACATGTGCCAGGTCATTAAAATCATTTAAAATATCAGATCATTACGTCATTCAATTTATTAGATCAGCAATGAACTTCATGGCATAGAGGTTGTTGCATTATTTCTAATTAGCAATGAAAATGATTTACACTGAATTATATACTGATGAAATTGAAAATACACATATTGACATAAAAAAAGTTTGCAAAAATGTTTGACAATAGGAATTTGGAAATGGACGTGTTCCAATGACTACACTTTTTATATTGTTTGAATTTATTTATGTATATTTATAATACCACCACACAACACATACATCCAGATCATATTCAGTTTTCATCTGCCATTTCCCATATATATATAGATGTAATATGGATGCAGACAGCCAATTAAAATATGTAAAAAATATGTTGAGTGTTTGACACAGATGTATTTATGAAATATCTACAAAACATGGACATCAGTTTAAAAATGTAAATTGGATAAAAATGCAACTAATCCAATTTTCATCAATTCTGGAAACTGGAATTAAATCTTAACTTGCTTCTCTCACTTTCTCCTTTATGGAAGCATAAAGGATGAAAACAGGACTAATCCAATTTTCGTCAATTCCGGAACAAAAACCTGTCCTTGCCATGTACATATGGCTACAAACTTAACCTGAACAAAAAATGAACCTGTTAACTGCCATTTTAAAATGGCTGTATATGTAGAATTCTAAATGCAGATTTGTATTGTATTTGTATTTTGATTGCATAAATATAATGCAACCAGAGTGCTGCAGGTTCATCATTTATTTGCATTATTTTTAGTAATAAAACATTTGGGAACACTTGGATTTGGATATATTTTATGGCTCTAAAGTTTTTACAACTAACAGACTTAGATGCTGAACAGACTTAGATGTAATTTACAGAATCTTGTAGGATTTATGTTTATTTATAAAGGAAATTATCTACTTATATATGTAAAATACAAACAGAAATTTCATTCCGGCCACTTACTGCTGGAGTTTTACTGAAGGGATTTTGATGAGAACTTGGACAATTAAATAGGTATTATTCCAAGGAAGGTTTTCCTACATAGTATATTGTTCTACAGAGATTAGTTATAGAAATAAGCTGGAAAATCCTGTTATTTTGGGCAAAAGTACTATTTTGGCAGCTGTAATGTTTTTAAAAATGTTGAAATAGCTATACATCTTTAAAAACTCTTTACTAATTTTATTTAAAAATAACAATAAATAATTTTAAATAATAATTTAAAAAGAAAGAAAATGTAAAACTGTTTTGATAAATGACAATAGTATGGACCAAAAATGAAACAGAAACATGAAAAGAATATTTTTAATGCTTAAAAAATAGTTTAATGTAAAATATTACAACTGATACAAAATTTGGCGACTTATGGATTGTGACATGGTAAAAAATTTGAATTTGAAAATTTGATTACATGATATTTGAATGGCATTTTTTTCTTTTTACTTTGCTTTTTATCTTATCCCCCCATCATGTGACTTACAAAAGAAAATAGCAGAAGTAATCATAAAAATTACCACACTTGTGAGTTACATATTATTGTACCTTTATGATTTCAATCTTACTTTTGTCATCAAATAACATGATTTTTAAGCCAAAAATGCATATATGGGAAATTTGAATGTGATGTTTGCTATGGTGTTTTGTAACGTATTGTGTTTTGTATGATATAAATGAGTATAATTGGAGTAAAGTAAACATTTTA
The DNA here is from genome assembly GCA_964019185.1 of Maratus speculifer. Taxonomy (NCBI): domain Eukaryota; kingdom Metazoa; phylum Arthropoda; class Arachnida; order Araneae; family Salticidae; genus Maratus; species Maratus speculifer. Next base: position 290,772,015 of record OZ025294.1, on the reverse strand, counting down.
GTGTAAATGGCTGTTGCACATACATATTGTGAAATAATTTTAGCTTTTTAAAAAGTTTTCACCATACTTTGCTATTGTGTGTTGCTTACATGCCAATTCTATGGATTTGAAGACAAAGAACTGTCCTTTTCATTCTTTCTTAACAAATATTGTCTATAATTATATTTATTTTTTTAACATGTTGCCAATTCCAGAAATTCAATTACAGATATACACTGCTTCAAAAGTTTGAAATTCAAGATTATTATTTTGGCGATGATATATTATGCTATTATTGATGAATTTAAATGGCTATTATATTAAGAATTTTCATGGTGAAATAAATTTTTATATTTTACCTCATTACTTTTTAGTATAACTGTATATATACACCATTACTTCTGATAGGTGCTATGAGAATTTTTGACTAATCATCCGTAATTGAGTACCCCCTCCCCTGTTGGTGTATCATATAAATTGTATTGTTTTATGATTTCATGTACCAGTGTTTTTCATAATTTAAGAGAAATTTTCTCGGTGAATATTACTACAAAGAATGTGCCAATCACATAATTAGTAATTATTTATAAACTTTTCAAGATAAATTTTTTATAGACTTTTTAATTAATCAATCTTTACAAAGCACACTCAAGGCAGTAATGAATAATCTAGACTCAAATTCAGAAACTTGGGCCATTATTTGCGGGTTAAAATATATATAACTATGATTTTTTATATTAATTTTTTTTTTTTTTTTTTTCTTATGTGGGAGAAAAGGTTATCAAGGATACATTTCTTTCAACTTTGCAACGACATGTCTCAATATTCTTGGTTAAAAATTTTAATCTTTTAAACCAGTTAGAAAAGTATACAATTTTCTCATCCCTTATTTTTATTTTTCTTAATATTTTTAAAAAGTTTTTTGTGAGTATTAATCATCTCACGAATTCAAAATTGAAGAATATTCATGTGGATATTTATGCAATTATATATTAATATTATTTGCATATCTCACAATTTCGAAAAAAAAAAAAAAAAAAAGTGTTTGCTAAAAAAGAAACGTAGATCATCAGTTTATCATTTATATATTATTTCTTTTCATTATGTAGTTGTTCATAACAATCGGGACGAATCTTCAACAATCCCCTATAAAGAAACAAACTTTACCTCTTTATAATATAAGGTAGATAAGGTAAGAGAAGGCTAAGTAGATAAGACTGAGAAATAAGATATCAATCAGCATTATAAAGATCATCTACTGCAGAGGTTCCCAAAGTGTGCTCTGCAGAGCCCTTGAGGCTCCGCCTGAACTTTCTAGGGGCTCTGAGGCGTTTCAGGAAAATAAACAAAACATGAAAGAAATTATCATATTGCAAGTGAAAGATTTTCAAATATATGCAAGAATTTTTGCGTCTATGTGTGTGCCAAAAATAAATGAATCTATAAATGGGTTGAAAAATACAATAATACACTTCAGAACCATATATGAATTTCCATTATTCATGTATCTACTTTCTGTATAATATTTTTGGTTTGAATTGGTTTATTTTATATTTCTGCTCTTATTGTGTTTTAAAAATTTGATGTGTGTTATTGCAAACATTTAAAAGTCCTCATTCAGCCCAAACAAAATAATCATATAGAACAGGGAATGAATTCTTTGACATCAGCCATGCATTTTTTCTCTAATTATTTCTTTTAATCATATTTTCAATTAGTTTTACTTATATTAAATGTTTTCTCCTATCAAGTTAATTAAAAATAACTTTAAAAATACATACCCTTTCCTTAGTACATTTTTTGGCAGTACCACAACGTCTTTCATTTTTGATACCAGTTTCTAAAAAGTAAATAACAACAATTTACATATCAATAAAAATGTCAATTCTGCAGTCAAAAGCAAAAAATTAAATAAGAATGTACTCCTTCTAAGAAAATTCGATACTGTCATCATTAATTGTTGTGGTTATTTAAAGGTTTTAAAACTCTAAAATAGGGGTGCACAACCTTTTCAAGTGAAGGGCCACTTACAAATATGTCTCGGTGGTCGAGGGCCACATCAATAACAAGGAGATAATTTGATTTAAAGGAGGTGATATGTGGCCTATAATCGGATAAAAAATATAATTTCAGAGGAGACTGGCGAGGGGTGGGGGTGTTACCTTTTTTAATTTTCTTACCCAGTCAAAATATCCAATTCACATGGTAAGGATATATCAGCAGATTTTAATTTATTTATAACAGATGTAGCAAAGATTATTTTCAAGATGTAAAAATATTCCTTGACTTTTTTCAAGAGAGTAAGTTTTGTTTTATTAAAAGTGCTAAAAAACAGGTATAAATTGCTGGTACCGAAAAAAATATAAACTTTATGAATGAAAGAGAGAGAAGGAGAGACGATCAACAAGAATTTTCATGCCTGATTAACAAAATTCCCGATTTTCTGTGCTCGATCAATGAAATTTTAATGCTTCCACTCTTGATAGACCAAATTTGCTCTTTATACAAAAACAATCAACAAAATTTGCAATTTTTATGATGCTGATCGAGAAAATTTGCATCATTTTTTCGCCTGATCAACAAAATTCGCAATTCTTATGAAACCGATCGAAAAAATGCAGGGTTTTTCCGCACCTGGTCAACAAAATTCGCTATTTTTACAATTCTGATTGATGAAATTAGTGATTTTTCCACACATTACCAACGAAATTTGCGATTTTTTCCGCACATGATCGACGAGATTCGCGATTTTTCCACACCCGAACAACAAAATTCTCGATTTTTATGAGCTTGATCAACAAAATTCATGATTATTACTAAGCAAATATAAGAAATTCTTGATTTTACTTCATATAATCGGCGAAATTCGCAATTTTTTCGCACATACTCGACGAAATTTGCAATTTTTCCGAACCTCGTCAACAAAATTCATGATTTTTACCAAGTCGATCGACGGAATTCGCGATTTTTACAAAACCGATCGATGAAATTCATGATTTTTGATCAAAATTCGCAATTTTGATTCGAAGCCGATGAAATAGGCGACTTTTCTACACATGATCGGCAAAATTCACAATTTTTACGAAGCCGATCGAAAAAATTCAGGATTTTTCTGCTCCCGATCAACAAAATTCGAAATTTTTACAAAGCTGTAGCGAAAATTTACGATTTTTCCTCACCTGTTCAACAAAATTCGTTTTTTCTACAAAGCTGATCAATGATATTCGCGATTTTTCAAAGTTGATTGACGAAATGCGCAATTTTCCTCTCATGATCAATAAAATTCAAACTTTTTTTCGAGTCTAATGAATAAATTTCTTGAATGCCCGTGCTTCACCGACAAAATTTGAAATTTTTACGCAGACGATGACGAAATTCTCGATTTTTCCATTCCAGGTCGGCGAAATTCTCGATTTTTCCGCGCCTGATTGATGAAATTCATGATTTTGACAAAGCCATTCGATGAAATTAGCGATTTTTTCTCGCTTGATAGGCAAATTTCGCGATTTTGCACAGCTGATCGAGAAAATTCACGATTTTATTAGTTGCCTGATCGACTTAATTAGCAATTTTACGAGTGTGATCAAGAAAATTCGCAATATTCCCATCTCTGATCAACGAAATTTGTGATTTCTCAGAATCGATGTATGCCACTCGCGATTTTTCGCTGTTCGAAGGATGTAATGTGGTTTTTTCCCACTCTTAATTCACGAAATACGCATTTTCCGTGCCAGATCAACGAAATTCGCTATTTTTGTACAAACTGACTAAATTTGCATTTTTTTTTACGCAGTAAGATTAAACTCGCGATTTTTTTCTCAGGATAAATTGATAAAATTTACGATTGTTTCGCAGCCGATTGATGGAATTTTCATTTTTCCTCGTGTCATCGATAAATTCGCGACTTTTCAGTGCCTTAACAACGAAATTTGCAATTTTTTCGTCCGTGCTCAATCAATGATATTCGCGTTTTTTTTTCATGCAATAAACCGAAAAAACATGCTGCTGCTTTTTTTTTTTTTTTTTTTGCAACCGATGAATTTAATTTGCAATTTTTTCAAGCATCATCTACAAAATTGATGATTTTTTTCTTGCCTGATCAGCGAAATGTGTAAGTTTTCGCGTAAGACCAATAAAATTCACGATTTTTCTATGCCTGATATACAAAACTCGTGATTTTTGTGTGCCCAATCGGGGAAATTTGTTTTCTTCCTAATTTAATGGACAAAATTCGCGATTTTCCAATATCTGATGAGTGAAATTTGCGATTCTTGCACTCCTCATCGACAAAATTCGCTTTTTTCCGTACTTAATCAATTAAATTCGCGATTTTTCAGTGGCGATTAATGAAATTTGTGATTCTTAAGTGACGAAATTTTATATTTTTCTGCAGAAAATTGAAGAAATTTACGATTTTTCCTGTCACGTATGCCCAAAAACTGCAATTTTTTCCAGTTGTAAATTTACAGAATTCGCGGGCCACATGTTAACCCATCGCGGGCCACTTTTGGCCCGCGGGCCATAGGTTGTGCATCCCCACTCTAAAAAATGACCAAGTGAAAATCATTATTATTATTATTATTATTTATGGTTAATTTAAAAATTATAATAAAATTTAAATATTTTAATTTTGTCTTATAATGTATTTTTACTATGAATTAATTTAAGACAGCATGTACAAAATTAAAATATGATTTTGTATATTAGAAGTAGAAAATTTATTTTTGTTGTCAATAACAATTTAAAACTTAATTTTTTATGTAAAATTTCTTTCTTTTCTTTTTTTTTTTAGGATTTTCATAAAAAGCTAATGTTTAAGTATATTCCGACAAATCCCGAAAATCGAGTTTGGTGCTTTTTGAACTGCCGGCAAAAAGATGTCTGTCTATCAAAAATGATTGTGATTTGCATAATTCAGGCAATTATAACAATGCATAGTTAAAATAAAATTTATTAAATGTTTCTATAAAATTTAGTACATCAGTAAAAATACCTAAAATGCACAGAAAAATTACATTTAAAGATTAACTAAAAGCATGAGTTATAATCACAGGCACACAAATGGTGCCTGCTCATAAGCAACTCAACCAAACATGTGCCGGATGAGAACAAATGCTGATCTCGTGGTTTGTGCACTGAAAAAAAATAAAGTAAATCCACAAAAATAAAAATAGAAATGAAGCTAGGCAAGAGAAAAAAAAAAGGTTGGAAAATTAGGCAATAAAGTCCCATAATAATTATTAATATCTACAAAAAAGGCCACACTTCAAAATTTGTCCGCTTTCTTTCTTTTTGTTTGTTTGTGTGTGTGTAAGGGCTGCAGTGCTTTTCCCAGTTCTTATTTTATGACACAGTATGGGACTTTAAATCCTGAACAGCTGGTGCGATGATTATTCGATGTTTCAGAATTTTCTGGATTTAAGGTCGTCAATCAAAACTAAAAAACATATGGAGTAAGAGAGATTGAGACACAGTGGATCACCCCTTATATTTTATTTATTTTTAAAAGCTTTTCTTTTAGGCTAACTGATTATAGCACTGGACTGATTACTTATAACCTTCAAAACACATCATTAATTCAGAATGAACCATTTTATACTAACTGGTTGTTTCGAGCTTCTAAAAGTGTAATTTTTCCTCATCATACTTTTCTTTATTATTAATAAAAAATTATAGATAAATAAGAAAACTTTTAATAAATAATAAACTTAAAAAAAATAACTTTTTTGTAAAAGTAAGTTATTTTTTTGTTTAATAATTAAAGTTAATATGCATAAAAGAAAACTTTAAATAAAATTTTTAAGAGAATGTATTGAATTTCAACATGAGGGCACAGCAGGGCCTTAATTAGAAGGACGCAAGGGGGGGGGCTCATCCCCCCTCCTAAAACATTTTGAGCCTCTCTTGGAAAAGATTTCAAGGTCACTAAATAAATATCTGTTCCAAAAATCCAGTTTGATTTTGAGGCCCTTTCACAGTTTTGCAGAAATACTAAGTTGTAACTAAAGTAAGTGTCTCAACACTTCCTCAATCCTATTTGCACAGATGAAGCTAACATAATGTTTAATATTGCTCTAGTTATTCGAATTTTTCATCATCATATTCTTTTCTTAGCATAAAATGAAATTATTACAATAGTTTAATGAGAAACATAGTATCTACTATACGAATATGCACTAATTCATTTTTTTTGCATCAGACAGAGAGAGAGAAAATATGAGAGCCCCCCCCCCCCTCCTACATTTTCTTGGGCTCCCTCTTTATTATTCACTTCTAGGGCCCTGGGACACAGTAGATCACCAACTGCTGGAGTACAGAGATCAACAATCCAGCCTGTTACTGCAATGCAGAATTTTCAATATATTTAATAAATTTTTATTTTCTACAATAAAAAATATAAATAAATATTGTTTTGAAGTAATTATTAAAAAAAAAATCAATTTAATTAACATAGTAAAAAATATTTTTGTTCATATTTTTGCTTTAAAAAAAAAAAAATACAAGTATTCTACTGAATGTAGCCTGTTATTACTAAAACAATTTCTGACAGGTTGAAATTTTACTGTTCATTTGTGATGTAACTTAAAACAAATTTACAATCAAAGCTTTATGGTTATTAATCTCTAAAGCTTATATCGATGCTATCATAAAACCACTCCTAGATCCAAAAATATTCTAGGAAAATTTCAGGCTTATAAGTATTTTGGAGCTTCATTTTCAAATTTTAATCACAATGACTTTATTTTATTTAATAACTTCACCTTACTTGCAATTGTTCCTATATCTTAGTCTGTTATTTTAGAAAAAAACAGTTTTTCTATTTTGTTTTGCATGTGTTTTGTGTCAAAATATTACCTTCAAATTTGCATTATTATGTTATTTTGGAGGTAAAGGGAAAATGAAAAAGAGTTAAATTTATAAAAATTATATTTATATTACATTTCAAATAACACTTAATAGTAGACCACTGTGTTCTAGTAGATGGACCACTGTACACTGCTTCTGGGGCACACTTGTCCACTTAATGAATTTATGCATATATATATATATATATATATATGTATATACAGTAATGAATTTACGCATATATATATATATATATATGTATATACAGTGTAACACCCTGATTTCAAAATTAAATTTCTCAAAAACAAAGATCGATAGTAATATGTGGTAAACGGTTTTTTCATTAGGTAAGCTGTAAAAATCTTATACAGAAATTTCAAACAGTGAATATTTTGAAAAAATTGCATTCTGATTGCAAAGAATGCTTTGATTTGACATTTTTCTTGTTTTAGATTGCCTGTAGAGAAATAATTTTTCAGCTTACAGTGCAATATTTTAGAGATTTTTCGAAGTAAATTTTTAGAATTTCGAAATTTCAAAAATTTAATTAAAAAAAAAACTATGAAATATGGCACTTTAAGCCGAAAAACACATTCTCTGGCAGCAATCTAAAGAAAGAAAAATGTCAAATCAAAGCATTCTTTGTTATCAGAAAGCAACTTTTTCAAAATAGTCACTGTTTGAAATTTCTGTATAAGATTTTTACAGCTTACCTAATGAAAAAACCGTTTGCCGCATATTACTATCGATCTTTGTTTTTGAGAAATTTAATTTTGAAATCAGGGTGTTATTTGTGGACATACTGTATATATATATTTAATATATTTTGAAACTATGTCCTGAAAAATTTCTGAGACATGTAAAAATGCTTAAGGAATGTTCAAGAATATTTTCAGCCAGATTGGACATTCCATTAAAGAGAAAATATATATAAATTGAAAAAGTGGACCACTGTGTACCAGTCTCCCCTAAAATACTAATTTCTGAAATGGTTTTAAGCAAAGTATTTGGAAGCTGAAAAAATAAAAAACTGGCAGAGTGGGGGCAAATTGTGTAATGTAGATAGGGTCACCCGGGGTAAAATGGGTATATTTTATTTATTTATTTTATTATTTTACCAGACAAATTTTTCAAATAAATTAAAATTATGAACAAAGTGCTTACATATCTGGCAATACTTAAACCTTATAAAAACAAACTGGCGACGCAATATAATGGGCTTAGCAACCATTTTGTTTTTCAGAAGATAGAACAAAGTGTTTTTAGTGGTTGAAAAACTTCTTTCCAGAAAAATATACAGGAAGAATTTTAGGAATAAACTGTTTGATATTTACAGAAAAAGGATTCTTCTAACTGAAAACTGTTAAATTAAGTAAATTTATTTACTCACAAAAATTTTATAGCGTTTTTTGTCATATGGGATAAAATGGGTATAGGTCAAGATATGAATGTATGAAGATTGATCAAAGTTGAAAGAAACTTTTGAGGGCAAATTGTTATTGATCCTATGTTTTAAACTGAAATTATGCTTTGTTATATGAAATTAGGCTATTATTTATATCATCAATTTATCATTTATATTATAAATTAGGCTATTTCGGGTGACATTATAATACATGCAAATTGACTAAATGTACAGGAACACAAGGTAAGAAAAATATCACAAAATTAAATTAAAACACATTTTCTAGTACTGGCCAGGCTATAAAAAAACTCAGAGAAAACGCAAGAGAGTACAAGCAAAGATAGGAGAAGTTTTAACTACAGAGCAGGTAGCTGCAAGTCTAAAAAAGTACAAACAGTTAAAAGAATCGAAGCAACCCATAAAATAGAAGTTAAACCAAAGGTTTTCACTGCAATGAATCCAGTGATTGGCAATTGAGTCCCTGTAAAAATTAATGTAAAGAAGTCTGTTCAATAATTCACAGGTCTTATTGATATCCCTGATGAAGGTGAAAATACTGTGAAGTTTGCAACAAAGTCATCTGCTGGATTATTTTTATATCTTTCCTGAGAAAGACTATGTTGCTGATGTAAACGCATCCTAATTGCCAGAGAGCTATCTCAACAGAGCTGCAATAGTCCTTGCCAATATACACTTTGCATGTAAATTTTTATTATGTTATACCTATCTGCATAAATTGCTTTTGATTAAATATTGATTTTCCAGTGTAATTTAATTTCTCATTTTTTCCCTACAGATATTTATGCTGATATCTATCTGCTTTTGAATTTCATTAAATAAAAAAAATACTTTTAAAGAGAGACACGATTCACAGCATGTGCGTAAACTGATGTGGTGAAGGATAGGATTTGTCAGTACTCTCATCTTATTTACATTAGTTTCATAACAGTGTTTTTATATGTCAAGAAAAAAATGTAAGCAAATTGAAGTGGGGAGTTTTTGAAGCCCCTTCCCCTCACCTTCCAAGTTTACACATGATTCAGAGGATGAAAGTACAAATAACTTTTAAATGGTTTACACATTAATTATAGTGTATTTAAGTATATTTAATTTATTATTCAACTTTAACCAGCATATACCCATTTTACTCCGGTGCATACCCATTTTACCCTGAACCACGAGGTAAAATGGGTATACACCGGGGTAAAATAAGTATAGTGTTTTACACAAAAATTTTTAAAAAAAAGTAAACACAAATTATGTTTAATTTAGACCTAAGATACACAATGTCAAAAATATTGAACAAAAACATGAATTTATTTCATAATATTTCTGCTATGAAACATTAAAATTAAAAAAGCTGATTTTTATACCGATTTTACCCCGGGTGACCCTATACACTGATTAAACAAATTTAAGTTTTAAATAAAACAAACATTTATTAAATATAATAAATGGAAATGATGTAAAAAAAAAAAATGAGAAATTAAATGGCATTATATGAAAATGACAACAAAAATGGTAAATGGTTGACAACTTTCAATAATATCAGCAACATAATACAATAGTCTCTTTTATAACGAGCAGTTTATTGCTTCAAAATATAATGTTACTTTATAAATTTAATAATTGCATAAATCTTTTTGATACTGCATTAACTTGAAAAAATATAAACATCAACACATAGAAATATGTATCTTGATAAACTTGCATATAGAAATGAACACTTATAAACAAGCTTGAAAACAGAATAAAAAGAAACACGTTGACTGTTCATATATTATAAAATTTTATAGTATAATCTATATACAGTGAAACCTGTCTATCTCAAATCTCTTGGGAGCAAAAAGAAATTCGAGATAGACAGGTTTCGAGATATACAGGTTTTATATAAACAGACAAAGAAAATGTCTTTAAACTAAATACAAAAGACTGGAGATTTAAAATACTAAGTTTTATTTACATTTAGAAAAAGTAATCTGTTAGGTGTTTTTAATGCAAAACCTTTTTTTATTGGACAATTTTTTGTAATTTTACAACAGCAGAGAAGCCATCCTGATCAATATTGTCCTGGGATTCAAGAAAAATTCTCAATGTTTCAACAGTTTTTTCTGCTTCTTTTGGCATAACCACTCTTTCTATATTTATGTTGTCATTGTTATCATTTTCTTTTTCATCATCAGAAGTTCCTTGAATACTTTCTAAAATTTTGGAATCAGTTAATAATGTTCCACTCATTACCAATGATTCATCAACATTTACAAAATCCTTAAATGAGCTATCAATATTTAGTTCATCTCTAGTAATTCTCCATTCCTTTGAATTTTCATCAATTTCCTCAGCTAGTAACTCCTCTCTTTCTATAAGCTGTTGTTCTTCGACAATACATGATTGCCCAAATCCAGTCTTTTTAAAGCAGTTCTTTATAGTTTTTTTCCATGACACAGTCAATCTCCAAGAATAGTCTATCATTCTCATAGCATCCAAAACAGTTATGTTAGGAAGTTTTTCACCATCTTCAATTGCACTGATCAGTTTTCAAACAAGTTCTTTTCTATATCCAACTTTAAAACTCCGAATAATCCCTTGATCTAACGGTTGAAGTTTTGAAGTTGTATTCGGGGATAGAAATTTTGCTGTGACATTTTTTGTTGAAGGAAGATTCTTATGAGAGCTGCAATTATCGATGTAAAGCAGAATTTTTCTGCTTTTCAAGCCCATTGATTTATCGACTTTTTTTAGCCACTCGCCAAAAATTTTGCTGGTCATCCAAGATTCTCTGTTTGATTTATAGAGAATCAGAAATGATTTTACTTTTGCAAAACATCTTGGTTTTGCTGAACGGCTAATCATTATTGGCAGAAATTTTTCACTGCCATTTTGATTAGTAGCTAGAAGCACAGTTAGTCTCACTTTACTTTGCTTGCCACTTTTGCACTCCTCCCCTTTAAAAACTGCTGTTTTGTTTGGCAAACATTGGAAAAAAAGGCCGGTTTCATCAGCATTAAAAATATCAGATGGATCATATCCTTGCAACAAAGATGGAAGTGCTTTTAACCAATCCTCGATAACACTTGTTGGCAGTGATAGAAATTGGGAGATAAAAGGCAGGCGTCAAATGACGACTACTGTAAAAATCTTAGGCGTCAAATTAAGATTTTTAGTTGCAGTTTCTAAAATTCATATTAATGTTACTGTAATATTGTATATAATTTAGGGATGATTCTGAGTATATTAAAAAAAATTGAAATTTACATCAAATTTTCTGAAAGGTTAGAGCAGAGATCCTCTTCCAGTGCTGTATTTTTTTTTTTTTTTTTTTTTTTGGGGGGGGGGGGGTATGCTCCTTTTTACGAAATTTGAGTATTTTACTATCTTTTAATGAAATTTGTGTTTTTCCTCTATTTACGAAATTTGTCGTTTTTCGCGAACTTTTTACGAAATTTGCTGTTTTTTCGCGATCTTTTGATGAAATTTGTCGTTTTTTCGCGATCTTTTGACAAATTTTGCCGTTTTTTCGCGATCTTTTGATGATACTTGCTGTTTTTTGCTATCTTTTGCCGTTTTTCTGCGATCTTTTGACATACTTTGCCGGGTTTTTTTGCGAACTTTTGTCGAAACTTGCTCTTTTCTCGCGATCTATTGAAGAAACTTGCCGTTTTTTTTCACGATTTTTTGACAAAATTTGCCTTTTTTGCGGTCTTTTGGCAATCGTTTGACAAACTTTGTGGTGTTTTTTCGTGATTTTTGACTAATTTTGCGGTGTTTTTCGCGATTTTATGGCAATACTCTGTCTTTTCGCAATCTTTTCACGAAATTTACCTTTTTTTTTATTTGTTGACAAGCTTTACCGTATTTTTCGCGATCTGTTGACGAAATTTTCCGTGTTTTTTTTCGCAATCTTTTGACGAAATTTATTGTTTTTCGCGATTTATTGACGAAATTTACCGTTTTCCACGATTTTTTTTTCTTTGACAACCTTCTGTCGGTATTTGGATTTTTTTGCCTGGATCCCGTGAAAAAATCGGCAATTTTTCTTAGAACGATTGAATAAATTAATTTTTTTCGGCGACCATTTCTCGAAATTTGCGATATATTTTATGTCCGAATTTCGGATTTATGATCGATTTTTTATAATTTTCGGAAATGATTACCTTAATTTTTTGGAAAATACGGACCGTAAGCATCTTTGATACTACTTTTTAGAATAGCACAAATACTTATTTTTATTTAAAATTATTGAAATTAATCTCTAAGATTATAATAATTGAAGCATCTGTAAACTGGTGCAAAGCTTTTCTAATTATTGCTATATTTACTAATTAATAGAAAAATGCACTTAATCTGTAAAACGAAATTAAAACTTGGCAACTTTTTACCAATACTAAAACAAAATTTATCCAGTATTGGTAATTAGAGTTGAATTTAGTAAAAAAAAAAAAAAAACTAATAATAATAATAAAAACACAATGCATCTGCATTCGAATCAGGGGGCGATTCTGAATTTAAAAAAATTACTGAAATTCACAGTAACTAAAAGTTTTTTAAAAGGTTACAGCAGAGAGGAAAGGCCTGTGAATTAGAGGTCTGCACGGGCCCAGGCCTGGCCCGTGGCCCGTACCCGGCGGAATCGTTTCAAATTTTCTAACGGGCTGGCAGATTTATAACAGTTTTTTCAACGGGCCGGGCCGGCAAAAAAACTGAACGGGCCAGACGGGCCGGGCCGATAAAAAAAATTTTCGGGCCTGCCGGCCCGTTTTGAAGATTTCAGCAGAAACGATAAAATATGAGCTATTTTCAACGAAAATGGTTTAATGAGAATAAGTATAAATGTGGCCATATTAGTTTGACAGCATCAATATAAAAATGCACAGTGTATCGGCATCGGAGGATTACAATATGTGTAACCCGTTTTAATATTTTTTTAGCTGACTCATGCCGGTCCGAGATCACGCTTGCATTATTTTTCTACATATAGACTGGCCGGACCGGTACTAGACTTAATTATTGGCAGAAAACATGATTTGTAAAATTATTAACAGCGATAAAGAACTTATATTAGCTTAGTCTTTGGATATATACTTCTTGATGATTTTTAAATTAATTTCTCAATAATGCGAAAGTTTGACACATTTTCTGATTAATTTTAAATTGTAAAAGTATAAAAGTGATAAACCTAATTATTGAAGGGATTTGGAATCGAATAAAGTTTTTCATTTTTGTTAATAAAATACTTGTATAACCTTGTTGAGATGTAATAGTTTCTCAAATGATTGCAGGTTTTTCTCCCTTCCCTTGCTATTGCTTCGGAAAAACTATTCAAAACGCTAATTATGACAGTATTTTATTTGTTTGCCTTTGCAGTATTCTTAAATTGCTTGTATCAAAAAATGGATAACGCCATTCGATTATATATTTTCTGAATAAAGATACCTGCTAATCTTATGCGTTTCTGAGAAAAAAAATGAATTTAGAAATGCATCAGAAAGGAGCTTCTTTGAATTTAAGAATGAATTTGGATTTGAAATCTATTATAAAATGATATAGAAATATATTTATAAATCTTCTTTTATTAAACAGCTTCAAAATTAACGATGTTTTTAGCTTTCTTTCTTTTATTCTAAGCCATATTAATTTTTTGATGAATCTTTATTCGAATGTTGAAAGCCTAAGAATCATTAGCTTAAGTAATCATTAATGTTGTTAATGTGTATTTGCTGTAAAATATACTGTAAAATCATTCCATAGATACGTATGCAGTATTCTTTAAAAATATCTTAGTTATATGATAAAAATCTGATTTTTTTAGAAATCGTAGAAACTGTGCTTGTTTTTGCTGATTTTTGTACGGGCCGGGCCGGGCCTAAAATATAAAAATTTAAACGGGCCGGGCCGAACTTTTGAGTTTTACAACGGGCCGGGCCGGGCCGAAATGACTTTCCTACGGGCCGGGCCTGGAAATTCTGGCCCGTACAGACCTCTACTGTGAATAACCCCCCACCCCCTCATTCATTATGCATTTTTTTCACAATCCTTCGGCAAAAATTGCGGGGGTTTTGTGATTCCTTGAAGAAATTTGAGTTTTTCGAGAACCTTTGGTGGAATTAACGGATTTTATCGCTTTCCTATTACAAGATTTTAATTTTTTCTGGAATTCTTTGGCATAATTTGCGTTTTTCTAAAGATTTTTTGAGGAAATTAACGTTTGTTTTCGCGATCCTTTTCTGAAAATTTGTGGGTTTTTTTTCGATACTATGACGTTTTTTCCGGGATATTTTTTTTTTTTTTTTTGACAATCATTTTTTTTTCGCGATTCTTTGATGAAATTCATGTTTTTCTAGCGATACTTTGATGAGATTAGCATTTCTGTTCACAATCTTTTGTAGAAATTTGCGTTTTTTTTTTTTTTTTCGCTATCGTATAAAAAAAAATTGTTATTTTTTGAAAAAATTCGTAGGTTTTTTGCGGTTTTTTTTGGCGAAATCGGCAATTTTTCATGCAAACGATTAATGAAATTGACTTTTTATCAAAATTCACGATGTTTTTAGTTCCGAATTTTCAGACTAGACCGTCTTTTTTCCTTAAATTTTCGGAACCAAATACTTAATAAATGTATTTTTTAAAAAGCTAGGCGTCAAATTTGACGACCGAGAGTAATTTTGTAGTCGTCAAATTCAATTTTTTAGTTACATTTGACGACTAACGACCGCTAATTTCGAACACTGCTTGTTGGCACAGACGCACTTTCCCCTCAAATTTTTTGGAGGACAATGCCACGTCTCATTTTGAAGCTTTCAAGCCAGCTATTACTCGCTTTAAAATCGTTAAGTCCCAATTCTTTTGCAAATTCTTCAGCTTTTTTTTGAAGTATTAAGCCACTGATAGGAACTTCTTCTCCAGAGTATTGCTCAAACCCTTTTTTCGTGCATTTGACCACATCGGGAAAAAAGCATGCATGTTTTTTTTTTTTTTTTTCATGGATTTATTGTTGTTTTCAAAGTTATTTTCTTTACAATCTTTATTTTTTATGATGGTGGATAGAGTACTGGGTGGAATTCCAAATTTTGATACAATCACACTTTTAATCATAGAAGGATTTTCCTTCAAAAAAGTCAAAATCTCCATCTTTCTTTTGATCGATAAAACATTTAATTTTCTTTTTGTGCCTGACATTTTAGCTCTAAAATTAGACAAAGAAATGCATTGTATTCATTTAACTAGATGACTGTAGTGGCCAGCTCTTTCTCTCTCTACGTGAAGTGCCAAGGAGAAGTTTTTCATTTCGAAACAACAGCGCCCAAGTATTTCCCATGCATTTCAACCCCTCCTTTTTATTATTGCCGAAACCTCAGTGAAAGCTTACTTTGGAGACTCGAAATTTTTTGGTTTCTGTCTGTCTGTTCCACGATAATTGACACAAAATTCATCCGATTGGCTTGAAATTAAGTGGGTATGTTAGTGAGGCACTGTTATTAAGATGCATAATTTTTTGTTAGATTTGATTCATTCGTTCGGAAAATATAGAATATTTTATTTTGCGCAATAATACTTTTCTATGGCAAATCCAATGATTTTCATTTTTTTTTCTTGAGAGAAGATGACACATTTCATTAATGGAATTCAACGATAAATGGATACTAAAATTTACCAGTTAAATTATTTGTATTGTTTTGAAATTTTGTCTACGCATTTGTCAGATTTTTAAAATTATTAATGTAAATTTTGGAGATTTTTTACAAATTACCATTAATATAAACTAATTTGCTTTAGAGATTTACTTATTTCAAATGTATTTATTTCACTTTCTTTATTTTCTCTTAATGGTTGCTAAGCAACCATTCATCCTAATCCTTATTTTTATAATGCTATAAATTTGAATGCGTGTACAAAAATTTAAATGAAGTCAACGTCAAAACTGATGAATTAATTAATGTCTTTGTCTCTTTGCGTATAAATATAACATAGCCCAGAAAAGAATATAGCGTATGTTTTATTAATTTTATTCAAATATTTCCCTTAATAATTCAAAATTTCCTTCTTTTTCATACAGAATCAATAGCGATTTTTTGGATAAAATTTAATCAATTTCCTTTATCGTTGCCAAAAAAAAATAAATCAAAATCTGGAATAATTTTTCAAGGGCAATAAGTTTCAAATGAGCAATTTCCATTCGAAAAATTAAACTAAGAAAAAATAAAAATGACGTCAGAATTAAAATAAAATAAATATAGTACTTTGTTAAATATTAAACACAGAAATTTCTTTCATTAATAAGAATTTTTCTGACAAAAATGGGGGCATAATTAGAAGTAAAATAAATAAAAAAGAATAAAATTTGTAAAAATTTTTTCACTTGGTAAAATTTGACGTCATAATTGAAATAAAACAGGTATTTTATAGTAGTCGTTAAAAATACAAGAAACATGGACAGCAATAACTCATGAATACAGATGTCATTGCCGAAACTTCAGTGAAGGCTTATTTTGACGACGCAAGATTTATTGTTTTCCATCTGCCAGTCTGTTCTTCTGTCTATCTGTCAGTCCCCAATAACTGCCACAAAATGCAATCAAAACTTCTTTTTTTTTTCGGAAACAAAATTGTAAAACCTTAGATTACTGAGTTTACACTTTCAAAAGTTCCTGATACATCAGATTTAGGTGTTTTTGGTGGGCAGGTATCTAGAAGTATGAGGATAATGAAAAATGCTTATTAAAACTGTCACTTATCCTTATAAATCAAAATGTATAAAGAAATACAAGATATATGATAACCATTAGCAGATTGATAGAAAGTTAGAAATTTAAATTGAATGATGCTGTGAGGGGTTCAGGGGGGGCAAAGCCCCCCTGAAGAAATCTACTGTGGTATAATAAAAAAACAAAAATAATAGATCATGAAAATTTTAGAATATCCTAACATAACTAAATCTTTAATTTAACGCTTTTGATGGCTGAAAATTTCTTACTCTTATTTTATTCTTATAAATAATTACATAATTCGAAAATTTTAAATTACAGTTTCCAGGAAGTTGAATATTACGCTAAGTGTGTTTTTAAAATAAAGATGTGAAAAGCTGACGTTGAGGCTCCTGATCTGCAGATTTACTAGTCTGAGTGCTTTTGATCACATATCTTCTAAGTGACCAAGAACCAGTTGTTTTTCTGGTGAAAAATTTGAACCTTCATTTTCTTCCTTCAATCTAAAACCCCCCATCCCCCATCTTGGAAACTCCGCGCAGTCCTTCAGCAACACCCGCGGCGCTGAGAGGGGCAAGGATGTCCCTCTTCTAGGAATGTCACGGAAATTAGAACTGGCGATTTAAAAACATTTATTCTAGCAGCAATGGAATGGTTTTTTTTTACAAATATAAAATGTCAGATCTTGAATTGAAAACTGACATTTCTTTCAAAAATTCGAGATAGGCAGATTTGGAAAAAAAAAAAATAATTTGAGATAAGTTTGGAAAATACATTGATTTTTAAATGAAAATGCAGAGAAATTTTAAAAATTCGACATAAGCAGGTTTTCGAGATAGACAGGTTTGACTGTATACGTATTAATATATAACAACTGAATATTAAATAAGTGAGTTATCACATTACTAACTAAGCGTAGACAGAAAGAAAAAGAGTGAAAGTGTTCAAGCTAGGAATCATACACAGAACTCTTAAAGATGTACCAGAATCATCTTAAAGATGATTTTATCTTGCATTGCAGTTGTAGTTTTACCAACATATGTGAGTGAGAGATGCTAAGCTGGATATTGTCTATTTGTAGCTTAAATGATAGAGCACTTGGAGTGCTATTCCAAGGGTTCCGGGTTTGATTTTTGGCTTGGACATTTTTCACTCTGTTGGGTCTAAAAAAAATTTTTAATTACACATTCTTGTTCTTTTACATCCTATTAATCAAAATTGGAAAAAAGAACATTTTAACTTTTTATTTCATTACCTTTTCCAGTCACATAAAATATTTTCTACCATAAAGTGGCTTTTACCATCAAATTATTATTATTTTTCCAATATTACTAATAAATAATTTAAAAACAGATAATCATTTTAATAATTTGTTTCTATTGTTCTGACTGTTCACTTAAGTGATTTTTAAAATAGGTTTTCTTTACCCTCAAACTCAATGTACAACAAACCTAATTTAAAGCACGTGTGCATAATATGTCCGATCCGGCGATCTAGAATTGGGGAAAATTTAACCACCTGGGGAAATTCTGAAGAAACATATACAATTGATTTAGATTTTAAGAACAAATTCCATAATTTCCTGAGATAGAAAAATTTCACTACAAATAAAAAGATCTGTATGACAACTTCCAGAAAATTGATGTCAGAATAATATGTATTGTATATTTGAAGTGATTCTGTTTCGAATTTCACTTCTGCCATATATACTCGAAGTCTAAATAAATAGTTGAAAAATAAATGTTCTATATCTACGATAGTACGGCAGTTACTGATAACATAAAGTACAATTTTTGGGGAAATTAATTTTCATGTGGATTGGAAAAAATTTTGGGAGTAGAAACATTTTCTGCACCCCTGATTTAAAGAAAGATTTGTTGATTCAGTAAATCATGTAAAATTAGAAATATATTGCAACCCTCTCCTTTGTAACATAATAAAATAGAATGTAAAAAAGTTGTATTAAATAGTAGAATTTAAAAAGATACATATTTGTTTTTATTAAGCTGCTTTTAACAAAGTTAAATTTGATAAATATTTTTTAATTACCAGAACAACTTATCAGTTAAATGAAAATGACTAGTATCAAGAAATTTTTATGAGAAAGAAATTTTTTTGCTATGCAAAAAATAAGTTTTAGAATCATCTGTGAACTTGAGGAAAAGATGATGATAAATATTTTAAGATGAAATGGAACAAATGAGATAACAGAATAAACACGATAGTTAGCACTTAAAAGTTTAACAAATAAGAACTGCCATCTAAGAAATACAAAATATTTCTTTAATTTTATAATGACTTCATGCTGTGTTTTGTTTTAAAAACTAATTGATGTTGATACTTTACTACCACAAGACCAGCTAAAATTGCCCAACGAGATTGGATAGATTATTGATCATTGGCAGTTTTATGCATAGAGCAAAATTATGAAAATGAAATGCAATGCAACCCATTTAATTTAAATATTACTGGATAATGTTTTATGGACTTGGTCTATCTTACTTCTGAATACCTCATATAAATATTTACAGAGAAAAAGATATAGCTCACTTACTTTTGATACAAAGGTTGATAAAGATTCTTGTATGGCCTAGATGAAGAAATAGACAGAATTAGTAAAAGTGTATCTCAGTAAAATAACATACAACCTCAAAAATTTTAAGTCAATCAGGACTCAGCAATTTCAAATTTTAGCAATTAAGAAATAAATTAAAGTTAAAAATTTTCAAATATACAAAATGATTGGAAAATTAAATAAGCCTGGATTTATAAAAATGTTTATGTTATATAAATAATGTTTAGTTAATATCTTTCCACGCAATGATCTAGAAACAAATTTCATCTGATTTGCATTAGACTAATATTTTACATTATTTTATACAACATGATTAGTAATATAGTTTTTATCCAATTATCATCAGTTTTGTTTCTTGATAGCTAGGGACATAGCTAGTGTTTCCAAGTCCACTGTCACAATAAGTGGGACAGTGAAGTCTGAATCTGAACGTAAAAAATACAGCCAGTGGCGTAGCTAAGGGGGCGTCTGCCCCGGCGCCGAGGCCTAGGGGCACCAAATTGAGAGAAATTGTTATATATCTATATTGGGATGGGGGCGCAAAATTTCTTGCTGGCCCCGGGCGCCAAAAAACATAGCTACGCTACTGAATACAGCAAATCCTTTGGAAACTGTACCTATCTATAACAAAAAAATTCATGTTCCTTATAAAAGAAACATTATACAAATGTACCTGATAAGATGGAAACCTGTTTAAAATAAAATCTTTTCCGATTACTTAAAATTCCATCTTAAAATGTTTTTTACCCCACCTGACCCCAGTTAATCTTTTGTCAAATTTACTGCATGTACTAATTTTTGAAATTAAACAATTAAAATTAGTTTTGTGGCATATCACTTTATGTTATCAAACTATACTATCCAGCAGCAGAATTTTTTTCTGCAATTTGCAACACAAGTAAAAACTTAAAAAACAGTCTGCAGACCAATCCTTCACATCACATTATATGCACTCAAACCTCCCAAGTATTTGTCTTTGACAAAATTTGTGGGTTTTTCATGATTTTTTGACGAAATTTGCTGGGATTTTTTTCGCATTTTTTTTGAATAAATTTGCCATTTTTTCATGTTTTTTTTTAATAAATTTGCCATTTTTTCGCGATCTTTTGAAGAAATTTTCCGATTTATCGTAATCTTTTGATGAAAACTGCCGTTTTTTTGCAATATTTTGACAAAAACTGCAGTTTTGTCACGATCTCTCGAAGAAATGCTGTTTTTTCGCGATCTCTTGAAGAAATGTGCCTTTTTTTCGTGATTTTTTGAAGAAATGTTCCATTTTTACATGATTTTTTGAGATATGTCGTTTTTTCGCGATTTTTTGAAGAAATTTGTCATTGTTTCGTGATCGTTTTAGAAAACTACCGTTTTACTGCGATCTTTTCACAAAAACTGCCGGGCTTTTTTTTTTTACGATCTTTTGAAGAAATTTGCCGTTTTTTCACGATATTTGGAAGAAAATTGCCACTTTTTGTGATTTTTTGAAGAAATTTGCTGTTTTTTCACAATTTATTGAGAAAATTTGCCGTTCTTTTGTGATTTTTTGACAAAAACTATCCTTTTTTCGTGAGCTTTTGAAGAAATTTTCCATTTTTTGCGATGTTTTAAAGGAATTTGCCATTTTTTTTTACAATCTTTGGACGAAATTCGCATGTTTCTCGAGATCTACAATGATACTGATTTCTTTTCAAAGACTATTTATCAAAATTCGCGATACATTTTATACCCGAATTTTTGGATTTAGAGCCGAAATTTTTAAATTTTTGCTGAATTTTTAACAGATGAAAATTGGTCTGCAGGCCATCCCAACAGTCTGTGACGTGTGTCGCAGTGTTGCGCTGATTCTGCTCCCAGGCTGTACTATACCAATAACATGCATTTTTTTTTCATTTACTATTGTATTAATCTTACATACCCATTTTACCCCACAGTATACCCATTTTCACCTGCATGAGGTAAAATGGGTATACAAAACATATAATTATAAACACTCCCTTCACGAATATAATTGTATCAAATTTTGAATGAAAATTATTTAATTTTACTCTCAACATATGTAATTCACATATAAAATAAAAAAAATAAAGTTACAAAATATTTTAACAAAAATATTTGAGTGAAAATTCAAAAGTAGGTTAGTTTATACCCATTTTATTTTACCCCACCCGATCCTATAATTTTTAACATTTAATTCAAATTAGTTATACATTTATTTTTATTGATTTACTACGAATTAATAAAATATTAAAAAAAAAGGATTTATTAATGAGTATAATTAATTTAAATTAGTTACACATTTATTTTTTATTGATTTACTATGAATTAATAAAATATTTTTTAAATCAATTCTTGTCAATGAAACTAATTTTAAACATTTAATTTTATTTATTTATACAATCATTTTTATTTACTATCAATTAATAAAATATTATTATTTTTTTTTTATGAATTCGTGTTTGTGAAACTAATTTTTAATATTTAATTTCATTTATGCAATTATTTTTATCAATTTACTATCAGTTAATAAAATATTATCATTTTTTAAAATCAACTCTTACTAGTGAAACTAATTTTTAATGTATAATTTTATTTATTTGTACAACTATTTTTATTAATATAGTATCAAGTTAATAAAATATGTAATCATTTTATAATTAATTCTTCTTAATGAAATTAAGTTTAAATATTTAATATCACCTAAGGATTAATAATTAAAAAGAAATATTTATTTTAATGCAATAATAATATCAGTAATAAGATTTTATTTTTGACATTCCCATTATTTATTCTATTAATATCTGAAGATACTAATCCCACTAAAAAATGCACTTTTCATTACCATTTTAATTTTTAGCACTTATTTATCGACAGGTTTAATATTATCAATTTCTTGTCCTTTTTTTCCCCTTTTTTTTTTTGTTGTTTAACTTTGTTCCGGCCACTTTTTTCTGCTCTTGTTTTTACCGTTTACTCATATATATATATTTTTTATTTTCTAAATTTTCTTTAAATGCACTATACGAACTGAAATAAAAACTGATAAATAAAACAATAAGCATATAGATATTTAACTATAGAGACTTGATATATTAACATAATTTTGATAAGTTGGCAGTAATGCTGTATCCTTATGTCCATTGATTAGTGTCAATATAACATACACAATATTGAACATACTACTATATTTGGATACAGCCCCTCATCTTTGTCTTCCTTTTGAGAACAACGGATTTTGAGCTTATTTAGCGACGATAATTTTCAGAATTTTCAAACAACATTTTTGAGACTTTCACAAAAGCTGCTATGAACATTTAGCTAACACATTATAGTTTGATTGCATTCATGCATGTGTAGTGAAACATTATTTAGGAAACCTATTCATTTCTCATACAGTTTTTATGATTTTTTAATTTTGATTACGGGGTACTGGGCATGGGCATAATGATGTTTATCATATTTTCTGAAAAGAAATTTATATATATATATTTAGAACTCTGCAAATTATAAGCAAAAACCTTAGCAAAATTTGGGACGGTTCTTATGAAAACCTAATTCATCTACGAATATACATGCTATCCTCGTAATAATAAATACAGACAAACAAAAAGTCTAAAACATTACACTTTTAATCATCCCACATGACTTTGTACGAGAGCCTCTTGGAGAAGCAAGTAAAGCAGTTCTTGTCCTTGATTTCTTTTTATTCTTACGCTGTTTTTTCGCTACATTCTCTCTGTATTGTTTCCACTCAGTGCATGAAAAGCTAGGAATTGGAAGAGATTGGTATTTGAACATTTTCTTCGCATTACTTTCTTCGGTATTATTTTTTTCCATATCAACAGTTCTAACTTCCATCTCCGGCTTTAAGGTGTGTAGTAACTCAACAGTTCTATGGTGCTTAATTTGTAATTTCGGCATTGCATCACTCTGCCTTTTTTGTCAAAAAACAAAAAGTTCTAAATTGTTTACACATTTTGTGTTTCGTGGTTTCGTTGGTTGATTGTTGATTGATTCTGGTTGTTGCATCGGTCTCCGAGCTGAGCTTGTTGTTCAGGAATATAGATTGGATTTGCCCGTGCACAGAAGATATCCCTCATGGAGTAGGCTTTTTTGAAATTCCTTGTTATTTAAGCAAGGAATTTCAAAATAATTTCAATGCTTCGTAATTTTATGGTTCAAAATAGGCCAATCTAATGACTAAATGCTCTTATTTTTCCAAATAATAGCTCTCTAGTGAATACATGTCTAAATTCAACCAAAACATTCCTAAAAAGTATCTCGATAAATATTAAGGAATTCACTGTAATCGACAATTTAATGTTGCCATGGTTACAAAATTTGCTGTAGCGGCCAAAGCCGTTGGCTGTGGTAGCGGCGTAATTATTATTATTTTATTTGTCACGTATTTTATTATGAATGTATGCCACAAGTCTCGTTGCGTCACTCCAAACGAAACAAGCATTTATGAATATGTAAAATTATAGGATTTTTTTCACTCATGGATTTAATCTCCGTTTATTTTTTATATTGCCCAGTACATGAGATAAATTGTTCAGTGAAATTGAAAGCTTTTGTCTTTGATCATTGGATGTGCTATTATGGGACAGAACTGTAACTATTTAGCACCTATATTTTAATTTTTGATAAGCTTACATGATAAATCAGTTATATTTTAATATAACTTAATCTCTCTAAACTATTTTGCTATACTGGAATTTATTTAGATACGGATTTGTAATCGGAATGGTAATTAATTTGTTCTTTATACTATTGATTTATTTAACTTAAACTGTTACAAAGCATTGATGTTTCATATTCTTTTTTTTTCTTTTAAGCTTATGATTTTTGCTTTAATTCTCTACATATTTTGTATAACTTATTTCATATTCTGTAATTTTATATTATTATAGTAGTTTATTAATTAATCATGAAAATTTCTGTATCCTTGTTTGATTACTCCTTTTCAATTTTGCAAGGATTATTAAAATGTGTTCTCACTTTAATATTGGGTGAGTGCAAAAGTTCGTGCGGAGGTGCAATAGATGTTGTTAGAAGCAGTGTAAAGTGTTGTCATTAATACTGCCATCTACGTAAGACAGATCGTTGGAAAGGTGACGTGTGCAGCTTTCATAAAAAAAATAATTTGTGTAGATATAAACTGATTCAAGAAAATTTACTTTCAAAATAAGTGTCAATAAGGTGCATTTATTTTATGGCATGGTATGCTTTACGAGTTTTGGAAGGGAATAAACCTTGCAGAAGCCGTAAAAAACTTTCAAGAGGTTTATCAAGATCAAGCGCCAGCTAAAAGAACTGTGCAGAAATGCTTTACAAAATTTCGCTGCGGAGAGCGAAGACGAACAACAATCCGGTTGACCTTGGCACATTGATGTCTATATTGTGTGTACTTTAGTTCAAAATACTCCATGAATTTCAACACAGGAAGTTGCAACA
This sequence comes from Maratus speculifer, assembly GCA_964019185.1. Lineage (NCBI taxonomy): Eukaryota > Metazoa > Arthropoda > Arachnida > Araneae > Salticidae > Maratus > Maratus speculifer. The sequence continues at coordinate 290,747,060 of OZ025294.1, read as the reverse complement.
GCACTTAATGTTCACTGATCAACCACTTTTCAGCTTTTAAAAATATGAGATTCGATTTGAAGCTCGATATATGGGTGCCCCATTTGCTGGCCTAGAGGAACAAAATTGAGCAAATTTCTGCTCCCGTTTCTTTACTTGGGTGCCTCAAAAATGAGCTGTTTTTGAATCAATTAGTGACGGGCAGTGGCATAGCTAAGGGGGGTAAGGGGGACGTCCGCCCTGGGCGGCGGGGCCTAGGAGCGCCAAATTGAGAAAAATTGTTATATATCTATATTGGGGTGGGGGCGCAAAATTTCTTGCTGGCCCCGGGCGCCAAAAAACATAGCTACGCTACTGGTGACGGGCCATGAGAAATGTGTCCTTTACAACCAGTGTTAGAAATTAGCAGTCGTTAGTCGTCAAATGCAACTAAAAAATTGAATTTGACGACTAGAAAATTATTCTTGGTCGTCAAATTTGACGCCTAGCTTTTTAAAAAATTTATTAGACATTCAGCTCTGAAAATTTAAAAAAAATGGTCTAGTCTGAAAAATCAGAACTAAAAAAACATCGCAAATTACGAGAAATAGTCACGAAAAAAAAAAACAAATTTCATCGATTGCTCGTATAAGAAATCGTCACTTTCAGCAAAAGATGGGAGAAAAAAAATTTTTTTTCCAAAAAATAACAAAAAAGCAAAAGTTTTTTATACGATAGCGTAAAAAAAAAGGGCAAATTTCTACAAAGTATTGCGAATAGAGATGGAAATTTCATCAAAAAATCGCAAGAAAAATGCAAATTCCATAAAATAATTGCAAAAAAGTTAATTTCGTCAAAAAAATCTTGGGAAAAAGACGAACTTCGTTATAGAATTGCAAAAAAATGCAATTTTCTATGAAGGATCGTGAAAACAAATCTTAATTTTGTCACAGAATCTTTAGAAAAAAGCTAATTTTGTCAAAGAATTACAGAAAAAATAAGAATCTTGTCATAGGATCGCAATAAAATCTGTTAATTCCATCAAAGGCTCGCGGAAAAACGCAAATTTCTTCAAGGAATCCCAAATAATCAGTAATTTTCGCCAAAGGGTTGCGAAAAAAAAAAACACATAATTAACGGGGAGGGGGGGGGGGGTTCCCAGCCCTGCAGAAAACAACAAATTTTGTCAAAAGATTGCAAAAAAATACTGCCAATTTTGTCAACAAATCACAAAAAAACATGGCAAGGTTTGTCAAAAGATCGAAAAAACGACAAGTTTCGCCAAATGATTGCGAGAAAAACACAACGGAGTTTGGCAAAAGATCGTGAAAAAGGCAAAATATTTAAAAAAAATCACGGAAAAACCAGCAAGTTTCATGAAAAGATTGTGAAAAAACCGGCAAGTTTCGCCAAATGATTGCGAGAAAAACACAACGGAGTTTGGTTAAAGATCGTGAAAAGGGCAAAATATTTTTTAAAAAATCACGGAAAAACCAGCAAGTTTCATGAAAAGATTGTGAAAAAACCGGCAAGTTTTGTCAAAAGATCACGAAAAAAACCGGCCAATTGCGTCGAAAGATCTCAAAAAGAACTGCAAATTTCGTCGAAAGATTGTGAGAAAACGGCAAATTTTGCCGAAAGATAGCAAAAAACGCAAAATTCATAAAAGTGGTGCATCCCCCCCCCCCCCAAAAAAAAAAAAAAAATATTGGGAGTGGATTTTTTTCTTGTCTCTGTAGTAACCTTAAAGAAAATTTTATGCGAATTTCAAAATTATTCTTTTACTCCAAATCACTCCAAAGTTATATGCAGTATTACAGTAATATTAATATGAATTTTAGAAACTGCAACTAAAAATCTCAATTTGACGCCTAAGGTTTTTACAGTAGTCGTCATTTGACGCCTGCCTTTTATCTCCCAATTTCTATCACTGTTTACAACAATGTTCAGCAATGTAAGCATGATGACGTGATGGCAAATGCCAGTTTGCACCCGATGAAGATGATGCTCTGTGTTTGGTGGGATTGCAGGGGCATAATTTATTTTGAGTTTCTCTCCACTGACCAAGCGATTGATTCAGCCAAGTACTGTTACCAATTAACCAATCTGAATTGAGAAATCAAACAGAAATCCAATTTTGTCAAATCGCAAGGGTGTAGTCTTTCATCATGATGACACCAGACGGCATGTTTCGTGACAAGCACTGTGCAAACTGAACAGTCTGAAATGTGATATTCTAACTTATCCATCACATTCATCTGATACTGCACCACCTGATTATCATTTGTTCTGGTCATTTCAAAATCATTTAAATGGAAAAAAGCTTGACTCTTTGGATGCCTTAAGAAACATCATGCCTTTGTTCTTCGAATCTAGACCGCGCAAATTTTATGATCCGGGCATCCGTATGCTGCCAGAACATTGGAAACAGGTTATAGAAAACGATGGAGCATATATCATTGATTGAATAAAGAACTTTGTTTGCCTAATCGCTGTGTGACTTACTCTCAAACTCTGCATGAACTTTTGCACTCAACTCACCCAATATATAGCTCTAGTTTAGCACACTAGTCAGGGTTGTTTGATTTAAATTGCAATATTAATCAGATGATTTTTTTTTTAAATCTTTTATTTAAATCAGTTTTTTGAAGATTGATATTTACAGACTGAATAAGGATCAAATTAACAGTTCATGTTAAAGTAAAAGTTAAAATCATTCCTTTCAGATTAAAAAATTATTTTAAAAGCATTAAATGAGACTTTTATAAACTGAATATTGTATTTTATTATGAAAGTAAATGTAACGCTGCATTAAAAATATTATCTATTGAAAGTTTTTTGATGATTTTTTTCCATTTTTTAAAAACAATATGAACACTAAAGCTGACAAACTGAAGCTAAATCTATTTTATATAACAGTATTTTCAGTAGAGAGTTACTTCCTCTAAAGCAAATTATGCATAATTTACAAGTTTATTTAACGCTTACTTTCAAATTACAATATCCCTAATGTTGATGTATTGATCATATAATGTGATGAATAGTACATGAACTAGTTATGACATAATAAATATTTGGACTGTTTGTCTAACATAAAATGATTTAGTTTCATGTTCCTTCTATCACTAAAAATACTTTAATTTCTGTAATCGATTCCATCGTCATTCTTTGTCAATTAAGCAAGATTGCTTACTGAAATTGACAATGGCAGTGAGGAGGGAGGGGGGGGGGATAACATTCACGAATCTAGGAAAAAAAGTTATCGGAAAAAAAGTGACATAAACTACAAAAACGGGAAAAAAGTGACACAGAAAAAAAGTGACAAGGAAAAAAAGTTAACGGAAAAAAAGTGACAAGGAATTGATTTTGGGGATTTATTATTGATTTTGGAGATTCATTGCTTAACTATGAAAGGGGGATCGGGGAGGGGGGCTCATAGTTTAGGTAAATGGGTTTTTCATGCTGAATTAACTGTTTTGGTTCAATTTTTGGATATACGTTCATCCTGAAAAGACGCTTGCCTGATTAGTTTTGGGAAGGTACGATTACTACCCCCCCATCCTTCCTCAATTAGATGAATGGGTTTTTATGCAGAATTGTCCAACGTGTGTCAAATTTGCATATAGGTTCTTTTCGATAAGGCTTATATATAGTATATAATGCCTGAAGAGATTTAGGAGTTCTAATGGTTAAGTATAGAGGGGGAACGGGGGATAACCTTTCTTAAATTAAATTAATAACTTTTTACGCATAATTATCCGATTTGCTTAGAATTTTGGACATAGGTTCATTATGATAAGACTTATCTCTGATTAGTTATGGGGTTCTTCTGCTTATTATAAAGGGGGGCGAGCAATTATATCCCCCTCAAACTAGAAAAATAGGTTTTTATTCAGAATTATCCCATGTATTTCAAATTCTAAATTAATGTATTTCAAATTCTTTCTGATAAGGTGGATCTCTGAATAATTTTAAGGATTTAATAACTAAGTATAGAAGGGGAATAGAATATAACCCACCTTAAATTAAATTACTTTTTACGCAGAATTATCAGATTTGCTTCAAATTTTGGATTATAGAACCATTATGATAAGGCGTATCCCTGATTACATATGGGGTTATTTTGCCAATTAAAAATTGGGGCGGGTGATTATTTCCCCCTTAAATTAGATAAATTGTTTTTTATTCTCACTTATCCGATATATTTCATATTTTGGATATATGTTCTTTCTCATAAAGTGAATCCCGGAATAATTTTAAAGGTTTAATGGCTAAGTAAACACTGGGGGAACGGATGATACCCCCCCCCCCCCTTAAATTAATAAATGGCTTTTTACGCAGAACTATCTGATTTGATTCAAATTTTGATTGGGCGTTCATTATGATAAGGCGAAGTCCTGATTAATTGTGTGTTATCCCCCGTTCATCGCTCTATACTTAGTCATTAAACCCTTAAAACTATTCACGGATTCACTTTATCAGGAAGAACCTATATCCAAAATTTGAAATACGTTGAATAGTTGTGAAAAAAAAAAAAAAAAAAAAACAATTTACTTTATTTAAAGAGTGGAAGATTAATCGCCCGCTTCCCCTATTTAATTACCAAAAGAACCCCATAATTAATCAGAGATTCGCCTTCTTATAATTAATATACATCCAAAATTTGAAGTAAATCGGATGATTCTGCGTAAAAAGCCATTTATTTAATTTAAGGGAGTTTATTCCCCGTTCCCCCTCTATACATAGCCATTAAACCCATAAAACTATTCAGGAATTCACTTTATGAGAAAGATCCTATATCCAAAATTTGAAATACATCGGATAAGTGTGCATAATTTTTTAAATCTAATTTAAGGTGGGTATAGTAATCACCCGCCCTCCTTTTTAATTACCAATAGAACCCCATACGTCTTATCATAATGAACCCATGTCCAAAATTCGAAGCAAATTGGATAATTCTGCATAAAAAGCCATTTATTTAATTTAAGAGGGGTTTCCTCCATCTCCCCTTTATACTTAGCCATTAAATCCTTAAAACTATTCCGGAATTCACCTTACCAGAAAGAACCTATATTTAAAATTGAAATACATGGGATATATATACATAAAAACTTATTTATCTAGTTTGAGGGGAAGAATTGCTCGTCCCCCCTTTATAATAGGCAGAAGAACCCATAACTAATCTAAGATACGTCTTAATCATAATGAACTTATGTCCAAAATTTTAAGCAAATCGGATAATTATGCGTAAAAAGCCATTAATTTAATTTAAGAAAGGTTATCCCCCGTTCCCCCTCTATACTTAACCCTTAAACTCCTAGAATCTCTTCAGGCATTTTATACTATACATAAGTCTTATCGAAAAGATCCTATATGCAAATTTGACACACGTTGGATAATTCTGCGTAAAAACCCATTCATCTAATTGAGGATGGATGGGGGGGGGTAATCGTCCCTTCCCAAAACTAATCAGGCAAGTGTGTTTTCAGGATGAACGTATATCCAAAAATTGAACCAAAACAGTCAATTCAGCATGAAAAATCCATTTACCTAAACTATGAGCCCCCCCTCCCCGATCCCCCTTTCATACTTAAGCAATGAATCCCCAAAATCAATAATAAATCCCCAAAATCAATTCCTTGTCACTTTTTTTCCGGTAACTTTTTTTCCTTGACACTTTTTTCCGCGTCACTTTTTTTCCGTGTCGCTATTTTCCCGCTTTTGTAGTTTATGTCACTTTTTTTCCGATAACTTTTTTTCCTGTCACTTTTTTTCCGTTTACCACATTCACAACTAATGGCTTCACACTTTTAATTATGTGATTACCTTGCATTTGGTAACTGCTTTGTGAATCATTAAAAGAGGATAAATTGAAAATTTAATAATTCTTTTTACTATAACTCCAGTTTGCATTTCCTTTCTGTAATAATGAAATTTCAAGGAAAATGCAATTCTTTTTGGAATTTTCTGAAAGTTTAAGGTATTTGATGCCAAAAATTAAAAAAATTCATTTGACCGAAATTTCAGACACCAAAAATCAGGAATTTTGAAAAACGTTTGTTGTAAAAAATCAATTTTGTCAGTCACTCGCAGAAAAAAATCTCCAATTTCATCAAATTATCACGAAAAAAAAAAAAAAAAATCAAATTTGGTAAAAGTTCTATGGAAAATTCACAAAATATTGTCGAAGGTCACAAAAAATGCAAATTTTGTCAAAGGATAGTGAAAAAATCACAAATTATAATAAAGAATCTTTTAAAAAATGCGCATTCAACAAAGAATCCTGTAAAAAAAATGCACATTTGAACAAAGGACCATATAAAAAACTCATTTCAACAAAAAATCTTGCAAGAACCCTAATTACAACTAAGGACCTTACAAAATTCCACAAAAATCTGCATAAAAAACTTAAAAAAAAAAACATTAAAAAGTTAATTTTGTACAAAAATCATGTGAAAAATAGCAAATTTTGTGCATGAATCATATAAAAAAATGTTAATTTTGTCCATGAATTGCATGAAAAAAAAAAACAAATTTTGTAGACAGATCACTCAAAAAGTGAAAATTACATAAAGGTATCGCAAAAAAAAAAAAAAAAAAATGTAAATTTTGTTCATGTCAAAATAATGTAACACATAATTTTATTAAACATTAAATTAATTTGCAGAAAGTTTTTGACCCAATATTTAAGTGCACAGAAAGTTTTTGTTTTATACAAGTCTGACTTACACATTAGATACACATATATGTATATATTATAATGTATGAGACAGTTTGCATATACACTGGTGTCCAAAATTTAAGCATAATTGGTAATTAAGTAATTATTTTTAAGTAATGAAAGAAATATGAATCGGAATGTACTGAAACTCCAGGTGTGTAAACAAAATAGTACGCGTCACATATTTTCGCGAAGAGTTTCCTCCGAAATCGAACAGGGGACCGTCAACAAATTGAAAAAGAACGAAGATCTTTTGGATAACCCTGTCAAAACTAATGTAGCAAAAGCGTTCAAACTGCACATTATGATTAATTGGCTTATTGTAATGTACTGTGTTAATTTTTACAAGGATAGCATGTACACTCGTACAGAAATTAAGGTTTTTATAAAAACAGTCCTAAATTTTTCCAAGTTTTTTGCTTATAATTTGCAGAGTTCTTATTATAAAATAATGTTCTTTTCTGAAAATATGACAAACATCATTGTACACAATACCCTGTCATCAGAATTTAAAAATAATAAAAATTGTATGAAAAATGAGTATGTTTAGTAAATAATTTTTCATTGCGCATGTGTCAATGATATCAAAATGTCATTTGCATATTGTGTTAGCTAAATGTATAGAGCAACTTCTATAAAAGTTTCGAAAACATAGCTTGAAAATTCTGAAAATGGTCGCCTATAGAATCAACTCAAAATCCGTTATTCCTAAAGGAAGCAAAAAAATCAGGGGTTTTACCTAAATATAGTTGTACGTGCAATATTGTGTAGGCACTAAACAATGGAATATGGATACAGCCCCTCATCTTTTTGCTTCATTTAGGGAATAAAGGATTTTGATCTCATTCTATCAACGATAATTTTCAGAATTTTTAAGCTATGTTTTTGAGCCTTTCACAAAAGTTGCTCAATACATTTAACTAACATAATATGCAAATGAAATTTTAATAGCGTTCACGCATGCGCAGTAAAAAATTATTTAGTAAACCTGCTCATTTGTCATACAATTTTTATTATTTTTTAATTCTGATGACAGGGTATTGTGTACAATGATGTTTGTCATTTTTTCAAAAAAGAACATTATTTTATATTAAGAACTCTGCAAATTATAAGCAAAAAACTTAGGACTGTTTTTATAAAAATCTTAATTTCTCTATGAGTATACATGCTATCCTTGTAAAAATTAACACAGTATATTACAATAAGCCAATTAATCATAATGTGCAGTTTGAACGCTTTTGCTACATTAGTTTTGACAGGGTTATCCAAAAGATCTTCGTTCTTTTTCAATTTGTTGACGGTCCCCTGTTCGATTTCGGGGAAAACTCTTTGCGAAAATATGTGAGGTGTACTATTTTGTTTACACACCTGGAGTTTCAGCACATTCCGATTCATATTTCTTTCATTACTTAAAAATAATTACTTAATTATCAATTATGCTTAAATTTTGGACACCAGTGTACTTGTACACCCACTCTTTCACCATCTTGATTTTTTGACTTACAAAAAAAATACACATCAGAATTCTGTAATTTTTTTTTTTTTTTTTTTTTTTTTTTTTTTTTTTTAAGTAAAATATTTTAAAACAAAAATTTTTGTCAAAGGCACAAATGAAAAAATTGTATTTGTAAATGTTAAAAATGAAAAATAAACATAGGCTAACTGTATTGTATAACTGTTTCGTTCACAACAAATATAATCAATGGAAGAAAACATAATGCAAGCATATCAGAATATTTATAAACACTTTTTATCATTTAAAACAGCATAAATACTTTTTTATCTTTTACCGGTGCTCTTTTACTTTATTTTTAAAACACTTAAACTCATACAAGAGCAACCCCCCTCCCCTTTTTTTTAAAAATCTTTTGACATTTTTATTTTTTTTAACAGAGCACTAAAAACTTTTTATTGTCTTAAAACAATATAAACTTCTTTTCATCTTTTAAAATCAAATCAAATAGTATAACTATTCTGGTGACAATCAAAGTTGTGGTGCAAGTAGGGCTTATTTACAATAGAAAATCTTTATAACTTATAAACTATACATAGAGACAAGAAATTTTGCATATTATTGATTTAACCAATGATTACCTTTTGGTAAATATTTTCTAAAAAACGATTGTTTTTTTTCTTTTTATGTTAGTGATTAGTATACTTTCATAAAAATGAATGTAGAAAAAAGACATTTTTATCTATAATAATTATTATTTAATAAAATGGTTTTATAGCATGTTTTTGAATGTATGCACATATTTTAATAGGTAGTGAAGAAAAACATCCATAATGTCCCTGTTCAAAGCCTGTGATTGGTGGTCCACAACTTGTGGATCTGAAGAGGAATTTGATAAAGGTTGCCTTATTACAGCTAACATTGATAATAGCCCTCAAAAATCAGGTAATTTCTAATTTGTAAGTAAACAGATGTAACATAATGTTCTCTTTTATAATTTAATCTAGTGATTTTTTTTTTTTTTTTTTTACCAGCTATAAATATTGTATTTTTTTTTTTTTTTTTAATTATTGTGCTGTTTTTTAGTTATTGGCAACTGAAAAGAAATGATTGAAGGTACTTACGTATTAACGCTACTGCAGCAGAAGTTGCACTAATGTGCCAATAAAGAGCAATCTTGTTATTCGCACGCACACGCAGTTATTTTTTGGATTCTTTATTGCCTTGTTTACTGATTTTTTATGCCATTTTTTAGTGCTACAAAAATGAGTATTCAGGATTTTCCGGAAACAGAACAAGATACAGTTTTTGTTTTTTCAGGAGTGGTGATACGGGAGTTCATTCAAAAAAAATTTGAGAGAATGTGGGGCAGTGCTAAATGGAGGAACAAGAGATAAAGGAGGACAGCGAGGCATCATTTGCAATTTTATTTATCAAAATTCATTTGGCGACAACATCAGGTGAAAGAAAATAGAGATTGTTTTTTAATCTATGTTAAACTATATCGGCTCATTTTCCACTGGAACCAAGTGACTGCCTTGCTTTAAAATAAAGTGTTTTGAATTTTGAAAGTGTTATGGTTTTAAATAAAGTCTGTTATTTTATGATTTGTCGCAAAAATTTTAGGTGGCACTTAAAAACCTCCAAATCTGTAGCTGCGGTGGCGTTAATATGTAAGTACTTGATTGAATTAGCAAATAAAAAGGAAAGATTTCTATAATGTTAAACTATGGAAGGATTATATAAACTATATAAATTTTAAATGGGTGCCATTTTTGTAATAATGGATATTTTTTAACAGAACCTTCGAAAAGGGACATACCTAAATTAAAAGGTTTCAAACAAGTTATAACACATCTCTGAATGTTTCCTGGTTCATGTTATCATTGAGTTGTTGTTGTTGTCCTTTTATCTTGCTTCATGAAGAAAAGTTGCCAAAACAGAGGTTCTGAATCTCCGTAACTAATCGGTGGATCTGGATGAAATTTGGTAAACTCTGAGGTCTAGAGTAAAACACCTCCCCTTTTCAATTTCATCGTGATTCCATGATTGGGTACAAAGTTTTTAAGAGGCAAACGTTGGACTTTAACGTTAGAGATGCATCTGAGCTCTACTATACAGCTCTATCATGCTGTATGATGTTCAGAAATAATGAAACAATTCAGAATTTAAAGTTGCAAATATCAAGAGAATTTGTATTAATAAAAAATGTACATGTAAGATTAAAAGAATCTGACTGTAAAACATGATTCAAGATTTAATATGACATTGTGAAAATATGGGTATTAAATGTGTTTTATGAATCTTATATACAGTAGACTCCCTCAAATCCGCACTCCTAAAATCTGCAACTCTCTAAAATCCGCACATAATTTACGGATGTAAACAATGAAAAATTAAGTTCAGATGTAGGTGCAGAATTTGACATTTATTGTTTTATAACAATTTCATATATTTTTTTATTTGTAAATTTTGTTAAGGTTATTGAGTTTTTGAAGAAAGAATTATTTTTTTCTGAAAAAAAATCAAGATATTGCTGATATCATTGGCCGTCACAATCTTATCAAATATTTTTATGTATTAAACAAGCTTTTTTAGTTATTAAGTCTGGCTAAATCTAAAATAAAGCTTCGTTATACAGTAGACTCCCTCAAATCCACACTCCTAAAATTCTCAACTCTCTAAAATCCGCACACAATTTATGGATGTAAACAATGAAACATCCAGTTCAGATGTAGGTGCAAAATTTGATTTTTAGTTTTGTATAAATTTCATACATTTTTTATTTTTGTAATTTTTGTTAAGGTTATTTAATTCATATTTTTTCATGAAGAAAGAATAATTTATTTCTGAAAAAATCAAGACATTGCTGATATCATTGATAATCACAATCTTACCAAATATATTTATGTATTAATCAAGCTTCTTTAGTTATTAAATCTGGCTAATCCTGAAATAAAGCTTCGTTATTTTAAGATCCTGATGTGAATTAGTAATGTACCTTTATGAGGCAAGTTTCATTAAATAATTTAGGAAAAATACATTTTATCTTTATAATGAATATTTAATTATACATTATTGATTATTAACTTGACCTTTGCTTTTAGTATTTTAATCATTTTAAAAATTGTATAAATTTTTATTATTTTAGTTTATTACTAATTTTAATAGTTTAGAATATTGTAAGCATTCATTATATTTTTGATTTCATTATTAATTTCATTCAAATTACTTTTTAAAAAGTATATACAAAGCAATGACCAGAAATCCACAAAATTCTAAAATCCGCACAACCTCTGGTCCTAAGCTCTCTGGATTTGAGGGAGTTTACTGTATTATGATTCTGATGTGAATTAGTAATGTACCTTTATAAAGCAAGTTTCATTGAATAATTTTGGAAAAACACATTTCATCTTTATAATGAATATTTAATTGTACATTATTGAATATTAATTTGACTTTTGCTTTTAATATTTCAATCATTTTAAAAATTATCTAAATGTTTATTATTTTAGTTGATGTTGTCTGTTTCGCCCATAATATACAACTTATTACAGTCAAGGATCTATAATCCGTGCACCCATAATCCACAATTTTCTATAATTCACGTTACTTTACGAATGTAAACAATGAAATAAACAGTTAAGAAAACTTACAAATTTGTGAGCCAAAAATGATTTTTTAAAACAAAAAATGAAAAAATGGAAAAAAAAATCATAATAAAATACTTACTTTTTAAAATATAACCCTTTTATTTTATTAACAGTGCAAAACAAAGTGTGCTTCTTAACATATGTAATATGTATATGTAATTATTTTTATTTAAATGCACATATGTGTCAATTTTTTAATAAAATAACTTTAAAAAGGCATTTTTTGATATAGCATATTAAACTAATTATTCGATATCATATTTATCTTTTCATAATATATTGACTAAATATAGAATATTTTATTTTGCGCAATAATGCTTTTCTATGACAAATCCAATGATTTTCAATTTTTTTTTTTCCTTGAGAGAAAATGACACATTTTATTAATGGAATTCAATGATAAATGGACACTGAAATTTACCACTTAAATTATTCGTATTGTTTTGAAGTTTTATCTATGCTTTTGTCAGATTTTTAAAGTTATTACTGTAAATTTCAGAGATTTTTTATAAATGTGTTCCAATAATATAAACTAATTTGTTTTAGAGATTTACTTATTTCAAATGTATTTATTTCACTTTCTTTATTTTCTCTTAATGGTTGCTAAGCAACCATTCATCCTAATCCTTATTTTTATAATGTTATAAATTTGAATGCATGTACAAAAATTTAAATGAAGTCAACGTCTAAACTGATGAATTAATTAATGTCTTTGTATCTTTGTGTTTAAATATAACATAGCCCACAAAAGAACATAGGGTATGTTTTATTAATTTTAATCAAATATTTTCCTTAATAATTCAAAATTTCCTTCTTTTTCATACAGAATCAATAGCGATTTTTTAGATAAAATTTAATCAATTTCCTTTATCGTTGCCAAAAAAAAAATGAAAATCTTTAATAATTTTTCAAGGGCAATAAGTTTCAATTGAGCAATTTCCATTCGAAAAATTAAACTAAGAAAAAATCAAAATGACGTCAGAATAAAAATAAAAATAAATATAGTACTTTGTTAAATATTAAACACGGAAATTTGTTTTGTTAATAAGAATTTTTCTAACAAAAATTGGGGCATAATTAGAAGTAAAAGAAATAAAAAAGAATTATATTTTTAACAAATATTTCATTTGGTAAAATTTGACGTCATAATTGAAATAAAACAGGTATTTTATAGTTGTCATTAAAAATACAAGAAACATGGACAGCAATGACTCATGAATAATGACGTCATTGCCGAAACTTCAGTGAAGGCTTATTTTTGCGACGCAAAATTTATTGTTTTCCATCTCTCAGTCTGTTCTTCTGTCTATCTGTCAGTTCCCGATAACTGCCACAAAATGCAATCAAAACTTCTTTTATTCGGAAACAAAATTGTAAAACCCTAGATTACTGAGTTTACACTTTCAAAAGTTCCTGATATATCAGATTTAAGTGTTTTTGGTCGGCAGGTATCTAGAAGTATGAGTATTATGAAAAATGCTTATTAAAACTGTCACTTATCCTTATAAATCAAAATGTATAAAGAAGTACAAGATATACGATAACCATTAGCAGATTGATAGAAAGCTAGAAATTTAAATTTAATGAGACTACGGGGGGTTCCCCTGAAGAAATCTACTGTGGTATAATAAAAAAACAAAACAAAAATAATAGATCATGAATATTTCAGAATATCCTAACACAACTAAATCTTTAATTTAACGCTTTTGATGGCTGAAAATTTCTTATTCTTATTTTATTCTTATAAATAATTACGTAATTCGAAGATTTTAAATTACAGTTTCCAGGAAGTTGAATATTACGCTAAGTGTATTTAAAAAAAAAAAAAAAAAAGGTGTGAAAAGCTGACGTTGAGGCTCTTGATCTGCAGATTTACTAGTATTATGTAATATTTATTTAAAAGAAATTATTAATGAATTTGAATATATTGCTATGTGTGATGAATTATTGTTATCAGAAATGCATTTCAATTATTAAATTAATTTCTGCATTCAATTTATTTTTAGCTCAATATTAAAATATTTTTTGGGGTTTTAGACAAAATAATCACTGGAAGTCACAGTGGTGTTTTAAGAATATTTAAGCCACAACCAGTAAAGCAAGAAGATGGAACATATTCATCATTTACTGCTAATGATCTTCTTTTAGAAGCTCAGCTGAAATCTCCAATTATATGCCTTGGAGTTGGTGTATTGGCATCGTAAGCTGTAATTTTAATTTTTTTTTAAATTTATAATAAGTAACTAATTGCTCACTTTTATGTGATTTTCTTTCAATTTATAATTTATCTGTTTTAGATCATCAACTTTATTGCAATTGGCAGTTCTACATCCATTTAAGCTTTCTGTCTATTCTATTACTGGTAAAATGTTTTCTATACTAATTTTCATTTGCTTTTTTTAACTTATTAATATGGAAAAATATCCTGAAATTACACTTTTCTATTTTTTTTATAAATTATGTTTATAAAACTAAAAGCAAAAAGAATGCAATCAATGCAGCAGTGGTTGCAAGCAACAGATTTTTTCAACCTTGCAGATAAATAATCTAACAGCCTAAAAAAAAAATCTTATTTTGACCATTTTGTGTAGAGATCAACCAAAAATTTAGTTTCGTTTTCGCTTTCATGGAAAATACAAAAAATATGGATACAAAATACTAGTTCTGCTGAGATTTCAGCCAGACTGAAACCATCTGTATTCCAAAATTCTTATTTCTTCCTTTGGAAATGTTCAACATGTCTCATTGACTTGAGCTGCATCAGCTCTTTTTATTACTGTGAACTTCATTGCTTTTTGGTCATGACTCATTCAAGAGGTGAGTCAGGGCCGTAACTACCGCCGGAGCACTGCCCCGAGACCTCCAAGCATGAGGCGCCCCAAACTGATGGTTAAAAAAAGTATTGATTTTAGTTTCTAATCTTTCTATAAAATGCCCAGCACCTAGCTAAAAGATCTTAATTAAAAAAAATCTAAGTGCTAGAATAAATGTTTTTGCATGTCCATCGATATATTCCATACACTTCCCATGCAAAAGCAGCTCTAGAGAAGACAGCAGATTGGCGAGTTGAATGTGTCATGTCGCACCAGCGTGTTTGCCGATCCCACTGAAGCTAGTATAAGGAAGAAAATATGGGCTTCTGTGATTGGTTGAATAATATAAAATGTTTCTAAAAAAATTTAGAAAATCTTTCTTCTTATGTATGAAATCGAAAAAATATATATATAAAAATCCATCTTTCAAAAGATTTTTAAAAGGTTTTTAAGTTACATAAACTCAAAAATGAACTTAAATAAAACACTCTTTAAAGTATTCAACCAATATAAGTCTGTTTGTTCTCCCCTATGCTAGCTTCAGTGGGATCGGCAAAAATTGTGTCAGCGCCAGGTGCCTGCCAAGTAAGGTTGCCAAATTCTACGTTTTTTAGTCATTTTTGGTCTTATCATATGGTGTACATTTAAACAGCAGCGTGCAAAAAAAAAAACTGTGCAAGGGGCAAGTTTTCAATTTGTCCCGGGCGTGAGGGGCCTCCAAGTTTATAGTTACAGCCCTGAGGTGAGTGCATATTACTAATCAAGAAATTTAATATATGGCCAAACTTTGAAAATGCTTTTCACATTCTCTTTAAAAGCTGCAGGCTTAAAAGCAATAGAATTTTTTAATTTGAAAATGCAAAAGTGTTTTGAATGCTCTTTGAGAAAGCTCTAGAATAAAAGGTAATCATTTATTAAAGTAAATTGACCTATGTTTATCTAAAACATTTTTTAATTAGATGAAATTTGGACAAATAGAAAATAATTTTTTGTTGTTGATCAATTAATTACATTTTATTTTATATGGAAAAAAAAGGTTTGGTCAAAAACACAGGAAGCCATCTTAGATAACTTGTATAATTAATTAATAACTATATATATATATGTGTGTGTGTTAATTACTTAAAAATTTTTGGGGACTTTTCCTTTTTCAGCCTAAAATATGAAGATTACCAAAATTTAGTTTCAGTTTAAGTCTTAAAAACCTGTTTCAGTCAATGTTTAGTTTTGTACTTCAACAGATGTAATATTTAGGCATTCTTTAACATAACAAATCATTAATAAAATGGGCTATTTAATTCAGGAGTTGCTTATCATACTTTCAATAACAATAAGTAAAGAATATATTGAAATGTTTAAAAGATTATATTGTGTTTAAATTATTGTATTTTTTTTTAACTTTATTTATTTGTTAATTTTGCTTTCTCTTCTAATAGACTGAGAGGCGGTAGCACAGATCATCACCTCATCAAGTTCATGACTGAAATTTCCAGAATTAGTTAAAATGTCATATGAAAACGCAATTGGTCTGACATGTCATATCTTGGTAGAAAACACCTGAAAACCCACTTTTAGCAGTTCACTTGTAGGTTTACCATTTTGTTTTCCTATACCCAAAAGCATGAAAACATGAAGGACTGGCAGCATGAAAATACTATGGTAAACCTACAAGTTAATCGCTAAAATTGGGTTTTCTATCAAGTAGTGACTTAGCAGACTGATTGTGTTTTAATATGTGAATTAAGTTTTAACTAATTCTGGAATTTCAGCTGTGAACACAAAATGATTGTCTGTACTGCCACTTCCTGTCTATAAGTGAATATTCTTTTAATTTAAAACTAAATTTGTAAATTAAAATTAACTTTTTTTTTGGCATAATTTTTGTATTTGACAAATATTTTTAAAATTAAATTTTGCTTATTATAAAAGTTACTATATATTTTTTAAAATGATAGCAGGCTTTATCTATCATTGTTGAGATCGCAAATAAGTTTTTTATTTGTGATGTTGATATGCTGCAGATTGACACAGAAAATTCTACTATTGGATATTTATAAGTTTTTCTGATACTTGTGTTTTACTTTGTATCCCAAATACATTCTCTTTTTAAAACCAATCATTATGGTGGCTGAAAAAAGTCTGATAACTTTTTTTAAAATTAGCAATAAATGTATTGTTTTCGTTTTGATGTAATGCAAAATAAATTTGATTAAATTTGAATCAAAGTGTTATATACTTCTATTAGTATTCACTCTTGAAAGAAAAAGGATTGAGTGCTAATCACTAAAAAAGGCTCTACTGAAGTAGAAATAGTTGGATGTGACAATCCCAAAACATTCTGCATGCATTGAGTTTGTTAATAAAGTTAAAAGTATGTAATTTTTACTTTTTAAATATGATAAATAAAACAAAATTCATTTAAAATGTTTTTTAGGCTATATACAATTAAATTACATGATTTAATGATCTTTGCTTTACATAAAATAAATAAGTGAGTTCTATGATTTTTGCAAGCTCTGTAACCCACAGATTAAATAAAGTGGTATGGGAAAGATTCTTACTAGAGATCTCTGAGTACAATCAGAGGCACATTTGATTATTTTTAAAAAGGGCAGGATATATTTTCCTAATTTTTAAAAAGCAAGATGTTGCATCCTTAAAAATTGGCCGATAGAAAATACTACTTCAGTGTAGTTAAACATAGTTTTCTGAATATTAAAGACATGAATTATCACATTGCTATTGGGCTTTATTTCATCTCATGTTTTTCTGCAGGTTTGTGTTCTCATGAAGACCTTTCTATCTTATGCTCTGGTAGCAGCCTTGCAGACAAATGTGAATGAGAGATGAGAAGCTGTGTATTGTCCTTGTAATTTAAAGGAGCAATGAAGTGCTATTCCAGCGATCTTTTTTGATTACTGATTTGGACATTTTTTCACTCCATTGCTTAGTTAGTGGTGATTTACAATGTGAAAATTCATGCATTTAGTATTAAATAATTTTTGGCATAATTCCACTGTT
The DNA here is from genome assembly GCA_964019185.1 of Maratus speculifer. Taxonomy (NCBI): domain Eukaryota; kingdom Metazoa; phylum Arthropoda; class Arachnida; order Araneae; family Salticidae; genus Maratus; species Maratus speculifer. The sequence continues at coordinate 290,729,441 of OZ025294.1, read as the reverse complement.
GAAGATTAATATAAAAATTAACTAAAAGTATTATTATTATTTTGTATCATATTTTTCTGTTTGACTGAAGTCCATACTTTTTAATGGATTGTGGTTGGTTTTCTATCATCAATGTCTTCAGCCCAAGTATAATTCTGTAGTATTTTCCATTTGACTGAATTCAATATAGTCTGGCAAACAGCTTCACATTTTTTAAACCAATTTTATTGGCACTGATTTTGGAGATGATTTATATGAAAGATATGGTAGTACAGATAATAAAATTGCTGGTTAGCTGGTGCACCAGTAGGATGCAACATCACACAGCCTGCTGTAATTTAAAAAGAAGGGCATCCTCTTTCTATTGATTGTCTAAGTGCAAATGTAACATCACCAATTGATTTGTCATTCATTTCATATTACAGTGGGCTGTATGATGTTACTATGGCAACCTCCATCACTTCACACACACACTGATGTGCCAGCTGATTGTCAGCTTTGTTATCTGTACATTCCAAAATCATTTATGCTAAGATTGGTTATAAAAATGTAATGCTGCCTCCCGAAATAAAAGTTTTTTGATGGGATTGTGTGGGTTTCAGTGCCTGTATTAAGAAAAGTATTTAAGATTTTCTTTATGTTCAAATCCTGAAGCTCTCAATGATCACTTTTAGTGGCCTTCAAAAAGTCATTATGCTATGCTTTCTTCTTTGATATTTTCTTTGAATGATATGTCTGCATTTTTTTCCACTTAATTATGATTAAAACATGTGATATTAATATTTTAAAATGATCTTTCACAGCTGTTCAAGGTAGTGTTGAACATGGAACTCAAACAAAATTATCATTGATATATGAACACACTTTACAAAGACATGCCTTCGGACTCATAATAGGGAAATTTGGTGGTATCCAAGGTAATATATTCTTATTGTATTTTGATGTAATTTACACCTAAAATGGTATTTTTAATTAAGTTTTTTTCTATTTTTTATTAAAATACAGAAGTGAAAAATGATCTTTGGAAAACTGTAATTTCCTGTATTTTATTTTTTTATGAACACTTAATATTTAACATTTTAAACCTTTTTACATTTTAGTTTTAACTTGTCAAAAATTAAAGTCTGTTGAAAATTAATTTTATAGTTGTATTTATTCAATAAATTTAGCTAATTAGGAGTGTTTTCTTTTTCTGCTATTTTTCAGCTTTTTTCTTCTTTTTTATGTTTTATCTTTTTGACAAGTTTACATTTTCTTTCTTGAATATAATAAATATATATTATGCAGCTGTGAGTCAAATAAGAAATATTCTCTCAAATGTCAAGATTTACTTTCAAAAAATTTTTATCTTTATATTATTTATATATTTTTATGTTCATACTTTTTGTCTGATTGCAGGAAAAGACATGATGTGTGTGCATTCACTTGATGGCACCTTAAGCTTTTTTGAACAAGAAAGATTTTCATTCAGTAGATTTTTACCTAAAAATCTTATTCCTGGTCCTATCACATATGTATTGAAGACTGATTCCTTCGTTACTGTTAATGGATTTTTTGTAGAAAGTTACAGGTTAATATTTTTAGTAATTACTTCAAAAACTTTTTCTTACAAATGATTTTTAATATTTTGAAAACTACTGTAGATATTACTTACTGTAAATGTTACTTTTATTTGTAAAATATAAATACAACAACTAACATGAGTTTTTATGTAATGATGCGTAAAACATGTTATGAATAAAATAATGCTTGTAGCTTATTATTTATGCATGTGATTTCATGTGAAACAATGATAATGTCTTAAAACAATAGTAAAGCATATTTGATAGTTAGAATATATAGTATTAGATAAAAACATAAAGCCCTTAAGAATGAAGGAATAGATGAGATTTGGAGGATTGAATAATTTTACCTCTCCAGAACAATTTGTCCTCTTCTGTGGTCATGAATGGACATATAGCATAATAAAGCAACTTTGCAAATGATTACACGTATGAAACTTTTCCTCTAGCAAGTCACGCATATGACAGACCTATTAGTGGAAGAAAAATCAAATGTTTTTTGTGAAATGTCTCTTTTTTTGTGGATTAGCGATATGTTACACTTTTACACATTTTTAAATATTTATTTTTTATTATTTTTCAAGCATCGTGATAAGCAGTGGTGAAGCCATAAATTAACCAGAGGGTATTCGTTGTAAGTAGAAGGTATACACTCAAGGCAGAGAATATACCCTAGAATGTATATATACTATAGTTTTCTTGAGAAACAGAAGAAGATGGTATATGGTGTTCCTTAAAAAATTCCAGAGGGTATACGGCATATACCTCCATAAACCTTCTACTACATCCCTGATAATAAGTTGATAAATATTAGCTATATTTGTTAATATGATGTTGTGTTTGAATTTGCATAAACATTTCCGATTCTAAATTGTGCAATTTTAAGTAAGTTGAAATCAGAATAAGTTAAAATAAGCATAAGTATTTGAAAGACTTTTTTAGTTGAAATAACCTTTTTAGTCATAAAAATGATACTGTTAAGTGCTTAATGTTGTTTGGCTGTTAAGTGGTTAATGTTTGAAAAAAGTATCTTGAAAGGAAAAAATCCTTTGAATATCAATCACATGCTCCTCTAAACTTTTATTTAAATGCATGAAAAGCAAGATTATTTTATAATTTTCATATGCAATTTCTACTTGTATATAACTTTTATTTGCCCTTTTTTTTTTAGATTTCAATCATTAGCAAGTGCCACTGATGAAAACAGTGAAAATGAAAATGTGACTTTTAAAGGGAAAAAAGTGAAGGTATAACTTAAATATCTTTAAAAATGCATTTTCTAAATGTTTTTATGATAATATATAATTTTTTTTCTTATTCGCATTGATGTTAGAATTTTATTTTATTGTACTATTTCAGCCAGAGTGGACTTTCAGTTTAGCAGATAATGCCTTTGAAATATCTACTGTTGATGATAAAACATCCCCAACAATTATTATTTTAGGTATTTATAACCATTTTTTTTTATTTTATTGAATTTTATTCCATTTTTTTTTTAAATTGAACAGTTTGGCAATCGAATTCCTGCTGTGCTATAACTTAAAAATTGCTAATTATTTATTTCTGCATTTTGAATTATAATTACAGTAAAACATCAATTAACCAGAATGTCTGATTAACTGAATCAATAAAGAACCATGCTTTTTTTTTTTTTTTTTCTCTGCTTTCTCCAAAATTTTTGAAATGAAATTCTTTTAGGCATGGTAGGGGTAAATTTGACCTTATGTTATGAAAGTTATCCATTAGATAACATTCCGTAATCCTGAAATAATAAAATACCGGCAAATGCAAAGAGAACAATCATTAAATCAATTGTTTCTAGAACCCAAGAAGTTTCACTTCTAATGCAGAATCCCATACATATATTTTTTCCACAAAAATCACTTTATCTTCAGATTCTCTGAAGGTAGTCAAAAAATTGCTTGTTTTGTCTTCTGGTACCCTCAAAAAGAAAGACTTCTCTCCCCTCTCTCTACTTGCATTTGTTCGTACAATACAAGTATATACACTAGGGTGGGCCAAAAAAACTTTTTTTCGATTTTCGATTATGGCGCGTGCGGAAAAGTGGCCACTGGTGGCACTCAGTTCATACAAAAAATTTGAGATTTTTTGGACATTTCCTTACCCTGCCGCAAACGGCTTGAACTTTTGCAAAAATGCTGATTTTTGAACTTTTTTCGAAAAAAATTAAAAAATGTTAAATTAAATTTATTTTGGTTGTATTTACTTGAAAAGGCATATTTAATGTACCAAATGTTTAAATAAGATCTTATAATGCCTTATTTAATATCTATGTGTATTATAACTTAGGCTATTTTTATAGCTTTTTTGCGTATAATAGGCAAAAGTTGTATTTGTTTGAATCGATTGCTAGTTTCGATATTATTTATGTTCCTTGGTCTTCTTTATATTTTTTCTATGTGTCAAACGTCATATATTTTTTTGAAAAGACAGCAGTATACTTTAAAAACAAATCTGGACCGTGAGAAAGTGGTGAAGCAAGACTCTAAGCGAGCGCAATGACTCGGTGTAATACTCCGGGAGTGAAGGACGAAACAGTTGAGAGCCAAAATGCGATAAAGGATTCTTATTATTTATCCTTGCTCAGTTACCTTCGACATTTGTTCTGTGTTAACGTGAAACACTTTTGTAGTGATTATACAGTGCTTTTTGGGTCGTTTAATGTGCCATTATAGTGTTTTGTGCGTTTTATTACGACGAGCTTAGAAATGGCTAGTATAAAGGGCCATGACAATGCAAAGACATGCGATACCGTGAAAAGTAACTTTTTGGGGGCATCATGCATCCTTGATACTTCGTCAGTTCAGAAAAGTCTAACTTGTGGTGACTTGGAAGATTGTATAATGATTTTGCTATTTCTTTTCCGTGACCGGAACGCGGTGATGTGTTCCTCGCCTTTCTCTCGACGGTGCCGCTTGTTATTTTTCTTCCTCTTAATATACTTTTATCCTTTCTACCATAAAAAAATATGCTTTTAATTTTACTTCTTTCAATAATTTCTTCTGCCTGTATCTTCTTTCCAAGTTTCTATTTCTCTCTTCTGACTTTGTTTTTATCGATGACGAGATTCGTATCCTCTGGTGTCACAACTTCTACATGGTGAAGCAACCAGTAGTAGTGGCGCATAATTGTCAGCATAAGTTGACAATTGCAATTCTTTCAATATGCATGACGCCCCCCAAAAAGTTACTTTTCACGCTATTGCGTGTCTTTGCATTGTCATGGCCCTTTATACTAGCCATTTCTAAGCTCGTTGTAATAAAACGCACAAAACTCTATAATGGCACATTTAACGACAAAAAAACACTGTATAATCACTACAAAAAGGTTTCACGTTAACACTGAACAAATGTCGTAGGTTACTGAGCAAGGATAAATAATAAGAATCCTTTATCGCATTTTGGCTCTCAGCTATTTCGTCCTTCACTCCCTGAGTATTATGACGATTTGTTGTGCTCGCTTCGAGTCCTGCTTCACCACTTTCTCACCGTCCAGATTTGTTTTTGAAGTATACTGCTGTCTTTTCCCCAAATATGACGTTTGACACATAGAAAAAATATAAGGAGGACCAAGAGACATAAATAATATAGAAACTAACGATCGATTCAAACAAATACAACTTTTGTCTGTTATACGCGAAAAAGCTATAAAAATAGCCTAAGTTATAATACACATAGATATTAAATAATGCATGATCAGATATTATTTAAACATTTGGTACATTAAATATGCCTTTTCAAGTAAATACAACCAAAATAAATTTAATTTAACATTTTTAAATTTTTTTCGAAAAAAGTTCAAAAATGAACATTTTTGCAAAACTTCAGGCCGTTTGCGGCAGGGTAAGGAAATGTCCAAAAAATCTAAAATTTTTTGTACGAACTGAGTGCCACCAGTGGCCACTTTTCCGCACCCGCCATAATCGAAAATCGAAAAAAAGTTTTTTTCGGGCCACCCTAATGTACACATGTAATAATTTTTATGTGTACTTTTATGCATAACTTTGTGCCAATTTTATAGAAAATAAAACTTCAGAAACATTAAAAAATAGCTTTTAAACATGCCATTTATGATATGCTAAAATGTGCACTACTACAATTGGCAGTCTTAAACATGGAAAAAGTGTGAAGGGAAATTACCTAAAAAACACTATCACAACCATCTTTTTAAATTGTCTAATTATCCGGATTTTTCATTAACCAGATCAGCCTTGGTCCGACCAATCCAGATAATCTGCACTCTACTGTAGTTTTACTCTTATTAGTTTTAATAATTAAATAATATTACAAGACTAAGCATATTATATAGATATATCCTCATGTTTATGGATAGTCAAAATAAAAATCAGGCAGAATATTGATTTTGTCCCTTTAAGGTATAAAATAAAAATAATAAAATATTTTCAGACAATTTCAGTTATTTTTTCATTAAATATCATTAAAAAAGATATTCACAAATATATTATTTATAATATAAAAACAATGATATTATTACTGGGAGTAATATTATTTCATTTCTTAATTAATTTCTTACGAAAATCAATTTCATTTAAACTTTTAGTGACAAAGTCCTATTTTGTTCACTAAAGATATTTTTGTCGTCATTAAAAATGTATAGTTCATTTTTGAACAGCTGTCAAATATCAGAAATTTTTAGATTACTTTTATATGCATATTCTAATTATGTGTATAATCTCTATGATTTGTTTATGAGTTGTCATCAATAATTGAAAAATGGAATATGAATACTATTAAAGGTTTCGAAAACATTCTTAAGCAAAATCAGATTTGCTCAAATGTACCATTTAGCCTGAACACACAAAACTAACAATAGTAGTTAGCCAGTGCTACTAATGAAAGCAATGAAAAAATGACTTTTAAAAAGAAAATGTGTAAATTAAACTTAAATATATTTCAGACTTTTTAAAATGTTTTTATGGCAATATATTATACTTCCTCAAACCTGCAACTCTGTAAAATTCACACATACTTGTAGACAGGTATTAAAAAATGCTCTAGTAAGCAACAAAAAAAGTTAATATGTTTTTAAGTAGGAAAATGTGTTTGACAAGTGCTTCTAATTGAGCATGAGAAAGGACAAAGGGTCCCATCTTGGCTGCAGTTCATTGTCAATGCCAAATTTGAAAAAATCATATTTGCACTTTTCCCATATAAAAGAAATTAGTCACAATTATGATAAAAATGTGTAGTGCAAAGACGTAGCCAGAAAAAATGCAGCATAATTAAACATGAATGTAAGGTGAAATAGTGCTAGAAACCTTAGTTCTTGCAATGTATCATGCTCATTGCAGTACCACCAAGCATGCTCGCAGTGTAGAACTGTACAGAAAACTGATTTGTAGTGCAGTGCACTGTAGAGTCAACAGTGCAGTTCACATGTAAGGCAGAATTGAAAAATTTACTAAAAAGAAAGACAGGAAGTTTTATGCAAATTTATTTTATATCTAAAAAGTGCAAATATGATTTTTTCAAATTTGGCATTGACAGTGAGCTGCAGCCAAGAAGGGTCCCCTTGTCCTTTCTCATGCTCAGTTAGAAGCACTTGTCAAACACTTTTTCATTCTTAAAAACATATTAACCTTTTTAATACTTATCATTTAAATTTTTTGATAAAAACGAAAGATTTTTTTATATTTTGAAAAGCAAAATATTTGCTGCTGTCAAAATTTTATTCTTATAATCAAGGCTAAGAAAGTTATTGCGTTGCCATATAAAATGCATGATATCTGAAAAATAAACCAAGGAGTTGAACAAAATAAATTACATAAATATATACAGGACAGTTACAGTTAAATTACAGTGTGCTCAAAACTTTATTCAAAGAACTGAAACTAAATGTTTCACAATTAAAAACAAATAACCATGTTTATCTCATGATTTATTTAATTTGAATAAATTGTGCTACATACATAAAAAAATTATATTTATTTAAAATTGGTGGCAATGAATTAAAAAAAAAAACTACAACAGCAACAACAAGAAACAAAGTTCAACTGAAGCTTTAAACACAAATTCGATTTTCTCAGCAATCGTCAAACATACAAAGATGAAAAAAAATTCAATTTTAATTTTTACCAAAAGAATTAAAATAAACCAAAAATGGAGTTAATCCATCCACAAGATCGTTAGCTATTGCTTGTTGAATTTTACGTCTTCATTTTTCCCTTAAAAGTTAAATAAAAACATAAGTAAACTACGATGATTTTTTTTAATGCTATTGTTTCATTCGTCTCGTCGAGTTCTATCTTTTGAAGGAAAAAAAAAAAAAATCACTGTCGTAGGTCAACTGGTTCGCCAGAAATTTCAAAAAGACATTTGCATTTTCCATTTCTTAGGCATATTATATCAAATGCTACCGTGTTTGCTATGATATAAACAATGGAACATTCAGTTCAGATATAGGGACAAATATTGACTTTTTTAATTTTATATCAATTCCATATATAATTTAATTTGTAATTTTTGTTAATATTACTGAATTTATGTTTTTTCATGGAGGAAGAATTAATTTATTTCTGAAAAAGTTCAAACTATTGCTGATATCATTGGTAATCATGATCTTCTTACCAAATATATTTATGTATTAATCAAGTTTTTTTGTTATTAAGTTTGGCTAAACCTGAAATAAAATTTCCTTATTTTATGATTTTTATGTGAATTAGTAATGTACCTTTATGAGGCAAGTTTCACTAAATAATTTAAGAAAAAAATTTTCAACTTTATAATGAATATAATCATACATTATTGATTATTAATTTGACCTTTGCTTTTAATATTTTAATCATTTTAAAAGTTATCTAAATTTTCTGTTACTTTAGTTTATTACTTATTTTAATATTTTATTATATTATAAGCATTGATTATATTTTCAATTTCATTATTAATTACATTTAATTACTGTTTAAAAAGTGTAAACAAAGCAATGATCAGAAATCTGCACCTGGTTCCAAGCTGTGCAAATTTGGTGGAGTCTACTGAGTATAGTTTTTTATAATTTATTATTTTTGGTGATAAACTGCAATCAATCAATGAAAAGAGAGATTTTCGTTTTATTTTATTGTTAACATTAATTTTATATGGCTTTCTCTCTTTAGTTGCATCTTGATTTTGAGTTATCTGGAGTTTTTAATTTAAACAAAATATCAGTGCCATAAAATAATTATTTTTCCTGTATGTTTGAAAAATAACCCTGACCCACACTATTCATATATTCTTGGAAAATTCATTCATAAACTTAATTTTTTCAATGAAGCCTGCAAATGTAACTTTTTCTTTCCGAATATGTTAGCAAATCTATTGCAGAATTGACTGATGTTTTTTACTGATGATATATATTTATATTTATTATTTAATAAATATATAATCTTATCTCTGCACCACATGGTTTATTTTCTGCGTATTCAAATTCTTAGACATATAGATGCCACAAATAATGTGATCTCTTGGATAATCATTTAAACACTCTTTCCTTGTCTGCTAATAAACAATATTTGATGTTTACTAAGGTCTTAAAAAATAAACAAAATGTTCATTAAAATAAATGTATAATCTCTGCAGATTAAAGGTTTACATATACATATCAATAAATAAGATTCCTATTACAAAATATCTATATTTAGAGATTAATGGTGCTTATGAAAATTGTTTTAAGTAATTAGAATGTAATAAACATAGTAAGACTACACTGTTCTGCTAAAACACAATCATAAAAACCATTTTTTTTTTTTTTTTTTTTTTTTTTTTTTTTTTTTTTAATTTGTAAATGTAAACTCATATAATATTCTTTCCTGTAAGAAATGAAATATTTTTATTTGACACAGAATTTCATCCTAGACAGGTTCTGTTTTTACAGGTTTTACAATGTTATACATTTTTATTTCAAACTGATCCTAATTGTGTAGCAAAAATACTTTTAAATAACAAGCTAGAATTTCTTCAACTCAAGCTTTAAAATAATAATAATAATTTTACTGGAAATGTGATTAAATTCAAATTGTATCTGTTAGACAAAGATTCTCTTCCTGTAATTAAGATGGAGTAGGAAAATTTGGTACTACATGATTAACTAATTGGACAAAAAACTATTGCCTAATATTAAATGTCAATAATGAATGGATGTAAATGTCATATTCACTTTCATTAACCTTTAACCGTTTGTTCCGGCTTTTTCTGTTTCTAGTAATCATGTTTAAATGGCTGCAGACAAAAATATTTTAAACGGAATGTTATTTTGAATCATACATAGAAAGAAGTACTATCAAAGATATTATAGCATCAAACTGTGATTAATTAATATAAATATCTTGCAATTTATAAGCAATCTTATAAAAATAATTGAAAACCCTTGGACGGTGAAAGGATTAAACACATTGCACATGTTTGTCACATCATCAAGTGATTTTTAATTAGATGTGTAATTATATTTTATTAATGATTGACTAATTTATTTGTTCTTTTGTTATTTAAAATAAAATTGTCAATTTCTATAATTTGACAAACAGTTTGGCAATTTGTGTAAATTGGCAAAATTGGTTGATGGAATAATCAAGTAGTACAGAAAATTTATTAATTTAAAACTAAATACTAAATCTACAAGTGGAATAGAGCAAAGGAGTAAAAGAAAGAAAAAGAACAAAAATATATGTCTTTCTATTAAAAAAAAAAAAAAAAAATGTGTGCAATTCACTTATTGTTTGATAATGTGTAATATTGTATGTGTATAAATGCAAATAACATATATTTGTTTACACAATCTCATTTTACACTTTTCATATTCATTATTATTTTTGGGGGGTGGCGGTCCCCATTTTATAAGGGGTTAGTTTCTGGATGACAAATTGTCAGTTTTATGGTTCTTATAATCTAAAATTAATGTGCTATAATCTATTTTATCTGCTTTCCTTATTTATGAATTTTTTTTTTTTTTTAGAACAAGTAGATTAATTCAGGCATGTAAAAAAAAAAAAAAAAAAAAAAAAAAAAAAAAAAAAAAAAAAATGGACAAAAGTTTTAGCTGGTACGTCAACAAGCAATCAGAGGCCTATCAAGTCTGTGACATTCTATGCAGGTTTGATTCAGTTACCTCAATATATAGAACACTCAAATTGTGTTTTCAAAAACATTCTGTCAAAATCCCCATCTTAAACAAACCAAAATGGCAGAAAAAGTTTTATATAATATAATGTATGTAGACCTCAATCAATTTTGTATTTTAATTCAAATTACAAGGATTGAAATATGTAAAGTCAATATTTAGGAATCAGCCAAATGAAAATATAATTAATTTAAATCATCAGACTTAAGGAATAAAATGTAAGTTAGAATTTGCATATTTGAAACTCTTAGAAATCAATTTCTACTAAAAAATAATAAATAACTATTAATTTTTTTTTAAGTTTATAATTTAAAATTAATGTTTGGAAAAAATGTATGAATTGTAACTCATAATTTTTTTTTTTTTTTTTAAGTCAATTTCAAGAAATTAAAAATCTACAAATCCAAAATTACAGCTCATTTAACCAAATAGTTTTTGAGTTGGGCTTAAAAAAGTGCTACATTGCAATCTGTTTTGCAGTGAATTTCACTTATATTAAAAATTAAATTATGAAAAATTAATTTAACATTATGAATTCCAAACTTATTGCTCATTATACCTAAACTACTTTATCAAATGATTTTTTGTTTGATATACCAAAGTGAAATTTACTGAAGAATCCACAATATTGGGATGTCAAAATTATCTGTATTGACAGAATTTTGCACAATATCAGTATGGAGTGAGCTTTTCTCTAAGCTTATTTTTGTAACATAAAAAAAACTAAAATTCATACATTCCTGTCATGTAGCTTACTTCTATTTTTTTCTGTGACATTTTGGGCTTTTTTTTTTGGGGGGGGGGGGGGGGGTCGGCTGTATTTTGTGCTACGAAATTTTTCGATATTATTTATTTTACTGTCAACCATATCAAACAATATTGATAAATCTTGTAATCTTGAAAGTATTCCATTACATTTTGTCCTGTAGAAAGAAAGTCATATATATTTATCATTTTTTTTTTTTTTTTTTTTTTTCATCAGATGTATCATGAATTTAAAGTAAAAAGAGTATATTTTCAATATGCAATAGGAAAAAACATTGAAGAAAATTACTGTAAATAAAACAATTGATCAGTATCTTTCTAATTAAAATTAGATTTTTTTTCTTTTTTTGGGAGGAGAGGGGAGGGGTTGTAACTAGTGTTTTTGGAAAAATAATTCTATTTTTGTTTTTATGTTGTCTTTGACTAGCTATCACCTATTTTGAAAGGCTTCTGAATATTTGAGTTATTGCTGCAATTGCACTATAAATGGATCTTTGAAAAATCAATTAAATCATTTTTTTGTGCTCCTGTTTATTTTACACCATCAAATAATTCAAAACTTTTTTTTACAGTGTATTTCACACAGGGCTAAGGAAGTCTCTTCATTTTTTTGTTTCTTGATGTATGTAATTTCTATTCTTGTTTATGTTTATTTACATTTTATTTTGTTCATTATGGGAAAAATGGCCCCTGTTTTGTGTTACTTTTTATGGTATATTTTTAAACTATGATTGTATCTTGTATGAACATCTTTTGTGCAACTTAATAATACGAAATATGTTTTTTGGTCATTTCTAGACTTTTTTTAGAGGAGGTAGGGGGGGGGGGGGAATAAAGTGGTCCACATACATAAAATGTTTTGTGCCACTTTGTGATAAACCAGTTTGACATGCCTGGCTTATTTCCTTATTTGAAGAGATTATTCTTAATTTTCGCAATTTTTTGAACAAAATGAATTTCACAATTAAAAATTGCCTCACATAAGTGCCACGGTGTTTTGCCAAAATTTTTTATCATGTAATTATATAACCTGTGCAAAAATTATGACATCTCTTAAAAATAAATTTGCATATTTAATTTTTAGGAGAAAAGTTCTTAACAGCATTGAATTGCCACGGGTCAGTTAAATTTACCAAAAAATTCAGTTTTACTCCTAGATGTAGCCTTTCATATCACACAGGTATGTTTCATACTTTTTTTCCATTTTTAATAACTTCAAAATAGGAATTTTTATAGTATTTTTTTAATAAAAAATTATTTTTTCAAGCTATGCATGCATCGAAAATCAGGAATACCAAATAAATCTGTATTTATTAATTATAATAATGTAAACAAATATATATATATATACAAATATAAATACTTTTATAAATATAACCAAAGTAATTCAGATATTACCATTCAATAAACCAATGAAACCAGTAAAGTTAAAATTATTTACAACGTTAGAACACCAGAATATTCGAATTCCAAGCATACCGGTTTCGGTAGCATATAGCATACCTTCCTCAGTGCTAAAGATAGTGGAGATTTGCTCATATATATATAGGGAGGATGGGGCAAATCTCCACTATCTTTAGCACTGAGGAAGGTATGCTATATGCTACCGAAACCGGTATGCTTGGAATTCGAATATTCTGGTGTTCTAACGTTGTAAATAATTTTAACTTTACCATATTACACCAGGCAACAACCTATTATCAATGAAACCAGTATTTTTACAATCATCTTATTGAAAACAGTTGAAGTTTGAAGTGAAATAGAAGGCAGATTACCAAAATAATAAAAGATAAATGGATAAATGGACAGTAGAAGACTTTTTCATTAAACTGTTCATCAGGGGTGCATAATTTAATGAAAAAGCAAAAGCATGCAACCAGTTTCTGTTATGGGACATGCTAAAAGCTTTATTTACTGTTACAAATTAGAGAAAACATATTCATTGAAGAAAATAAAAACAATATGACATAATAACAATAATAAAATATTTCTTAAAAAAGTATATACAGTACAGAACCATTTATCCAGAATGATTGGGGTCAGATGTATTCCGGATAACTGGTTTTTCTGGTTAACTGGTTAGGCATTAAAGCAGCATCCAATTGATAAGTTTTGTGAAACATATGTAGTTGTGGTATTACTTCTAATTTTAAATTGATTATTAGATTACTTGAACCAAGAATCTGATGCAAGTAAGATCAATTGTTAGAGTTTGAAAGAAGATAATTTATGAGAACTCCTTGAACAAAAATTCTTCTGCTTTCTCAACATAAAAATGCAAACATCTATAATATTGTAATTTTATTTATTAATCTATAATATGATTATATGCTTCTATTTCAAATACTAGATGCTGTTATCAAACTATACAATTGTTTTAAGCAGTGCGTATTTCAAACTGATTGTGTATGATACTTTTTTCTAAAAAGATTCTAACATCAGTCTATTAGAAATATCATTCCGGATAACTGGTTTTCCAATTAACTGGTTTCCGGATAAATGGTTCCATACTGTATATACTAAAATATTTACCATACCTATATCTAGCATGATGTGTAGTTCAAGTGAATCTCAGTTAAGAGTTAAAGTAGATATAAATTACATGTGACTCTGTAACAGGTTAGGTTACAGTTATAATTAATGTAGGTAATAAAATTAAAATTGTAACAATAATTATATTAAAAAATTAGTAGATCATATATTATACTATAATATTCATTCTACATTTAGAAAAAAAGTAATTGCTACTGTTAGAGGTATTATATTTTTGTATATATATATATATGTGTGTAAAGGGCAGAGTGTGTTCATTGTGAAGAAGAAGAAATAAATTATATATGCAAAACATATACACATGTACCCATATGTATGTATATCTCTATATATATATCTTGCATATATATGCACACATAATCATTTCGTTTTTTTCTTCGAAAATAGTAAACTTTAAAAATAATGTAGCTGCATGTCAAATTTTATAAACATTCACAAAAATGAAACAGCAACAATGAAATGAAACAGAAAAAAAAAAAAAAAAAAAAAAAAAACTTATATATATTATTTATGTATAAAGTACTTTGATTCTCAGTTCATGTATTAAATGATGCAAACATAAAATAGATATTTTGTGCATTTGATACAGCAATAGTTATTTCATAATAATATAACATTCTGACATTTTTTAAAAATATAAATTAGAAAGTGCTTTTGAAAATTTTACTTTTCTTGGTAAATTCAAGATCACTGTTTTGTGCCTTAATTACTATGACAAAAAAAAAACTTTCTGTCCTGTGGCAGGAGGACGAGTTAGCTTTCATATTCCGTATTTTTGAAATTTAGCTGATATTATTCAAACACACAAAGCTCAAATTGGTGAAACCCAATTCCAGAAGATTCAATACTAGTTTTTGTCAAAACTGAATGTGAATGAGAATTTCTCAAAATTAGTCAGTCTTATCCAAGATGGTTATATTTAAAATGATGTGTATTTGGTAGCCAAATTCGATTCTGAAGTGCCCACCATTTTAAAAATCATGATGGGTGAAGCTAACCAATGAACTTGGTCAGTACCTTAATAATTCCTGTGCATATGCTCAATTGCATAAAAATTGATTGATATATATGAGTGTTGTCCTTGGCAAATATCAGGTTTTTCAAAATGTCACCCACATTAAAAATTCAAAGTGCTATATCTCAGCCATTTTTTAAGATAAAGACAAAACAAAAAGTGCTCCAGAATTCTCGTATCAAGTATTTTGAAACTTTTTTTGTTTGTATGTTAGTAAGGGCATTTTGTTTGTTAGATATTTAACCAAGTTAAATACTTAAAAAGGAAATCTTTTGTAATTTCTAATTTTTTTGTATCTCATTTTTTTTTTTTTCTTAAATAAAAAAAAAAGGCTGCCATTTTAAAGCAAGATGACAGATGAAGCTGGCCAACAAATTGGGTCAAGACATTGCTATATGCTATGCACATGACTTGTCACATCCAAATCTGTTAATAAATACACTTGTGACACATGACAGAAAAAAACAGATCATTTCAAAATGTCAGCCACACTAGATATTCAAAGTGCCATATCTTAGCTATTTTTTATAGACAAAAAAAAAAAAAAAAAATGCTTTGAATTTTTTTTTTTTTTTAATTGTTACCTTTTAGAAATAAGAAATCGGATTAAGTTGGTTAACAAACTTGATTGGCACACTGGTACGTGCTATATCAGGGATGAAAGAGTTACTCCTAAAATATTGTCTATTCAAACCGTTGGAGTTTTTTCTTGAATTATTGCTCAAAAGAGGCATAAAGTGAAAGATGAAACTCTATATGTAAGTACCTAAAAGTCATGTACATGTAGTTGCTCTAAATGTCTTTCAAGAATGAAATCTTTTTTTAAATTTTAAAAATTCTAAGTGAAAAGAAGATTTTTTGGAATAGAATGTTTTGTACCATTTGAGGAAATTTCTGTGACACCTTTTTTGAGATGTGTTTCTGAAGAAAAGATTAATTTAACAGCTAAACTATTCAGAATAATATTTATTTTGAAAAATTAATGACTGTACTTCACATAGGTTGATCAAATATATTTGGTTTTATATTTTCAGCATTATTAATACTTTCTAAGTTTAAAAAAAAAAAAAAAAAAAAAAAAAGCAATCATACATACAGTTCAGTTACATTTAATTTTATTCTATAAGTAGCTGTTAAAATGACCTTATATGATTATAGTTTGGTGCCGTTGTATAGATGGAAAAAATTTCAACCTATTTTCTTATTTCCCACTTTCATGCCTGGCTTTATTCATATTAAGCTACATCTAAATCGGTTCATAATTATGCCTATTATCGTGTGACAAAAATTGATTGTTTCAAAATGTCAGCCACACTCAAAACTCAAACGCTATAAGTTAGCTGTTTTTTCAAATATAAGCAAAATTAAAAATGTTATGTAATCTTTGTATTGAAATCAAACACATAAGAAAAAAAATCATTTTCAATTTCTAATTTTTTAAGTATCTGATTTTAAAATTTAAAAATAAAAAATTAAATGGCTACCATTTTGAAACCAGATGGCAGATAAAGTTAGGCAAGGAACTCGGTCGAGATGTTTTTATCTACTATGTACACTCCAGGGTTTATCCAAATTGGTTCAGAAATATCATGTTATTGCATAACAAAAATCATTGCTGCAAATTGTCAGCCACATTAGAAATTCAAAATGCTATAACTCGGCCATTTTTTAAAATATATATGAAACAAAAAATGTTTCAGAATTTTTGTTTTGAGGTCAAATGCTTAAGAAAAAAAATCTTTTTCAATTTCTAATTTTTTTGGAACAAATTTTAAAAAAAATAAATGACTATTATTTTGAAACAAAATAGCAGATGAAACTGGCCAACAAACTCATTTGAGACATTGGTTTGTACTACTTACACACTAAATTGATAAATATCAGATATGTATGTGGTATTGTAGCAAATCTGGCATTAAGCATTCAATATTTTCATTGATCCTTGAAATGCTATTGGCTTTTTACTGTTATGTTGTGGCACAAAAAATGAATAAACAGTCAATCGAATGCTTTGTAATTCCATCTAGTTATGTGTAAAGTCATTTTCCATAAACACTGACACCTTGCCGGTCATTAATGAAGATTGTGAAGTGGTCACTTAGATAATGGAATAAATTCGACAAGGAGTTTCTCTATGAAAAAACTAAGGTATCTTTTTGTGTTTAATCTTTATTAGCAACAAATCAGCTGAAACAGCTTTTACTTTAATGCTAAAGCTCAGGTCTTGCTGTGACAAATCATAGTGGATATTAGAAGAAATTTGAAATGGAGAAATCTATTGTCATGCAGGAACTTCCAGATAGCATAAGATGTTAGCAAGTTGAAAGTTGCATAAATTCTGCATTTTCATCGAATGCTACTGCTTTTTGATCAAACTCATAATAATACAAATCATAATCTTGCACACCTCTGATTGGTAAGGAACAGTAATGCCATACAAAAAGGCCCAATGAGAATAATTCTGCAAAGAGTTCTGTCAGAAGTGCATAATGAGCTAAAAATAGGAGGAGTAAAAAGTATCCTAGGTCATGAAAGATCCTGGAAAAAAATGAGTAAAAAGAAAATAAAAAAGAAATAGCTCTTTTAAAAACATTCAAATTCACACTAAATAATAGAAATTCATCAAAAATGATGAAGCAATTTAGGAATAAATTAAAAGTTTTATATTTAAGTAAATTGAGTAAGATAATAATTAATTTAAACAAAATTTAATAGAATTAATGATAGATATTATTAAAGAACAGAAAATTAGTGAATATGCTGGTAATTTAGTGTAGTAAAAAGAAAATAAAAGGAGATATCACAAAGGAAAAATTAATAATATAACATATGTATAACTTTTGTGTATCAATATTTGAAGGGAGGGCTGTTTTGGGGTCTGGGGGTCATGATAAGTGAAAATATACCAAAATTTTCTAAAAGTGCTTTCCTCCAGATGGCTGCAATAGGTAGCTTTTTATTTTTTGTAATAAAAACTACCTAAAAGTACCAAATAATAAAATATTGCTTTTTTATTTTTAATCTTACTAGATATGGTATTTATATACTCAGTTTTATATGTTATGTACATTATTGTTTTAAGCATCATATCTGATAACTGGTCATTTTTCAGGTGTTTCATGCTAAAATCATAATTTATCACCACAATAAATTTTTTAGCCATGCAAAAAATTGTTAATAACATTTTGTCGTGAGGTTTAAGTATATGCCTTTGATTTAAAAGTATAGTAAAAATAATTTTTATTTATAAATGAAAATATTTTGAATTTTAAACTTATTACTTTTATTTTATTTCAGATCCTGATGGCTTTTTAATAATTCTTATTGTGACATCAAATCAGACATTGTTGTTATATCATGAAACTCAGCTAAAATGGGCTGCACAATTAATGTTTTCACCTGTTTGTATCACCAGAGCATTTTTCATGTAATGTTATAATTTCATGTATTTAATTAGTCTTTCATTGTTATATTTTTATTCATTTGTCAATTGGATTTAACATGAATGGGATTTAACTTGATCTCAATCTTTCTCTCTCATTATTGGTACTGTTATATGTGCCTTTTTACTTTTTTTGATATACAGTGTGTTGAAAGTATTGTAATCATTAAAAAAACCCCAAATATTGAAAAATGGGAATGTTTTGTAAAATATTCTAAAATATACTCCTACACTTGAAACTAATTGCCTTAAGGATTGCTCATATTTGAAGCCTACTTTAGCTATTAATCCAATGTAGGAAGATAAGCTCTATAATTGGAGTATTTTATTTGAATAAATTGCATCACAAATTTTAAATTACTTTTGGATGACTTGATCTATAAATGCAAAATATTTGGAAAGTCAAGGGAAGTTGCTTAATTTTTTTAAATTCTTTATGTAGATATTCAAGTCTACATATTCAAGTTAAAATAAAACAAACATTGCTTGATAAAAATGGATAATTTGATTTCAAAATTGATTTTTAGGGTTTCGTTCATCTGACTTAAAACCCTATTCATCTCTGTTCTCTGTCTGTCTGTCACAGAGTTCGTACACAAAAACTATGTATGCCAGAGAGTTCAAATTTTGTGAACTTACAGCTGAAAACCTCTTGTCACACAACAAATCATAAAACTTTGAAAAAGACTATTATTTTAATTTAAATATTATTTTTTAAATCATCAGTTCATTTTGTTTTTGTTTTTTCTCTTCTAATTGTTGCAATGCAAGTTTAAATAGATATGAAAATTATTTTATTTTTTACCCTTTACTTTTAAAAGAGATAGAGTACTTCCATTGCCACAATTGCAAAATTGGTATTACAAACTTACAAAAAAATTAATATCTCAAAAATAAATTGTGATACAGCTTTTAAACAAAATGCATTTAAAAGTACATTTTTTTTCCCTATACGATGGTTTAAAAATTGAAAATGTGTGACATTTAGAAGCATAAAAATTTGCAGGAGCATAAATTTCAAAATTGAAATTTCATTTCTTCTAATTGTTGCATGCAAGTTTAAATAAAATTATTATGTATGTAACATAACTTAATGGATTAAAAAGATTACGTAAAAAACGTGCTTATTTGTTTTTATTTCATTATATTAAATCATATTTATCATCTATTTCGACACGTGAAATGATATATTTTTTATATTTATTAAATTATTATTCATTTAAATTTAGAGCCGCCTCTGGTGACCAGTTTGGTCTCCCTTAAATTTATGCTAAGCTTTGCAACATTTTACTTTTATTCATAATTTTATTTGCTTGCGTATCTTCACTAAATCTGCAGATTCTGATAGAGAAATCAACAAAACTATGCGATCAAGTATAGGTGTAAATTAACGGTCGCCACTCGCCACGTGGCGATTAAAGTTGTAAAAGTGGCGATTAAAAATCGGCCATCGATCGCCACCCTAGTCGCCACTCGGCAATTGAAAAATCTTATTAATTTGCTTTGTGAAATACAGATTTTTTCATGGATATATGCATGTCTACTTTGTTTGCATCTAATTAGTGAATTGGTTAATTCTTTAAATTCAAAAGCGGCCATCGATCGCCACTCTAGTCGCCACTCGGCGATTGAAAAATCTTATTTATTTGCTTTGTGAAATACAGATTTTTTCATGGATGTATTCATCTCTACTTTGTTTGCATCTAATTAGTGAATTGGTTAATTCTTTAAATTCAAAATTGGCCATCGATCGCCACCCTAGTCGCCACTTGGCGATTAAAAAATCTTATTAATTTGCCTTGTGAAATGCAGCTTTTTTTCATGAATATATGCATCTCTACTTTGTTTGCATCTAATTAGTGAATTGGTTAATTCTTTCTGTCTGATGCAAGCATATTTAGCAACTTTGTTGTATTTTCTATATTTTGGCTTTTTACCATGAATTCTTTATTTGGATTATGTTTTCAAGAAATAGTTGTTTTTCCTTACAAAATATAGTCATTAATTTTAATTCCACATGCATTTCAAATTAATTTTACCTCTGAATGCAAGGAGATTTTAAGGACATTGCTGTATCATAAATCTTTCACTTTTGCCATATGCTCACTAATTGTACCAGTAATAGTTGGCTGGTACATTTTTTTTTTTTTTTTTTTATGATTAAAGTTTATGTAGATGCCAAGAAAGGTTGAAACATTATAGCCAATTACTTTAAAAATATAGGACAAAATTAGCACTCGCCACTTTGGCGAGTAATACTGCATATTTAGCATCTGACTTTACTACTACCAAGTAGACTTCCTCCACCTCACCAGCATAGATGCCAACTTCTCCGGAAATTCCGGAGTTTCTCCGGAAAAGTACCGTTAAAATACGGTAGTACGGTAATAAGGTAGAAAATACGGAAATTTACGGCAAAAAAATCGCGATGTTTTCGATCATTCGGGACCAAAAAATAACGATCTTTTTCGATCAATCATTGCAAAAAATCGCGAAATTCTGCAATAGGTCATTGAAGTACGTCGTAAATAAATTTCCGTCAGTTGTTCGCCACAGAAAATCACGATTTTCGTCAGTAATTCTCACTAAAAAAATCTCGATTTTTGTCATTAAGTCGTGGCAAAACACCGCAATTTTCGTCAGCCATTCGCGTAATAAAACCACAATTTTCGTCATTCATGACACAAAATCGCGATTTTCATCTATTAGTCCGGAAAAGATCGCGATTTTCGTCAGTTAGTCTTCGGAAAGAACAGGGATCTTCGATAGTAGGTCTCAGCAAAAGATCGCGATTTTCATCACTCAATCTCAGGAAAAGATCGCCATTTTCGTGAGTCATTCGCGACAAAAGATCACGGGTTTCGTCTGTCAGTTTCGGAAAAAAATCACGATTTTTGTCTGTCATTTCTGAAAAAAGATTGCAATGTTCGTAAGTCACTCTCTAGAAATGATCGCGATTTTCGTCAGTCACACCAGGAAAAGATCTCGATTTTCGTCACTTATTCGCAAAAAAAGACCGTGATTTTCGTCTGTCATTCGCGATAAAAGACCGCGATTTTCGTCAGTCATTCGCGATAAAAGACCGCTATTTTCGCCAGTTATTCGCGATAAATGACCGCGATTTTCGTCAGTCATTCGCTTAAAAAGATCATGATTTTTGCCAATTATTCGCGTCAAAATATCACGATTTCCGTTAATTACTCTCGGGAAAAGATCGCGATTTTCGTCAGTCAGTCTCTGGAAATGATCTCGATTTTCGTCACCTCTGCAAAAGATCCTATTTTCGTCTGTCAGTTGTGGGAGGAAATCATTTTGTTAGCAAACCAGTTGCGAAGAAAAAAATATTTCATGAATTTCACAACTAGTATAGAAATCATGGATTTTTTGTAGGGATGCACCGGATATCCGGCTCCTGCCGGATATACTGCTTATTCGGCACTCGAACCGGATATTTGTTCCGGCCGAATATTTTAATATCCGGTTGCCGGATAGTAAAACATTTTTTAAATTCTGTTTTTTATATTTAAAAACAAATGTAAAACTAATTTGCTCCTTGCATACCTTATCTTATTAAAAAGCAATTTTAACAAAAATAAATACTTGTATATTTTCACAATTATGAAATTATAATGTTTATATGTAAATGAAGAGATATTTAAAGTATGACAATATTTTGTCATAACCTATAACAGCAATTGTAAAAACAAAACTAAAATATGTACTTCAACTTCACATTTTTTATTTCTCTTAAAAATTGTTCTTAAATTTCAGTAATGAAGTAATTTTACACCTCTCAAAAGTTTTATTGTAATTTTCACCAGTCAAAATTTAACTGCAGTGTTCAATAATTCTGTCATAACTGTAATTGTAAAACCAAAACTAGAATATCAACTACAATTTCAACTTTGTTTTGCTTTCATTTTTTTTTTCTTTTTTTTTTTTTTTTTTTTTTTTTTTTGTAATGAAGTAGTAGACTTTTATAGTTCTTCTCAAGTGTTTTGTTAATAACTTTATTATTAATTTGAATTATTAATATCAACAAAAGAAAAAGGTATAAATATCTAATCTAAAAGTTTTATGAAGTTGCTGTTAATACGTCAAAAATCCGAGTCTGAAATGTGTACAATGGGGCCATCTTATAAGTGCTAAAGTATTGAGGATTAAAAACTATGTAGAAAAATAAAGTTTCCAACAAACTAAAGAGTTTATTTATGAATATTCATACTCCAGATTCAAAGTGTGTTTCTTTAGAAAATCAAGAACAAAATGGTGCTGAAAATAAAGAAACCATTCAATTTTTGTTGGAACATCAATTGCACAAGTTAAGCAGTCAACAATAGAAAAAAATGTGGTAAAAACAAAAGAAAAAAATCATTAAATATACAAATTGCATTTTTAAATAAAACATATTTTAGTAAAAATTTCCAAAACAATTGAACTATGCCTTGTTATATAAGTCACCCGCTCATGTTAAAATTGCAAGTGATATTTTAAATAAAGTTCATTCTGAAACTTGCTCTACAATGCAAAAAGAGCTTAATAGGAAAACTGTAATGCTCACTCAGAGTCAAGAGGAGTAACATACATAACTATCCCATTTTTGTTAATTATGTGTCAACAGGGTAAAAATATTTTTTTCTGTTAGTTAATCGATACAATGCATCTATAAAAACATCAAGACACTACCTAAATCTGATGATAGAGACTAAAGAAAGGGTAGAAAAAAATATGCATGTAAAGTTAGAAGTTTTATAAGTAATATTGAAAAGGCAAAATATTATTACATTTCAATATTTAATTATTACTATGTTTTTAAGTAACTTTGACTTAATAAGTGAATTGAAATCTATTAATACTTGCATAATATAAAATTTCAATAATTTTTTTTTCTTTAAACAAGCATAAAATTGAAATATTATTAAAATTAAAAATGAGAAATTATTCGGCCGGATACCGGATATTCGGTAAAATTTTGTGCCGGATATCCGTTATTCGGTATCCGGCAAAAATCCACATCCGGTGCATCTCTAATTTTTTGCTCTGTAAGGATAAAAAATATTCCATTTGTATAAATTTATTAGATTTTTTTTAACTATATAAAAAAAAATGACAACATTTATTTAAATTTTGTTTGTATGAATAAATACAAAAGCTGTCAGGGTTGAGGATTGAGAAAGTATGTAAAAAATATTTTTAAAATATCTCAAAAAATTATGTGCAACTTCTGAAATGACTCCTGATAGGTGACTATTTTACTCCTGAAGAGGGTCCAAAACTCCTGAAATTTAACTAGTTCACTCCTGATATGGTACTTACAATGTTGGCATCTATGCATTGGCATTCTCTGATTTTGCCTTAATAAGACATCCGGAGTGTTGAAATCTCAGCCAAAGCAAAGAATATTTATATTTATCTGTACACTCGCCAAACTTAATAATTACCACTAATTTTAAGTAAGAATAAAATATCCAAGAAAGATGTGAAATTATTTTTGAATTTAAAATTTAAAAATACAATTTCCTTGTTTGTTTTATACAATGCTTTAATATATAATATTTAAATATAGTTTATCTCTTATAATTTTATCTGCAGTATTAATCACCAATTCATACTTTTCCATTCAGTGGAATGACAGTTTTATTTTTAACCAAATATGTGTAACTTTGTAACTCACTAGTCGTTAAATAAATAAATAAAAAAAGCCATTTTGACCTATTTATAAAAAGTGGCTACTAACTTTTAAAAAGTGGCCACTAATGAAACTGGGTCTACCGGCCACTGGCTACTAATCGAATTTCCCAGTTTTCACCTATACGATCAAGGCAACATTTAGGGGAAGAATTTAATATTCTGTTTTGGTTAGTGCGTTTGGCAAAGAAATTCCAAAATAGCGCCAAAAAACTGTTTTTCATTTATTAATTTAATGAAAAAATGTGTTTTGATGGAAATATTAAACGAAACCCTCTGTGCAATCTCTGATCACACTTACCCATTTGTTCTTTAATAAAAAGAAAAATTGATTCAGTTGCTTATCTATTATTTATAAATTTATATATTTTTTAGCATAATTAATATGTTTTCAATAGAATTTTTTCTGTCATTTATCTTCTTATGTATTCCTTAAATTGAAAATTTGTATTTTTATTGAATCAGAATAAAATTTCAGTATGTTTTGAAATTTAATAGTGGATTTTATGTTTATAATGGCAATTGTAATTAACAATACATTAAGGTACAGTAGTTAAGACTATGTTGTGTGGTTAACTTTACATTAAAAGTATAATATTAGATTGATTGTTTGTTGACAGATAATTTCAAATTATTTATATATATTTTTTTTTATGCAATTTTATTCAATAATCTATATGATTTCTACTTCTTTATAGAAAATCACTTCTTTGATTATTACTTTTTTTTTATTGAAACATCTTAAAATTTTTTTATTTATACACTTTATTTTAATTGATTTAAAAAAAATTCCCCCCTTTTTAACAGCAGTTTGGTGTAATTAGTAGTTACACAGCCTTTGCAATGTTTTCTCTACTGTGGAAAAATCTTTCAAAAAATAACATTATTAGCCCAAAAAGTAACAGAAATGGTTAATTATCCCTTTCACACAAGTTGATTTATGTATATCTGTTATAGTATGTAGTACAGATATTAAAACTGCTAGTATACAACGGACATTCAGCATCACTCTGCTTGTTGTGAATCAGAAAAAATTAAATGGACAATATGTTGATTATCAATGTCTGTCATCATAGTTATAGTAACATTTGTAATTAGTATATTATTACTTTTGCTTTGACTGTTCAATGTTGAACTCTCAAGGCCTCATCCACGTGGTCCAAGCAATTAATGGTCTATTTTCATGAATAATTATGCAATATCTCTTACATATTTCAAAATCAAGTTGTATGATATCACTTAAAACAGCATTATTGCATTTTGCACTGTATATAGTAGGCGTGCATTGCAATGTCTGAAATGCATTATCAATTGTGAAGTGTTTATTTTGCAACTTACTTATGAAATTGTTAATATGGATCTTTTAATAAGTTCTAAAGCATTTTTTAGATTTAATATTAAACATAGCTAATTAAAACAGTATAATTAATTTATCTTTGTTTAATATTAATAGTTATGTCTGTAAACTATTGCTGATTTCCTAAATCATTTCTCGTTGTTTTCAAAATATTGGGTGAGTGCAAAAGTTCGTGCAGAGTTTGAGAGTAAAAGTCACACAGTGATTAGACAAACAAAATTCTTTATTCAATCAATGATAAATGCTCCTTTGTTTTCTATAATCTGTGTCCAATGTTCTGGCAGCATAAGGATGCCCGGATCATAAAATTTGTGCGGTTTAGATTCAAAAAACGAGGACACAACGTTTTATAAGGCATCCAAAGAGTCAAGTTTTTTTCCATTTAAATGATTTTGCAATGATCAGAACAAGTAATAATCAGGTGGTGCAATATAAGAGGAATACGGTGGATAAGTTAGGATACCCCACTTCAGGCTGTTCTGTTTGCGCAATGTCTGTTTTGAAATGTGTGGTCTGGCATCATTTTGATGAAAGACTACACCCTTGCTATTTGGCAAAATCGGACGTTTTTGTTCGATTTCCCAATTTAGACAGGTTAATTGGCGACAGTACTTGACTGCATCAACCGTTTGGCCAGCGGGAAAAAAACTGAAAATAAATTACACCCTTGCAATCCCATTAAACAGAGAGCATCACCTTCATCGGGTGCAAACTGGCCTTTGCCATTGCGTCATCACGCTCACATTTCTGAACGTTGTTGTAAAGGACCCATTTCTCATCACCCGTCACTAATCGATCCAAAAACGACTCGTTTTTGAGCCGCCCGAATAAAGAAACTTCAGCAGAAGTTGCTCGATTTTGTTCCTCTCGGTCAGCAAATGGGCACCCATATATCGAGCTTCAAATCGAATCTTATATTTTTTAAATGCCAAAAAGTGGTTGATCGGTGAACGTTAAGTGCTGTAGCAACTTCCTCTGTTGAAATTCACGGAGTATTTTTAACTAAAGTACGCACAATATTGACATCAATCTGTGAAGGTCGTCTGTCTTCAAGATTAAACTCTTCGCAGCGAAATATCGCAAACCATTTTTTCACAGTTACTTTAATTGGTGCTTGATCTTAATAAAACTCTTAATTGTTTTTTACAGCTTCTACAACGCTTATTCCCTTTCGAAACTCGTAAAGCATAACATGCTGTAAATGCACTTTTCCAACACTCATTTTGAAAGTAAATTTTCTTGAAACAGTTTGTATCTACAGAAATTATTTTGTGTGAAATGAAAGCTTCACACGTCATCTTTCCAACGATATGCCTTACGTAGATGGCAGTATTAATGACAACACATTAAGCCGCTTCTAACAACATTTATTGTACCTCCACACAAACTTTTGCATTCACCCAATAATTTAAATAAGCAAATAAAAAACAAAATAACTTACAAAAGATTTCACATCTTTTCTTTAAAAAAATAACTTATAGCTGCTGATAATAGTAACTTATATCAGTATTTGCAGAGATTTCCTTTTTTATTTGATTGAATAAAAAGCAGGATCACTGTAATAAATTAAAGCTTTTAGCCAACATGCCGAAAATCACTAGGCAGTTAATTAATTTTTTTTTATGTATAATGTATATTAAATTTTATAATAATAACTATAAAAATTATTGTTTGTAAAATGTGCCATATCATAGCAATTTACTTTTTCTTCAGTTTCATTTAAAACATCAAAAAAAGTTGTATTTGTATCTATTTTAAAAACAATCAGCATTAAAATAAACATCCACCTTATATTTCACAAAAATTTAATTTTTATCACCATTTTCATATTTATTTGCATTTGACAAAGTGGTTTAGTCCTTGGAGAAGTGTAGGGTGTGGGGTACTCTGAATAATTCTATTGGTAATAAAGTTAAATTTGTTGGTATTATAATTTAAATATTTCTTACAGGGATATTAAAGGTATTTTAACATTGCTTTCTGAACAAGGTGCTTTAGCTTGTTGCTATTTAGGTACAGAACCATCTCTTTTTGTATCTCCTATATCTGAGCCTAAAGAAATAGATTTCAAAGAAGCTGAAGAAGAAATGAAAAGATTAAAGAAAATTATTAAATCATCTAATCAAAGTATGTACAAATTTCGAATGCTTTATTATCACTTTGTCTCAGTTCATTTTTTTTTCTATTATTTTCTTTTTACTCTAAAAATGTTTTCTGTCATGAAATCAAGAAAAGAATGTTCATTTCTCATGCTTTTCTTTTCTAAATTTTAGGTTTGCTGGGAACGCAAAAACTAGGCAATGAAATTTCTCTTGCAATAAGTGTTTCTCATCACTTGAATCCTATTGAAGTAAAAATCTATACTTCTGTTTTTTTCTCTTTATATTCCATATGAAAATCTTAAAGTTTATTGTTAATAACATAGTACTAATATTTTCATTTGATAAAATAATGTTGTTAAAAAATTTATGTATACAGTAGAAGTTCCCTAATCTGAACTAATTGGGACCAGTGCCTATTCACATTACATAAAATTTGGATTACATTAAATCTCTATAAATAAAAGGAATTCCGAGGATAATTGAGGCACAGGGGAAAGCAAATCTTGGCAATGCGCCAACTCGGTCCAGAGGAAGCAAATCTTGGCAATGCGCCAACTCGTAAATATTAATCTAAAATATAGATTTCTGACTGCAGACGATTTTAAGATATTAACAAAAGAATGTTATATTTTCAAGCAAAACGTTAAAATAATTTTCTATATTGATATTTAAAACACATATGATAAAATAATTAATATTTTTTACCGGTGAAGCGATAGATTAGTTCTTTTTAAAAAACAACAGTCAGTGGCCACGTATTTCTGACAATGCATTTCTGCAAGTTTCGAGTTAATGATAAAATAATACAAATTTCAAGTTCGTTTAATATTGTTAATACGGACCCGGGCAACGCCGGGCGGGTTAGCTAGTTCTGATAAAAATAGAAATGAAAAAGATGTATGCTAAAAAGCTGTATGTTATAAGTATTCATTATTACTGTAAACATCTAGTAATCTGGTAGGCTGTATAATCTTGCATGACTAAAAGGAATAGTATTCCTTGTTTCATTCCTGATGTTCATAATAACCCATGGAACTTCAAAATGAGAAATTACATAGCAACCCATTACAAAAAGTTCAAAATCACGAATCTATAAATAGCTGAGTCACAACATTGGCAAGGAAGGATGAAAAAATAATTCTGTGAATAATTTTCAAAATTTAACTGTTTAAAGGAAAATAAATTTTTAGCATCTAAATGAAATACATTTTGTATTTTAGAAAAGAATTTTATAGTGACTAGCAAACAAACTGATATGCGAGATTTTTTTTAAATTGCTTCTATGAGTAAGCTTACAGTGTGTACAGTTTTCATTTTATATTAATTTGCATTTTATCTCAAAACTAAAAATATTTATTTATTGAACCAAAACATAAACCCTCATTGTCAAAAAATAAATGAAAAATAAATAATAGTAATAAAATACACAAATAAATAAATAAAAATACTACTTAAGAAATATGAATATGCACATAATTTAAAAATATGATATTGAAAATATTAAGCTTCTCTTTAATATGGTTGATTTGTAATCAGAAGAAAATGGAAAATATATGCAGCTTTCTCTATGATGCACTCTTGTTTTTAATGGACATAATTTTGTGTTAGGATTTGTAAAAGATTTTTGAAATCTAATGGTCTTTAAAAATAATAATAATAAGGATTTATAAATTGTAATTTTCATATAATCTTTGATCCTGAACTGTGCTGACTTTACATAGTTAGCTGTAATTATTGAGACAACTTTTGAATTAATTAAAGCATTTAGATAATTTAAAAATTAAGTATTTATTAATCTTACTTACCTGTTCATTAATAAAACCTGCTGATAAGGCAGGTTTAATTTAATTTTCCAATTGAAATAATTTGAATATTCTTTCATGTTTGTTTAGTCTTCATGGTCACATCATCACTTTAATGTTTCTTTATTATTTCATTATTTCTCATTTAATGTTAAATTAAAATTAAAATTTACAAATTTTGCATTGAAATACTCATCCTACATAATATAAAGCAAGAGGCCCCTAAAGTGTGTGTATGTCTTGTCTGATTTCAAAAACCACCTGATATATTGTTTTTGCTTTGCACGAATAAATAGTGAATTTTTCACACAAATTTTTATGTGTAATATAAACTTATAACATTATTTTTTTATAATAAAATTTGCTATTTTTTACTTTTTTGAGAGCATAATGATTGCCACATTTATTTTTCATCTTGGTGACTGCATACTGCCGTTAGTTAAAAACTTAAAATGGCTATTATCAGTTAGAAAATTATACAAAAACCTTTAAAAAAAAACCTGCTTCAAATTAATATCTTTCTATATACATATATATTACATATATCATTTACATATTATTTATTTAATTTTTCTGAGACTGTTAAAATGTAGGGAATATAATATCATTAATTTGTGAATAGCTTTTTAATTATTATAATAAAATAATCTATTAGTATTCCACCCTCAAAATTACGAATACCAAACAACAGAAAAAAAAGGTAGAAATGTGGGAATGCCTTTTATTTAAAAAATCGTCCTGTTCAAGTAAAATAAATGTTTTGAACTATTTATTATTATTATCATTATTATTTATTTTTTTATTATTTATTTATTTATTTATTTATTTATTTTTTAAGTTCTTGCTCACCTAGATCTCATATAGGACTCCCAATTCAAGTCACAAACATGGTTTTTTCAAAATTTCTGTTTTATTTTTACTGTGAGTGAGATATCTTAAGCTTTCAGATTTAATGTGTGGCTTTAATTTTGTATTAATTTTTAATGATGAGTGACAGCACAAGGCCGGAAAGCTGATGTTATAGATTTGTTGAAAAAGAAAATATGAAAAAAAAATGTACGTTGTGATAATGTTTTAAAGGGCAGATCATATGTCACAGCTAAAAGATTGTTGAAGGAATGATGTAAGCCAGCATGTAACTCAAACAGAGCACTGGCAATGTAAGCCAAAAAGGATTGTGTATTTGATTTCCACTATAAACAATTTTGCACTCAGTTTGAAAAATTATAACTCATATAAACAAATATTTCTTACTCTACACAATCTAGAAAACCTTTTAAAATATATCAATATGCATGATTTTTCTCTTTTTCCTCCATAGTGTATGTTACTAGTATTTATTTATAGTAAGTTTCAGTTTGTTTATTATGTTACTGTAATTTTTAAATTTTTAAGTTTAATTATGCCTTTAATAAGGTCTAAGAAAATTCCTTTATACCTCAGTATTGGTTGTTCTCATCAAATTGGCTACTTATGATTTATGAATCTTTTAATATATACTAATATTGCAAAATTAAACATGATTTTAAATACATTTTATAATGAGATTTTAGTTTTATTTTTCACAAAATGGTTATTAGTAAAATAAATGAGCATGTCTAAGTGTTAAATGAAAATAGTAAAATGTACAATTTAAAAAAACCAATAAATATCACATTAAAAAAAAAAAAAAAAAAAAAAAAAAAAAAAAAAAAAAAAAAAAGATTGGTTTTTTAATAAAAGCTAACTGATCTGGTCTCTAAAAAAATAAAATAAAAATGGCAATATTTTTCAATTGTGGTTTATTTAGTAATAATGTCTAAAAACTATAGTTAAAGCTAAAATATCAAAACATATTTATTTATTTAAGATTTTGTTATTCATCCATGTTAAAATGTGTCTGCATTTTATTATAACAATATATCTTTGTTAAGAAGCATCTATTTGTAAATAATTTTTAGATTAATGATGTTGAAGAATCATATGGTAGAGCTTCAGCTCCTGTTCCTTCAGTTTCAGCTAAGGTATGAGACATTTCTTATGCATTTCCCATTATAATGATATCCATTGCATTTGCCTGATTATAAAAGCCTCTAATGAGTTATATGCATCTTTTAAAAATGTAAATTTCTATTTTATTTTACAATAAAAATTAATGAAAGTATTCTCATTTACATTTTTCCTGTTCCCTTTCTTCTTTTTTTATGAGAGTTTTTTATTATTATGTTATTGTTATTAGTAAATTAGCAGTGATTGCAATGGTATTTTCATTAATTGGTTATTGTCTTTTATAGATAACTAAACTACAATGTTTGCTCTATCTTAATTTTCTGCACTATGTATGTGTCTAAATACTAATTTTGAATAAAATTC
Organism: Maratus speculifer; assembly: GCA_964019185.1. NCBI lineage: Eukaryota > Metazoa > Arthropoda > Arachnida > Araneae > Salticidae > Maratus > Maratus speculifer. The sequence continues at coordinate 290,697,689 of OZ025294.1, read as the reverse complement.
TGTTCTAATTTTAAATTTAACAGTTTCATAAAATCTTTTTAGATACTAATATATTATGATGTTACTTTTATATGGCCACTTAAGACTGTTCTCAAACACAAATGGACTACATTCTAACACCTTTTCAAACTCATTTTTGTTCAGAAACGCAAGAAATTAGTTGTTATTTAGAAACTATTAACCTTTTTCATTTTTGTATATGCAAAAGTTCTTTTAGAAAATGTTATCAAAGTTGGCATTTTGAACAGGACTTTCCAACACATGACAAGAAAAGAAAAAAAAAAACAGTTGTCATGTGATCACAGTTGCTTATAATTTTAACAGGATAAGTAATTTATTTGGAAAAAAAATAGAAAACTCAATTTAATTCCAAATCGCTTCAATAGTCAGATCTGCCAATTTTATATTTTTATATTTAACAATGAGTCCTTAAATGTGTCATAAAGTTTTGTTTTGTTTAACTGGAGATTAGGGAATTGCCTTTTAAAAGTATTTACATAAGCATATTGTTTTAAAAATGCAAATATATTCTTAAAAACATATTAAATATACTAAGTAACTAAATTTTAAGAAAGTCTGAAAAGGTCTTTCCAAGTGTGGCTATTATTTGTAATCTTGAAGATATTTGAATAATTTAATTACTTCTTTTTGTAAAGTTATGTATGAAAATTACCAAAGTAAGTTTATACTTGCTAAAAGTGATACAAATACACTTACAAAGCAAATAAATATCTTTATTCAAATGAAAAATTCTTTTTGCTCTTGCTAAAATTATCTAGTATTCTAGAATGAATCATGTTAGCTTTTCTGTTCTTTATGTGTTTTTGTAAATTAAAAAAAAAAAGTTCTAGCCAATACTGGGAAAGAAGGGTAGGTTCCATATTCTTTGGTTTTAAGAATTCAGCTAATTTTAATTTGAAAACACAAAAACAAAAATTCATGAACCCAATTATAGAAGATTACTAGCTTTTGTTATTACTGAATTTAAGTTGGAAATTTGAATAATTAATCTATGATCACCAAGTTTTTTTTTTTTTTTTTTTTTTAACTGCCAAGTTTAGCAAGTTTTATGCTGGAAGACAGCAATACATTTATACCTGTGTATTAGAGTATTTTATGAATATCAGTGTATTTTTTCTTATAAATATGTTATTTTATTATATGACTATGTAATTTTAAGCTCATGGCAGTAGCACAAATAGTTACAATGATGATGCTAAATTTGTGAGAAACCACGTTCATTAAAAAATATTTTAGTAGCAAACACTGTTATGAAAGAATACCTTATTTTTTTACTTGCTGTATTGTTTAAAAATATCAGATACCCTAGACTTTCAAATTATCTGAGCCGTTTTTATGATAGAGATGAAGCGAAAAATGCACTTTAATCCTTGTATCAAGATCTAACCCTTAAAAAAAAGTTTACATGTTTTTCAGTCTTTTTTTGAAATCTTTGTAATTTTTGTAATTTTCTCTCAGTTCAGAATTTATAAAGGACATTGTTGCAGGCAATCTAACAATTTTTATAAAATCATATTTGTGGTTTAAAACCCACTAAGAGTTTCCAGATATAAATTTTTATTCTGCTTTAAAATAACTCAGTACTTAGATATTGTTTATTTGTTTAAGAGGACATGTTAACATCATTCATTTGATGTGATTCCATTTAATTAAAAGATTTACTTTTCTGAAAAGTGCTTATTATTTTTATAAAGGTTCTTTGTGATCTTAAAAAATAAATAAATTTCAATTATAATTTTGTCTTATTTTATTAATAATTTTAAGATTTTTCATCCTAGCAACAGCAGAAAGAGAATAATTTGAGTACTAATAGTGCTCATAGATTACTATTTATTTTGTTGTATCATAATCTGTGATCCTTTCTCATTGAGTTGTTTTTCTTTGTGGCAGTCTTATTATTTAAAATTCATTTTCAATGTTGTGAAATAAGAAAATTTTTAATTTCAATTTGTAAAATTTTTTAGGTAAGTTTGAAGTGCCGGACTGTGGTGCATGATGTTAGACTCATGATTTATGTAGAGCCTCCTTTTAAAGTGTCTCAAAATGTTTTTGTATTTGGATCTGTAATGGATGGATCACAAGCTGTTGTTGCTGTTATGTTAGCATCCCCTTATTTACCTGCCAGTCTAAAGATAACTGCACATGCAGCCTATATAAATAGCTATGGTATGAAATTAAGACAAGATTTTTTTTTTTTTAATAGTGCAATAATTTAGTATGAAATTTTACATGATACAAAGAGCTTCGAAATATTTGGAACTTACTTTTAGCTTAACTAACTAATAATGTAATATAGTCTCGTTGTAGTTAAGATGCCTAATTCTTATTATATCCTTAAACTTTATGACTTATTTATCAACATATCTTTTATTGTTATTTTTTAAGCTCTTTTGACTATTTTCTTTGAGTTATTCTAATGTTGTAAGTTAGAGAATTTTCATATCTTTGTATTATTATTTAAAATTCAAAATGTACAAAATAACTTATTGAGCTTTAAAAAAAAACATTTTTTGTAAGCTTTTGAAAATTTCCTATTGTCTAAATATCAATTGAATATAAATATATATATATAATATGAGTATATCCATAGCATTGGAAAATATAACAAAGTTTCACTCTGTGTGTGTGATTGTAGGTGTGGGATGGCTAGTGAAAACTATAGAATATATGAATTGAAATTTTTTGTAAAGATAATCAAAGGTATCTCCTAGTGCACTTGAGTTTTAGAATTTTAAATTTCTAATTAGTTGAGAATTGAATTAAAAATCCCAAATTAAAAGGTTGTAAAAGTATTCATAATTCATCAAAAGTATAGATTTTTATCAAAACACAAAATAATTCTTTGAAAACTTTAAGAGAATATGATGGGTTAATAGAATTATAATGCTGCTAGGGTATTAAATGTAATTTTTAGAAAAGATTTATTCTTTCATTCCAGAAATCTTCAAATATACAGTAGACAGAATATTCAGTTTCATTATGTACAGAAATAAATTTCATTGACTATAATGTCATATATTGACATAATCTTAATAAAACATTTTACTTTAATGAGTGTAAAAGAAGTTTTCTTTTGAGAATTTTGTCACCTCAGGATTTATTCTCCCACCTTAAAATTAATACATCATTTAACACAATCATTTTAAAGTGTTTGAGTTTTATGAATATCAATACAACTTATGTTTCAAACAGAACGTCATTTTTATTCATCTAAGCATGCTTTTCTTTCAAGGAATGTTGTTCAAACATTTGAATTTTAGGTTATAAATATCAGTTTAGTGTCTGTCCTTTTGTTTTATGTATGTGATTGAAATGTAGTATGATATTTGCAATCTTATTCTTAATCACAGTGTCTAGTTTGTAATCAATCTAGCTTCTTGCAGTGCATTTGTGTTCTTGAAAATATCATCCCTCAATATTTAAGCTTAAATAATATATATTTTTACTTTTATGTTTAACTTATAAATGAATTATTTTCTTGAGTTTGATCAGTTATTTTTTTATATTAACTATTTTTAATTTTTTCCAACAAAATTGAAAAGTGCTTATGACTTTGGTTTGTCTGGCTGAGCTTTAACTCTTGTAAATATATTCAGATCACTTTGCATTTTTTATGTTATTGATGTTTACTATAGTATGGTCACTATTGAAAATGAAGAGTGTAGCACTTATAGTACATTTACACAGACAGTCAAAAATATTCTGTTACATTACAGCCTGTGGGGAAAAAAGTTTCAAGTTCAATATTTATAAAGTGCACTAAAACATGCATTCAGTAGAATATTGTGTAAAAAGCATTTATTATTCATTTACATAATAATTCTGTTACATAAAGGTCTACAAGAAAGAACTTTGTAGTATATTTTAGTTCTGTTATACTATTTCAAATATATTGAAATTGATATACATTACTGAGACTTTCTACACAATACTTGTATAACATATTGTACATAGTATTTCTCATTCACTTACAAGAGCACACAAAAGATTCAGATACAATATTGTATCCTAAGTATTGTCTATTAGCAATATTTGATGGAAGTGCAGTTGCATTTATGTATGTACATGTAAATAAATTTTTGCTTACTATGTAGTGTGTATAAATGATATAGATCAAAAGATTTTGTAAATATTTCAGAATATCATCATAAATGATTTAGAGGTGGCTCTTAATGGAGCTACTCGGTTTCAAATTGAACTAAATTTAGCATATTAAAAGATGTTTGTACAATATAAATAAAATCATATCTAGAACCATGTAAAAAACTGGGTACATGGCCTCCTAGGAGTGATAATGTTTGGAAGTGTGATTTAGTAGTTTTAATCATATTTTAGCCTGAATTAAATTCAAGCTTAATATGTTGGCACATATAAAAATCTGTTAGTAATATCAAAGCTGTACAAAAGAATTAAAGTATGTTTCTTCATATTGTGAAGGTGAAGGCAAATTTTCAATCTACTATGCATTTGTTTACTTAAGTTTTAGCATACTGTGTAGAATATATACCAATCTGTAGGTTACATACAAAACTGCACAAAAGAATTTGGCTATTTTCCAGGCTGCAAACAATAATGTTCAAAATCTAGTTTTCAGAAATGTTATGTCTTTTCTTAAATATTTACTTAGAATTTTTTTTTAATTAATAGAGAAGTTTTATTGTAGAATTCTTGAAGTGTAGGAAAGTGTTTCATAATCGATGCTTGATGCATGATTTTTCTTTTCTGTTTATCTTTCTCCATTTTTTTTCTTTCAATCTTTCTATCTTTTTTCTTTTCTTTTTTGCCCCCCTTTTTTCATGGTTTGAAACTTATATTGGAAAAAATTGTAATTGTTCTAAAAAATATCGCTTAAAAAAAAAAAAAAAAAAAAAAAAGTAACAACTTGAAAAGTATTGTGAAAGTCTTTCTGTAATGGATAAATATTATTTGCATTTCTTATATGAAGATAACTTTTCCAAATCATAAATATTATTATTTTATTATAGGGGCACCAAGAATTGTTATTTCTACTTCTTTGCTCCCATTTAGCCTTGTTGCTAAAACTTGTCCTCCATTGAAAGATGGAGATGCTAAAATTACTATTGATATCAACAAGAAATCTGTGTTATTAGCTGAATTATTCTCAGGTAAGACCATCCATATGTGTATATTTATTTAAATTGTATGGCATACATACTAATATACATAATTATAATGCATAATTATTTTGATAAAAGATTATTTTCATTCAAAATAGTTTATTATACAATTAAATGTTTCTGGTCATTTTATATTATCTTATAATGCTTCAAAATGCCAAGATAAAAAAAAAGAAAGAGGCTATTGTAGTGAAAAATAATTAATTTTTAATAGTTTGTTAAAAAGTGTTACAATAGTCTGCAAAAACACTAATAAAAAAGGAAATTTTTTTTAATTTGAAAATTATGTTAAACTGCACTTATCTACAGTTTTTTTTAATTCAGAATTAAATATAAATTCAAAATAAATCCTTAAACAAACAAATATATGAGCTGTCGAATCTCCACACCTGAAGTAAAATTTCTGTTTTCTGCCCTTAATTTCACTAAAATAATTTTTGGCAAATTTTCTGAATTGTCTATTTTTTTATTAAATTTTTCCCACTTTTAAAAACTGCTACTATAATATTTTGTATCTGGAAGAAATCATATGTTTGTGCACAGTGCATGTTTAGTTTTATTTATGATTAACAGTAGATATTTTGCAGTCATTTATTCTTTGTTTATATTTATTTATAGCATTTTTCTTCTTGCAATAATGCTGAATATTTTCATTCTTAAAAACTAAATAATGTATATATATATATATATATATATATATATATAATAGAATTATGTTAGAATATGTCCTTATTTAACATGGACAGACTGTATTTTCCATGTTGTGGCATATTTGAAAAAAAAATTGACAAGCTTTTTGTAAAAATTTTAAGGTTTGCATTCATTTACTATGTCATCAAATCATATCAATTTCTCCCTCTGACCTTTCATGAAACTCATTATTTCTCTAAAAAAATGTGTTTACTGTAAAGCTTGATAAAGTTCAAGTGGAGCCTAAAGCTTGTTAATAATTTGGGAACTAAATTTCATTTTAAAATAATTTTTATTTATTTTTTTTTTTTTTTAAAGGCACAAAACATAAAAAAAATAATGTTTCTAATCTGTTCATTCTAATTTGGAAGCCTTAAAATGTAAAACCCAAATCCCCAGTAGTTCATGTAATAATTAGGCCATACATATACAACTGTTAAAATGGTTTCAAAGTCAAGAATAGATGCAATTAAATACAGCTCATCAAATGTGCAACACAGTATTTCTTCTTCTTGGGTTTGTTTTGTGAGGTGTTCGTTACTCGAAAAATCTCTTGCAAAGGTGCTCGTTAACCAATTTGTTTGTAAATTGAACAGTTTGTTGACTCTATTCATGTCACTGCCACTGCAAATGAATTTTCATGACCAGGGTTTTTTCTTCATTATTATCAAGAAAACTGTTGCATACAAAAATATGAAAAATGGTAGTATTATTGAAAACTATTTGATAAACTTGTGTAAACAGACAATTTTTAATTTAAAGATTTATTTTAAGAGATATTAATTGTTAAAATCGGTCAAAATCATTTCATTAAAAGAGTTTCATAGGAACAAAAACTATATATATAGGTATTTAATTATTTTTTTTCTAGAGATGTATTTCATAAATTTGCAGTTTGCAGACTGTGCTTATTTCTTTAATCTGACTAATATTTTGAAAGTTTAGAAAAAGTCACTCTTTTTATATTGAGTAATATTCAGTATATTTAAAAACATTAATATTTGAATAATTTTAATTATATAACTTTATTTTCAGCTTGTTTAACACATTATGTTTCATTGATTAAGCAATTGAGTCACACCATTATAATTCACAATTTTTTTACAGCTAATATATTAAAGTCTTGAAAAATTTGATTTATTTTTCTTTATATATTAATTTAGACTTGACATCTGATGGTGCTTCTTATCCTGGTGGTGCTATGGGCATTGAATATTATTCAGGAGATATAGTTACAATTTTGCCTTCAAAAACTGCACGTAAGAGTGTTTTGAAACATATGTTTTTTGCTAATTTTTTTATCCTTACATTTAATCTGTCTTATTTTTTATCAACCTTCTAAAAGAAATTTGATTAATTTCATATATGTTGTGTCCAATAAATCCTTTCGCATTTCAAAAATTTTTAAAAATTGACAAATTATTATATCAGAGTGTGCATAAAAGCTAACAAAAATCAGATTTTCTGTTGAAAAATAAAAAAAAAGGATGAAAGAAAAATTTTATATATTGACATACCAGAAGGCAGTTCCAAGGCCTGGTAATTTGCATCAATGTATATATATTGTAATGCATGTTATGATATACATCCAGTTTTTTTTCTTTTTTTCTAATTATTAGACAGGATAGTGTTGATATTTTCAGTCAAAATAAAGATAAATGATTTTTTTTCAACTGTTATTTGACTATATAAACAAAGAAATGTGTCCTGGTAGTGATTTTTTTAAACAACCTCCCACCACCTATGTAAAAAAAAAATCTTTTTCAAGTTTTATGTTTGATTAGTTACGTTAGAAATTTTAGAACAACCATTCAAAGTTAAATTGTAACTTAGATAATTAATTAGTTTCATCTTCACTTGAATAAATATTTTCTAATTTTAGTTCAGTTTAAACTACACAACATATTAAGGAATGAAAAAGCAAACAATCTGCATTTATGTTCGCATTTTTTTCAGTTTAAAAAAACAAAATTTTTGTTTTATAAAAGTTTGTTTTTATGTTTTACAAAAGATAAAATTTTCTCAATGTATGAACTGAATCCCATATCTTTCTTGAGTTTGAAAAGCAACTTTTTAACTTTTCAAAAAATTATTTAGGTTTTGAGTTTTTATTTTTTTTTTTTTTGCATTTTTATTGTGAGGGGAGAAAAAGAATAGTGTTTCATTATGTTTTCATTTTATGTGCAGCATGTTTTAGTTCCTGCTTTTATTAAGTCTGAAAATATGTACAAATAGCATTAAGATGAAAATTTTGACAATATCATATGTATGTCAAAAGTATTGGATATGTATCAAAATATCAATTATTGTTGCTTTAAAAAAAATATTCTGTTTTTGAACTCTGTGCAATTTGCATCATAAAACTTCCCAAAAAATATGATTCTTCATGGCAAAAGCTAAATATAGTACAAAGAGTGTAGAAACTCCATTCACAATAAAAAAATAAATAAAAATTTAAGTAATCATGTCATATCAGAATTTAGTTTTCACCAAAATACTTTCACTAAAATGCACTTTAAGATGTAATCATGAATCATTCTTAAACAGAAAGATTTCAATTCCTGTCTGAAATAATACCATGCAATTACACCTGTTTACATAATAGAAAAAAGCTAAAATTTCCACACAAAAATCAAAAATTGCAGAGAACATATTTCTTGTATTAGACTAATACTTTAAGCAAGATTTCTTTTTCTAATTTTGTAAAATCCTGTGAAACAAAAGAAAAAAATCTATAAAATCATATAAAAAAATTTATGAAAATCAAGCAAAAAATCACTGCATGAATTCAGATTAAATTTTATTGTAAAAAAGAACAAAGTGTACTATATTGTAATAACAGTTTGAGATTGGATCCTTTTACAAATGTAAAAAAAATCAGCACAAATCGCAGAAAATACATATTTTAAACATTTTTATGTATTTTTGTAAGCACAGCGCTTATGATAGATGCGGCACATATTCCTGAAAATACAATACATATACACACACACACACATATATATATATATATTTTAAAGGTAGAAATTGGTGGTTATTTAGGCACAAAAAAGTTTTTTTGGTTTAAAGAGTAAACAAATTTAGATGTTCTGTCTTAAAATTGTCTATACCTGGTTGACTGAGCTCTTGAGATAAATGAGAAAAACTCTTTTTGCAGTTCTTTCCTTTAATAAATTTCTATAATCTGTCTAAAACCAGTTGAGAAATTTGTCATTATTACACCTCTCATACATACAGTTAAGCCAGCATCATTTTTATTTGGTGCAACCTTGCCTGTACAGAACACATCAGTTGCAGAACATTAACTATTTTCTCTGAGTGTGGATAGCTTTTTTTTTTTTAAATTTTGCAATATTTCATATCAATTTTTGAAAATTCTTGTATGTTTTTATACTTTCTAAAATATTTACTTATATTAAGAGCTTGTACTGTGTGGAAATGATTTTTATTGCAAATCATCATTTTCAGCAAAAATGTATTTATATATTTAAGAATTGCTCATTTAAAATTTTCAGTTTTAGGGAATTCTTGTACGCTATATTTACCCCCCTTCAATTCTTAAATTGGAAAAAATTTTGTAAAAATTTTATCCAAAAATATTAAGTAGTTCTTTATATATTGTGTGGAATCAAAAGTAAAATCTTTAAGTGTTTTAAGTGATTTTAAAGTATTCTTTAAAGCATTGCTTGCAGAGCACCCCTGATACTTTTTTACTCATAACTGGTGTGGTTATTAAAAATATATATATATGGCTTTAAAAAAAAAAAAAAAAAAAAAAAAAAAAAAAAAAAAATTCTCATAAAATATTGAAGTATGCAAAATATTCATAATATGTATAAATCTGTTTGCGAATTTAACAGTTATATGGTACTTTAATGAGGTTATTTGAGTGGGTTTTTTTTCTCTCTCTCTCTCTCTCTTTTGTAGAACGTTACAGATTTCAAAGTGAACACCTCCCAGCTATTTGGCTAGCAGTTTCAGAATTGGTAAGGAGATTACACCTAAAGTTTAGGAAAGATCCCGATAATGAAAAATTAAAATGTTCTTTTACAAATGCTTTACCTCTACAAGAATACTTCAAAGTTATTGAAGAACACTTTACTGTAAGTTTTTATGCTGTCAGATTTGTGTTTATTTATTTAAATTTACAATAGGATTCAAAACAAAGAAAAATACTGTTAGTTATATTTTTCAAAATTTTAATTTACTTTTATAATTGTCAATCATTTGTTTTGCCAGCAAAATTGTAATATGCGTATAAAGTAATAATATGGAGAGAAATTAAAGTATTTATCTGTAGGCTCAAATCTTCCTTAATTTTTTAATGTTTTAAATTACTGATTCATAATATTCTTTATTATTTTTATTATTGTTGCTGTATTCCTTTGATACTACTTTAAATTATGAAAAACAGATATGTAACCTAATATTTGAAGAGCTCAGATAATAAAGGTGATATGTGACAAAATAAGAAAATTGAGTTAATCATATGATTAAAGATAATCAATGCTCTGCTTCCATCTGTTTAATTACTATTTGAAAAAAAAAAAAAAAAAAGCTAATACTGACACATTTTGATTGATGAAGGAAGCATTTGGCAACAAAATCAAATAGATATTTGGAACTTTACCACCTTTATCATCTGAGCTCTTCATTTGTCTGTTTGTTAGTAAGTACTTACTAGTAGGAGTGACCGAGCTAAACTTGTTCAAAATTAACTTTGTGTTCAACTCGATATATATTTTCAATGCATCACTCTCTCTGTATTATTACTATAAAACATGTTATTTATAATAGTATTATTTACAAAAACAATCAATAAGATTACTATGTGTGTATGCCTGTGTTAATAAATTTTACATTATTTTAAAATTTTCAACGAAAGGACATCGATCCAAATCACTTTTTTAGCTTGACTAATCAAATTCCCTGTAACACATGACATAACCCAATAATCTTCTTGTAATCTGAACGGTAGAATACGAAATTTCGTCAAAGTCTTTAGAGCCATTTTTTAGATAAAATTGGTTTGACCCAAAAGTGACACACTAATTGAAATTTTTCAAACATGCGACGTAGCCCAATAGTATTCTCATGCCAAAAAATGTTGTATACAAAATTTTGTTAAAATCAATCCACCCGTTCTTTAGCTATAGCTTGACCATGACCCACAAATGTCCCTTATAATCAAAATCTCTCGAACATGTGACTTAGCCCATTAGTTTTCTCGTGTCAAAAAACTGTTTCATACAAAATTACGTTAAAATCGATCTTGCCGTTCTTTAAATATAAATAGCTTGATCCAAACCCTTTATGATCCTTTATGACCCATTAATCGAAATTTCTCCAACATGTGACTTAGTCCAATAGTTTTATCATGCCAAAACAATTTGTATACAAAATTTCATTAAAATTGATCCACCTTTTTTTAGCTATAGCTTGACATGACCCATTATGACCAATCATGACCGTTATAATCAAAATCTCTCGAACATGTGACTTAGCCCATTAGTTTTCTCATGTCAAAAAACTGCTACATACGAAATTTTGTTAAAATTGATCATACCGTTCTTTAAATATAAATAGCTTGACCCAGACCCTTTATGACTCTTTATAACCCATTAATCAAATTTTCTTGAACATGTGACCTAGCCCAATGATTTTCTCGAGTCTGAAAACGATAGAAAACAAAATTTAATCAAAATCGTGCCTGCCATTTTCTAGATAAAATTAGTGTGACCCATAATGACCCAAAAAATGACCCACTTATCGAATTTTCTCTAACACGTGACTTAATCCAATGGACTTCTCATAATCCAAAACAGTAGAATATAAAATCTAGTCAAAACCGTTAGAGCCATTTTTTAGATAAAATTGGTTTGACCCATAATGATCTCAAAATGCCCCACTAATCAAAATTTTTCAAACATGTGACCCAGCCCAATAGTTTTCGCATGCCAAAAAATGATTGGATACAAAATTTCCTTAAAATCGATCCAGCCATTCTCTAGATATAAATAGCTTGATCCTGACCCATTATGACCCAATAATCAAATTTTCTCGAACATGTGACCTAGCCCAATGGTCGTCTCATGCCTAAAAAGGGTAAAATCCAAATTTTTGCGAAAATCGTTACAGCCATTTTTTAGATAAAATTTACACACACACACACACAATTTTTGCTCGCATTATAGTATAAGATATTCTATCACATCTGAACATAAAATCTATCTTCCATGACTTATTACTTTCCTTTATTCTGTTTAGAAATGTAAAAATCACATCATAAATCCTTTTTTTTTTTCTTATTTTCAGCATTCTCTTATGAAAGCATTAAAATAATTCTTGTGAATTAAATTTTAAGCTCTATTTTGTAGCTTTGATAATGAAAAATGTTTGCATAGAAATGAATAATAAAATAAAATGCTATTTTCATGAGCATCAACTTTTTTAATAAAAAGTGCTAAAAGTAAGTTTATTAGGTATGGAATGATGTGTTTGAACTTACTTTGACTATTGTAAAAATAAAAATAATAGAAAATAAAATTAAAAATTTAGTACTAAAAAATAAAATTTAATTATTTAAATTTAAATATATTAAAATAAAATTTAATTAAAGATTTTTTTTTTTTTTTTTTTTTTTCTGGCTATGTTGTTACTATTGTTAAATTTGGAAATATAGACATAAATATTAGGTGCTTGTGGTATTATATAATTTTAAATAAATTTCGTTACATTATCTGTGATTTTTTTAACAAATGATGTTTAACTAAAAATGAAACAAAAATAAATGCTCAAATTTAACAATAATATTAAAATTGCAAAACAATGTTAAAAATTTAAAACAAAATGTACCTACTATTTCCAGTTTTATTTAATCATTTTATGAAAATTATATTGTATGTGTAAAATATTTTATAAAGAATTAAACTTAATGATTTACAGGAAAATAATGTTATGTTTTATGATATTTAAAGTTAAAATATTCTTGTAATTTCATTAAAAATTTTACTATAAAAATTATATTTAGAAGTTCTAGTTAATATTTTTAATAAATCTATTTTCCTGAATACTCATGTGTTTATTTCTATTGTGCAATATGTGGAAAAAAATAAATAAAAAACTTTAACTAAGATAAATCAGGTATTGAAAATAAAATGAAATCTGTAAATTTCCATATAATAACTTTCTTTAAAATTCAAAATATGTTAATCATTCGATAAATTTTATAGTATATGAACATTGTGTAGGTTCTTGTTTGTTTTTTAACTGTGTGTAAAATATCTTCAAAATGTTTATATGATATAATTGACAAATTACTTACACTATATTTTTATATAAATGCAAATAACTTTTTATTAAATAGATTTTTCAACACTAAAGTTTATAGAAATTACACTATCAGACATGTTTAACTTTCTATTAAAATATAATTTTGAAATAATCTAAAAAAATTTAAACACCTTTTTTATCAAAAGTATTTATTAGAACAATGGTTATAAGATTCCTTAATTTAAACGTAAACATATGTACATATATATTGCATAAATAAAATATATACAGAATATTTTGTAAAGAAACATGGTTGTTATATTGATTGCCAAGGATTTTAAGCTTTTAAAATTGATATTCTGTTCTTTTCTTTTTCCTGATTAAATAATTTCTATTTTATTGCTGAATTGTATTAAAGTTCTGTTCTTATGTTTCTTCTTTTTGCATAATTTCTATTTTATTGCAGAATCGTCAGGTAATAAGTGATGTTGAAGATCTTCTAGCCCACCGATCACTACAGTTTCGTGTTGTACAAAAAAGACTGTTAACAAAGTTAAAAGACACAACACCTTCTCCTTTGAATAATTTGGACACATTACTTGAGGCAACTCATCGACAAGTAATTGAAATTAACTTATTCCTCTATTTTTATTAATCATGTGCTTTATCATTTCTAAAGCTGCTTAAAATAATAATAATAATAATAATAAACATTTGTTTTGTTATATATATATATCTCAGAATGTTACACTTAAAATTTTATTTCTTATTGTAACTTTTTTTCATTGTTTTTCTTTTTTTTTTTTCTTTTTTTTTTTTATAGTTTTATTCTTTAAAGATAATTAGTTGAAATTAATTCTATTAGGAACTACTTTAAATGTAGAGTTCTGACACTGTAAATATTAAAAATTTGGGCTGATTGATATACCATGCATTATAATAATCCACATCGAGTTTTGTCACCATATTTTAGGAATGTGTTCTGGTAGATGGATCAAGTGTGATTTAGGCCCCAAGATAAAATTAACAAGAGTGTTTAGTTCATTTGTTCCTCATGGAATGAAAAAAAAAAAAAAAAAAAATGATAAATGTGTTAGAAGCATGCATCAAAAAATATCTTCCTATGCCCTAGAGCATGTTCCTTGAATACAATGACAAAAACTCGGCAGGGAATTTTTAAAATGGGAATGTTCTTTGGGTGTGCTGGGCAATTTTCCACAAATAACTCTATCATTCCTGATTTTCACCTCCCAGTGTTCTATCAAGTTGCACATCTATGAGATAAAAAGATCATCCAGCCCTCCAAGTCTGCTTCTTGTTTGCATATTTACTCTTCATTTTTAAAAAATAAGGGGGGGGGGGGGTTGTGATTTACTAACCACAAAGAGTTTAATTTTTTCTGTACTGTCTGCATTTTTTCCAACAAGCATTTGGTCTTTACTGAATTTTCTATCAGTGATGATTTTTCACCTTTTCACAGTGAATGTTTTATCAAGCTTTGATTATTTTGAAGAACATTGCAAATTTGACAACATTGTCGATTTCAACCAATATATGTATTCTGACTAATTCACTAAATGTCTCTTTCGCCAATACATGTGTTATTTGAACTTTCTAATTCCAAGCTAAAAATAATTTATTTTTTGCTGACACGTAGATTTCTTCAGATGTATTGCTGCATTGCCATGACATTACTATCTCTTTTTATGTTTTTATATGCTATTAAATGTGCTTTTGTGCCATAAAGTATGTAAATTATTTGTACATTCATAATATTGAACCACTAAATGTGATGCTAGATTAATTTGAAAATGAATATTAGATAGAATTTATTAGAATAGAATACCGGATAGAACAATATATTTCGGGATTTATGGAAGTATATTAGCTTTCCAGCTCACTACATCTTCAATGTTTATGCTGATTGTTACCTAGAAATATACTTGTGATTATGGACCTATTTTAAAACTGGTTCAACCATGACCTGACAGATACAGTGTACTACTTAGTCTACCACTATTTGTAAATTCGTTCAACTAGAGCTTGACAAATGTCACTGGTCAGGTCACCAGTGGCAATCAAAATATTTTATCTGGTGATTGAAAGTATCAACATTAAATGATCTAATGAAAAATTCATTTGAACAGTACTTTGTTTGATGATTATAAACAAAGACTAGAAAGAAAACAAATACTACTGGAAAAAAAAAAAGAATTGCAATCAGAAACATTTGATAGTTACCAGATTTTTATCCAATTTGTAGAGCATTGGTTCCAACTAAATTTTGATGGTTAAAATTTTTTGTTGAAAACCTTTGTCATCCATAAAGCTTTCTGTTTCATTACCGGCATATGTTCAAAACTCAAGATCATGTACACTATTCGGCCAGTATCCTTTATATGGTGCTGTATTTCTTGTTTTTTACCTTCACTCTCTTGAGAAAATAATCAACTGCAATTTTTAGCAGAATATATAACATGGATTCCTAAATAATTATTGACTTTTTAAACGGTTTTTTAAAAATTTATCATGGTCTTCAGAGTTATGTTTAATGTCCAGTTTAATTGACACAAACAGTGCCTCTAGTTGGATTCCATGACTATCCTCCTTATAAAACAGAAAATTTGCTAAAACTTGACAACATAATCAGAGATGGTTTAACTCCACAAAACTCATGATAGAATAAGTTATCAGCTGTGAATTAAACAGGAGTAGGTAACTATAAGAAGAAAGTAGTGAAGAACTTTCTCTTCATTTAAAAATATATAGTATTAGGGAAGCTTTATTTCTAACAGTGTGCAATGAGAAAAAAGTTGACTCAACAACATACACAGCATTGAAAAGAAAAAATAAGCAATAAAAAAATCATTTATCTTTTTCTGCTTCAGTAAAAACCTTGAGTATCAGAATAAAACAATCATGCTAAATTGGAAACACTAGAAAGGAGGGAAATAATTCAAATTTTGATTTATAAATTTTTGTATTAAGTGAGATTATTTGTTTCAGGGAACCAAGGCTTTATTGCATATTAAGTGAGATCACAAAACATTTATTTGCCTATTAAATGTGATATTTTTACAGTAATTTTATGTGCAGTCTTCAAGCAATCAGAAAAATTTTACATATTAAGCAGGATCATGTCTTAACAAGGTCTGACTGTGTGTGATGCTAGCTTTTGTCTACAGTTACATATATGTAGAATGTAAGCTTTGCAATTTGGAATGCAAATTTTACATACAATTATTGCATTTTTTTTTCTTTTGCATAATTTAATTAATAGTGCAACTTACACCAAAATCTGTCTGTACTTACGCCAAAAAAGTAGAACTTTTTTAAAAAGCTAATTTTCATAGTCTCCTAAAGCTTTACAACTAAACAATGTAGAATGATCTGTTATGCACTGAAAATTTTCTCCTACAATTAGCTAACTGACATTGCAAGTTCCATAAAAATCTGTTTCACAGAGTGTGAGCTATAAGCATTTGAAATAGAATTTCCATTTGCATTTTATACAAATATATGTAAATAAATGTACTTGAAGTTTCAAAATTTTGCTCTTATACAATATATTTTTGTCTAAATAATTAAATTGTACTCTAGTTTTTTGTTAAATGTATATGCCTTTCTGTGTACTATACTTTTTTATTTTACAGGGAATTCAAAAACAGCCTATATGTAAACATATACATATATTGTCTATTTAGTTTTCATTTATTTATTTTATTCTCTTTTAGATTATGTCTGTTACAGAAACAATGGACAGACATCGAAAGGAATATGAAAGCAGCTCATGTGCATTGAGTTGTGCCACGAATTTGGTTTTGATGTTAGTTAGACTATCTGTTGAAATAAATGAAGATGAATTTTCATTCCTTTCAGCTTGTTTTTCACCTGTAGTTGAATTTGATTCTCCTCAAGTAATTTGTGTCAGATTTCTTTATTAAAAAATTATTCAATTTTTTGTTGTTTTAGTTGTATAATCAATTTTATAAAAATTTTAGGAAAAATTATGCAAGGCAAATTTAAGAAAAGTAAGATTATAGAAGTAATTTAATATATAAAACATATCAGGAGTGTAAAATCTACTCAAATTGCTCCAAACTGAAAGAATTTTTATTTTCTGTTATATTCTTATATTGTGCTTCAGAAGAAATACAAGTTGGAAATTGCGCATGAAGCATAGCAAATGAGGTGTGTTTGTGCTATAACAAAGTTTTTAAAATATTCAGATCTTGCTGTTATAGTAGATAGTACTTCACATACAGCATAGTGGTTGAAATCTTTTCTGTGTTCCTGTAAATATATAGAAAGTAACTTTTATTTTAACAGGAAGCAACATATATCATATTCATAAAATGTGAAATAATTTAATATAATTAAAACATGCCCCAAACAATGTTTCCCGTATAGCATTATGTAGTGGAATACTTTTGTGTGACACCTTTAACTTAATAATAAGTATTGTTTGCGTCACAGATTGTACAGAATGTATATTTTAGTATATTTATACTTCATAGATTTATGTCAATTTTATTATGTTTGAATGAGTGTAACACCATTAAAATGCATTTGAAACTTTTTTCCCCATTGACCATAATGCAACAGAATACTTTTGATTGTCCCTGTAATTGATCTTTGCATCCGATTTTCATAAAATTTGAAATGACTCGACAAAATAATGTAATAATTATACATTTAAAAAATGTTGTGCAATTTGGCTGGACAGTTTTTGCTTTGTTAAATGCAGGTAGACAGACTGACGGACCGAGGGACTGAACGACGAATATAGGTGCTAGCTATTTATATAATTACAGACGCACCTAAAATTACTCAGATCTTGATGTAATAGTACACAGTATTTCAGATACAGTATAGTAACCAAAATCTTTTGTGTGTCCCTGTAAACAGTATCTGCTTTCTTTTATACAGGGAATAACTTTTAGTATTCTTCAGCAACCTATAATCAATCTCATAAAATTTTAAGTAGCTAATTATAATTAAAACTCACACCAAACAAAGTTCTCTCTATACTACTATGTAATGGGATACTTTTATGTGGTCTTGTAAATCAATAACAAATGCTCTTTGCACCACAGATTGTACAAAATGTATTATGTACATTACAGATGCATATCAATTTTATTATGTTCGAATGTGTATAAGACCATTAAAATGCATTTGAAACTTTTTCCCCATTGACCGTAATGTAACGGAATACTTTTGATTGTCACTGTAATTGATCTATGCATTCGATTTTCATTAAATTTGAAATGACTCGACAAAATTATTTAATAATTATGTATTTTAAATTTCAAACGTTTAAATTGCATTTGAAAATTTTTTTGTTCATTGACCATAATGTAACAGAATACTTTTGATTGTCCCTGTAATTGATCTATGCATCGAATTTTCATAGAATTTGAAATGATTCAACAAAATTATGTAATAATTATATATTTTGAATTTCAAACTATTCGGTTGGGTAGTTTTTGCATTGTTATATGCAGACAGATGGACGGACTGAACAATAACTATAGGTGCTATGTATTTAAATAATTACAAATGCACTAAAAAAGACATAATTCTGTTTTAATTTGCTCTGAACATAAAAATTTCTTGATCTGTTAATCTGGAAAAAAAAATAACAATGATATAAATTTTATATAGGTTTAAAAGATTGTTAAGGTAAATTGTAAAGATATTTACAGTCCTGCCCTTTTCATGTTTTTTCTTTTCTTTCTTTCTTTTTTTTTTTTTTTTTTTTCCCCCAAGTATTTTTTGTGAAAAAACTCATGACTTTATTATTTTCAATTGGAAAGAAAAATATATCCAAGGTTCCTTTTTTGCATAACGAAATGTGTTATTCACCTAAAGTTGAATATCTGATTTTGAAAACATTCAACTTCTGAATTTATGGTATTGAATAAACATAGCTGCCAACTTCTACGCTTATTTAAAGTCAAATAAACACTTTAGAATCAGAAATTTTCTTTAATAATTGACAATATATGAGGAGCCCAGAAGCCAAGGGGTATAAGTGACAAAATTGAAAAAAATGAGTTAAGTGCACAGGCTATCTGGAAATAAGTCTATTTATTTGTAGGTAAAGAGTTATGAGTGATTTTTTAATTATGCACTGAGTTTTAGGGGTCAGTTACTTAACCTCTTTCCCGAAAATGTGAAATGCGTGGAGGCCAAGGGGTATAAGTGCAGGTGTATTCATTAACGTCTATATAGCTGAAGTGCGACCAATGACATGAAGGCTAGTACATGACTCTGAAAATGCCCCAGGAATTTGATCATTTTTAAATGTTGATTGGCACAAAAACACGATCATATGCCAATTTGTACCAATCACAGTTTAAAATTATTTACACCGTGTGACGTTTTAAACCTTATGAACTGGAATATGTCTTTTTTTTTAAATGTTTTTCGTCAGTTTTTTTTCTGTTTAGAATTTGCTTTTTAATGCATTAAATATTACATTAAATAAATGAAAACTGTTAACAAGTGAGAAAAATCAAACATTAAACATAGATTCTGAAACACTTTCCAAGATTTCCTGAAATATTTTTTTTTAATTCGCAATTTAAGGTAATGAAGTATTACTGTCCATAGAAAAGTATGTATTTTAATACTTTTGACCAGCCCTGTGTTTGATCTGTCGGTTATACATATACTGTATAATAGAAAAAACTAATTTAGGAAGAAAATGCATAACAGTTTGAAATTTCTCTTTCAGCATTTTGTACTAATAGATGGAAACATACTTGTATACTTTGTTCATTCCTGGAGTTTATCTAGAACCTGTATTATATACTAGTATTCAGCTAAAATTTAGTTCCAAGTAAAACCTTCTTAAGACTACTGAAATAATATTTCAAGAAATTATATCCATAGATGACCATGTATCCAGTTCTGTGTGTTGCCCTGTATATCATTTTATCTGTATTCTACAAACATTTCTGAGTAAACTGAATGAAATTCATCATAAAAATACATAACTTATTTTAAAACATTCTTTAAGTAAATTATACTCATATTCAGTACCCTTTACCAGATCTTTCGTGTAGCCCTGTATATCAAATACAGCATTTATACATACCATGTAATATGTATAAATTTAGTGAAACTTAAAAGTGCATATCATAATTAAGAAGGCATTTCATCCATTCATTAACCATACCAATAATATACAGTATTATGGATAGAATGTACTATTTCAAATCTTTTGTGTGTACCTGTAAATGCTGCGAACTTCATGTTATGCACAATATAACTTATATTAAATCTCATGGACTTATATCAATTTTATTACACATAAAAAGTTTAATATAATTAAAATATGTTATAAACAATTTCTACTTTCCCATTATGTAATTGATTTCTTTTGTGTGGCCCTGTACATGAATATTAGCTTTTCTTTTCACCACATATTTTACAGAATGCATATTTTAATGAACTTCCTAGATGAATATAAATCTTAAGATATTTGACAGGGTGTAAAAACTTTAAAATTCATTTGAAATGATTTTTTCCCCATAGTTCGTAATGAAACGAAAAGCTTTTGACTGCCCCTGTAAATAAATTAATCATGCTATAAACTTTATTAGAAATAGGGTTCGTGCTAGGATAAGCGTAAATAATTTCCAAAAAATTCAGCACAATTCGAGTATATTTACAAGAGTTAGAGCACGGACAGATGGCTGGATGGCCAGACAGACAGACGGACAGACAAATTGAAAATAAATTCACTTTTTTACCTTTGTTAGACAGTGTTAGAAAATTTCAATTTTTTCAAAACTAATAATAAAATTTTAAATCTTGTGTTAGAATAAAATTTGTTGTTTCATTCATGTGTATCAACATTGATCTTAAATTTTTCGTAACTTCATTTTTTTATTTCATAATATTTCCTTTTTAGAACTTTTATTAAAACAAAGTTTTGTCTGTTCTTTTATGTATATCAACATTGTTCTTCATTTTTTATAAATTTATCTTTTTATTTCATATTTTTTTTATTTCTTCTATTAATTTGGCACATGTACCCTTTGGCTTCCAAGCAGTTTTCATAACTGCTTGGAAGCCAAAGGGTACAAGTGCTGAATGCTTATAAATATTGCTTAGTTATACATTTAAAACAAAATTTAATCGGCTGTTTTTCTAAACAGCTATTTAAATAAGAGTTCAAAGAACATTAAGAAATAAGCAAAAGATTCCCACCTCAATTCATTCAATTGCAATTGATGCTTAACTTTGAACTCAATTTACTCGAAATCTAAATTATGTCACTTGTACCCCTTGGCTTCTGAGGTCCTCATATATATTACAAATTTAAAATTTTTTCGCCAAAACTAACCTTTATACTACCTTAATTTTCTTATAATAATGTTCCGTACTTACTTCAAATTATTAAATTCAAATCTTGTTTCTAGATCTAATCTGTTAATCTGTATGCAGACGATATAAATTCTTAATTTGCCTTAAAAAACATTATTCCAGTATGCGTAAATTTAAAAAGATGGCTCTAAATTAAAAATATTCTTAATTAAAACTTTATTTCTTAATATTCCAAATAAAACTGATTTCTTCTATGTTTTTATCAACCCTTTTTAAGAAAATCTTATTAAATTTATTCCAAAACCATACCTTTCAAAAAATATCATTATTTTATTTTATCTATTTATTTATTTTTCCGCCTTTTCTTATTAAATTTATTCCAAAACCATACCTTTCAAAAAATATCATTATTTTATTTTATCTATTTATTTATTTTTCCGCCTTTTTTTCAACCTTTGATGTGTGCATTAATAAATTCATTTCTTTTCTTTTTCTCTTAAAATTAATCATTGATAAAAATCGTCTGCCTAAGAAATTATGAATCGATTATAAATTGGTTAAATAATATCTTTTTATAAATAAATTTATCGTCTGTGTAGCCTCGTATCTGGACAAGAATTCTGTTTACATAAAAGGATGATGGTTTGAGATTACAGAAAGTTCTAGAATTTTCTTTTTAGTTTTAAAAGGTGGAAGTCTCGAGATGAGAAGGAGAGAGAGTCTGGAGTTCTTTCGTCGATGAGCACGGCTGGTTGAAGTAAATGATGGAATATTTTTTGGACATTTTGGTAAAAGATCGTTTGCAAAAAGGAGTTTTTCCCTCTATAATGACTACAGTTGAATAAATAAACTTACAGCCACCAATGAGTGATTTATTGGATATTCTACATTTATTTATTTTTTATTTTTTCCCTCGCTGGCCATGACTTCTGTGCAAAGAACGGGGACCCTGGCGATGATGTTTCTGGCTCCTAACTTTAAAATGTCACAGTCTTTTCTAGAGCCGGCAGGATTTTTTATGCCTGCGCTGCCTTTTTACGTTTTTAAAGAAACTGGCTATGGAACGAAGTGATAATAAAAACTGTGGATCGCTGAATAATTTGCCCGTCATTATTGGATGTGTTCTTAAACAAAAACTGCCATAGTCTCATGATTTCTGGAGTGACAAAAACAGAAGAATTGTTCCTGTAAAGTGCTTTGGTCGATAAAAAGTAGTCCTCTTATGATGAAAAAGAAGAAAAAAATAATAATAATTACAAGACCATTTCTTGTTAATTGGTGAACAGAAAAATATTTTTTCGAGATAGTTGAGACCCATAGGATTTCGGTGAGATTTTTTTTTTTCGTAGTGTTTTGAATATTATTATTTGTATACTTTTTATGTATTTATTTAAATTAATTATTCTCTGTTTGTCAGGTTTATTTATTTGATTATTTGTCTGTGAAATTTATTTACTTGCCTATTTATGAGCATTATTATTATCATTATTATGTGTTGGAGATTTAAACATTTTTGTTCTTAAGGATTAAATTGAAGAGTATGATATTCTTACACAATTACTGTTAATTATTAAGACAGTTATGATATTTTTATGCACGATTAAAGGCAAGTTTGTAATAATTATGAAGTATAAAAGAATTTAGAAGCTAAAGTTATTTTTTAAAAAAAGTACATTTTCTATTTTATTGATATTTGTTTGTTATCAAGAACTATTCTCAGAATGCAGTATTTTCATGATAATGTTCCTACAACTAGACATTTGAGCTGAAAATTAAGTTAACATTTATGTTTTTCATTTTATTTGTTAGAATTTCTGGTTAAAGTGAGCTTTGGTTCCCGGATTCTTATAATTTATTTAAATTCAGTAAGAAATATGGAACTGTGCAAGGCTGTTGCTAGAATTTTGACGGATAAATATGATTAATTTTTTCAGTAAATTTTGTGATTTTAAGTAAGAAATTACCTATAATTAAAATTTTTGAATCTGTTTATGATCTATAAAATAATAGAATTAAAAGTTGATCCCAATTTAAGGTATATCTATGATATTTACAATTTCTGTTTTATTAGATAAAATTTCTGGTTAATGTTAACAGCTAAAAATAATCACAATTTCTCGATAATTCTGATTCAGATTTAAAAAAAAAAAAATGGTGGGTAATGGTTTTGTGTGAGGCAGTTAAAATGTATACAACACCAGTAGACAAAGCCCTCAAAATTGCGAAAGCGCGAACTCAGGAATTTCACCTTAAAAGTAAAAGGCTCTATGATCGAAATTTTGTCGAATGCCCATTAAAAATACAAGACTCTGTAATTTATGAAGAATTTAAATACCCTAACACTCGAAAATTAGAACCTACTTTCTCTGGACCATACAAAATTATAAATAAACTTTCTGATGTAACTTATGAAATAGATAAATTTAATTATGAGACGGGACAGAATTCCGTTATTGTGCATGTTTCTAAATTAAGACCCTATTTTTCACCCGAAGATTTTAAACTGTTTCATGAGCAACCCAAAAAACAAACAAATCCTCAGATACAATCACAATCACTAGATCAAACTAAAATTAAGACAATAGATTAAATTTTAATTCTTATTCTTTAAATATTTTATCACCATAATTTTCAAAATTAGCAGGTATGTTCTTGGTGCGCAACAAGAATATTACTTGTTTTTGGGAGTTTTTGAAATTAAATTGGGCTCTTTATGCAGGCATAAGGTGTACACTTTGATTGTAAAGGCTTTCAAATTGATGTTGATAAATTAATTTTAAGTGTGTTTAAGTCTAACTAGATTTACTCATTTATTGACATTAGTATTATTCTATTTATTCAGCAGATATTATGTGATAACAGTTATAAAATTTGATGACTCTACTCAAACCTATAACATAATATGTGATTTTCAGTGATTGTGAAAACTACAGAAATTAAAAGTTTTTCAAAAAAGCACACTATTTTTATTTCCATTTCTCAATTAAGAATGACACCTTTTATTCCTATTGTATTTTATTATTAAAGTTTATAAACCATGTGTAGATAAAACATTATTCTACATTTGGCATTTGAAAACTTATAACCAAATTTGACAATTTTGTAAAAGAGTATCAGAGAGGAATTATTGTAAGGAAATACTGGTTGAGAGTCCATTTTCTAAATAGTTAGATTTAATTTAATTTGGATTTTGGAATTATTATGATTTTTTTTTAATTTATACTTTCGGCTAGCAAAAAATACTTTCTTATGCTATTAGAAGATAAGAAAATTATTTAGTTGCTATGTAATTATTTTTATCCTCAACCAATATTTTCCCTATCAATAATAAACAAATAGTGATATTTTCTTTTGATTATACTCTTGTATTACTATTATTATTATTATTATGATTTCTATAATGAAGTTTAGTATTAATTATACTCTTATTGAAAAATATTAGGATATGGAGTCTTATTATACTACTTATTATTGTTGTTGTTATTATTATTTAAATTTTTCTATATTATTTATTATTGATATTGAGAGTGATGCTATTTATTATTAAAAAAATTGATATATTATGGAAAGAAAAATTTGATTGATTGTTAAAAGATGTTGGATCCAACATAACATAAAAAACAAAGATTAAACAAGATTTGGAGATCTTTAATTAAAGAGACTGTATTCAGTGAACATTGGAAAAGACTTTTGTACACAATGGAAAGACTTTTTTCATTTGAAGAACTTTATTTAAAATAACCTATGCATCAAGTTATTGTAATTATTTAAACTTCCATGAGAACGAATTGTTATTGTTTTTATTATATTTTTTATCTCTTGCTTATTTATATTTATAACTTATTTACTGTTATTGTATGTATTATCTCCTATGCACTTACAAATAGTAAGTGATATTGTAACAGTATTGTATCTCTTTCAGGGAAATGCTCCTACCTAAATTTAATTCAGATTAATTTCCTCTTAACTATTTTATTTTAATCGCTAATATTTTTTTATATTGCGTTAATTTTCTTTTCTTCCATCTCTTGGCTTCCTGGGTTTGACAGTTTTATTCCAAAATTTGACTTTTCTAAATTATTATATTTCTGTTGTCTGAACTTGTAGTTTTATTTAACTATCAATTTCATACAAATTTTCGGGGAGGGGGGATAATATTACAAATTAAAAAATTTTTTGCCAAAACTAACCTTTATACTACCTTAATTTTCTTATAATAATGTTCCGTACTTACTTCAAATTATTAAATTCAAATCTTGTTTCTAGATCTAATCTGTTAATCTGTATGCAGACGATATAAATTCTTAATTTGCCTTAAAAAACATTATTCCAGTATGCGTAAATTTAAAAAGATGGCTCTAAATTAAAAATATTCTTAATTAAAACTTTATTTCTTAATATTCCAAATAAAACTGATTTCTTCTATGTTTTTATCAACCCTTTTTAAGAAAATCTTATTAAATTTATTCCAAAACCATACCTTTCAAAAAATATCATTATTTTATTTTATCTATTTATTTATTTTTCCGCCTTTTTTTCAACCTTTGATGTGTGCATTAATAAATTCATTTCTTTTCTTTTTCTCTTAAAATTAATCATTGATAAAAATCGTCTGCCTAAGAAATTATGAGTCGATTATAAATTGGTTAATTAATATCTTTTTATAAATAAATTTATCGTCTGTGTAAAATAGCCTCGTATCTGGACAAGAATTCTGTTTACATAAAAGGATGATGGTTTGAGATTACAGAAAGTTCTAGAATTTTCTTTTTAGTTTTAAAAGGTGGAAGTCTCGAGATGAGAAGGAGAGAGAGTCTGGAGTTCTTTCGTCGATGAGCACGGCTGGTTGAAGTAAATGATGGAATATTTTTTGGACATTTCGGTAAAAGATCGTTTGCAAAAAGGAGTTTTCCCCTCTATAATAACTACAGTTGAATAAATAAACTTACAGCCACCAATGAGTGATTTATTGGATATTCTACATTTATTTATTTTTATTTTTTCCCTCGCTGGCCATGACTTCTGTGCAAAGAACGGGGACCCTGGCGATGATGTTTCTGGCTCCTAACTTTAAAATGTCACATATATTATTATACATAACACTGAATAGATTTGGCATACATTTTACTAAAACCTTTTTGTAGTTCCAAACATGTTTAAATGATTTAAAAAGGCATAGAAGTTGGCAGCTCTGAATAAATAAAACAAATCACATATAGTGCTCTCCTTTGCAGTGGCTCTGCATTGCACTTTTTTATGGGGTGCTCATATTTTCTAATAACTTATTATATTTTAATAAAAATTTGCTACACTGCACTATTATTGCAATTTGTTGAAAATTTGAAGGAAATTGGTCAATTAACATTGGAGGTATCAATGTTTTTAATAGTAATGAAAAAATGAGAAATGCTCTTTGATCCTTTTCTTTTCTTTTTTTTAATATTTGTTTGCAGCGCAATAATTCCCTTTTTTTTTTTTTTTTTTTTTTTTTTTTTTTCACACTCAAACAATATGAATTTGTTATGCATCCATGAAGTTCTTTTAATAATACATTAAAAAAAAAGAAATTGAATAGTTTCTTTCTCTCTAAAGAAGAAATAATATTATTTAGTGAATTATTTAATTACAGTAGAAACTTGTTTTAACAAATGTCAATTTAACAAATTTTACAGTTTAATGAATATCATTTTGTTAGAAAATGATTTTTGTGCTTTGTCATTAGAAATTGTATTTACATAATGAATAATTCATTCAAGTCTTTAAAAAATATTCTTTTCAGTTTAATAAAAACTGGATTCATTAAAAAAAAAAAAAAAAAAAAAAAAAAAAAAAAAATTAGAAAACTAGATTATCTAAAAGAAAACTTTTTTATTATTATTTTCACTCTTTGATGGTCTTCAAATTTTAAACATCTCTCTCTTTTTTTTTTTTTTTTTTTTTTTTTTTTTTGAGATAGAGAGAGATGAGATAAAATTTCTGTCTTATGTTCATTGTTAAAATTAAAAGAATTTCCTTTACATTCACTTCTTGTTGCTTTTGTTCTTATATTTTCTTCTATTTTCCTTTATGCTCATTAAAAAAAAAAAAAAAAAAAAAAAAAAAAAAAAAAAATAGGTTGTCAAAAGAATTAATTTTTGTAGCAGTTTGTTACCTTCGAATTTGTCAATACATAGCTACATTTTATTAGAGAATTCCTTAACTTGCAAACAATTCACATTTGAAGTTAAATATATTTTTTTACTAATAGAATACAAGACTTAAGACTAGAAAACAATTTTTAATGAATTAAAAACAAATTACAGTAGACTCCCTCAAATCTGTAAATGCCTAAAATCTACACATCATTGCAAATGTAAACAATAAAACTTTCAATTCATATGTATGGTCGAAATTACAAAAATTTTTAGTTTTATATCATTCAGTATGTATTTTAATATGTAATTCTTGGTAGAATGATTGAATTCCTGATTTTTCATGAATGAAATATAAATCTATTTGTAGGGAAAAAAAAAAAAAAAAAAAAAACTATTGTTCATATTACTGTTATTCTTAATCGTTTTACTGAATATATATTAATCAAGCTTTTTTGGTTATTAAGGTTGTCTAAACCTAAAATAAAATTTCCTTACTTTATGATTTTGATATGAACTATTGGTTACCTTTATGGGGAAAGTTTCAATGATTAATTCAAGGAAAATGTATCTCATCTGTATTGTAAATGTTTAATCATACATTATTCATTATTTACTTGTGCTTTAATACTTTTAATAACTTAATCATTTTAAAATTATGTTACTTCTTATCATTTTAGTTTATTACTTTACTTAATTATTTTAATGCAGTAGACTCTCGATTTCACAGCCTTCACGGGGTCTGGCAAAATGGATGTTAAATCGAATGGTTATTAAATCAAAAGTTACTAATTTTGAACCATTATAATGCAATTAAAAAATACCTAACATTTTAATGCAATAAAGACTATTTATTTATACAATTTAAAAATATTTGTAGTAATTTGTCTTTTTTGTGTGTGTTTATGTGTCTTTTTTTTTTTTTTTTTTTTTTTTTTTTTTGTAAATTTCTTTTTGTGGATTAATCCATTGTGAAATTTCAGGAAATTTAGAGCATCCATCTGCAATTGTCCATCTGATCCCTCTGTTAAATTCCAAGTAACTCAACAAAGTTGTTGTTAGATTCATTGTCCTTTCTTGAGTTTGTATGAAAAAGGGGAATGAAGGTGGTAGAGCGAGTGTTAAATTCAGACACTTTTCTCCGGGAGGGACTTCTGTGGTTCTGGGGAGGAAATTGCACTTTTTGACCATTGAAAACACAAAATCTCAAATTTTCTGGGGGAGGGGGGGACACTTCATTGCTCCGAGAGGGATGCCACCCACTGAAACCAACCATAGATAGAGCTGACCAACCTCTGTAAAGGTCAGAAAAAAGAAACGTTTTGTTAGATTATTTTCTTTAGACATCTTGGAAAGTTTGTATACACTGTGCAGTTTTTTCATATTCTCTAGAAGGTTGTTAAATCAAGATTGCAATTAGTTGGAAGAAGACAGGTCAATTTAGAAAAATAATTTATATTACCACTTTTGCATGACAGACCGTTATAAAAAAGAAATAACAAAATTTTGGAGCTACCTAAAAGGTCTAAAATATGCTCAGACAGGAAATCAATGAAACTTATTGACTATTAAATTATTTATGAAAATATAAGCATTTAAAAAAGTAAGACGGAAAAAAATGCCATGCTCAAGCCAAAAATGTTACACAAGACATCAAAATCAAGAAATTTGAAGTGAATCTTGATTGGCATTTTCATTATCATATTATGCATGCATTAGTATCAAAACAAATTTCTGCAGAAGAAAATAATTTCATAGCTTTTGAATTAACTTCAGCCAAGACCTAGTCACATCATAGCAACAAAAGTCAAAAGCTGGGAAAGCATGAAAAAGTCTACAGCAAGAATTTCAGTTCTTTCAGCAATTTATACTAATAGATGGAAACATACTTGAATATTTTGTTCAGCCTTGTAGTTTGCCTGGTACCTTTATTACACATCAGTGTTAAGATAAAATTTATTTTAAACTAAAAATCTTTTAAAACAACTGAAATCGCTTTCTCATAAATTATCATTCATAGGCTCCATGTACCCAATTCTTTGCGTGTCCCTGTATATCATTTTATCTATATTCTGCAAACATTTCTTTTTAAATTTAATGCAGTTCAGCGTAAAAATGCATTTATTTAAGAATCACCTTTTAGTAATTTATGCTCATATTCAGTTACGTTGCCGAGTTCTTTTGGGTAGCTGTGTATATTAACTATAGCATTTATACACACCATATAATATGCATAAATTTAGTGAAACTTATACTCGTATATCATAATTAAAATGCATTTCATCCATCCATCAGCTATCATCGGATGCATATACAGTACTTCAGAAAGAATGTACTATTTGAAATCTTTTGTGTGTCCCTGTAAACACTATGTACTTTATATTAGGGAAGGCAATATCGTATAATTTATACTAAGCCTCATTGACAATTTTATTATACATGAAACAGTTTAATATATTTAAAATATGTCACACATAATTCCTCCTTTGACCATTATCTAATGGAATTCTTTTGTGTGGTCCTGTAAATGAATAATAGCTACATTTTTACCTTATATTTTATAGAATGCATATTTTAATGCACCTCGTAAAAGCATATAAATTTTAATATGTTTGACAGGGTATAACATCTTTAAAATTCCTTTGAAACGATTTTTCCCCATAGGCCATAATGGAATGGGAAACTTTTGATTCTCCCTGTAGATAAACTAATCATGGTAGAAACTTCATTTTCAATAGGGTTCGTGCTAGTGTAAATGTCAATAACGTCCTAAAATTTTATGGCAATCCAAGTATATTTACATGAGTTAGAGCGCAGACAGGCGGCCAGACAAACCGAATGCATAAGCACTTTTCAACTTTGTTGGAAAGTGCTAAAAATGCAAAAGTGAATTTCATGCTCTGACTAATAAAAGAGGATTTTCTGAAGTTAAATGAGGATTTTGCAATGGTGAATGTGCAACAGCACTTGAATATAATGCATTTGATGTAATGTAGGTAGCCTGGAAAAATGTACCATGTTCCACAGTAAAATCTGTTAGAGAAATTTTGGCCTTGTACATTTGAAAAATAGAACTGAAAACACTGCTGAAGAATGTACTTGTTCTGAATTCTTTGCTGATCTCTTGACCATAGCTACAGAAGGTTTTCCATTTTCATCATCTGATAATGATTACATTGAATAGATGAGTTAGTTGTCACATCTACTGATCTATCTACAAATGATACACTGGAATTGTTACGGTTTCCCCATAACCTTGGATGTTGCGTGCCTCCTTGGCGCATTCTACTGTACTTTAGGTTTGCCATTTTGGCAACATTTGAAAATCGTCTGTTATTTTGTTTTTATCGGCGATTATAGCGGACCTATCATGTGTTTGCTGGATCCTTATTCTTTAATTTTTAATTAAAGAATTTTAAGTAATATTAGTAGTAATAATTGAACCAGCAACCAAATGAATATTTTAAGTATACTCGCATCATTCGACAGTTCATTTCAGGAATTTTAATAGAAGAAAAAAAGCAAACATAGGTGAAAGTAAAGATAATGATTGTTCAACCTGAACTGAAAATTGTGTTCTAGAATCAAACAAAGCTGTGTTGAATGCAGGAACTTTTAACCCAGCAAAACAATGTGTTGTAAATATTTTATACAGTGTTCAGTAATATTGAAAATTTTGTTTTGAAAAATGTGTTGTCAATTTTACAAAAAAGCAAAATTTTTCCTTTTTTGTAAATAGTAATAATAATAATTAAAAGATACATTAAGATGCATACATCAGTGTAGTATTGTCAGTAGGTGAAAGTAAAGACAGTGATTGTTCAGCCTGAACTGAAAATTGTGTTCTACAATCAAACAAAGCCATGTTGAATGCAGGAACTTTTAACTCAGCAAAACAATGTGTTGTAAATATTTTATACAGTGTTCAGTAATATTGAAAATTTTGTTTTGAAAAATGTGTTGTCAATTTTACAAAAAAGCAAAATTTTTTCTGTTTTGTAAATAGTAATAATAATAATTAAAAGATACATTAAGATGCATACATCAGTGTGGTTTTTTCAGCTGTCAAGTATGTAAAAAAATAACATTTTTTTTTTTTTTTTTTTTTTTTTTTTTTTTTTTATAATCTATTATTAAGATCATGAAATTTTATGAATGTCATAATTGTTTTTTGACAAATAGGTTCACAATAATGTTCTATAATGTTTGGAAAATTTTAATGTAAATTTACTAATAATATATTATTTTATTCAATGTGTATCCAAATTCCATTTTTTAAAAATCTACCCTACTTGAATTTCACATTAACAATTTTTTGAGAATAATGACCTTAATCATTGATCTCTAGAAATTTATTGTAATGAAATTTTATTATTGTATTACTTTTTGTTCATATTAATTTTTTAAGACTTTCTTATAACATTTTTTTTATATATTTACGCAATATACCTCATTGTGTTTAATTTACATGAACTGGTGGGTTAATTCACAGTTAATTTGTTAATAGACATAAAGTGATGAGTATTGAGGAAATTTCCAAGAAAATTCCATTTATATGCTCCCTCTCCATTTTTGCAATATTACATGTTGTCAAGGGAGGGGGCTTATTTTCAGAATTTTATGGTAATTCTTTTCTGCAACAGTCTCTTTCTTCTTTTCTAAATTTCTTCTGCTTAGAGATTTGTAACATTCCATTTATTTTACAGGGATGGGAAGAAAGTGTAAATGTATCTCTAATATATTTGTTGAAACATTGTTTTGGGAAAGGCAATCATGAAACGAAATTTCCAGATGCTAATCTTGAAGTTCCTAAAGATGTAAACAAGCTCAAAAAACATATCACCCTTGTGTTGGACAAAGTTATGAAAAATACCCCAATGACTCTCAATCAGTCTCTAACAAATAGTAAGTTTTTTATTTTTTGCTTTTAAAAAATGTACTTTTAATGATTTATTATTATTTTTTTTTTTAAATCCTAAAATAACACAATTGTTATTAATATTGTCTATTTCTCTGTTAGTTGTCTAACAAGGGGACCACCAAACATGGTGCACTCAGATTTTGATGATTTCAAAGTATGTTGTAGGGGTCATATCTCTAATTATTCGAGTGAAAGGGTTTCTTCAAATGGGCCTTGGTTTTTGAGAAATTGGGGGTCAAAGTTCAGCATATATTTCAAATACTTATTAGTACAACCTCCACTTGTGAATGCGTGGTTCCGTGGTAGCGCGCGAGCTTGCAAGTCGAAAGGTTGCGGGATCGAACCCTTCCTCGCCTTTTATTTGTTTTACTTATTTTTGTATTTTTACATGTTACAAATTTTTAGCATTTTTACCACTAAATTGCTACAGCTTTTGATATTTTCTTAATAAATTACATTTACATTTTTAATTTTTTAACACCTTGTAGATTAGATTATTCAAGTAATGCGTATCTCCAAAAGAATAATAAAATATTAATGCAATAATGCTAAAATGCAAGTTGTGTAAAATCCAAATTTTCAATTTTCCAATTTCTGTAAATACATTTATCTCCAAAGTTCAACCTCAACATAAGTTATCGTTTGCACAAATAAGAAATGACAGATTACATTTAAAACTATTTTCTATTACAAATCAAAATACTCTTTCCGTGATTCAATTGAAGTGCAAAAATCGTCTGTTAATGAGATAAAATTTACAGTGCATATAAAAATACTTTTTTTTTATCGTCTGCTTTCTTTTCTTCCATAATATCAGAATAAACGAAGATTTCTTTTTATTGATCTTATATTTGAACTTGTACAAATGATGATTAATTTTTTTTTTTTTTACTTTTAATGTATTTTTAAACATATTTATTATGAATTAAGTATTTAAGTAATATAAATTATGTAAATTTATGGAAGTTTTAAAAAATGAGATTTCAGACGTAAATCGGATTTGCGTTTAATTTAAAAATTTCGGTAAAAAAATACTTATTTGCTATAAAAATTCATAAACGTAAAATTATGTTTTTAAGGTGAGAGTACATCAAAACTGATGAAAAAATCAATTTTTGTTTTTAAACATAATATGAAAGCTTGTTTAATTGTGAATATTTTAATATCTCATTTTTACCCTTACAGCAATTATATCTTGAGATATTGTAATTTTTGTTAATACACCCGGCACAATTCCTCAAACAATTGATAACTTTAAACATTTTTTTTCCACTATATTTATATTTTCATTGCTTTCATGTTTTAAAAATGCTAAGGCTTGTTTTGTATTTGATATAGAGATTTAAAATGTTTTGTAGAATTTCTTTGTTATATATCTGTTAAATATGTATCATGAAATCAGTCTTAACATTATTATTATTGTTATTAATAAAAGTATATATGAAGATGTGTTAGATTTCACCACTTTACACTACATATATCAGTAAAAAAATAATATTAAATGTAATATTAAATTATCTAAAAATCCATGCAAAGTATTGTGTAATAAACAATTGAAAATAAAAAAAATGACCGATTAATCTAAAAATATTAATATTTAAAATAGTGGAGATTTTAAAATATTCAAATTTCCTTATACTTTTTCAAAATTTTAATTAAATTCGAATTTTTATTTATTTATTTGTTGCAAAATGTACTTTTAATTGAACCCTGAAGTGCAGTCAGTTCACCATTTGAACCATATTTAAAAAAAATAACAATATTTTTTTTTTTTTTTTGAAAAAATAAACTGTCCTCTTCAGGAGGTTCAAAGCTGTAGAAGTTTCAATTCTGCTTATAATTTGCGATGTGTAAAAAATATAAAAATAAGTAAAAAACAAAAAACAAATAAAAGGCGAGGACGGGTTCGATCCTGCAACCTTTTGACTCACAAGCTTGTACGCTACTATGGCACCACACATTCACAAGCGGGGGTTGTACTAATAAGTATTTGAAATATACACTGAACTTTGACCCCCAATTTCTTAAAAACCAAGGCCCATTTGAAGAAACCCTTTAACCAGAATAATTAATAGTATGTCCCCTACAACATACTTTGAAATCATCAAAATCTGAGTGCACCATGTTTGGTGGTCCTCTTGTAAGTAAAAAGAAGTTAACTGTTAATTTGTTAAGATTCATCTGCTTCAAATATGAAGAAACCTGTCTTTTTAATAATATCAAACAAGTGAAATGAAATTTGATAGTTACCCTTATTATAAACTTTATATATATATATTTTAAACATGTGTACCAAGAATTCCTACCTGTATTGCAGCACATACTACCTCATGTTCCAGACATGGGTAAAAATAATTATTTTTATTGAAAATTCTAGCAGACCTTTTATATTTAATACACACTCACTTCCAAAAGTTAAGCACGGGGACGAAAATGCTAATTTCTTAAAACCAATCCAAATTGAAGAGGATGCAAATCCCTGTAGAGGTAGATGGAAGTACACAAATATGTTAGGTAACAGCCAACCGTCCTTTCATGTCAACAAATATGCAAAAAGAGCAGTCTTATAAGAAGTCAGCTTTATGAAGTGTTACACAAGTTGATTATAAGTGCTGATAGAAGATGTTTAAAACTTTCATATAATTTGTTTTGAAGACGTACGTGTTTCTATGACTTTGAGAAGACGGATGGAAGATTCTGATCGCTGCGTGCTGTGGGGCGCATTGAAGCAGGACAGTCGATCACAGATGTTGCTCATTTTTTCGGCATTCATCATTTTGTAATTTTATGTATATGGAAACAATTCCAAACCACACAGACAGTTGTCCAAAGGCCCATAGTCAGTCACCCAACGGTTACAACTCCCATAGAAGATCGACATATTGCTATTGTAGCCAAGCTGAATCACAGAGTGACCTCCACACGTGTGACATCTATGGTTACAGCGTCCATTGGTAAGGCGATATCTGCAGCTACTGTACACCAAATATTACATATGAGTGGATTGTATGCCCGGGTACCTTGAGTTTTTGCTCCTCTATCCATCCAATCAAGAGGGGCACGATTTCTATGATGTTGGGAACATGTCAATTGGACTGTGTCTGACTCGGGCAATGTCATACTTACTGATGAGTCAAGATTTGCTCTGCAGCCAGATGACAAGTGTATAAGGATATGACGTGAACAAGAAACATGCAATCAGCCCCAAAAAATCACCGAACATCACGCATTCCAAGGTGTAAGTATTATGGTGCGGGCAAAGATTTCACTAGCCGCACCGACCTGCACATCTTTAAACTGGGTTTTGTGACGGCCGTCCGGTATCGAGATGAAGTCCTAGAACCCATTGTGAGATTGTGTGCTGCAGCAGTTGGCCTTACTTTTATTTTAATGGACAATAACGCACGTCCCCATAGAGCTGGCATCATCGATGACTACCTGGAGAGTAAAGTGATTGTGTGTGTGGCATGGCCAGCATATTCGCCTGACCTTAATCCCATTGAAAATCTTTGGGATGCTCTTGGCTGTGTTGTATGTTTACGTTTCCCACCTCCAGCCACTCTTATTGAGCTGGAAACTACTCTATGTTGGCATTTTCAATAAAACTGTTAAGTTCAAGGTTTAAGTTTAATTTAATCCCAATAAGTTTTCTCCCCTCTCTTTCACTCACCCCCACAATGTTTAATAAGTTTTTTAAAAGTTCATTTGTTATTTTTAAGAGTTCATTCATGTTTAAAGAAAAGGTTTAAAAGTTATGACTTGGCTGGCTAGTAATTGGAAAAAAGTAAACAAACTATTATTTACATATTATGCAAATTTAAATGTTAATTATTTATATGCATTACTTAAATATAAAATACTTTTTACTTTATGATTAATGCAGAAATATATACTAGATGGTTTATTTGTGAATGAAGTAACTTTACATTTCTAGCTTGCGAACTTAATGCCATGTCAACAATTTTCAGTTATGGTAAGTTGGTTGGTAGCCAAATACCAGAGTTAATGTTTCCTTGTTAAACTTGTTTATTAAACTGTTGTTTTATTTCTTTGTGACCATAACCTTTTCTCAAACTATGCTAATGTTTTGTATTAACTGTGATTGTCATTGCCTGTATAAATAGTGATGCAGCAGATTTAGTTAGGGTGTACTTGCTTGGCCAGCAGTAACTCCAGTGTTATGATTTTGGAGTGTTTGTTTTCCAGCCATTTAGGCTAAGTAAATTTAAGATATCTATAACTTTTTAGTTATGTTTTTAAACTATTATGTTTTTTTATGAGTTCTTTAAATAAATGAGATTTAATTACTTTAATAGTTTTCTTGAGATTACACAACATCTATATCTTTTATTCAACTACAGCTGGCAAATGGTGCATTTTTTTTTTCTCCTCCCCAACACTGGTAGCAGAGCATAGTTATTACCATGTCTGTTTGCCAGCTGTTTGGATATTTTCAAGAACTTTTCCATTTGTTTAGAAAATGTGTAAAGTTGAAGATGGCTGCATAAACTGAGAGCACATTTTCTTTTGGCAAGTTAAATCATGAAAATTATAAGGAATGGAAATACAGTATTGTCCTCTACCTAATAAGTCAGGACTTGCAGAATTATACATCTGACAAGATAATTGATGAAGAAAAACCATCTGACACATCGTCTGATGCAGTGAAGAAAAAACTGAAGAAGGGAAAGGCTCTACCTATTATATGCTTAAGCATTAGAGAAGATTTGAAGAGAATAGTTTATGAAGTCCATATATGTTTGGAAGCATGGAAAGTATTGAAGGCTGTGTTTGAACCTGTTTCAAGAGCAAGAGTAGCCAGATTAAGAAGAAATTTCATGAACACAAAATATGACTTAAATGAATCCATGAGTATTTGTCTGAATAGAATAACCCTAGCTGTTAAAGAACTTGAACAAGCAGGAAAGAAAGTTGAAGATGACGAAGTTGCTTTCCAGATATTAGAAAACCTACCAGATACTTATGAAAGTTTGGTATCACAGTTATGCAGATTACCTGATGCCAAGTTTACTGTGAAAGGAATTCAAAGTCACTTGTTAGCAGATTATGACTGTTAGAAGAATAAAAATTTACAAATGAGTGATATCCTTCCTGCAAACCAAGCTTTCTTCTCAACTGAAGACTCCCGACACAAGGTATATTCTAATAAAAATGAAGGAAAACGATGTTACAGATGTGGTTTAAAAAGCCACCTAATTAAAAACTGCCGTGTGAAGCCAAAAAGTAGAAAGCAATCCTTCAACCATCTAAAGGAAGACAAGCCCACTTTGCAGCAGCCATGAGGAGCGAGCATATAAGTCTTGAGTTTGTTTTGGACTCTGCTGCCACTGACCATTTTTCCAATAAGAAAGATGTGTTTTTCTTGGGATTACACAACATCTATATCTTTTATTCAACTACAGCTGGCAAATGGTGCATTTTTTTCTCCTCCCCAAACACTCTACAAGAAGAATGGTGATTGGTTAGTTATGCGGTGGTTGACCACTTAATTGAAAGTATGGTGACAAGGTATAAACTCTGTATACAGATGAGGGAGGATCACATACCCTATTAGCTATTAATGTCCTTTTTTTTCATTTTATGCTAATTTTGTTTAAGTCTCCAGTATGTCATTATCTGATAACTTATAAAATTTAATATTGTTTTCATTTCTGTATATAATTATTGATTTTGTTTTATGCATAAATATATATGCTACTTACACATATATAATTTTCCTAGTTGTTATTATTTTGTAATGTTATGCTTTGTATCATATTCATTTGAGGTGTATTTGTTATTTAATTTTCTTTTAATATTGCAGTTAATGAATCAACAAGTTATAATTCCATCGAAGATGAATTAGATATGCCTGAAGCTAGCAAGTATGTAGATACTGTATCATCCCGTCCAGCTTCAGCTGCAAATGAAAAACCAGCTGAGGAAGATATTTCAAATGGTACGATTTCAAATTGATTAATTGAGCTTAATCATTATGTAACCTTATCTTATTTAT
Source organism: Maratus speculifer (assembly GCA_964019185.1). Lineage (NCBI taxonomy): Eukaryota > Metazoa > Arthropoda > Arachnida > Araneae > Salticidae > Maratus > Maratus speculifer. The sequence continues at coordinate 290,659,160 of OZ025294.1, read as the reverse complement.
GTATAAGAATATTTATTAATGTACTCTAAAACAAGTCTATCCAGCCATTTAGTAAATGTGTGCATCTGGTGGCAAACATTGAATAGTGACATTGTTCACATGATAGGAGACATGCAAGAATATTATACAAGTATGTCTAACGATAGTAGTCATAAGACCTCTATTGTGCAAAGTCCAATGTAAAAATAAATTGCAGTAAAAACATAAATTATAATAACATTAGCATTACATTTTTCTGAAGGTGGGTTTATCTAAGGAAAAATATTACAGTGGAAAAAACAAAAATTCTAATATTTTTGTTATTGAGTTTTAATGGCATATTATTGATTATTACTCAAATATTTCTTGTCCATTTGACTTCAGAGCAAGATGTTTAAATTATTTACATTAGTTTGAATCTTAGCCTATGAAAATTTTACTTTTTTTGCTTGGCAGTCAAGAGGTTAAATAATTATCAGAAACTGAATGTTCATCATTATGCAACTTAGGAAAAAAGTTGATTGGCTTAAACAATACTGTAGCATTTGCATAATGTATCTAAACTTTTTAGGCAAATGTTTTACAAAAAGAATAAAAAAAAAAGCATTAAAAAAATAGTTCTGATGTAATCATTCTAATATCTCTACTGTGTTTTATTTAATTAAGTGAATAGTTATAATGGAATTATTAATAATACATTCACTTATTTTTATTGATATAACATAGAAGTTTAACATACTTTCCTTACTGACTGATGTTGAATTTCTTCTTATAATTCAAAAATATTGTGTATGTCATAATGAATGATACATTTCAAAAATTTAAAAGTGAATTAAAGACTTATTTAAATGTGCAAATACTTATAAATTTAAAAAAACCAGAGTTTTTTATGCAAGGAATATATAATTCTTTTTATTTCATGTCTATGAAAGTTATTATTTAAAAAATTCTTATATTATTTAAATTTTTAGCATTTTTTAAAAATTATTTATTGTTGCATTATTAATTTGTTTCACTTTTGCATATTTATTGATCATATATATATACAGATGGGTGTTACGCCCAGTATGTTACATCATAATATGTTATATCTTGAGTGTTATGTGAAAGAGCCTGTAGATGGCGCCTGTAGTGAATCTGTTTTAATTCTGTATGTACCTGTACATATGCGCTCTGGACAGCGACGATGAAAGACATGTAAATAAATTGCGCTAGCGAAATGATTAGAGTTTGTGGTCATTATGGTTAATGTGTGGAATTAATTTAATTATCTCCCCCTTTCTTAAGATGTGTTGTGCGAGTATTAACATGGTGTCACGAGTGCTGGTAAGAGCCACACGTTTTGATTTGTTTGTCTATAGAACGGCGCAGAATATTTGCGCGCTTTCTTTGTTGCGAAGAAAAGGGGTGAGTAATATGTAGTTTGGTTTTTTGGAGATTTAGTTTAGTTGTATAAATTGTGGTTTTGTGGTTTTCTTATGTTAATTAATTAGTGTTGTGTATTGAGTTGTATATTTTATTCGTAGCTAGTGATATTGTATTTTATTCGTAACTATTGATTTTGTGTCAGTTGTAGGAACTATTTTAAGAAAATTATTTTAGTTATTTCTGGTAGATTTGCAGTGTTGTTTCAATAATTTTGTGATTTCTTGTGTTATTAGTGTAAATATATTCATATATTTAATCATGTCAGTGATAGATAAGTTGAAAAAAGACGAGTTAAAACTCGTCGCTGAAGAGTTAGGGTTAATAATTCCTGAAGGAGCTAAAGTTATTGAATTAAAAGAGTTAATTGAAAAAAGTGACTCTTTTTTAAATAACTTGGATTTAGTTAAAAATGTTGTTGAATATGTGGTTGAAGAAATTAAAATTAAAAAAGAATCGGAAAAATCAAAATTAGAATTAGAAAAAATAAAGCTTGCTCAGTTAGAAAAAGAAATAGAGCTAGCTAATGTTCGTAAAGAATCTTCACAATATTCTGAGTTTGAAAAAATAAAATTAGCACAGCTAGAAAAGGAGTTAGAAATCGCTAATATTCGGAAGGAATCGCTTCAAAATAATTCATTTTCATCGGTAAAAAGTGAAATGGAGTCAATAAATAATGTAGAAAGTTTTATTAAGAGCATTAAAACTTTAACGATACCTGTGCCATCTAGGGTAGAGTCATTTAGTCTTTTCTTTCAGTCCTTAGAAAAAGCATTCAGAACAAAAAATGTACCTGAGGAATTTAAAGCTGAAATACTTTTGAATATGTTAGGTGAAAAAGCAAATAATATAATGATTTATTTATCAGAGGAAGATTTGTGCAATTATGATAAATTAAAAAATGTAGTGTTAAAGGAGTTTCAACCAACTCCACAGGAGTGTTTGAATAATTTCCGTAAGGCGCAAAAATTACCTTCAGAAAGTTATGTCCAATATGCGTCAAGATTAAGTGCAGCATTCGAATATTACTGTCAGTTACGTGAAGTGAATGATTTTAAATCTTTGTGTGAGCTAATTGTTTCGGATAAGATTTTTGGTTCATTAGATAGTGATTTAATGTCTCACATTGGAGCAAAACAGGGAGAATCATATTTTAAACCGCAACAATTAGGTCGTGAATGTGATATTTTTCTTTCTACGAAAAATAAAATAAAAACTGACAACAATGTGTTTAGGAAACAAAACGGAAATGAAAATAAAAGATTTTTTGGAAATAAATCGCCAAATCCAACGTTTCAAAAGAAAGTTTCGAATGTGTTCTTTTCTGAAATAAAAACTTGCGTTTTATGCAAAAATGAAAATCATGAACTGTATTTTTGTCCGAAATTTAAAAGTCTTACAATTCCGGAAAGAGTAGATGTTGTTAAAATAAATAGACTATGCTTTAAATGTTTGCATCCCAATTGTAGTGTAAAAGTTTGTAAGAGCAAAAATTGTTTTTGTAAAAAACCGCATAAATATTCAGTCGAGTAAAGAAAAATCGCCCAGCTTCACATCTGTTTCCAATAATGTAGATCAGAGAGGGAAAAGTAACAATGCGCTTTCTCCTTCCATCCCTCCTAGTCAGTCAGATAGGTCTGTGGTCGCTAGTAGTTTGGCAAAAAATAAAACAAAAAATGTTTTATTGAGTACAGCTTTGATTTTGATTAAAGATAAAAATTCTCAGTGGTATGAAGCGAGATGCCTGTTAGATGTCGGGAGTCAAACTTGCTTAATAAGCAGAGACTGTGTGAATCGTTTGCAATTGAAACCAGATAAAACGAGTACGGTAATATCGTGTTTAAATGATTCATCTTTAAGTGTGAATGGGTGTGTAAATACTACGATTTCTAACCGAGATAAGAGTTTTCAAAGAGATATAAATATGTTGGTAGTGAACAAAATAACAGATCTTATTCCACATAAAGTATTTCAAATACAGGTGGATGTTTCTGAGTCAGTCGCTTTAGCTGATCATACATTTAATATCCCTGGAAAAGTGGACGTATTATTAGGGGCCGAAATATTTTATGAGTTGTTGAGAACAGGGCAAATATATTTAAAAAATCCGCGACTTCTATTACAGAATACTTGTTTTGGCTACGTGGCTAGTGGAAGTATCGAACAGATAAATGATGGTAATATACATTGTGGGTTAATACGGGATTCAGATTTAAATGAAACAATGAAAAATTTATGGGAACTCGAGACTTTAGGTATTAAAGAAAATGAAGAATTAAATTCAGCGGATAAAGAATTGATAGATCAATTTGAAAGAAATCTAAAATTTGTGAATGGGAGGTACGAAACTGATTTATTATGGAAAATTAGTTGTGATGAATTAGAAAGTAATTATTTTTTGGCAAAAAAAAGATTTGATGAGTTAAATAAGGGTTTTTCTAAAAACAATTGGATTGTTAATGAATATCGAGAAATAATAAGCGATCAATTGAAAAACGGGATTATTGAGAAATGTCAGAGGGATCAGCTAGAATATTTTATGCCTCATAGAGCAGTTGTTAGAGAAGATAAAGAAACAACTAAGGTTCGGATAGTATTTAACTGTAGTTCAAAATCTAAAAATAATTTGTCTTTGAATGATTGTCTAGAAACTGGTCCTAATTTAAATCCTAATATTCTTGATGTTATTCTAAATTTTCGGAAACATAAAATAGCGTTTAATGCTGACATAGAGAAAGCTTTTTTAATGATAGGAATTTCAGAGAGAGATAGGAAATTTTTAAAATTTCTTTGGTATTCGGATGATCCTAATAAAGATTACGAATTCATGAGAATGAAAAGATTACCATTTGGCTGTAAAGTGTCTCCTTTTATTTTGAGTGCTACTATAAAACATCACATTAAAAATTTTGAAAATAGCAATCCTAAGTCATTTGAAATGTTAAATTCAGCTCTATATGTAGATGATTTATTTTTTGGAGGAAGTACTGTGAGTGAGTCGTTCGAATTATCTTCGGACGCTGTAAATATTTTAAAGAGTGGAGGATTTAATTTGAGAAAACTGAGGTCTAATAGTAGAGAGTTGGAAAAACTCTGGATAGAAAATGGCTTTAAGGATATAGAGAAAGAAAGTGTTCAGCAGTTGAAGATTTTAGGTTTAAATTGGTGTCCAGAGAAAGATGAATTATCATTGGAAGTTAAGGGTTTAATAGAATCTTGGGAAACGTTGCAAAACAGTAAAAGGTGTGTTTTGAAAACAGCAGCACGTATTTTTGATCCCCTAGGCCTGATTTCGCCATTTGTTGTTCGTATTAAATTATTGTTACAGGAAATTTGGGAAACAGGTTGTGATTGGGATGAAGAGTTGCCCGATGATTTGCGGGAAAAATGGTTTAAGTGGTGCAACGAAATTGAGAAAATATATTATATAACTATTCCCAGATTTTGTTTAGTTGATTGTAAAGATGAACAAGTGGAGGCACATGTTTTTTGTGATGCTTCATTAAGTGCGTATGGAGCAGTTCTTTATTTTAGATATTGTGATAATAGTGGAAATTATAAAGTGTCATTTATTTTGTCAAAAAATAGAGTAGCACCGTTAAAGAAAGTAACTTTGCCGCGTTTAGAGTTGATGGGTCTTGTAATAGGTGCTAGAGTTGGAAATTATGTGAAGAATATTTTTAAGGATAGAATTCAAAGAGTAGTATATTGGAGTGACTCCACCATTGCATTATATTGGGTTAAAGGATGTGCGAAAAGGTGGAAACAGTTTGTAGGTAATAGGGTTCTAGAAATCCAAGAGAAAACCAACCCTAGTGATTGGTACTACTGTCCTACGGAAGACAACCCGGCCGATATACTAACAAGAGGAATTGCTGCTGAAAGTTTAGTTAACAACGAGAAATGGTGGCAAGGTCCAGCTTGGCTTCGAAGTAATAATGAGAGCTGGCCCGAACAAATATTGAGAACGTCTACGGAAATCAATAGTGTAGATGTATTGAAAGAACAGAAGGTCAAGCTTGCTGAAAATTTGGTCGGTAAATTAGAGTTAGTTGAACAATTGTGGAGTAAATTTTCATCGTGGACTAAATTGCAAAGAGTGCTTGCGTGGTGCTTGCGATTCATCGATAATGCAAAGAGAAATAAAATTGCTGCTCCGTTTTTGCAAACAGAGGAATTGAAAAGGTCGCATGATATTATAATTAAGTTAGTCCAGAGAGCGAATTTTGCAAACGAAATAGCCAACTTGGAGAAGGGAAAAATTCTAAAAACCAGCAATTTAAATTCCTTAAATCCTTTTTTGGACAATCGTGGGTTTTTAAGAGTTGGTGGACGGCTAAGAAATGCCAACATACCAGAGACTGCAAAATATCCTTTAGTTTTGCCTAAAAATCACCCAGTTACGACCTTGTTAATTAAATTTTATCATTTAAAATACTTACATGGAGGAGTACAGCTAATAAATTCTGCCGTGAAGCAAACCTATTGGATTGTGGGTGCAAAGTCTCTTATCCGTAAAGCAATAAAAAATTGTGTTATCTGTGCACGATTTCGCAGCGAATTCTCGAAACAAATCATGGCTGATTTACCAACATCAAGAGTGAGCCAAGGAAGAGCGTTCATTTGTTGTGGCACCGACTTTTGTGGACCTTTTCTAATAAGTCTTCGACGTGGTAGGGGAGTAAAGCCAGTCAAAATGTACGTCTGTATCTTCGTATGTTTCTCTACCAGAGCAGTTCATTTGGAACTTGTTAGTGATCTGAGTGCCAGCGCCTGTATAGCTGCGTTGAAAAGATTCATTGCACGTCGAGGTAAGCCAATAGAGATCTTCAATGACTGTGGTGCTAATTATATAGGAGCAAAGAATTATTTGAAAGTCGCTGCATCAGAAGCAATCGGCAACTACTTGCACAATGAGAGTATAAAATGGACTACGAATGTTCCATCTGCTCCCCATTTTGGAGGTCTTTGGGAGGCAGCGGTTAAATCAATGAAGTACCATATGAGACGAATTATTGGGTCACAGATCTTGTCTCAAGAGGAATTTGCAACAATTTTGGCGGAAATTGAAGCAGTTCTGAATTCTCGCCCATTAGTCGCTATTTCGGAGGACCCAAATGATCTTTCAGTCCTAACTCCAGGTCACTTTCTCATTGGGTCAGATTTAAAGAGTGTTCCCGAACCAGACATTACAAATATGAAAATTTCAATTCGAGATCGATGGAAATTGATTACGAATATTTCCCAGTCATTCTGGAAAGCATGGTCTAAGGACTATCTTACACAGTTGCAAGTGCGCAACAAGTGGAAATTTCCGACAGAAGATTTATGTATAAACGACTTAGTGCTCATCAAAGATGATAATTTGCCACCGTTGAAATGGAAAATGGCAAGAATAATTGACATTTTCAAAAGTTCTGACAGCAGAGTAAGATCAGTGAATTTAAAAACTGCCATAGGTGAACTTAAAAGACCAATCCACAAATTAGTCAAACTGCCAATAAATGAAAATTAACTTTTCTTTGTGAAATTATTTAAATTTCTAGATATAAATGTGAATTTATTGTGTAATATTATTGTTATATATTTTTATGTTTACATTGTGTATTGTATTAATCTGTCAATTTGTTATATATTTATTTTATTTATGATGATGACGTGGTCATGGGGCCCCAGTATGTTACGCCCAGTATGTTACATCATAATATGTTATATCTTGAGTGTTATGTGAAAGAGCCTGTAGATGGCGCCTGTAGTGAATCTGTTTTAATTCTGTATGTACCTGTACATATGCGCTCTGGACAGCGACGATGAAAGACATGTAAATAAATTGCGCTAGCGAAATGATTAGAGTTTGTGGTCATTATGGTTAATGTGTGGAATTAATTTAATTATCTCCCCCTTTCTTAAGATGTGTTGTGCGAGTATTAACAATGGGGTACAAAATAATATGAACACCTGTGAAAAAGTATGACGTATTTCACACCTGCTGTACGGCCGCGCTATTTGCAACAGAAGTCTGCCACCTAGTGAGCATGAAGAGGAAGATATCAGTCTCTCAACAGCAGTCACCTGTGTTGCATGCGTCAATCAAACTGTATGTAATAAGTCAAGGGCGGATCTGGAGAGTCCTCAAGGGGGGGGGGCGGTTTTAAAAATTAGGAGACTCGAATCTCATGCGCAGTTTGGGGCAATTTTTTTCACTCGGGTCGGGTTTGGGTCCGGTCGACTTCTATTTTTCAAGCGGGTCGGGTTTGGGTCTGGTTATCTTCTATATTTTCTGCGGGTCGGGTTTGGGTCCGGTCGACTTCTATTTTTCAAGTGGGTCGGGTTTGGGTCCAGTTGATTTCTATTTTTTGCTGCTGGTCATGTTGGCTGCTGGGTTTTTTTTTTTTCTGCTGCTGGTTGGGTTAACTTATACTTTTTTTTCTGTGGGTTGTGTTTGGGTCCGGTTGACTTCTTTTTTGCTGCGGGTTGGGATTACTTCTACTTATAATATAAATCATAATAGTAAAGCTCTACAATAAGAACAAAAGTAAATATTTAAAAATGTATTTCTTAAGATTTCGCTAAACAAATGTAGAACATAAATGTATTTTTTACGAATGACAAATAAATAAGGTGCCAGTCCAAATTGGGCTCAGAGTGAAGAATGGCACGAATCGCGGTCGGGCCAATAATGCTTATCATACAGGCTGGGTCGGACACGGAACAAACGTTTAGCTTTTACTCAGGGCCGAGCGTCGACCTGGAAATTTTTATCAGTACAGACGAGACATGAATTCGGGCTCTTTTATCAGAATTAGGTCCCAACCGAGCTCGACGATTTTAAATCCGAGCCCGCCCAAACCCGAAACATTTTGCTTCATCAGAGCCCGAACCCGATAACGAAAACAAACAGTAGAAGAAAAAAATGCATTATAATTTTTTTTAAATGTTCCAAAAAAAAATTATCATTTTTTAACTACATTTTACATAGAAATGTTACTCTTAAACGAAAATTTAAATTTAATGTTATCAAACGAAAGTTTGGTATAAAATAAAAATGTCCTATATACATAAAAAAATTCTCATATTTTGTCTCCTAATAAGAAAATATTATGGACATGTTAATGAAGTGTGTGTTCATGAATAAATGCATGGAGCATGTAGAAATTATTGTCGATTATTTGTCGAATTGAACAACATTTATCAATTTCCTATTAAAAAAATGCACATCTTTAACTATAACCATTTCATTCCTCATAACAATCTTTTGGGATAGGCGTAACCCAGACAATAACATTAAATTGAAAGTTTTAAATTCCGATGCTTTTATAGAATTAAAGGAAACACTGCTCAATTGCTTTCTATCTGAATAATATGGAAATTAAATTTACTTACGATCAAAAGTGACTTCGTAAATATGCAGAGTAACAACTTCAGCATCGTCCGAATTCACAAAAAAGCAACAATCACTAAAATTATTTCCATATGAAAAGCGATTACGACCTGTGTATGCTGAGTATAATAGTAATCTAAATTATGCGCCAAAAGCAACCCTATTTCAAAATAACCTTTGCTACAGACAAAAACCAAACTACAGATAAATTCATTACTCCCGCTTTTTTGTTGGCACCAGAACATCGTCGGAAACAGCTAAAATAGGTTTGTAGAAGTGACTAATAATTTACTTTTGAAATATCATTCTAATGCTAAAACAGAAAAAAAAACACAATTTCTGCTTCCCCTTCATTCTAATCAAAATGTCAATACAGGGATTTGAAAAGGAATAAATAATGTTTAAGGGCGGAAAAAGTTCTTTTAATATTTTCCATTCATTGATAAATAAAATTTATAGGTTTCAGAAAAAATGAGTCCGGGTCCGAGCACTGTCTCATCTCTAATACAGACGTTTAGGAAGACTGACTCCAGGCAGGACTCGACATGGAAGAAAAACAAGTCATGTCAGATCCAAATTGTGAGAAAAATAAAGATCAGGTCACGGCCCGGCTCTAAAAGTCAGAAGACCTGACCCAGCCCGACCCTAGGGTGTGCGATCACCCCTTCGTCATATCTCTTCCCACCTTAGATCCGCCATTCCTCAATTCATGAATTAGTGCGGCTCGACCTTGAGCTTCAGCACAAGTCCTATTCCATGAAGATCTCTCATATTGGTTTGAAAATCTTTATGGGCCCACGGGGAAGCGATCGCCCCATCGCCCCCCCCTCCCCCCCCCCCCAGATCCGTTATTTGTCCCAGTATAATAAATTAAAGTTGGCGCGACCTGGGTCGCCCAACTTTAATTTATTATACAATATATTAGTCATTAATCTAATAATTATTATAATCAGAGGGAGGCGTTTGCCCCATCGCCCCCCCTCTTAGATCCGCCATTTGTCCCAGTATAACAAATTAAAGTTGGCGCGACCCGGCTCAAGTCGCGCCGGTCTCGAGTTTAGGACCAACAACTTTTCCGTGCGGGCATCTAATGTCGTTCTGCAGATCCTTTATTGGGCTCAAGGGGAGGTGATCGCCCCATTGCCCCCCCCCCTTAGATCCGCCATTGTAATAAGTTGAAATGTCAGACCTGTCAGAGTTCCAAAGAGGAATGATTTTTGGAGTGCGTTTAAGTGAAGCATCGGTTACAGGAGCAGCAAACCTTTTAGGGGTTACAAGCAGTACGGTACAGTAGTTACAACAGCATACACGAAAAAGGGTAAGACAACGTCTTCAAAGCGCAACAGTGGCCGAAAGTCCAAGCTTGCTGATAGGCGTAAACTAGTCTTGAAGCCCATAATAGCCCAAAAACACAAGTAATCGCCATCTGAGATAACATCCGAAATGAACAGACATCTCCAGGATCCCATTTCAACAAAAACTGTCGAAAAGGAGCTCCATTTTGCAAGCATTAATGGCAGAGTGCAATTCGCAAACTCTTGGTGACAGCAACTATTGCTTTCAAGTGACTTCAATGGTGCAGAGATCCCAAGTGGTGGTCCCCACAGAAGTGGCAACAGGAATTATTGTCAGATGAATCGTTATTCGCCCTATTTCAGACGACCGGCCATGTTTATGTCTGGAGAACACCCAGAGAAGCATTTAAACCTGAATGCCTGATGCTGAATTTGAAGCATTCGGGTGGCTCCATTATGGTCTGAGGTTCGATATCTTGGCGCGGTCTTGGGCCACTTGTTATTCTGCATGAGAGGATCAAATCCAATCTCTATCTAACCAGTCTAGGGGATCATGTTCACCCTTTTGTCCAGACTTTATTCCGTGGAGAGCGACTGCTTTTTCAAGACGACAATGCTCCTATCCACACTGCAGGGTGTGTTCAACCTTGGTTCGAAGAGCTTGATGATGAAGTTGAACATCTTCCTGGCTCCCTCAGTCTCTGGATTTGAATATTGTTAAACATATATTGGAAGATTTGGAGTCCAAACTTCGTTCTCAATTTCTTCCTCCATCCAGCCTTTCGGAATTAGAGACTATTATGCAAGAGTGATGGCTTAATATACTTTCAAATATTGTCCATTACATCTATAAAGGGTAACATTAAATCTGTACTTCAGTTAAAGGTAGACCAAACCTCTACTAATAAAAATTTTCCATTATTTCACAGGTGTTCGTATTATTTTGTCCCCCATCTGTATAATATATATATATATATAAATAATGTGTGTGTGTATATATTATACATATATGGAAGTGAAAGGCTATAGATCGATGCAGCAAATTCATAAATTACTGGCAGCTGATACAAGGTCGCATTATTTGAAGTCGAAGAATTCAGCCAACTTCCATGGAATTATTGGTCATGGCTGAGATCTAATTCTAATTGAAAGCATAATTATTCTTTTTGCAGTCGCATCATTAATTCTATGGTTAGAGGTAATTATCTCAAGGGAAAGGTGGTTGTTCCAATAATTTCCCCCAGGAAAAACTCAGTCAGTGGATGTTCAAAGAACTTTTATCTATCAAAACATGGAATGAAAAATAGTTTCCACAAAGTGAGATTATGTAAAGGTGCCAGAATGGAACTTCAATAGCTACATGGTGCTAGAAATTTTAAAGTGAATGGAGAACACTACATGATGTGAAAAACACCAGGTAATATTTTTTAAAGCACTGGAAAAACAAGACAATTCTGAGCTCTGAACTAACTCTGCTTGATTTTATTCATATTGCTTAGAAATACAGATTGGAATGTAACATTTGGAATGAAACATGCAATGAAATGCACACAGTTACTCAACCAATGATGAGTGAAAGGGGAGTACATTGGGAAATGAGTTCCATATCTGCCATTAGAAGGATTTCAATGTAAAGCTTCTAGCACCAGAAAAATGCACAAGAAATTGATTTGTGGAATAAAAATTAAAAATAGCAAAATGATCTATTGAAAACTTTTCAAAATAAAGCTAGCTTCTCTTAGAATATTATAACTTTGGTAGTTGATAAAAATTTATAAAGGGTTTAAAAGTTTTAGATTAAAATTTCAAATAAAATATTAATATATGCATTTTAAAATTAAGAAATTAGAATATATATATAATTAAATCTGAAATTGTAAAGTTTTTTTTTTTTTTTTTTTTTTTTTTTTTAGAGATAAAGTTGTGGAATTGGGTAGATATTATCCATGTTTGACTATATAAAAATGTACATGTAATTTCACAAAGTGTATAATGAAAATTTACATATTTTAACTAAACAACTATGTATAGTCTTTTAGTTATTAATCAATGTTCAGAATTTATTATTCATCAAAATAGTATTATAAAATCTGCTTTACACTTCCTATTTTTATTTCTTGTATTTATTAATTGTTCTAATGTCTGTTTATTTTATTATTTTTAGGCAACATTAGAGATTCTCTGTCACATTTAGAGGACACTCCTTTTGATGAATTAGACGATGATACCGAAGAAATGATAATATAAAGATTCTCACTACATCTAATCATAGTTTTTAATTTTATTGAATAACATTTGTGAAAAATGATTTGATTTAATGTTTATTGAAGAGTGCAATATTTTATTAAGAATTTTTATACTTGTTTCTTTTAATTTTTTAATTGATTAGTTTGTTTAAAATATTGAAATTGTTGTGTAATTTTAAAGATTGTAAAGAAATAAATATGTTTTTCACAATGTTTTGTGTTATTATTTTCAGTAATGCAAGTGACTGTGAAGAATTAATCTGTCTTTATCAGTTTTTCATAAAATATCACTCACCACTGTCTGATGCATATTTTAAAGGTATATACAAGAGTTGCTATTTATATTTCTGGCTTTGGCAGGAAGAAATGTTACTAGGCAGCCACAGCTGATTTTAATTGAAAGTTTGATATTTTTTACCATAAATTTTTCAGAATGATTTTTCATTTTAGATTGATTTGCTTCATTTATAGTAAATCAAAAAATTCATCTTGTACAAAAAATGGAATTGACTCATGAACATTTTTGTACGATTATTTTTCATAACTTTTGACATGGATTGTAAAAAGAAGAGTGCTTCCATGAACTTAATTCTTTATTCAGTGATAAAGTATCATCTTACAACACTGTAAAAAACTGGTATAACGATGTTCTCTTCATGACACATTCTGTGAAGACGTCCAAGATCAATTGTTGTGCTATAAAATATTGATGTTGTGTGTAAACTGATAAAGCAAGATTGTCATCTTTGGATATTAGTATGACAAGATAAGATATTACATGAACATTTGGGAGTAAAAAAAAAAAAAATGTTCCTGTCGGATACCCTATAATTTAATAGGTGCTCAAAAGAAAGTTTGTGTTGATTAGTGGTAGGAAATGTTGAAAAATACATTCAAGGTTCATCAAAGGCTGTGTACAACATGTACACAGGAGACAAATCATGGATCTATGCATAAGAGCTAGAAACAAAACAGGAATCGACTGTATGGTCTTCCAAGTTGAGCCAAATCCAAGAAAAATTGTTTGAGGAAGAAGTTCACCAAGGCAAATGGTTGCCTGTTTCTTCGACATTACCATTTACATTGCAACAGTGACGTTAGAGCAATGCAGGACAGTTAATTTTAAATAATATATGATCAATTGTTTGCCAGAAGTCTTCGAAGAAATTCAAAAAAAGCAGAAGAGCAGGTGAATAATTCATCACGACTAGGTGAGCACTCATACATTGGTTCAAATAAAGGAATTTCTGAAAGGTTAAAACATTGAAATGATGGTTTACCTGCCGTACAGCTCTAATTTGGTACCCAATAACTTTTTTATTTTCCACACATCAAAAATAAATTATGGCCAACGATTTTTGACACCCGAAAAAATGGTTGATGCATTTTTTGCAGTTACCTCTATCGGAGGGGAACAATGCTTCAAAAATTGGTTCAAATACATGCTAAAGTGTATTGATCCTCATGAAGAATACCTTGAAAAATTGTAAATCCAATGTCGATCGTAAATATTTGTTTTTTAATTACTAGGCTAGAAATATAAATAGCATCCCTAATACAAATCATATACAGGTATCACATATAATAAACAAATAAACCTAATTGAAGTAAAAAATTAACCAAGGCCAGGAATAGAATTTAAGCCACAGCATACTAGGCTGTTTCTTTAAGCACTGAGCCACTTTTGCCAATGCCTGAATCTACGAATTTTCACTAATAAACCACATGGAAGAAAGTCATCAGTCATCTATCAGACAGTCATGGATGATGGAACAATGATGAATATTTATTTACTATTCTATCAATCTGTAGTACAAATTGAAAAACACATACACACATAAATAACGCCTGTCCAGGTATCGGTCAGAGTGGCTTAGTGGTTAGAGCAACAGCCTAGTATGTTGTGGTCCAATGTTCAATTCCTGGCTCTGCTTAATTTTTCACTCTTGTTGGGTTTATTATATTTATTGTATATATATCTGTATAATATTTGTATATTCCTTTAAAAGTTGAATGCAGAAATTATTTATGTGTGTTTTAAGATACATATTTGTTTATTCTATGATTAAAAAAAGAAAAAATATATTTTATTTTATAACATGGATTCAATTTCGCTAAAAAAAATTATATGACTTATAAACACAAAATATATGAAATTTTTTAATCATAAATCAATACTAACAATCTTTAAGCATCAGTAATTGAAAGCAATCTTATAAGTACATTTAATAAATTTTAAAGACCATTAATATAAAAATGCATCCTGATTACAGTAACTACTTGTTGAAGGCCACCTAATACTTACCTATCATGCATATCTATAATATAAAATATGAAAATAAAACATGTGTAAACTATTTATAAAATGCATTGCAATTCCAAAATAAAATTTAAACATATGTTTAAATATTTTTAATCGATATGCTCTATTAATGAATTGCTGATGAACCCATTTTGACAAATTGTATAAAACGCCAAACTACTCAAGTAGTATAAAATTATGTAAAAGAAACATCCTTATAATTTCAGAAATGATAATCCAAATTACTAACAGTTTACTGCGTCTGATTAAGCATCTCATTAACTATCAGTTTACTGCATCTGATTAAGCCTATCATTTCCAATTAATATATTTGAATTGAAATTTGAATGAAATACTTGGTCATGAAAAATCGAAGAGTGGGGAAAATGTGATTACAAATATCTCGGCAACCAATCATTCAGCCAACTCCATTTATTACACAAAATTTGTGTTTTTTTATTGTATTTTACATTCACTCCTTAAAATAATAATAGTAAAAAAAAATTATATACCTTTCATTAGAATGAATATTTCAAGAGTCCGAAAAAATAGTTCTGGATAATCAAGGTTACTGATATTCAATAGGCTTCTTCTGATTATTACATACTTAGTGCACATCAAATTTCAAATCTTTATCTCAATTTGTTTGGAAGATAGTGCGTTTACAGACACACAGACAGATGACAATTTTTTTTTTTTTCTAAAAATATATTTTTCGGACTCTCCGGTGTCTAAAATGTAAAATATCTTTTTTATATATATATATATAAGATTTTTAAAACAATACCAAGATTTACCCCCATACTATGTATGATGGGTAAGTACAAATAAGTGTTCTGAATACAGTAATTTACTTTAATTTCAATTTGTATAACTAGTATTTAATAATTAGTATTTGTATAATAGGCGTTTTAAACATTTATTTGTTTTCAAAATTGTATTCGATTCAATGCTAAAAAAAAGTATATAGTAATTCAAATTTGGAACTTATTCATCGATTTTGAATATTCGTCTGTAAGCAAGATTGCATAAAAAGTGACAAAAACAGAGCTATGAAATTTGGCACAAAGATGCTGCTTTATATCAATTTTTTTAAAGACTGCTTGACTAGTTCTAAATGAAATTCTGGTTATACTCATGATAAAGTATAGACTATTTTGTAAACTATTTGATTACAATAATTAAATGTTGATAAGGTTACATTCATTTAGGTTAAACTTGCATTATCTTGGAAATACTTAATACCTATAACATTTCTCTCATTTCACTATTATTGTACAGTAATACATAGTTTATGTAAATGACATTCTATAAGTGTGAAAGATAGGAAAACAATAAATAAAGATGAAGAAAAGGTGTATACAAATTAAGTATGTTTAGATTTTGTGGTTCTAAACTTTTGTACATTATTGAAATAATATCTTAAAGGCAACCTGATGTTTGCATAAGATCTTTTAATTTTTGGAAAAGAAAATAAATCAAAAATTTTTTTAGCATTTGTAAGAAAAGATTTCCACCAAAATTTGCAACACATAAACAATGTGACTTCATGAAGTACAATAATTAAATACACTCAATTCAGACTTTTAGCTTATTTTAAGAGTCCACGCTAGTCATAGGAAAAAACAAAAATGCTAATGTTAAGTCTATGGGAGTGTTATTTTCAAACATCTTAAATTTTAATATTTTTAATTTTTTTCTTTCTTTTTTTGCACGGCATAACTGAGAACAATATACAAGTGGGCTAATTTTTGCTTTTTTGATTTTAGTTTCAGATTTTATTTTAAAAAATTACTTTTGGAACTGGTTCTAAAATTGAAAGTATCACAATTAAAAAAAACTGTAACAAAATCCAAAAAGTTAAAACTATTTTAATTGTAGATGATGAAAAAAAAAAATCTTTAAAAATAAAAAAATTAGAGCCAGAAAGCAATACCCCAAAGACTTAAGATTAGAGTTTTCCTTTCTTCTTGTGACTGAAATGTGCTCTTAAGGCCCCACAATAGTCTCTGAAAAAGACCCGGATAATAATGTAAAGTCTATGGGAGCCTTCTTTTCAAATACCTCACTCAAATTTTAAAATTTTTACATGATTTTTTTTTTTTTTTTTTTTTTTTTTTTTTTTTTTTTTGCATAGGATAGATGAGAATGATCTACAACCGGCCTAGTTTTTGCTTTTTTGATTTTGCATATATATTTTTTATATAATGATAGTTTCAATTTCAGAATCGGTTCAAACCGGTTTCCAAAGTTAAAGTAATTTAAAAAAAAATCTGAAACCAAAATCAAAAAAGTAAAAACTAGTCCGGTTGTAGATTGTCCTCAGCTATCCTATGCAAAAAAAAAAAAAAAAAAGAATCATCTAAAAATATTAAAAATTGAGCGAGATATTTGAAAATAGCGCCCTCATGGCCTTAACATTTCCATCCGGCAGGGCCGTAGCTAAGGGGGTGCTATGGGTGGCTCAGCTCCCCCAAAACATTCTGATTCCTCCCCCCCCCCCTTGGAAAAGATTCCAAGATCATTAAATGAATTTATGTTAAGAAAATCCAAATGAAATTCTATTCTAAAAATCTAATTTAGTTTTGAGGAACTGTCATAGTTTTGCAAAAATACTAAATTGTTACTGAAATAAGTGTTTTAACACTTGTTCTTCTTATTTGCACATATGAAGCTAATATGATATTTAATATTGCATTAGTTACACACTCGAACTTTTCATCACCCTATTAATTTCTTAGCATACAATGAAATTATTACAACAGTTTAATGGGAAACATAGTACTTAGAGTGAATATGCACTAATTTATCGTTCTGTATGAGAGAAAATATGAGTCCTCTCTAGGGACCGTCAAGTGGCGTATTTCCGCTTTTTTTTTTATTTATTTATTTATTTTTTTTTTTTACTTTTTAAGAACCCGCGATTTTTGTTAAGCGATCGCGATAAAAAACAACGACTTTCACCGAACAATCACGAAATACAACAGCGATGTTCGTCAAATAATTGCAAAATAACGAAGCGATTTTCGTCAATCGATCGTGAAATAAAGCGGTGATTTTCATCAAACGATCGCGTAATTTTTGTGGCTATTTTCGCCAAACAATGGCGAAATATAACGGCAAGTTTCGTCGGACGATCTCAAAATATAACGGCGATTTTCGTCGAAGATCGAGAAATATAACCGCGATTTTCATCTAACAGTTGAAAAATAAAGCGGCGATTTTCGTCAAAGGATCACGAAATAAAACTGCGACTTCTGTCAAAAGGTCGCGAGTTAAAGCAGCGGTTTTCGGCAAGCAATCGCGAAATAAAACTACTATTTTCTTCAAACAATAGCAAAGTATAACGGCAATTTTCGTCGAACGATTGCGAAATATAACAACAATTTTTGTCGACCGTTCACGAAATATTATGGCGATTTTCGTCGAATGATCGCGAAATAAAACTACGATTTTCTTCAAACAATAGCAAAGTATAACGGCAATTTTTGTCGACCGATCACGAAATATTATGGCGATTTTCGTCGAATGATCGAGAAATAAAACGGCGATTTTCTTCTAATAATCGTGAAATAAAGCGGTGATTTTCGTCAAATAGTCGCGAATTGAAGCGGCGATTTTTGTCGAACGATCACGATACATAACGGAGATTTTCGTTGAACGATCGAAAAATAAAACGGCTGATTTCGTCTTATGATTGCGAAATTAAGCAGCGATTTTCGCCAAACGAACCCGAACTAAAACGATGATTTTCGTTAAACGATCATAAAATAAAACCGATTTTTGCCAAATGCTCGGAAAAAAACTGCAAATTTTTGCTATTCATTTGTTCGAAATAATCATCGAATCTATTGCTGAATCACCTAAATTGATTTAAAATTATGTGATCTATACAATTCTTCACTGAATCTGTTGATTGGTTACTGTAAATAAGTTTTCATGCACAATGAATTAGCAGCAATTTTCAAACTGTTTGACAAATGCTCATTTAGAAAGACTTGTGTTAAATGTTTAAAAAGAAAAATGATTCTTCCTTTTTTTTTTAATTAGTTAAAAATTGTTTTTCATAAATTTAATTATTTTTTAGTTTATTCTGAACAACATAGTTTACAAAATTCATGCATAAATGTTGTGAAAAATGTCGTAAATTTTAATTTACGCGTAATTTTCTCTTTTTTGATATTTTCTGAGTGGCATCCCTGTCTATATTTTCTTACATTTTCTTGAGCCCCCTCTCCTATTATTTATTCATTTCTATCTCACATCTACTCTTATAGCTACGGCCCTGCCATCCGGGTGTGGACTAGTGTGGAGCCTTAAGGCCTAGACTAGTCACTGAAAAAGATCTAAAAATCAGACCTTGATTATCAGACCTTCAGAATTAACCTCCTTTATCAGACTTTTAAAAATCAAACCTTCATCTAACAATCAGACCTTGATTATATCAAGGTCTAACAAAATTTAAAGTTTTATGAAATTCTCTGCACTAATTCTTGAGATAGAGCTATTGCGATAATCAGAATAATGTACCATGGCAGCGCCACTTTTTGAGCGAATTGGTACCAAAACGCAATTAGCACCATGTCATGTCAAGTACTAACTAAATCTGAAGTTTTATGAAAACCAAAGCATTAGTTCTTGAGATATGGCTGTTATGGAAATTTGAAATAATGCAGCATAGTCCCACTATACCTGTTAAGCAATATACATCAAAAATCAAGGTCTAACAGAATCTAAAGTTTTGTGAAGTTCTGTGCATTAGTTCTTGAGATAAAGCGCCCACGAAATTTTTGTCACATACAGACAGACAGTTCAATAGACAGGCACAAACATACATTTTGTAAAAACATGTTTTTCAGGTTCTCTGACTCCCAAAAATGTGTAAATCTGTCGAAAACCGGATTTCGAAAAATTTCACGAATCCAATATTTTTTTCTTGTAAAGACAGAATGAAATTAAAAATGATTTTCGATTCGATTCTTTAGTTAATGCAAAGGGAAAGCAATTTTTTAGTGGGCATTAGCCTAAAGAATTTTTATTTTGCATTTTCTTGGATGAATAATTGAAAAAATAATAATAAAAAAAAAATAAATATCAGAGAAAACTTGAATAAAACTTTTTTTTTTCTTTTCCGCATCGGTTTAAGATTTCTGAAACTTTTATATTTCTAATATCGGAAACTAATGACAGGAATGAGTTGTTATCCATGTTTTGGAAACCACTCATTGTTTTCGTGTAAAAATTAATGCAGACCATAATTCACACATTTTTAAAATATGAATACTAATATAATTTTATTTCTTATGCCAATACCTCTTTTACTATGCACGTACAAAGTACACGTGAATGAAATATTATTCGGAAGGTTTTTAGCAAGTCTGTTGGCCATTTTGTGATAACATATTGTTTTACTGAAAACTACAGTTAATTAAAAAGTAATGGTAAAATTTATCAGCAAAATATGTAAATTGAAATGTCTGATATCCAGACACTAAAGTGTCTGTGTCTGAAAAGGAGTGTTCAAATTAAGGTGTTTTAAGATCTGTTCATTTTATCAGACACTTTTTATATATTTATTTATCTATTTGCTGAGAAATATATGTAACCGTGTGTCCGCGTTACGGTCCCCACCACTTTATAATTCGGACTCTAATTATCGTAGTCCCGCCAAACGCTGTAGGTTCAACATTATTTAAGCCCTTAAAAAAAAAAAAAAAAAAAAAAAAAAAAAAAAAAAAATCATCTCTACTTTTTAAATTTTATAAAAAGCTGAATATAAGAGTCGAAAAATTTAAATTTTCATGACAAGTGATAATGAAATCACAGCGAGCTAAAATTGTGTTTGAGTGAACAATCCTTACTAATATTATAAATCGGAAAGTGAGTTTGTTTGTTTGTTTGTTTGTTCCGCTTTCACGTCGTAACTACTGAACCGATTGCTTTGAAATTTTGCAGACGTAAAGTTAGAAGTCCGGATTAAATAATAGGGTACTTTTTATCCCGGAAAAAATTGATATTCCCGAGGGAAAACAAAAATATAGTTTGCTTGATGGATGGATTGGAGATGGCGCTGTGTGTCGTTTAAAACAAGATAAAATGTTGCAAACGAATATAAACATGTAAATTTAGAAGCTAAATGATACGATAATGAATCCTCGAAAATGAGGAATTCCTGAGGGATGACGTACTATTTGTTTTATCGTCTAAAATGTTTTTTTTACATCTACTTATCCTGAAATAACTATAAGTCAACGAATTACTAATTTGTATAAGTATTAGTTACGTTATTTAGTTCTTGAGGTATGCGATATATGGCGCTGGGTGTTTTTAAAACGTGGTAACGATGTGCAGTAGCTGTATAATAGTTAGGTTAGGTTAGTTTAGTGCTTTTTTTTCTAGGTAGATATCTAAAGTAGTTATTGTTTTTCCGATAGGTAATTACGTCGCTTTGTTCGTCGTTTAGATTGTTATAGTTTAGTTTGGGATTTTAGTTTAGTTTAGGTTTATAGTTTACTCATATTTTCACAATGCCTCGCAAACGTAAATCTAATTTCTCGAGCACCTCATCTAAAGCTCGGGCAATGAAAATTGCCCGATTTCAAGAATCGTCTCTCCATGCTGAATTAAGAAGGCGCGAACAAGCAGAGCGTCAGGCTGCTTCGAGAGCTGCTGAGCTACCATCTCAGCGCCTGCAAAGGCTTGAGGAGCAAGCCGCTCGCCAAGCTTCTTTGAGGGCTTCTGAGAATGATATTCGTGCTCACGTCCGTTTATCGCAACAGGCTCAACGTCAGCATGGTCAGCTCTATGTAGCGTGTTCCCGGGTTTCCAGTGCCCAAAATCTGCATGTTTTTGCTCCACAAGGGAAAACATATAATATAGTGTACCATTCAGTTTTGGTTTAACAACTAATCGTATCCAGCGTTACATCGCGCTTCTTACATTTTTCCGTGGAAATGAGAAGTTTTCTTATAGTTGTGCTTTATACCGCAATATAACCGAATTCCACGCGGGCGGAAAGCTAGTGTGACATAATTTTACAAGACACATAGTCTTTTTTATTATTTAAGAGAATAGATTTGATTTAAGTTTAATAATATTATTTATTTATTTATTTATTATTAGAATTAGGTATTTTTTATGTACTATAAACTGCCATGTTTTTTTTATTATTTTTTATTTATTTTTTTATTTTATACATTTTTTAGAACTTTTAAATTATTATTAATGGATTAAGAAAATTAAGTGCTTAATTTGTTTTTGTTCAATTAGATTAATAATAAATGCTTTCAATAATTCAGTTTTACATTTATATAACCTATGTATATGTAAATATTTCCTCAAATCACTCCTCTACACTTTCTCTCTCAATTACTCAGGAATGCGATGCATTTATTTAAACACAAATTTTAATTTTACTAATTTTTTAATACAAAGTTGAGTCATACAAATCCGTTTTCATAAGATACTTTATCATTATAAACACAAGGTAGAACCCGTCGAATTTTGACGAAAGAACATATGTAAGAAGAATCTGTTTCATTGATTTATAATAAGCCTATAAAATTAGTTACAAGTTCAAAAGAAAAAAAAATAGCTGTTAGTTACATCATTTTTAAAAAAGCTGCACCAAGAGTCCCGAGAAAGCGTTTAATATTCAAAATTGGTGGTAAATGAAGTTTGAGAAATGTTTTTGATGTTCATGCAGTAGCTGGAAGACTTAAAAAGTTTTTTTTTTTTAACCATTTGAAAAATGGTTGTTGTTTTCGGGAGAATGGACCCGATGATGTTACCACTTTTGAATGATGTTACCACTTTTGAATGATGTGGTCACTTTTGAATTTAAATTAATTTCTTTACTTTTAGAAGAGTTTTTATTTGAATTTAAATTAAATTCTTTACTTTTAGAAGAATTTTTATTTGAATAGTAAATTAAAATGGTTAAAATCATTGTAATAAAGTAGAAAACTAACAAATTTAAAAATGGGTAGACGGAAATTAACAGATACGGAAAAAGCCGAAGCCAAAGAAATGAATGAACGTGAATATCGCATTCAATGATATTAAACACAATACGCGTACTTAAACAATCATAAAGTGATTTTTATTTTATTTTATTTTTTTTTTTTTTTTAAGCTAGTTAACCGGATTATTTTTAAGGAAGCTATAATAGGAGGCCCCAGGGGGCCAACTGACACTCTAAACCAATGCACTAACATGAAAGTACGTTAAAATGTTTTAGTACATAACGCTTTAGATCTTTATTTAATCAAAATTATGCACAGGGTATAAATTATTCGTTGGAATGATACTTTTAAAAAATCTACCAATTGATTGGGCAAATGTTTAAAAAAGGGCCTTAGGGCCTAAATAAAAATATCAGGGTGTTGGCACTGGAGGAAGAATCCAAGACTCAACTTTAAAATTTTGCACTGAGAAGGTGAGAAATTTAGGGTGTGAAAGATACTTGACGCACAAAAGGTTCAAGGGACCCTGGGCCAGGCCCGATGATTCTCTTGGGAGCTCCAGTGTGTTATATGTAATGTAAAAACTTGGAAATATCTAAATGGGACAGTAATTCCAGAAATGAAGATCGGATTAAATGGAAGCAATTTATTACCAATATTTTATTACCACAAAAACTTCAAGGGGCCCTGAAACAGGCCCCAAGGATCTAAGGTCAAAACTGAAAAGTAAAAAGGCAAGAATAACTAAGTGTGAAAAGATCGTTCAAAACGAAGAAGATTAGATAAAAAGGAATCAAGTTGTAAACAATTTAGTGTGTAAACATTTTAAGAAGTTCAGGTGCCCTGGCCCTTAAAATATTAAAATTCTGAGTCTCAGGTGCATCAGGACCTGTCTTGGACTATCTTCATCTAATTTTCAGACTTCTAAGTGCGGTACATTTTGCTAGTTATCGTAAACACACGTAGAGAGATAGATTTGTCATTTTATTAGTAGGAGAGAGAGGGCACGTTTGAACTGGAGGCATCTTTGAACACTCTAAATATTTTCCTTTAAAGAAATTATTTTTTAAAATGTCTATGGCAATACATTACTACTGCTTCAGGACTATAAGTATACAATGCTGCACCATTATGCACAATACTGTCTAAGCAAAATATGTATTTTCTCCCTCTTGAATCTAAACGTAAGAAAATAAAGTTGTAAGATTTTTGTTGACAATTTTGTATCCCTAAAATTTTTATTTATTGTTCAACACTTAAATAAAGATGTAATCTTTAGTTTGAAAGCTTTGTTTTATTCAAATTCTTCAGCCGAATTGAGTAAACAGTTGTAATGTTGAACTCCATGTGATGGGGCACCATTGAACGTCTAAAACTATGAAGTAAAGACTTGTTGTGTAGTTAAATATTATAATTTTTGGAATTATTTTCTGTGTGAAAAGAGGTTAATTAAGAATTTTAAAGAACATGGACTTATAGTTTTAACAATCCTTCCTTACTGCACACATGTATTACAATCTCTTGATGTATCAGCGATGGAAAGTTTCAAATCTAAATTGATGATAGCATTCATTTATTTCATAATTGCAAATCCCGGATACACAATTTCATAATTGCAAATCCCGGATACACAATAATGATTTATGATTTAGCAGGTTTGTCTAACAAACCTATATTCTTTCATTTACTCTTTCCCAAATATTATTTTTGGTTTTCATACTAGATAAAACGTAATTTAAATCAGGTTTTTTCATAAAAAGAGTGAATGAAAAATTTAAATTTTCCTGAAGCATCAGATAAAATATTGGTGTATTTCAAGGATATTGTAAAAAGGTTTTCACAACCAAGCATAACTGGGGGAAACTCTGTGTAGTTTCACCAATGATTTTTGACATCAACTTTGATGGATTTAAGTTTGGTTAAATAATAGAAAAATTATTAGTTTTGTAAGGATTTAACTGCTGTAAGAATCTAATTTGGCTAATTAAAACTAGACAATGGACTGGCACATCGAAGTCTGGTGATTGTGTGAGCACTTAAAAGGATTAAGGTCCTTTTCTTCCTGTCGACGGTAAGTCTAGCGCGGCCTTTTTCATGTGACATTAGCATATTAGTTACGGCCACCATTGATTTATCGCCAGACCTCCCAGAAGCCAAGAGACGGAGGAAATAGTTCATTTATTCCCAGACGGACGATGGCAATCTGTCGCCAAGGCGTATCCCAGCTGAACCAATAACTTTGATCTGGGAGGGGCCCGAAGGAGAGTTGCTCTCCTGATGGGGATGAGAAAAGAGGTTGGAGATGATTCTCGATGATGGAGCTCGCTGGAAAAGGCGTGTGGTTTATTTTTTCATACAGAACCCTGAGTTCTTAGAACTGTATATTATTTTATCATATCTTGAATAAAGATATTTAACATGGAAAAGGTTTTGCATCACTTCATCGCTACCAAACATTTACTAAACCATATATAGTAATGCAAAATCCTCACAGTGGTGGCAGCGGAAGATTATGAAAAATAGCCACTGAAGCCCAGACGCAGCGGACGATGATAAAAAATCGCTAGTGGAACCCGGACGCAGGCGACGTGACTCAGAGTTAGGAGAGTCAGACGTACAGCGGGGACCTGAACGGAAGAGCCCAGACGCAAGTGACGTGACTCAGAGCCTAGGACTCCAGACGTGCAGCGGGGACTTGAAGGAATCAACCCAGACGCAAGCGACGTGACTCAGAGCCTAGGACTCCAGACGTGCAGCGGGGACTTGAAGGAATCAACCCAGACGCAAGCGACGTGACTCAGAGCCGAGGAGAGGTCGGACGTGCAGCCGGAGACCTGAGACGAAAAGAAATCAACTGACTGGGACTTGAGACGTAGCCCGGAGCCCGAGATAATCCAGAAAAGGACGCCCGGGGAAAGTGGACTGTGGATTACCCTAAGTGTGGGAGCTGTGGACATCCGAAAAAGGAATACAGGTCAGTGCTCTTTAATTGTTCATTGCAGAGGTTTTCACTGTAGGTTGTGTGTTCGTTCAAAAAAATCATCGGCAGTTATCTATGATTATTCAAAATTGAATTAAGTTAAATTTGCAAAGTTTAAAATTAAAAAAGTTTTAAGTATGGTACAAATTGGCATGCAGTAATTTGAATAACTAATTATTTATTGGAAATGCATTTTAATTCTTTTGAATAAATATAATTCTGTGATTTAGGATTTAAATCTTTATGTGTAGTAAAAGTTTAAATATTATACTAGAGTTTTGTGATTAACTAAAGAAATTTCTATCTCTTATTTGCATATTAATCAAAATTAATATTGTTTAAGAATCAGTTGATTGTTTAACATTGGGTTCGGTAAAATGCTTTAGAAATATTTTCCTGTTTGAGTAATGATAAGAGCTATTTAGCATATTGTTGAGTATTTGTATTGTGAGTATTTTCATAGTGTATTTTGTATTGTGATTGACATGTCGCGTATTATAATTGTGAATATTTACATTACGGGAAATAATTGAGATTTGTTTTTTTTTATAATTACGCACCGTTCAGAATGACGTGGTCAGGAAAGAGAAAATGTGATTTAAAAGAATTAGCTGTTGAATTTGGCGCAAATGTAGAGGATTCGGATAATATTCCTAAAATCATAAAAAAACTAATTGAAGCACCTGATTATGATGAGACTTTGGCATTAGCCCAGCTAAAAATTACTGAAAAGGATAGGCTAGACAGGGAAAATGAAGAAAGGGCTGAGAGAGAATTACTAAAGGCTTATGAGAGGGAACAAAAGACTAAAGCGTTGGAAAGGGAGCATGAATTAGCGAAACTAAGGTTAGAACGGGAGACGGATACAATGAGTTTGGCCTCTAGCCAGAGCGAGAGAGAACCAAAAATATCTTTAAAGTCTGTTCTACCTAAATTTGATTCAGAGAACTCCGAGATTTCCATTTATTTGAATTTGTTTGAAAGACAAGCCCGTAAAGCTCAAATCGATAAAAATCAGTGGGTTACTCATTTGTTAGGACTATTGCCTACCGATTTAGGGGAATTGATACTGCGCGAATCTCCCTCTGATTCAGATGATTTCGACCACATTAAAAAAATGCTTCTCGAAAGATTTCAACTTTCAGCAGAAGACTTTCGGCTAAAATTCGTAAATTCTAAAAAGCCCGAGAACAAAACATGGAAAGATTTCGTGTACGAAGCTTCCAATTTCTTTGACCAATGGTTAAGTGGTTTAGAAATAACGACGTTCGAACAACTCAGAGATTTGATAATCACTGATCAACTGAAACGGAAAATTAACCCGGAAGCGAAGCAACATTTTATTGATGTTTGGAGCGCGATAATTACACCATTTGAGTTAGCTAAAAAGTTAGACGCGTACGAGGTGGCGAGGAAAAATATTAGGCGGGAAGGATCCCCTAAAATTCATAGCGCCGCTAAACCTTTTGAGCGTAATAAGTCTAAAACCGAAACTAGAACGGATGAGACCAAAATAAATTGGAGGGATAAAGAAAACTCTAAAAATCGAAATGAGATATTCGATAAGAGAAAAGAAATTACTTGCTTTAATTGTAAGAAATCAGGTCATTATAAAATTAATTGTACGGAATCAAAAACTGGAAATACTGAAACAGTTTATCATATCGCGGGTCTACGAAATTTGGAAGAAGATTTTAGTCCCTATGTCAGTCGAGGGAAAATTAATGGGAAAGAGATGAAAATTTTACGCGATACAGGATCTACGTTTGACCTAATTTCTGCTCACGATGTAAATAAGGACCAATTTACTAAAGAAAGGGTTTGGCTAAAACAAGCCTTAGACAACAAACTTCGTTGTTTACCAGTGGTAAATGTTGAGATTAGGCTAAGTGACGGCAGCTTCATACGCACTAAAGCGGCTGCAGTTGATAAAGAAACGGATATGATCCATTATTTATTAGGAAACAAAACCCAAGCGTTAATTGATAAACTGAGGGCAAGCGCGAAATTAGAAGGACATGTCATTCCGAAACCACGCGTATTTTCGAATTCCGAAACTAGCAGCGAACGTCAGAAGAGAAAATCTCAATCGTTAGACGAGCGAACCGGTTTCCAGATCTCTGCAGGAGAGGGAATTGTCAGCGCTGAGGGAGGAAGAGCGTCCCCCCATTTCAACCCCCCTGTGTCGAGAGGAGCGATATACCGGCGCGCCAAGATAGTCAGTCCGAAGGAGGGAATTTTCTCGCAGAGCGAAAGAGAAGGTTTAGGAGGAATGATAGCCTGGGGCAATCAGAGCGCCGTTAGTATTTTTAAACCAGAAGCGAAAGTAAAATATACCAATCCTGAACCTGACGAGAAAATATCGCTCGTTGGAGAAAAAGGAGAATTAGGGGAATGCCGCGTTTTAACGGATCAGCGAAAAGGAAAAACTAATCACAGCCCGATAGACATCGAGAAAAATATCGGATCATGCAACCGTGATTGTGTAGAAAAACCGGAAATTGTGAAAGAAATTGAGAGCAAAATAGGGGATAATTATTTTTGGCCAAATGCCGAAAAAGAACTGAGAGAATTATATGAACGATGGAAAAAAGGTGAGATTTCCGAAAATACGGTAATTGAATGTGCCTTTGATTTGATGAACCGCATGAAAGGTCATCAGGTATTAATAGGGGAAATGATGACAAAGGCGTCTGAGAATAAGACGGAGCAAAATGATGTAGGTACGGTGGAAGAAAAATTAACCGAGACGGACGCTGTCACTAGTCAGTTGCACCGCAGCGCGCTTTCCCAAAACAATAAGGAAAATTTTCTTAAAATGCGTGTTCCAAGAGAGTCGGAAGTTGACTTCTTGGGTAAAAAGGCATCGGAATCTGATGTAACGAGGGATGATTTCGCTACTAGATCTTTAATCCGTATCCCGAAAGAAGTTGACTCGGAAAAAAGAGGATCAAATGATAACAAAGTGGTGAGGCTCCGCCCGAGTCGGAATTCGCAGAGGCGTAAGGAAAATTTGAAAGTTAAGGTTACCAAGGGAAACTCAGCACTGCATACGATTAATGAGTTGAGACAAAGGCTAGGTGACAGAAGTCGTAACTCAACGGGAGTTAAAACCCGAAATAAAACGGAACTTTCCTCGCCGGAACGCAAGCCAAAATTTAGTCGTTCGAAATTGATGCCCGATCTTATCCAAAATTATGCTTCGGTAATAAAATCTGAGACGCACGATTTTGAGAGAAAAAATCGGAAAACTAAACATAATTGGAATCCAGAAAGGGAGGATATTTTCCTCACATCGAAAGAGGTGATCGAAGATCCGATCTGGGAGATGCCGAATTACGCGAAGAAATTCGAAAATAATTCGAGCTTATCATCACTCTTTCAGGAAAAAGGTTGTAAAGGGAAAGTTACACATTAATGTTTGAGTAGAGAAGAACGAATGTGAGCTGTAGATAATATTTGTATATAAATTCTTAATTAGCTTGCATTCAAATTATTTCTATATTATATTATTAATTAAAATGTGTATCTGGCTTATAAAAATGTTGTATTGTAGTAAATTGTGTGTTTTATCTTACAAGTTAAATTAATAAAATTAACTGGTGCTAACCTCTGTAGTGAATTAAGTTAAGAGTAACTGTACCTCGACGTAAGATTTTCCACATGTGAAAAATCTCTGTCACAGGAGGGGATGGTTGTAAGGATTTAACTGCTGTAAGAATCTAATTTGGCTAATTAAAACTAGACAATGGACTGGCACATCGAAGTCTGGTGATTGTGTGAGCACTTAAAAGGATTAAGGTCCTTTTCTTCCTGTCGACGGTAAGTCTAGCGCGGCCTTTTTCATGTGACATTAGCATATTAGTTACGGCCACCATTGATTTATCGCCAGACCTCCCAGAAGCCAAGAGACGGAGGAAATAGTTCATTTATTCCCAGACGGACGATGGCAATCTGTCGCCAAGGCGTATCCCAGCTGAACCAATAACTTTGATCTGGGAGGGGCCCGAAGGAGAGTTGCTCTCCTGATGAGGATGAGAAAAGAGGTTGGAGATGATTCTCGATGATGGAGCTCGCTGGAAAAGGCGTGTGGTTTATTTTTTCATACAGAACCCTGAGTTCTTAGAACTGTATATTATTTTATCATATCTTGAATAAAGATATTTAACATGGAAAAGGTTTTGCATCACTTCATCGCTACCAAACATTTACTAAACCATATATAGTAATGCAAAATCCTCACAGTTTCAATAAAATATAAGGTACCCTGGGGTAATAACGCCACCTTAAGGTTCTACCAATTTTCACGGCCTCAGTTTTAGTTTGTATTTTTCAAACAAATATATGATTTGATACAGCAACTCTTTGACTATCTATATAAAAAAATAATTTAACAGATATGTATTCATAAAATGTAATGGCGTGATTTCTTGACCAATGCTATTTGGCGTTATTACCCACCTATATGGGTAATAACGCCATGCAAACAAAACTATGAAATAAGATGGAATAATTGCATGTAGATTGCCCAATTCTAAAAATACAAACTCTACAAACTTAGAAATTGACAAATTGCATTTTAAGCTATTGAAAATGTTCAATTTTTTGTGAAAGTGTGAGAAAAATAAAGGTGTGGTTGGGGGGGGGGGGATCAGGCAAAAGAATATCAGACTGTGAGCTTCTTTTTGCTTAAAAAGGACCGCTTAAATAGAATTATTAGAAACATTGCACAGTTTTAACTGTGATTATTTGAATCAGTATTTAGGATGTAGCTCGGCCACTGTAGGGAATCAACCGGGGTATTAATGCCAAGGATTGGCGTTATTACCCCGTTATAATTATTGCGCTGTACATTTTAAATTACAAATTATCTCGAGAAGATATCCAAAATCTTCAACAACATTTTGAAAGTCCATGAAATGCACTACAAATTTATGTAATTAACAAAGTATTTCCGGATAAAAAAAATAGTCTTCACATCACAAAACGTATCTCGCAAATTTTAGATCAAGCGTTAATTTTAGTTGCTTGTAAAAACAATAAGACCTAAAAATGAAACAAATTAAATTGAAGCTGTTTTTTGCGATGTATATGACTCAAAACCCTTCTACGCAGAGCACATGGGTGTCATTTACCAGATTATTTCATAATTATGCAAAATATTAGCACTTGGCGTTATTACCCGACCTGGCATTATTACACCAGACCACCTTAGTTATTTAATTTTATTCATATTACTTTATATTTCTAAAACATATGCAGCCTTTTTTTTTTTTTTTTTTTTTTTAACTCTTAATATTTTTATATTTTATTCATTTGTTCAAAGGTACCCCTACATGGGGCAGTTTTAAACAGAAATCTTTCCGCTTTTTAAATCCTCGCAACTTTTTAAATTTACATGAAAAACTTTTAATTTCTGGTTCATGTGATGAATAAATGCATTGTTTTTGTTATGTGATACTTAAAACGCAAAAAATATAATTCAAATAGAAATGTATTAATTTTTAAAAAAATGTTCAAACGTGCCCCCCTCTCCCCTATAGATGCGCTTGTTTATTTTTAATACAAAATTAAAATAATAAACAAAAATTAATATTATTACTTTCCTTACACATCTAAATAGCTACTTATTTGTCGTCAATGCTCAACATGAAGACAAAATTGGAAGGTAATTAAAATCGGAAGAAGGATGCTTTAAGCTGTACGGCATGTTCAAGACGTCGATAATCAATGGCATTAATAGAATTTCCTCATTTCGCGAGATGTTAAATTTTTAACGCATATCCTTCTTCTGGAAATCATTTCAAATAATCTCAAAGATTGCAGTGCAAACGCCTGGTTTATAAATAATTGTCATATACAGTGTCTCACAAAAGTGATGGGACACTTGTGCTTTATAAAAAGAAACTGCAATAAAATAAATAAACAAACATGTGCAAATTTTTTTTGGGTGTGTTTCATATTTAAAGTTAGTAACAATTATTACATAACATACATTTTGTCAAAATGTTAAAATATTAATTTAGTAAAAATACAATTGTTCAGAACGGAGCAAAAAATGACTCACATAAGTGATGGGACACTTACTTTTCCATCAAATATTTATTCAAAAATTTTACTTTTTAAAAGGTTTTCATATTTTGTTGCATTTCCTTTTACTTTTAAAACATGATTTAATCTTTTTGGGATGGATTCGACTAATTTTTTTGTGATTTCGGGAGTGATTTTACCCCATTCTTCTTGAAGCACCGATTTTAGTTGTTGTTTTGAAGAAATGGTATGTTTGCGAATTCTTGATTCCAATTCTTGCCAAATATTCTCTATGGGATTTAAGTCTGGAGATTGTGGTGGTGTTTTTATTATTTCAGGACAGTTATATAGAAGCCAGAGTCTAACGTTCAGAGCAGTGTGCTTGGGGTCATTGTCCTGGTAGAATTTAAAATCGTTATGAAGGTTCAATTTTCGTGCTGAAGATTTCAAATTTTGCTTTAAAATATCAATATACTTGTACTGATCCATTATACTGTCAATAAAAACAAGATTACCAACTCCAGCGGACGACATACACCCCCATACCATAACTCCTCCTCCACCATGTTTTGCTGTTGGTACCAAGTTCTGTTTGCGAAATTCTTCCCTGGGTTTTCTCCACACCAAGATTCTACCGTCAGAACCAAATATATTAAATTTACTCTCATCAGCAAATATAACTTTATTCCAGTAATCAGAATTCTTATTTATGTTGGATTTTGCGAAAGCTAGTCTGAATTTTCTATTCTTTTCACTTACGAAGAATTTTTTCCTGGCTACTCTACCGTGATATCCAGCAGATCGAATTACCCTTCTAATAGTCTCAGGATTAACAATTATTCCATATAATGCTTGTAAATCAGCAGCAACTTTTGAAGCACTATTTCTTGGATTTTTTTTTAATATTTCGAACGATAATTCCCTTTATTCCATTGGATAGCTTTGATGGTCGGCCAGGTCTTCTTTTATCCTGAATCATATGATTCTTTTTATATCGTTTAATAATACTGAAAACTGTTGAACGACTCAAGTTAACTGTTTCAGCAGTTTTTCTAATAGATTTTCCACGTTCAATATGCAAATTAATAACTAATTTTCGAATTTCAGGCGAAGTTTCTTTTCGTTTAGCATTCATGGCTACACAGTGCTAAAAAACACAAAAATTCCAAAACAAACTGGAGAGAAATACTGCAGACGATTTTATAAATTATTGCCAATTGCTTTTAAGTAAAAATAAAACCCCAAAAAATATTTTTATTGCTTATTTCAGACGATTTTTGTTGCATATATAATGGTGTCCCATCACTTATGTGAGCTATTTTTTGCTCCGTTCTAAACATTTGTAATTTTATTAAATTAATATTTTAATATTTTGACAAAATGTATCTTATGTAATAATCTTTACTAAATTTAAGTATGAAACACACCCACAAAAAAATGTGTACATGTTTTTTTAATTTATTTGATTAGTTTCCTTTTGTAAAGCACAAGTGTCCCATCACTTATGTGAGACACTGTATATATCTACACTATATGGCCAAACGCGACCGGCCACGTGCGATTTCAAGGATGTAAAAATAATAGTACAAGTCATATATTACCGTTAAGTTTTTTTCCGAAACTCCATAGAGGACTGTCAAAAATTGAAAAAGAATGGATATCTTTTGGATAACCCTGGCAAAAGTAATATATAAAAAGTGTTCAAACTGTAGATTATTATTAAGTGGCTTATTGTAATAAACTGTGTTCATTTTTATGTGGATAGCATCGGGATGCAGTAGAGGGTATACGCAGTGTACCTTCTAGATTTTTTAAAGAAGCTCCGTATATCCTCTGTTTCTCAATCTAAGCATTAGCGTATGCCCTACATATGAACATTTATGATGTCTGCGTATACCCGTTGCTTATACCTTATACTTTCTGCTTTTTTACGACTACAATGCTGTTCATATTCGTAGAGAAATTAAGGTTTTTATAAAAACAGTCTCAAATTTTGCCAAGTTTTTAGCTTATAATTTGTAGAGTTCTTAATATAATGTTATTTTCAGAAAACATGGCAAACAACATTGTACATAATATACTGTAATCGGAAATAATAATAATAATAATTGTATGGAAAATAAGCAGGTTTACTGAATAATTTTTCACTGCGCATGCGTCAACGATATCAAAATTTTATTTGCATATTGTGTTAGCTAAATACATAGGGCAAATTTTGCGAATTCTCAAAACCATAGCTTGAAAATTCTGAAAGTGATCTTCGATAGATTAAACTCAAAATGCGTTGTTCCCAAATTGAAGCAAAAAAATAAGGGGTTGTATCCAAATATAGTAATACGTGCCATGTTGTGTATTTTCTATTGACACTAATTAATGGATATATGAATATAACTCCTCATCGTTTTGCTTCATTCATGGAATAACGGATTTTGAGCTTATTCTACGCCAATCACATTCAGAACTCTCAAGCTATGTTTTAGAGACTTTCACAAAAGTTGCTCTATACATTTAGCTGACACAATATGCAAATAAAATTTTGATATCGTACACGCATACACAGTTAAAAGTTATTTAGTAAAACTGCTCATTTTTCATACAATTTTATTATTTTTTTTATTCCGATTGTAGGGTACTGTGTAAAATGTTGTTTGACATATTTTCGGAAAAGAACATTACTTTATATTCAGAACTTTGCAAATTATAAGCAAAAAGCTTGGAAAAATTTGAGACTACTTTTATAAAATCCTTAATTTCTCTACGAGAATGCATGCTATCCACGTAAAAATGAACACAGTTGATTAAAATAAGCCACATAATCAAAATCTACAGTTTTGAACGCTTTTGCTACATTAGTTTTGGCAGGGTTATCCAAAAAATATTCGTTCTTTTTCAAATTGTTGACGGTCCTCTATGGAGTTTCGGGAAAAAAATCTTCACGGAAAATGTATGACCTGTACAATTATGTTTACACACATAAAGTTTCAGGATAATTCCTCATGTATTTTTCTAGACATTTAACATAATGTCTGAAATTGCAAGTGGCCGGTCACCTTTGGCCATATAGTGTATGTAGATATATATATTACCGAATGAAAGCGGAATGAAAAAATGAAATATGTTTGAAACATTAATTGTAACACTTTAAAATAAATAAATAAATAAAATAAAATAAAATAATCTCATGAAAATTTGGAGCAGATATAGTTTTTTTTCATATCTATTTAAAATTTGCATTATCAAACTTTGATAACTTGTAATTCTATAATTTTTTATATTTTTCTTTTAATTTTAGGTGATAAATAATACTTTTTTCCGGCTGCTTTAATCTAAGAAACGAAAAAATGTCAAATGTAGATTTGCCATTTGAAAAATCGAGGATACTACAATTATTAATGCATAAATGACCCAATTGAAAAAAATATATATAGTAAGCAGAAACCTTGGTCGAATGGTGCTTCTAGTATCTGTTTGTTATAATCTGTTGATTAAATAACGTAGAAGCTCTGCCCCCCCCCCTTTTTTTTAGGTGCGTTCATAATTATGTAAATACGTAGCACCTATAGTTGTCGTTCAGTCCGTCCGTCTGTCTGTCTGTCCGCATATAACAACGCAAAAACTACCCAACCGAATCTTTTGAAATTTAAAATATATACTTATTACATAAATTTGTCGAGTCATTTCAAATCTTATGAGAATCGGATGGATAGATCAATTACAGGGACGATCAAAAGTATTCCGTTACATTACGGTCAATGGGGGAAAATGTTACAAATGCATTCTAATAGTTTGAAATTTAAAATACATACTTATTACATAATTTTGTCAAGTCATTTCAATTTTTTTAAAAATAGGATGCATAGATCAAATACAGGGACAACCAAAAGTACTCAGTTACATTACAGTCTATGGAAAAAAAAAGCTTCAAATGCATTTTAATGGTATTGCACTCATTCGAACATAATAATATTGATATGCATCATAAAGTACATATTATAATATATATTTTGCATAATCGGTGGTGCAAAGAACATTTGTTATTGATTTACAAGTCCACACAAAAGTATTTCATTACATAATGAGTATAGGGAGAACATTATTTGGTGCGCATTTTAATTGTAATTAACTATTTACAATCTTATGAGATTGATATATGAGAGTAATATTTTTAAAACTTCATTATCGTACGAACGCACCTCATTTGCTACGCTTCACGTGCAATTTCTAACTTGGTTTCCTTTGGACTTATTTGCGATTAAATTGAGCATTGTGCCATTTTTAAGGGAAAATTTCTTTTCTTTTGAACGTCTACAACGTGATCTTTTAATTGAGGTTTGATTTTGAAAATTAAGTTTCTTACATTTTGTTCAACCGTGTATTTCGACTTGGCAAAAATTCACATAAGTGAAAAAAGAAAAACAAATAACTAAGTCACAACTTATAAACCTTTACGATACCTATAATAACTTTTGGGTCCCATTGTATTTGTTTGTTTTATTGAATATCACGGTCTGCTTTCTTTGAAATCGTCTTAAAATAGCAAAATCCGACTTTTACAAGTTCAGTCGATTACAGCCATTATCAGAATAAAGATTTTTGCAAATGCCACACAATTAGTCTGAAATGATCATAGATAAAGCAGAGTTCACCTTGAATTTGGAAAAGGACAGGGATCTTTTTAAAATAAAAATTGAATTCAGAGTTTAACCTGAAAGAAAAACCACCCATTCCGCATTGTGTTTGAAACTCTTTCCAACACTGTCAAATATTATCACAAAACTTTTTTTTTTTCAATGAAAGAAAATATTTAATTAAACACTTTAGAAATTAAAACAGCTAGATTTTTTCCTAGCTATAACTATTCTTAGGCATTTGTGTATAAAATTCCTTTGTGAATATACCCTGCATATTTTTTTTTATAACAGGTTACTTCCGTCAAGCAAAAATACCCGTACGCAAGGTTCGCACATTCCTTGGAATTTCCAAGGACTCTGGCACCACTATTAAAACTAAGAAAATTTACATTTAATTTTTAAACCAAATCTTTAGTAATCCCCACCTTCATTCGCAGATTTTACTATACTTTTCTGCAGTGAAACACTTTGAAAATATTCTTAAAATTTAGTGGTAGAACTGTGCGAACCCTGCGTATGATAATAATGTTAATCTTATGGAAGAAATTTATAAAGATATCTCGTCTGCATTCCCCGATTTAGAGTCTATTGCTTGCAGTGCCATCTATCGCTACTATTTAGAATTAACACTGGAAATAGCAGTTAAAAAACTCATCACAATGACATTTTAGACAACCCTCAGCAAGATTTAACCCTTTCCGGCACACTGTGCCCGGTCTGGGATACTTAATTTTTATTCCTAACTTGCAAATGGCACCAATAATATTTTAGCAAAATTTTGCTTTTACAATAAGAGCTGAAACTAAGGAATTCAAAATATCGAAAAAATTCGTTTGTGAATCCCGGTGCCAGTCGATAATTTCTCATTTTACTAAGAGATTTTGGCCGTGCGAAAAAGGGTTAAAAAAAAAAAAGTTGTCATCATTTGCAAGCAGGGGCCTCGCAAAGGGGGGTGTCAGGGGGAAACCTCTCCCTTCAAACATTCGCAAATGTTGTTATACTTGGCAAATTTAATGAAATTTTTAATAAAAACTGTAATGCATTTGATATTTTTGATAGAATTTACAAAAGTTACAACTGTAATTGGGAATATTATTAAACTTTTTACAAATAAGAACTGCATTACAGTTTTTAAGTGTGGTAACTTGGCAAAATTATAAAACGAGTTGACAAATATGAAAATTTGACTTGGCAATTTAGGACCTTCTCCCTCACCAATAAAAAGTCTTAGCGATGGCTCTGATTGCAAGTTATTGAATTTTAAAATCAGTTTGTACATTTTAGAACACCCGATACGTTATAACATTGTATTTTACCTGTACTTAACGGCAAATTCTGAAATATTTAAGTCTAAAATGAGTATAACATTTTCTTGTTTTCTGGAAGTAGTACTATTCTACGACGCAATAACAAAACATGCGTTGGTATTTTTTAAAACGCAATAAATTTTATGATTGAGAATGATACGAACATGGTACTAAAGTAGATTTATAGCTGTCAAATAATAGAATCTGCAAATTTTTAAAAGGAAACGAAAGGGCGAAGATTGAAGGAGGCTATTTGTGCGATTTTTCTGAGAATCTTTAACGACTAAGCCAGGAAGCACTTTCATATTTTTTCTGCTAAAACACATGTATATTCAGTTTTTGTTTCCTGCTGTAAAATTAACAAAGATTGTATTATGGTAGGAAAAGTCGATTGCAATAGCTCTATAATGAAATACAAAAGTGTTACATTGGGAAATCATTTTATACAAGTTCTTCATTAATACTGTTCCACATAAAAATTCTTCATCAAAAGTACAAAAATTCTGCATTGCACTCCATATTTGAAATTTCGGAGTTTCAGATTTCCTTTCTTGCCATAAAAATAATAATGGCTATATTATGGTAAAAATAAGCGATTGAAGCTGCTGCAGCATTAAGGGGATCCTAGACACAAAAATCTTCAAATTTTCTTAAAAAAAAAAAAAAATGCATTAATTTTTTTCGTTGTTGTTTCTTTCTGTTTAAAATAAAGTTTATCATGTTTCTACCTTAATTGGAACAAAAAAATATTAACTTTTATTATGTTTTGGTTTGTTTTCAAAATTTAGCTTGCAAGCAATGGTTGTTTTAGAAACGACTTCTGGTGATAATGCATTTTTCTTTGTGATGATTTTTTCACGACTTCTTCTATTTATTTAAATTATTATAAATCAAGAACCGTTAAAGCCAAATGGTTCAAAGTTGGAACATGTCTTTTTCAATTGTTTTATTTCAATTTTGATTCAACAAATTAAAAAACAACAACAACAACAACAACAACAACAAACATTTACTTTTAAAATTATGATTGTTTTTTTAAAGTTACATCTTTTTTTTTTAATTTTTACTTTAAATATTTTAAATTTTTATTTAAATAAATATATTTTTTTAAATGCTGAATCAAAATTAAAGCTTATATATTTTTGTTCACTTCAATGAAGAAAATCGGAAATTTTACAAATAATGTTTCCTGTTATAATAATTTTTAATCACCTTACTTTTTAAAATATTTTTAAAATTTTAATTTAAAAAAATGATAACCTTTATCATGTGATTTTTTTTACACAAAATGTGGTTAATCATCGCAAAAAAATTCGAAATTTTAATTTCAGAAATGAAAATTATTTTAAAATGTGCCCCGGACCCCCTAAAGTACAAAAATGTTATTATGCAAATCAATTTATACTAATGCTCCATTAATATATTTGGTACTACTAGGTTATCCCGTCGACCAAAAAAATATCGCCAAACTATAAGATTAAATGCCAATAATGGATGATTGTGAATGTCACATTCAATGACATTAAATACGATTTAAAACATCATTAAGTGATTTTTATTTCGACTTTTTATTAATACTCTTATTAATATTCTACTAATTATTTGTTTTTTCGTTTTTAAAAATCAAAATTATGTCAATGTGTATAATTTGGCGAAATTGGTCGACGGGATAACAGAGTAGTACCAATATTTTTAACCGTTTAGCCGTTTAAGACCGGAAGTATTTTGGTAGCAATAATAAATTTTTGTGATTTCCCGTCATTAATAGGATCATATTTGATTGAAAAAATTATTTAAAGGAAATCCGATGTCAGGCTATGTCAAGGGAAAATTAATGCAATTCTCCTGGCGCATACTCGAGTTTAAACTTACGCGAAAGAAGAATATATATTTTTTTTCTTTTCCCTTAGCATAAGCTACGCAATTGAGTAGATCACGTCTTATAGAATTAGCAAAAGTGTAGGCTTTCTGCATTCTGTTCCATATTTAAAATCCCTGAATTAAAAGATTATTATTAAAACTATAAATAATTTTGAATATGGGTGTGTAATTGTTTATGCAAATTTTACAACATAATAGTCAGTTTTATTCAAAATTTGGAGCTTTTTATCGGACCATATTTTTAAAAATCAACATTTTTTCCTATGTAGAGCTTTAAAATTACTATTTTCTTTTACTATCTTTTTAATTCATTTCAAACTAGATTTTTTTTTTTTTTTTTTTTTTTTTTTTTTTTTTTTTACTGAATCTTTATTTTAATGCATCTGTCTATGTCAACTTTTAATCTTTTTACTTCTTTTTTACATTTTACACCGGGACGATCGAGCCATTAAATTTTCTGTACGAGTTCTGGCTAATTTTTAATTTTAATACCAGGCTGGGCTGGACAATAAAATGATTTCCACGGGTCAGGATCGAGCTAAATTTTTAGATTCTATTCAAGACCGTGGCAGTATTGTGTGTTTGAAAATCTACCCATGGAATATAATTCATCATGGAATATGTATGGCTAAATCTGTGCGCAGGACTTCTAAAAGTCATAGTTAGGACCTACTTATTCTTTAAAGATAAAATTAAACATTGTCAGACTGAAACATAAAGCTTTTTTTCTTTTTATATATATAAATTGTTTAATGATTTGATCTAGCTTGTTTGATTTACATTTTATCAACAAGAATTGAAATTAATTTTTAAAGTATGATAATGCAGATGAAAACTATTAACATACATAACACACGTGCAAATTTATCCCACACTTTGAGAAAAATATTGTTGGAATACCAACATTTTCAAATATTTACATTCGCATTATTTATCCGCCGAAAATTATTAAAAATTTTATGATTAAATAGGTTGAAGATTACTGTTGTGAAATATTGGTAAACAAACAATATTCTTCTTGAAGTAGGAGGTGAAAAGTTAGCTTACACGGTAGCATATACATAGTATGATTTTTAGTGAAATATTAGTGGTGCCCGGATGCATTTTCGGAAAGAATCACGTTTTGAGCACCAGCGTTGGCGAGTTGGCGAAAGCGAGAACGTTTAGCTAGCTGCATCGCTAAACACAATATAAACTGAGTTCAAATGTGTCATAAAACATATTATTAATATAATTATATTTATTACAAGAGAATCTTTACTACTGTTTCTAATTAACTTCTCAATTTTTTCGAACATAGCGAGTTAAGGAAATAATATTTTTGAATTGAGAGAAAAAAAAAAACCTATGTTTAGATGTTCTGTGAAATTTAAAGCATTTTAATCTGAAAAAGCTCTTTGCTTTAAACTATGTTTTAATCGTAAACAACGGTGAATAACATTTCCTCATATTATAGTCTTTGCTTGATAATATTTACGGAAAAACAAATGAACAATAAGTGCGATCTCTTTACAGAAGGAAGGGTTGCTATTCGCTAGGCATTTGACGTCACAAACAAGAAAAGGTGCGTAGCATTGACTTCATCTCCGCGTCAATCGTTGTTCTGGCAATAAGGTGCTCAAAACGTGATTCTTTCTAAAAATGCTGCCCGGATACTTTTGATTATTTATTGTTTGTATATGAAAGTTTCCTTTCTTATTGGATAAAAATGCAGCCAAAACAGGAAGAGTAAATCTTCAACTCCTAGAGCCGATGAAAAAAATAATCGATCTTTATTTAAAAAAGAAGAAAAAAATCTTAAAACTATTAAAGGCTATAACAGTTTTAAGTGATTTTTGTCTGTTTTAACAATGTAAAAATTAGTATCCAAAATTCAAGAATCATCAATTACACTTTAAGAAAAAATCTCGTATGATAAGACTCCATTTAAAAATATTTAGAAGCATAAATACAAATTCAATAAAAGTCAGTTTTATAAAAAATATCAAAAACTGAAATCATTAATTTAAGAAAATATGATGGAGAATCGCAAAAGAATTGTGGTTTGACAATACAAACTCTTACACAAATTTTGTTGTAAAATCAAATAATAATGTTCAACAACAATACAAGAATGGCTTACAGTCATTGTTAACTACCAGGCACGCAAGGGAT
This sequence comes from Maratus speculifer, assembly GCA_964019185.1. Classification (NCBI taxonomy): domain Eukaryota; kingdom Metazoa; phylum Arthropoda; class Arachnida; order Araneae; family Salticidae; genus Maratus; species Maratus speculifer. The sequence continues at coordinate 290,617,585 of OZ025294.1, read as the reverse complement.
CAATTGCGCATATTCCGAACGCGAACTAATTTATTTAAGAGTTTTGGGGAGAGGTATCACCTTAAAGTGTCTCATTGTTTTTATAAATTATTTGTGCTATCCTATGATTACATTCAGAAGCATGTTGTTTAAGAGATCCCAAATCAATGTGATTCAGAATCGGTGGTTATACAGGCAGTTTAGATGATATTTTAAAGTTTTTTACTATGTGCTATTACACTAAACTAAAGTTCTATAAGTGGAAGTGATATTAGAGGAAACGATAATTTTGTATTTAAATAAATTAAAATATTTGCTGGTACCTAAAAATCATTATATCATGCATCTAAGTAAAAGTTATGTTATTTTTTATCGAGGTGGGGGGAGTTAGATTGTGGGAACAACCATTACACGCTCTTTAGTTTATCGCAGAAAATTCGGAAGACGATACATTGAAAAAAAAATATATATATAATGCACAATAAAGAAATTTTTTTTAAATAAATTTCCTCGTATGAACATATTTATTCGAATTTTTAAATATTTATTTATTATCTAATTATTAATTTTTTCGCTTAGTTTATGAATATTTGATAAAGTTCCACTTAAATTTAACTCTTTAAAATTGTCTGAAAATTTATTTATCGAGTACAACAGTTAATTAGCAGCCAATTATTGTATCATATTTCTTGAAGTTCAGATATGTTTAAATGAATCGAATCGTTTTTCAAAAAATATTACTTCAACATTCTCTAAATTTTTTAGAAAGGAATTTTAAAAACAAATCCTGTTTACCCTGTGAGAAAATATAATAATAAAGAAAAGCTGGTAGTACAAAATGTTCAATTACCTATATGTGCTTAATGTTCATACTTACATTACTTCTTTCCAAAAGCACCATTCTCAAATTACATCAGTATTGCACTTTCTACAAAGAAGTCGTAAATACTTTGATCTTTGCCGCATTGTCGGCTTGTATGGTGCAATATTTTATCTGCTTGTCAATCTCTGACCACTTGTTGATTTCAAGTCATTTCTGTGTTTTTTGTACAATGCTGCAACTCCTAAACAATGACACCTAGCTTATGGCCATGCAGATTCCATAACGGTTTTGCCTTAGGCCTACAAGTATGATCTGAGGTTGGAATGTGTTTATTTGACAAATGCCGCCGATTATTTGCAGGATCGACCATGAAATCAATTGTCAGAGTTTTGTTGGTTTCCTTTCTCCATTTGTTCAGTAGTAAATTACCCTAAATTACTTTGTCGTTAACTAGATGAACATCTTTCCAGAGAATGTTATCGGGATATTTCTTCAAGTTCACTTGTACAATGAAGTAAAAAAAAAAAAATCTTTTCTTAGGGTAAAAGTGTACGATATGTTATTTAAACGTAAATTAAAATAAAATGTACTACAAAACAGGTAAAATAATCAAGTTTATTCTACTCCTGCGTTATGATTAGGCTACAATAAGTTAACTTCTTTTGATGAGCAAATATCTCTCTATTCTAAGAAAATAAATAAATAAATAAATAAATAAATAAATAACCAATGCTGTCACCGCCGCCGACAATGAAGTTTTTGTGACTAATTCTATTTCTTCGTTAATTTTAAGAACAGTATTGCACACAAAATTATAAAAATTTGTGTTATTATAAAGAAATATCTGATAAAAACACTGCACAGTTTTTGAATCGAATAATTATTTTAAAAGATATTAAATATTAAAGCTGGCCAAAATCGTTCCATTAAAAAAATTTTATAGGAGCAATAAATTTGTAAAAAAAAAAAAAAAAATGTAATCATTTTTAGAGTATTTTATAGGTTATAAGTTACCATGTGCAGACTGCATTTTTTTTTTTTTTTTTTTTTTTTTTTTTTTTAGTTTGATACATTTTTTGATTTATTTCCATTTTAAATAAAAAAAAAAAATCAGCATTTTGAGAGACATTATTTACATATTTTGAAAATATGTATTTGGCTTCTTTATTATTTTAAATTGTTTTCAATTGATCAAAGAATAATACAGTCGACTCTCGTTAATTCGAACTCGTTGGGACCACAAGAAATGTTCGAATTATGGGAAGTAGGAAAAGAAAACATATTTAAAGGGGCATTATTACAGAGGTTATTGCTATAGTAGTTTTTTAGTTTATTTCGGATGTTATGATTATGATACGAATCAATATTTAATTAAGAAAGATAAGTACATAAAAAATTAAGAGATTAGGAACAATCACAATGAATGTAGAGGTAGAAGTATCATTGATGAACAGACGGGACACTAAGAAAGCGGATATCATGGGATTATATGTATACTAGTTCAAAACAATTCTGACAAAAGTGAAAGAAAAAAGGCTATTTCAAGGATATAAAGAAAGATAAGGAGAAAGTAAGGAAAAATAAAAAATCAGAATTCTCATTAGTTCGAATTAAACGATATCAAGAGAAAATGAGTTCGAATAAATGAAAAATTGTAACGTTATTCTGTCATTGAAAATTTTGTTACTTCATGTTTAGTTCGAATTAAGCGAAGATTCGATTTATCCGATTTCGAATTAACGAGAGCCGACTGTATTTCCTTCAAACTAAAAAAAAACAAAAAAAACAAAAAAAAAAAAAAAAAAAAAAAAAAAGAAGTAAGATTTACGCACGACAACCACAAACAGGAGAAAAAAACCTTTCAAATAACAATTAAATAGCTATAAGTTAAAAGCGGGAAGATATTGAAATTTACGTCATAAAACTATATTTACATGTGAATATTAAAAGAGAAAGGAAATATTAAAATAATAAATTCATTAAAATTCGTTAACTGCCGCAAATGGGGGGGGGGAATACGTCATATTTAAAATAGCTAAAGAATAATAGTGAAAACAGTTTAAATTTAAAAAACATTTTTACGTGAGAACATTTCACATTTCTAAATCATCTTTTAAACTTTTGTTGCCAAATCGAAAGAAGCGGGAACAAAAATATTTATTTTCTAGCAATAGAAGTATCTCCACGTGAATACCTAAAAGAGAAAGAAAACTTTTAAATAATAAATTCATCAATGTAAGTTAAAAACAGCAAATAAAATAAATTACGTCATATTTAAAATGAGCAAATAATATTCCAACACAGTTAAAATTTAAAAATATACTTAGAAAAGACATTTACTTCATATTTTGATATGATATTTTTATCTATTGTTGTGAATTCTGAAACGTCACAAATGTTTTATTTCAAACAACAAAATTTTTTTTTCACATGCATAATAAAAAGAGAAAGAAAAGTTTAGTGAAAATTACACAAGATTTAAATGAAACATTTAAAATGTATTACTTAATTTTTTTTTCTTATACCGAGGCTCAAAATATACCAGGAGGCAAAGACTCTGTGTATTTCACTATTTAACTGATCATATTTAATAAAACATGTAATTAGCCAGTAAATGTTTAACCCCTTCGCGATCGGAGACTTTTACGAAATTTTTCATGTTTTGTCACCGTTTTTTAAAAACAAAAATTTGTGGCTTATAACACCGAGAAAATGCTCCGATTAAAACAGATAAATTTTCTAGTACAATTTAACTGGTGGAGATAAACGAGGATTCTTAAGACTTTTTGCGGCACGTATATGTGTTGCACATCTTTAAGGAGTTAACTGCAGCTGATTCGACCTTAAAATTCCTCAATCAAAGGGAAATGAATCAAAACCCCTTTACAGGGAGATCGCCACTTGAAAAAAAAAATTTTGGTTCTGATTTATATATATACATATTTTTTCTTGGAAAGGTACCTTTCTGCGGATGGTGTCGTTTCAATAGCATTAGATTAACAAATTATATATTTTTTTGTGTGTCTGTTTCCACATCTTTATAAATATTATAAATCGTAAAAAATTTTGACTTTAGGTAAAAAATGTCCAATGGGCGGGGAATTTTAATATGGCCTTAAGATACACCGCATTACCTTAATGTTTTTACAAAATCGTCGTATTACGTATATATAAATATATATGTTAGCTAACCCTCCCAGGTCCGTGATAATCTATATACTGTTTAAAAGGCAAAGCTGTTTATTTAATCATCTGGCCTAAGTATCTTACTGAATGGATTTTGATAGTTATTTTTTAAAATGAAATTCATTTTATTTATAGATGTGTCCACATTTGCTTTTCTTTGGTTTTAAAATAATTCATTTTTTTGTATTTCAATTTTAATTTAAAAAGTTGAACTTTCTTTATCATATTGGAAGCAATCAGGTTACTTCCATTATTAAAGAGAGAAAGCGAAACAAAATGGGAATTATCACATCATTAAAGACGCAATTTTTGTATTACAATTAAAATTAATTTTATAAAAACTTGATTATTTAAGAAGTTTAATAAGTGAAAGAAGTTTAACGAATCTAATTTAAATTTAAAAAAAAACTTGACTGATTATTTCACCATTAAATCTGACTATACTTCCAAATTCATACTCGATCGTTAGCTAAAAGTTAGTATTGTAGTATTAAAACTTCAGAGCCAATGTATAAGATTAAGCATATTTTTTAAATCAAAATATGCCTAATATTAATCCAACGGCATAAAGTGCAGAAAAAATGAAAAATGATTGCACTAAAAGAATAGATTTGAATGCATATTTAGATTTACTTATTTATTAGAAATCAATTTATAGAAGAATATTATTTATATATCCAATAAAAAAATTAACAGAAATCTACAACTCTTAAATATTTCTTGCTTTACTAAACAAAAATAGGACTTTGACTCACGAAATTTTGTATTATTTTCTAATGACTCTTATGTTTCATAGCATTTTCAATTTCAATCTATACAAACATCACGTTTCATAAAGGACTCTTAAAAATAAGTTTTCTTCAAAATGAAAATCGAAAACCAAAGCTCAACTATCTGTAGTTGTATTCAAATTAAATATTTTAAGACCGTTCTCAAAAAATAAAAAAAGAACGAAAAAAAAAAAAAAAATTCCGGCTAAATAAAG